>JAKCOX010000029.1:5240928-6570928 GCA_022605575.1 Laterallus jamaicensis coturniculus
CAAGGAAAATACAAAATCATAATTCCATTGATTAATATATAATAACTTATTCACCATTATAGTGAGCTCAGGAGACTGGCTGCTGCAGTAGCAACATATTATTCCTTTTCCATATGAGTTCCTGGAAACCATTTGTTAGGCTTTTTACTGGGGAGACAGTGGAATGAAGGATGAAGTGCTTCATCTCCACAGCTCGGAATAAAGCAGTAACAGTCCTGTGTGTGCCATTTTACCCAGTAATTTTCACAGCATCCCTACTCATTCTGCTTGCTGCAACTGTTCTGTCTAGAGTCATAGCAAACTATTTTTCTTACTACTTGAGCACCTAAATGTGAAAGTTAAATTAAGATGGAAATCAGCTATGTGGTAGGTATGTAATGGAACAAAAATGAGTGTTTGTTTATGCTTGTGAAAATGCAGGATCAAGTGACTCGTTGAGCATTCATAGGAAACAGGAAAGGAAATATTTCCATGTTTAGAAAACATAGCGGAGGATATTTATATTTGTATGTTTAGGACAAAGCTTCCAGTCTAAGGATAAATGTTAATATTGCATTGGCTGGAAATGCTTTTGAGGTGCATCCTTGAAGCATCAAGCAAGAATCTATCCACCTTTCTTTCCTTTCTTTTGGTTGGTGAGCTGGGTACTGGTACTAAACAGGTACCTTTCTGGTACTAAACAGGAATTGTTCCAAGGCGCAGGGTTTATGACAGTATGCCTTGGTCAGTGTGGTGTCAGCATAGGAAACAATGGTAATGTTTACAGAAATTCAGTGTCCCAGAGGTTAAATGTCTTTGCAGAGTCTGATGTTTCACTACAGACAAATCAAGTAGAAAGCAGTAATAAGTCATTTAAATTATGTCACTACCTTATCTGCTGCCGATAGTCTTGTCCATGGTTTATCTGCTCTCCTGTCATAGTCCTGTGCTTTTGCCACTTCCACATAATCACTGAATCGAATCAGGATTTTTCTGTCTCTTAGTTCATCAACTGTAGGTCTCTGGTTAAGCTGTATTAAATAGTTTTGTAAAATAAAAACTAGTGTTAGTAACAGACAGACTGATAAAACGTGCAACATTTTCTGCTCAGGTTAGGTTAGTGTGCTTTTATGTATATAAGGAAAACCCCAACCTTGGAAAGTCCAGTGAAATATTCAACCCTTCAGATGATTCTTAGGAGAGTGATAATGGTTTAAATGGACTTGTGGGCTACAGCATAGTGATTTTGTAATGGACAAAAGGGGAAAATATTTTATCCTGGATACTGATAAAATGTATTTACACGATATAAAGGAATCATAAGGAATTTATTGTGATCTGTGTGTTAATATTACATACTATAGGGGTTTTCTACGACTGTCAGCACCAGATTGTCTGCATGAGGTTTTCAGGACCAGGCCCGTTGGTAAGAATTTCAATTTGGCTTTAACAAGTTATCGGCATGCTTGGTTTCTAACTCCAGTAGGGATTCCCAGGAACAGAACAGTAACAAGATGTAGTTCTGATTCTGAGAATACTTTAAATGCAAAGAGAAGTTTACTGTGGGAGCGCACCTGGGCTCAGCAGGGAGTCAGCTCTGCTACTGATTGCTACAAAGACTGAAGTAGTCCCTTTCTAGCAAGAAGAGTTGTACAATATGCAGTGTGCAAGCAAATACCCATTTTCTGTTTAAAGTTTATATGTAAATATTCTACTTAAGTCCCAGGTAGCTGAGATAGGGTAGGTATTTTTATAATTCATTTTACTAGATACCACTATCTCAGACCCTGCTGAGGAGGATGTTATATTAGGCTTGCTAACTTTCTAAAACCTAATAGAAGGAATTGCAAAATTTTACCTTTCTTGTCAGTCTCTGTTTGATTTCTCGTCTTTCTTCCTGTTCTGTTTGATCATTTCGTTCTGTGGAGAATATAAAAAAAAAGATGATTTTCCTCATGAGGAGGACTGATATTTTCCAAAGTTGCAGGCAATAAAAATTAGAGCACAGAAAAATTAGTTAGCTGGTTCTTAATTGTATGTTCTGTTAGTTCAGTACATCTCTCCAGGTCACTATTAGAATACAGAGTTACTTCTCTGCAAGGACAATGTTCTGGTGCCAGTGTCAGCTTCTCCTGTGCTCTAAACTCCAATGAGATTTAATAAAACAGCAGCAGCTCTCCAACTGTATACACTTTATAAGAGAAATCAAAATATTCCATAGTTAACCATCGTTTTCTTGTTCTCCATATTGCTGCGGCCAGTTATGGCTGTTGGATGCTGAAAGACTTATTGCAGCAGCTCCAGGGAAAGTATGTTCTGTCCTGTATAACCTTATTCTCAGGCTATGTCTTTAGATGGTCACGGCTGCCAGAGCAGTTATCTTTGACTTGCATGCTTTTTTCCTCTGCTATTCAGGACATGCCACTGACATTAGAACCTCTTTATCCTCCTGGGGTTTTCTTTTGTAGCGTTCCCTTCTAACCTAAGCCAGCTTGCTTTTGTGTGTTGTGCCTATTAGCATTCAAGCCGTGATAACTCCTACACACTGGGTCTAAAAATAGACCAGAGTGCTGTAACACTGTGTGAAATGTATCCCTTGCCTTGGGAAACGAGTTAATGGCGTTTCTATTTCTAGTACTATCTGTTACTAAATTAAGGCCTGTGCCTGTGACCTGAACAAAGCTGAAGACCTAGAGAAAAATGTTTAACCATTCTGGGATTCTCTAGATACCACTGTAGGGTTTATTATACCACTTGCGTTAGGGATTGGCACAAGTGTTAAAGCACACTCGTGATTTTTAATATGCCTCAAAAAAACACTAGCACAGCAGATGAGTTTCCAAAATTGTATTTTTAACAATGAAGTATTCTCCTCCCTTATTTTTACGCTCCCTAGATTACACTGATGTGCAATCCTAAGTATCTATTAAAAATAACATAGTAGTGCATAGCCACACCCGGCTGTAGTAGAACTGTAAATCAAATGAATCTAAAATGCTGTAATGTGCTATATTACAGTTTGGTGACAGGGCACACAAATTTAAAAGGGAGTAAACCAGCTATAATTAGTGCTCTGTATAAGTCTGGAATGGTTAAAAAGAGAACAGGCTTTAAAAAGTAGAGTGTGTTCTAAGCCAGAGAGACCTGCAAGAAGTTACTAATATGCTTAATTCAGTTTCAATTCACCCCTTTTAAAGTAGATGTTCTTATTTATATATTTTTATTAAAAGAAGAGAATTTTCTGTGGCACAGTGCCTTTTAAGACATGACTGTGATATGCAGAAAGAAATCCTAAAAATACACATTTCTGATGCTTTACTGGATATGCTAAATATGTATGCTGACCCATTTCAGTGAGACAGTCACTAAGGTTCAGTGCTTATTTCCAGCTTCATGAAATCGTTCTTTCAGAAAAAATAAACCAAGATTTGATAGGAAATGCTAGCAAGGGCATGATAAAACTCGGGTGTTATTGCAGAGACAAACCAGAGAGGTTTTCCTGTCAACATTACTCTGCCCACGCTTAGATCCATTCATTAGCGAGGGCTGGTTTTATACCTCTCAGAGGAGAGACACTCCCAATTACGAAGTGCCTTGTGCAGAACTGTCATTCATTTAGCTGCGCTGTGAGTTACTCAGGGAACTCTCAGCTGTGCATGACACTGAAACAATTCCTGGGGTTCAGAATGAAATGAGGATGGCAGACAGGGATTTGGGAGATGCTGCCTTCTTGGATGTGAATGTCAGCTTTCTGTTGAATGCAGGAGAAACACTCATGATAGCTGGGTTGTGATTTTAGTTCACACACTTTTCATGCTTTGTGGCAAATCATCTGTATTTCTGTAGTTTAAGTAAAGGGCTGAGAAGATCAATGAAATTGTAACGAAGTGTTGGTTTTACATTTGCTTTTATCTCAGAAACATCTCCCTAAGTGATATAAGTAATTTTTTTTAATCTTACTGAGATGTTTTAAAGTTTTGTAGTAATTGTACTAGGCACTTGCAATATGCCTCTCATTTTGATGGTGTTGTGCCAACATGAATTATCACTCTTTAATACAGGGTTAGGGGAAGCATTGAATCCACAGTACGTGTTCTGAGGATCAAAAATGTTAAGGAACTTGGGACACAAGGGTACCAACCCTTACAACCTGGAGGAAGTTGCAGCGATTTCACTGAAGGGCTCTTATACTGCTACAGCTTTGTATGTCAGACCCAGTTTGGGAGTTTTTGAAGTCACTACCCAGAATGTCCATATCCCTATTAATAAAGGGAGACTTTAGTAATTTCCAAATTCACTCAAACTGAGCTGTTGCATCTGCCCACCCTTTTAAGATTACAACTGACACAGCTGATTACCTTAGCTCTTTACAAGGCACCCAGATTTTTATACAGTGGAAGAGGTAAATAAAATAGAGGCGGTTGTGATCACAGGTCAACTTCTAGAAAGCCTGAGCAACTGAACTGAAGTGAGTAAATTTGCTCCATGCTGGGAGGTCTTTAAATGAGATACAAATCTGGACCAGTAAGTTTAGCTGGCATTCAGGAAATATCTTTAATTCTGCTTTATCTTCTTTCTGCTTTATCTCTCTCTAAGCTCATTATATGAATGTATTCAAACTTTTTTATTATTAAAGCTGGTCAGTTTAACCGAGATTAAGGATGTAACCAGCACACTTCAAAAAGTAAACATAAAGGAACAGATTGTTTTCCTGTAAAGATCAGCTCTTCTTTAGCCAGGAAAAAACCCAAAGAAACAGATTTTCAGACATGTTAGGTGCTGACTCGTGGAAATCTGGCCCCACATCTTTCAGAATCTTGAGTTACTGCTTTTTTGCCTCTTGTGGTAGATGACAGGTGAAGTTAGGCCAAGTTCATCCACTCATGTTGTCAAAGAATGTGTCCTGTTTCTCATTTAGCTCATTTACCTCTGATTTTACTAGGTGTGATGTGTGTATTGGAACAGTATTGAAAATACCGATAGTTCTAAGTTGGTTATGGAATACCTTGGTGTTAAGCCTGAAATGATGTCCCCGATAACTTCAATGGCAAGAGCATCAATTTTTTTCTATGAACTACTAAGAAAGTTGAGACATTAAATTTTTGGTAACAAAACATAGATAACTTCCTTCCTAGCAAATCAAAAACACATGAATAATTAAACATGAATTAAATAGCATGGGCAGCATTGCTTGTATGACAAACTTACGTGGCTTTATGTTTTACACTCATTTAATGAGAAATTAACTGTTGTTCACATCACTCTGGTTTTCGTCTTTCAACACTAAAGAGACCATGAAAATAACAGAAGGAATATACTTTTCCTTCAAGCAGATGGCCTCTCCCTTTCTCCTGTCTGAGACTCGTAACAGACAATTTCAAAGCTCTCCCACACCTTCCCCTAACTTAGGGGATTCCCAGCACTTGTAAGGTGAGGGACTAGTTTGATCCCCAAGTCAGAACACCAATCTTTAGGAAAAGAATTTCAAGTTTTATGCCTTGTGTTTACTTGTGAGATGTTGAGAGCATTTCCCTGTGCCAGTGTCTATAACAGGCCAGGAACTGTCCCTATGACAACTCTTAATATCTCAGAATAACCTCTGACTCCTCTTTGGGAAAATCTCTAATGACATAGACAAATACACTTGCTAGGAGAATTACAACTCTGCAGGGATGCCTTCTCCATTCTGCTTTAGCCTTGGTGGTATTCGGGGTACAGTTTGCCATGACAATCCACATCATGAAAAATGACAGTTGAGTTCTTACTGCACTTTGTGACACTAAGAGTGTATTCCCTGCTTAGACATCTGTAGCCCTGTCATCAGAGTGAAATTATTTGAAAGACAAAATTTGAGCAAGTCACTCTTTTCTGTACTAAATTGTCTGGCTTTATCAGAGTGTGGATTCTGATGCCCGCAGTATTTGAAACCCAGGACATGCAAAAACCCAAAAGTTTTAAGTACAGAAAATTCCAGGGAATTATTTTGCCTGTTTAAAAACAACATGTTCTAGAAATGCAATCACTGGTTTCAACAAACACATAAAACACTTTAGGAAAAATATACTCACGTTTAAGTATATTTCTTCTTTCTAGCTCCTCAACAGCAGGTCTTTGGCTGAGTCGCCTGCGGAAAAACACCAAAATCACATTTTGTACCATGCCTGTTCTTTGGTAAATCTGCAGTATTCTGAGTTCTGGCTGGTATTTTCCTCAGGGAGGGGACTCCAAAATCTTTCAGGACTCAGGAAGGAAAAAAAAAAAAAAAAAAAAAAAAAAGAGGAAGAATTCTGGCACCAGAATGCTTTTTTGTATTTTTTTCCCCAAATGTCAGCAATGCAGGCAGAAGTTCTCCTCTAGTTTGCTCTGCTGACCATGAAATGCTTCCTCAGACCGTGCATCCTTTTCACCATACTTTCCAGACAGCCACTTGGAACCAGTGTTCTCCAACAGTTAAATTCACTCTTCAGAGGGTATTTAAGGTGGTTATCAAATGAGTTTCACAGTCATCTTCTATAGCTGTCACTGCCTCTACCTCCTAACCTCACACAGCAGCAGGCTTCCTTTTTTCTAGTAACACCAGTGGTGCATCCTGACAAAATGCAGACTTGCCAGAAATAAAGCTGTCCTGTGGTTTCCCGTCTAACAGACCAATCCAGCAGCTCTCCTCCTGCCTGCTGAATAAAATTCGTGTGCTGCTCACAGCCTCATGCTGTCTGAACGGAGTGTCGAGTGTCTTGTGCAGTTTCACCTCCCCTTTTCAGTAGTGCTGCTTCAGGATTGAGTCTTCAAATCATATGATCACTGCCATAGTGATTTTATTCTGCATACTAAATGAGCCTTCCCCACGAGACACTGCTAATATCTGCAGAGAATCTCAGGTAATCAAACCCCTCCCCTAGGCAGACACACACACACACACACGCTGCATTTGCTGGCTTTCAAGTAATAATCGAGCCAGCAGATTGGAAAGAGTTTATGATGCTTTTCTGGCCTGCGTTTTGGCAACGTTAAGGATTCTCATCATCTCCTCTCCAGCAGATGTTGCCAAGCCAGAGATGAAGTTACAGAGACAAAGAAATAGTCAGAGCAAGGACCACACTACAAAACCACTGCTGCTGTAGTTACTCCACTACCATGCATAGGAAATAAAAGGAATGATTACAAAGTGATGCGATATCAGGATCTACTTTTTATCAAATATTCAGGAGATGAAAACTGTTAACAAACTGTAAAAGAACCAGTGAATACACCTGATTCTGATTTCTCCTTGTTTTGTAAGCCTTACCAAATGTATCTTCATAATCAGCCCTGTATTCATATGTTCTGGGACTGACAGCACAAAATATGAGTACAACTCCATATCCCTTTTTTAACTGATTTCCCTGGGAAAGCTCTCATCTTTGGCAAAAGGGAGGCATCACAACTACTATACCAGATTCACACCAACAGAATGCTTCAATGATGAGCTTTAGTGCTGAGAAATACCTACAGCCTAACTCTCAGTCTTCCTAAGTAACATTTCATATCACCTCAGATTTTTTTGCTGGTCTCTGCCTTTCTCTTTGGAGTAGTCAGATATTCAAGCAGGAATGATGCTGAAATGCCTTTCTTAAGCCTTTAACCATGTATTTTTAATTCCTGTTACGCCCAGACTCCTCCCTCCTCTCTCTCTGTATGTTTCAGAAATGATACAACTCTGGCTAGCTTTTGTTTGAAAAAGATTAATGTGCATTTTGTAATATAAATCAGGGAAGAATGACTTACTGAAAGAGCTTATCTGCAAATGAAAGGTCTAACCAAACTGCTGATTACATGCCTCTCTCAAGCCATTCTTAATTACAGCCCTTCCATGAGAGATTTATAGATTCTCCCAGAATCTGTACATTAGATTTCAGAGGCGCTTTTTAAGCTGGGGGATTAAAAGCCTAACAGAAATTATGAAAGCACTATGAGAATGTATACATACATGAATGCACTATAGTTTTATATATATATTTATTTATAACGTGTGATGGCTAATCATCTAAAGCCCTATTTCCCTTTTGGCTTTGATAAATACATGGTTGGTGCCCAGTGACACCACCGCATTTCTGTGCACTTCCCCCAGCTTTACCCACAACAGAAGGTGCAGACATACACAGGCCTACATGCACAGGAGAGGCCAGTGCATTGTTTTCCCCAAGTTTTTCAGAGATGTGGCACACCCTTCCAAGCATTTTGTCATAGCTGTGAAACTACAGGTGGGCTCTTCTTCAAAATAACATTCCAACAGTTTGCCTTCTCTGCTGTGAGAGCTGTGCTGCACAGCGGCTGGGCTCTAGGCAAAGGGGAAGCAGCACAATTTGGTGAAGGACTCTAGTTTGCTGCTCCAAGGGCTACCAATTGTAAGGAGGGGAAGCAGCTGCGAGCACAACCCAGCTGGGTGAGCAAGGGCCAGGGGGGCCATGTCTGCGCAGAGCTGGAAACATGTCAGGGTGTGGGAGGCCCTTTCTGCAGGAGAGGCTTTTCCATGTCCAGAGAGGAGCATGCCAACTTGCACAGCACATTCCTGATGATCTGTCATAGCAAGAAGAGCCCATCCTGTCTGAGTTGCTCAGCTGCTTTGGGAAGATGGAGAAGGGTGCTTCATCCTGCCATTGGGGCTTGAGCAGCCCCAGCCAAGCTGTGCCAGCCACACTTTGTTTCCTCAGAAGGGGACTTACAGCCCCCCTCGATGCCATTGACTTTCCTCAAAACTTCCCTGCAGCCAGGCTTAAGAGCAAGATAAGGAAAAAAACCACGTTGCTGGGGGTTCCTGTCAGGCCAGTGGCTCAGCACAGTGCAGGGGAAGCTACAGCTTATGTCTGTCAAAACTCACATCTTCCTTGAAGGGAGCTTTTAAGTAAGAAACTTTCATAGGAGGTTTTGCCTCAAACCGCAAACCTGTTTGTTTGTTTGTGGGGAGGTTCTTTGGGCACTGTGGGGCTACATGTGCTCTCCTGAGCCACAAATGTTCTATTTTGGATATTGCTGTCATATTTTTCTTCAAAACTGTTCAAATATAAAATTCCACCACTAACAGCACCAGAAAACATCCCCTGTGTGCAGCTCCTCAGAAGGAGCCCGTCTGGCCCTGCAGAGAGGCAGCGCCATGGCCTTGGAAATAGCACCGTGCCTCAGGGAAACCTGGCATGGGAAAATGGCGGCTGGCTCTCCTCACGCCAGTTTTGGGGAGTGTAGGCCAGGAAGCAGGGACCTGCCGTGAAGGACCCTTTGTGAAGGCTGAAAATTGAACTCTCAAGGGGCGGTGGGTGACCTTCACAAGCTTTACACAGAGAACATTTGCTATTACACAGCTGCAGGCTATTTTGAAGCAGAGTCCTGTCTCCTTTCCTGTAGTTTCAGCAAAACACCCTCACCTGAGTGTGGGTGGTGGTGTCAGAGCTTCACCATTGGGCTTGTCTGCATGCAGCCTGAGTACTGTGCTGTTCTACACTGCTGGCACCATTTGAAGGTCTGAGGCAGGCACAAGACTCTAACAGTGTGGATGTGGACAGGGTCAGGTGAGTCCTGTGCTTTTTTGTTTTTTCACTTTGAGGCTCAGTCTTGCATGGGGCTTGCCTCAGTGGGGTCACTGCAAGTCCTCTGTTGGGAGCATCAATGTGTGTTATCCACTACTGCTGTTGTGTGACATTAATGGTTGCTTTTCAGTTTATTTAAATTTAAGTATCTGTTTCCTGCTTCTGGCAAAAGCATCAAATTAATGCTGTTGTGTTTGGGTGATATTAAAATGTAGGTTTGTGTATTTTTGCAGTGTCTGCTGAGGTGGGATGTGCTCCCTCCTGTAGCTGTGTTTGGAAGGGTCTTGAAAACTCTTCTGTAACTTGCAGGCAGGTCCTATCTCTGCCATGGTGTAAGTGCATGAACTGTCATTGATATTCTCATGGCCTCATGCTAAGAGTATCCACTCCAAGAATTTGCTTCTCCATTAGTTTAAACCCCAGGATGCCAAGAGCAGAAGTAAGTGGAGCTGAACCTGCAGTGCCTCAGGTGAGGCAACTTTAGCTGCCTCAGGGAAACCAGGCAGAACTGGAGGCACTAGTATTGCTTCCCTGTAAATAATGTTTAGATATGGTTTGAACAGTGTTTGCTGTACATGTGTCAGCAATGCTCAAAGTTTTGATAGAGACTAAAAATCTGAATATTTTTCATAACACTAATGCAGTCACTTTAGGTTGGGGGGGAGAGATGGGGAGACACAATAACATGGACAGCTGTTACTTAAGTTCAGAGAAATTTCAGTTTGTGTGTTGCTGTTCTTCTATGCAAAGTGAGCATAAACATTAAAGCACCATCAGTTCTTTGGCTGTTTGAGGAGTGTTCTGGGTGTCTTTTCAGAAGACCTTTAGTATGTTTTCTTCAATAACTTGAGCTCAGAAAGAGAACTGGTGAAGGTGTATATATTGCTATCTCTCAGAAACCAGATTTTTACCTGTTCCCATGTCCTCTGCAGTGTTACTCCTGAGAGTGAGAGGAGCAGCATTGCTGATAGCATTGCAGGGCAGCTCAGTCACCTGTGCTTTTCCCCAAGAACACCCTGCAGGTACAGCGTCGTGCGTTCTTGGTCTCAAAGTACTGTGAGTGCTGAGAGCTTGCATGTGGCTTCAAGATACTTGTTTTCTCCCTGCCATGTGCACATGGGAATCCTGTGACGCTCATACGTGCTTTGTGCCCTCTAAGAGGGCAATAAATCTATGTGTGTCTGGCTGTTTGCCTTGACGTACATCGTACATGTGCAGTGTTTAATTGTAGTGAAACAGGCTGCCCTGGGAGATAACGAGTGCTGCCCCTACCACCCGATGGGCAGGCAAGGCTCTGTTGCCTGGTCTGGTGGAGTGGGCTGCAGTCCTCTGCCACGAGAGTTCGGTTTGAGGTCCTGATAAATAACACATTCAACACATGCACAAGTGCAGACACTGGAGTTGGTTTCAAGGGGAAAAACGCTAATTGCTTGTCCCCTCTGGAGCAAAGTCACATGTTCCTGAGCCCAAGGACTCTCACATGTGCCTGTGACTGCTGATCTATAGGTCGATATTTACTTCACACAGTCAGATATTCTGCTTTGCATAGAAGGGAATTACTGTCTTGGGACTAGCATTACACCGTGGTTGACAGTATTGGACTGTTACAGGTGACACTGAATCCTCAGCGGCTTGAGGATTTGCACGCCGCTGAGATCCCAGTGTCTGCTATCAGATGGGCAATGCATCAATTTGTGCTACAAGCAGGAGATGCTGCCAAGTTTTCTGTCCTTATAGTTAACCTTAGCGGTGTCTGCTTCATCTGTTGTGGGAACTGCATCTCAGCAAAGCCACAGCAAGCTGTGGGCTTGCAGGTATGGGCACAGAATAGCTGACGAGAGGCAAATTTGGAACAGGTATAGCCCACCTGCATGCATATGGGACTATGCTGACTTCCCACACCTCAGACCTTGCTTTCTAGCTCCTCTTACTAGTCTGCAGTCTCATCTGCCTGGCAGACCCTAGCAAGTGTTCAGCAGAATCCAGTGCAAAGAAGGCTTGTGTTTGTGGTTCATGGGGTTTCTTAACTGTCCCCAAAATGCATTTGTTTCCCAAATATACTTTTGCATAGCCGGTTGCATGGTGTTTTATGATTGTCATAAAATGGGACATCTTTTGGGTTTGTAGCTGAAACCAATAGATATTCTTTGGAATCCTGTTTCTGCTTTTAGATCCATGTGATTCTGATAATTGACAAAGGGAAGGGTAAACTGAGACACGTGCGTGTGCCTGTGGACTCTGGACTGACAAGTGAACAATTGATTCGGCCCTCAGTAAGTGAGCTGCAAGCAGCAGCAGTTGCATTGATTGTCTCTTGTGCAGGTAATTTTGCAGATAGAGTTGGGAATGGTGGGGGTGGAGAGGATTCCTCTCACTGGAGAGCTCCAGTTCTTCTCCCTTTGCCTGGGCTGGGAGTGCCCTCTGCTTGCTTTTCATAAAGCAGCTTCTGTCTGCTGCCCATCAGGAGGCAAAGGCTCAGCCTCTTAAATTGGCATCTCTATTATCAGAACATCATGTTCAATTCAACAAGAAGTTTATTTTCATCCTTCCTATAAGTAGCTGCGAGGAGGATGTGTGCCAGGGCTTTGACTCGCCCACACACTGCACTGTGGCAGTACAGGTCTGCTTGCAATGTACAATTATGGGTAGTAGTAAATCCTTGGTAGGAAGGACTTGCCTTTTAGAGGCTGGCCAAAATTAGAAGGCAGACACTGAGACACAAACTTGATTTTACCCCAAGGTAATTCTGGAGCATGTAAAAAGTGGTAGCTGAGTGATGTGTCAGAGTTTCCCGTAACAGGGCAAGAGTGGTTGCTGCCATTCTCTAAGAGTAGGAGGCTGAAGAGCTGTATAAAAGGGTGACTTGATATGGTAGATTCTGCCAGTTGTGTGCAGAAACTCTACTGCTTTAAAATCTCTTTGTGTCTATGTTACTTTATAAACTATTTTTTTGCATCCAAACAAGAAAAATACCTCCGATTGTCCAGTAGAAGATACTGGATAAATGCAGAGGCTGTATATGTTGCCTTAATTACATATTCATTTGTTTGGCCTTTTAGTTCTGTGTGGATTTTCAAGGCTGCAAATCAACAAGAGTTCAGTTAATTATGTTATCGCTCATCTCCCAGGCAATTACAGTTGTCCATCATTATAATTTCTATGATAGAAGCCCTGGAATGAGGAGTTAAGATTTCAGTTGCAATAAAAACTACACACTTGCCCAGCGTGACCCTTGTATCGTAACCCACTGTCCCTGAACAGCCTACATCCTTGTGACAGGTCTGCTATTGCATAGTGTTACTTAGAGATAAGCACTGTGGGGGCTGAAATACAACCCACAGAGCCAGTGTCTAATTATGTGAGAGGCTTCAGATGGAGAAGGCTTTACGGTAATCACTGTTTTCACCACCTGTGAAAGCCCTGCTGCATTTGACCTTTGGTTTCATGGTTTTCTCAGTGTGTGAGGCAAAAAGGCCAGGCACAGCTGGTGAGCAGAGCCTGTCTTGGTTCAAAGGCCTGCTGCAGAGATCCCTGAAGATGCTGAGTTTCCCTCCACCACCTTCAAGAGGCTTTTACTTCATATCTCCCTCAACAGATAGTTAAAGACTCTAGGACAATGTTGTGACACATTCCAGGACCGATGTAAGCTATTGTTTTGTTGAGCAAATTATACACAGTTACTAGTTAATACACAGGAATGAACATGCCTACATTGGGGTGTAAATGTAACAGCTGCTTATTTCAGAACAGGAGCTTTCTCCTCTTCCTTCCATCTGCTCCCTCACTCTGTGGTTTAACATAGCTGCTAAATAGCTGTTAGATAGCAGAGCTGTCCTGTCTGTGATAGAATTACAATATTTTGCTATTAGGATGACAAAAGTGTAACTAACTATTCAGCGAAAGACTTGCTCCAAGTTTGTAGACTGAGTGTTTCTTGTGGTAGCAATTTCACTGTGAGCAGTTCTACCACTTGCTCTTGCTTCTGCTTTGCCTTGCAGCTGGGCAAGGAACTGGTTTGGGGAATACATTCAATCTAAAAATAGCTCAGCAAGAAAAATTGCTGAAAGGACACACTCCACAAATAACAGTACAAGTGGTGCAGGCTCCCAGTGCAGCTCCTCTGCTGAAGGCTGAGGAGGGCTCAAGGCTGTGTATTAAAATGTATGCTGAAGGGTCCTCCAACTGAAACTGCATGCTTGTTATGATCTAGGTCACACTGTGCAGGTCACTGAAAATGGTGAATAATGTTTCATTGCAAAGCAGTCGGTTTTATTTATTAATGTTCCCCCTCTCCTGGAGCAGGAGTAAAATCCTGGAACCCTGTGTTCCCACTGAGAAGAAAGGGAGAAAAAAAACCCACCCAAAAACCAATGTTACATATCTCAGATTTGGGCAAACTAAGAACGTTGTGAGTTTGATGCTTCAGGACAAGTGAACAAAAGGAGTTATATAAATCCCAAGGTTTTAATTCTATCCCATTATGTGTGTATTACCATTATATTATTTTAAATAAAGACATCTGTCACTGCTGCAGTGATACTAAAACCAACTCAGATAGCAACAGGAGGGATTCTGCCCATCAATCACTAGTGGAACAGAAGCAAATCTTATCCTGGTGACAGGGAACTGCCACTTTACTGTGACTTTCCAATACTGCTACCGAAACAGTTGCACACTCAGACATTAAGTGTCTGTAGGCTCGTGACTCAACTGCCTGGGCAGCCAGCAATGCAATTTCGGCCACCACAGCCAGAGCTCACGGGGACAGGACAGAAGGACATGTCACTTGGAACTGTAGCACTAGCTACACTTCAGAATCTGTCAAATAGAGATACTGTACACGAATGGAAGTGTCCCCAAATATCCTGAATCCTGCTAGGATGCTCACTGTTGCACAGCTAGTGTTAAAATCCTGCTCTATAAACAGTTGCCTCTACTAACAGATGCCACTGCAATGTACAACTGTGGGATTTGGGTCACTGGAAGAAACCGCAGCTGGATTTGCAGAGAGCAGACAAATACTGGTGTGCAGAGCTTGTCAGCCTGCCTCTGCTGACTGTACGTAAATTCTCCTCCACCCCCTCATTTAATGCAAAATGATTTAAGAATGGCCATTCTTGCTGGGGATACAAGCTGCTGAGAGTTTCCCCTGCAATGTAAGCTCTGGAGAATATACTTCTCTGTTCTCTGTAACCTGAATTTGTACATAAAGGACACTGTCACTCTGCAAAGTCTGTGAAGTGATACACAAACATCTGCAGGCATATTTGCCACTGCAGGGTGTTGCATAAAGCAAAGATTTACCCAGAACTGGTGGTATCATGCTGCGTGATCCCCAGCAGCTTCAAACCCCAACAGGAGAAGGTGTGCTGTTGCACTTTACACACTGGTTGCGATGTCAGGCTTTACACCAGGGGATCATTTTCTTAACCACTGAAGTGAATCAAGGGAAATGCAGTGCTCTCTTGGCTTTGTGTAATCCCCAAAGAAAAAACCCTAATGATAGTGGCTCCTAAAGTCGCAAATGCTTCTGGGATAGACAGTCTCTGCTGGGACCATATGGATGGCTGCACACCTGCTAGCCCGGAATCTCTCTGGGAACACTCCCCCTGGCAACGCAAGTACTTTCTAGTTCTCTCCTGTCACTCACCCACGCAGCATCTCCAAAAGGATGGGATATCCCTGCCTTCAGATAGCATATCACCATCTGTTGTACTATTTTCTGTTTCTCTCGTGCACGCTATTGTTAGCCCAGCGTTTTCCAGCACAGAGCTAGACCGACAGCTTGCCCTCATGCTGCCATACACTAGTTTTCTATGCTTTTGTAGCATGGTTTTTTCATTGCATCTAATGCACAGCAAGTCACAGGTAATGCTGCATTGAGCCTCTAGCCCACCAGAAGGTCCCTGCTAACCCAGAGCTTCCTGTTCTGATCCTCCTTGTAGATCTAAGTGAGGTATTTCTACATGCCTATTGTTCTCTGTTATCTTTATCCTTTACATTGTAAACAGGCTGCAGAAAGATTTCTTTAAACTTAATTCCATGATGTAGTAAATATAACTTTCCTTACCCCATTAGTACTGGTTTGTTTAACCTTTTCTTGAGAAGGAGGATTTTTCCCAGTTTGGAAGAACCGTAGCCACTCCCTGTGATAATTACAATAACAAAG
Source organism: Laterallus jamaicensis coturniculus (assembly GCA_022605575.1). Taxonomy (NCBI): domain Eukaryota; kingdom Metazoa; phylum Chordata; class Aves; order Gruiformes; family Rallidae; genus Laterallus; species Laterallus jamaicensis. The sequence continues at coordinate 5,256,637 of JAKCOX010000029.1, forward strand.
CTGCAGTGGAGCCTGGCCAAAACATGGCTTTTGCAGACACCCTCGAATTAGCCTGATCTCTTTGCAATAGACCATCTGCTATCTGGAGAGACTGTTGTGAGATTCTAGATTACTACTTTTTTTAACATGATTTCTGAAAAAACTAATGAAGTATTAATTAATTCAGAATTTAATTTGTTTAATGAATATGATCATGTCAAATGACAATAGCTGTTCATTGTGAGCCATGAAGTCTTGACTTTTGAGGGCTTTTTCTGACAGTGAGGCACTCGTGGTTTTGTCCTGGTGTTTGTCTTTTGACTAAGTAGTTTCTGGTATAGTTTTAAAACAGCAAAATAACTGTCACATCTTTGTACAACAGTGGGCTGTGGATTGAAGTAACCTGTTTCTAATGCAATTTAAGACTCAGATTCTACCAACAATTTGGTTCTTCAAGCAGGTGTGTTTCCTAGTTGCCTTGATACAGTCCTCTGCATAAGTGGACTTGGAACAGAAGGAGGTCCTCAGCCTCCAAAAGTAGTGTCTGTTTCATTTTGATTTCACTGGGTAAATACTTGAACATGGATTGGTACATCTGGGAGTCCTTTTTGTCTTTTAGTGTTACATGAAACAGCTAAAGATTAAAAAATGAGAGTGCTTTCCAGGGGAAAAAGCACTCTCTAGAGTCTGGAGCGGTCAAGGAAGTGTGCTGGTCACTCACATGAGTTAATTATCCTGAAAAACAGATACTTAAAGAAACTTTTGGTGCTCTGTTTGACCCAAGTAACTCCCAAGATAAACAAATAAACAGGAAAACTCCAGTAAGACCTGCTTATACAGCTGCAGCTTGCCAGGTGGGCACAGCCAATAGAATCAACAAGACTTAGCTAGAACTACATTTTAATAATTGATACAACTGTACAATATTTATTAAGTAGTGTCTGATTAAAAACAATGACCTTCTGTTGTGACCTGGTTTACCTCCTTCCCTATTTTCTCAGTATTTTTTCCCTTCATTTTTTCACCCCTCTTGCCCTCTCTAAGGTTATTTTGAAAAGGTAGAAACTGCACTAGACTGACCCAGATTTTCTGTATGAAAGCAGCAAGCCCAAGGCTCCAATTCCTGGGAGGAATTAAGATCTTGAATGAACCAGACTACAGAAGTGTTCAGAGCCGCAGGGGGAGCAACCTGTAGTAATTGGAGGGCCAGAAACTGCACTGTATGAATTGCAGTTTCCTTGAATCACGTGTGGTGAGCCCGTTCTTGGAGAAGAGTCCAGAAACATGGGGAGTTCTTCATCCAAAGGGGCAGATAACTCATCTCACAGTGCTGTCCCATAAATCACTGATAACATACTGCTGTTGTACTAGCAATACACCCTCCAGGTATGGTGTGTGCAAGTGTGATGAGCACAGTTAGAAAGCTTTGTCGCTTCCCTTCCCCAAACTAAAATCCACTCTGCAGATTTTGTGGGAGAAGTAAATTCTACCTGCTTAGGTATTCTGTAGGAAATTCACAGCAACAGTTAAGGGGAAACTCATTCATATCAATCTGCATAACAGTTTGGTTAGATTTCAAAGGAGGACTGGGAGGAGAACCAACACAACACCAAAACTACCCCCTCTCTTTTGATCTTACATGCTTTAAAGTGTCAACTCTGCAACTGGGTTTGTTAAAACTGAAAAGCACACAGCCCGACCCCCTTCCGACTGGGACTTTGCTTATACCAGTTCACTGTCTTTCAGGTACACATTGTCCATGTAACCTTGCTTCTCTTTCAACTACAGTATAGTAGGTGCTTGACTTTGAGTGCATAAAACATCTTTCCTGAATTTCATTAACAGATCTAAACGAAAACCCTAATCCTAAATAATCTCAGTAACACAGCAGCCATCCCCACAAACAGTGAGAGCTACCACCGTGAATACTTGAGTCCCTGATCAACCCTTGTGTTATCAGCAGCTCACAACTGCTACAGCACCTTGTTCTGGTCAGGTTTTTGTCAGAAAACAGCACAAATGGCTGTGACAAGTATAGCAGCTTATTTTGGTCCCTATCGATTAAACTCTGCAAATTAAATTAAGGTAATTTATTTCTGTAATTACTTGTGCTGAAGATCCAAACTAGCTTAAGGACCTGAATCATAATCCAGGGTAAGGTGAGGCATTACAGAGCATTATCGGCTTCCTGCAGATTTCCATTTTGGGTTATGACTGCTTGTCACTTTACATGGCTAAGGCCTGGGGTCTTTAGACATCTGCAGATGCCTAATTTCTAAGCAAGAATCTGAGCCTGAACACGTGCTGCTATTTGTAGGCAGTTTGGCACAGCAAAACAAGTGAACTATTTTATTCCCTAGAATGTTTACTTAATTATACTTCCTCTAGCAGTTTTCCTGCAAGTTTATTTAGATAAGCATGTTCCTTTGTGATAAATCACAGCTTCCTGAACCCTGATTTTTTTTATTTCTAGTGTCCCATGTGCCACTTACGCTAGAAGTTCTATTCAAAGAATTGACTCTGTGTCCCAGAAGAGGTCCTGAATATTCCTCTCCTGTGTTTACACCTGCTGCTCTGCTCATCTCTTCCATGCTGTGCCATGGAAAACATGTTTGATTATAAATTCTTGACACTGGAGCTAGGGAAGTAGAACAGAGCAGTGCAAGGAGTTAGTGTCTTCCCAGAAGATAGTCTCTCATCAGCCCTGCCTCAGATGCATGGGATTTTTTCTCATCCCCTGGGAGAAGTAACCGCCCTCTGGAATGACACTTGCCCGTGTTTGCAACAGTAAATACCCATCATTTTCAACAGGAAAATGCTGAATCCCTACTGATACACGTGACTCAGTGCAGGTTTGTGTGTTGTTCACATCAAAAACTAACACATAGGACTGTCTTCTCTGTCGCATCCCTTTATAAATGAATTAGTGTGTTCTGAAATTCCTGCCAAACATGCTGTGGGCTGGTCTGAGACAACAAATTGCTCTTTCTGGTTCAGCAGCAGATCATGGCTCTTGCCCAGAGCTGATAGTGTGCTCCATAATTAATTGTGCATGTGTGTACTGTGCTTCATTACTTGAAGCAAGAAAGCACCTCTGGTTAAAGAGCTTCTGTCCAGAGGATCCATTATGATCACACACCTAGGGCACTTAGGTTTGTTGCTTGCTAATCAGGGATTCCTATTAGAGAATTGATTCTATTTTTGCAAGTGTAATACCTGCAAGGGAATAAAAACTACCTTTCTCAAGAGCTCTTTGGCCCTTAAAGAGAAAGGGACAGGGTAGGGAAGGTATGGCATGTGTAGACGTACTTAAACCTCTTCTAATACATGTATTTGAGCTGCTCTGCAGCTCCCTTGTACCTGAAAAGCCCTGTTAAACAGGAGGCTAAACTAACTCATTGCTTGGAGATACTAACAAAGATGTAGCTTTTTCCTTCTCCTGATTTTTTTACCCTTGAAGGCTGTTTCAGAGTAACTCTGGCAGCAGACACTAAATCTCAGCCCCCTTGCCAGTAAGGCCAGTGCTGTCCATCACTGGGTACATTACAGGGTTTCCAACTGTGTGTCACTGCCTGACAGCAAGGAGGGGCATAGGCAATATTAATGCCTATGGGATCCAGACATCTCAGCTATCACTTGCACCTTGCCTACTCCTCCAATCCTCACCCCACCCCAATATTTTTCTTCTCTGTAGTGTGAAATGCTGATCCTGTAATGGAAAAGGTACAAAACATGGCGGGGGGATGTGTGTGTGTATGTGTGGAAATTCCAAATCCTCACACAGCACCAGGTTTAAAAAGCACTCTGGCACTGTGCAAGCTGTTAATGAAATACTGCAGCCACATGCAAATCTCCAACAGCAACTCCCTCTCCCTCCCCCTTCCCCCCCAGCCTGTCCCTGCTGCCAGTATCTCTGTCTGGTGCAGAGCAAGGAGAACGGGAGACTCCCTCGGCTTACACACACGCCCACAGAATTAAACTGTAGTTCTATATATAGCTCCCATCTCATGCAAAGAGCTGAAGCTTTCAGGGCCCACGCTGTGCTCACTGGAATTATTTTTAGCATCAGTGACAAGGTTACCTGGATGATTCCTGCCAAATAAGAGCGAAATGCTTTAAATTGTACACAGCTAATTAGTGGTGACAGCTGGGTTTTGTGCCTACCCCTGCCTTTCTGTCTCTGGAATAAATCTGTGTCACATCTTTCCAGCCTTCTGAAACCAGGGCAGTTCCCTGATTACTAGTTCAGTGAGTGGGAGTTTGAGCACAAGCAGGGATTCATCAAAAAATCTTCATAATGTCCTGGTGAGTTTAGGCTACTCTCTAGACTGAGCTCAGTATAGTGTCTACATTATTGCTGCATTAAGGCTGCTAGTAGTTTGTACACGCACAAATACGCTTTTTTAGTCAAAATCAAATATTCCCCAAAGTTCTGTGAATTCAGCCCTATTTCCTACTGAATATCTCTGGAGGGTCAGTGCTTTTTCAGTAAGCAAAGCTGCACCTAGATGTTTCTTTGAGGAAGTGGTACTGGTCGTGGCATTCTTGGTAAAGAGGGAACAGCTTTTGTTTCGTCAGTAGGAAAAATTTTCCTTTGTGGTAGCTCTGTGTTGAAGTGTCGTGCTTTAGCTTTTAGGCTGCAAATCTGAGGTGCTGTTTGCTTGGCATTGTTCTGTCTTCAGCAGCACTGTGAACTTCACGGTCTGTTACGTGAGGCTGGGTCTAATCTGGGTGCACATTTAGCTATGTCTGCAGGTTCTGGGCAAGTCAACTCAAAAATGTTTTGCAGTGAACCTCAGGGCAGCACTAGCATTACCGATTTCCAGATATGGTGAAGTACTGAATAAAGATACCCGATTTTTCACTTTACAGTGCCAAGAAACATGCCCTAGTATGATCTGCTTACCATGCCAACATTTCACCATGGTAAACATCAATTTTAGGTGCTTGAATTTTGGTTCTGCTCTTTATCCACAAAGCCATTATTCTTTCTGACTCCTTTGATGCCCAAATTTCTGTATCTGAATTCCTGTCTCCTTAATCTTTTAAGTGCTGCTTAATGCATTGAGTCTACTTATGCAAATATCCAAGGAGGTGAAACAGAACATGAAGTGAAAATTATGAGTATAATCTTTTCCATGAATTCATGTTTTCATCGAAGCATTGAGTAATAATGAAGTGTCTCTAACTGTGGTTATACAAGACGTACTCGAGAAGTACCAGCCACCCAGGCAGTTCAAACATTAACTTTCTAAACAGTCAGATATCAAATTTAATTAAACAACCTTTTCCTGCATCACTTCAGTCTAGCAAGTATTTTACTCCCCCAGGTTTCAGCTTAAACCCCTTCTAGAACAAAGTGAGACTGTAAGGCAGAACACAGTTATTGCAAATAATCGTACTTGCAAATGTCTTTTCTGCCTCTTGACACAAAGAGCTCTCAATTCACTGAATTCCTTTGAGAGCTTATTATCTGCACTCCGAACTCATAATAATGCAAACCAAGACCTGTTGGGAGCTCTGTTGCCTAATGCACAGTAGAATATTGCAAGTGCACACCATGGCCTGGGGCACAGGGGATGCATGAATTAGTAAGAGAAAACACTACTGGAAAGGGAAATCTGGAGAAAATGGAATATTGCCATTTTGGATAGAGGAGGAGGAAGGAGAAGAGCATGTTTCCACGGCAACAAGTGGTAGACTAAATTGGCTGGAGAATGAAATACAGGAAATACACTTTTCAAAAGCAGCAATGCACATAAATGAATGCTTGAATCTGTACTCATGCTGCTGACAGTCAATAATAAATCTGAAGTCAGTGGACTTGCACTGCTGTAAAAGTAGAATACATTCCAAAAGATATAACAGAACTCCTCAATCTCTTTTGAGATAGAATGAGTGGAAAAGGCAAGAAAAATAGGGATTTTAGCTTTGACTGCATAAATACTCATTAGCATGATAGCAGAGCAACAGTTTCCTCAGCAGGTTCTCTACTCTTGAAAGCATATTACAGCCAGAACCATTTAAAAAATACAGTGTTTTTAAGAAAAATGTTATGCTTTTTTGTCCCCATTTTCCAAGCTACATGCACACTGTTATTTGGTATATTTTGCACATTATACATGTCAGCAGAGCTTTTGCTCCAGAGTACAGAGCTAGGCTGTGTTAGCTGTGGGACTGAGGTAATTTGCTAGACAGGGGTAGACTTTCAAATCCCTACAAATGTGCTGAACAATTCTGATCTTAAAAACAACTGCCTGTTTACTTGCCATTCTTATGGAGACAGCCATTGGATGACTGCTAGGTAATCTGGCTGTGTTATTCTTCTGTGCTGAAGTACAGGTCTGTAGTCTGACAGCTCGTGTGGGTTCATAGCTGAACCAGCAAGGCCTGTTGCTGTTACCAGAGTGTTACTAGTGCAGCAGCAGCAGTGTGCACTAATCCACATAGGTAGTGGCAAAATCATACAGAGAACAGGCATTTCACCTGGATCCCATTTCCCGGTCTATGCTTCACACTTGGATACTTATCAGTAGGTTCCTTAGCTATAAATTTCCAAGTTGTCACAAAGAGACTGTGCTGCACAAGTACCAGTAAAATTAATAGATTTAAAGACCTCAAAGTATGATGCAAGATTTTGGCTCTGCCTGGAGTGGTTACCTTTCCCCACTACTGCTGGGTTGTGCTCTGAGTGAGGGCTCTGGGGTGGTATGGGTTTTGTGGAGTGAGACCTAGTCACTCCTATGCAGAAACTCCAGAGGGATGTCTCTAGGGCTTTGACTCTTCAGCCTTTACCAGTACCTGGTTTTACTTTGGTGATTTTATTTTTTCTGGACACATACTTACATTTCCTGGTGTAAATATTTTCCTGCATGCTTCTACCACCTGAGCTTGTTTGCATGGTCATGTTCTATTCTGGTGGATGAGTTAAGTGCTGAGCTCTGCCAGGGCACATATGTGCTGGAAGTTGTGTGGGAGATTGCTTCCAATCTGTTTTGCCATTCCTGGCTATTCCAGCAATCTCTGTACCGTCTGTTCCCCAAGATGTGCTGAATCTTCCACGTTCCAGGAATAAGGAGCTAAATGAAAGCTGTCTTCCAGGACTTGGAACAAAGATGGCTTTTAGCCATCCTCTAGACATTATCAATAAGACTAATGGCCTGCACCACAGATTGTTCCATAAGCCCATACCAGACAGTACAGAGGCTTCCTTTACCACATTTACTGATAGAAATTACATTTCCTAGCTTCCAGTAATGACCAGCCCTCCTCTTCACCAGTGGAGCAGTTTCTTTTTTAAGTCCTTGTATTGACACTTGACTCTCTAGGCATGTCACCTTTAAAATAGTTCTTTAGGCTCATTATTAAGCAAGCTAATTGGTAAATGAATAGAAAGGCTAAAGCCTGTAAGTGTACCACCTGAAGCTGCAATTTCATTAGACCTTTCACACCAAGAGAAGTTAGGCTCTACTGCAAAGAGATGTGATATGAGGTGTGCCTGGATGTCAGATAATCTCACTTAGTGGATATTCTATGATGGTCCAACTTGATTTTAGGGATACAGTGGTGTGGAAACCATTTTTTTTTTTTTGCTGTATTGTAGAGACATAAAATTAGGCACCCCCAAGAAAATGACTGGCCAAAATACTGGAACTGATAATATTGGAGTGCAGCTTGAAATATTCCCTTGAAATGCTTGGAGGGTCAAGATGATCGAGGCCATGGTCAAGGTCCATAACAGTTTCCTTCCTAAAACAACAGGTATTCATGTGGCACATCTATGACTTGCTCTGCCTGTAACTCTTGGAACTTAATGTAAATGGTAGTGTGTGGGATGTCTGTTTGTATGGGATGTATATATTTTTAGTGACAGGGACTGTCACCTGCTCTGTCTCGTGAGGTCACTGGCAGAACGCACTGTTCTCTTTTGGGCATAAAGTGCTACCATGCTGCAGAGTGTAAACAGGAATCACTGAGACTGGACAAAGTGATTATTTCATCTCCAACAGTGCAGGGGCATCATGACATGCACCCAAAATCTCATCTGTGTTCATTCAGTGGCTTGTTTCTTAGCTGAGGGCAAGTGTGGTGAGGACAAGTGTGGTGATGGTAGTGATGTTTTCCTCCATAAACTCTGGTCCATTAGGACTTGTGCTCTGATCCATATGCACACTTCTCTTTCCCTGTCCCCTGAGGTAAAGTTTAATCAAATGCACACACATGAATGAGCTAGCCTAAATACCAATAAATGTTTCTTTCAGGAGAAGCTCGAGATATTTAATATTTAATAAGCCTTGAAAATGAACTTCTGTTCATGTTTCTGAATTTGATTCCAGGCATTTTGGCGGTGAGCAGTGTTCACTGTCCCAGTGTGGGCAGGCACAGCACAGATTATTTAACAATCCACTTTGTCTCATCTAAAATATTCATGTTTGCAGATATCCAAATGTAGCTCTTACAAAAAACCCAAACAAAACGCACATGCAGAAACCAAATGGTGCAAACTGAGCCTCACAGTTACCTTAAATCTTTTCCTTAGGCTACACACTACAGTCATACTCTTTCTCTCATAGCTCTACCCTGTTGCCCTGGTTACTGATCAAAACCAGACCATCTCTGCAGTCTCCATAGCTGGACTTATACAAACACCTTACCCATGTGAGAGCAATGCTGCTGAAGCTGCTCCTTCTTTAAAGCAGAAATCACAGAATCACAGAATCTTAGGGGTTGGAAGGGACCTCAAGAGATCATCGGGTCCAACCTCCCTGCCAAAGCAGGCTCCCTATCTCATATTACATAGATAGGCATCCAGAAGAGACTTGAATATCTCCAGAGAAGGAGACTCCACCACCTCCCTGGGCAGCCTGTCCCAGGGCTCTGGCACCCTCAGTGGGTAAAAGTTCCTCTGCATGTTGGTGCGGAACTTCCTGTGCTCCAGCTTACAGCCATTGCCCCTTGTCCTGTCCCCACAGACCACTGAAAAGGGGCTGGCCAATTCCCCCTGCAACCCATGTCTAAGATATTTAGACAGCCACCAGTGCCTATAGCAGCTTCCACCCCCTGCCCCCTCATTCAAGTAATTATGTAGCAATAACAATTGCTTTTATCCTCAAATTCAGCTAGTGCTGACAAAGCAAAATCAGGTTAATAAAGAATTACATTATTATTTATCATAAAACATTAGCCTTTCTGGAGGACCTCAAAATCTTGATTCCATCAGTGGAGCTGCAGGTAGGTTTTCACTGAAGGAAATGGGCTTGGGGAGTGGGTGACAAGTGCCTCGTGTTACAGTACTCAGCGGACACTTCATTGTAAAAGGAGGTTCCTCCCTCTTCTTGGGTAGACTTACTTTGAGAGTTTCATTTCAATTTGCTGCCGGATTTCCTGTCTTTCCTCATCTGTTCTCCTTGGGAAAATATTCCTGTCTTCCAGCTCCTGCTTACTTGGTCTGTTTCGTAGTTTTACTGCCAGCAGTTCTTTCTTGCATTTCCTTGGCAAAGTACCTGGGACACACATTGGAAAGACAGTTATTGAAAGACAGCTTCTGGAGATGAAACATGAACATATGAAGAGTGGGAAACCTACAGAGTGACAGCAATCTGTATGTTGGTGTGCAATGAGCAGTTGAACAACGCTAATGTAAGTAGCAGTACAGTTGTCTGGGGTTGCTTACAAATGCAGAGAGATCAGATTCCTGTTATCTTTGTTATCCTTTATAAGTAAGCAGCGCTCTCAGATGAAAATGATTTGCAGATGAGGTGTGATTTCCATTACTAGTTTAGAAGACAAAGGCTGTGCGTCTTTCTTCAGTCCTCTAAGTATCCCTTAGCCCTGAGCAATCCTTATTTCCTGAACCATTTAATGGTTCCCTTGCGGAAGGACTGGATGGCTCAGTGACAGGGCTGGCCAGGACATAAACACCTTCCTCTCTGGGTCACCAGGTGTAACCAGGAATTGATAATGGTAACTGAAACAATCCAAATTATTGCTTGGCATGTGTATATGTATGCACACACACACACACTGTTATTCTTAACAGTAAATGTAAGCCATTATGTATGTCTACATCCTGTCCAGTGTGACAGTGTGCCATAACAGAATTTCATTTAACAATCAGTACCATACCATTGATGTTAGGCTGAAGAGAGCAGGGGCAAATATTCCAAGGAACGAAATAAAAGGTCAGGTTTTATGATGATTTGCAGAATACTGGCAACTTAATTGCATATTCAGGCAATAAGAGACACAAATACTTACTGTGCATGACCTGTTGTTCTTATTGTAAAAGCATAATAGCACATGTTTTCCATCAAACCTGACACCCTAAAGCATTGCCATTACAAAAGAGCTGTTCATAGGAGAACATGCAGCAGTTGTTTTGAGTAGGAGGCCGCTGCTCTGCAGAGTGCTGGATGTTGAATCCTTGATGCTGCCCCTCTGATGACATTAGAAACATCTGTTCAGTCTTCCTAGAGGCAACTCTGCTTGAGCTATGGTGTTTCTGGATCTCTGGTGTGACTGTTTAGACTTCAACAGGCTTCAAATTGGACTCCTGAGCTTATAAAACCATTTTGCCATGGGTTTGGAAAGGTATGCAATAAAATGGCTGTAAAATGGAAAGCCATCTTTCCTTTCAAATTGAAAGTCTGAGGTGATCTCTGTATTTGATGAGGGGTAGCTTGCTTGTGATGGGGAGAAAAGATGAGGGCAGTGCTATTAAAATCAGTGAGCTGCTGAGTCATACTGGTAGGATTGCAGCTTTCCAGCAACCATGTTACAGGGAGGTTGTAAGCAAGTAAATTTACTCCAGGTCTCTGCATGCTCCTACTGTGCTGGAATGGATATCTAGTGGCCAGGTCAGGGCTTCAGCAGAGAATGAAAATTAACATTGCAGAGTAGCACCAGCCTGATGGGTTTTAGAGAGGAATGCAGGAACTACAGTCTTTGTATTTGCTTCATCTTGGGAGCATGGGGTGTAATAGGAGGTTATTTTGGGTTGGTTCCTTCTAACTTTAAAGTTTGGGGAGGGGGGTGTTTTAATGTAATGCTTCACCTTTTCTAGAAAAGGTCACCTCATTTTTAAAGAAAATGACATTTAATTGGTATTTTTGTTTGGCATTTGAGATGGGATTAAAGTCTATATTTGAAAGGATGCTCTGGAGGTTGGCAAGCATCGAAATCCTAAATAGATTCTCATTCCCAAATACTGGAGCTTTATTTCCTAGGGATCTGTGGACCTACATTATTATTATCACAGTTGATCTCAAATTTGTTTATGCTGAGGTAAGGAGTCTATACCATATCCACACATCCATGTTGGGAAGACTGGGGCAGAGAGTATTTATGGTGTGTCTGTGTGAGTAGGGACAAGACTCTAGATAGTTGCAGTGGTCTGAAATTAAACATTTTGGAAACCATAATCAGCTCAAAACCCCACTTAAAGTGTAAAAGCTGTGCCCTTGTTTAGCACCTTCCTCCTAATGCTTTTAGAGTCTGTTACAAACATTAATTATATTAAACCACATGGCCGTCTGTGAAGTAGTAGGTATATGTTTAACAGATGGGTAAAGAAGTTAAATGATTTGGCTGATGCCATACAGAGCCTTCTGCTAACTGAATATATGACTCCATCAGAAACATTTGGCTCAAGCCACAAGCCTGGGACTGTGTCAAGGTTTTTCATCCCCTACACTGGGTGTGGGTACAGGGTAGGTGTTTGTAGTGCCACACTGTGCAGGAACCAACAGAATTCCTTCTGGAAACAATCCAAAGCATGTTTAGAAATGTTCTTATTTTCACCTGGGAATTTTAAACAGGCAGTAAGAGGAATTTGGTCATGTCAGGAGGTAGCTGGAAAGAGACTGCACGTGCACATTAACCTCTATGTCTCCAGAACACAACATATGTACCATTCATGTGCTGGCCATCTGCAGAGGGCATTTATGGGCAGTTCAGTGCATCTGGGGTGCACTGAAAGCAATATGTGTATACACTGTACAGCACTTGTGGTTCTGGAAAGACACACAGACTTTGAAGGAAACAAGGGAGCTGTACATAAGCAGTCAATCCTGTTTTCTTTCTTTTTTTTTGAGGTGCACCCTAAACAGTTATTCTAATCATCGCTGACAGCTGAGGTAGGAGCATACAGGACTATCCCTAGTCCCTTCATGCTGTTATAAAACTATTTGCCATATCATACCATACCTGATCTTTGAATTGTGGAAGGACAAGGGCTAGAATCACAGTGATTATTTGCTTAGATGAGGTCAGGGCTCATTTTCTGCTGTCCTTCATCTCACTGAGGGCCAACTGAAACTGAGAGTCTGCAGATAAAAGGCTGGACCTTTTTGCATGGAGTCAGGTTTTGAAGCTGATGTGGAGATCCTGGCTTAAGCTAGCTCAGGGTATGCCCTGGAGGCTTGTATTTCAAAGTGAGATGGAACAATACCATTTTTAGCTTGAAACAGTAAAATGAAGCTGCTCTTCAGTACCTTGACTACTCTCAGGCTGCTCTGCAGCACACTTAGACAGAGCCCACTACTTTGTGAAATTAAAAACACAAATCACATCTGAAAAATCTCAACTTTAACCCAAATCCTGCTGTTGTATTAGAGGAGTGGAGAGCATATAACCCACTCAGGATAAGCTGTGCTCACTTCATCCAGATGTCTGGATTTCTAAAAGGCTTATGCTATAGCCACTCCCATGGTCCATATGCACTGTGCACTGATTAATCTTTAGGGTATTTCACCAAATAAAAATGCAAGAGATCTGGATTAAGCTGATCTGCTGGTCTAAGGAGCCGTTTCCTATGCCTGACCAATTGGGTTAATTCCTGAAAATAATACCTGCTTGACAAAGTGGAAAGAGGAAGATGATGTTACTCCCTTTAGGGAGTCATGTTGGGAAACAGTAATTGATCTGTTTTTATTTTGATTGGCCCACTGATGGCCAGTTCTGTTATTCCACCTGCTGCAGAAACACATATCTGATGTTTCAGAATAAGCAAATAAATAAAACAAAACCAGGGAACAAAGGGGAAATAAAACCCCAAACTAGTTTTCCCCATGTCCATTTTCAGCACCTGGAGGCAAATTCCTTCTTGATCATTATCTCAGTGGAAAGTGAGCCTACAAATGACCTTATTTGAGTATTTTCTTCCTCAGGATTATTTTTCCTGGTCAGTAAGGCATGTTCAATGCCAGTCTGTCCCATGACCAAGATCTCAGACAGAATCTTGGCTGTGACCTGTCTTATGATTTATGGCAGCTTAGATAGGTCAACAATAAATGCTTTGAAAATTCACACCCTCTCTGTGCTTGGTCTGCAAGTTCCTGACAAAAGTTCCTGTTTTAATTCAGTTGAATTGTGACATTTAATTTCCTGTCTGTTTGCTGTTCTTTCTATCAAGCAAAAGGCAAATCCTAATACTGCATGTTGATGGAAAGCCCTTGCTTGCACTCCTTATCAGTTGCAGGTTACATGCTACTTACAGGATTTTTTTAACTCGTGCACAAGACTACTGCCTTGATTTGTGTTTGTAGAGGTTTCAAACAAACATTTATTGAGGAACATGGTAATGGAAAGCCAAGGTACAATTGCTCCCTTTTTCCAGTTACCTGTGACCTGTGCCCATCTCCCTGTAACCATGGGGGGTTGTTGCACTGATGCACTGTTCTGCATTGCAGTGGTGAGGCTGGTGATCTACTAAGGCAGTACACTAATTGTAAAGCAACTGGATTGCTGGATAGTTTTACCTCCTGACTTGCAAACCAGCCCAGATTTTTTAAACCAGAAACAATCTGGAGCTTTTCAGGGAATTATAGAATCATAGAATATCCTGAGTTGGAAGGGACCCATAAGGATCATCAAGTTCAACTCCTGGCTCCACACAGGGCCAGCCATGTCAAAGCAGGTCCAGACGCTTCTTGAACTCAGTCAAGGTCAGTGCTGCGACTACTAAATTGTTCTGGCACTATCCCTGTCACTACCACACCTCCAGTTCCTCTGAAATACAAATGGGGGCATTGGAATGAATGCTGGCACAAGCACTGCCACCCAGTGTTGATTTACCAACATAACTGTAAACACCATCTCAGTGTGCAGTACCTACAAACACGATTACAATCAGAATCACTATGAGACAAACCCAATTACAATCATAGAATCACTATGACTCAAAATTAACTTCAGCTTTTCAACAGGCTTCATTGAAAAAGTTGATGTGACAATAGAGGAACTTACACTGCTCAATATTTTCTGTTGCAAGCTGCCTTGTTTAGAGCACTCCTCTAGGTTACGATAGTATATCTCTAATATAAGAATCATAGAATCATAGAATTGTAGGGGTTGGAAGGGACCTCGAGAGATCATCGGGTCCAACCCCCCTGCCAAAGTAGCTCCCCAGGACATATCACTCAGATAGGCATCCAGACGGGTCTTGAATATCTCCAGAGAAGGAGACTCCACCTCCCTGGGCAGCCTGTCCCAGGGCTCTGTCACCCTCACTGTGAAAAAGTTCTTCTGCATGTTGGTGCAGAACTTCCTGTGCTCCAACTTACAGCCATTGCCCCTTGTCCTGTCCCCACAGACCACTGAAAAGGGGCTGGCTGATTCCCCCTGCATCAGAAAATTATAGATATTAATTAGGTCTCCCCTTAATCTTCTCTTCTCAAGGCTGAAGGGTCCCAACTTACTCAGCCTATCCTCATAGGGGAGATGCTCCAGGCCCCTAATCATCTTTGTAGCCCTTCTCTGGACTCTCTCCAGGAGATCCCTGTCCTTTTTAAACCAAGGAGCCCAGAACTGGACACAATACTCAAAGTGGGGCCTGACCAGGGCAGAGTAGAAGGGGAGGATCACCTCCTTTGACCTGCTGGCTACACTCCTCCGGTTGCACCCCAGGATCCCATTGGCTCTCTTAGCAACCAGGGCACATTGCTGGCTCATGGCCAACCTGTCATCAACCAGGACCCCCAGAAGTGACTGTCCTTACCAGAAATAATGGAGTCGTTCAAAACTTCCTCATCCTGATAAAAACCAATGTCTTCCTTGAGCTCTGAGTTCATGATCATGTTTTCCTTGTTCTCATCCGACTCTTTAACTGAGTTCCGCTTGTTTTCTGAATCACTGCTGTAACTCAGGGAGTTCTCCTTTTCCTTGTTGCGCTCCATGCTGGATGTTCTGGATGGACGGACATCCACTCTTTTTTTTGGAGAGCCTTTGC
Organism: Laterallus jamaicensis coturniculus; assembly: GCA_022605575.1. Lineage (NCBI taxonomy): Eukaryota > Metazoa > Chordata > Aves > Gruiformes > Rallidae > Laterallus > Laterallus jamaicensis. The sequence continues at coordinate 5,271,842 of JAKCOX010000029.1, forward strand.
TTTCTCTTCCATGGAAGCTGTGGGTGGAAGATGCACGGTCCAGTATTTACAAAAGACAGTTTAATTGCCACAGTAGGAACTTACTGTTATATGAGAAAGAGCATAATATCCTGTAGCTCATAAAGGCCAGGGCAGAGAGGACAACATGGGATGGCATTCTTAAGACTGTGGTGAGAGAAGCTGACACATGTCTGCTTCCCTGTCTGTGTCATAAAAATAAGGTACAGAAGGGTAGTGACTAATGTATTTCTTTGATATATAGCCACAAGCTATACTGTACTGTACCCACACAGTATGTCCTTCTAAAGTAAAACATACATGGCATGAAATAGTACCATTCTGCTATTTTATGAACATGGCAAAGGTTTAACAGGTCCTGGAATTAGTATTGTATGGATCTATTCCCTGTGACAATAGCTGCTTGGGAACTGAAAAATGTTACTAACTTAACTCCAGAGCTATATGATGGAAAAGGTTATCTCTGCCCTCCTCTAATCCACAGGAGGGTTTATAATGAAATCCAGACAATGTGCCCATTGTACCTCCACACAAGAACTTGTATTAAAAATGGATATTGTATTTTCTCATGTATAACCCACGACACATATACTGAAATAGTATTTCTCATATGTAGAGCACTGATACTTAGAGCAGGATTTGCCTTAGCTACTTCAACTTGGTATCTTGTGGGGAGATTTTCTTTGGCTGTAGGTCAAGGATTATCAAATGCTTCTACCTCTTTGAAAACAGACTTCCATGTCACAGTAGCCTAAAGGAAGAATGTACTTTGAAGTAACTGCCAAATTAAGCACTTTAACCAGGGGTGGATGTTCAAAGAAGTGACATCAAGAGGAAGGCAAACCCAAGTTGTAGGAGCAGATAAAATGCTAATAACAGGGTAGGGACATTTACCAAGAAAAATGGTTTAGTGGAATGACTCTCCTCATGCACCCATTTGCCAAGAGGCTGTAGGTACCTGTCCTGCCGGTGTTTGGTGGCCAGAGCCCTGTGGAGTTCTTCAATGACTCTGCTGGGAGGTAAAGGCAGGTGGACGGCAGCCAGGTGAGGGGAACCAGTTGGTGTTGTTACCTGTCCTCTGACATGGGGATCAGAACTTTTCTGGCCAGAGGGATGGAAGAGGGCAGCTTGTCCTGAGATTTGGGAGGAACCAACAATGACATAATTCTTCAGGATGGTGGAAGGAGGAGATTTCATGGCTGGGTCATCTGTTTCGCTTCCTGCTGTCAAAACACAAGAGGGTAAGAGGTTGGGCAATGCTGGTTTTTTTGGTTGGTGGGGTTTTTTTCTGCACAGAGTCTGCACTGAAATTCGTTTATTGTGTTGAACATTAGAAAATGGTGATGACTTCTTGCTAGGAGGTAACTGGTTAAGCTTGAGTAACTTTTTTGGATCCAAAAGATGCTACACAGATCCACATTTTTGAGCTAGAAAAAATTGACACCTCCCTTCTTTCTCATAGTATCAGATACTCCTTTTTCACAGCCCACCAATGCATTCTTGATTGCCAGTACTGTTCCTCCTAACCACTGATGGCTTGTACTGCAGTGGCTTTCCAGTCTAGCACTTTCTCTGCTGGACTCTGGCAGACCATATTAAAATTTATGCACTGTGGTTCTGAGTCAGGACAAAATGTACCAGTGACTATTATCTGCTGCTCTGTGATTGCTGCACTCTTTAGACCTCTGTCTTTCACATGCCAGCTGAGGAAATGCCAAAATCATTATAATATGAGGATAACGTTTGTGTAACATAACTTGCCAAATTATATCCAAATGAAAGATGTGGTATTGAACACTAAGAAGAGAAAAGAAGGGTGGGGCAATCTGAGAGTAAGAAAAGATTAGACTTTTTATGCCACGTAAGCATTTTATTGGAAATTAGACTTGGATATATAAATTTAACTAGCACTTCAGTCCAAAACACAATGGACATTTCTCTGGTTGTAAATTTTGTAGTTTTACACTCTTAAGATAACACCTGGCTTGAAAAAGATGCTGATGAGTCTTTCTGTTCTGCAGTTCTCTTCCCCTTTCCCCTGCATCTCCATCCCAAGCCTCTGGCGCTGATTACACCAACAGCTCAGTCTGGGCGTGAAAAGGCAACGCGAGTGCTTCCTGCAAGAGTATTTCTTTTCTCCTGTTGCCACCTAGTGTTCTAAACAGGAATTTAACCTGACTGTACCGATCTCTTCACACTTGTGGGGCGAGGAGGAGAGCATCCTTCAATGAGTTACAGCCATTTAACGATTTTCTCTCTTATTATAAGAAAGGTTCCACTTTTTTTTTTTCTTTTCGTTCTTTTGAACTCGTTTTTGCACGTTACTCTCCCTCCAGCCCAGCATCCTAACTGATGGCCAGAGCTTCGTTCATCTCTCTGTCCAGATGACAGGGATCAAGCCAGTCCAGAAGTTACCCTATTTAACATCTGAAAATGCCTGAAAGCACGAGGGCAATTCTTCAAGTGTCTAGGTGCCCAATGTGCAATGCCTTGCCTTCCTACCCTGGAGCTCCTCCTGCTCTGATCAGAGTGGTTTGTGCAGCCAGCAGACAGCCAACCTCTATGGAGCAAAGATGTTTTCCTGGCACTCAAGGGGATTTTGATTATGTACTGTTCTGGAGATGCACAGAGGACATTTATGATCAAGCATTGCTCATTGAATCATGGCCTGAGGGGATGAAAAGCACACCTCTTAAGTCACTTTGTATTGCTGCTCAGTGGGAAGAGGGTGTCCGTGTTTTTTCAGAGCTAGAACCCTGGGTTCAGCTCAACCCTAAAGCAGGAAGGGAGAAAACACTGGTTTACCTTTATACCTGCTTGTTCCTGGACCAGGTCAAGGGCCACTTTTGTCCTCAGTGCAGCTTGGACCAATATTGAGAGTTTCCTTAGCTCACACCTTATTTTTCCTAATGATAACTGTTCAGTGAATAATCTTGCAAAGTGATGTCTTGGCATCTTGCCCTATTCCCCCTCGCTCTGTGATTAATTGGTGCTTGGCTTATTCCCCACTCCTCTGCTAATAGCATCTCTAACATTGTTAAGGGGGGAAAACTAAACAGAAAAGTGCTTTTTAACCTCTTAGTTTTCCTTCCATTTCATCATCACTGTTTGTTTCTCTCTCCCTCTATATTCGTGTTCCCTTTCACTCATTGACAGCATTTGTTTAGTCTTAACTTGCTGCTGCCTCCACATAGACAGAAATAAAGAAATGTATAATCACTACTGGAAAAGTGTCTACTAAGAAAACTAGGAGTTGTTCTGTATGGAAAATTAAGATGAGAATGAAATACCAAAACTCAGAATATCTTGGGTATTAGAGGAAACATTTTGCTTAAACAGCAATATATCTAGATTCAAAATGCTGTGAAGTGCCTGGGGAAACTGTAATAGCCTACATCTCAGGCAGAACATGGCCTTCTCATCAGATGAGCAAGTCACAGGGGTGTCCCAGTTGTGCCTGTTCATGTTCCAAGGTGGAAGGAGCAGGCTGGAGCCTGACTGGAGAAGCAGTCTGAACAGCAGCTCCCAAGAGGCAATATGATACCATTTTGTATCCAGCTCCCACTTCAACTCATATGGCTTTTAAGCCTGGACAAAATATGGATATTTTCCATGGGAAACAAACTTGTAATTTTCCTCAAAAAGCTTGAAAACAGCAGTATTTTCTATGAACACCAGTGGTCAGATCACAGTGCCCCTCTGATCCTTTGTTTTCTAGTGACTTTAAAAACCCTGTTCTTTGTGGCAGTAGATGAGGGTGGATGCAAATCAGGGCTGAGATAATAGCTGTCATTTAAAAGTCTAAATATCCAACAGGTCTGACATTTAGATGTCAGGACTTGATTCTAATTTGCAAGAAGGCCCTTTTAACTGCTTTTACCATATGTAGGGGCCCTAAAATTGGAAGAAACTAAAATCATATTCGCTTTAACACCCTCTCTGTAGTGCCAGAAGGTTGGAAAATGTAACAACATTGGCAATACATTAGCAAATCAAGCCCAGAGGAATTGCTCTTGAAACATTCAGTGAAGTCTGGCACTGAGGATTGCTTTGTGGGAGCCAGGTGTATCACTTATGTGGACCAGATTTCATAGTTCTAGTTTAGACCTACCCTAGAGAGGAAGGAAACCCCTCAGACAGAAATGTCTACAGAACCTTTTGACTTGATCTTGGGTTTGGCTGTTGTACTGTTATCCAGTGGGAGTCTAGGTAATGAAAATATTTAAATCTTCCTTGTGTTTTATGGCATATTGATATGAGCATCTGATTCAGCAGATGTTTGTGGTTGATTTGATTTGTTTTACATGTGTTTAGTGCAATAGACTCACACCAAATAATCCCCTGAGAGATTCCAGTAAATATGTACAAAGTACAAAGATCAGGGCATTGTTATCAGGCAACTGGACCACTCAGTTCATGGAAATCATTTGCATTCCGTTCACTGGATAAGCCTAACCTGAGTCACAGCACTTTGTGGCAACAGGCTTAGAAAAGGATGTAAGACAAAAATGACATACAGTGCTGTGTAGGTGAACAACACATAAGGGATGGGAAAGTCTTTATTGACCAGTAATGACTGACCTGTTATGCTCTTTGTGATTTTGGAGATTGCCTTAGGTGGTGGAGCTGGGAGCAGCGGAGGGCTGGGAAGCTGTGCTGGGTTTCTTTCTGTCTGTTTCTGAGGGGAATCTGTGGATTCAGATACAAGTAAGGCTTGTGGACTGTCTTCAGATGCTGTCAGGCTGGCATCTTCTAATTCTTCCGTGGGTGCTGAAGGTTTCTTGGCTAATAGAAAGATGAGTAAAATTAATGGAACGTGAAGTTAATAATAATGATAGGCCAGGGGACAATGCCAGGAACATTCAGAAAAACAGAACACATGGCACACAGCTAGAAGCACTTCTTTTCCATAGCGAAAATAATTATTGGGAGAAATAACTGACGAGCCAAGGCTGGTAAAGAATAAAATGTATGAAGATATTAAAGAAATCTTAATATTGATGTTCCTGAGAAAAATGCTGAGCTTCCCTTACTTCCTTAAAGCCTTTTCCCTTTCCTTTTTTTTTTCCTTAAATAATGAAGACAGCAAGGCAAAGCAACTTTGAGAACTGCAATGCATTTTTCTTACAGCATGCAGCTGCGGTGGCACAGTTACTGCATAAGTACTTGTCTGTGCTATGAACACTCAAACAAAAGGCAAAGAGTATCAAACTGGTGATATTACATGAAAGCTGTCTTTCCAATTGTTTGTTGTACAGATTTATTTTCACAATTTATTTTTTATCTTATTTAATACCTGACTGAAGCTTGCATCCAAAATCATCTTTTACTGTTCCTGACTCCAGAACTGTTGAGTCTTTCCTGAGGTTAGATTTGGTTACCAAGAAAATCCTGCCATAAAAAAGATTTGCCATTGGATCTCAGCAGCTAGTGTGGAATGAGAATCAGTGAAGTACTTAAGAAAAACTTCAGTCACCAAAGCATTAATTTGAGATGATGAAGCAGTGCTCATTTCAGGACTGTCTCCTGAAAGATGGCAAATGCACTTAGCTCTTAAAGTTAGTGCAGGCTGAATTACTGAGTAGTTCATCAAATTGACCTGGCTGTGATGAGGGCACAGGAGAATATATCCAGAAAGGCATGAAGCTGAAGCAGGACATAGGTGGAATTTCAGTGATGAAGTCCAAAATTAAATGATTTTGTCCTTGAATCCTGCTTAGATACCAGCTGACTCTGGCAGTGATTAAACTTGCTGTTTGACTTTCATGCTGTGAGATGTCCTGATCTCTGCCTTGGCAGATGAGGGGACCCACAAAGAGGCATGAACCTGACTCTGATCCAGGATCCCAGGCAGGCACTCTCCGAACTGCATTTCCAGCCACTGTGGCTCAGTAGTAGCTACGAGGGTTATTTTGCCTACACTAGGAGATGAAGCATTCTTCCAGTTGGGAGGGTTGGTTTTGAAGTCTCTCTTCAATATAAGAGAGATCCAAACTGCTTGGGATGGAAAAATGGCTAATCCCACTCCTTTTAGCTTTCTGGGTTACCTAAACAAAGTACCTTTCCCTCTAAACTGTTCTAGGACATCTCTTAAAAACTCATAGCAGTGGGCACCCACAGATGCCACATCACAGATCTTTTCTTGGCTCAGTTTTGTGTCTAGTTTGGAATAAAACTCTCAGTATTAATGAGCATTCAGCGTCCTCGTGTTCAGAGTGCATGGGGAGGCACCAGAGCACTTAGGCAGTTGGAAACAATAGCATTGGCAAGATAATAGCATTTAATTTGTTGACAAACAGATTAATGAGTATGCCTAGAAGAGGAGGAATGAGTATTTATCATTCGAAAAAGACAGGAAAGTAGAATAAATATGCATCATTAACAGGAATTCTTGTGAAATTTGGCTTCATAGCAAAACTACTCTATGTGGTAGTTGCTTGAATTATAGAAGGAAATAACTTTCTTTTAAATATATTTCTAGGGAAATGCTTTGTTCCCCCTGACATCGCTTTGCATTTTTCTGCCTACTGTGTAGAAGACAAAATGTGGAATAGAGGAAGAGAAAAATGCAGTCGTTGATGGGTTACATTACAGAAAGATCAAGAGCTCCAGTAGATGTTAGTAGCTTGATAGGAAAATTAGCCAGATTTCATTGCATTCCCCTGAGTGATCCTTTCTTCTGGCACTAACTTCACTTCAGTAGACCTCCCCGCGGCATGAAGTGTGCTGTTTGGGAGGGATGCAGGCGAGCAGCCACAGTGGGACCTTCCCTGCAGAGGAGGTGGATCCCAAACACACTCTGCCTTAGTCAAAGAGATCTTTTTGTTTCTCGACTCTGCCTTGTTCTGAAAGTGGTGTCCCAAAGACAAAGTGGCATTGTGCACTGTTATTTAAAGAATGGCCCTTTCACATCCCCTGCAAAGAATGGTTTGCTTCTGGTTTTTTCTGTGGTTGTTTCTGGTAACAGCAGCACATGTTTGACTCAGTCTGAAGGCAGACCTGAGTCTTGAGTACACAAACCTATTAACAGATTTCATACTGCAGAGTGAATATTATCCTGCTGAAAATATTCCAAGAGCTCAGCACTGGACTCTTTGCCAGAGTAACTAATTATTCACAGAGTGCCACTTGTCAAAATGCCATCTCACTACTAGGTAGCAGTGCTCCCCTTGGGACTGTCCCCAAGCCCACTGGCTAGGTTGGGGGAAAACTGCCCTCTCTCTGCCTAGGCTGTTATTTTCTGTGTATTAACCAAATATAAGGTGTACAAATATTTCCTTTTGTTCCTTCCTCTTCCTGTCCCTGGTCTTCACCCAACATCCTCAGGATGAAATATAACATACTGGCTACAAAACAAATGTATTCATTTTGTTTCTAGCTGCTCAAATATTCATGTGGATTTGTGGAAAGACACATACTTCACTGGGCCTGGACTGAGCCCAAGGACAAATAATAAACTTAACATTTTGATAACTTAGCAATACACTGACAGCTTTGAAGAGCTTTCCCACCCAATGAATTCCTTAAGGTGGACTCACTAGAGACAGGAATGTTCGAATGCACAGACAGGGATAAATTAGCACAGAAAGATTAGATCAGTAATAACTATTTAAAAAGCCAAAGGCCACTGATAAAAGAGCTAGGAAGATTTCCAGCAAATAGGAGTGGAGTCTCACAGAGCAGGGAGACAGAAGATGGTAATCCCACTTATTTTTTGGAACCTGGAAAACTGACACCTCAAAAATGGAGGAAAAGAAATACAGAAGAAAGGAAAGGTTGTGCTAGGGAGACAATGAAAGGAACTAGGATTTGAGAAAGAGACATAAGAAATAGGAATGATTTTGAAAGCCTCAGTTTTGAATGCAGTGTAAGGTAAATTTTAAATCATAGTACTAGAGTTTGCAGAGCCATAGGGTTAAATACATGATACATTATTACTACCATCTTTCAAGGGTGGCCTTTCCCAATGATAAGAATTGGAGTTCAGAGAGAAATTTCCTCAGTGATACAGAATGAAACATTCTAGAAAAGAGTAGTATTGCTAATAATACCGCTGCCTGAAGGATTCTGGTCAGGATCTTGATCTGGCTGTTTTAACAAAAGGGAGATGAATGTGTTTTCCTCAATTAATTTTAGGGTCATACAAAACCCAGTGCAACCATAAAGGATAGAGTTCAAAGAGAATGGAAAACAGCATTAAAAGCATGCGTTAATAGAAGCTGTCTAATTCTCTATTTCGTCTCTATTTTGAGAGTGAACACAAGGCAATGAGGACAGATGGAAGAGGTGTAAAGACTGACCAGAGGGAATGGGCAGAAAGATCTGTAATCCCTTCATGGCATTCCTCACAAACTGGGATAAAGCATTAGCTTTGCAGTTTGCACATCTGGGTTGTCAGGAAGTGAATGGAAGCCACCCAGTTGCTGGGTTGTGCCTGGCTGCTCTGGTCCCAAGGAACTGCTGTCACAGATGAACCCTGCCAGAGCACAGTTGCATGAAAGGAGCTTGTTCTAGCTTACCTGTGCTCCCAGTATTGAACTTCACTTGTATTTGCAGCACTCTCTAGACAAGGTGATGATATGGACAGTGTGGCTGCGTATTGACATTATTCTGAGACAGGACAAGTAATTTCAGGCTTGGCACAGAAGTTTAAGAAATGTTTTTAAGAGAAGCTTGTTTAATCTTCACAGCAGTCACTGCTAATATGAAAGGAGCACCATGCCAAGGAGGGATCATCTCGTAATCCAACTAATCCCATTATGCCAAGCTTTGTGTGGTCCCTCAGTTTGTTACCAGCCTCAAAAATCACTGGTTTTACCTACTGTTTGCTAGCCTAGTGTGGGCTGAGCTAAACAAGGTGCCCTGACCCTTTAATATACTGACATTTGACTCATAAAGCCGCTCAGTGGAGGCATACTTTTACATTTTATAGTTTTTTGAAAACATTTGATTTCCAATACCTGCATCTTCTTTCAGCTCATCCAAATGCAGCTCCTCACCAAGTGGCGTTGTGTTCGTTGTGGCTGCTATTGTCCTCTCTTCCTGCAGTTCTTCTGAGGCAAGTGCCTGGCACACAGGAGCTGGAGGGTCACTCTGCGTTGCTCTTGTGGCATCGTCACCAGTGCAGGCTTTGCCTTCATTATCTAAAAGACCAAACCATTTAATCTTAACTAAATCATGAACAGGGAAAGCTGAAAATTTTTGCTGTCGACCTGAAAAGAACAAATCTCAAAGCTGCTGATTCTCAGGGGAATGGGATTTGTCTTAGAGCAAGTACTGCCTGATTTTTAACAGTGCTGAGCATCTGTAATGCAAAAACTTGTGAACACCAGCCTATCTGGATACTAATATTCCCCCAGTCTTCTCAATGGGGCACCTTTTTCTGCAGGCATCCAACAGCCTGGGCAAATGGCCATTGTGCATGCACAAGAAAGCCAGTGTATTCTGTAAGCACCTGCTGTGTGGGAGATGAGGACAGGCATGGGAAATCAGAGATCTCTGGGAGAAAGCAATTCCTTGCACGAGCAGAGCTCATGGCACAGCACGTACACAGGTTGATCTGCCATGTCTGAGTTGTGTCAGGCTCTGTGCATGACACACTGCCACCCAGCTGCCCTAGCAGTAACGGAGCCTCACGGAAGACAAGGCTGCTAATATTCCCTATCAAGCTGTAGGTTTTGAGCATTAGTTTTAGTTACTCATCTTTAAAAAGTGTGTCCTGTGTGACTGAGCTGATCAGAAATTCAAATCCCTCTTTCTGCAGACCTAGAGACTGCTCCCTTTGCTTACTCTGAAAGATTTTTGTGCCAGTGATCCCTGCAGCTGTACGCATCTTGATGACTGAAGCTTTTCTAGTATTCTCCTATTCAGGCAAGAGTCCTCAGAATACAAACTATCCTTTTACTTCATGATTCCCTCTCAGAATTTATAATATCTACATCACTGTTGCAAACCAAAAAACCCAATTACTTCCCGCTCTCGCCAGCACTCCTGCTGATGGACGTGTCTGCTGTCTACCCCTGACCTCCTAACTTGTATTTCTTAGCCCTAGACACTCCTGACAGGGCTATGTTTTCTTGCAATGATATCATGACAAATTTATTGCATATTGTTTTAAAATAACTAGCATTCACAGCTACTCCTTTTTAATACTATTTGGACAATGTGCAGAGTAATTTATTGCCCTTTTGGGTAAGGGTAACAGATTTTGGCCCAGAGATGCTGCGGAAGGGATGCAGTATTTTTGTATGCTGAGCTCACTCAGTCTGCCTCATAATCACGTTTGGTGAAAAGTTACTGTTCTTAAAATAGCCCCTGCAGTAGCACAGTTGCTATGATACAGAGAAGGGGAGGGGGAAAAAGTTCATTGCCTACATTTCAGCTCATTGTGAAGGCAGCCTATACATAATCATCGGTGTATTAGCAGCTGTCTGCCCTATTTGACAGGCAACCTTTATCTCTGTGCTGTACGTACAGTTACATCTGATCAATTTTGTGCTCACAATGGGGAGAAATATCAGGGGAAGCTCCCTAAATGTTTTCAAGGTAACTCTGCTTTGCACGTTCCTCTCATCCTTCGGAAAGGCAAGTTGCTGACAGCTGTGCCACAATGAAACTGCAGTCAGAGACATAAGTTAGCTCCTTCCGATCCCAGGCAATGGAAAGTGTAATGACTAATGATGTGATGACAAGCAGAAGTTGAAGAATTTCTGTTGAGGAGCATCTGAGACTCACAACAGTGATGTTCCTGGTCAGAAATGATCAGCTCATGCTTAGATCAAAGTAGGTGTGCTGCTTTGATTGGCAATGGGTCCCAATGCCATATTTTGGAGAAAACACAGACTTTAGATTCACTGGTAAGGAAAGCAGCAGAAAGTCTTAAGTATTGCAAAGTAATGAGAAGTGGGGCTGTAATTTAGCTGGGAATGAATCCTGCTTATGCCGGACCCTGCACCCCGTAAGCACTTAGAGAGTGCAAGCTGGTTCCCTAGAGCAGAGTTGTATTTGCCCTGTGTGAGCAGAGATTGAGGGGAGAAGACAGAAGGGACCCAGGCTGTGTAACTTCATCTGTGCATGGTGTCTGGGTGACTGGGTTCTGGGGTTGTGTGAGGAGAAAGGGTGACATAACCCGTTAGAATGACTCATCACCAACGCAAGGACGGTGCAATTTCACCCTGGGCTGCTCACAGATTGATGCAGATTCTGCGCTAGCTTTGTGGTTTGCTCTGAGCCAAACGGTCCAGTTCAAAATGCTGCTTGACAGACTTCGTACTACGAAACCGGAGTGTGACACAGCTACTGTAAACGCAGGAACAGATCTAGAGATTTCTCAGACCGCAGCTTCATCTCAGTTTGAGCTATTTAAGAAAGTGAGCAGGAATCAGGTCTCTGGAAGTGGAGTAGAGCCTGATGAAATACAGGGATTTTAGGATTTGCTGTAGTCTTCTAGCACAGTATTGCTGCTTCAACAATTGTAACTTACTGCATAAATGAGGACTTAGCCTTGAAACTGCTGCCACTTCAGCTCAGTCCAAGTAGGGCACTAATCATTTACTGAGAATTATTTGGGTCAATTTTTGATTCCAGTTAATAAGCTGCTTCTACTAATAATATAATAAAATAACCCTGGAGATTCACAATACTCTGTAAAGAAAAATAACTCGCAGGCGGCTGCAATGTCCTTCAACTGACTGCTAGATGTTTCCTTTCTGGGCAGCAGGGTGGTATTGAAAATGTGTTTGATGTTCATAGGAGCTCTCTGCAACTTTATTGCAGACAGGTAAGCAATCTGTTTGCAACTGCCTGTTTGAAAGCACAGCCAGTCATCACTTCTTATTGGACTATATGTATTTATTTAAATTATTTTCACTTTGTTAAAATTATCTCTCAACCTAGCATTGTCTATTTTCCCCCAGTCAGTTCTTTATGCATGCATCTTTACTGAGTCATTATTATTATTATAATTGTTTAATGTGCTCTAAAGAAGTTTTATTTTACTGTGCTTTAGCAAAGCTCTAGATACCCATGTCTTCAAATTCATGGATTAAGGGGAACTTCCACAGTTCTAGCAGAAAAGGGATGTATTTTTCTATCCCAAAGTGCTAATATGTTATTAGGGCAACTAATTATCTAGAATTATGAGACACAAAGAATTAAATGGACAGAATTAAAAATTAGCTTTATAAAAACTTTAATTCTATAACAAACTACTAGTTTTGATAGTTATTTTTTAACTTGAACATAAAACACACTAAAGAATATCCAATAAAATATGAAAATTGCTTTACTGCAGTGAAGGAAAAAATCCTGTTTAAGATGCTCTTTCTGACTCTTCAGTTGCTCGGTTACACTCCAGCATAGCATCACTGAGTATTGTACCACAGGCTATTTATAGGCATGGCATTTGTTTTATACAAAGAAACTCAATTATTAGTTTCAAAGAACATAATTTCTATCTATCAGGTTGGTCAAATTCAAAAGGCCAATCTTTTTTCATGACAGTGCTTTCTGCTATAAAGTTTTGAAAGTAAAGATGGATTTATTATTGTTATCTCTGTTTAGGTGGAAATGACAATCAGGATGTTGCCCATACCATTGGGAGCTCATTTAATCTCTCAGAACAGTCACCCCAATCTCTGTCTCCCTTGAGCATCTGTCAGGGCTTTGGAGCAGGGATGTACAGAAGCACAGTCCTCTGTGCATGTTTCTGACATGTAATCATCTTTCATTCAATAACTCCTGCCGAACATGACTTGTACTCAGGAAAGCTTTAAAAAGACACTACCAAATGCTTCATTTCTCCATGTGAATGAAAACCAGGCAGAATGGTAATATATTTTGTCACAAACATGTTTTACCAGAAAGACAGCTGAAAACATCAGATTAGTATCATTTTATGAGCTTTGAATTCATGGATTGCACATGTTAGCTGAATGCATCTGTATCTTCAAGTTCATATTTACACCAGCTTTAGCTGATTTTCTTGGCAGTAGGGTTTAGCTAGATTCAGATCAATTGCATAAAACATACATACTGGTTCGTATTTGGAACATGTATAAATCAAGCAAAGATGGAGTTGCATTCAAGATGGTGTAAAACATCAAAAATTAAGTTGTATGAATTGATTGCAGCAGTGAGGAATTTGAATTAAGCATGTCTTTCTCCAGATATTGAATTGAATATTCTGGATTGAATCTGGTTTGGATTGAAGGTTTTATTTGTTTGTTAGGTTTCATCTTTTGCAATTATGGGTTTCCTATTGTCCTGAAATAGACTTTGATAAAAAGATGAATTTTTACTTACCTTGTTCCATCATCTCCAGAAGGCCTTTCTTAATGAGTTCATCCCGACCTTGTCGAGCTGTCATCTTCTTTTCCAGCACTACACAAAGTAGTAGCATAACACAGCACCAGTTAACAACAGGGTTTTCATATAATGGAGTAAGAAAGATGCAACATGGAAATTCCCTCAAGTCTCAACTACTGTGTGCTTGGAAAGAACTGCAAGGATTTTGTTTTTGGGGAGCACAGACTGGTGAGCCTGTTTGTGCCTCTTCCTTTGCTAAAGCAGCTGTAAAATGACCCACATGGAGAGCTGAGACTTATGATCTAACCTACTGTCTGATCACGCTAAGAGCAGAGTGAGATACTAGAGCCTTCATGCTGTTTAATAAGGCACAGTGGATGTGCTTTACTGTGGTGGTCCACAGGACATTGGGGCAAGTGGAAGGAATGGCACCATCTTACCTTAGGAAAAGGCAGATGAGTTTGCTTGCTTACTAATCTCCTGGGACATCTCTGGAGACTAGTGAGAACGTGCAGTGCTGCGTGCTGGGCTCCTTCACCGCAGAGACAGCTGCTCAAGGGAAGGCATTTTACATACTGTAGCTCCCTCCTGTCACTTTTCATAATGTTACTGTGACCTATATAGTCTTCACCCCAAATAAAAGGGGTGATGATACTTAGGGCCATGACTGTAGCCTATTTTGGAGAAGGGAGAGCCCCTGAAAAGCAATCTGTGTTGAGGCTTGTGCTTCACACTTCACCTTTTCTTCTAAATGTAGTATGTTGTGTTATATACAAAGTCAGCCTATACGTCCTCTTTCTAGCCTTAAACATTACCAAACTATAACACGCTGAAATCTCTGAGTTAGGTTTAGACCAGGTCACCATTAACATTTCCTATGTAAGCAAATTTCACCTAAGCTAAGTTTTGCTCTGTGCAGCATCCCTCTCTTGTTTCATCCTACCTGCAGATGTTTGCTTTAGCTTCTCGGTTTTCTTTTTCCTCCACTTCCACGGCTTGAAGATCCTTCCCAGTGTTGCCAGTTTGCTGTTTCTCCTCACTGGGGGAGTTCGAATCCCTGAGACCAAGTAGTCAGAACGCATTGCAGGAGACTGCTCCATCTCATCTGAGAGGGAACGAGAGGAAAGCCAGCTGTTAGACAAAATGCTTCAGCGTAGACTTAAAAAGGGGAGGCAAATGAAGGCTCCAGCGAGGAAGCATTCAGCCTAGTCACCTAGATAAACAGTGCAAGACTTTGGAAGAAATTCTCTACATTGCTGGAGCTGGTGGCCCGACTGAGGGACGCTGGCCAGAGAGGCATTCGACCTCACTGTGCCAGTCTGGTGCTTCCTACAGCTGCTCTCTTGACTCTGGTCTTGCACAGTACCTGTCTGGATGCCAAATATTTCAGTGTCTCCACTACCACCGTCCCTCGTGAATTAATCAGGTCTATTAGGCCCACAGAGGGGAGATGTGCTGAGTTAGTACCCCTATGCTTTATACCATCGCTCCCCTCTCTTTGTCCGTGCCTAGTATTCACCAAGGCAGTGGTGTTACTCTCTCTCCCAAGGGCTGTGTGTAACTACTTTACAGCCTTCTGAAACATGGAGAGCTGAGAGCTCCCAGCAGCTTTAATAGGAGCAGTAGAAATTTAACACATCTGTAAACCAGGCCCATGCGGGCTCCACTTAATCACCTAAAGGTAATGTTCATTTAGAAAAATATAGTCCTTTATAAAAAGCTGAGAGGAAGCACAAGAAAGCTCAGATCCCTTCTGAATTCCCAGCTACCACTTCTGTTCACGGGCCACAGGATATGGCTGCCTTTTACATGAACTCTTCACATAACCTAACACAGAACACGCTGACTTGTGTGAGCTAATGCAAATCTTTTATACAAGAAGTTTGTTTGATATGTACTATGTAAGTAAAATCTTAGAACTATTGTGCAAATTTATTCCTTGAGGAGGTTAAGGGAATTTTTTTTTCACTTTTATCCAGCCAAGCCACAGGAATTCAGAGATAATGCTTCAGCTGGAAAAGCAGTTTAGGTATTTTTAATATTTTGTCTTGAAAACAGGCTTAAAGTTTTGCTTATAGACAAGTCTTGCACAAAACAATACATGCTGACTATTCAGAGTTGTGTGCTAGTCTGTACCATGAAAGAAAGTAGTGCAGTTCCATAAATGGGGTTATTGATGTCTGTACAGAGATCTGTATTTGAGCCCCAATACAGTGATTGTTAAAAGAGAAGCTGTCATCAGACATGTTACATGAATCAAAACTGAACCACAATTTCTATTTTTTTTTTCAACAATCAGTTATGATTAAAATGAGCAGTGTGGAGCCATGAACATATGTACGCTTCCAAGTAATTTCTCTCTGGAACAACATTTATCACAAATTGCTTTATGACTGCGAGATAAAAACTATACAGCATCTTCTAGGCTTTGTTTTTAAGTTAACAGGGTGAAAATGCTTAAATCACAGCATGGAGGTGGGGATTTCCGAGTAAACAGGAAACAACTTTTGGAAGATTATTAAACACAGCAGGGGAATGAACACATTCCTCCTCTTCCATTTAATTTCAAAAATACTGGTAATAGAGATGAATCATTCAGTGGAGACAAACTAAAAACTTGGCCACGTGAACCATCAGAACAGAGAAAAGGCTGTAACAATTCCCTTCCTCCCCCCCTCCATTGTGCATGCCCAGAGAATTTCTGTGTACTGAATTTAGAGCATCTTTTGTCTCATTCTACAGAGTTTATCTTGGTGTTTAATTTAGAAGAGATTTAAAATGTACCTAAAAATCTATTTTTGCCTTTGAAAGAATGGTTTACACCCAAGGTGATATTTATGAGTACGGTTTGGGGGTTAATGTTGAGAGCAAAAATTCAGGAGGGCAGCAGCCTACAGACCACAGCTGGAGTGCCAAGATATGCTCCTTTCCTAATTGCGCATTCAAATACAAGAAGTATCATAGAAATAAGCTTTGAAGAAGTAGAGCTGCTCTTGATTACAGAGATGGCAATGAGAATGGAAAATGGCAGTGCAGATCTGCTATTAATTTGCTGTTATGATTACTTTAAAGCTGTAATAGAAGCCTCAGAAAATATCATTTGGCCATTTCTTGTGACACCCCTTGAGTGGGAATGGAAATGTTCACAAAATTAGCTTATCTCAAATGAGCTGATCAGACTATAAATCAGGCCCTTGTCCCTGGAAGCTTCAGTGGAGTAGGACAGCCTCAGCTCAGCCATCCCTGGTCCTTGCTTGTGAGACTGCACTGCTCCTCAAATGCTTCCTACCATTCCAGGAATTTCTCAAGCGTGTTATGTGAAAATTAAATAAGAAACTGATTTAAAGCAGTACTTTGGCAAGTTACTGATCCTACTGCATTTCATTCAGGATGTAGGTGTCTGCAAAGTGGTTTAGGCATCATCCACATGTTTTGTTTAACACTGGTAGCATGAGATCATTTTACATCTTTTTGCCAGATAGCAGGGGATGTAGACAGAACCAGGAAGACATTCAAACCCAAACCTGCATGCCTCTAGCCATGTTTATTATCCCAGAGAGCCCCTTAAGAGAATGTGATAATATTGCAAAGGCACTAAGAATTTCTTACGTGCCCTGTAGTGATCAGTGCTTCTGTAGTTTCTATCAGCCCTGTCAAATGAGTTTCTTCCACCCCCTTCTGCCCTCTTGGTTGTAGATATTTAAGGACTTTATGCCTTAAACTGTAGTTACGGAAGAAATACAGATAAAAATCAAATGTCAAAGAAGGAAGGGTAGCTAAAACAAATGTTCCAGTGGAGGGGTTTGGTTTTGTCAGCTTTTAAACTTTATTAATGCTTCTCATATGGTACAGAGAGTTCTTAAGCAAATGGTTTTATCACCTGGTACGTTCTCACCATATGCAGTTCCTACACTGTGCGTTTGGAGAGATGGACACAAATAAAAATAGAGACACAGTAAGACAGATGTCCTGAAGTCATAAATAACAAGGAAATGGTCTCACTGGCAATAAGAATCACAAGAAAGCCCTTGGAGCTCCTCATTTCCAGTCAATTCTTTTTTTTTTTTTCTTTTTTTTTTTCTTTTTTTTTTTTTCTTTTTTTTTTTCTTGCTTGTGGGTTGGCTGCTTGGGAGGTAAGAAGTTGACAGCACAAAAAGCAGTTCCCACATACAGCAATGAATACCAAGAGAGAAGGCACGCCTAAATATCAGCCAGTTCCTGCAGCCAACAAGCTGCCAAGACTTGCCAACCCTCCAACCGCTCTCTGAAATATTCAGCACATTTTTTTAATCTGCAGTCAATATTTTAATTATGCTAACTGTTCTGTGGAATAATGCGGTTATTTCTCCTCGAGCCTGATAGCCTGGGGCCAGGCCATGCAATTACATAGGGGATGTCTGCAAAATATAAACAGCCAAGAGCCAAATCAAGACTATCCAAATCAGCAGGGAGAAATGAGCAACAGCTTAACTAGCTGTGTAATGTAGAAGGATGAGAGACAGTTGTGCTACTACAGGGTCAAGCAGGCACAAGCTTAACCCACAGGGCAGCAACCTAAGCCTACCTTAGGCAGGGCAGCCAAGCTCTCTTTGGCCATCACTGCTGGGATAAGCCAATGGGTCCCACACTGGAGAGTCATCAGCCCTGTGGAGCCAGAGGATTTTGTTCTGGCTGAAGATTCTTGGTATTTATATGGAAATTACTTTCAAGTCCCTGCTGTAACCTTTTGAGTGTAAAGGCTTCTGTGCTGGAGCTCCACATCCAAACCAAGCTCCTCGTATATCACAGTTGTCATCTGCTCTGTGTGTGTCAGAGAGGTGCAAATGAATGTGGCTGTGCCCCGGCTGCAGATGCTGGGGAAGTGCTTCTTTGAGAACTATCTGGGGTAATTTCTAGAGCTCCCAACAGTGGTCAAGAGAGTAAATGGTTTGATGTCTGAGACATCCCAAATCAGATGAGGGGAGATGTTCTGGCCTAATGGGTATTGCTCTGCAGAATAAACCAGGCATCAGAGAAGATGGAAACAAAGCATAACATGCATTACATTTAACTGCATAGTCTGACCCCTCAAAGTCTAAGCATCTGAAACTTTTATTTGTAGCAGTAGCAGTTGTGGTGATCAGTGATTCTGAAAAACACACCTTGGCTTTCCTCTTTAAAATATTGTGGCGACATAAATAGACTACTCTTCCCATTAAGTCCCTTCTCTATAGGAATTGTGCATGGATTGTGAAGTGTTTCTGCACATAGAAGCTATCCCATTTACAGATATCAAGTCCTGCGATCTATCCCACCTTGCCTCCAGCAGAAGTGGGGCAGGTTTGCTGGGAGTACAATGAAGTCTGTGTTCTGGATGCCCAATGAAAGTGTGCCCTATGCCTGCACATTGCCTTTGTACAGCAGGTGGTTTCAGTGCCCAGTCGATCATGTCTGAGTGATAATAGTGTCGCAAAGTTGTGCATTGGGTCTATCTTTTGGGGTTGCCAAAGAGTCTGCAGCTTGAAGCAGACTGCAGGCTGATGTATGGCTTTTGGGAACATAGGGAGTGCAGAGCTGAATTATACTGACCTTGCCACAGAGAAAGGCTGTAAGAGACACAGGGTGCCCTCTCGTGAATACGCAAATCATGGAAAGAAGTTTATGGGAAGATGAAAGATGCTGAATTTTAATGTGCTGGGAATTTTGGTAACTTAAATTTGTGGTAATGGAAAGTGTGCCTTGCTAATTCCTCTGTGTATGCCTGTAGGAGAAGGACCAGTGAAAAATCTGCAACCTGCAGGCAGTTTAAAAATAACACAGCAGACAAGAGCTGCAGGCAAATTTGTAAGGTAGGCGTGCACTGTTTTCTGATGAATTGGTTTGTAACGCAGCTCTGCATGGTTTACCCTTTATTGTCATTGCATCTGTCTTTGCAACTCAGATACAGAGTTAAAAAAGGAAAACCAGTTCCCTTTGACCTACTCCAGAGGGTAGAGACAATGAGTGAAATAAAAATGACCTTTTAGGCTCCTGGGGTAGACGTGCCTTTACCTCTACAAGCTTTGTGTTGCCTAGGATTACTGTCTACCTCTAAAAAGGATGTTAAGGAGGGTATCATAGGGAGAGCTGAGATTTTAAAGGGTTCACGTCTACTACAGGTCAGTCCGGAATCATGCAAGCCAGGTATTTATGAGGTTTGCCATGGAACAGCACTTCTCTACAAAGGGTGCCCTGTACAAAGAGTACTTTTCATCTACTGAAAGAAACCTGCAGGGGAAAGAAGGCAGAGAGGTTGTCTTTGTTTTAGACTAAGGACTGTCCTGGGCTTTGGGAAAGAGAATTAGCAGCTGCAACACCCCCTTTTTTCCTTAAAGTCCTAAAATAGGTAAAACTGATCACAACGATTGAATCTGGAGGATGGGGTAAACTGTTTGTGTCTAGGAGCATTTGAACACTTCTGTAATGTTCTAGAGGAGCAGAATTCAAACTGAAGAGCTTTTTTCTTGCACTAGTTAGATGTTTCCTGTGATGGAGCTCTTCCTTGTTCTAAAAATGTTTTCTGTCACCTGCGTTTTTGCAGACATGCTCTCTTTCTTGACTGTCTTTGAAAGAAAACTGCAGTGGAATGTTCCAGTTTGAAGTTTCCATTTCAGTTTTTTTAAGACATAGTATTCTGATATTTTTCCATTTTTGAATGACTGTTAGAAATTTAAAATTAGAAATGAGGAAAAAAAAACCCAAAACCCTTGTGATCAACCTGAAATGCATTTAATTTTTGAAGGACCTTGTATTTGAAGCTGCAAATGTTTCAATATTGTTTTGGGTTGGTTTGGAAAAATTTATGTGGAATCCTTTGTAAAACAGGAAACCTAGTTCCTAGTAGCATTTAGTTACTTAGAAAAGGTGAAGTACCCATAGTACGTGATTGAATGTAATCATAAGCTTATTTTGAATACACAGGTGTTGACATGACATAGGTTGTTGCTCTGACACATCATATTATACACAAAAAATACTGAAACAAAGTAGGGAAAATTACAGGATTGAAGTGCAAATTCAGGCATTTACCTATCCACAATTTTTAGGTTTTGTATGGCCAACAGTGTAGGTGAAAATAGCTTGGATTTTCATCTCTGTTCTCAAAACTGTAATCCTTTATGTTCATGATTTGCTGCCTTGGATTTAACCTCACCTAATAGCTTCATCTTCTAGGGATACAGCTGGATATTGGACCAGGTTCATCTACTTGGTAACTACATCATTTCATTGAGTTACCTGAAGGGGGAGGGGAGTGGAATCTGGCAGAGTACATTTGTGCCAACTTCAGATTCACAGGGATACATGAAGGTAGGGTGAAAATGCTAAGATAAATGGCAGAATGACAAAGGGGAATAGAGTCCTTTCTGAGCCCCAGACCCAAACAGCTCTGGATTCATCTTCCACTGGGTACAGGCTGTTCTTGAGCTGTATCACCTTCCTTGTAGCCAGGTGGTGTGAATCCTGATAGGGTTTTTATACTTGACTGCACAGAAATGCAAGTTACTGTGCTTTCCTATCTACCTTTTGTGTGTCTGAGCTTCCATTTTCAGTTCACACTCAAATGTTTGTCATATATCCCTGTTCTAGAATTTCTACTGCTCTTTAGTATGTTGAATTATGATTTAACATTTGTCTTTAATTGAAGGAAGGGGAGGGAAAAAACGCCAAAACATTATTTGTGGGTGGTGGGAGGGGACTGTGCTTGCCAGGGAAGTTTATTTCCACTCTGTCATGCTGAGCTTCCCTTCAATGTATTTGGATTTTAAAACCAGCTTTAGCTGAAATGAATGGGGGAAACAGATTATACTTATCAAAGGAAAGAGAGCAGGGAAGTAGCAACTCCAGCTAAATATCTTAGATAAAAATACACTTTATATGCTTGAGATTTGTGATTTCTGCCAGAAAATGTTCCTTCGGGAAGTTGACATATCACCTAACAGCATTACTGCTGTATGAGCCAAGGTGCAAAGAAATTAATCAGGAACCTTTCACGCTTTTGGATCGTTGTGTCAAGTCCCAATAGCACTTCCTGTGATTTACAATGCACACTGTGACATTAGCAATTCATTAACAAAATAAGTTTTTCAGTGTTTGCGTAAAGAAACCCGCAACATGCTTTACCTGGATAAGAAGGAACTAAATAACGGTAAGAAAATGAGGCTAATGAAGGATTGCTGTATAATCACAGCTAATTCAGTTACCCAAGCCAGTGCAGCATCATTTGAGAGAAGAAACTTGACATTTGCGTGCCTCTCACCAGTGAGAGCTTGTTCAGGCAGCACAGAGCAGCATCTCCTGAGATTCACAAAATATCTATTCAAATAAAGTCAAACGAGTACTGCCTCTGCAGAGTGCCAAGAGCCAGGCTGTGTACCCAGCCCTGTCCATCCTGCATCCACAAAGGGTTTTGTACCACACACGTTACAAATTCCCAGGACTGGACAGTTTTCCCAGGCCTCTTGGAGAGATGTTGTTCCACAGGACAAAGGGAGGCCAAGCCCGGGAAGGACAGGAATGGCTTGAATTAGGCTTTGCCATGCACTCATAGGAAAGCCAATGTCTGCACTGCAGGACCAGTGTTTCATCACCTGCAGTTGTTTAATTAGCTGTAGCCTTGCTGCAATCCTGTTGAAAGGATGTTTTTTATAGCTTCCTCAGGGAGTCTGCAGACTGAAACACACCCTGTGCTGTCTCCAAGAGGCACCTTCAAATCCATTTCACTGCAGTTTATCCCTAAAAGCAGTTACATTTTGAGGGACATGACCCAGGGAAGTCATCAGTGTAAGAGCACTGTGCTTGCAAACAGGGAATTAACCATGCACTGGGTTTTGTTCCAGAATTCATGCCACAGAATTGACCTGTTTAGTGTTTCTTGTGTTTATGGAAGTCTTTCTGTCAGATATAACATTGGTTCTCATTATATCCACCCCAAACCTGTATATTAGATAAATAATGAAATCCTCCTGTCCTATGCAGTTTTATGCCCTTATAATTTAATGCATGATCTCCTCCTTCCCTCAAACACACCACAGCTCTCTGTTGGTGCTCTGTCACTGTTCAGTGCCACTCCTGCAGATAGAAAACATTCTTCCTGCCTTGTGAAACGCAAAAGCATCTGTGTTGTTTGGGGGTTTTTCTTTATCACCCCTGCTGATTTGCACTTTCATTTTCCTTACAGCCACTGGCAATAAATACACATTAGTCAACAGTCTCTGGTGCATACTCCAGGCCTGCTGTACAGAGGACAGAGATTTGGAAGAAGAAATACTTAGACAACAAAATCGTGACATAAACCAGAACAGCTAGAGAGACACATAGATACAAAACAGGCTCAGTGACTGAATGCAACTTTTGTCATAGGGTTATGCATCCAAATTGGCTTCTTGTAAAGCTGTTATAAAGCCCCATGTGATTTGGGTTGCTATGTAAACTGTGATGAAACCTTTCTTATGTCATGTCACCTGAATGAATGGTTAAATGTTTTCTAGAGCTGGTTTGGTCTTCTGCACATGACACTGTAAATATGAGATGCATGTGGGAAATACTTGGAGGGGAGCATTGTTTTTAAAGAACCATTCATCCCACTGTCTACTGGTATTTTCCAAAGAGGCAATTACACTAAATACTCAGCAGTCTTCAAAAGACAGCAAGGTACCACAAACCCTGTTGTCCTCAGCACACTTGAAAAGACACATGTGTATGCACATACACACAGAGCAGAGTCACATAGTACCAAAGTCCCCATGGGCAATGGCACTTCTTACCTGTTAAATCTTGTGTAAAGCTTAGTATTAACTGTTCCTCACCGTGGCACGATCAGATACAGGCTTTGAATCACTGATCTAACAAAACTGCAACATCCTTAACTGTAGAGATCTGAGGATTTTTAAAAATGAATGGGTTCCTGGGAGGTCTATAGTGTAAAAATTGAGAACCTTCTTAAAAGGTGGGCTCTGGGAGTAACAATCTTTAAAGTGCTAACAGAATAATATACCTTCTAAAATGAAAATCTTTACTGGTCAAAGGCAAAGAGAAAGTATTGCTTATCACATTTACTGTGGTGGTTATCACTGTCTGACACAAGACCACAATATCTTCCTAACATGAATATCAGGATCTTCAAGGCAAGGAAGGAGCATGAAAATTATTCAAAATCAAGAAAGCTGTCTTCTCTGCAGCTCTTGGAATGACTCCATTCCAGGTTGTTTTCTTCTTGTATTATAGGAGCTAGGAAAAACAAACTACTGACTTGTAATCTTTGTCCTCTGTAAGAATCCTAGAATCTCCTGTGTTGGAAATGGGATCTATAAGGATCGTCAAGTCCAACTCCTGGCTCCACACAGGGCCAGCCAAGTCAGAGCACAAGACTGACTGCATCTACATTATGTTCCACCTTGCAAAGTGGGTGCAAAAATATGGTCACATTTTATCATAGTAACATCTTAAATGTCTACTTTGCACAGGTACAAACGACTGAGTAGGAACACCTCCTTCTGCTCTCCCTGAGAGCCAGAGGGACAATGTCCCACATGGCAGCCACAAAATGAGAATTTGGCAGGAAAAGAGTGATCTCTGCCCATTAACTCACTCTGTCACCCAGCAGCCAAGCTGGGAGAATAAGTATGAAAGTAACTGCTATTTCCTTTGATCATGTAGTATATTGTCTGTGTCAACATTAGCAAGTAATGAAGCCCATGAGAAGTGTAACAAACCCTTTCTGTACCATGCTTCACATACACACAGAAATTGTTGATCAAAATCCTGTTCTGCCTATTTTGTCTGAACAGGTAACATTGCCCCAGTTTTTCATTTACAGACTTAATTTATATTGTAATGATGTGAATAATTATGAGATGCTACGATTTTGAGAAGTGTCTAGGGAGCACATGATTATACTACTATTCTGCTGGTCAGTGCTTATGCAAAATAACAAAAAATAACTACTGTTTTCCAAATTGAAAGCATGTTAGGAGGCTCTGTCTTTGTACAGACAAGTTTTGTTAATTTTACTGGCTCCAGGTAGCTTTTGGTCTCCAGCTTTTGGTTTTCATTTAGGTTATGTTTTTGAGAAGGAATCATCTAACTAATGTTTTTCTAACATTTGCTTTTCATCTGCAAGAATATTTGGACTTTTTCCTAGTTTTCTTTTTTCTTTTTTTAAATTTTGAAAAAAAATATTTTATGCAAAAGAGATAACCAGCTCTGTGACAAAACTTTAAAACCACCATAGACTGAATTGAATTTCTATTTCAATATATGAGGTTTTTATTAAATAAGTAAATAATAATCTTGTTCATTCCAGACATATCCTGGGCCTGTTTTTATAAGTCTCACAAAGCCCAAATAGCATGGAAGAAAAACCAGCATGGAATATTTTTACCCTGTGTGACCTACATTTATGTATTTTTGAGTTGTTCCAAGAGAAAGAGAAGTAGAATAACTACTCCCTCTTCTCAGCTTCTTTACAGCTTTCATATTTTAACTGTGTTCTCAGCTGCTTGCATGAGTCATGGAGAGCTGGAAACAAGACCCCCCCCACCCCAATATTATAACTGCTTCCTCATGAGGAAGCCCATGTGTGTTTTGGGGTATTACACTAGAAAGCCACAAAAATCTCTCAAAGGCTTCTTTATGCCAGAAACTTATATGGCATCTAATAGAGGAAGTGTCAATAACTTAGCCACAAAAAGAGATTACTTGGGAGTATAATGAAAACTAAGATACTTAGATTTCCATATCACTGCCTTTTCTTCAGCATTTGCAGAGATTTCAGACTGCTGTTGACCTTGTGGATTGTTCTGTGTAATTATGGTATTGAATTTCTCTGTTCTAGGCACAATTTGGATTTGGTGCTGTGATGTTGCAAGAAACTCTAAAATCCACAGGGTTTCACAAGATCTGGAGGGGTGTTCAGTGCTTGCCAGGCTGATCCATGCTATTCCAAGCTAACATGTTCATCATTGCCTGCTCCTTCCTATACAGTGTAAGGTCTATCCAAACTAAATCTCTGAAACTGCCTATGGTATTATATTTATAGACAACAGAGGAAGCTCATGGCAGAATTTTCCTTCTGAAATCCCATACCTTTGTTTAGAATAAGCCAGATCCCTCATACTTTGGCTCATGTCTAGACTGTGAGCAGATTATATCAAACCAGGTCAAGGATCTTGTGTAGTAAGAGGAAAAAGAAAGAAAAATCAACTTATACAAGCATAAGCCAAACCTACTGACAAGTCAAACAGTTTCATACAGCCAATGATATGGTAAACAAAACCTGTGAAACACATTAATAGGGGATATTGGTACAAAATCTGCCTGTCAGCCTTACTGCATTTATAGGCACGTGCTGTTATGCCTCATACTGCCCTGTTTCAGTTATGTTATGAGCTTATTTGCCTCTAACATACAGCTTCAGTCCTAAATTCCTGAACATAAGGTCAGTCAAGGAGTTTGTTACACTGAAATTATATCTCCCCATCAGATACTATTCCCTGTCTCACCAAGCTATCCTTCCTTTTCTCTATACACATTCTGCTTTACACCCAACTCTGGGTTTTGCTATAATTTCATCATTTATACAGAACTGACTACTTATCTTGCAGACAGCCTTCTCTCCCTGCTCAGTACAGTTTACTGATCCTCTGGACAACAACAGTCTGACTTTAATCAAGACTATGCAGGAAAAGCCTTTCTTCTCAGAGAAAGCTTTTAGACGTTACTAGTATTCAGGATTCATTTACCACATTGGGTAATGAAGCAGAGCTAAAAATACCATATGTTCCTTTGACATTGCCCAGTCATTATAATAAATGACTGAAATTTCTGTGACTGCAGAACAAAACATGTTTTATGTTTTTGCTTTTAAGTGAAACTGTGTATAAAGCTCTTTGCCACTTGGAATATCCTCTTAATGTTTTACATAAGAGGAAAACAAAGTTTATGTGGAAAATGCAGAGGAGCCTTCAGCTTGTTTTCCTCTGATTTTCGTAACTGAATGAGGAGAGATCTTAGAATGTGAGATCACAGAAGTGTAAATGGCCAAAGTTTCTCTGTTATGAGAAAATATAGTGAGGAAATTTGTTGAGACTGCCCTTCAGCATATCACCTCTTATTGGCAATTCACTGCACTGGATAAGCAGAAGTCCTTTCAATCATCTTCAAGCCTCCTATGCAATCTGTGTAAGTCTGTTTCAACAACTGAGATGAGATTATCAAAGTATGAGAAAGAACTGACACATTGGACCAGATTGTTTGAAGAGGTTTATTTTAAGCCATTTCACATAGCCTCATTCATTATTTTTGTTTTTTGAACTCAGAGAAAGAGATAATTTTTTTTTCTCCAGTAATTAAAACTCTGAAGGCGGGCGCTCTTGCCTGCACAATAAAAGAACTTAAAATATTTTTAAAGTATTCTAAAAAAAAACCCCCATAAAAAACTCAACTAATTTCCTTTCAAGTGGTGAAATGATCTAATGCTATTAATAGACAATTCTTTCTCTGTGGAAAATGTATTCTTCTATTTAAAATTATGGGGAAAAGCTTGAAGGAACAAAAAGATTTTGATTCTGATATCTGGCTATCAGTATAGCCTTTGGATGATGAGTTCAGATAGTGGCTGTAAAATAAATACATTATTTGAAAATAAGGCAGAACAACTGACAAGATATCCTTACCCTGCACAGTTGTGTGCAGGGGTTGCATACTTCCTGGAGCCCCACCCAGCTAGTCCTTTAGTGCTGAGGGAGGCAAATTTGATGATCCCAAATTGACAGCACTGAAAAACACAGATTTTCTCCACGCACAGAAATGGGCACAGCTAGTGAAGCAGTGCAACTTCCCCATGGTGCTGATCAGCAAAGCCTGACCCTGACCTAAATGGCCCCTGATTAGCAGAGCAGGTGTTAAGTCTGTCCCCATGATCTTCCTGCAGAGGTATGAAATTGATACTAGCTGTGATGACATTTCATGTGGGCACAGGACTAAGAATTCCTGTCACAATAAATCAGTAAATAGTACACCTCCCTAAGAGTTTTAAGAGAACATTTTATACTGAATAGCTCACATCCTTTTTCCAGGCACCTGATTCATTAGGCTTTACCTCTGACATGTGCTGGTGCTCGGTGAGTTTGTTCCCACACTGACTACACGGCCTGAGTGCTGTTCCTGCAGCTGACTCCGGAGTCAGGAGAGTTACATGTCTGGTGCATTCCTGGTGGGATCACTCAGGGATCATATTTGCAAAAACACATGGGTATGTTACCCACACCATGTGATTCACAGTAAAACCACCAAAACCAGAACAGAATGCCTAAAGCTAAAAATAAAACACATCTTATGATTTTGTTCTTTCTTTTGTTTAACAAGGAAATGGAAATGAGAGATTTGTAAAGTATAGTGAAGCATTGTGCTAGAGATTTCTGGGTAGCCCAAACAAGCTGGGCTTTTTAAATATCACTGCAGCATTTGTATACCTATGAGCTCTAACATGGAGAGCTAAGAAGTGCTGTCAGCTAGCAGGATGCTAGATGAATGATTTCCCTGATCTGTGCATGGCATTGAATTAAATTCAGCAGCTCAGATTCACTAAGACAACTTTTCTTCCACAAGGTGGATAAACCCTTAGAAAATACAGACAACAAATGAGTAGGCCTTGGTTTGCACAGTCTTGGAGTGCTATCCAATAAATCTAGTTTTAGGGCATAGAGTATTAGATCAAAACTGTCATGGTCCCACTGATACAAAGTGCAGATCCAGTAGAAATTCATTCTGCTGTCTCAAATGTGTTAAAAAATTCTGATGGGTACAACTTCATTCCTGCAAGCTTTTTGCTGGACCAGGTATCATTTGTCTGTGCCACTGGCACTTTAGGCCGCATAAAGCACTGTCCATCTTCCCACCGCTGGCATCACTCTGGCAGAAACACACAGAGCTGGCATAAACTCTGATCATAGCTCTGGCTCATTTGACAGCAATGTGATTTTTTTGTCCATGCCTGATCTGTATGAAGCCTGTATAAAAGGCTGTTAAAAACAATCGTGCACGGATCTGGTGTCAACATCAGCCTCACATACGGTGGCAGAGACTGTCAGTGCCAGAAGGTGATGTGAAACTAATGCAATGTCTCTGCCTGCCACCCAACCCAGAGGGCTGGGTGGCAAGAAGCAAAATGACCACTGTGGTAGTTCTAGCCTCAGTACTTCTGTCAGTGACCTCAACTTTCAACAGCAGCTGTGTGCTACATGAACAGCAAGGAGAGTATTTTCACAGGGCATGAGCATTTGCTGTGCGGCTGCATCCAGCAAGGCAGCAGGGTGGTACAGAACAGCTCTGTTTTCAGAGGAAGATAGACCATCCTTTTCCTCATGTTGGCTTTCTTTGGTTCTGGCCTTGGGATTTTTGAATTTATCTTCTACCTTCTTCAAATTTGCTAGATATTCTCTAGTGTGCCTGTAACTATGTAGTATATCTATACAGTATTTATGTATGCAACATTTTATATTACCTTACATAATTACGTGTCTAAAAATCTTAAAATTATCAAAGTCTCTGCTGGTAGTATGGATTTGGTTATAAAATAGTGATTTCTCACATAGGTCAGACTGAGAAAGTGTTTGGGAGCTTGATCTTAGGATGGCATAGCCAGCAGTTCCCTGGCAGATGTGCCCTGGCAGAACCCAGTGCAAAGTTTGACTGGCTCAGCCATGCTGTTCCTAACCATTCACAATAAAGCACCTAATTCATTCCAGTAGTGTGCATGGTAACATTCAGATTAAACAAGAAAAGGCACGAGTTAGATGTTAAAACTTTGTATCTATTACAGGGCTGTCTTGAATGTTCTTATTTCCAACGCTTGAGTGCCTAAATGCACAGTGAAAGGATTGTGAACAGACTTGAGCTGCAGTTCACATTAAAGTGTTCTTTAACTCTCCTCACCTCTCCTGGTTTTTTCTTTATTTTTTTTTTCCCCTTTGATTTTTATGTTTCCCCTTTGTTTTTTTTTTTCCCTTTTCTTTGGTTTTTTTCCCTCCCTCAACTTAGCAGAAGGGCAGTGCTAGTTTTTATTTGGTGAATATGAAAAGTGAAAAGCTTTGACAAGTTACACATTTCCCAAGCCAAAACTGGCAAAGCCAGTTGCAAAACCCCCAAATGCACCAGTTTCAATTTTCAAACTTTTCTTATTTGTTGAAAAAGTTCCTGAGTGGCTGCAGGGTACACCAAGCCTGCCTAAAGGCAGGTTTAACTTCTGTTTTGACCATTTAAGAAGGAAAACAACTCTTTTTTTTTCTCCAGAATGCACCTTGGCACTCAGCAAATAAATTTTACCATGGCAACTGTAAAGCCACTTGAGCTACAAACTCTTCAGTGAAGTGGTCCTCAGAATCTTGTTCTACAAACTAACCTGGATACTCTGGGGTTGTTAAAAACCCTATGTGAAGTACTTTAGTAACATCTATTGGTATCATGTTTTCCAATTGGTATGTTAATAGAACAGCTGAGTCTTACATAATACTGTTTTTCTAAATACTTATCCAAGTGCTTTACAAAGGAGGAAAGCTAAACCAAAATGCATAGTGTGACCAGTCTCAGGTTGAAGCAGTGCTGGAAGGAGAATCTTCACCTCTGAATATCGGTCCAGCACTCTGCCTTTTAGCTTCCTTAGATAAATCCTGCAGCCCAGCAAACTCTGACTGCACTCACTGGCTGGGGATGTTCCACAGAGTTGCCCAGTGCTGTGATGTATCTTATCTTGCTATGAACACAAAAGAATTCGGAAGCTGTGAGGTGTCAGTACTGCCTGGAGTGAGTGCAGGCTGAAGGTGTACAAATGGATTATATACCTGTTTTTTTTTCAGACAGACCTGAGTGGTGTGTAGAGTGACTATACTCACAGTCACAGAAAAATATTTTCAATGACTGTGCTGTGCAGCTGTACAGAAGGATGTGCATACTTAGACCTAATTTGATATATAGTTGCCACAGCTGTATGTATGAATCATATAATGGCTGTTTTCTTGGACAGTTCTGACTACGTACATGTAACTACTCAGTTACACAAGCATAACTGAGGATTGCCAATATACGCCTTTTTGCAGACTCATTTAATCATCTCTTTGACATTGTGGCCTTAGATTCAGTGCAAACAGAAGGACAACTTCACAGTTCTCACAATTTGCAGAATGAGACCTTGCTATCCAAGCATAATTTCTTGCCATGATTTTTCTCAAAATAGATTAATCTCCGTAGAAAATGAGAGCAGAGGCTAATGAGTGTTGAGGCACAGATGGGATGGCACTAGTAGCTACTTCATGCAAACACAGCAAAGTTATAGTTCCTAGCATGACATTTAATAAAATCAAGCCCTACTAGAAGGCACAGCTACAGGGGAGTTTATTTTGAAGTCAAATATGATGGTGCCTGGCTGTCTTTAGTGGAAATACATGACACATGGTCTATCTCATCCTGCCTTCTTCAATTTAATCACACTTTTAATGAGAAGAAACAAAAAAGTAAACAGTTCCTTTCTCCTCTACATTAATACCATTTTTTTCTACACCGTTTACTTTGAATAACCAGAGTTCATTTTAGACCAGTGTTCAATATTTCATTCAAAGAACTTCACAAGCATCTTCCAGACACCATTCTGAAGCTTCAGCAATGTTCATTTGTGCACTGCTAAACAATGCAAATTTCCTGGGATTTTATCCCAGCCCCAAACAGGGCTCTTTCCTTCAGGGAGGGGGAATGGTTGTTTCTTGGTCTCCTTATGAATCCAGTTCCATTCCCAACTGAGGCAAAAGTGAGAGCTATGTAAACCAGAACACAGTTGGCTGGTAGGTAATTTGTATTTTAGCCATTCCTTTATAGATGGCCCCTAAAATCTAACTGTTATTCAAGGATGTGTTGCCTTTTATTAAGAATTCTGATTACTGAATAATCATCTACTATGAAAAAAGTAGCTCAGTGGCAAAGGCATCAAACTGTGTGTTAGTGGTTTTGGAAAGACAGATACACATTTGCATCTTGATACACATGCAGGTAACAGTTGTTGGCATGCATGATGGCATTTAGTAAGTTGTCATTGCTTGGAAGAAAATAATATGGTGTGTCTTTTGGCATAAATTACCTTCTGAATAATCACAGAAGTGCTTATCCACAGCAAACATCTGTATGAAAGAAGGCCAAACCCAGTTTTTTCATCTCAAACTATTAAAAATCATGAGTCAGAGATCAGAATCACAAGACTGATTGACTGGTGGATTGACTTTGAGTTTTATTTTGTCTCCAAGGCCCCTCTAGCTTAATGGATGCCTCCTCATTTCTTGTCTGCAGCCAGGAAGATTAAAAAAATATTCAGCTTTTTACATGAAAACTGAAGATTCTTTGTAACTTCCTCATTCCAGAATTGTATCATCCCAAATTCCAAATGTGATTCTCACTGCAGAACCACACTAGTTGACAGCTCTGAAGATCCAAAGGCTTTCTCCCTGTGCCATCAGTTCATTTGAGACAGCAAAAGCTAGAGCTGGAGAAAATATTCTGAATAAAATTTTTCAGTGACACCTTTGAATTGAAGAGTATCCTTACTCTCCACCACCAAAAAATCTGATTAATACTTTTGTTATGAAACTATTTAACTTCCTTCAGTTTATCAAAGTATGAAATGCTGAATATTTCCTTCAAATGGAATTTTTAAAAATACTTTTCCAGAACTGCCAGCACAGTAAAAGATTGGTTATTCACACAGCTCCAAGGATCTCTGGATTTGCAGATTGTTGCAGTTGCTGTCTTATTTTATTCCTCATAATTGGGTTTCATTGTGCTAATCTCTCTGGAGTATAGCATTTATCGCCTTCCAGATGATTGTTAAATGCTGTATGGAAAGGGAATTATCACCTATCTTCCATCTTCCTGAGAGGAATAAGAAAGACTGGGAAAAATTGTTATCTGGGGTAATGGGAGAGCGGGGAGGCTCATGCTGCTTTTCTCTGCCCTGTGCAGCTGTTTAGAGCTGACTTCCCATGGCAGTGCAGGTGCAACACAACAGTTGTACTCTACAAAAGGCAGTGTGCTTGTGCCAAACAAATCAGCCCAGTGCTATTTCTCTGGCACTAAAAATGAGGGAGATGACTTTTGCCATGCTGACATAGGGAGAGAAAGAGTCCCTTGCTTGTAACACTATTCCTAGGTGTCTGAATTGTAACATTGCCTTGAAAATTGCATTCATATACACACACACACACCCTTTGCAGGGGGAGAGAGGCAGAAAACTCAAGGATCTCCAGGTCTGACTTGTTCTTAAACCACTATGGTGGATGTGGATCAAGTTTTCAATGCTTTTTCTCCAAAAGTGAAAACCAGAAATGTACATTTTTAACAGTTTCAGATACTTGAATATATTTGTCTGTGTTCCGAAGTGCTGCCTGGGTGGTGTGGTGCTTGGTGATCATGCCTGGATCATCTTGCAATAGACTGAGATCTACCTATAGAGAAAAATAGAGTGCTGCAAAAATAACCTGAGGGTCTGATAGCTCTGTTTTCTGTGACAGAGCTTGTTTCTTCTCAAAGAACATGAATAGATTTTTCAAACAGACAATAGAAATTAATTAATTTTCTGGCCTACGTGGTTATTCAGAAGAGCTTGGTAAAGTGAGTCATAAAAGCTCAATAACCCATGGTTTAATTTCTTACATACCTTCTAAGAGAATCTCAGGATTTTCTGGGGAGGAAGATGAACTTTCTTTAGGAAGAATTAAAGAATAGGGAAGAGCTGGGGAAGTAAATCTGAAGGAATCTGGTGTACAAAATCTGGAGAAAGATGGCACAAGCAATCCCAAGGGAAGATGGGACAGCAGTGACCCGTGCTTCACATTTCACTCCTGTCCTTTGTTTTAGTTTTAAAGTAATACTTAGCAGCAAAGTTATGAATAAATAGCTTAACCAGAAGGTTGAGAGGGGGCTGGCAGCATTAAATATTACAAGTTACTGTCAGATTAGTCACATGTGGCATTTTCCTCTTCAACCCCTGTGCAAGGGGTGAAGCTGTGTGTTTGTTGTACAGCTAACTCACAGGATATTGAAACAAATCTGTTCTTTCATCAGGTCAAGTTTCTACCATTTCATTACATTTCTTCTGAAATCGACTCTGATTTTCTATTGTAGGCTTATATATTCCCTGAAATACATTCCTCTGTGTATGTGGAGCATGAAAAATTAATTCCATTAACAGGTGTTCTTTAACTAGGTCTCTAGAGTTCTGTGAGCCTGAATTATGCTGCATTTTCCAGTATCTTTTTAATTTTGCATGTTCTAGATAAAAAACAGTTTCCTTTAAAAATCATTGCCCTCTTCTCTGTAATAGTGACAAGAGGAGAAGAGGATATTGAAAAGTTCCTCATCAGCATAAATAAATTAAAATCCCCACTTCACATAAGTCAAGAGGAATGAAGCTGCTATTAAATGTTTTAAGAGGAAGCTAGAGGCAAAGATGACCAAAATGAAGCTCCTCAGTTAAAATATATTAGGAACTCTCTCCACACTTGTATTTTTAAATGTCAAATAATTTATTAAAACTGAAACATCTTTGAAGGTATTGATTGGAGAAGGCATCAGGATACAATCCCTTTAATAGGAGATCACAGTAGTCATTCTTCTGTGTTTACAGGTTAAAATTGAGCTTTCTGTTAATAAGGCCAGTCTCATATATCTGTCACAACAGTCTCTACTCAGGCTCCTCCTCTCTGTTATCCGTGTCTAGACTTCCCTGATGATGCTTTATTTTGCAGGAATTTCAGAGGTTTGCAAAACTTTCACAGTGGTAATCCTGTGTCACTCTGCAAGGGAGATCTGTGTACACTATTTATAAACTCATATAGTTCCTCTTGCTGCATAATAGCAAATTCATGTTTAATTAGATATTTTTGTTTTTTCATTATCCAGCTTGTATGCATGAGTGTCATAACTGTGCCCATGGGGTAGATTCACAGCTGTATAGATAAACTGGACTGAGGCATCTGCTTGCACGGCTTCCCTGTAAGTCTGGAGCCACATATAAAGAGCAACTATAATAGAGAGAGCCTTCTGGGGATAATAAAGAATCTTGTGCTCCCACAGAGCAAGAATTTCTCCACTCTGGCCCAATTAGGAGCTGAGTGACACCAGTTGGAGCTCTATGATCCTTGGGGTCCCTTCCAACTCAGACCATTCTATGATTCTATGAACACAAGTGAGAGCTCAGAGCAAAAGCAAAGAGGTGCTTCCAGGAGCAGCTGTGGCACAAGGTACATGGAGTCTCTGTCTCAGGGCTTACTGGTTTTGCATTGCATGGGAGGCAGAAAGGAGGTGGTAAAACTGCCCCTGACCTTTCAGCAACTTCTCATCCTAGAAAATGCCAGCAGTATAGCTCCCTGAGCTGGATGGCTTAGAAGTGACTGGTGGGGAAATCATGAATTAGGGTGGGAGACGGCTGTGGTGAAATCCCCACAAGCAACATGTCTCCCCAAGCAGCATGGCTACCGGTGGGGGGTGTTGCAAGCCAGGGGCATCTTGTGGGAAGACAAGTCTGTAATGCAGACAGCTGAGTGTATGGTAGGGACCTGTGTGGACTGTACTGCCCTGCCAGCTTGTCTTGCTGGCTAAGGTCAGGTTGTTCTCAGCTGATGTGCAGAGCCTCCCCTTGGGGTTTTGCCATGCTAACGCTTATGGTTCATGAGTTTATTCAGGAATTGAGGGTGGGGTTTTTTTGCAGGAAAATGTTATCCTGTCAGGTTTGTGCTGTTCCTTTTGATAAGCAAAAGCCCTCTGACTAAATAATTGTTCTAGCACATTCTGGGTTGGAAGTTGCTCCGTCTATGATGGTCCCCAATGACAGCTTGTAGCACCCTTACCCAGGTTGGGTCGCCTGCTGATCAGGTGAAATGACTCTAACAAATCCTCATTCACACTTCCCTTACTTGTCACTTCAAAGATGCATTATTTATTTGTAATGACATGTGGCAACACAGTTTCTGAATGTTTAGCAAAAATAATTATGACATTGCTGTGACTGAGAGTGGATCATACCAGAACGGGCTTTGGTGGATGTATCAGGAAAAAATGTTACCATGGGGCAGCTCACTTGTTTTTCAGTAAATCCTTATCAGGAAAGATTAATTATTCATCTGACACACCTAGACTTGCCACTGCAGGAGTTTACCCTAAGTTTTATGGTATTTGTGCTTCACTGTGGATTCTTTTTCTAGCAATTTTCCATAAATGGGATACTATTTACCTTTTTTGCCCCACTTTTCATAAAGACCATCTGTGTGCATGGGTAAAGATACACCAAACCTGGGAGTACTGTTGTTTGGCAGTTTTTGGTGCAGTCCTGCCACTGTCTTGTCTGGTGGCCTTGAGCAACTTGTTTCCTCCCTCTGGGCTTCATTTATCCTCTTCAAGTAGAAGAGCTACAAGTAATTTCATTTACTCTGAAAGGTACGACTATCATTTACAATGTTCATTGGATTCTTAAGGTGATGGATGGATGTCTATTTAATAGACAGACAGACATTCCTGGCAGTTACTTTGGCAGGAAGATGCTTTCCCTGTGTCAGGAACTATTCAGCACCATTTTAGGCAAAGAGAAGTCTGATGGCTTTGGAGTCATGCAGTAGTGTTAGTGAGGGGGCGGAAAGAGAAAGATGCACAGAGTTTCTAAGGTGATGCTGTTCTCATTTGGGCAACCTTTAGTTTTTGAATGCCAACCTTCTCCCTACCATATCTCCTTAACTTTCTCATGTTATTTTAGGACAGCTTTATCCTCAGCTATTTCACCTAGGTTGGAAATACAGTATGTTTTTATATACCGAAAGGCATCTTGGTTTTTGGACTGTTTATTTTAGCATTTCTTATTTTGTATGTACCTAATCACCCCATTTTTATGTAGTTCCTTACCTAGAAATTAAGTCCTAGCCCCCCACAATTGTATTTTTACTGTTACCCACTTAAAACCCTTTTCCACTGAGTCCTGAGCACCACTCAAGACGAAATTCAGAATGGTATCTTCTCACAGCTTCTAAGATAGCTGTTTGATGAAGCAGTCATTTATTGTGTCCAAAATTAGTTATCTTTATGTCTTGCCCTGAAGAGGTAGGGAACCAGGCAATATGAGGAGGTTTGAAATCCTCTGCTATTGACAATTATCTGTAATTTACAGCTTTTTCTTAAAATTTCAGCTCCTGAGGTCTTGCAAGCCTTTTTTTTTAATTGAAAACTGAAATTTCCAGAGTCACATTTCAATCTATTTTGTTTACTTGACATATTTTGTCACTGAGATGGTTATGCAAATATTAACAACCTCTGTAAACAAGAACAAACCACACAGGAGAAATGCCTCCATAACCTGATCCCTGAAGAGCCATTTGAAACAAATGGCTGTGTGCATAATACAGTTTTTTCTAATTAGCATCTCTGGCAATAAGCCACTTGGGTATATTTGATCTGCTTTTATCTTAAGATTAAATTTACATTTCCTGCTAGGTAGCTCTGACATCTTCATTCTTGGTTTAGATCTCTGTATATGATTATGATGTGATCACTACTCACAGCAAGCCAGCCCCTTTTTGTATATGGGTCAGACTTCTCTTCAGTGATGGGATCTACAATTGTGCCAGAAAAAGGACTTCTGTTGTTTGTGGGGTTTTTTCAAAGTGCCTCTTAGAATTCAAAAATTATTGTTATAAAAGCTGCAGGGCAGGTTTGTTGGTTTGAGGTTTTTTGGAGTCATGTAATAACTCCAAGATATAAGCTATAAAAACAACCAAGAAAATAATTGATAAATAAGATAGTCTTTCTGAAGAGATTGCAATTTAAATATTCAAAAAATCGATTAGTCAAATTTTACAAGATAGACTGAGGCAGAGATTTTAATAGGTTTTCCAAAGTTTTGAAGAACTGGATAGAGAGCAGACCCTTTCCTCCATCCAGTATTGTAACCACAAAACTTTTTCCTACCACATAAAACTAGGCACTTTAAAAGATAATTATTTAAGGGAAGATTCACAATCAGTATTATAAATTGTTACAGCCCTTATAAAATCTGTTGATCTATTATTGATTATAAAACTGAGAAGCTGCCACAGGACTCTCCAGTAAAAAATAAGTTTAAAAAAAAAAATCGAATGAAAGTGCTTTCATAAACATTAGAAATAGATAGTAATGGGATTTCTTGTGCCAGGAAAAATTCCATACTTTTCAAAATTTGGAAACAATGAGAAAATTTTCCCAGATCATAGTAGGGATTATTATTTAAATTGGATCAGTCAGCAGGTCTAAGGAGGGGATCCTCCCCCTCTACTCTGCCCTGGTCAGGCCCCACCTGGTGTATTGTGTCCAGTTCTGGGCTCCCTGGTATAAAAAGGATAGGGATCTCCTGGAGAGAGTCCAGAGAAGGGCTACGGAGATGATGAAGGGCCTGGAACATCTATCCTATGAGGAAAGGCTGAGAGAGCTGGGGCTGTTCAGCCTGGAGAAAAGAAGACTGAGGGGGGGCCTAATCAATGTTTATAAATATCTTAAGTATGGGTTGCAGGGGAAATGGCCAGCCCCTTTTCAGTGTCTGTGGAGACAGGACAAGGGGCAATGGCTGCAAGTCAGAGCATAGGAAGTTCCGCACCAACATGGGGAAGAACTTTTCCCAGTGAGGGTGAGGGAGCCCTGGGACAGGCTGCCCAGGGAGGTGGTGGAGTCTCCATCTCTGGAGATATTCAAGACCCATCTGGATGCCTATCTGTGCAGTATGAGCTGGGGAGCTGCTTTGGCAGGGGGGTTGCACCCGATGATCTCTCGAGGTCCCTTCCAACCCCTACAACTCTGTGATTCTGTGATTCTGTCCCTTGCCAGCTGCTTTAGTGAAAAGTGATTATTCTGAAGTGCAAAAATGAGCAGAAAATGTCATACTGTTGCAAAGTTAACTCTCCTAAACATCACTTTCAGAGATGAGAAATAGAAAAAGCAAACTACAATAAGAAGGCAAAGGGAGTGCTACATATCAAACAGAAAACTAATTCGCTTCACCACACAGGCCTTTGGGATTTTCATACCTCATGTGCTTAACCAGATTTCAGATGATGTCTGTTCATTAAGGAAAACATTTCTGTTTCCCCATGTTAGTAGATTTCTTCCTCCAGACAGCTTTGTACTCCACTCTCTTGACCACAAGAGCCTGTTAAATGTTTTGGTCAAAACCACAGAACAGGAAAAAAATAACACACAGTTGGAAATCTTTTCCCTGCTCTCAGCTGAGCTTTGTTCCCCTCAAACACCACAAGGAGAGTGAGGAACAGTGTTCCAGTCACACAAGTCTGAGGCTGTACTGGGCAGTCGTCACTGTGACAACACCTTGCTGAAGTAAATACGGTGATGCTGCCATATGAGGTCTCCTATATATCAACTCCTTTTCAACCTGCCAAAACCTACATAAATCCCATTCTGTTAACTCAGAGTTGTTTTGTAATTGCAAAATTTTGGCAGCTTTCTGACAGAAACAAGAGTTTGGCAGAGCAGAAAATATTTCCATACATTGAGTCTGTAAATTAACCAAGTATAATTTATCAACTTGTAATATCACTAATAATACAGCATTCATAGCATGTTCTTTTGTATAACTTCTCATGCTTACAACAGATGCTATAGATTATTACAGGTATGAGGATTGGTGCTATTAGAAATTACCAATTATAAATTCAATCTATTGATTTTAATAGCAAAACACCATGTTGTTCATTTAAAGAAAGATGCATTTGTTTTATCTAGGCTTACTTAAAAAGATGATACCACCAAGAGCCTCTGAAAATTTCATTAACCTTTTAATGTGTATAATCTAACTTCTTTTTTAAAGGGTGCTCTTAACCTGGGTTATTTCAGGACTACACTTCACAATATGGCCTCAGAAACCATTAAGTGAGCAAAAATGAAGGAGAAGCAGCTGAGTACAGGATGATGAACTACATGTGGGAATGGAAATAAATAGCTAAAGGCAGAAAAACTTCTTAATTGGGTTTGCCTTCAAAGCACATGTCCTAAAGCTCTGTCCCTGGCTTAGATTTAAGGGAAGAAAAATTGTGTCTAGAAACAGTGAAGTGTAGGATTAGAAATATGAAAGAGAGAAAGATCTGGACCCAAAATTTTAATAGAGAAAAAACTCAGATGGAGAAGTTTTAAAGGGAAATAAAAAAAATTAAACTGAAAGCACACTGTTGTCCAGAGCCTCAAATGGAATCCAAAGTTATGGACCACTAGTTCCTCTATTGGAAAATACCTGTTGTGTGCAGGTAAAGGTTTCATTTTCACTCCTGTCTGCTGGTTCAGTTCAGTTACCCTCTTATCCTCTGCAGCAGATCTGCTGGTTGAAATAGTGCTGATGAAATGGTGATGTTGATCTGTGTGTCAGAAGGTGTAGGGCTGTTTTAATTTATATTCTGAAGTCTCTACTAGAACTTGTACATGCATGCTGTCAGCTACATAATCTTAATGCAATATTCTGTAGTCATTCATCAAGTAACTGTATGATGGCTTTGCTGCAAAAGTTGTGAATGGGTCAGAGAACTGTGAAAAAAGATGGATGGAGAAGGCCTTGGAGAACTGGTTTCTCTCTCCTACCCCTGCCAGATTGCTCACAGGGTAAAGAAATAAGTTATTTGAACAGGGTGCTCATCTTGAAGCTATGGTTGACATGCAGATCTTCAGGTAGGTAAGAATCCACAACTGTATTCAGTAGACGTTATTCTCTAAGCATATAAAATGCTGCCTTATGTAATGCTTCTGGAAAATCACTGTATAGGTCTCAAGTGAAGCATTCAAAATTAGTATATTTAAGTCTTTCTCTCTGACCCTCTGCACAATCCTCAACTATGTAAGGTGGACCTGCCAGCTGCTCACTACTTGGGGCATCTGTGGAGTAGGTACTGTAGTGATAGGCACTACAAAAATGCTTCTGAATATATTAATAGTTCTGCCTTCATAGATTACTGGAGGAAAATGTGTGTGATCCTGCACTTAAAGGCTGCATCATAATGCATATGCACAAGGAACCAAATTAAGGTTGTATAGGCAACCATAATTCTGGCATTTCCTAAGTTGTTAGTGCTTGCCTTTAAAATCTTAGTAATGTGCTCTTAATATAGTGGCTTTCTGGTCTTTAACATGTAATTATCTGAAACTACGTATGTAATGTTTTCTCAGTATCTGGAGAACATTTTGTTTTGTGCTTTAAAAGGATCCTGAAGAATAATCATTATTTAACTAAAACATCTTTGGCTTTCTTTTTGCTTTGCTTTTGTGTGGTAGCTACAGAACAGCTTTTCACATACCAGATGAATAATGTGTAGGAAGAGTGAGAGAGGAACGGAATTGATGACTTTTTTTTTAAGTATGTGAATTTAGTTTCTCCAGGCACTCTATTTTAATCAGAATGAACATCCAAATTTATTTTTAAAAAAGGATCTCCTTCTGAATACTTTGATATGTTGGTTTATACATTATTGAAGAAGTTCATATTTTACAAAATAATACATTTCAACTGGTTTTTGGGTAGGTTTTTTCCAATTACAGGTTGAAAATGAATATACATCAATGTCTTATGTACTAAGGAGCATGAAAACATTCCTCATCTTCAAACTATACAGCAAAATGCAATCATAGGCATGCTGGACAACTGTTAGATTACATGGCCAAATTTAAAGGTTTCATAGATACAAACTTTCTTACATTGGTGGATTTTCTAGAGAAGCTCTTTTTCTCCACAGTGCCAGCAGGACAGAGACCAGCTATCCAATACACATCAGATCTAAAAAGCCCACTTGCAGTGGGAAAAATTCCATTCCCTGCCCCCCCCCAGCTCCCCTGCAACATAACTGTAGGCATAAACCCCTCTCCCTATTAAAAAGTGTATATATTGATACTGAAATGAAGCACATGTAAGAGACAGTTATGCAATTAGTCTGCCAGCACCATCACTGATTCCTAGTTTTGGAGGAATACATTCATGGTTATGAAATAGATGAGCACAAAGTATGAAAGAACAATCCTACTTTTGCAGCTAAAAGATAGCCCATGGAATTTTTTTCTATATTCCTAATGATCACAGAGATAACACATTCTTGCATAGTGTATCACAAGCACAATAACATAGGAGTCCTAATTCCTTAATGTTAAAAGCTAGCTGCATGCTCTCAATATAGAATCTCAGAAATATTTTTAAAATACCCAGAGCTTTCAGGCACATAATGTCCACTCACCTCAGTTAAAATTCCAAATATGATAGATAAGTTTAACAAAATAAACCATCAGTAGGAAGAAGTATTTATCCATTTTTCTATTAATTTCTTCTATTCCTTGGTACTTACCTCTGAGTGCTGCTGCTGCTCGGAGCACACAGAGAATGCAGCAGCTCAGTCTGAGGAAGAATATGATTATTTCCTTTCACCCTCTGTTACTGTTCTCCCTTGAAACTCCTTCACTTTTTTCTTTTCAAGTTGCACAGGAATACAAGGAGGGACCCTCTGGGCTCGATCCAGGTCTGTTTATATTATGTAAACCAGATGAATGCATTTCCTATTTTAACCTTGAAAATCATGTCTTCACTGACAGGCGCATGGATCATTAATAGTATCCTGTATGCAACTGTGAAAACCCACATAGTGCTCGGAATTGGGCTCAGTTTTCTAAATGAAGAACCAGATGAAAATCTGCAAATCAACTTCTCTTTGTTGCAGAAGCTTCTCTTTTGCTCTCCTGTAGAAGAAGCCGGAAGTCACTGTTTAACCAATACAGATTTTTCATTGGAAATGCTGGAAGAAACCGCTAGACTTGGTTTAATACCAGAAACAAACACACTGGAGATGTTTTGGTCATTAAAGTGCCTCTAACCCCACTGTAACTTTTGGTCAGCTACCACATCAAACCTGTGATTCCTTTTTCCCAAGGCAATTTTGTCTTATAGCACTGTCAGCAAACTGCTTCAGCACTGTTTGAAAAGATTCCATATTAAATTACAGTAGTTAAAGCCTGTTCTGGGCTTTTCCCTTTCTATTTTTTTCTAGAATATTTAAATTTCTCATTATTCCTCACCCAGTCATAACCATACTTCCCAGAATGCAGGAAAACAGTCTCTCCTTCCTGCAATCCTAAATGTTTTCATTAGGGAGACTTAACATTGAAGTGTTTTGGGAAGGCAGATGCTCTAGATTTAAAAGCAATGAGAGGAGTCTGGGTGAACAGCTGCATTGCTCTCAGCTTCAAGCGAGCTGTATCTCAGAATGGTTTTGTACATTATTTTGTCACTGGGAACATATTATTACCATCTAAATTTAAAAAACACTGGCTCTCTTGCATGAAGGCAAAAAGCAGGCTTAAAACCACAATGACTGCCCTGTTCAAGTATTCTGTGCTGATGATGCAGAAAATAAGATCAGAGTGAAAAACAGTTCTTGTTTGAGAAGATCTTTGTTTGCAAGGTGTCTGTACTGAACTGGCCAAAACCACAGGTACAAGAATTCTTATACACTTTCAAATATAACCACTATTCACAGTTCTTTGTTGAAATCTCATTCTGCAGCTGCTTCAGCTCTTTGTTGACTACTCAGAAATATCTTGTCCCTACTATCAAGCAGTATTATTTTACATCTGTTAGGAGATTAAAATGTTGGGTATTCATCCTATGATCCAAAGATATCGTTTTTCAGTTCTAAAGAAAAATATTTTTAAAATAAACTGAGCCCTGTCTGCTTCTGTAGATAGTAGGCTACAAAACAGTGTTCTGGCAAACAGTTCCACTTTGGAGCACTGAGCATATCTCTTGCTCTTAAAACAGCTAGTGATCTTCCAAAATCTCAGGAGAAAATCTAAATAATTTTTAAAATAATCTTAATTTAAACTAAGTCAGGTTTTTTTGCCCTGCAAAATATATATCAACAGGTTTTTTCTTAGTTTATTGAGTTTTCTTATGCATCTTCTAGAGCCATCACCATGTATTTTCAAGAACAGTCGGTGACTGAATGATTCCTTGTAAATTGCTCGTTCCAAAAAAAGTGCACTAATCCTATGGATAATATAAGACTGATTTATTTTAATTCAATGAAAATATGTCAGAGGCATAGACTCTCATAAACAAGACTTCAATGGACAGCCTGTTACTTATTCCCTGAGAGACACTTTAAGGAACAAGTTGAATGAAGTAATGTTTCAGTGACTATTAATATCATAGGAAGTCTTTTAGTAAATGTCAGTGGCATAACTTAGGTAAAAAAAATTGCCTACATATATATAAATACATACATATATATATATATATATATGTTCTAGCTAAGGACTTCCTTACATTTTGTGAGTGTAATCTCAGCATGTCAGAAGTATCTGATTCTCTTTAGAGGGGGAGCCAGCCCAGAAAGTTGGGAACACTGCTTTTAGATAAATCTGGTTTTTGAATATTTTTATGTAATTATAATATGAAAAGAAAGTAAACATCTTAGCTAATTAAATGCAAAGACAAGTTTTAGTATTTAGAAGAAGGTTGTTGTGACCCATCAATCGGTATTTGGCCATTAATCTAATTATTCAGTAATTCTTCCTGTTATAATCTCTGAGGCATATGCTGCAAAGTCTAATGATCTTTCCATTGTATCATATGAGAAAGAATGATGTTAAGTACCTTGTTGCTGACAAGACTAGCCTTTTCTGAATGATTCCTGAATGAAGTTGGGCAGGTAAATCAGGTCCAGAGTACTGGACAGCTGGGTAAAGTAGGGAAAAGTGTAAGATAAACCCAAATGAGGAAAAGTGTCCTTGCTTGCTTCTATCAAAGTCCTTAGTTAGTGGAAAAAACCCCCACTCAAAACCCCACAGTGACTATCTCTCCATTCTGTGTACAGAATTCATCCCTTTTACTTACTGAAGTTCTAGAAAAAGCTATGACAACCAAAGGCCTACCTTTCAAATGTAAATAAAAAATATTAAGGAAAATCTCTATGAAAAATTTAAGACTCTGACCCAGCAAAGTTCCCAATCATGCTTAAAGTACATAGTCTTAACAAGGTTAATAGGATTCATCTGTCAGTGAGACGCCTTATGTGGAAGCATCCTTCTTCGGGGTTTTAAAACCATGTTTGTTGAGCTTCTGAATCTTGAAATTTAAGCACACAAGTTTGAAAATCCAGCAAAAGCTTCTTAAGTGTCTTGCTGAAAAGTAAACCAGATCTTTTGTGGTTTAGAAGTCAGTATGAATCGTTACTCTCTAGGCCAACAGAACTGGGTGCTAACCAATGGAGGAGTTGTGTCGTGGCCACACAGGTAATGTTGGGCTGCAGTGACCAAGTCAAGTAGAAACTTTCAATAGAGGACTGAGCTAACAAAGGAATGAGCATATTGAGAAAATTGATGCTTTGTACTCTTGCTGGTGGGCAAAATTCCCCAAAATCTTGGAACAGCTTAACTTCAGATTCAGATTTTCCCTTGCCATAAATAATTCCTCCTTAACAAGACCCAGACTTTAATCTTGGCTTTTTGCATGAGACTCAGAACTCTCAGTTTTATACTTCCATGTATGAAGCACCTGTGGCAATATACAGTGAGGGAATAAATAATCTCTGCAGTGAATCCATGGCTTTTAAAAATATCTCTTCAA
The DNA here is from genome assembly GCA_022605575.1 of Laterallus jamaicensis coturniculus. Taxonomy (NCBI): domain Eukaryota; kingdom Metazoa; phylum Chordata; class Aves; order Gruiformes; family Rallidae; genus Laterallus; species Laterallus jamaicensis. The sequence goes on from JAKCOX010000029.1 coordinate 5,316,837, forward strand.
GAATCTGAAATCCCTTCATCTACTTTGGTTGCTTCCATGTACTACAGAAGAAATATTTTTGTTAGGCTTTTCTTAGCAAACACACTTCATGTGTGTGAATTTTGAAAACCATCATAAATGCCTGATGTAAAAATGTGTGCATGTGGTAATAGTTTTGATTATAATATTCTACATTTCAGATGTCAGTGTATTTCTGTGTTAGAAGGCATTTATTTATTTATGAGATCATAGATCTTCTTTGGATTAGATTACAGCTGAAATGTAAGATATTTTTTGATAGTACCAAATGGTGACCCTTTTCATTCAAGCTGGGCAAGATTCCATCATCAAATGTTTTATTGTGCAGTTTGCTTAAAAGTCTTTCAAGCAAAACCGATTAAATTCTCAAAGTTGCCAAGTAATGACTGGAACAATTGATGTAGCACAAACTTGGTGTACAAAACCCTATATGGATACTGAAAAGTGTGTTTCCCTGTTGAGGAAGGGATGGGTGGAGGCACATTGGCTGGGTTACCTCTTGGAACTCCAAGGTGTTTTGCTTCCAATTCCTGTTTTTCAAGAAAAAAATGATCACATGAAAATTTGTCTGTCAGAAGAATACTGAGTGCTTATTTTAGAACTAGTTCTAATTTTAGAAATAGAATCAGAAGGCTCTTTGAAACACACTGAAGAAAAATTGGGTTTTGAGGAATCCCTCTTAAACAGGTTTTAAATTAGGTGACATTAGGTCTATAACATTCAGTATTTCTTAAATACTCCTAAGTTGTGTTTGGACTCCATTTTGAGACTTTCTTCTATCAGATTTAATGAATACCTATAGAAGAAGCATACTTATAAAATTTGGAAGCAGTTACTTATTAAACCAGAAACTTTGAGATTAGATTTGAAAAGACTGTCAAAAGAAACATTTGCTCTCCTCATGAACCTGAAGAAAAAAATCCCTTTTATTTTAAAGCCCTTTTCATTTGAATACACTTAACATGCTTCTGGTACTTTGTTACTACTTCAATAATTACATTTGTAACCTTTTTCTGTTTTGGAATTACATTATAGTTGGTAGAAAAAAGTGAAACCAGGTATTCCAGTATATTCCTGGAAGTATCCTTAAATGTCCTAAAAAGTATTTTCAGAAGCTACAAAATTCATATACCACTATCACTGTCTCTCTTGGTCAGCCTTAATGAGGATATTTTTGGTTTTAAAATGTGGCAGTAAGATTCTTTTGTTTTCTCAACATGGTCTTTTTTAATTTTTTATTTTTATCATCTGTCATAAAAATTTGTTGTATGTGTAAGCAATTTAATGGTTCACTGGAAGGTGGTTATGCAACTGAATTGTATAAAATCCTGTTCAAGCCCAGAAATAACTGTAAGGAGGAAACTGTAATGGTGATAGGCTGAGAATTTAAATATGTTTTCTATTTGTACTTATATCTTTAGATGTGATTTTGTATAGCTACTGCCTTTGTTACCCTGTAAAGGGGCAGAGATTAGGTACCTTGTCTTGAGTGGTCAGGAACAGATAGCTGCTGCCTACTCCAGCACAGTCAAGACTCTGGAGTCATAATTTAGCTAATGGAGAATATGTGATACCATATCTGTTTTGCATGGGTTTTAAATTATTATTTCAACAGTATACCATTGCTAGCTCCATTTCATGGTTAGTTTTTCAAATAGAAGCCACTCAGTATAATGCTGAGCCATTATTAAAATCATTAACAGCGTAGGTGGAGAATGATAAATGCAGTATTCCAACTGCACTGATGTCAGACCTCAGGGACTTTCTGTCAATAGTCATTATAATCCAGTAAGTGATGAGAAATATTATCAATTAGTGAAACTGTCATTGATACAGCTTATTAGTGTGACAGTATATGCAGTTATTCTGAGTGTGTGGATCAGGGTTCAATTAATGCAAAGGGCAGATTCTGCCAGTATTACTCACATCACTAAATCCTACGTATTTCTGTTGACCATAGTTGTGATTATCTACATAGCACAGCATTAGTCTGTGAATGAAAACTGGATAATTTGACCTTAAATTGATGATACCTAAGTACTACTCCAAAAGCAAAGACCTAGCATTGCAATTTTTATTTCACTGACACTGATTTCCACAGGAATAAAGGCTCATCTTGAGGTATTTGACAGAACAAAGAAATGTAATCATGCTGTACACTTGTTTCTGCGATCACAAGATATAACTTCATAAAGCAGTTTATTTTCCAACTATAGCATCCTCTGAGAAGCTAAAAACTCTTCCTTGAGAAGAATCTTTGTATTGGACTGGATGACCTTCTGTAATCCTTTCCAACCTGAATCACCCTATGATCTGATGATCTGTTTATGTAACTCTTACAAATAAAATCCATGTCCACATTCATCAAATATTTATCTGTATTTTTACAGATGTCCCAAATGCATGTTTTGGACCTTCAGGCAGAAACACTAAAGCACAATAGAAAATTCCACTTGACCAAAGTGGTAAAAGCTTAGAAGCCTATTAATAATCCACTATTCTAGTTTGCTAGAGTAAGAAATAGTAATGCAGGTTCAGTTATTGATAATGAGTGGCAGGTATTGTTTAACTTCTTGGGCTAAATTTCTGTATTTGCAACTGAAATTGTTAGTTTGAGCTCTAAATTTTGAGGGAAGCTTTACAGGTATTACCTAATATCACACACAATATGTACTTCCCTTATCACCTGTTAAAATAAGCTCCTTGCAGCTTCTAACATTCATCACCACAGAGCATATCACTTGAAACATGGATGACCATTTTTTCATCAGCCAACATAAAGTGAAATGAGCAATGTTAAAAAGCAGTTAACAGTGAACTGTTATTCCCTTTAAGATTTTCTCCAATCTTTTCTCACTCTATAAGAGCTTTACTTCACAATCTCTCATCTTTTCAAATAAAAACATGATGAACTTTCAAGAGAAGAATCAATAAGAAGGCAATTTGCACAGTGTGTAAAGTACGTATTTTGTTTGCAGTCAGCTCTGGAAACATAGACTTCTGTACTCCCTACACAGGATAAATCATTAAACAACTGAATATAAGCATACAGTACATTGCACAGGACATAGCCTTGAAACCATGTTTTCATTGCTCTGAGGAACAAAACTAGCTAATATTTTTATGCATATAAGTAGATCCAAATCACATGTCATGAATTGTTGAATTTTTCTCTAATAATGCATTCATGGAATGCTGGTTTGGGCCTCTCTTCATCAGCCTCCCTTGAAAATTGCTGTAAGAATTTGAGACTGGTTCTACATTAATCTGCTAATAACAGGATGATATACCGACATGATATATATATCCTTATGAAAATACATCTGTCTCTAGCATTGGGACTACCAGTGATGTATTAATGCACACCAGAGAAGACTGCTCCAATATTCAGCACCACGGTCAGCTCAGACTACGCACAACCTATAAAAAAGGATCTTGATTCATTAAAAAGTCAAAACTCCCATCAAAAATGTAGAGCGATCTTGAATTAATATGAAATCCTGATGGAGAGGGGTATAGATTAAAAAATAAATCTAAAACTTAAATTTTATTAACTAATGATATTATTTATAGTTTATTCTCTGTGGAATATAATGCAAATGGTGAGATGTAAGATACAGTTTATAACATTACTTACACATAGTAATGCACAATGCAGCTACCTGTATTTGTGGTGGAAGAAAAGCCAGATGAATTGTGCACTGCGCTTGCATTTATTTCTCTTTGAATTGCCTACGTACAAAATATGGGCCAAATTGTGCCTTTAGGCATAGTCTTGAACAAAGATCATAAATTGCACAATCTCAGAAGACATGATACTGTAACACAGCTCCCTCTCTGCTTTATGATAGGCCAACTGCAAATTAACTTTTTAAGAAGCGGTTTACAGCACGTCTGCAGCGTCTCAGATGCACTCACCAACCAGGCATTGCATTGTTACAACAAAAGTCTCTTTCTCTCTCTACTTCTCCTTGTCTACTCCTAAACGTCATCTTCCAGAGAAGAAAGATGTCATAGGTAACAGATTGCATGTGTGCCCCTTATACACAGACTGAGATAACACATTTTCACTCCCTTAGAGATGTGTGTAGTCTGTCACAATCCTAGAGATTCTTTTTGTGTAGGATTAGCTGAATTAGATTTCCTTCGAGTGTGGACTTGGAACATGCATTGAGTAGAGCAAAGTAAATCTATTCCTGACCTTAAATTGATCTAGAAGTGAAATGCTAATTTAGAAGGCCTCTATATATTTTATACATGTAAAAATGTAAAGATGAGGTCCTACTGTATTTATCATGTATCAAGCCAGAGAGCTTTAATATTTAGAGAATGAATTGTCACAGGTTCTGAACAAGACTTTGGCAATCCACCATAAAGCTACACTGACAATATAAAACTTCAAAGTGGCTGTGTAGATTATTGTGTTGTGGTAGCAGACAATTCTGGTATGTAGTCCAAAAAGACAAAAGTGCAAGAATGTTAGAAAATATTAACAATGCAGTAGCCTGAAACATGTAGTATCACTAGAGAAGATGGCAATAATGCATATAGAAAATCCCAAAATAAAGAGGAAAGTCAATCACTGTACATTTACTTAACCAGACTGATACAGTGCTGCACACAAAGACATTTTAGCCTAAAAGCTGTTCTTTTACATGAAGCTAAGGGCATTTTTTAAATGGCAATGCCCACAAAATCTAATCCAAACTATCTAACTGTGTGTACTTAGAGTAGCTTAATTAAACTGCTCTAAATTTGCATGTATACTCTCTCTTAGAATTAAAGTAATCGTAATTTAATTTAGGTTCATTTACTTTAGGAAATAATAAACTTAGATTAAATGGAGTTCACTTTAATTCTTGACATAAAGTGTCCACATAGATTTTAATAGTTAATTAATCCACTGTACTTTCATAAATTAAACTGCATGAATTTTCATAGTCCGTGTTTATGTAAACAAGCTCTAAACACACTCTTATGTTATTTCATGACTGTTCTATTTTCTATTACACTCCATATGGGCTAATTTCACAGTCACTAGGAGAAGCCAAGTATTAGCTGGTTGTTTTTACTGGGGCTGTATTTTCCATCACTGTATAGAAAAGACAATTTGTTTTATAGTCTCTGAATTACAGTCCTTAGTGTAGCCCTTCAGGCCTTAAAGTCTACTGATGATGAACAAAAGCTAGATATGACTCTTAAAGGGAAAAAAAAAAGTATTATTTAAAGTCCAAGTCTAAAAATTATGTGCTTAAAGATGTCCCTTTGCAAAATAGCTTATAGCATAAGAATTGGATTTTCTAGATAACAGATGTGCTTAAACTGCAATTTGAAACAATTTTTGGACTGTGTCCCAGCACAAATCAATCTTATGGATTCTGAAAATGCTAAGACAGATCTTGAGATGGTAATTAATTTGATATCATGATTTTGAAGTCAAAGAAGAATCTCTGTTTTATAGCTGTTAAGGTTCTAACTCAACAATTGTAAAGAATGGGTTTTTTTAAGTTTCACTGTTCCCAGACTTGTTGGGTCCCCTCATTAGTTTCAATTTTTAAAATATTCTCCTGATCATGGGGTGAGAAACTCTATCTTTGGCTGCATCTCTGTTCAAATCACAGCTTGTTAGGCATGGTTCGTGTTAACTGTGATTTCAGTTGGCAGGGCACTAGATTAGCTGTTGACATCAAGCCAACATTTAATTCTGTTTTCTTGAGTCTTCTGTTGCCAGTTCCCATGACAACTGATCTTCTAGCCTTCAGATTTACTAGAGAGAACCATTAAAATGTCCAGGAGTACATATAGAGATTCTTTGAAGTAGATGGAAGTTAACCATTTTCTTCAATGAAAACTAAAAGATCTTTTCAGCTTTTACTTTAGCAACATGTGACTTCTGTTCATGAATACACAGATGTTCTTGTATTAGAAAAATAGACTGAATGGTAGTTTTTAACAAGAAATCTAGTTTAGCATCTTCTACATCTACAGAATGAAGGTCTTTGTGTCTAAAATCACATGATGCAAAGGACAGGAAAAATATTTTTCTATTCTCACTTGCATAGCAGTAATGAAAGATGAAATTTCGGATATGGATTCTTTTGAGCTTCACTAGAGTCCCCATACATTTTGATTTCTTGTTTCACAAATTTGGCTAAAGGAAGTATGTCAGGGAGGCATCATTAGTGCACTAAGTCAACCCAGAGGTTGTAACAGATGGCCAGTCACTACCACAGGACCTTCTTGGAGCAAAATTAACTTTGGCTAGAAATAATAGTCAGTGCCTATAAAATATGTACAAACCATATACACACAGGTTATGAAAGCACAAGAAAAAAATTAAATAGCACATTGCATCACAGCAGCAGTTATTTCTAAGTCCATCTCCTGTTGACTTTCACAGGACTCTGTGCAAGAGTGCTTTCCAAAGGATGAATTCCATATTCTACTGTGTACAAAACCTTACAAAGCATTAAGCACCCCTAAATCCCTTTGTAATATATGGAAACACAAATATAACAGAAAAAGATGCACAGCTGGTTCCAACACTGTTAGAGACTTCAGAAAAAAAAAACAGGCTCTGTCTTTACTTCATTAGGTAAACATTTGCCTCCAGTATATGGGAAGAAAATAAGCAGCCAGACAACTTTGTGATTTGATGTGGGTATTTGCCACTGCCCAGGAGCCTGTACAAACAAGCATTATTTACGGGACGATGTCCTACTACTCCAGACCTCCAGAGAAAGTGCAGCAGACATTACAATGCTTGCAAACTCAGGTGTTGACACAATACTCATGTCTGCGTTCTAAGAACTAATGGTGCTCTGCAAAGGCAACAGACTGGAGGGTTTTATGCACCCCATTCAGTTTATGTTTCATTATAACTCTCTGGATGACTTTACCAGGCTGGTTCTTCAACAGCATTTCAAGATTGCTTTCCTAAAAGTGAGGGTACATGGGCCTATCATCCCAATTAAAACAGAGAATAAGGCAATTACTCTGACAAGAAACTACCTTGCTTCTCTTCTCCTCCTCTGCCCAGTAGAAGCAGTTAAAACATTTTAAAGATAATGGGGGTGTATGTGGGAGAAAGTGAAAGATAAGAGAACACACCAGTTCCACAGCTTGAGATAACTATCCCAATTCCACTGAAGACAGGCATTTTCCACCAGATGAAAATCTAGCCCACTGGAAATCAAAGGTGGTGAAGTAAGTTTGGTACCAATCATAGGGCACGTACTAAGTGGCTTCTCCTTACAAGAACTTTCCACCATTTGAGTAGAAAGGCACCTTTTCCACTACTCTTGTGACCAGTAAAAATTGGTGTAAACTAATGACAAAATGAAGCACTGTGACTGGGATATAGGATTGTCATCTTCCAATTCCACCATTGGGATTGAACAACTGCACACATTAACTCCAGCAGCTTTTCTGTGAAGGTTCAGGCTGTGAATACAGGCTCTGTGTGATTGTTTTAGAGTGCAGTTGGCTCATGAATGCCATTGATGCAGATGCTGGCATACATTCAAAATGCTGTGTTTCATGTTTTGCTTTTATCTTTAAATATATTTGAGTAGGTTTTTCTCCCTTCTAAAACAGATCACATAATAGGTAGAACTAAAAATGATCTAATAGTTTCAATGCCTTAGAGCTACTGCCATGCATGAAATTCAAACTGTGACTATAAAAAGGACATCTTTCTCTCTAATTCTTATTTTTAGCTATTTCTGGTTTGGTTTTTTTTTGAGAGGGATAGAACTTGCTCATGTTTCAAGTTGGCATCAGTTAAATAAAGTCTGAAAGTTATGACAGGTCATCTAGGGATGTCAGGGTTTCTTGACTACCTCAGAAGGTATTAAGTTTAGGAAGATTAGTAGTTGCTAATTAAGTTGTAGCATGATCCAAACTTGTTTTTACAGCCTTTATTGTTTTAGATTCCATTATATCCATTATAACTGACCAAATAATTGCTGATGAGTAATATATTAGCACCTTCCTACTTTGTATCTGCATATTCCCTGTGATGGTATAGTTTTCCTGCTACTACCTTCAATTTACAGTTGCCTGATTATTTCTGCAGTGTTCAAAACATGTATTGTATGAGTTCACAAGCAGCATTGCTCAGCTCTTATCCAATACCTTATGTCAGTTCACTCTATGACTGAGGACAACCCTTAATTAAGTTCATTTGCATGTGTGCAAAACATATGCTTGGTTATTCAAACCTTGTTTTGTACAGATGTTGCCTAATTTTGTTAAATGGGAGAGACCACTGCAACTTTTAGGATAAATTAGCCAAATTAGAGTAGATTGAATCATTTGAGTGTGTTCCCAGACTAACATGACCATTTGGGTACCTTTCTTGTGAGAATTTAAATATTTTATCTATTTACAAATGCACTGAAATAAGAATTTGTGATTTTAATAAGCATGACATGTTATTGGGGTTTATTACATGCTTCATTCCAGCACAGGCTGAGTCAGTGTGATCTGAGACATATGCAAACTGAGATACTCCTGGAGGTTGTATACTGACGCACTACTGGAAACTGAGTTTGGCCAAGACCACCGAGGATGGACACTGAAGCATGGCTTATCATTGGAGTTGTGGGTCATACTGTAAGGAAGCAGACTGTGTTATATCCTTTAAACCTGTTCCAACAGTTCAGGCAGTTCATCAGAGACTGATATATTATGAATAAAAGGAACAGGAGGATACTAAGAATTTCTTCAGAGAGGCTTAATTGATAGTGCATTGGGTAATGACTAATTAACAAAATGAAAGCAAAATATAATGGAGTTTTACTTTGTTTGTACACAAAAGGCATCATTAGAACTTTTTAACTGTCTGTAGTTCTATGTCTTCCGCAATGAGTCATTCTGCTCCCTAAAAAAAATTCTATCTGCGTTTTAAAAATGCCAAACCACTGCTGATATGGCTAAAACTTTCTGGATTGTCCTCCTAGGCAAGAGGTTTCTCTGAATTTAGGGGATTCTTTCCCATAGATTTTTTTCCATTTCATAGTGAAATGGGTTATGAAGATAATAGGCTAATCTCAGCAACATTTTCCAGAAGTGAAGTTATACAGAGAAAAACCTATTTGGATTTGATCCCCTTACCCTAACAAACAGTCCTGTCAGCTATGGTCTCTTGAAGGACTCTGTCTGGCTTACTCTAGAAAGGAACTGCCACGTGTGGAGAAACCCAGAGTAAGTGAAAGCAGATAATCCTAATGACAGCACTTGTGTATCTGGTTCATTCAGACAACCTGGGTGCTGCTCAAACTAATATTTGGCCCTTTGTGAATGAGAATATTCTCATTTTCTTTTGAGGAGATGATCACAGCCTACAGGTCCAGAATAAGCACTTTTTGTCTTAAGGAACACAAATGAATTACACACAATAACCTATCTTTACCAATTCTAAACCAGTGCATTTGCCACATTTAAAACCTTTGTGACAAGATTAAATAAAGGGACTGTTGAGAAACTGAAAACAGAACTTAAAAGAATAGGGATGGGGAGATCATTTAGTAGCATGACTTATTCAGTCTTAAAAAAATTAAATTAAACAGGAACATTGGCATAATGAAACAAAGACAAAGGAAGAAAAGAAGTCTGGCAAATTCTGGCCTCTGTGCTATCAGGGCTTTAGGAAGTAGATTCATCCAACTGGTAGATTCTCAAAAATCCCACATAAAGGGATTTTTCAAAGTTCAGTTACAAAATCATGCTTCTAAAATTAGAGTATTTCTGGTAAATAAGACAGTCCTTTACCAAAAAACTAAATAAACACATAAGTATCAGTCTTTGATTTATTTTTTTTTTAAAAACCCATAATTCATCCAACCTCATTTAAGCAGTCAGGCAATTACAATAATTTCTTTGAAATATATAGCAGTGGTAATCATGTCCTAAAGTGCTTTGAATGTTTAGTATATATATTGTGCAAAAGGAAATAGGTATGGCAACATATAAAAGAGAGGTCTTTTACATACAATAAAAAAATTTGTAAAATCAGATGCTGGAATATCCAAAACATTTGTATGCATAAAATTCCCATGAGTGCATATGCAAACTGCTCAATTACGCCTGTTAGTTATTGTAATTGCCATTAACATGTGCAATTACTTGCTCTGCATCACAATTCTAGGTGAATGGTTAAATCAGCTACAAAATTATGAATAGCTAAAAAATTCTGTTTCAGGCCCCAAGCCATTTCATTAAATTTCTTATTAGATAGTAAACAAAGTGCATGCCATGAACTAACAAACTGCAAACTGTATTTTCTCTTGAAGTGATTGTAGCATTCCCAGGAGAACAGAGGTTCTGTTGTTTACTGAGCAGGAATTCCACATGCAATAGCAGCGAAATTGTCCTTCTAGTCCCTCCCATCAGGGCTTAGTCATATCATTGGGATGGGTTATTTGGGCACCTTCAAACCTTGGGTGCTCTGTTACTGCTGTTACATACCTTTTTTTTTCATGCTGTCTGTAATCTGAGTATTTGAGCACTTTCTGCACAAAACCATTAGCAATAACTGAGTTGCTTCAGACATAATTGCCTGTCTCTTGATTCTGTGATTCTTCTCTGAAGTCTTTTTCAGGGAGAGGAGAATAAGGATAGTCTGGAAATAGAATGATTGTTACAACTCTATATGTAATTTTTGGTGGAAAAAAATAGAAAAAGAGGATGGTTGTGTAATATTTCTTAAGGACCATCAGACTAGATTTGCCCAAGTACTTCCATAAGACTGTTCCACTGCTAAATCCCTTAGAATCTAAGTTTCGTTCTCTCTTATGATGGCCACATGGTTTCATCCTTGGTTCTGCATTCTAAATCATTTTAGAGAAATAGCTCTTACAGTAGTACTTCATCGGCTGAAATTCAGTCCTAAATTTAGCTGAAGCTTGAGCAACCTCTTATATATGGATATTAGAGGCAAAGCTGGTGCTCTAAGTTGGCCTATCCTAAGCTCATTCAGAGCTAGCTGGAGGATGTGACTGCAGGCTTGATGGATTTATAGTGACATGAGCCATGAAGAAAGGAAACATGGGAAATCCAGACTACCCTTTGGGTTGTGTTTTCACCTAATAGATTGAGAGGAAAACACACCAGAATATAAAGGTAAACAGGTGACAGCTCCCATCCCTTCCTTACCTCTCCTTTTCCCATCTCTCCCCTCTTCCCCCCCAATAAAAGCTGCAATTATTATTTTTTCAACAATGGTAAAATCTGAAAAATTAATAAAACCTGATGGCTACTCTCCCTTATCCTGGAGCTTGACTAAAGCTGCAGGGCAGAAAAATCTAGCTACATACTTAGAAAATTCCTATTCAGGCAAAAACATCAACAACAAAAGAAACCCCAAACCCAAACCCCTTCCTTTCCCATCAGGACATGGGCCACATGTGGACTGTAATTACCAGAATTGTTGCTGAGGAGAGACCATACAGAATGTGATTATGCTATTAGGACAGAGTAATCAGAATAGCTTGCTTATTAGAGAAAACCACATACTTGTCCTACGCTGGTATTTTCACTTATATAAACTAGCCTTCTTTAGAGATATGACAATTAAACAGTGATTATGCATATCAAATCAATTTTCAATGGATGTGGTTTGTATGATAGCACAAGACCTGGGAGAGAATCACAGTTTAGTGTCCATGCATTTAAATCGTGCACATAGTTTTCAAGTGACTCACTGGTTTAGATGGGCAACTGTGAGGCTTCATTATGCCCAAACAAACTGATGGACAGTGGCATCAAACACAGGCATGAAATGCCCATTAAAAACATATAGTTAGAACTGTTAAATTTCAGGCAGAACTATAAAAAGAATAAAATTACTCTTCAAATATCATTGTTACTGGAATCTGATATTGGAGCCACTTTGAATTTGCCAATTTGCAGATAAATGGGTAAGACTAAATAAATACACAAATACTTGTAATCCCAAAGTTGCTGACAGTTTATGAAAACAGTACTATGTAGATCTTTGGAAAAAATTGCTGTAAATAACCATCTGTCATGAGAAATAATCCTAAATAACAAGGTTGTCACCTCAAGTGGACTTAGATGGCAGTGGACTAGATGAAGCCTTGTTCACATCTTAGAAGGCAGAGTGTGTTACGGGCAGAACAACAATGAAATAAAGCAGCTCCTTAAAACCACTCCAGACATACTATTTTGGAACAGTTGCTTTGAAGTCATATGTTCTGAAAGCTATCCAGATGACAAGATGAGAGCAGGAGCACTGGGTCACTCAGGCTTGTTACAATGGAAAAATGCCTACAAAGGAATCTCAGTGTTGTTTCTGGAGAATACAAAATATCCAAGTTATCAGTGATTTTGTTTTGTGCACAGATGGGAAATGAGGGAACAAAAAAATTATTCTGAGAAGGTAAAATAAAAAAAAAAATTCACAGTAGCAGTCATGATTTTAAAGTTTGGAACATGACTTGGATGTTTAATGAAGTGATATGACTTCAGCATTTTAGTGGCCCCTTGGAAGATGGGATTATTGATTTGTGGGATCAAGTGACAATATGATCCGAGTGGGAAGCTGTAAACCAGGAAACACAATACTGCCATTAGCAACATGTATGTAACAAATTTTGCAGATTTCTGCACAGAGAATTTGTTGTTCACAGGGGAATCTTCTAGTACTGGTTTTTGACACCATCTTTAGCTATAAGATCTGAGCATGCTTGAACTATGGCCCTCTAGCACTTGCCTGTGCTCTGAGCTTATCAGAGTCAGGAGCTGGGAGAGTCGCAGCTCTGACTCTGTGAGAGAGGAAAGCTCATGAAGCAGTTACCCAACATTTTTGTGGCTCAATACAAACACCTGTAGAGCTGAAACACATTCCTTGGAAAAGTCTTTGAGTTGTATTATGGAAGAGCTGGATTCATGCAGTAAAACAGCTTCCAAAAAGTTGCCAACCACAGCAATGTGCAAAAAAAAGAGCCACTTAGTACAGCTATATAGACCTTGCCTAGTAGCTGTTCTTTCAACAACTTATATTTGCAATTACATATCTATTCACCATCATTGCAGGTGCAAGCTGAGCAACAGCATGTGTATAAATGTGTGTGGGTGTGCAAATGCTTCATTATGGTGATTTGTTAGCACACTGAGTGAAGCTTTGTGTCCAATGAATGTGTAAATTAGGTGCTTAGCTTACTTAGTGAAAACCAGTTCACTTTGCCTCCTTAGCCCATCCCTCTAAATAGACATAGGAAGAAAAAGTAGTTAGGTAGTTTCATTGCCTGGCAAAGTAGCAGCATCTATCTAAAACCTAATCCTGCTTTCTTGTGCTGTCCTCAGGTTTCCAACAATGAAGAGAAGTGAAACTTGAGGAATTAGTCGTGTTGAATGATCCCTTAATCATACGCATGGTATGCTCTTCTGTAGCATTAGAATAAGAGGTGGCACATCTTGTGTTGTCATTTCTGGGGCAGAAAACTGGGACTGTTAGCTAGCTTTAAATCATTTCTGGCATTAACGAGCTTTTGACCAGAGGCACTCTTTCATGTTCAGGATATGCACTGCATTATTTTCTATTATATCACAATACGTTGCAAAGGAACAGCTAAGTTACCAAGACTAATCCTTTAAGTCTTTCTTTCTTTACAATGTCAGACAAAATAAGACTATGCCATATTTCTGTAATCTCTCTTGTATTATGAGAATATTATGATCTATAACAACAACAAAATCCTTAAAGTGCATGCATTCCCGTTGGCTCTGATATGCTTAGACTTGTCTCTTTCTGTCAGAAAAGATATTTCTAAGTCTATCTGATTTCATTTTAATAGACACTATCAGGCTATAAATCAGACTATTAACATAAAGCAGGGAGCAAAAAAAGTTTTGTGGTGTTTAAAAATTTGTATTTCTGAAAAGACATCATGTAATACCTGAGGTTCTCTTTTTTTCAAGAAGCTACTTAAAATGAAAGTCAGTTTTAAAGACCTAGGGTATCTAGTTCCACTTTTTTTTTTTTTAACTTGCATACATATATTTTAGATTATGCTGTTCAAAAGGAGGTTTTGTTCCCAGAAAACGTTGCATGAGCTATCAAGATCTAAAAAAGATTTCTACAATGCTGTGATGGCAAATTGCTGGGGAGTTTCTTGGGGGAGGAGGCGGGGGGATCTGAATTAAAAACTAATTAATTAAACCCATAAGAAGTTGCCTTTGAGGTCTGTCCCTTTGGTGAGAGTGAAAACATCATCCCATACATAGGTATTCAATCTGTAGGATGTACTCCTCTACTGCTGTTTTCATGATGTCTAAGCTGCTAAGAGTATATTCAAGAACTTACCTCTTTTAAACACACTTCATTAAAGCCCATGATCTCAAAATGCGTCAGCTCTTGGCAGTGTGATTTTTGTTTGGGTTGGGAAGGTAGAGGGGTATTGTTTGGGAGGGTGTGAGGTGGTTGTTGTTTTTAATAAGTCACTGTGAAATAAGTGTAAAATGCTTAACAGACAAAGAAATAGAGAAATATTAAATTGCAGGATGAGAAGTGGAATGAATTTTCTGTAGGTGCAGGACACGAGAGAGTTGATTATATAAATCATCATTTCCCAAATAAGATATATGAATAATGCCCCCAGGTCATAGTGCAGGTTTTTTTGAAGAGGTTGGTAGAACTAGAGACCTTTGATGTGTTGGAATAAAGCATAAACACACCCTAGAAATAGAGTCATGAGAGCAAGAGTGAGAAAAACATAAATGGAACAGCAAGTTACTGAAAAGAGTTTCTTCTATTTTTTACTCCCAGGTTCTTCTTTCAGAAACAAGGGTTATTTAATCACTGTTCATCTCATGTTGCCCACAATAACTTTGGAGCTTACTGGCAACTTTCAGCAAAGGATACAGTTCATGAAAAGACACTAGTGAGCTTACTGAGTGTGACCTGTAGGAAAAGCCTCAGCATAAGCTCAGTTTTGCTTACACACGAAAGCATCCACACAGGAGAAGCACTGGCTGTTCCCTAATGGAATAGTCTTCAGTGAGACTGTCAATTCAATAGACAATAGAGGATTGAATCTTATGTCATAAATCATAAATGAGATTAAGACCAAATTAAGGACCAAAACTACTGAAACTATAGGAAGGCAGGCTTTATTGGCTTGTCTGTTGTTACAGTAGTGACACCCATCCTATTTCCAGAATAGTAATTCAGGAGGTGGTCATCTGGAGGGGGGGGACTCTTGCATTTGCTAAGGCAGAATAAAAGTGCTAGCTAACAGAATGAAATCAGATTAGTTGCAGAAAAGTGAAAAAACTGTAGAGCAAACAGACTGAAATGTAAAAATAAATAAATAAAAAATTGCACCAAGCTCTACTTTTCCACAAGAGAATAAGAGAAAGTAGGAAAGCACCGGCTCAGTGAGATAGGAGTGCCAGTTTTCCAGATCAGCCTGTAATGCCTTCAAGGATGTTTTCTTGGACTAAAGGAGATGCAGGATACATGATATACAAGATAAATTATTACAAGTTAGGGTCCCTTCTTAAAATGTTTTCATTTATGCACAATATTCCAGATTTTGGAAGGATGCTTCTTTGTAGTTGTTAAAATTCTCTTTTACCTGGTTTCCTTTCAGATTATTCTTCTGGTTGAATTGCAGCAGAAAATGTGCACCATAACTTTAAGAAGTCTATTTGCTATCTATCTTGACAGCTGTTGTTCACATGCCCTATGTTTGCCTTAAGAAAATACGCATCTGATCATGTCATCTGTTAAGTTAAGCACTACTGCAAGGGTTCGAGTAAGCTAGCCTCAGGCAATGGCTGATATTTGCTCCTATAACAGATCTAGCAGAGTCATGGTTTTAGAGAAGATGAAATTTTTTGTGTGACACCTTTCAATTCTGAATTAGTATCAGGAGGTTACAGTAGAATAGTATGTTCTTCAGGATCTCTATTATGTTTCTAAATGTAGAGGATTCTTAGATTACATTATGTTCACTTATGTTCCTTAGTTGCAAGGAAGAATTATTACAGGTGGCTACATTCTCTAGAATCAAGTACCTCATATCTGAAATCTGAAGTGATATACATAGTTTATCTCAGTTCTGATTTTCCCATTAATTGTCTTGAGTTAAATAAGAAACAAGGCATCTAAAATTCATGGTGAACAAATGGAGAACTTGTATGAGTGAAAGACTAGGTTCCATATTCTTTTTTCTAGAGCTTTCTCTACATAGTATTCTAACATGAGTACTTATTCTCTGCTTCTGGGAATTGTAACATCGAGGGAAGTCAGATGAGTAACTGTTATGGATGTAAACATTTTAGCTCAAGTTAAGCTGAACTGCTGTATCTGCTTCTCTCCTTGAAAACTCTGCAGACCCTGAAAGCTGCTACCCAGTCTGCATAGCTACTACAACAAAATAGTAAAAAAAAACCCAGGGCAGCAGAGTCATGCATTGTAAGCACCCCCCAAAACGGACTGAGGATTTAGGTAGCTGGAGAGAAGGCAAGCATACAGAACTGTATTTGTGAATTTCTGAAACAAGCTCAAAAATTCTGATTTCCAAGGCCTGCTAGGGCAAGTCTGTACAACTTTTCACCCCTTTTCTGTAGCAGTTCATTGAATTCTCTCTTGCTCTGAGCCATCATTAGAGGTGACTGGCACACTGCTGAGTGCGTTTTTCACTAGTACCATCATTTTCTCTCTGCTGCTTAAACAATGTGGGATGCTCATGATTTAAGATTCTCAGTCCACCTCTGCCACGCTCACTCAAAATGAGGAAACAAGTCATTACAATGCTTACAGTAATCCAGTGATCCCTCAAGTGGATGTTCAGCAGTGGCCATTATATAGCTGACCATAGTGTGTGCTGGCTGAGAAGAAATCTTTCTCTGAACTGTTCTCTTTCTCTGTTCCCTCACCACAGTTGTGGAGTCTGGCTGAAATAACATTGTGACACTGAGTATTTTGTAGGAGAATTTCCAGGCTTCAGTCTTAAACATGCCATCATCTTCCCCAACTCTGCCCATATCATACAAAACTGAAAGCATTTTAACTGTGGAGGCTAAGGTGTTCTGGCTTAGACAGGGACTTCTTGCAAAGGAGTATCTATTCTATTCTGTAGAATAACTATCTAACCTTTCCATTGAGAATGTTTGCTCTGTCTAAATATTCCACACAGATTCACATCATTTGTATTGAAAGAATTAAAAAGTACTTGCAGGAGCCAAGAAACTCTATTGGAGACTGATTTCTACTAATGTTTTGTCTGAGTTCCCCCAAGCAGGAAGGGCTGGTTCTAGAAGCTGAACAAACTTGCCCAAAGCATCAACACTTGTGCATGTTATTTGAAGTCAGACACAGAAGATTGACCCTGAACACTGAATTTCGTGTTCATTCAGCCACCCTTTGCTTGGCTTCCAGTCTGTCTCAGGCTTCAAGACTAGGCTAGTGCACTCTCCCCAGATAGCATCTTCTACTGCCCATGACAAGAACACTGTCCTAGACTGGACTGACCACAGTTCTGACCCAGTAGAGCAATTCTTATATCCCTGTAAGGATGAAACAACCAAGTCCTGGTGCAGGCTGTTAAGAGGTCAGATAGAGACTTCTGTGAGCAAATGAATGAGATGTGACAGACATTCACAATAGATCAATATGGACAGGGCGTAGGGAAGACTGCATGGCCCAAGGGATGTAGCTGCCCTCAGAAGAGGTTGAAGACTCCACTGGTTTGATGTAATACAGTGGCCTATGTCCAGTTGCTGGTTATCCAGCAACAGAACAATTTGAGGATGTTAAAACAGTAATAAAACAGAATAAGGAAGATAACATGTGAGCCCTCTCTTCATTATGTGTACCAGTCATGAAGGATTTTATGCATAAGGACATGTCTTTCATTCTAATCACAGGTCTGCATGCATGAACCACGTGTGATTACAGGATGTTACTGTACCACAGAGAGCAAAATAAGATACTCTTTGATTAAGATCCTCTTACTGAAATATTTATGCAGACTCAAGCATAAAGCTATTGACCTGCATCAAGTAGTTATGCGCTGTGCTCTCTAGGGCATTTATAAACTGGGTATACATTAGACCATAAGTCAACTTGAATTTCAAACAAAAGCATGGGATTTAATGGGCACAAAGAATCCACTGTACTAGCATACAAACTCTAGCTACATTTAGAAGCAAAGTGAAGGTATCATATTTAGTTTTACTTAATCTATGGTATTTATAGATCTGACTTGCTTAGAGAAGCCAGGATAATTAATCCTACATATTAAATTTTAAAAATACAAAGCCACAAGTTTGGTTTTAAAATGCCACAATGTTATAAATAAATAAATGGTGTAGCCCTTTCATTACTGCACTAATTGGGTACTCTTGAAACAGGTTCCAAAACTAAAGATTGTGAAAGATTAATAGTTACTTAACTATTCACTAAAATAAACAGTTACATTTCCAGATAAACATGACTCCAAGCATTATGTATGTATTTTCAAAGTGCAGTGCAAACATTAATTGACTGAATAATCTTAAACATCTTCATTCACAGCTAAAGTGTGAGGTTTTTTGTTTTATGATTAGACAGACATAGGAGTTTATCTTATTTACACAGAGAAGCAACTAATTGTGTGCACAAATTACTATGTCAACAAATTAAGTCTGAGTACTTGTACTTAATGTATGCAATCAAATTTGGAGTTAACTTTTGTATTAAAATAAAGCCTGTAACATTAAAGAGACAAAGACAAGACAGGGTTTCTGTACTCCATAGACTAGCTGATGGACCCAACTGTTACCATTCTTTTCAAGTGCCCATTTAAATTCTGTCCCTACTGAAACTGGTGTTTCAATGAAGCTGGATGGGAAAGTGTAGACAAATACTTATTTTCTGGGGTTTTTTTCCAAGTTCCCAACTACCTATATCAAAAAAGGTCACTAGAAGGTAAATTAATTGCAAAGAGGAAGGAGAAGTACTAAAAGGTAATTAGAAATCCTTGTCCGACTTTCATCCAAAAAGTCCATGGTTTTCCTATTAGGTGAAACAATATTCAGCACAAAGACTGAATCTCTGAAGACTTTTAACAAACAAAAATTCTTTTCCTTAATCTCCAAGTGGGAGAACAGACTTGCCTGTGATTTTAAATAAACTGTCCCCGCGTAACATTATGCAAAATGCAGAGTTTCTGTTCCCCCCACCCCTCAATTCACTAAATTTCCAAGATGTACTAATAATGGAGAAAACAGTTTTGGCAAGTAATGTGAAACGCTGGAAGCTGTAGATCAAGAAACTGCTGCTACATTTTAAAATATAAATAAATTTAAAATGAAAGGTCTCTAACCTTACAATGAGAACAGGTTTCTTTTTCTATACAAAATATGTTTCCTTCTACCTTCCATTTTTTTCCATGATTGGATCAGTAGACTCTGAAACATTATGTGGTACCAAAATTAGACATTCTGAGCAACAGAATCTACATGTAGCAAGCCCCACCTATGCAGCCTGCCCAAGAGCACTGTGTGTGTTCTCCTCTCCAGAAACAGAGTGATTACTCTCCCCTCCTGGAAAATGAGAAAAGCTGCCATAAGAATGAGGTGCACCAGGGAGGAGGGCTGCTGGGGTAGGAGGAGATCCTCTACTGAGGGAAAGAGATAGAAAAGTCTTCTCCAATGAGAATGCTAAAAAGTTACGCTAATCCTACATCAGGAGGAGAGGGAAGACATGGTGGACCACTGTCCACTGAAAAACTCAGTAGTGCCAATCCTGAAAAACTATTCTTTATTGCGTGGTGTCAGGGAGGAAAAGTAGCACCATAGAGAGCAAAAAGTGATGGCACCAATGTGTACTTATACAAATGAAAATGGATTACCCAAAAATTCAGAGGGGGGTGACATTTTCACGCATTGTCATGGTTGTCTCTATCTCCTCAAGTAATACAGAGTTTTGACGTGATGTGCTCTTCCATTTGTGGCGACCTCTCTCTTATGACTACAAATCAAATGAGGCTGTCAATCTTTTCTATGTCCTGTGACTGCTGGAAGGATATAATGAGAGCAATATTTTGACTTCCTGCAACTGTCTCTCAAATAGACTGCGATATTGAAATCTGTTCTGCATTTCATATCCCTGCCCTCTTTAGACTCTCCTTTCTCTCTTGATCTTTACCTGGAAAGATGGAGGAGGGGAAAGAGAAATGGAAAGGAAAAACTGATGATCACTGGAACTAATGAAATCCCTGTTTGTAATATGCTTTTGTTAAATGCTTGCTCTCTTTTGCCATCTAAACCATCTTCCATCACCTTTGAATTTTTTAATTAGAACTTAACTAGTATTTTATAATTTTTAAACTTTCTTAACTGCCTTTAAAAATTCCCCTTGATGTTACAGCAGGATGTGATATTTTCTAGAGTAGTTTTTCAGCTCAGAGCCAAGCCTAGATCTACAATCAATTCAGTAGTGAGTTTATACATAAAATCTGATACAATTGGATATTCTGGCCTCCTCCCAAACTCAGTGAGAACAATGGGACTTTGAACAGCCGTCTTAATGGTACCAGGGAAGGGTTCAGAACTCTTTCCTATGAGGATTTCCATATAAAACTTGTGTTAATTGCGATTTTTCTCCGTGAATCTGGCTTTAAGTTGTGGTGCAATAAGAAAAATGAAATTAACTTTAACAACTGCACAGTCTAGAAACAGTTAAGCAAGGAATAGATATTTTGATGTGTTTCTCAAATTTGGGACATATTCCTTTGTAAGGCTTGCTCACTCACTGTGACAAAACGGTTAAATAAAGACTGAAATATGAAGTTCAGTGTTCATAATTCCATAATTCTCATGTCACAGAATCATAGGGGCTGGAAGGGACCTTGAGAGATCATCGGGTCCAACCCCCCTGCCAAAGCAGCTCCCCAGCTCATACTGCACAGATAGGCATCCAGACAGGTCTTGAATATCTCCAGAGATGGAGACTCCACCACCTCCCTGGGCAGCCTGTCCCAGGGCTCTGGCACCCTCACTGGGGAAAAGTTCTTCTGCATGTTGGTGCGGAACTTCCTATGCTCTGACTTGCAGCCATTGCCCCTTGTCCTGTCTCCACAGACCAAAGAAAAGGCAATGGCCATTTCCCCCTGCATCCCGTACTTAAGATATTTATAAAAATTAAATGAAATATTGCCCAGTGGCCCTAAAATAGTTCACTTACATCACAGGCTGAAATGTGTTATTTTGCCTTAAAGGAGAAAATCACTACTTCAATTAAACCAAGGAAACATTGGTTCCTTATTATCTTTCTTATACTCTTTCCAGTATTCTCTACACTACCAATTGGAGCTATATGCACCATTTAAATGCTGGATGAAATTATCTATTTGTCATTATTGCCTGCACAGATAACCAAAGTCCATGTTTTCTTCTCAGACCATGACTGTAATGTCTTAATTGATGCCTATGAGGAACTGCCGTTTAATTAACGTTGGGTGTGAAGGATCTAAATCAGTGAATTTGTATCTCTGTTTTAGAATAAATAGCTATTAACTGCCTCTAGTCAAGTTTACTGGACACTGTTTATCTTTTTTAATGCAGGAGCATTCAATAAGATCAGAGGGGCATGTATTAATTTTTTAAGCTTTTTACATGTGTTAAAATTCACTGTAGTCTAAAGATTACATCTGTTCTAGTAAATCAAGGTTATAAAATAGCTTTTCATTTCTACAGTGAATGCTTTGTAAAGAAAAGCACACTAGATAAGAAGCTTTATTGTGAAGCCCTGATTGTTCAAGGCTTGGAGTAATTGCAGCTTCTGCTGGCATCAGTCAGGATTGCAAGTGTTCAGAATTTATCAAAAATCAACATCTAAGGCTACTTGAATCAGCCAGTTACTTACTTATTCCATGCTCTTGCTGGAAGAAGATAAAATCCTCTTGAAAGACAAAGCAAAACCACAAACAGAATTTTTTTTAAAAACCCACCAAAAACCAACATTCAGCTTTGTTCTCACATGGGAAACTCCCTTTGAGATTGTCTTCAAGCAATAGTTCAAAAAGAAAAATTGCAAATGAAAGCAATAGGAAGTGAACTAACACTTGCTATCTGCAGCCTGTTCATCCTCAGTTCCTTCAATATGATGTTTACATGACTCAGTACCAGCTATAAAGAGATGATGTGGTCCAGTGATAAAAGATTCTGAACTTGTGTAAGACAGCCAGCAAGTCATGTAAACATGCTGTGTACAGTCAGTACTACTGTTAAGCAGGAATTTCGTGGAAGGAAAAGGAAACATCACATCAGAGAATTTTACTAGGTAAATTCACGAAAAGCTGCATGCTGCCACCTCTACATTCTCAGCTATGTCACTGGAATCTCCTGTATAAGGCTGGGCTATAAAAACCCCATGTTATAATTGCATAGGGCAAGAAAAGGATTACAAATTATGTCTTCAAACAAACTGACATAAAAAATCTTTAGAATTTAGGCTTCATGTGTTACCACATTTTCTACCTCAATATACCTTCCTACAGTAGTCACAGCTAAATGAATTGGTGCAGAATAATCCTTGACCAAATCATGCATTCAAGAAAATGTTGCAAAACAGGAGGGCATCTCCTGTAGGAATAGGATCATTCAAATGCCATATAAAGGTAGGAATGTTTTTGTAGGGATCCTTCAGTTATATCAATATTTTGTTATTCATTTATATGTATAATTTAAATGCAAACACTTAAATGTTAATGAAAAATAATTTTGTTTTGAAATTAACAAAGAATCCTACATGCTTAAACTTACTTCCCTACACTGTTTGCTGCGAGCAGGGCTGGGATGAAACCAGACACTTGGTATCTGTCATCTAGCACTCTTTTGACTTTAGACTTTCTTTTGACTTAAGAGTCCATAGATGGTTATGTTGGTATTATAACGATAAAGACACAATTATTTTCCAGAATAATAATATAATTTACCATTATGTCAACTAGCACACATAATTATTGCAATAGTATAAATTGTATTTCAGTTTTTTGAAATTGCTCATATTAAGTGATTATTTACAACACTGTAGGGCAAAAATTAAGTAATTTATGTTTATTTTATGATCATTTTAAAACATAGAGATGTTCAATATTATTTGATAAATTTAAAACATGAAAAGCTTACCAAATGTGCTAACTCTACTACTAACTATTTATACCAACCTGGACAAAAACCACAGGGATTTATCACCTTTTGTTTCTCTCCACATATTGCATGCATAACACAATACCATAAAAGACATCCTTTCTTGCATATTAGTATAGCTTCTGCCATGCAATGGGACACTGTCTTATCTGAAGAAGTCTGTATTAGGGGAAAAAAATGCTACTTAGTATTGATAGTTCTTTCTCCTTACAAAAACCATTTTAACATTTCTATCTTTGTCTCCTTGTCAGACATGTTGTGTACTTTCTTTGTGGTATATTTCACAAAGGTCAGAAGAATTGATAAGCAGAAAATAATACAGAGGAATTAAAACTGAGATTGCATGTGCTTTCCTTTCATTAGTCACTGCTGCTTCCAGAAATCAAATGGCAGAAACATACATTCCTCTCTCAGACATGATTGCCCCTTTGGGAGTGAGTCGAGCAGTTCATGTTAGAAGAGTCCTTTGTTCCCTTCACTTACAGTATCGGAACAGTTGGGCATCAGAGATAAATCATCTACTGTTTGCCTTAATTTAATTTGTATTTCACTCCGGAGCAAGGTGCTCAGAATTGCTTGATAAGTCAAATCAATAGAAGACCTTAAATTAGTTACAGATATTAATGTCCTCGTTGGCTCAGGCGGAAGCAGTATAGCAGGTGTATGAAAAAAAGCCTGGAATATTTTATTTACTCAGTAATCTGAAAAAGACCGGAACAAAAGTTCAATCCAAAACTGCTGTCAGGGACTGTCTCTTCCAGTCTGATGGTGCCTGACCCAAAACCCAAACCCTGAGTTTATAATGCAGTGTAATGGGCAGTGTTGATCAACACCCCATTCATTGTCTAACACTGTTTTGATTACTCCTTTTCTTATAAAGAAACCTTCCAGATCTTGTATGACCATCTGTACAGATAAACTGAGAGTAAACTGGCTCTTAGCCTTTGCTTCCAGCTTGTTGTTGTGCTTTCCTTTACATTACATCAAAGTGATGTAGTTATTTTGTTGGGTTTTTTTCCTAAAGAGGTCATCATTGCTTAGACTGACAATCTGGAATTACTGAGTCACCACTGACAGACATTTAGAATTATTCCTCAAAGTGAAGTTAAGGTGAAAACACCATTAGCCATTGTTAAAGAAAAAAAAATCCAATCATAAGGTTCTATTTATATCCCAGCGATTCGGCTGTGTCCCCCAGCACCTCCCTCCGTGCCTACACTTCATAAGAAGATTACGCTTCTCCCTATGAAGTGAAAATTACCTTCTTGTGGGGAGAAAGCATTTAATTATGACTCTGCTTCCCCTTGTCTCCATGGTGATGCCATGCAAACAGCCTGTTTTATTAGACCTTATTTACCCCGCCCCACGAAAGTAATAAATTAGCTCTCTGTGAGCCTCCGTCGCAGCGTTAACCGCTGCCACGCCGGAGCGCGGCGGCCAGGGGCGGGGGAGCCCATCGCCTGCCCGCGGGCGGCCCCCGGGACCCCGCCGGCAGCCCAGCGCCTGCCGCGCCCCCCGCCCGCTCGCTTCGCGGACGAACGCCGCGGTTGCAAAGCCGCGGGCAGAGCTCCGCTGTAATCCTATTTGGAGCTAAGCCGCTGCATCATTTCAGCATTTACTGCCGAAAATATGTTCCCAGTTCGCTGCCCGGCCGCGGCGGACAAGCGTGCTACAAATTGGCGGATGATCCCGGCGCGCCCCTGCTCGTTCCCCTCCCTCCACCCCCAGCCGAGCGCTGCCGGGGAGAGCGGGGCCGTTACCTGGGTGCTCCCCGGCGCCGGGGCCCGCGGGGTCGGTGAGGATGCTGGGGTCACTCTGCGACCTGCCTCGCGGGAGAAAGCAGCCGGTCCCTTCTTCCGATGCAGCCATGAGGTGGAGGGCGGGAAGCTCAGAGGCGGGGGGAGGAGGAGGCGCTCATGGAGCCGGAGGCGACCGGGGGACAATGGGGACGGGGGTGCGGCGGCGGCGGGGCGTCAGCCGGGCAGGACCAGCCGCGGCAGCATCTTCCCCGGCGCCGTCGGCAGGCTGCGGCAGGGCGCTCCGCCGGCACCGGGCACTCAGGGGGCAGCTCCGGGCGCCTCAGGGCGGTGGGCCATGCTGCCTGGCGGGGTGGGGAAGAGCCGGGACGCGGGCCACCGGCCCGGCCCCCCGTCGCCCCTTCCCGGGACGCCCCCTCCCGGGACGCCCCCCCGAGCGTCGCTCCCGGAGTCGCCTCAAGCCGCCGCGCTGCTGAGCGCATCCGTTGGAAAACATTGGGATTCTCCCATGGTGCCCCGCGAGCGGCCGTGTGACGTCACGGCGGGGGGGCGGGCGCCGCACCTGCACTGCACAAAGACGGGGGCCGCCGCAGGTGCGCGCGGCTTTGGGGTTCCGCCCCGGCGGGGAGCACGTGACGGGGGGCGTGGGGAGGGGCTGCCCCGCCCTCGGGGTGAGCGCCCCGCTTCCCCGCCGCCCGGTTCCCTTCCCCGTCCCGTCTCTCGGGGCGCTTCGCCCAGCGCAGGGGCGCGGTGCGACCTGCTGGCGCGGGGGCCGCCGCGGGGCTGGGGGGCCGCCGTCCGGCCGCTCGGGGCCGAAGGAGGGTGTCCTGGGGGGAGGCTTCTCCCCTTCTTGCGGTGGGTGCCAGCAGAGGGGCTGCCTGTATGTACCCGGTGCTTCGGGCAGCGTCTGCCCGGAGTTCTGACCTGTAATCCATCCAGAGATGGATTTTAGCCGTCGATCGCCCCGCCGGCTGTAGGACCCCGGGAGTTCTCCCACCTGTTCTAGCGGGGCAGCGCGATGGAGTGCGCGCTGAGCGCCGCTTTTGTCTTTGTACGGAGCCGGCGCCAAGGGACGTGTGTACGGAGCAGATCGCTTAGCCTGGCTCGGGAGCGGCGGCTATGCGTGACGCAGAGTTCCTACCGTCAGACAGAAATGTTTGTCAAATTTTAGGGATCAAACTTTGTGTCTGAAATGTTTCCATTCATGCGCTCATTTGTTCATGTACTTGCTCGTTTTAGCTGAAATATATGGCAAACATTTTGCCTATCCTACACAAAGCAAACGTCTTTTAGCCGTTTCTGAAAGCAGCAGCAAAGGAAACCATTCTGTAGGGCTGTGTCTTTCTTGTATTTTTTGGCCGTTAACCCAAAATGCATCATATCTCTCACACTGAGAAGTCTGTTGCCTCTCTCCTGAAAGCAGAACTTCCCGAGCTAACCTGCACACACCTCATCTGGGGCTCACCTTTGGGCTGTGTATTCCCTGGAGTTTGCTCAACTCGGTGACTGTCTAAAAAACAAAAAGTCAGTGGGTCTGTATTTGATGGAGTCTTTGAAGAATTTGCTTCTCAAGCCCCACATTTGAACAAAGCCAGAGCGTGGCTGTTCTGGTCATGTCTGCCCGTGGTTGGGGTAAGCTGCTGCATCAAACAGTGAATTTGAATGTTGGGATGCGAACAGAAACAGAACAAAGAGTTTAAAGCACAACAGAGAAGAGTTTCTCATTCAGTGAATACTATCCCTTCTTGCTGTGTGGTTGAGGTAGATCCTTAGGTAGTGCGATCTAAGCTGTATCATCATGCAACAGAATCAATTAAGCTAGCAAGGGCATTCTGTAAGACGGCTGAAGTTTTTTGAGAGCTTAACATTGCCATCTTGACACATTTTCAGTGTCAGTTTTTGGAATTTCTTCTAAGCCTTGCCAGTCAAACAGCTCATCATAATTCCAAAAAGACAGCTAAATGAACCATTTTTATCATGCTATGAAACATTCCCAAGGAATCAAACAAATAAATCTAAGACACTTGTTTAAGGGATGCTTTAAAGAGATCAGGATGTGTTTTGTACTCCTTTCCCCCTCGAGCCAAGCTTTTAAGTTGCCGTGACTCAACTTTGAAAGGGAGTCATGAACTCTAAAAATTACTTATGATAGATTATTTCTTTCCTGTGCAGATAGCACAGTCTGACATAGGCACCAGGCCCAGTTTTCAAGTAAGAAATCTCCCCTTCATAGTGAAATAAGCCAATTCTATTTTTAGTCCTGAAAAGAGAGGAAGTAGTAAGTTTTAAATGTTATTTTCTCTATATAGCTTTTAGGTTATGCTAGAAAATGCTGATGGTTTCTAGTGAATTCAGTGAAAGTCCCTCTGAACCAATGGTACACCTGCATTCTGCAGTGAAGAATGATACTGATTTCTTGTATAGAATATTGAGTTGAAAAGTTCTAAATCAAATTTAAACATTTGTACAAGATCAAATATATTTAAATATGTTTAACCCAAGAAAGAATCTCTCCAAGGTGGCTTTCCTACCTGTAGAAGCACAGAGGATGAGACGGGCATATTTTTAACCAACTCACACATGGATTGCCTCTGCAGACAATGCTTCATAGGGTTCCTTTGGATCCTAAGATATTGCCTGATAGAAATCAGTCAAACAAATCTGGAATCTGCCTTGTGGTTTTAACTTAGGTAAAACATTTAATTTTCTTTCATTCCTGCCAAACCAAGCATCAAGAGACTCAGTCTGGGAATAAATCCCAGGTGCCATGCATGCCAGCTGATGGAGCTGCTCCTGGGCCACCTTGCCATTTCCAAATGAAGTATGGGGTGCAGGGGGAATTGGCCAGCCCCTTTGCTTTGGTCAGTGGAGACAGGACAAGGGGCAATGGCTGCAAATTGGAGCACAGGAAGTTCTGCACCAACATGCGGAGGAACTTTTTCACAGTGAGGGTGAGGGAGCCCTGGGACAGGCTGCCCAGGGAGGTGGTGGAGTCTCCTTCTCTGGAGAGATTCAAGACACGTCTGGACGCCTATCTGTGCAGTATGAGCTGGGGAGCTGCTTTGGCAGGGGGGTTGGACCCGATGATCTCTCGAGGTCCCTTCCAACCCCTAAAACTCTGTGATTCTGTGATAATCAGGTCTGCAGGAGGGGGGACAAGAAAATAAATAATTATGTTTAATTTAAGCCTATGTTGCTAAATAATGTCTCTCAGTATGATTATCTCTGTGTCTTTTAGTTTCAAGTTTCATCTATGATGATGATGATGTATCTATTTACACTTTTCATCTCCGTACCTTAAAGCAAGCTCTGCATTTCTTCTTGGGGGGTGCAAAGGGAAGCTTTTGGCATAAAAAAATAAATGTGATGCAACATCTTCCCTGCATGTTGAAGGACCAATGCCAAAAGGAGCATTTTCACATAAGTAAATAGAAGTTGATGGAGGCATGCACCAACCAACATATTGTAAGTGTATTGATTTGTAGATCCCTCTGAAATTGGAATGAAACTGAGCCTGGTTCTAGCTGCGGGCACAAAACACTTGAAAGATTTTTCTTAAGTTTCCTTTTACTACTTTATATAATTCTGTAAGTGTCATGAACAAATACTTTCAGGATCAGAATAACTATTAGTAGAAACATGATTCTCCTTTTATTTGATTTATTTTCTCACTATAGCAGTCTTGTGGTAAACAAGTTTGCAACATTTTCCCAGAAAGTACAATGGCCTGATACGTTTAATTCTCTCTCAGAGGATTTCTAGCCTTTGATATTGATGATGACATTTCTCTAACTTAGTGGCAGATATTTCTGCAGTTGGATCCCATTCAGTTAGAGAAAAATACTTCTTAAAATTAAATACCCGCACAAGGAACACAAAAGAGAACATTTTTTTAGCCCAATGCATATTCCACAGCCAAACCAATGCACGTTCATTTGATATGCCTTCCCTGGATAAAATCTTTTAAAATGCAATGGTATAAATGGTATGCATGACTTGATTAATTTGCTTTCTGTTTGATAGACAGTTGAACTCCTGTTTCATGATCTAGTTGATATAAAAAGAAATCCTAACTTGTGTTAGAAAGGAATAATTCTCCGAGGAGAAAGGAAAGAGGTGAGTCATGTCAGTGCTGTTTTTCTTGAATCAGCAGAATATTAAACCACCACATTTCCATTAATCTGGAGCCTACATGTGATCTCTGAGCTTAACTCTGATCTTTCTGCTCTGTTATTTAGAAAAATGAGTTCAGGATACACTAGGATTGACAGTATCAGCTTTGATGTTACAATTGTTTTGATGACCAAGGGACAAATAGCCTTGCTCAGAGCAGTTTTCTGAGATGCAGCAACAGAAAACATTTGTTCTGTGCTTGTGAATCTTAACCCATCTTTTAGATTTTCTGCCAGCTTGTTGTAGTTCAGTATGCTTACAGTAACAATAAAGATGAGTATTCCAGTGCTCACAAGGCTCTTGTCTCTATTTATTTTGTGTCTGTGGGTTGGGTTTTCTTTTTTCCCCTCAGATGCTTTCTTGGTAAAGAGGACATAGGGCCTATTTTGAGCCTTTATTTGTCAAGAAGATAAATGCATGTCACTGAGAAGAGACATAAGTATCATCCAGCAGTCATAACTTTGGAATTACAAAAATTTGAAAGATGTCTTCTCCAAAGCACGATGATGTAGTTGCTACTATGGAAGGCAAATAAAAATTGAATAGGCATCAGGGATGTGTTTGTTGGTGGCTTCATGTATTCATCCACATTTAACATCTCTGATACTCAAGAGCTATTCTAGCAATCACCCATCTTATTTTCGTGTTTGCTTTCTCTAACGGCTCTCATGCTCTCTCTGTCATTTTATAAAGTGGAGGAACAGGAAAGGAAGTGGCAGGGAGAAATGTAAGGAGGACAATCATCTCAGCTGCTTGCCATCTTGACAAGCAACTCTACTCTCATAAGCCCTTCTATGTAGCAATGCAGTGACAAGGCAAAGGTGAACATCTAATCATGTGTCAATTCTTCCAAATTACTCAGCTTGTAATAGTAACAGCAACATGTCAGTTGTGGGGATGAAAGTCGTATCTGTGACACACCAAGGCCAACAGTTAGGGGATATGATTACTGTGCATAATTGTGTCCAAGGAGCAAGGAAAGGCAGCTGTGAGTGGAAGACAGTGGAGGACGACCGTAGCGCTGTCAAAGCCAGTGAGGCTGGAGGTGATGTGCCACATAAGTCTTGTTTGTGTCAATTTGAACTCTGAAGGGATGAATCTGATTTTCTTCTTTTGTTCCCCATAGACTTCAGTATGTCTGAGGAAAAGGAGGGTATACACAACTCCCATAGCGGGTCTGAATCTTCTGCATTGCCTTTTGGGGAATGAATACTCTTCCATACAAATCTTTCTCCTTTTTACAGGCATGGTGTTCTCCAGAAGGCATATGGCTGGAAGCACCTTATCATCCTCCCTTTTATCCTTGGTTTCAGATGTCCAAAGCTGCAGAAGTGCAGGGCGGGAGGTCTGAAGGCCATGCCCAGTGTAACTGAGACCCTACCAGCTCTGCTAACACGGGGAACCCACCGAGTATCTGTTACTTTTGTAACCTAAGTGGTAGAGGTTTTAGACTTCAGCATATAGCTTAAAGAAATTGGTGTTTGTTGTAAATATAAAAGATGCTGAGAAGGATCCCAGAAGCAGTCTGCCTTTGGAGTTGAATAATTAAGGTTCCTGTTGATGTATATAAGGGCGAGAAACGAGCTGCTCGTCCCGATTGCTGGCCCGAATCTCAAGGCCCAGAGGGACTGTCACAGGTGAGATCTCTGCTCCCCGGGAGCGAAATTTCCCGCTGCCTTCACTGCCCCGCCGCAGGCGGGCCCCTTCCGTACGTGCCCGTTAACCCGCCTTCGCCGCGGGGCTCGCGGCACCAGGCGCGAGCGGCAGGCGGCGCCGCGGCTCGCGACGACCGTTGGTGCTCGAGGCGCAGTCTCTCGCCTCAGCGCGTTGCCAGGCTGGGCTAGGCTGGGGGAGATTGGCACCCGGGGGAAGCTCCTCTGGAGGTGTGTGCCTGAGGACGGCGTTTCTTCTCCCGTTAAGCGCTCTGCCGAGGTTTGGCGCGACCAGCTCAAGGGCTGGTGCGTCCCGTGGGGTTTGCCGCACGCATCCCGTTGGGTGGGGGGCTGAGGAGAAGTTCTACGCAAGAATCCCGGTCCTGCTCCGTGCTTAAACTGTGACAACTTTAACCAGGAGCTGTCTCAGCTCGGCAGGTACTTGACCCTGGAGTTTAGCTTTGTAGAAACAGGCGCCTCATTTCATGGAAACATTTTAGAGCCATATAACACCGCACAAATATTGTTAGTTAATAGTTTGATCGTATCAGCTGGTTAAGAACTGTTTTCCACCTCCTGCTTTACTGAGGGGAGGAAGGAAGGCTGCTTCCCCAAGTATTTTTGAGCAGCTGGAAAGTGTTTCATTTGATGCTTAGGGCTCTGGTTTCCAGTAGGTGAAGATATCTTTTTTGACTTGACTGAATTTTGTAAAAATCTAGGACTTTTCTTCACAGTAAAAGTAGCCAACATGTGCTAGGGAATGGTTTATAAGAGTCTTACCTTGCCCAAGTACTCTTAAGACCAGTGAAATGAGTTGTGGACAGCTTACTAGTCACTTTCCTCCCTGTGTGTCCAGCAAAGAAGAAATATGGGAGGAAGGATTTGCATCCAATTGAGACATCATTAGGAAAACCACTGTATGTTCAGAAGCTTTTTTTTTCCTTTGCCAGTTCTCATTTTACATGCCATGCTGTAGTACCTGAGCTCTTCACTAGCACAAGCTTTTCATTAATCAATTGTGTCTGTCAGCTTTTCCTATATATTATTTTTTTCCCATTATTTATGTTTCAAATTCACTTGAATGTGCTGAAGAAGAGATAAAATTATGGAAGCTATTTGACTTGGTATACTAAGTGGGGGAAGTTCAGAAATGGCTCAAACTTAGCATCTGCTACTAACTGATATTTGGATTATGAAAAGACCCACTACTGCTTGCCACTTGCTTATGAAAGTCTGTGATCAGTTTGGCCAAAGAACAGGAAGACACATGCTCAGGAAGAAAGTGTGGTGTGAAAGGCTTTCCTTCTAAGCTGCATTGGAGAAAGCATGAAACTGTGTTTCCTAGGGTGCTAGAAATTAACACTTATATCACCAATGTTTATCAATAGTTGCAGTCTACTCCTTTTTTGGTTCGCTTTTTTTTTTCTTTCCATAATAGAGAAAAGACAAAGTGTGTAACAGAGGTTCTTTAGGTCATATAGAACAATAAGTCATATTTGCACACATGTATTTCAAGCACTAGTAACCACCGCAACACCCCTACATTTAGTACATTGTGATTTATTTTTTTATATCAGCATGTTTCAATAAGATTAATATATGCAGGATTACTAGAACATGTACAGTACACAGGTTTCTACAGTTCCTATGCTTTCCCTATATCTTACATCATTTGATCTCAGGTTCCATGTTGCAGAGGGTAAGTGATACAGGAGCAGAGCGCAAGGAAGGCTTAAATTTTAATTATTGTAGGGATGTTTGCTTTCTCCTTGCAAGTGGTAGATTGCTTAGAAAATAAGTTGACTTCTTTAATACTTAAAAGAGCACTTATATTCCATAAGGAAATTAATTATATATGAAAAAGAAAACCCTTTGTTTTGCTTATGCTTTGCTGTTGGAAATGTCTGAAGCAACACACCTCATTTTTCACAGATCATTCTGGATAACTTGTACCCTTATCAGAGATGTCCTTTTTGTTAGTTATTGTATTCAGACAGTGCAGTCTGATGCAGACCTCATCTTGCTGATACCAAATCAGGAATAACTTTGATGTATAACTTTTTCAAATTAATTCAAATGGCAAAGATCATTCAGCTGTCAGCAGAAGCGGAAAGAGAAAATTGTTTTTTTGACCTAATTGGATGAGAAATGAGGAATCTTTGACAGAGTTGCAGGACAAAATTCTGATTCAACTCATGTTAGCATACGTTTCAGCATTTTCTTCAATGGCATTTTGATGTAATTTATATATGTGTAACACAGGACTGGCTGGTATTTTACACACTGATCATGATACACAAAAAATTTGGCAGCTTGAGAGTTAAAATACTTTTGGGACCAAGGATACATGAAACTAGTGACAGAGCTTCCTTCAATAGATCACAGTTTGCAGTTCCTGAGGACCTAAAACCTAGAGAAGACCATAATAATAAGGACTTATGAGCATCTCACAGGAGACAACCTCATATAATTGAGAGCAAACTTGTCTTCTCAGGGGAGGGACTATAGGAAGTCTAGAGTTGATTTGCCACTGAAGATAAGAGAAAGAAAGATCAAATTTAAGGGAGTTAAGTTTGCTGTTTGAGCTTCCCCAGGAAGGCAGGCAGTGGTCTCTCTATGGTACATGTTCTTTCTTCTCGAAGCGCTTCTGTGTGTCACCTAGTTTTATATGTACCTGGAATAGAGTGAATCTTAGGATGGTTCTATCCATTCACTTTCCTGCTCACCAATGCCTGAAGCTAGACTTGAGAAGGGAAGAGAACAACTACAAACATATTGCAGAAAATTTTAGTTTAATTTTAAAAAACTAGGTCTGAATATCATTCCTACATAGTAAAGTTTCTGCTTTCTAAGAGATGAAATAAGTGTTTTGCATCCTCATTCAGGCAAAATATGGATGTGCAATAAGAGTATTGCTGTGAAAGTTGTGTTTCTGTTCTTTCACAGATGCACTAAGTCTTTTTGAGGAATCACTCTGCAGTAAAAACTTTTAAAGCCTCTGGTTTCTATCAGTTGTGTATGTTGCCCTGACAGAAAGCAATCTCAAAATAATCTGCCTATCTACTGTATTGCAGTTTCGCATGCTGTTTCTTAATGATGCAGGAGCCACCTTGCTGCCAATTTTGGAAGGGCAGGTTCTTAGCAGTTTAAAGACAACTTCTTTGATAGATGGAGATGGTGGGGGGTTTTTTCGAGGAAGTAAAATGTAGATCTTGCCTGTCATACTCTTCCAGTGAGGTAAAAATTCAGGTGGTTGTTACAAAGCCCCTTTCTAGGCCAAGTGCCGCATTAAAATAAAAGTGCACGTAGAATTTTACAAACATTATTTCTAATAAATTTATGAAAGAGACAAATTCTGAACCACGGTTTATGAGCAGTCAATTAGCATTTAAAAAGCAAGACTCTTTATTCACTAGGAGTGAAGAACATAGGAGTCTGAGAGTACTTTTACGTGACCTGGTGACTTCAACAGTAATTTGGTTCCAGGACTTCTGCCTTGACCTCCTTGTTCTCCACACTGCAGTGTGCTATCTCCATCAGTTGTGTTAATACACTTGTGGGACTGGGATAAACTGAATCAATGAAAGGATGTAGGTTAAAAAACAATCCCCTTTCTTTAGTGTTGCTTCTAACCTGGTTTATATTTGAGATCAGATTTTCTGTATAGTTAAATGAAGAGTTGTATCAGCACAACTGATAGGATTTCAGATGATGAGCTCACTAGGCTGTGTTGTGCAGGAATGATTTATGGGGGTTCTCTTGGCAAAGTTCTCTTATTGTGTGATTACACTGAAAGTGACATTCTAACACCACAATCCCATCACTCACCAATGAATTCGGGAAACGATCTGAAATGCTACAGTGAGGAATGGCTTTAAGGAAGTATTTCCAGTGTATTTGAAAGCCATTGGATGTGGCTCTGAACTTGTACGCTGCAAGGCCAACAGCCCCAGCTGCTTCCAGTGTTTCAAAGCCTGATCTAATGGGAAACCAGAGCAACAGTGAAAATCCACATACTATCAGATGCCTGTCTGACAGTGATGTGTTTGTAAACACTGGAAGGTTTTAGTGATTTGGGTTGTATACCACACACATGAATATGGTGCAAGTGTACATGAGTGTTAGCTACATGAATGGCTTAGAAATCTTGCTGATCATTTGTAGGCCTGTGTATTGGAAGTCCATACAGCTAAGAGATTGTATGACTCAAAGTATTTATAATTAGGTAATTGTACCCTTGCTTAGTAAACTAACGAACAAGAGGGGTTTTGCTGCTGGTCCTCCCCACACACCCCTGCCCCACCCCCCAAAAGAATAAAGTAGAAATAATTCTAATTAGATCTAATTAGATTTCCTTGGCTTTGAGGCTGTTAGAAAAATTCTCTGTGTTTATGTATTAGGAACTGAAGCTGTCAAAATTAATCTTTTTCTCCATTTGTAAAGTTGTTCTATATGTGCATCTGAATGATACAGAATGTGCTTTTTAAATTTTCCTGGGGGCGTCCTACTGGATTTCCTGAGTAGAAGACTAGCTGAGAATGTACGAATGTCACAGCTTGTGTTTTCTGCCCAATGCAAATGTCATATAAATATTGTTTTCAGAGATATTTCCAGTTACGAGGACCAGGTTTGGATCCATTTCATATTACTCTTGGGTTTTAACATGCATTTTCCTGTCCAGTGCATTGAGGAGCTCTGCTTAAGACCATGGGGTCTCTATTTAATCATAATAGGCAGTCTGCAATCATTTGTGCTGTCAAGGAAATCATGGAGCTAATGGATGATACTGCAAACACTTGGTAGAGATTTTATGCTCAGCAAGTTTTGCTTTATTTGGCTGAATAATTATCTGTTGGAGCTGAAAGAATACACTGATGGAACATTATTGTATGGAGGAAATTATTTGTGCCAAGGAGCCATAGGAATTATGTAATTATTTTAAAGGGCAATTTTTCCACCTAGCCTTTATTTGTGCATCTGAAGTAAAAAAATCGAAGAGTAATTTATCTTTAGTAAGGTATTTTACAACAGCAGTATTACAGGCCAATGGTTACAGAACTGTGGACAGAGGATAATAGTCTCCTGTCAGACTTACATTATTGTGATGATGGAAGTTGAGAAGTACTGGCAGACTTAACCAAAGTTTTACTTTACCTAGGATTCTAAAGACTAATACTTAATATTGTTTTGGGGTTTTTTTAAAGTTATGTTACAAATCTTCCAGTGTGGTAGAAAAGTAGAAATAAAGCCTAGGTTAAAAACAAACAAACAAACAAACAAAAAAACCACTGTAGAGAAAATCATTATGAAAGGCTAAGAAAATAGAGTTCTATATGTTAGAAAGAAATCACACTGGAGTGCTCCTTGATTTTATTTCTTATTGGTCAGAAGGTTAAGTTCAACACCAGTAGAAGCAGAAGTCCTGTGGTTTTATGTTTTAGTGTTGCACTTCTCTAAAAATAATTCAGAGTATGTTTGTGGAGTACATTTCCCTGAACTCCCACTCTGACTTGGCATTGAAATGGAATGTGGGTTAGTTGTCTGGGACGCTTTGTATTTCAACAGTAAGGAAAAGAACAGTTGACTTGTATGCTCCCAGAATTTGCCTTTCCCTTATGGTATTCTGACCTGTTGTACTTTTTGCACTCAAGAAATTGTTGTGGTTTAACCCAGCAGGTAGCTAAAATAAGAACACAGTTGTTTGCTCATTCATCCTCCCCAGTGGGATGGAGGAGAGATCTGGGGAAAAAGAGAGGTAAAACGCATGGGTTGAGATAAAGGCAGTTTAATATGACAAAAGAAATATAATTATTATTTATAATAACAATAGAACATATAAAACAAATTATGTACAGCAAAATTGCTCACCACCTTGAGACCAGCACTTCCCAGCTAGTTCAGAGCTGTGGTCTAAATCCTTGGCCAGCTTCTCCCCCAGAGATGAAGCATGACATCATATGGTATGGAATATCCCTTTGGCCAGGTGGTATCAGATGTCCTGGCCATGTCCCCTCCCAGCGTCTTCTGCACTTTCAGCCCCTTAGGGGCAGGATAAGAAGCTGAAAAGTCCTTGACTTGATGTAAAGATTACCTAGCCACAACCTAAATATCTGTGTTATCAGCATTATTCTCATCCTAAACCAATGCCACAGTGCTACATCTGCTACTAGGAAGGAAATTAACTCCTATCTCAGCCAAAGCCAGGACAGAAATATACTGTGACATTCTTAGAGACAAATATTTGGCCATTCATACCTAAATGTATCTTTTAAAATGGATCCCTATGTAAATAAACGTTCAAGTAAGATTAACAGTTACTTTTTGTCTTGTTTTTTACTGGGGTGTGGTACATGTAGGTTCCAGACAGCTGCATTTGTGGGATGTGTGCTGAACTGAACTGCCTGCTCACTCAGCCCAGTGGATCAGAACTCTTCCATATGTATCATCTCTGTTTTCAGCCTTCCTGAACCCAGGATTTGCCCTGGGCTCTGCATTGTCTGCACATGAAGGCCCTATGCAGAAAGCTCAGGGAGAGGGAGAACACTGGTGGCCCCAGGCCTGTTTTATGACTTGTGTTTTAAGCACAGTAAGATAGTACAGTTTTAATAGCTCAAAATAGACACTTACTTTGAAATGTAGCCATCTCAGCTGGGAACTCCAGATGGAGCAGAAGGGAATGGTTTTCCCCTCATGCATTTCTGGGATTAGGAGGAAATGTGTCATAACTGGAGTTTGTTACAGGCTTAAAAGGTACCCTGTTTTGATAACAACCATGAGACACCTAGTATACTAAAGGATCATCAGGTGTGTTACATTCTTTCTGTATAATTCCAGACACATCAGTATCTGCACTTGTGCTACAGAATTCAGTCTTTAAGAAAGGACGGGGCTTGGAGTAGTGTAGAAGGCTGAAGCAAACACAAGTGTCTTCTCTCTCAGAAGACTTGATCATTTCTTACTATGATTTTCTTAATAGATCTCATGTATCTGGAAAGGTTGATTTGTTTTGAAACAGCTTCATAACAATTTACTAAGCATGCAGGAATCTGATCACACTCAGTCAGACAAGAAGGAATGTAACTCTTACGTTTTTCTCTGGATCATGTGTTATGTGAGTCTGTGCCTTAAACCACTATGTGGTAAGTTGTTAAAGATGTAAGGGCAATGAATCCGGAGACATACTAAAATGCTGCATTTATTCTCATTTAAACAGAAAATTTTTCACTTATTCAAAATGTCAGCTCCAATTTAATCGTAACTGGAGGTGTTTCAAGCCCGTTTCTACAAGCTGTTGGAAACAGACAGGGCTACCTGTGTACTAGGTTTGATCATTTTGGTCAGAAGGGCTCTTCTTTCAGTGAGTCATGGCTGACTACAGGGGCAGCTGCATATCTGATTAGTTTGCCAAGTTTTAAACCTGTTATTGTGGCCTGCGGAGGGTTCTTTTGACTGACAGCCACTAGAGAGCACTATGTGATTGTAGCTTTTCTGAAGTAGGGTGTGGTAGCCAAATAGAGACCTACAATATGAAGTTAAATATGAAAGGCTTTTTTGACACTGTATTTCTTAAGAATACTCTTGTGTTTTGCACAAAATAGATTATATTATTCCAAGATTTTAGTACCTCTTGCATTTAATTTTACCCAATGATTACTCTTGGTGAGGACTTCTTACATGAACATTTAATTCTTGCTTTGTAGTTTTTCATAGGGTTCTGTAATGTAGCCAAGAAAAGTCCACTAAAATATTTAATGTATGGGCTATTTTTACCATAAAACTGAATGATGATGCTTTGATGTATGATGTATAGATAATATAGATAACCTTTGGTGAATCTAGGCCCATTTTAGCTCCATGAACGGAGCAGATGAATGTAAAACACATAGGCAAACTCTTAGAAGTGG
Source organism: Laterallus jamaicensis coturniculus (assembly GCA_022605575.1). Lineage (NCBI taxonomy): Eukaryota > Metazoa > Chordata > Aves > Gruiformes > Rallidae > Laterallus > Laterallus jamaicensis. The sequence continues at coordinate 5,355,507 of JAKCOX010000029.1, forward strand.
TGATATAAAGGGTGAAAACTGAATTAATTATTCTGCTCCTTTCTTCCTGATCCCAGTACTGATGTTTATTTATCTGACCAAAACTGTATTTTTGTAGATTTTTTATTGCCCATCTCCTATATTCTCCCAGAAAAGAAAATTGCCTTATTTTCTTTTTAAGTATCTGTGTCTTGAGGGGTTTTTGTTTGTTTTGCTTGTTGTTTTTTCCTTTTTCTTTTCATGCTGCTTTCTGTGATCATCTGTCAGAGACCTTGGTATGCTTATGCTTTGTCCTTTTAAAGTTCTTCTGTGCTTTCTCAGGAGGACCTTCTCATTAAGGTCATTGGTATATTTCAGCTTATTGTATGAGCAGAAGGTGGAAAGGCTGTAGCTTAAAAATTGGCAGTGATTGTCAAAGAAAGCAGATTCTCAGAAGACAGGAACAGCCCAGAAGTCCAAAGTTTTCATCATCAGGTTTGCAGTTCTATTTACAGCAAATGATTAGTGCAGCTGTGGTCAGCAAAGGGATTGTTCCAGTATAGTGTTTCCTTACTTAATAAATTGGTGCTGAGAGGCAGAGCCACTTATTATACTGAAGTGAAATTTTACTACTTCTGTCAGCATTATTGAGTCAGAGCAGCTGTAGGAGAGTAAACTGGATTCTGAAGAGATTAAATGTTAGGGCCAGCTGCGTAAATGGAACACATGGGGATGTGGAAGGCCCTACCCGTGACAATGGTATTCATCACATAAGAGCCTAAATAGACCAGAATAAAAAAGAAACCTACTTTGAGTTGCAGATCTCCAACTTTGTTTGCCAGCCTGTTTATGTCAGTGTTAAACTTGAAAATTTAACTGTCAGGTTTGGTTTGATGTACCTGTTGATAAAGCCCACATTACTTCTACGAAAATTGAGCCTAACTATATGTATATAAAATAACAACAGTAGGTGTCCCTGTATTTTTTTGTTCTTTTTTGTAGCTGTTCTTCACCAGCCTCTCATAAGAGAGACTATATTTCCATTTACGTTTACAGTACCAGAATGCTTAGCTGTTTGGCCACATGGAAATTGTTACTGGTTTAAATCAAGTGATGAAATATAAAAATTACTCAAAAAATTTGTTTAAGCAACTTAGAATAAACAGTGTTCAGGTCACAGTCTAAATGACTGAAGAAGCATGAAAAGTTTATTAAAATCTGTGACGACAGCCTCTCAGGGAAGTTAATACATCTGCAGATTTGAGGTCACTCCTTCAGAAAGGAGCTTGCATATATTCCCTAGTGATTAGACTGTATACTTAGGTGATTGATTTGCATGATTGCATTGATTTGAATGCAAATTAACAAAAGTTTGTGTTTAAATCTTCATTCTCTTCTGGCTTAGCTTCGGTAAGAAAAAGTGCCTATGCACTTCACATTAGCTTTTTCATTGAACCATTGTTACATTCAGAAGTAGCTGAAATATCTCTCTGGGGATATTCAAGACCCATTTAGATGCCTACTTGTGCAACCTGTCCTAGGGAACCGGCTTTGGCAGGAGGGTTGGACTCAACAGTCTCTGGAGGCCCCTTTCAACCCCTACAATTCTGTGAATCTGAAAATACTGAAGTTCTGATGAATCTTAAAATACATAGATTAAATTAATGGAGCTTTTTATGATTTAAAGTGAAACCTAGAAAGTTTGTTGCTTTTTTTTTTTAAAATAAAAATATCGCCTTAATTTCCCAAGGCAGTAGCTATCCAAATGATGTCTAATGGATTTTGTAGGTGTTGCTGTATCACTCACAGGGTGAGGAAAGAAAGAATTTCCCATTTGCTGAAAATTGCTGTGGACTCTAGAGGTTTTGCTCAACCTGAATTATCTCCAAATCTTTAAAATGTTTGCAGTGTGGGGTTACTGGAAGAAATGATGGCCAACTGACATTTTTTTTATTGCATTTAGATTACTCTCTATGAATTTTCCTACCTGCTTTCTAGGACTTAGCAGAAGTAATTTCTAAGAACATTCCTGATGACTTTCTGGGAATTTTCATGATGTTTTCTGGGAATAGGTCTTATTAATTATTTTCTATCAGAGATAAGCATCTGTCGCATGCATAATTGAGTAGCTGTAGGCATTCAGCCAAAAAAATGTGCTCTGCTCAAAGTGCTTGAATTCCTGTTTGAAAATGAGTTACCACAAAAGTTGTGGCCCTCTCACAAATCCTTCTTCTCCACAATTGCTTCAGAGCAGCAGTTTTAATAGATTTTGGAAAGCATTTCACTGTAGCTGTCACTCCTTTGAATCTGCATACAGTTAGCATTTCCCTCTCCTCCATAAACGAGCAAAAGAATATGTTATCTGAAAAACTTATTCTCCTAGCACCTCCTTTGCCTGCTCCAACAACAATGAAAAGTGACTAGGTGAGGGACAGCCATCAATTTACCTAACTTTAAACACTGTAGCACTACCTTCTTCCACCAAAGAGCCACCACCTGCACCGAACAACTAGCCATTCCTGCATAAAGGATATGTGTAAGTATAGTGTAGCTTTCATCAGTGTGGGACATCAAAAAACCATGTTGTAACTATTTTTTGGGTACATCTGGACAGGATTTTCCTCTAGGCCAGAGTCTGAAGTCCCTCAAAAGGGTCATGAACAGACAAGGAGAGAAAGATTGGAGATAATTAGAGGATGCCATTCCTGTTGTTCATAGGACCTTGAGAGTCTGTCCTTCTGCTAGCAAAAGTTTTGTCACTGGGAAAAGAGAGCCAGATATTTCAAGTTAACTGACAGGAAGAAGAATATAACATTGTTAATGCATAATAATATAGAATGTAATATATCCTTTGTGGTCAAGTGTGAGGATTAGGAAAGTATCAGCGTGCTGTTACTATGGACCTCATTAGTTAATATATGAACTCCTTCTTATAGGATAATACAAAGGCAAGTTATAAAATGTTTACTCTTCTCTTTCTCCTTAACACTTGGAGCCAAAACCTTAATTGTACTTGAAAATTATGTTTATGTATTTCTCTTTAGGGCACTGGGGTTTTTAACTGGTGTAAGATGTATGGCTAATCTCTTCAATACTGAGTTAACTTCTGTGGTCTAAGTGCATGTTGAGAATAAGTCTAGTCTTCTCAGAATGTTCTTTTGCAGAATTTATTATATTTTTCAGAGGAGACTGATGCTCAGGACACAGGGACAAAATGTTGGTGTCTGATCAATGTAATATGTCAGAGACCTGAAAATTCCTAGTCTTACTAGCTTTCTTTTACCACCCACGCACATACACAAAAAGAGAAAATTAATGTTTCAACCCAAGATGTGCTGGTCCTTTATGATTCCAATATGAAAGGCACTCAGTTGCTGTAAAATATCACTTAATATTTATTAGAGCTACCATTATAAGGAAAGAATAGCATAGATAATCTTATGTCCCTTTAGATGCTAGGAACTCCAACTATGTAGCATCTGCATGCTGTGCAAAACACATCCGTAGAGGTTGCTCTCCTCCCATTTCGGTCATTCAAGCTGTTACAGAATTTTCTGAGGAGAAAACAACACTATTCATCATTTCTCCTGTCAAACCGAAAGGGTATTCACATGAGAACTTCTTGCTGCACTTTTAGATAAAGGCAAGGCCATGGAGGTGGCATAATCACCAGTGCTAAGTGGCAGCTGCCTGCCAGTTCTGCTGGTACCATCAGCTGGCTAGGTTTATCCTATGGCCAGAGAATTTGTGCCGTACAGCGCATGCCTGAAAGCCACTTTGCAGATGCAGCATGGCACAGCAGAGCACAAGCCCAGGTCTACTGACACCAACTGTTAGGTGGATCTCTAGCTAGCTCCTCAATGTACAATTGTCTTCTGATCAGGATCACAAACAATTTGTCCTTCCTACAGCTCATTTGAAAACTGGAAAACCGTACCTCCCAAGTGAGTTAAAGACTTGGGTTTGAAACTCTATGGACTAGAATCATAAAGGGTCTCACATTCATACTGTTCCTGCTTCAGAAATGTTAGAGCACTTGAACGTCCCATACACCTAATGGAATGAGACTATTGGCTTTTAGCTTAACATTCAATAAATGTACGTTGTACCTAACAGCAAAATTATCAGCAGATGATCATTTGTTGCAATAAGATACCTTTTCTCCCATTGCACAGAACAGACCAAAAGCTAGCCCTGACTTATGCCACTTTATGGATTTTGAAGGAAAAAAGTGATACTCATGGGACACTATGCTGAGCAGAATAATAGCATCACCTGTCTTTGGGACTCTGGTAGTTAAAGAACTCAGCTTCTGCTACCTCAATACCAGCTGGCCGTGCTCAACACCTGATATTTCCCAAAGCTGCTGGTTTAACTCAATCTCAGGAAGAAACTTCGTGACATTTAAATGTGTCATGCTGTATAACTGCAAGTAAAATAACTAGCTTTAATCACTATAGAGATTTAAAATAGAACTACAAGATAAAATGCTATAAACAATACTCGGCAAAGGAAGAATTAGATAATTTAGTAGGTCTGTAGCTTGAACATACAGGATTCAATAACAAAATTAGAAGATTGTAGTTTGTCTGTGTCCTTCCTTCCTTTTCACATCACTTTGTTTTACATAAGTTTTAAAAAACTAGCTAAAACGCCCATTGCTATACCATCACTCAAAGTAAGCAGGTGTGGAACTACTTGTTGTTTTGTGGCTGGTGGAATAGAACTGTATTTTTCAAAGTGATAGCAGAGACCAGTCTGTATGCGCCAGTTAAAACTTCATAATGTTGTGAGTTCAATTTAAGACTTGTACTTCTTTCGTTCATCGTGTTTTGTTGAACTGACTTAACCTACTTCCCACTAAGCATGAGTCATTCTTCTTGATTAATTCTGATAATAAAATTACATATTAGAAGCCCTATGGGAAGACAAATAATCACTGAGGCACTATGGAATGAGAAAGTCAACTGCCTGCACAGCATACCCTTTAGACACTACTCTGATGTGACCATTGTGTAATGTTAGTAGCCAACAAGTGGCATTTGAGAAGAGCTTGAGCTGTAAAACTGGCATGCCATTAAAGAAAGCCACTCTCCTGTGCTTCCTGTTGTAATGTTACACTGAATGGGTGTTATGTCAAGGGAACAGCTGCAATCAGAAAAAGTAAGGATTTAAAATTAAGAATGAATCAATACTAGCTTTATAACACCTGTAAATGATGTTACTCAAACTTTCTGGGTTTCATAAAAACTGTAGCTCATTTGGTCAAATTACCAGCACATTTCTTTTCACAGTTTCTTTTGAGCCAGTGCCACTTATAACCTTAAAATATCATCTTTACTGGCAGAAAAAACAAACCTTCAGACAAGACATATGAAAGCAATCCACTTCCCTTAGCTCAGATTTTTTTTCCCCAAAAAAAGCGCATTTGCTGAATTCGATGTTTCAAGCAGGTGCTTCATCTCACTAAACTTTTGGAAATTATTTGTGTAGGTTAAGCTCTGAAAGTTATGGTATATATTAAAAAAAGTTAAATTTTTTCTGTTTTTTCATCTAGTGTTTTTTACTTTTTGCAGTCAGGCAATATCTAGCACAAAACTGGAAATTAAGATTCTAGAACTCTCGTTGGTTGCTTTGTATGAGCTGCTTGGACGTGTCATGAAATAAGTAAGTTAATGACCAAGCAAAGCCTCTACAAGAAAGGACACAGAAAGGTATCTGCCTACATATTATAAAGGAAGGAAATATTAAAATTGGATAGTCCTCTTACCCTTTTTGATGTGGAATTTTTAACCGAGCTCTAATGGTGCTGGGAATTTCATATTACAATTAACATGCAGCTGATCAGTCCAGCTGTTACTCTCAGCTCTGTACTATCTGTTATAACATCACTTTCCTTCGAAGTGCTGAACGCTTTTCATCTTCAAAGCTAACACAGATGATTTTCATAATGTACTTGGGAAAATGCTCTTTGGGATGGAGCTTGTTACTTAGGAGTGACTAATGGCTACATTTACATTTGCCCAGTACATGGAATTAAGGGGGTCTTGTGCTGTGAGTTGAAGTTCTGTAATCTGTCAGGCAGAGGAAACTGCATGAGGTGGTCTTGAGCACAGAAGGAGGAAAAAACTCTGCTTAGAACTTTATGGCTCAATGGTTTAATACCTGGACTGTGGTCAGTCTCTTGAGAACTACCTTCTAGTTTCTCTGTCTGCAACTGAAGAGGGAATTTATTGTTGTATTCTCATCATCTGCCTGCATCTGACAACATCCTCCTCTTTCAAAACACATGTGAAAATTGCAGAATGCCATTCTTGTAGGTCTGCTGGTATCAGGCTAAAGGCCTTTTATTGCCTGGAGCCAGTGACTGAAGACTATTTATCAGTCTATGAATTCACAAGTACAATGTTTAGTCAGAAATGAATCTTGTACCTTTAGCTTTCGTTTAAAAGAAGGGAAATGACACTTTTAAAGCTGTGCAACATGGTACTGAAAAATCTTTTTGATAGAACCTTCAATTGTTTCTTCTGTATGGTAGCCAGATATCTTCTAGAAAGGAACTCTGCATGTCCTATAAGGATGCTAAAGTTTATCCCAAAACATGAAATGAGCAATTTGGAAACTGGATCATGATTTGTGTCAGAGAAATGTTTAGTTGAGTCATGTGAGGAAACACTTGGTTTATCATGGATTAGAATTTTGTGATCTTCTCATTCTTCTCTTTTTAGTTTTGAGAAAGGCTGGTTTATGTCCATCTTGGTGGTGTGAATATGGAGTTCTGTATTCCTTCTCATTATTTAGCACACATCTGATTCAAGTTAAAAGAAGCAATCTTCAAGGTTTGGGGTTTTTTTCATTCACAGATATATTGATTTGAAAATATTTGGATTATCCAGTGAAAATTGCCCTATTATTGCTATTGATTTGGGTGAACTGATGGTGCTACCTGAGCTCATGGCTTCTTTCCTTAGAAGGAAAACGTTCAGACTGAATAAAATAGATTAGTTCACATTCCCTTGGATATCTCTTGATTGCACTGAAGTAATTTGTAAGCATTTAATATAGTTACTGCTTGAGAGTTGGGTTGTTCACAGTTTCTAGATTGTAGAATATGTGGACTGTGTGACATTTGTATCTAGCAAGGTTTTACAGTGGGTTTACTGCAATTAGGAGCGAATCAAAGAGCATTTTCCAAGAAGAATTTAAAGGGCCTTTTCTTGTGCTTAGCATACTGAACTGAAACTGTCAGAGAATATGTTGGTATCTGCAGAAACACAAGGGACACATACAAAAGAGGGATTATAATGACACTGGAAAAGTGAAGTTTAAATACAAAACTTTAGCAGAAATGTTTTTAATATTAGTATGTGATGTGGTTGCTGCAGGTGACAAACTTTATGACTAGGTCTTTTCCAGTCCCCTCTAGACTAAAATGTAAAATATGGAGGTTTAAACAGCTTGTGAAGAAAGATTTCAAGCAAACTATGAGCTGTGACTTCAGTATCAAGTTTTGTTTCAATTATGGTAGACGGGGCATAAATTCTGCAGCAGAAGGTTTTGCATTGTGAGGTGAAATATATTAAAGTTCACACTTTTCTCACAACCTAAGGCAACTCATGACTTTGGGCCAAAATAGTCTATAGTACTTAGCTGTATGATGTGCCTGCTAATATAGACAGTTACACACTTGGCCTTTGTTAAGATTTGATGATTAATCTATTTCATTTAAATGTACTTATTGCAAAGTTAAATTGTTTACTTTAATACTTATCACCCTCATTTTCCATATTTCCTTGTTCTCTTCTCCATCCAACTATTGGAAAAGAGATCAAATACCTCAAGAGCAGAAGTTTTTATATCATCTATGTTATTTCCTTTTTATAAGAACCCTACTTAAAAATCTTTTTTGGCAAGAAGAAAATAAGAGATGTGAAGCATCTGACAGCAACCCAACTGAAGGCCTACAAAAATTTTCAAACCATAACAGTTGTTAAGTAAGGCAGATGCTACACATCTGAGCTGCTGCTCTGTCCCATAAAGTATCTTTCAGCTTATAGGTTTATATGCAAAATAGAATTATAAAAAAATATATATTAGGAATTTCAATTAAGGATAATGAAGCATCTTCTAAAAATAATTCTTTCTGATTGCATTAAGATTTATATCACAAAAAAATCTGTCAGGTGTATGAAATATATTGACTAGACTAAAGTGTTGGAAATTTTACAGCATCTTGGTAATCCTTCAGTGCTCATAGAGTAAGAGACAACATCTCTTGATGAAGCTATAATAACACCCCTTGATAATGCCATAGCAAAATGGTCTCTATGATGATGAGGACTCTTGAAATGTCCTGAACAGGGTTTAGGAAATTTCTTAGAAGCAAATTGAAAATAATTGCGTTTAGTTACATTATTTTTGGGGGAAGCTGTTAAAAAATACCGATGAAGTGTGTAAAAGGCTTTTAAAACTAATATTTTGCCCAATGTAGTGAAGACTCATTCAGCTATCTGCAGGGCATATGCACCATTCTGTCTTGGCTGTCTTGCTGTTGACCTTGGGCAAGTCTCTTCAATTAGGGACATGTAAACAAGTCACTTCAGGGCAAACTGAACTTGAAATATATCGGCTTCTTGGCAATATTGCCAAACAGACATTCTTACCCTAGGACAAGAAGATAATCCACCTCAAATTTCCCTCTTGAGGTAAGACAAGAATTTATCCCCTTTTGAAATAATTGCTTTATAGGATAAGGAAATGCATATATCTATTTCTCATGGAATAACTGGAGCTCTTCAAGTTTATAGCCTTGCTTGCCCTGCAGAAACTTCTTAGTATATTCCTATCGACTGTGTCTTTCTTTGTTCACTTAAAGAGGAAAAAATGTATTTAATGTATTTATGTGCCTTTTGAGCATTGATTCCATGCTTGGCACTTTTAAAGATTGCTGCTACATTATAACAGAGTTCTGCATTGAGTACACATTTTGCATGTGGGTAAATATAATATAAAATGTAAAGTAAAATAACTTGGTAATGTTTGAATACCACTAATAGTTACAGGTTGCATAGTCCTACCAGAAGCACATTACCTTTTCCTCCCTGAGTGAAATAATGCATTTAAGGTTCTAGCTGGTATTTTTTTATCCTTTCAGAGCCTTTACAGTAAGGGAAGAAAATATGTTTTCAGTGTAGTAGAGCTCTTAACCAGCTCAGATTTTGTGTTAGCCGTGACCACTGATTGCTTGGCAAAAGGGACATACATAGTATGTCTTAGCCTGCTTGGCCTTTTCAGCTTTCTCCCTCTTCCATACATTCTTCCAGTGTGAAGAGGGTTATGGTCTGTGGAGATCAGTGGTCAGTATTGTGCACTGATCTTACTTGGTTATTTTTCACAAAAAGAGAAACTACAAAGCAGAAAATCAGTCAATGGAAACTTCTAAGACAGCGCTAAAACCATAAGTCTTCCTGGCTTGCTTTTAAAGAAATGGAAATTTTCACTGGTGAAGAAGACGCAGCTTTCCCAGGGATCGTACAGAAAGCCTCATCCCTGAAGTTTCTTTGCTCTTCCATTTTTTTAATCCACATCCTATGTACAAAGCAGAGTTAGTAATATCCTTCATGAGCATTATAGACAGTGGCTTTGTTGTTTGTGCTCATTCTTGTCTAGTAGCAGGAAAACAATTTCAGCTGTGCAGGCCAAAGTGAGTTTTGCAATCCAAAGCCTGAGGGCATAACTAATTATCCCTGGAGGGTGGGGCTTGCTTGGGTAGCACGAGTAGATTGTGTTGCTGAAAGAAAATTAAAAAGAAGGTCTACTTTGTCCCTCACCCCATCCCTTCACTGCCACCCAGTATAATGTGACCCCTTCCTCAGGGACAAAAGGTGCCGTCCAGGTTCTGTGGGTATCCAGTGAAGTGGGACACAGTCCCTTCCAAGGCCTGTTTTGCTGTGTTAAGCAGTCTGCTGCCTTAATCCTCTTGCTAGAAACAGTATCTCCTGACTGTGTGTACATTGTAAATGGTGAGGAACTGATAAATCTGTGGCAGAAAAACAAGTTGGCAGAAGGAGGCATTTTGCTTGAGCCTGCCATGGCCGGGCTGCTTCTAATTCTCAAGGCAGGGAAGGGAAGAATGAGCAGTTTCTGCTTTGGCAGGCGAGTTGGACCTGATGATCTCTTGAGGTCCCTTCCAACCCCTATGATTCTGTGATTCTTAATAATACAGTCTTAGAGTAATCATTCCATACCAAGCTGGAAACCGTTTTCACCAGATGAAGGGTTTGGTGTGATTTTGTGAAAGCTGAAGTATGAATGCCATAATTTCATCTAAATGCTAAAAATTTTTAAATCTTAATTTTAAGGCAGGGTTGGGATTATTTCCCAGTGTGATTTTTAAATGAGGATCCTACTGTTTGGTTGGGGTTTTTTTTATTCCATTGTGACTGTGGCCAGCTGTATTTCTTCCTGTAATCAGCTCTCTGATTCAGTTCAAGTGGCACCTGGATCCAGCAATTAAGTCTTCATACCCTGCCCCTGGGCATATGATGCATGTGTAAGAAAAAAAAAAACACAACAGGAGGAGGAAATGAAAAGAGTGTCCTGTGAGGTGAATTTGAAAATATGGTGAAAAGGAACTCTGGAAAGAGTTAGCAAATAGCATGTGTACACTGAGAAACTGCAATGGCTCTGCTGACAGAAGTGCCTGTGAGAGTAGGGCTTTTCCTGGGATGGTCTGGTGCATGCTATCAAGTATTTTTTCTTACAGCTAAGCTTCAGGGTGAGTTTATGTGAGGGCCAACTGAGCTGTGCATAAAGCCTGGAAAAGAATTTGAGGTATGGAAATTTTTTTTAATATGTTTTGACTTCATTGTGGTTGATGTTTTTGCTCACATCTTTTGATTATGTGCATGATTAAGTGTATAAATGCTTACTGTCTTTGTGGGGGTTTTGTTTAATTTTAAGTTTATTTTATGTTTGTTTGGTTTCTATTTGGACCAAATAAAAGTCAATAATTATATGCTTGTAAATAACTTGGTTAAGGCTTAAAATCAGAAAAGGAGGGTTTCTCTCTTTGCTACTATGGACCTAGCTCCTTTAAGAAATTTTATTTTTGTATTATGAATTGTCAGCGTTTTCTTGTAATCTGGATGCTTTGATGTGGTAAAGTTGACTGTCTAGAAACCAACCTACAGGAGAACGATTTGGTAGAATCAGTCTCTTCCTTAGTATATTTATTCCTATGTTTTTAGGTCTTTGTTGTTATGACTGAAAAAGCAAAGGGGTAGAAATCGTATCTAAATTGGTTTGCCTTTCTGGGGCAACTAATGTTTAAATCTACTGGGTCTTTTTTAAATGACTTGTTGTAAGTAAACCTGTTGTCAGTTTATAATTATTTAAACTGTTCTGGCCTTGTTTCTTCAGGAATTCATCTTCATAAAAACATTCCATTTAGCTGGGCTTTCTTACAATTAAGATTAAAGGCTACTTAAAATTTGTAGGATTATATTTCTATTTTTCAGGGGACACTTATAATATTACCTACAAAATATTAGAGGAGAGGAATGAAATCTTCATTCAATGTCAAGATTTTAAAAACTTTTTTAATATGTGATGCCTTTGAAGTCTTATGGAAGTGAGTGTTTTGGAGCTATACTGAAAAAATTGTCATTTGTATGGCTCGTGCACAGCAAGATTGCTTGCTTTGTGTAAGCATGGCACAAGGTCACCCTGCTCCTTGATTATATGGAAGGGGCAGTACCTGGGGTCAAGATGATTCTAGGAAACAGATTAGATACTATAACGTTAGGAGTAAAATAAGGAAAAACTGAGCATTTAATGTAGGAGTTGGAGGTTTGAATTTCAGAAACAATTGGGGGGGAGGGGGGTTGTACCTAGACACATGGGATAAAACCATGACTGTATCAAACTGCAGAATTCATGCTTCACAGATGTTTTCATCTATTGTCTTGGAAAAAATAATGGAATCATAGAATGCTGGGGGTTAGAAGGGCCTCAAAGATGATCTAGTTCCAGCCCCCTAGCCATGGGCCAGGGACAAGGGAAGCTTTCTCCTGGAAAGACTCTGCAGTTGAATAGCTACTGACCATTAGTCTTTCTTACTAGACTTTTCGGATTGGGAGTCTTAAAATAATAAATTTGCTCCTCCTCGGTAGTCATCCTTTTAGAAACACTTTGAAGTATGGTCTATTTAGTATCTAAAGTTAAGCTATTTCTCTTTGTGTGTTGTTTTTTTTTAAACTGTGTTGTGCTTTGTGTTTTGTGCTCTTGTGCAAGTTGTGAGAGGGAGTGCAACATGAAATGCAGGGTTTGACTTCAATCTTCACTGCCATCAAGTGAACATTCACTTCTACTGCCTTAAAAACACCTCCACATTCTACTTAGCTGCTTGTTGACTAGGGAAGGTGTATGAAAACCAGTGACTGTTCCCTCAGAATTGTTTTTATTTAGACGCTTTTATATGAAGATGACCTGATAATGCTGGGTAATTTGTATTGGAAGAGTTTCCCAAGGCCTTGCTTTATTTTGGTGAAGACTCAGTTCTTAGTAAATGTCTAACAGGACCAAAATAGTAAAAAAAAAAAAATCTCAACAGGTAAAAGTAATTATGAATGTAGCAAGCTTTCTGAGACCATCTTTAGGCAACTAAATAAGTGGCCTTGGCTTCAAATATTCTGAAAGAATGCAGACTCCATCTAGAAAAGTAACCTTTTTAAAAATAGTTTCTGAAAATAATTTTTTGAGTTTACATAGAATCTTAAAATACTTTCGGTTGGAAAGGGACTTCTGGAGGCTGTCTGGTCCAAACCTGTGCACAAAGATGTTTGGAAGTTAGATTCAACTTCAGATGTAGCTTGGGTACCTCAGGGCCTTCTCTTGTTACACAGTCTTACCAAAACTGTTTTTATTTTGGCATGTCTTGACGCTTCCTGAGTTCTTGTTTTGTAGGCAGCTACAATTGCTGAGATGATAAAGGGATTTAAGATTAACATAATATTCTGGAAATTGAATATTGCTTAGGATTCCATTGGTGTAAGGAGTGCTGCAAGCTGTTCATTATAGGCTGATCTCTAAAACTTATTAATTGCTTCAGAATAAAAAGCAAGTGCTGCTCATTGTGTTTCAATGAGGAAAGTGTTTAATGGAGACTTAATATCCACATGTTAATTTTTTAAAATTTTATGCTGATTGTTTTTCAGAACTTGGCTTTCCTGCTTTTAGAATGCTTAATAATACTAGCATGTTCACAGCATTTTAAGTTAATGATTTCTATAGAATTTCACCTTTTGTCTTTTTTATATCAATTTTACAGTCAAGTGATTTGGATTAGACTGTTAACCTTACTGCAAAGGAAAAGGTTTTGCTGGGAACTGCTCAGATAAATCCTGAGATACTAATGTGTAGTATCTTATTTGTTTGCTTTGTTGATAACTTCAGAGTTTGGGTGATGGGGAGGAGGGCAGTCTTCTGGTATGCTATGAGAAAATTAAATTGCAGTCTGTGCTGCTCATAGGCATTGGAATTAATTATTAGCTTTTAAAGAAATACACTAATTTGTGAAGTGTTTAAAAATGTCTCAAATATAATTGAGATAAACCAGCAAGTGATTACTGTTCTAGTTAACATAGCTATGGCATTTCAGATAACTGAGGAAGGCTTCTGCTTATCCTTTTTAAATTTGATTTTACCATAAAACAAAACTGGCTTTTTACCAATTTTCAAAACAATATCTCTTGGCAAGATTCTGAGCTTGCTTAGCACCCTTAAGTGGAAATATTTTGAGAAAGTGTTTATTGGTGTTCTTCCTTCCCTTGGTGTCCATAACTGTTTGATTCTATCTTGTGATACACATAGACTTTTCTCTTTTTTTCTGTCGTTCTTCCCTTGAGTAATTTTTTATGGATCATTCCATAAGACTTCCTTACTTGAGTGGTGGTCTAGTTGTTCACAGTTCTCATCTGTCTGTATCTGCTCTCCTTAAAAAAAAAAAAAAAATTCTCACAGTGAAAAATTTCCTATTTGAAGTGGGATGGCAACATTCCTTTTTAATGTCTGCTCTCTCTGTCCCAACATGGCTTGCCTCTGGCTGGAGTTCTTACATATTTCCAAAGATATTACTAATCCACTTTTGTAAAACTGAATTTCCATTCTTTCCAAGGTTTTAAGTCTTTTAACCGGATTTTGTTCCAAAGTGAGTCTACCCCTTCCAAATCTAAATTATTTTCTGGAAAGAAAATGGTTTTTGTTTTTACTCTCATAGGAAAAATATCCACAAATAAAAATCCATATGAAGATTAACAGTGCAGTTAATTATTTTTTAATGAGCCCAAACTGACTTTTTTTTTGCATAGCATTAGAATTAGTCATAGGAATTTTTTTTCCTCCATAGAGAGATGAGAAAAGTAATATTTTGTCTAGTACTTCATATTTAGCAAAATTACAGTAACCACTAAAGAATTAATCCAAGTGGGTTATTTAATTTTGGTCTGATTACATAACTTTTTTCCATTTATTATCCAATTACATACTTACAATGTTGTTCTACTTCCCTCCAACCCAGTCTAAGCCCACTTTATGCATATTTTTTCAAAGCATACAGTTTTTCATTTATTCCAGTACAACTAAAATTTCTAGCCTTTTTTTTATTTGGTTCTTTTTTTCTGGCTATGAAAGCCTTACAGATTGTATCTTAACCCTGAAGGAAAATATTCCAGATAATTCCTCACGTGTATGTCTGTTACTGGTTCTCTGCTTTATCTTAGAAATAAATTCTGTCAAAAAAAACCCAACCAAAACATCAAAACTACAGTAACCTGTATTGGCTAATCCAAATATGTTATGAGAATCTGCCCTTTGCCTTTCAGTCTTGGAATGTAAAGCTCACTTTATTTTTAGGCAATTGATTTATATTCTTATTTTAATGTACATATATATCATGGCATTGACAAGTATTTCTTTTTTATAATGTCAGTACCTAAATTTACCAAGAGAATGTTCCCTCTTCACTTTAACTAAAGATAGAGATCGCTTTATTTACAGTAACTTTCTATTGATTAGTCTTAATTACTTTTTGAAATTGTTCCCATGAATCACTAAGGTGTAGGTTTCTACCAAGACTAGTCCAGCACACTGCACAGAGAGCAGCAGCATTCACCTTCTGCCTTCCTTCTCATTCCTTCCAGTGGGCAGGTGAAGCTGGGAGAGGGAATATTTCATGCACACGCTTTTCCTTGTACTAACAATATAGGGATTACCGTAATTTGGTATGATGCTGGAGTGAATCATGCTTCCATTATCTCCTGGAGAATGAAGTAGAGACTGAGCTGCTGCAAATAGAACTCTGAAATCCTGACCCTACTGTAAATCAACACTTCAAGTTCATCCTGATTTCAGTATGGCAAGGGTTTCACCATGTCTTGAGGGAACATCTTGCATGTTACATACTGGTACATGTTCTGTGAGGTTTGTTCTTTGTAGCTGAGCCTGGGCATGTTGACTGTCCCTAATTAAAGTAATCCAGGAAATTTAAGCAGCTGAGCTTAAAAGTTTGCCTTGGATGTTTATACTGTATACATATAATAAATCTTCTAGTATTTTAAGATAATTGCCGAGAGTGGTGCTGTCTGAAACTGTTTAAGGAATATATTCTCCTCTTAAGAGCATGAAATTCCTTCTATTTCTTTTACTTTTTTACAAAATGGCAACTGTTGCACATGCTCTTCTATAAAGTGAACCTTTATCTCTACCATTTCATTATCACCTCGGAGTGACATAAGATTATGATCACTATAAAAAGAATGACTAGCATGTGGAATAAAGAGGAATAACTGTTGCTTATTTTTCTGTCCTGAAAGATAACTTCCCTCTTTGTGAGATATGGAGGGACTTTTTAGAGGAACATAATAAAGAATAATAATTCTGTCTCTCTGCACTGAGTAGTGGAAGGTGATGGTGAAAATGGAATATGGCTCTAGTAATAATGGAACTTCTTTTTACCCCAAAAGGTAAGGAGGGCTTGAGTAACATGTATGACTCTTCAGGAGAAACATACAAATTTTTTAGACAAATCTTTCTTCTTCATTACCTTATGTATTTCAGAGAAAGTCTAGGAAAATGTCTAGTGTATAGATGGAAAGAAGCTGAAGTTGTATTTAATCTCTAGATGAAATCACAGAATTTGCCATTTTACTACTTCAGTGTTGAAATTTTAGGTGTTGGTCCTTTGAGAGTAGACTGTAAATATTAAGGGTTTCACTTTCACAAGGATGAAAAAAATGCAATGGCTTTCAGATTAGAACATTCACGAGGTAATAGAAAGGTAGCCCAAGAATACATGGGAAGTTTCATATTTAGAGAAGCATCTTGCTGAGTTGCTGGTGAGCCCTGTGGTTTTAGTTACTTGTTCCTTCAGTTACCATCCAAGAAATTTTGCTTGATGCATGTTGACATATTTTACCCTTGTTATCTTGGTATGTGGGGAAGTAATAAGTTTCTTGTTGAACTGCTCACAATGCTAACGTTATTTATAATTTATATAAACTCATCCTCCTAATTATTCTCTTTAATGGTGACAGAAACCTTTAGCATCTTCCATGTAATATTAACTTACTGAGCCAAGCTATAATACACATATATAGCAATATCACTTCCTTAATATTCACTTGTTTATCTTAGCAACCCAGTATTTAACATGTGGCTTTGTGATGTGTGTGTATAGGCTTACTTGAGCTTTTAAGGAGAAGATAAACTTTAATCTATTTGGAAAAACGTTTAAAACCACATTTTATCGTGTTAGTAAGGTTTCCAAGCAAGAGATGTGCAGTTGTTAACTGAAGTGATGCATTAATTTGATCTGATCCAGTCCTTCCAACTGAATCAAGAGCTTTCAGTAGCAGATAAAGGTCTGAACACTAAATATCTGCTGCTTATGTAGGTGGCTGAAGCTTATGTTAGAAAATTTCAGCCCAACAGGGTGAAGAAAACATGGTAAAGAACTGGCACAGATTTGTTGAGCTTAGCAATAGTGTGGAAAAAATATGAAATATTTGGGTTTAGAAAAAAAGACTTTGTAAGGACAACAGCATTATTCTTTCATTCTTGAATGTGTGTTATATTCTATATTACAGAAAGCAGTTAATAGTATGAAATTGCTGAGGTTTAATTATTGCATTTGATGACACCAGCATGATAGAAAGTAGTTTAAACATGCTGTTACTGGTGTGACTGGTTAGTGCTGTGAATGATGGGGAAGAGTCTGATTAGGGAGCCCGTAGGCAACGGGATAAAAGACCAATGTCAGCAGCATCTTAACTAGCTGAGAAACGTCTTTGTGCACAACATGCTGCTTCTTGTGCTTTAATAAGAGTCATCACCTTTTGACAACCAAGTGTGTATAAAGGTGAAAAATGTGAGCTGTGAACACACTTCAGTCACAATTTGGGAGGTTTCTTCCTCCTGTTTTAAGAAACAGTTACTACAGTAATAGCTAGATTGCATGAGTTACAGAGGAATAGCATGGACTCCTTGTGCAAGATAATTGGTTTTAAATGAAATAGTTTGACACTCATTCCCCTCTTGTAGTGAGTGTCCAAAACCAGTTATTCTAGAAAGCCAGGCAACCAACTCTAGAAGAATAAAAATACCCAAAGAGGACAGAGCCCAGTTTTATCAGAATGTGTCTTCTAAAACTGTGGCACCACAAATCTCTATGAAGAGAGTATGTGTGAGTGCTGTGGCAAAGGTAATACTTGAACAATTTGATTCAAATTGGTATTTGATATCAGAGATTCACCTTAACAATTTCTCAACCAATATGAAGAACTATACTCTTTAAAGACTTAAACTTTATTTATATTGCACACAATCTTCCTGAATGACTTTTTAAATCAATTTTTCTATTATTATTAATTTAGATGGAGAGTGGGAAAATATTTTTAAATGCACCCCCAAATAGAACAAAAAATAAGTAGCTTCTAGGTACAGGACGATAAACTGAAACATGATTGCTTCTAAATTGTCAACGTAACTCGTGTTATGCCAGGTACTTGTATCTTCTCTTATGAGAGAAGTTAAGATTAGGAGAGTGAAAGAGGTGAAAGTCATTAGGATGGACTGAAATATGGAGAGTAAGGTAGCTGGGAATTTCAGAAGATTACTGATCTGGGTGGGAAGGTGTTTTTATACAATATAAATGAAGATTCACTGATTAAGGAGATGGGAAACATCTGTCAGAGGACAGCATTCTAAATGTGTGAAATTAGAAAACAGTCTCAAGGTGACCCCTGGAAAACTCCTCTAAGATTCTGCAGAATTGCTGACTTTTTTCTGTGAGAAGATGCAATCATCTTGTGCCAGTAGGAGAAAATCCTTTCTGTATGTAAGTCTAGGATTTAGATTTGTGATGTGTGAATGTATCAACACTCTTTGTTTGGAAGGTACCAGGACTGTCGGACTTCTCACTGGAAAACTAGTTTAGTAAGAACCAATGCGAAACAATTATTTCTGTGGAAGAGTTGGAAACAAAGATACTTATGATATGGTAAAACTGTGATAATGATATTTTGGGTAGGGAGCTTGGAAATGCTTAGATCAAATGGGTACAATTTTGTTTCACTGATCCAGGTTTTGTTTTTCAAATAAGTCACACCTATTTGCAGCATGCTTCCACTAGCAATCAGTCAATGGTACTTTCAGTATTTGTGGGCAGAGTACTGTCAATATTCCATAATTCTGTTTTCAAAGCTGGAAATGCAAATAACCCCATCTTAAGTGAAACCTCATGGGACCTGCTGGTTCCCTGCCATGCATTTAAAGGACTGATAAATTTGATAAGCCTGGCACCTTTGGCTTGAAGTGGGCTTGTTAGGATTTTATGCACCAATAGTACTTGCCCTAAGTTTTAAAAGGACTGTATAGATTGTCCTTATCTCTTTCTGGAGCAGGTGATTCTCAGAATTAGGACTAGCACACATAGTTGCTTGGAGTTAGAGCAATTGGCTGTCTATCTCTTTATTTCCTATGCTTTGACTTCATGTGCATGTGTGTCCAGTTCTGTCTGAGATGAATAGGCTGCTGATCAAGATATCCTTCGTAATGAATGTTATAAACTTAACCATCATTCCTGGCTAAGAAAGGTGTTCCACTCACTCCTTTAACCATCTCGGTTGCCCTGTGCTGGACTCTTTCAAGGAGTCCTATACCCTTCTAGAACATATTCTTAGTTTATTAATTTTGTCATTGTTTTAGTTGCCCCTTTTGACTTGTTTAAACTACTTCTTCAATGATCTGCAACACTGCTCCTTCTTCTAAAACAACACTGAGCTATTCTTTTGCTTTAATTTAGTTGTTATATGCATAGCTGACAGGCAAATATCTCATCTGTGATACTTAAATAAACATCTTTTCCTCCCATCGGTTTCTCATCTTATACTTATTTTGTATATCCACAGGAGTGCTTTTGAACTTTGCATTTGGTATTTTGAACTGAAAGTGCATGTTTTATTGGGGACAGTGATATCTTGGTAAATAATTTTGGTTTAATTGATTTCATGTAATAGTCACAGGATCTAAATATGCAAACAGATGAGTCTTCTGGGTTCAAGTCCCATAGAATTGAAATGCAGGAGAGCAAGCTTTAGATCATGAAAGTGAGCAACTGTTTTCCATTTATGTTGCTGTATACAACTGAATTACAGGTTGTTGATTCAGTGGCCTCTGGAAAAATCACAGTATAAACACCTTTTGGCTTGTGACTTGCTGTATGAATGTAATTATGTAGTTGTAATGCACTGCGAAGTTTTTCCCCTAGTTCTTTACATTACCATGTAATATTTTGGGCTAATTTGCTGGCTTTATATTTGGCTGGTTCACTCTTTTGTTCTTGCAAAACAATATATAATGCAGTATTAAGGTTTGATGTGCTATGACATCTTCCCACAGTCCCAGCTTTGCTCTTGGTAGTTGTTAAGTATGAAATATAATTACACAATCAATTAATTGTGATTTGATATAGAAATTATTCTAGGAAAAAATGTAAACATCTACTAACCCCTTCAGTCTCTCTTCTCACTTACGACTAAGACAGGAGGAAATCAAAAAGCTAGGTTGTCCTCATGCCAATTCCAGTACAAGTTGACAAAATATTTGGACAGCTTGTTCCTAAGCAAATACATATGCTAGACAATGAGATGAATGTTTTGATGGATTTGATAATGAATACAAATTAAGACCACAAATTGCTGAAGGCGGCGGAACAACTGTCCTGCCAAGTGTGCTGCAGCACAACTGGAACACAGGGCATAGAGATGGCCTGGCATCTCTTTCCTCAACACACCTTTCAAGAATTCAGGCCATCTGGGGCCACTTGTCTGCTCCCTGTAAATTGAGGATTTCTCTATGTATTTTCTATTGTTATCACTCGTGGCAAAAAACCTCATCTTCATTTCTGCCTTAATATTGCTGAATAATAAGTGGAGCAGCTGAAGGCCTGATTTGTACAGTTTAATTGAACACACTTCAGCGTTTTGGGTTTGCATAAATGCACTGATGGCAGAGCTACTTCTAATAGGTCTCAATCCAATGGAGGGAAGAAGCAATTCCATGGCCGCCTTGCTACAGCGGAATTGTGCAATCCCTTTTGGATTGCCAAACAGTATGCTGGGCTACGGATGCAAAAGGAAGCATCCTTCTGGTTTTGCTTTCTTGTATTTTTTCAATGCAGCCCCTTGGAAGTCTCTTTTAATACCTTATCAATGAAGCTTTCAATTATTCTTTTTCTTTCATGAAAGCACTTCTTGTTTTAGTTGAAAACCTCTAACACTTCAGTAACAGAAACTGTGATAACTACAAATTTTCAAACTTTTTACTGCCTCAAGGTTTTTGATTGGGTTTTTTTTTCCCCTTTGAGAATATTCTACCTTTTTGTTTGGGTAAAATATCAGTGTTCAAAAAGAATGTTTTTTCCCATGTAATGGGACTTTCTTTAATACATGTTTAACTAAAACATGACACAAAAATATCTCTGCTCTTTAATCAGAGGGATTATGGAGGAGGAGAAGTTATAAAATCTGTCAGTTATACATCTTGTCATAGCAGTATATTTATCACAGTACATGTTTTAAGAGTTCCTTGCTATAAACATGGAATAGGATTTTGTGATGCCTCTTTTTTTCCATTAAATGCCTAATCTAAGTGTGGGGCGGATTTGGTTTGGTTGGTTGTTTTTTAAAACAGTGTTGTCTACTTTTTCAGGAACTTCTCTAAAATTATTTGGAAGCCTGTTCAGTATTAGTACACTAATGAAGTGGTTTCCCTTGCTATAAAATCCTTGTTGTCAGTCCAGAGAGAACACTTAAGTTTCTTCCACAATTTGTATCTTTCTTTAGCCACTTGAGCAAAACTTGCTACGTTTTTCTGCCCAGCAGAAGATACTATCTTTTCTTTTGTTCAAGGATACTAGTGGTTATTGCAGTTCTCAGAATAATATATAACTTTCCAACTTGTAATACAGTTATATTCTTGTTAAGGTGGTGGGGTTTTTTTAAAGATGCCGACTTAGATAAATGTCACACATTTTCTTGTAAATTGAGTTAGTTCTGCTGCTTCTGCAAGCATGAATTGGAACTCTGGTAATTTCCCTGTTTGTTTGAATTCGTTTTCTGGTCCAGTTGTGTAACTTTCTAACCTCTGTAGCCACTCGGTTGTTCAGTTTTTCCTTTCACAACCAATTTTACTTGTGTTTAGTGATTTTTATTTTTGTGTGTGTGTGTTAATAGGTACAATGCAGCCTGTGGCTTTTTCTGTGATTTTCTTGTCCAACATAAAGTGCAACTTAGACTACATGAGTTTGATGCTGTCTGTGTGCACAAGTCTATGCGTTTCATTTGAAAACTAACCTTAAAAATAGACATTGAAGATCTTGGCAATCAGGAGACTGATAAGGTGTAGTTAATAAATTGAATTAGAGAGTGAACGTTGATCCAATTTTCTCATGGTACCATTAAATCAAATTCATTTCTGTTCTGAATCTTACTGAAATGTGTTGCATAAGACCTGTGCCAGTGAAGTACAGAACCTTGCAAATATTTTCCTTCCAGCTGACAGGGCTTAGGATAAAATCACAAACTTGCAACTTGGTGATTGTGACGCATCATTTGTCTGAATGAGATGGTATTTTCTCTTACCACAGGTTATGAGTTGGATTCCTTCAAAGACCTCACTGTACTCTTACACATACATGAAAGCAATAATTCATTTCAGTGGAAGACCTGAAGTGGTGGAAATATTCTGTCATATGTAGAGTGGCTCCTGCAGCTTCAGTTTTTTGCCTTTCATCCACAGTTTGTTTCTTTCATCATACCAAGAACTTCATTTTGTTGGATATTGCTGCAGAAATGCTTTCAGAGTGTATGCTGCCAGTTTTAGTCTCGTAGTCCCTGTGATTTACAAAGTAACTTTCTGATTATTTTTTCTCACCCCTGTTGGTTTTATTTATTTTGTTTTTTAAAAACTAGTTCCTAAATTTAAGTCAGAAGACTTTTTTCTGGCAAGTCCAATGTGGACAGGATGTGACATATATGCCAGTTTTTTGAGTGGCAGAGGTATGAATTTCTAAGATTTATGCTTGGGCACAAAGGAGAAAGTGTCTTCAAACCACTTTGTGGTTTGTTTTCTTTTTTCTAAAAGCTTGAGTTTGGGTGCTACTGACAGTGACTGGAAAAGTAAATTTACCTTCTGCCAGCCCACTATCTTCTGGTTTTCATTGTGCTCTCTTGTGCCTCTTTCTGCCCATTGCTGATACTTCACACTTAGGAAGGAGGGTAACCAGTGTAACATCTGTGCATTTGCAAATACAACAGATACTTTTACAAGGTAAATTGATATCCTCTTTCTACTCTGAGATAAAACTCTCTGATAAAGCTAAAGGGAATTTTGTCTTTCAGTCCTACGAAGAAAACCCTGTGTTTTAAGATCTGGGATCAAATACTTCAGCATTTAACTTCAGTCTAGTCGGCCATGGAATGCTGTATTTGTGAAGCACGGTAACTGACATGATTTCAGAAATACTTGTTGCTTGTGACATTCACCCTCACGGTTTGAGGCTCCATAACCAAATTCTTTCTGCTTCTGGATTGTGGTTTGATACACCATGAGAACTGCTTGTGGCATTTTGGAAGCATTATGGCTTGTTCTCAAATCTTGAAATATTTAGTCTAATCTTGACTCAGATGTGAAGTTAATTTGGATTGTATTTACAGTGTCAAGGTGCCAGAAGGGCTGTATTAAACCGAAGAAAATAAGCTGTCTCCAAAAGCAAGCATTGCTTCGCTTCTAGGTCTAGTAGAAGTTCCTTTTACTAAGTCTGTTCATTAGTAGGATACTCCAGACTAGTTGAATTCAGCTGTTCTTTGTCACTTTAATTACCATAATCAAATGGCTGAACTCCTTGTGTGTGTTTGAGGAGAGGAAAAGTTTTAATATCCTGTTTAACCTTTCTCTAGTTTTAATATTTCCATGAATGGAAGTTCAGTGAAGGCATCTGGCATGTTTAGTCTCAGTAAATAATGGAACTACTCTCTGACATATTAAATATACTGAAATTGTAACTACTTTAAAGCTTAGACAAACTTCAGACCTGATCTTAGGAACTCAGGTGTACACAACTAACACTTCACTCCTTTGGAAATGAAATGAAATTCCCAAGTGAGGTTTCTTCTGTTGAGCCAAAAGATGGAGTGATAAGCCACCCCTACAACAATCTGATTGGGTTTGCTGGGTTTTTTTCTTCTACAAACACCAGTTAGGATGAGAGTGGGTGCACAATGCTGCATATAAATCCAGTAATATTTGTGTAATAAAGACCTTATTGTCATTCTTCTGAGTCCTGAAATCAAAACCTAGTGGCTTTCTTCAGGACTTCGACAAATCGCGCAGGGTGTGTGTTACCTTGGGCAGGGTAGTGCTGCTGTGCTAGTGCTGGGGTAGCTTGCTTTAAGCAACTTGTCCATGGCACACAGCTAATGTGTGTCTGTGCTAGGTATGGAGCTACTTTTCCTCACGTAGCTTGAGCACCTCTGAATGTGTTAGTGTTGAACTGCTCACAAGACAGCTTTCCCTGCAATCTACACTTTCATGTTCAATCCAACAGTTTCCTAGAGGTCTAATTATGCTTGTTGCCTTAACAGAAATTTTGGGCATATATGGGCAAAAACTGACTAAATCTGGACTGCAGAGCAGGCATGGAAAAATGTCAATCTGCAAACGAATATCCTGAGCTCAGTTTTTGCTATGGCTGATATGGACAAGGGGCAATGGCTGCAAATTGGAGCACAGGAAGTTCCGCACCAACATGCAGAAGAACTTTTTCAGTGAGGGTGACAGAGCCCTGGAATAGGCTGCCCAGGGAGGTGGTGGAGTCTCCTTCTGGAGATATTCAAGACTCATCTGGATGCCTATCTGTTCAGTATGAGCTGGGGAGCTGCTTTGGCAGGGGGGTTGGACCTGATGATCTCTCAAGGTCCCTTCCAACCCCTACAACTCTGTGATATGTTTTATCTGCCAAGCTACAAACAGTAATCTGTTCTGAAAGTACATAAGATCAAGAAGACTGGGTTGCATAAATCTGCTCTTGAGTTTGCACTTTCTATTACAGTAAAGGTAGTCTTCGTCTCATAGACCCTGATCTGCCGACTAGATGGAATGATAAATCTCTCCAGGCTGGTGAGAGGTTAAATAATTATTGGCATAAGGCTCATGTAAGCAACTCTCATGGGGCGTCTGAAACTTCTGAAGGAAAAAGTTTCATAAGTATTTTACATAATACCCTAAGTTGCTGTATTCTTTAAACAAAGTGAACCTATTAAATATTTGAAAAACAGTCAGACATTTGGGTGAGCTATCAAAGATACACATCTGAGAACGTGCTCCGTATTTCCCAAATTTGAGGTAAACAGTTGCTCTGTGTTAGAGATTCCGTTATGGATCCTGTGAGTTGGTCTTTACACAGAAAAACTTTTGGAATTTAGAAGAAATGGTTTCGAAGTATTTACTACCTTTTGGCAGTAATGTTTCTTACTTGCAAACTGCTGATTTTTTTATTCTGATTGTGAAACTGAGTCGGTACCATGAAGACTTCCACTATAATTATTCAAGAAATGATTGCACGTGACTGAATTTACTTAAATAAAAAATAAACCTGTAATATTGTAGAGTCTTAAAATACTTACTTGTCACTGTTTGGCATTTCTCAGAATTACTAGTGTCTTGAACACCTTGAAAATACCTTGAAAGATTATGTATAGGACCAATTTACCCATCCTCAGGGCAGTGCTATGCATCCTTCTGGTAGTTTGATGCTACCAAAACAGTTTTTGATGGCAGCTGCCTACTTCTAAATATGAAATGCCAACTTTTGTAAGTTGTCTTAAGCTAAAAATGAAGAAGTGAGGAAGCTCCCTCACGCTAGCTATATTCTTCCATTCCCTTTGTGAGGTGACTCTTTTTTTTTCCCCATGGGCACTGCAAAATGAAGCAACTAACCAGTTTCCAAGAGGAAGTCCATTGAATCTTATTCCATTGTTCTAATTACCATCAGTGTAACAACAATTTCTAAGCCCACTTTTTTCACTGGTAAAACTCAATTCAGTTTCCTTTGGGGAGACAAAGATGAATGATAGAAGTGAATCAGAAGAGACAGAGATGTAAAACAGGGTTAAAACCAATAATGCAAGGGGGAATATGTTCTTTTGGGCTTAACACTGCAAGTCAGTCATAAAATGTGAATTGGCTATTGCCCTCCCTCTAGAATTGAGGACAAGGATCAAAGGAAGACCCCCTACTTTACACAGAAAACCCCAGAGGGGCTGCAAAGTACTATGAAGGTGAATCCTCCAGGGAATAATGAAATTGGAATTGCTTTAGCCACAGTTTAAAGGTTAATGTTCTTGTGATGAATGATATGACAGCATATAAACTACACTCTACTCAGTTCTCGGTTTTTTTATTGTCTGAATTGGTCCACCAGCATTTTTGAAAAAAATTTGTTTACTGTCATGGTGAAATGCAGAGCTGTCTGATAGTTATGTCAGTGCCTAGGCCAGGCTGTGTCATTTAAAAAAAGGACAACTACTCGACCCCCCAAAAAAAATAAAAAACCCACACAAAACAATCAAAAAAATCCAAAACAACTCAATAAAAAATAAATAACAAGCCAACCAACCAAAATACAAATTATAAAACTGTGCAATAAAAAGCATGAAAATACTAGTGTCTTCTAAACCTCACACTCGCAGATTTATAGTTTACTGGACTACACACAGGGTCAACTGTGTTAAAGGAAGGACAGTTAAAGGTAGTAAGTTTGCTTTGTGAAACCTGGACTTTAGAATGCAGCTTTAGCAAGTAAGGAGATCTGGGAGGCAGTCTTATCAGTCAATGATCCTAATTTCTCTAGCAGATTGATTCTGTGTAGCAGACCTGCTGCCTGTAGAATTAATTTGCCTTGTTCTGTTGACACTTCTCCAGTTTGCAGCCCAAATAACAATCAGGTGAACATGAGCACTGAATTGTACTGGAAAGAGTGGAATTGCTATGGTCTACTTTCTTGTAGAGTTTTAGTTTTCATTTCCATACTATAAAACAGCTAATAATATCCAGATCTCTATCAAATAAATGCTTCTCACTTCAATGACCAAACTCCTTCCTGTTTTCTTTGCTTACCCATGAAATGGGTATCCACAGCACCCTCCTGAGTTCCTAAGCTAGCAGATGGGCAATAAGCACCTAGTGCTCTGATTCATTCCACACTATTCTTGCTCAGCTACAGATGCTGAAGTGTTCCACTTCACACAAGTACAGAATTTATTTTTGCACCTATGACTGGAAACTAGTTTCTGCAAACCTTTATAAACAATTAAGTGAAGCTAATAAAGTGTTAGAGATTATTTGTTTGGTTTTTTTAAGTTGGACAGAAAATTCAAAGGTCATTATGGACACAATGATTAAGAACGCTTTCTTACCCACCTCCATTTTTATTTTTTACTTTGGAAATATAAAAATGTGAAGATGAGCTTACAAAATGCAATTTTCTTCTTAAGACTTTGTTGGTAGCTAGCAGCAAGACTTAAAAAAAACCCAAACCACCATAGGATTTTAGAATAATAAAAACTGAGTTTTGTCGTGTGTGTGTTATTTGTGCAATTCAAATGCTAGAAATGTCAGCCATATCTGTCAGCTTTGCAGTGATTAAAAACCCCTATTTTTAAGTATTAGCAAAATGAGCCTATGAAGAATAGTCTCTAGCTTATTATGTCCTTTTATATTTAGACTTTACAACAGTGGCTGACAATGAGTTATCCTTAGGGAAGAATCTTACCACTGGTGTGGGGTTTTTGGAGGTTTTTTGAGTCAATATTATGTTTTGTTTGCCTTCCAATACTCCATCTTCTAGCTCTGACATTCCCTCTTATGTTCTCTACTATTATGTGTTTAGCCCCTTCTTGACTTGCAAAATGGAGTATCTAAAATTTGTTTGACCTGCCAGGAGGTTTATGCTAATGGGTGAGACATCTGAGAGATGGCAGTGGCTTTGTGAACTACATTTCACTATTATTTTACATTCTGTTAATCGTTTCTATGTTTGAAGAAAGGAATCCCAGGAACAAACCGATACAAATACTAACCTTTAGCACTAGTAACCCTCTCAAAGCATGGGGCCCTTAGCTCTAAGTGTTTATGTTTCCTGTAGAACAGTAATCTGGAATAGTTAATCTACAAAACAAAGCTAAAATACTTTTATAGGTGTCCCTTGTTTTCCTTTTAGTCTTTTGGTTATCATAAATGATACAGAAAGCTTTCTATAATACATGTGTGCTATGCTGCACTCAAAGCTAACATAGCAATTTAAATGTCCCATAAGGAAGGAACATTTATATTTGGCACAATAACCATCCAAACCTTATTGGCTTCCTGTGTTACATACCAGCAATAACCCTTTCAGTCCTGATGGCCTAACTGCAGCTACTTACAACCTCAGAATGTCTTAGATTGGAAGGGCCCAATCTCCTGCAGTAAGCAGGGACCACTGCATATAGAGAAAACACTGATAGTTTAGGAATCAAAGTGTGATTAAAAAAATAAACCTCCTAAACTAATGACCTTTCTGTAGATCAATCTCAGCAAATCTTTGACCTGATGAATATAAGCATTTTAAAAGGACCAATCATGAAGAGTTTGGCTTTTGGACAAAGTAGTAATTTGTATAGAAGAAACCATCATATTACCCTGTTGTTAAAAAAATGTCCTCGATTTCCTATCAGCAAGTGAGCTTGAATAATTTTTACTTATAAAGAAACTTAACACAGTGATGGTTTCTGCTTTCATGTAGCCTTTTACGTGTGAATTGATCCTTTTTTTGCCCTGAAAACTCATAGGAGAGGCTAAAGAACAGAAATTAATGCTCTGCAGGTTTTCTTTATGTAATTTTAATTAAATTGTTCCATTGCTAGTGCCAAGAAAATCGTGAGAGTGAATCCACAAGATTCACACTTGCATCCCTGGTGCATGCAATAGTTCTGTTGTCCTGCTTGTAAGAAATAGACCATACTATTTACTCCATGCCCAGGTTGTAAAATAGCTTTGAATATGGACAAAAATCTCTGTGTTTGTCTACCCTGGCAGAATCTATTGTGCTGAAACAGTGTTCTTATCTGCAAGTAGATCTGCAAGATTCTCCTTCTCTAAAGACATTAAACCAATGCTTTTAAAAAATAGCATCAGTTATGTAAAGGAAGGTTAAGAGGACAGTAGTTCCCATCCCCTTGGGCTGTAAAAGGGTTACATTCACACTCTGGTTTGAGAGGGGAGTTGCCAGTCATCATTCCACCCAGCTGTTAACTTTTGGTCCTGGTGTATTGCTACTGAAGGTGGCACTCCTGAATTCCGTTGGTTCTAGGGACTTAGGCAGCTAGATTGCCAAGCAGGTTCTTAACTGAATGTCATGATAGTTCTGCATTTTGAGTGTGTTCTGTTCTAGTTTTACCTTACTTAGTCCTCAGAAGTGGTTTCTTCCTCTGTGTATTTATTTTATCCCTTTGTGTAAGCTATCAACAGGGCCTGGTGGGATGTTCCACCAGAAAAAGACAGAATGAAGGTTCAGAAGAAAGGTACCCTGTCACTTAAAATAGTTGAATACACTGTGTTCTGAGAGAATTTCAGTGATTATTTACCTATAAAGAAGTATGCTTGGTCATTTTAAGTTCGCATACAGTGGAAGGCTGTATATTTTAATTGGCTCTTACTAGTTCTCTGAAATGTAAAAGCAGCAATGTTATGATTGCATTTCAAGGATCTCTTGTATATATATTTTTATTTAAATCTAATCCCTCTTTAGAAATCACAGAACCCTAAAAACATTTAGGCTGGAAGGGATTTGTGGAGGTTATCCAGGCCTTGAGCTTCCTGCTTAAAGTAGGGCTGTTTTGTATTTTAAATCAGGTTACTCAGGACCTTGTTCAGTCATTTTGAAATCTCCAAGGATGGAGATTCCAGTGTCTCTGAGCAACTTGTTCCAGTACTTAATTGGGTTTTTTCTGGTTTGGTTTTTTTTTCCCTATATATCCAATCACATTTTCACTTACTGCTGCATTCTGATTATTGTCTTGTCCTTTTACAATGCACCTCTAAAACAGTTTAGCATCTCTATATCCCACCCAATTTAGGCAGATTGTTCCTTAGCCTTCTATTTACCAGACTGAACAAAGCCATCAACTTTTCAATATCATGTGCTACAAGTGACCTTTGCTAGACTGTCTGGTTTGTTCATCTGTCTTGCAATCAGTGTTCCAAGACTGGACACAATATTCCAGAACCAGATGCAGCCTCACATATGCCAAGTAGAGGGGAAGAATCATTTCCTTTGACTTGGTGGCTGTGTGTTTACTTATGCTGTTAGCCTTTGTCTCTGTAAGGGCTCACTGGTAACTCTTGTTCAGCTTGTCTTGCACCAGCATCCAAAAATCCTTCCCCTGCAGAGCTGCTACTTAGTCAGTCAGTTCACAGTCTGTTCTTTAACTTGCAGTTGTGGCTTTGTTCCAAAATCCACTCTCGTTTCCTTCTCAACACTATTGTCTCCTACTTAAAACAGTTTTGCATTGGTGCTAGTCCACTCTGAAAACTCTGCTTATCAAAGATATTGCCTGTGTGTTAATTAGGGCAAAATATTCAGTGAGTGTATATTGTCATTGGTGGCAAAATAAACCCACTCACATCATATGCAGATCTCTTGTTCCCAGCTCAGCCAGTGGATTTGGGCTTATGTTGTGGCCTGTCTCAGTATTTCCACATTATCTTGGTGGAGTTTTTTTAATTTGAAGTCTCTAATTGATCAAAGTCCTCCTTAAATAACCCTTTCCCAAACGTAGGCAAAGAGGCTGTTTCTGCTTTGAAGTGGGCTTGTGGGGATATTTTTTTTTTTTTTAGTGCAAAGGACACATGAATTAGTATGAATTTAGTTTCCTTAATTTTTGTGCTATATACTATGAGTATAAAAGCAAAAGTAATAATAGTAAAAAAGAAACAAATGTTATTAATATCCTATTAGCTTTAACAAATGAAAACATAATCTTTTTACTAACAGAATATAATAGAATTGAATAATTATTTTTTCCATGATATCTTTTCAGTCTGATATGCTGCTAATATATCTTCAATCAATCCTTAGTGAATTAGGAGGTGCCTATCCTATGTAGGTCTCAAAGGATTTTATGATGTTGTTGTGTCAGCATCTGCATTTTTGCTGTAGTAGCTGTGGTCCAGCAATGTGAAGTAACCTTCCTAAGGTTGTCCAGCAGGCCAGTGGCAGCACAGTTTGTTGCACAGATCTGGACAATGCAGAGCTTGAGCTTCTGTAGTACAATTAAATAATAATTCTGAAAGTTATAGAATAGAGTGGTATTATAACATAGTTTATGCTAACTAAATAAAATTGCTGTGTTAATTACCTTTGCTCTTCATCTAGCTAGAAATTAACATAAAAGAATGTATCTAAAGCAATATCCTAATGTAAGATTTCTCAAGATACTTTGAAAAAATAGTGATTTTAAAATTAAGCAAGCAGAATAGGAATTGAAAAGTAGATGAAACCCTCTGTCTTTCAGTATTAAAAAAACCCAAAACACGAAACAAAACCCTTCATACTCTCCTATTTTTCCATTTACTCCCAAAATGCAGATCCAGTTCTCTCTGGTAAGAAGTTCAGTCTTCAGCAAAAATCTTTTGCTGATTTTGGACTTAGTTTATTTATATTTGTTTTATACATGTTTATCCTTGGGGTGAGCCCATGAGTGATGAGAATTCCAGACTTCATGGAGCAAAATGCAAAGGAAGCATTTCATAACTGGAAAAAGCAAAGCCAGGAAGAGAAGGCACTACTTGCATATAATTTTTAAGCACCATTTAGAGATAATAAAGATGTGTACAACTAAGCACGTTGAGTTATTTGGAGGCTTTACCAATATAAGCTTACTGCCCAAAACAAGAAATGAATTTGTGTTTTCATTAGCCAGTGTGAAATCTCTTTACTAGAGTAATTTTGGTAAATTCGTGTACATTTTATGCATTTGTCATTGGTAAATCCTTTAGAATCAAAGACAACAATGACAGTGAGTTATGAGATGTTCTTTTTATATATAAATTAGTATATACTGACGGATGCCAAGAATGTCGTATTGCACAATTCCTACACCACTCAGTGCATAAGCCATTCAGTTACTACACTGGGGGAAGTAGCAATGTATTTAAAAATCAAGTGGATAGCATTAAATTTTGGCTTAGCTTTTAGGGTGAGTAAACATTTGAAATCCTGCAAATTAATTTGTAATAACTCTATATGCATCTTGTGTAAGAAGTTTGCATTTTGAACTATTCTGAAAAGTCTATAGCCAATTTTAAATCGAGAACAACAGCTCTGCCTGTGCAGCTTGTGGACATATGCAGTGTTAACAACTCAGTTCTGGTTTTGGTCTTCATTGTAAACAAACTCTGTGGCTGATGGGTATTGTACATAGAATGATTTAGTCCTAGGATGATTTGGGGTTTTAGTACCACTGATGTAATTAGGATTTATATTTAGGAATGGTGTTAGCAATTCTTTAATAAGGAAGAAAGCACCTAATTTGTGAATTACTACTGAAAATAAGTTGATGGAGATTGAGGAGGCTAGCTGAGTTCCTGGAATTGCTGCACAGTTTTTCTCGAACCCCTAAAGCAGTTAAGGTGAGTCTAGAGCCATTTGGTAGAACTCAAACATTTTTTTTTTCAGGTTTTACACATTTTATTTCTCTGTAGTTTGTTTGCTGTGGCAATGGCTGAATTACTGTTCCTACAGATCGGGTCAGAGTGTGTAGGTGTTTGCTGCTGCTGTCACTACCGCAGAGGTGAGGTGTAGGGATGGAAGGGGGCAGTAGCTCTCAGTACTGGCAGAAGGGGAAGAGCCTATCAGGGTAAGGGTTGCTGGCAGCGATCTGATTCCTGTGGTTTCTAACGATGCACTGTGCAACTTCAGAACTGGTGTCAGCCACCTTTGCGCCTTTGATTTGTGGAATGGTAAATAGTTGGGAAGGATAGGATAAGTATGTAAGGTTCCCTAGTAAATGTGTATCTAAGACTGAGTTATGAAGACCACATAGAGAGAATGAAGGATTGTATTTGGAGAAGCATCATGGAGAAAAAGACTGAAAACTACTAGATTTAGATGTTTTAAGTAACTTTTGGACTTAAAGACTGTGAATAATAAATGAAAACTCATTAGTAAGAATTCTTGTCTATAACATTCAGCCTTGCCTCAAGCTTTCAGAAATCTTTATTTCTTTAATACACATTTCCAGGAATGCTGAAAACTAGGATCGGTGCTGGCCCTACCTTGAAGAAGTTAGCAATTACAGTTTGTTGAGCAGACAGAGTAGAAAGCAAGTCTAAGCCAAAGAAAGTCTATCATTACCTATTATTATTGGCTTTCAATTGTTGCAGGCTTAACTGAGAATACTCAAAATACTTCTTGGTCCACTGTGTTTCCAAACTAATCCAAACCTTGGTAATCAAAGCAATAGCTAGAGGACTGATATTGTGGCTGTTTTCTTTCCTTTTTTCCCCCTCTTTTACAATCTGAAAATATTTCATATTAAAATTCACTTCCTGCTTTTTAAAGTTGGGACTTGAAAATGGAGCATGAAGGGGAGAGTTGAGAATTCAGAAAATGGACTTAACTCTCCCGAGTATAAATATATCACCGTTATACTGTTGCCAGTTAGGTTTTGTAACTTTCTTTTCCCATTCATTTGATATGGGTGTAACACCAGGAAGCTCAGGCAGCTGTCTTTTCTCTGTCTATTTTGCCTGGCTGCAGTAATGAAAAACTTAGGAAATGCAGATTTTTAATGGTATCATTTGGTTTAGAGAACCCAGCAAGAATGGACACACCCTTACTGTTAAGGCAATGAACTGTGTCTCAAGAGGCCTCAGTTTAGGCTCTAAGCAAGTAGATCACTTCATCTCTGTGCCATGGGTTTGTATGTGTACAATGAATACTTACTATTATTGCCTGCCTCTAGACTATAACAGACAAAATGGTTTGTTGGAATGCAGCTTCTATCTCATCTGTGATAGCTGAGGAATGACAGCATGAGATAATGATCATGTGAATGGTTGGTTATGCTGGCCCACATATGGATTTGCAGGGGAGAAATTATGGGGTTTTGGTATCAGATATGGGGCATGGAATATTACTCCTTGTCTGTGTGCCCTGGGGGTTGCAGTGTGAGCCTGGTGTGTGGGAGGTGTGCTAAAGCCATCATTGCCTGACCTTGTATGGCTTAATGCAAGCAATGGGAGAAGCACCTTCACTGCACTTTCCTTCTGCTATGCCTGGTCAGCTGTTAATACTGTCTCATACAAAGAAATGCTTAGTAGGCTGCTGACTAGATTTAGTTATCCTAGAAAAACCAAAGGCCTGGCAGTAAAAGTAAAGGCTGGAAAATGGCATTTATTTTTCACTCTGAGATCTGCATCATCCATGGCTAGTTATTGTGTTCTTCTGAAATGGAGCTTGGAACTGTGAAAATACATAGTGCGGGTCTAATGCAAACTTCAAACCCATGTGGCACTAGGAGCACGATGTGTAATGGTCTCTGTTGTTACTGTCTGATTGGTAATCCACCCCCACTTTCCCATATAATGATAAAAATGTGACTTGCAGTAATGTTTTTCTTGGGGAAGGATTGAGTATGTGACCTTGCATTACTGCAGAGCTGCTGATAAGCAATGGTATGCTTTTTGTGTTAGCATACATGTCATTTTGTATTAGATTTTTATTATGCCAGAAATACAGCCTAGTCAGAAAACTGCATGTTTCAAATCTGTTTTTATAATCTTATTTACATTAACTTGTACTTATGAGTAGTCTCCCTGAAGTCAATGGTATGAATCCAGTTTTAATGAAATTATTTGTTGTTTATTTTTACTCCGCTGGTAATTACAGTTTGCTATCTGATTCTATTGTGACTCTTCAAGCCAAAGACTCAAGAACAGAAATAAAACCTTCTTTGCTTCTGCACTGGAGCCAATTCTAAAGAAATTAAAAGTTTTTGTATCTTATTCTCAAAAGCATCACACAATCTGGCAAGTAGACAGGGTTATGAGTCAAAGCTATTTTTTATGGAAGATAATGATCTAATATCATACCTAGTTGCCCACAAAAATACAAAACTGATATCAAAGCTAGTAAGTTGTTGTTGAAGTCTAGAAATAAAGCATAATAACGTTTACATACACGAAGTACACAACGTAAGTATATAATTATTTATACTTTTCCTCTTTCTATTCAAAAACAATAAAACAACTTTGAAGAAGTTTAATCAACATAAATGTATTCGGGGGGCTGCAAAAATTGCAAATTTTGAAGCATAGACTTCCTTTTTCCACAATTATATAAATATTTTGTACAAAGTTCACAGGAGGTTTTAAGGATGCTTATTTTAAGAGGCAAATTAATTGCTTTTCTCTCTTGATAGTGCTGCAAATTTTACACTGTTTGTTGTTCTTTTCGGGCAGTGATCAGTAAATATCCACTTTTCAGACTCTAACTGTTCATACTTGTGCAAAGTATTTTCTCAAGACGTTTAAAGGAAGTTTGGACCTTAGTTTTTGAAACAACTTCATTAACATTAAATAATGATTTGTATTGTCACTTTAGTATGTGGTTTGTTAATCCTGTTTAATAATGCTTGTTGCTGGTTAAAGCTTAAATTAGGGGAGGAAAAAAAATCAGGACCATCCTTACGGATTCCCACCTCCAGGGGTATGGTCAGTGATGTTTGCACCAAAAGCTCTACTCAGAACTGTGCTGGTTCGTTTGGTTTTTAATCCTGGCTGTGGAGGAATTAGGAGAGGTTTTGTCAGCTCTTGTCTCACAGGCAAAGTAGTGCCTGTTGTTTGTGCTATTAATCTGTGGCATTTGGAGTAGTTTATTTTTAAATGATCTGCAACTGAGCAGTAGCAATGAAGTATTAATAATGTGCACTAGTAATAAAGTATTGCAGCCAGTATGGAGAACTTAGAGTGTTTTTCACAACAGTATGTTATAGCAAAGGTCTAGAATTCTAAATTCAAAAACAATAGACAAAAATGCAGCCTGCAGAGGAAAATGTGCATATACATAATTCCCTTATAATTAAGATGTGACACTTACTTCTTCCTGTTCCATGATGTGTTACCTTCTCAGTAGGATAAGACCAACAGAGTTATTACATCAGGGAAAAAGCATAAAGGAAATGCTCTTGTGAGAGACAATTTTGGTTTCTGCTCTGATTCAGGATAATTTCATCCTTCAGTGTATGTAGGGTCCCACACGGTGTAACAGTCCCACCTTCTTGAGGACTGCAATCAGGGATCTCTTCCAGTTACATTACTTCCTTTCTGGCATTGTTCAGTATAGGTTTTTTTTCTCATTTTCATTTCTTACGTTGAAAAAATGTTATTGTGCCACTGATGGGAACAGGCTGAGTCAAATAAGTGTCTGTACACATTAAAGAGGTTCTAGTGGGAATCTAGTGAAAAATATAGAGGCAAAGCTGTTGGGGTAACCACAGCCATCTCTAAGAAAAAACTTAAATTACTTTTTTTTTTCTTTAATGTCTCATTTCCTGTGCAGTGATTCTAGTGGAGGAAATGGAGCCCAAATGTTTTGGTTCTGAGATTTTTTTTTTTCTTCCTTTGGAAACTTTGTAACTTGTGTAACACATGCACTTTTATTCCCATTGTTACACAATAAAAAGGGAATGATTACTGATTTCCTGTTTTGCTACCAGTAGTTTTTGTCCAGAAGCATATACTATTAATTATGTACACAGTTGGTAGAGATTCACTTTTCTTGTACAGAAGGCTTAAATTCTTTCCTCTCCCTGGCCACTGGATTTCTAAGACTTCTTTAGCTAAATTGTGCACTGAATATCCAAGTAGTCTTCAGCATATGCGGGAATAAACCTCGTTACTCCAGTGATATTTAAGACTTTGTTGGGGTTTTTGTGTTTGGGTTTTTTAAAGATTTCCTTTTACTTCTTTTTGCATTTACTTCAGATAATAAGGTCCTGTTGGGTTAAGCAAAGGACGGTGCAATCTGAACATGACTCTGAAGATGTGCATGTGGATTAAGATGAGGCCGAGCATTTAGAAGGAAGTTTTGTATGAGAAAGAAACAGATCTCCAGTAAAACCCCAGTCCCAGCAGTGACCTACCCTCAGAGCTCCTGTCTGCTTACCTACCTGTACCTGTGTGAGAAATTCTCTGGGTCAGTAACCATGTGTTTCCAAAACTGCAGGGTATCTCTAGTTAATAACAACTTTACTGTTAATTGTGTTTCTATTAGTAACATTCACTAGACTGAGAAATTTAGTTACAATTGATGATTAATAGTGACTTTGCTGGTTTAAAAACGCAACTTTTATATTCTAGAAAATGAATGAATCTTAAGATTTTCCGTCTTGTTAGCTCTCAGTGAGTCTTGCTCCTAGGGTAGCATGTGTGACTTGAAGATCCTATACTGAACTGTGCTAGAGTGGATGTCATCCCTCCTGCGCGCCTAGAACGCAAGAGCCGCGGGGGCAGCGGCGAGCTGTGCTTCGGTACCGCTCGGCTCAGCCCCGGCCGTACAGCTCAGAGCGGCAGCAGCGGCAATCGCCTGCTCGCGTCTGAAGCTAAACTTTCTTTTATTTCTTTATTCAGTGTAAGTAGCTCGTGGACATCGCTGGTGTCCGGTTCCTGAATCTTTAACCTGTCAAACTGTAACCTCGTGGTTGTGCCGCTGCGTGGCTGCGGGGGCGGTGGGAGCGGGCGGGCCCCGCGCCGCCAGGTGGCGCTGGGAGGCCGTGCCGCTCGAGGAGGCCGTGCCGCGCGGGCGCCGCTGGGCTTCACTGTGCTTTAAGAAGATGTTACTGGTGCCCTGCCGCTCGCTCCTGACGGCTCCCCGCCCTGTCCGGAGGGGCTGCCAGATTACCCCGTATATTTTTGATTACTTGGGCCCAGCCCAGCTGCCTCGTTGCTTCAGGTCGTGCCACTTAAGCAGTAATTCTCTGCTAAAATAAATGTTAAAACCTCTTATAAATAAAATAAGGAATACCGTAGAACTCCTGTGTGAGGAGGGCTTGAGGGAGATGTTATGGCTCTCTACAACTACCTCAAAGGAGGCTGTAGCCAGGTGGGGGTCTGCCTCTTCTTCCAAGTAACAAGCGATGGGAAAAGAAGAAATGCTCTCAAGTTGCACCAGGGCAGGATCAGATTGGATATTAGGAAAAAATATATTCACCAAAAGGGTTGTCAAGCGTTTGGAACAGGCTGCCCGGGGAAGTGCTGGAGAATCCCTGGAGGCATTTAAAAGATGTGAAGATGTGGTGCTTGGGGACAGGCTTTAGCAGTGGACTCAACACTGCTGGGTTAACGGTTGGTGATATTAAAGGTCTTTTCCAACGTAAATGATTCGGTAACAGTCTTATGTCTAACTTTTTGTCTTGTGGTCTGCCCTTTTCAATGCATCTTGACTTCTGTCTCTGTGCACCTACTTGGCAAGCAGTAGCTCATTTCAGGAGACGCAGTGATGGCTGACTGTAGAGTTCTTCCCACGGGCAGAGAGCAGCAGTTGAAGACTGCTTTGTTTCAGAGCACTGGAGGTAATTGCTTAGTGACAGGCAGAGCTTAACATGTTTGAACTGCCTGAAGGGATGAGCTGATTCTAAAGAACTGCAAAAATTACAAAACTCAATAAGCAAACAGGTCCTGGCCCCAACACTACATTTCAAAGAGGCTGTGTGACCTATCAGCTAGTGCTAGGATGCAGCATGGGAATTCCTGTATTATATGAAGAGACAAAATTAGGAAGGTATTTTCACAGCCAGTGAGGATGCCCAGAGGGCACACACATATTAGTTAACATGTCATGAAAATGGGGGGGAGGGGTGGTGGAGATGCAGGGAAGAACTGGCTGCTTTCCTGGATGCCTGGCAGCCAGATAGTCAGAAAGGTGGGCACTCCTCTAATCAATAAGGGGGAGGGGGGGGAAGGGGAGAGGTGTGAAAAATTGCACTCATGTCATATCAATCAACACCTATGTACCTATGTTGCATACATGCACTGTCTGTCCTGATCAACTCAATGTAAGAGTGATGTAGTGTCATTCCCCACTGACAGATCTTTTATGTCAGGTGCCACAGAGGCTGCTATTCAGGTACTGAGTGCCACCCATCCAGACTTTGTGAAATGGACACATTTCAGTCTTGTAGAAATCCATCAGAGTGAGTAGAATAATATCTCAGAAAGAAATTGGTCCTGAAGAAAGGAAGCAAGGAGGGCTGTCATTAAAAGCAAGGGAGGAGAATTTAAAAACAAATATCATAATGCTCTGGAAACCCATTTCCCAGAGCAACAAGCCTTGTAGGCCAATGCACACAAGCCCCTGACCCCAGCTACTGTTTCTGCAATCCATGACCAATTTTGTCTAGGTAGGTTTCTTACAGCTAGGGATTGCCAAAGGTATAACAGCAGGAATATTCCCAGTGCTGGCTAAGAGTGGGGAAAGAACATGCTCTTTCTATTTTTCAGGGAGTGTAGTAATACGATAGGGGGTAATGGGTTTAAACTAAAAGAGGCAAGATTTAGATTAGATATTAAGAAAAAAATTCTTCACTCTGGGAATGGTGAGGCACAGAGAGAAGCCGTGGCTGCCCCTGGATCCCTGGTAGTATTCAAAGCCAGGCTGGATTGGGCTTTGGGCAACCTGGGGTATTGGAGGGTGTCCCTGGCTAGGCTAAGGCAGGGGTATTGAACTAGATGGACTCAGAGATCCTTTCCAACACAAACCATTCTTTCAGTCTATAATTTAGAGCATTTTACTTTCAGGGAAAATACTTATATTCCAGTGTCAGAAAGCTCCCCCTAATTTAAGGGGAAGGGGGGGAGGGGAGAGTTCAGGATAATAAACTCTGACTCTTTCATCAATGGTGAAGCATTTTGCTTATGAGTCGACTTTTACTTTTTAAAGAAACAAACAAGGAAAAACCCCTTTTCCAGGCCTGTTCCACTAGAAAGTAAGATACTTTTTCTCTAAAAGCCAAGTACAAGACCTAAGAATGGAGAAGTAAATGTTAGGACTTGGTTGGAATGATAGCTCTCTTTTTTCTTAATTTTATTTTTATAATTGCTATCCACTCAAAAGATTGAAGATTAGTTTAAATCAGGCTTTAAAAAAAAACCCAACAAAACCAAAACCACAATTAAACCCAGCTAACTTTTGCCATCCTTTCTACCACTAAATCCTAGTGGAGGATAGTTTGGGCAAGGTACTTCATATTCTCAAACCCGAAGAATCTAGTGGATTTTCCAACTTCCATTTTGTGGTCCAGGTATTAGAGAAAATTCTGATCAATATTGTATAGACATTACTATGCTTCTGATCAAGGTGAGGTGAGTCTGCAGCAAGGCTTCTCAGATACTGATGAGCTAAATGAATTATCTAGCATCAATCCTGACTTTTCACAGTTTTAATCAATTTTCTCTTTCTCCTTGAAACAGTGCTCCAAATATTAGCTTGCATTGTGCCCATCATTCATAAATATTCCCACAGCATGAAACAAACCTATCTTGTTTAAATGCAAATAGGTTGTTATTTCATTACTGGATTTCATTACATAACAGTTTTTGCTTTAGGTTATGTGTAGTCTTTGAAAGTGACCGAAATGTACTCCAAGCTTTTAATATTCCTGTCTAATGTTTCTTTTTATTATTAGACTCTTTTTTGTTTGTCTGAAGTGGAAGAGATTATCTGTACTCTAACATAAGCCTTCAGAATATCCCACTATACGAAGGTTATGGGACTGAGCCCTATTTTTTTTTTTTTCCACAGAATAAATAACTTTTGAACAGAAAGGCTTCACTATGTTCTTCTCCTGCTTTCCTTGCACTGCTCTTAAGCTGAAATGAGTAACATTACCTTCAGTAGTCAGAGAGAAGGCAGGTTGAGATGTAGCCAAAAATACTGGAATTAAAAAAAAAAAGATGTAGTTAGCCAAGGAAATTATTTTCCTGTAGCAGTGAGAAAAGAAGTCCTCTCAGAGAAACTAGTCCCAAACCTTTGGCCAAATTTGGGTTCTGACAGCAGTTACAGGACAGTTTCCAACAGCAATGTGACTCAGGATTCCTGTGAGGATGGAAGTCTGTTTAAATGTGGCAACTTGGTAAAAGGTCTTTTTGGTTTTGATCTCCCAATAAACTTCTTTAGTGTTTGAGTCTATCTGTAAAAATAACTTAATTGGGCTAGAGTCTACAGAACGGGGTTTTTTGGTTTTGTTTTTGTTTTTCCCTTGTCCTATTATAATTTTCTGACCTTAATTTCCTGCTTCCTTGCTTGTTTTGAATTGGACCAGTTCATGAGAAAAGCCTTTCCCCATAAGGCATAAATTCTGTGTGGGGGAGAATTCTTTGCAGATATTTATGTGAATTGGAATAATAAACTATTCTAAGGCTACTATGGATTTGAAAGCTACTTTGGCCAATGGCAGCACGTCTGAAACTTAGTTCATTATTATTCTTTTTCCAGTTAATCCCACTGTGCAGTTGGAGATAACCTATTTGGTCCATTGTTGGTTGATTGCTTTTCTTTGGCAAAATTGCAAAACCTTCTTGTGCCCCTAAATGCACATGCAATGGACTTATGTTACTGACATGTCTGTACTTTAATTGAAGGTTTGAATGAATGCTTTTAATAACGCACAGAAACGTTTTTACAGAGCATTACATAAATTTATGTAGAAACTATAATGCAGATCATTCTGTCTTGATGCACTTAACATTACTGATTCATGTTCTGCACATGAAAGCCCCGGTGATAATGAATTCAGTATGGCTATTCTTTGGCTGCATCTGTGCAGGCTAACAATGATATTGTTGGCTGTAAAGGCAAATATTCTGTAACACTTTATTCTGAGGGTTTGCCTATTTTTTTCTTTTCTGAGTGATCAAAGAGTTTGACATTTCTAACACAAATGCATGTTCTTTCTAAATTCTAAACTTTAATTTTGTTTATATATATAAGCTTTTTTGAAATCTTTGCAATATTGCTTAAAAGTTTTTCAATTTGCAGCTTTAAGGTTATGACTAAATAACATAATCACTTTAAATTGTCTTTGCTGATTTGAATCTCTTGTATACAAACAGGTAGTAATTGTGTTAGGCAATATGTCCACCTTTTTTTTTTTGACACTCTCAGTTACATAAGCTGTGTTTGAGTGAACAGATACTGTACCTATATAAAAAACCAAAACCAAGACTCTACCTGCAGCTGCTCTTGGAACACAGCAGGTTTTTAAGGTTCCCTTCAAAGGTGCTACTGGGGAGCTTCTAGGCACTGCCTTATTTATGATGCTAATGTTGTGGTAACGCTGGCTTCAGGGGAGGGACTTTTCAAAGCTGCTAGCTGCCTAACAGCCCAAAGAATTTGTGCACCCAAGTTTCTCTTAGCTGTTTCTGAGAGTCACATCACATTAGCCTAACTGTATTAACCTAACTGCAAGGATAGATACTTGTTAGGACCATCGTTTGGATTAGATGGACACCTTTAGCAGATTAAAAAAAAAGGATTTCTGGAAGTAAATACACTTACTAAGATCTACAAATATACACAGGTATCTCCACGGGAAAACCTTTGTGGATCTGGGTAAAGATGTCATGTCAAAATAACTAAAAATAATTACCAAGTCTTGAATTTTCCAGAAGATGACAGTTTAGTTTTTGTGTTCTGATCTGAAGCACACTGAAATTAAAGGAGCTCTGACTCTGCAGAGTGTAATGCTTGGGGTAGTTTTTGAGAGCCTTTCTTTCATTGAATATTACAAGGAGTCTCAATGAAGTCTGTAAGATTGGTCATTTAGTGTCTCTAGGGATGCAGAAGTGAAAAACATCCTGGTAAAATAAACTAAATAAAATAATAATAGTATCTTGAGTGACTAACAGAGTGTATGTTTGGATATAACCTTCTAGAGGGAATTTTCTAAAACATTGAGTGTCTGTTCCTGCAAGATCAGTCATAGCCAGTCAAAACATTTCAGTACCTAGTACCAGAATTTTGCTCTTTTTTTATCCACACAAAGCTAGCTTTTCTCATGTGCTCATGATAGGGATTCTCAGTAGACTAATCTGAAATCACCTTGTGAGTATAAAAGAGCAAGCCCTTGCATTTTACATACTCTACAGGCATTGGACAAATAACAAAACACTTTTCAACAGACTTGTTAGATTGCTATATAAATTGGTACTTTTTCATCATTGTACTAGATTACATCTAATCTTCTGTAAGTGTTCTTGCTTATTGCTTTTTTAATGAATGCATTTCTCAGTTCTGAGTTACAGCTAGTCTTATGGTTTTAGGAGGGGCAGGTATTGTTACAAACACAGATGGTTTTGGTTCTTTTCCAAAGTAAAAGTGATTAACTAAGTGTTGGCAGCTGTATCTACCACTTTATATATATTTAAATCTATTTTATGGTAATAGTTGTTTGTTCTGGATATAAGGGTTGGAAGTGCATCAGTACCAAGTAATGTAATCAACCTTT
Organism: Laterallus jamaicensis coturniculus; assembly: GCA_022605575.1. Classification (NCBI taxonomy): domain Eukaryota; kingdom Metazoa; phylum Chordata; class Aves; order Gruiformes; family Rallidae; genus Laterallus; species Laterallus jamaicensis. The sequence continues at coordinate 5,398,625 of JAKCOX010000029.1, forward strand.
CCGAGTTCACAGTGGCAATCGAGCCCTGGAAGGAACACTTTGATTAGAAGAAAACTGTTGAGGAATTCTCCTGACTCCCATTACAATGATGGCTTGGAATTGATATAATGCCAATAACTCTCACAAGTCAGTAAAACTCAAAAGTTGCCTTATTGATTTGGTCCTAGTACTGCATAGATTTTCTGTAAAACTGCAGTTCATGCAAGGCAGTCTCCTGTCATGTTTGGCACTGAGAGCATGCTGATCACAAGGCAGAAGAGTATGTAGAAGTGGTGTTATACTTTAGAGACTTTGAATTACCAAAATAGTGGTGAGTCTACCCCCTGACAAATGCTGGTCAGTAGTGTGACAATTCCTAAATAAATTGCCTCACTGACCTTGCTCTTGATCATCTTCAGGGCACTGCGTTTAAGCCTCCAGCCATCACCTTTCCTGGTCCAGGGATCTGTAAGCGCTCATTCCAGTCTGAGGCCTTAGGCTCTAAACCTCTGTTGTTCATTTTAATGTCCTTCAACAGGTCAGGTCAACACCTGCAGTTCCATTCTCTACGGCATTATAGTGCACATCTTGCAAAAGCAATAAGTTATTTAAAACGAAACACTTCAGAGAAAGCAATTTTTAAAAGAGCAATCAGTCTGACACATCTCCACATCCACCTTTCTCAAGTTCTCCCTCTGTAAATTTAAAATTCTCTGCTTTTTCACATGTTTTGAACAAAGTGAAATTTCTCCTACAACTCTCCTGATTGGGAATGAAATCCTGAAAGACTCTAGGGTCTCTTACTGTTATCACCATGCTTTAAATATCTCTGATGTCTTCATTTCCTGAATGATTCATTAACTATCTTACCTCGAAACTTGTTTTGAACACTCTCATCATGCTATCCATTTTTAAAAGCTTCATCCATTTTTTCTTTGTATTAAAGACACGTTACAGAGTTGTTCTTAAGTACCTCTTGTTATGCCTTTAAAAATTGAAAATAATGCTCTTGCGAGTTAATGTATTTGATGATTCCTCCTAATTAAAAAACAAAAGAGTAGAAAAAAATCCCAAAGTTGGTAATGTTTGCAAGGTTCTATGTTGTTGTAATGTAGAATACCAGATAAAAACCCAGACACATAGCAAAATTTGGGCCATTTTCTTTGGGGGGAAAGGGAGCTTCCCGACATGTGAAGAGATTTAGCTGTTGAACAGCATAACCCCACACTTCTATTTTCATTGGTATAAAATTTATCTCAAACTTTCAACACTTTGTTTTGCAGATAATGTCTTAGCTGAATGATCAGGTGACTGTGAAATACTATAGGAATGACCAAATTAGTGTTAAATCCATCAGGTTTGTAACAGCAGTGTTAGACACAGTACTGTAATAACACCAGGGAAGCTGATTCACTGTTCAAAAAGTAGTTCTACCTGTCTGTGTGTGTACGCAAGGTAAATTGGCTGACACAGAGTTGCTGTGGCCAAACCACTTTCAATACTTGAGCTAGTTAACGTAAAATTAATTTAAAGGTTAATTCATCCATCCCTGGGCTGAAAAGCAGACAACATTTTAAGCCATTAAGTAAGCAAAGAACTTAAAATAGAGATAAAATACTGAATAATTAAATGTCTACTGGCCAAGTAAAGCCAGTCTGACCCACTGAAAGTGATGGTTGCCACACATCAACTGTCTGGGGCTGGGGTCACGTCTGGACACAGTGTGTTTGCTTGTCTTGTTTTAGTTTTTGAAACATTTATTTCTATAACATTACTTGTGGTGATCCTCAACCCTGCTCATAAGTACGCTGTGATGCTCCTTGATGCACTTAAGCCCTCCATGGATGCTTAGTAGATGCTATGATGTTCTCCTGAGAAATTTCTGTGGGCAGAACAGAAAGATGGCATGAGGTTTTCTTGAGTCCTTAGCTCAGTTCCATTCTCTCTACTGTGGAATATTTTGTAGAGCCAAAGGTGATGAGATTCCTTCCAGATGGATGACTGACTCAGGTTCCAGTGCAGGTAATATATGTTTAATTTTCAACGAGACTGCACAGTATGCGAGCAAATTGTCATCACTGTAACTAGAGGCGTTTTTCTTTCAACAACTTTTGAAATGCCTGTCACTTTAAGCTCTTCATGTACAGTTTCCTTTTTCCCCTCAAAAGGTATATGATGATGCTTTTGAAAACAAGCAACCTTCCAGTGGCTTTAGAGAGGGGGGGAAAAAATCCCAAATCTCCTTCAGCGGATTACACTTATCAGGTTTTCAATCTCTTTTTAAGATGAAAGGTGAAACAGTCTGACTGGAAACAAAGAAATAACCCCTATCTTGTCTTTGAACTGTTTGCCAAGGAAGTAATAGGCTTATGGAGTTTACTTGTGCAAAGCTGAATTTTGCTGAGAACAGCAGATTTTAAGGAAGCATACAATATATTTGAAATTTAGATTAATTTTGGTATAGGGAGAGGGAACTTTTTAAACAAACTATTTCTGAAATCCTTCTGCTTATTCACCTAATAATTCTATTGATATCCTAGAGCTGTCTTCTATGTATCTGTGTATCTTTATGTACTTCAACTGAGCCTTGTATTCTAGAAGACATTACTTACATTAATTTTCAAGATATAATTGTTAAATCCCTATAATATGGATTTAGTTTCTTCAAATATGGCATGTGTGGATTTTAACTATTTGCTTCTGGGCATCTTGAATCTTTCAACATTCATTTTCCAAGTAACAAGCTGGTGTTTATCTTAATCCATAGATGAAGCTATTCCTATTTCAGCAGGACTATTCATACGAGGAAGGTATGTACATGGAAGTTTGTAGGATGAAAGCACCATGAAAAACAAACCAGGAAGATAAATGTAGTTCCAACCAAGATTGTCCCAACAGTTCTATGCTGATGTACTTCTAAGCATTAATCAGACTAATGCATAGAAAGACTTACTAAAAATATATATTTAAAAAAGAGCTGTCCCAGAAAACTGGAAAGTATCATATATGGAAGCATCATAAAATAGGGATTCATAATTAAAAAGCCACATTATTTTTCTGTGGAGTCTTCAGCTGTACAGTAGACATTAACTTCCTGTAATGAATGCATGTAATAAACAGATGGTAATGGAAGGTCAAAATGTCAGATTAGATAGACAAATTGGGAACACAAGTAGATCACAAAGGTTATGAGAAACGTGAAAGTTCATGTTCTTACCCAGGAAGCTTCCTAAGCAGTGAAAAATTCTGCTAGGTGTCATACTGAAGCAGAAATGTAGGGAATTATTTGAAGTAGATTACTTATATTGGCACAGAAGTTCATATAGTTAGGATGCATAAGGTGAAGTTACTTACCAAAGAATTATGAATAAAAAGCTTCCTGTCCCTCTCCCTTCTTGCTGCTCTTTTCCTATCTCTATTCCAAAAGCAGCATTTTAAAACACAGTACATAACTTGGAAGAAAACATCTATACATATTCTAGAACACTCTGCATGTACGTCATACATAAAGCCCTAAAGAATTACTTTTAGGGTCCTGCTGTGCTTAAACAATCAGATGACCAAAGAACATGAAGAATTACCATCACACAGCCAGAAACCCATGTGTGCTCCACTAAACAAGGCTCTATTAAGGGCGAAAATGAGCCTCCACGTGTGGTATTTAGGCTACTTTGGCCATACTGAAAACTGCTGCTCTCTTCTTCAGTGAGGTGCTGTTCTTTATTCTTGCAGATGTCCTGAAAACACATTGTTCTAATCCATAGTGGATACTGACCCGTTATTTCAGGTGTTCCATTAAGCACCCTGTTTCTCCATTGCAGTTCTCCACAGTGACACTTGAGTTGCCCTGCAACTGATACGAACCAGAAGTCTAGAAAAGGCTTTTTTAATCATGGCAGTTCTAATTCTTTCTTCACTTTACAATCAAATCTACTTACAACAGGTAATTTAGTACTGTATGGCTCACTGCTGCTAAGCTATCTTTCTTTTTGTGGAAGACTACTGAAACTTCTCACACATTGTAATATTGTAAATGTTCTTTGTATGTAAGTTTTTCTTTGTTCCATTTATGAACTCACAGGTTCCATGCAAGAAGGAAGTACAGCAATGTAAATTTTTTTCAGTTTCTCTAATACAGTTCAGAAATCTTATGAATTAAAACCTCGGTGTAATCACAGGGTGTGGGGGAGGTGACAAGTATTATACCATGCGGTGGTCACAGTTTTTCAGATGCAGAAGCAGCACAGAGTGAAGCTGTACCAAACAAGAGTACTTCTTAAGGCATCACTGTTGTTCTATTGTTTTCATCCTCCAAATACTTATCTTGCTCACTTGCTTATTGGCATCCAAAAGAGAGAAGCCCCAAATTAGTACTTGACATGATTAACATTCCTTGTAATTTAAGACTATTCTAGTAGCCAACATGGAAAACAAATACTGCCTTGCCTTTATGCAGTAGCTTAAACATAACTGAGGATTCTTTCCATGCATATCCTCCCCCAATTGTCCATTCTTTACACTAAACCAGCTTTTCTTTGCCTGCAGACAGGTTGTGAAGTAAGTGTGTAGACAGTATATTTTTTTTAAACCATGCATGCCCATATTCATATGCAAGCAAAGAGGAGCAAATAGTATTAATCTTAAATTAATTAAAGGTTAGTTTTATTTGCTTGAAAGTGGAGATTAGTATGGGAACATCACACAACAAACTCAAGAAATTCTGCATAAGGATTAGCTGAAAAAGTATTGGACTGGAAATTATATGGGCAGAACATCTCCATATTTTCACTCTGCTTTCATGAACATGTTTGCAAAGATTTCTGACCATCTTCCTTGTTCTGGGCTCCCTCTTTATCTGCTGAGCACTCTTTATCCTCAGTACTGCATAAAAGGAAGTTTTTCTTTATGCATATTTCAAGCAATACTATTATGCAAACCTATTAATGTTATTGTTTTGGTGCAAGTGTGATTTTGTCTATACAAGGTTCAGTTTGTGGCAAGGTACAGTCTCAGGCTTTCCTTTGCAGTATGTCAACATGCCAAATTATTTCCCACCTTATGAGTTGGTACTGACACAAAGGATGGTGGAAATCCCTTCTGTCCTTTCTATGGTGCTTTCATGTCCCTACAGAAAAAATCCAATCCCTGTTTGAGGAAGTAGGATTTGTGGTAGAGTGAAGACCGATGGTTCATTTTGACATGTTTTGATCAAAGCAGTTATAAAGTATTCTTTTGCTTTGATGCATCTTGTTCTGAATTAAATGCTTTCATGCAGATAAGCCCTAGGGCATGCAGGATTTGATACTAGCAAAGACTGGAATGAACACTGGGTAAAGTCAGGAAAAATTCTATTTTTCAATAAGTTTTGAATTAAATCTCAGTGGAAGCTTATATGTTAAGTATCCCTACATATCTGAATTTTACTGCTTTCTTGGTTCTGTCAATGCAGTTGAAGGCTATCTGCATGCAGAAAGGTTATTCCCCTGTATTTGCCACTTGTGAAATCACATCTCAGGGCTTGAGTGGGATCCCAAGCTCAAGAAAAATACTGATGGCATCCTACAGAGGACCACCTACTGCTTGGGGACCTAAAGTACTTAACATACATAAGCAGAGCAGGAGGAAGCTGGGTTTGTTCAGCCTGGAGCCTTGGCTGCAGGGGCTTAGTGTCCTCGTGGATGGTTTTGTAGAAAACAGCATGGTTCTTCTTGGAGATGCATGGATGATCAGCAAAAGATGCAGGTACTAGCAGAGAGAATTCTCACAAGATAAAAGGAGAAAATTCTTCTGAGTGAGGGTGTTCAGTCTGAAAGACAGTATGGGAGATATTCTGGAAGATCGCAGATTTTCAAAATTCAACCAGGCAAGGTCTCCCACAGCCTGATCTAAACTTGAAATATTCTCTAACTCTGAAGCTAGCCATGAAATTAGACCAGTTTATTTTCAGAGATTTCATCAAAAATACATGTTATTTTATAATTGTATCCTGAGCAGCACATGATAAAGCACCTTCAGAAACAATCTGTTTCCCTGTGTGGTCTCACAAATGGCTGTGTAAGCACAGCTGTAGAAGCAGTAAACTGTGATGGGGAAAAAAAGGGGTCAGGATGGACAGGGAGAAAGTCAGTAGCCAAAGGAAGCCTCCTAGGATAGGCTCTGATGCTGGACATATCAAAAGTGGGAGTGTGTCACCAGGAAGTCCTCGCATTTGTCCTTGACTTCTGCTTTATGCCAAGAGCGCTGCCACACCACTAACAGCTTGTGGATCACTTAATAGACACCATATGGGAACAAGAGATCAGACAAAGATCATCCTGTGCCAAACTTAATTGCTTAAATATGGATGGCATCTACACACTGAATGCACTACATGCAAAGTCAAGAATGGCCTGAGAGATCAGTGCTGTGTACAGAGGCCAGATTGATCACATCAAAATCCATGTCCCAGCCTTGGTACCAAAAATATAAAAATCTTAGTCTTGGCTTCAAATATTTTCCATGATTTTATTGCAGCAGCACCTAAAACTTAATTAAAAGTGAGGTATTGAGTAATCCTATAGCTCTTTATTTGAAAGACAGAAAGAAAAAATACTGCAGTAGTCACGTTTGAGAAGGGAAGAAAGCACATATGGAATGCACATGTAGGCAAGTATGTCAGGAGGCTTTATTGAGATTCTGGCAGAAATAAGGAAATAACTGAAAAAGCTGTTGTAACTATTAAAAGCTAACAATTCCCAATATGAATCCTAATTTATTTTTTTTTTAAAGGCAATAAAAGTGTCTGTCCTTTAGGTTATTCTTGGACTTTAATAACCTAGGGTTCAATGCAGGACATGTGGAGTCTTCTTGTGAGTAATAACAGAACTCACAAAAAGGATCCTTTGTGACTCAAAATCATAATTTCTTAACTATTACATTCTAGATGTCTTTACTGGTATGTCCATGACCATAGAGTACAATAAACTAATGCTGGGATGGTTTCTGCTGCCTGTGCTTTTGTCTTTTATAGTAACTAACTTTTGCATCTGGACAAACGTCTGCTCTACTGCTGTACCTTATGGAGGAAAGCAGAATTCCTCCTAGTTTGTCTCATTACTTGAGATGAATAAAATAAGTGGTAGTCGCATTGGTGTCAGATCCTCATGGAGATGAAATGCTAGAAGAGTTGAAAGTTGTTGCAACCAAATGCAGTGAGGTGAAAGCCATCTTCAAGAGTCCATTTCACAGTTATCTTTTCTCTTAGCAATTTGTAGAAATGCAAGGTCTATTATTACATAAAATCATAATTTAAATGATAAATTCTTAGTAGCTTTTCAATGCACTCCTATTAAAATCTGTGGAGTTACTTTAACTTCACAGCAAAACAAATTGCACACAGAATACAATTCCCAGCAGCATGTTGTGACTTTTTATTTTAGTTGAGATCCAGTAATTGACTGATTTGTCATGATAACTAAAAGTTCTCTTGCAAAGTTCCTATGACTGATCAGAAAAGAACAAAAAAGTTGTGGAAAATGGTCAGCTTTTTCATAAAAAAATGTTTTCCTCAATTGAAACAGTTTATAGACTTTAAGTGTATGATGATTTTTTTTTCATCCTTTTCCCAATTTTTGTAATTTCTGTTATCTTCACTGTTAAAGAAAGGCTCCAAAGAGAGTGCAGAAGAACAGATGAAGTAGTTGTTTCCTTGGGCTTTGGAGGGTTTGGTTTGGTTTGGTTTTTTCCAAATAACCTCACAGAATCCTGGCAGTGGCAGGCCTGGGAGCACTATGCCCTGGAGTGGAATAGCCACTTCATTGCACTACAACACTGAGATAAAACTGCTGTGGACTTGGGAGCTTTTCCTGTCATCTGTGACTTTGGGGTTTGATGCTGTCCCTAAAATAGCATCACAAAGAGTGATGCTTCCAGTAACTAAGTCTTAGCAGAAGTACAGCTAAAAAATGCAACTGAATGGTTATTTATCCCAGTGTACTGGTAAAGGTAGATCATTTCTTACTCCTACCCCAAACCAGAACAGAAGAAAACGAGTAGGTAGAAACAGGAATGACAAAGTCAGCGTGCGATAAGTGTATGTTCTCTGTTACAAGAGTCTTTCATGTGTGCACAGTGCAGTTGCGGGGCTACCATAGTAACTGGCCACTGGCAATGAGCCTGAAGTAACTGCTGTTTGTAAGAGAGGTTTTCAAAGGTACAAATGAGGGTTTGTTGGCTGAAACAGAAGAGAATGTCACTAGTAAATTACAGAATCCCGGCTTGTAGTAGGTTTGTTTCTGGTAGTCTATGCTGTGGACTATTTGGTTAGGCCCATCCCTCTGTGCATCTGCATATCTTTCCTGCTAGTCTGCCTTGTTTATTAGATAGTAAACAACAAAGATTTTCCCAGAGTGTGTGTGATGGGGACAGTCTGAATGCTCTTGAAAGCATAATTACACACAGAATGATGTGCCCTTTTCCCCTTTTATATTTCCATGTCATTAACTAAGCCATCACTTTTTTTTTCCCTACACAAAACTGGAATAGACATGCTGGCTTCCTGTCACATTCCTAAAAAAAAAAAATCTCGGTGGAGGAAAAAAATACCCTCCAAAAAAAAATTCAAACATAAAACCAAACCTGCATAAAAACAAATCTGGTATTCCTCTAGCTTCCTAGATAGGGGAGGAAAATGAAGAAGCTGAACTGTGAAGGAGAACTTTTCATTTCCTTACCTAAGCAAAAGTTTGAATTTTACTTGCTTTTGTTATTCAAGTGTCACCCCACTTATGGGTATTTGGGGGGTTTCTAAAGAGATACTTTCTGCTTAATTTTTTTTGTTGCTTAAAAATTATTTTATGGTTTGGGAATTGGTTTAAATAAGCCATAAGAACCACCCATATATCTATTTTATACTAAAATACATACCCCTCCAAACTACACAACAGGAGTCTGCTACCACAAGAATTGAGGGGGGAAATATAATTAAGTCTTGGTTATTTTTCTCAACATCTTTTGCAATACTCCTGTTAATAGTAATCAGAGAGGTCTATTTAATTTTTATCTCTAAAGCATCTGTTTTGCTAATGTTCATTCATTCTTCTGAGCTCCTCTGTAATCCCAGTCCATAGGGAAGTGCCATAGGTGTAGTGCTACAAGAGTTACACGTCTGAGAAACATTTGCAGGCATACTGTTCTGCTCTGGAAGTTAACAAAACTGTTCTGGGCAGCTACTTCCCTTTGCCTTTGTCTACTGCTTTTGCAGATGAGTAATTACATGCTATTGTTTATTCTTCTGAATATGCACTTCTCAAGAGCAGCATTTTTCCCATGCTTTGATAGCATTTATGGGGTATGCTGTGTTCTAGTTGCATTCAAGAGAGGCTACATAAATGCAGAAGTGTTTGCAAAGCAAACCTGAGTTCTGCAAGATATTACTTAATCTAAAAAATGGGGAGCTGGATCTGCTCCCTAGAAGACTGAGTAGCCTCATAGGTTGAGGTGTGAATAGTTTTGGGGGGGAAGGGCTTAATTTTCAGTTGGTGAATTCTGAAAGGGCATTTGCCTGTTTGCTGCTGGTCAAACAGAAATGAAGATAGATCTGTGAACTGCTTTGAGACTTGTGGATAGATTCTGGCATGTAAGAATGGGATAGTGCTGTTCTCCCAGCCTGCACAGTAGAATCTCTGCAGTTCTCAAGGAAGCTGAATAGGTTCACTTCTGGCAAGGGTTCAAAGATAAACAGCCATTTCTGTTTTCCTCTGTGTATCTTTGCTAGAAAAGATACTTAACATGAAGCACTGGAGGAGTGCCATTGTTTCCAATGGATGTTATGATTAGCACTGAATTATTTTGAGGATAAGGTGTGCTTCAAAAACTAATCACTGAAGCCTTAAGGGCTGGATAGACTATATGACTGTAATTGGAGATAATTGCCCTTAATAGAAAAAAGGAACACAGTCATCATCTGTGTCCTGTTCAAGAGACTAATCTCAAACAGACCCAAAACTATATGTTGGCAAAACCCATTTTAATTACATATTGGTCATGCAGTTTATTTTAGTATTTGCATTTAAAACTTCAAGTGTTACTGCAAAAGTTGGCTTTCAAAACAACGTAAAGAATTTTGAAAGATATAGATTTAGAGGATGTAGACGTGGAAGGTAATGCAGCTAGGAGCTTTGCCATACCAAAACTTGTTTATATCAAATCAAGGCTCAAAAGTACTGGGAAGCTATTACTCCCAGAGAGCTGCAGACCCATGACGTGCCTAGCTCCGGTATTGCAGCCTTATTAAATCTAACTGACATATTATTATCTTCAGTGTTTTTTTTCTTCTTTTGCATGCAAAACAAAGTAACAATGTGTGAAGTGGTATGTAACAATGTGAAAGTAACTCACACAAGCTTTTTGGATAGTTGTGCAGATACTCTTGGACTAACCTCCAGATCGATTAAATCCTCATCAGATCATTCATGACTACAGATCATTCCCATATGAGGACTTCTCCATGCGTACAATAGATAAATCTCCATAATCAAAACCAGGACTGCACTAGCCTGCAGTGGTGTTGTCAGAGGATACGGACAGAGGAGTAGAGAAATTAAACTATATTTATGTGAATAGTTCTTTCAAATAAACCACTTTGGAACAGCAAAGACACCCTGAAACACTTGTGCTGTTGCTGACACATAGCAGAATTTCTGTTGCTGGTAAGGCATCTCTCACAGGAACTTCATTTAAGTGTAGGGGGGGACTTTCCCTGTCTTACAATAAAGCAACTGACATTTTCCTTACCTGCAGGAAAGTGTAGAGTGAGAATGCCAAGACATGATGGATCAACAGTGAAAGTGGCATATCATATTTATGAGCAATTACAAGAGTGAAATCTCTGGGGAACAACCACTTCCATAGTGTTACAGGAAGCACATCTATCTTGGATTTTTTTGACAGTGCCTCTCAACCATGAACTTCTTCCTTTGTTGATTGAGCTGGCATTTTCCATGAAATTAAGTGAAATAAAAAGATATTGTATTATAGTTTTGAGATGCGCTTGTTATACTTAGGAGAGCAGGACTGCATTTTAAAAAAGTAGTCAGGTATTATATAAGGCTTTTATTTAATTTGGCACAGTTCTTAATTTCCAAACACTTCAGCCTACTTTCTCTAGAAAGCAAACTTTGCCTTTTAGGTAAATGCTGTGAATGTTTGAACCTTTCAGGTTTTCTGCTGCCATCTGTCAAAAGTGGTTGTATGAGTTAATAACCTTAGATGTACTTAAATGCCTAGAAGTTCAGTATAAGCAGGTCATCAGGTCACAGAAAGTTCATTCACAAGTTTGTCTTTAATGACCCATCCACCAGTGTTTGTAATCATTCAAGGCAGCCTGCCTGTTTCTACAAAATCCTCTGAAGAAACCAGAGAGTTTAGGGGTAAAACAGGACAAAGTTGTGTAGAAACCTGAGGAGCTAACAGAAAAATTGTCTACAATCAAGTTTAAAAGTTTATTTTAAAAAACCAACAAACGCAAATCTGTAAGATATCAGACTTCTTTTCATCTGTTTTCTTAGAATTAATGGTTTTGTGGTCATATTGTTGTAGTACATAAGCTTTGAGGGATGTCACTTAAAATTCAGATAGGGAGGAAATCCTATGTAAGGTGTTCTTAGTGATGCTTAGCCTGTATTTGAACATGGTCTTTCTTTGCCTGTGAAGAAATGGTCATGATACAGCAGTGGACAATTAGGGGAATTTTTTTTGTCTGTACAGTTTAGAAAATGTTTTGTGATTCAGGAGGTTGAACAATAACTCATTTGCAATACCATTCATATGATGCTGGTAACAGAAAGCATGAATAAATAGCACAAATAATGTCTGTCTTTTGGGTCTATGTCTCCAACAGTTATTTAAAAGTATATTTCAAGGGCTAACAATGCTATCAAGGAAAGTTCCTCTGTAAGATTAACTGCTCAGTCATGAGGGATTGGGCTAATATGCACATTGCACAAGCAGCATGATGAGAACGGTAAGGATCTTTGAAGTAGAAACAAGATTTTAGGAAGAGCCTTTGGTGGATGCACACAGATTAGTAAATTTCATGTTTGACAGAGAAATGAAGAATTTCCAGAGGAATTTTTCAAGAAAGCAGCATTGTGATGTTTTATACAAAATGCAACGTTCCTATGGCTTTAAGTTAAAACCAAGCTTGAGTAACTTATTAAGGCTGTTTTCCATAAATGAAATCTGTAAACAGTGGAATCTGCAGTAGGAGAAACAGATGAAGCACAAAAAACAATGTGAGAACTATTTTGTGTACTAAGTAACACTTGAAAAACAAAATTTGACTAATTTAGGAACTTTCTGGGTGGCTGATGTTCTGATTTGTACTGTTAGACAACCCCGCTATCAAAGTGCAATTGAAGAGACTGGTTTAATAATATAAGAATTTATACCTTATTCAGGCCAGATGAGGGGAAAAAAACAACTTATCAAAAATCTTGGCAGTTGTGACAAAGAAAAAAGTTGTTGAAAGATTGTACTGAACTGACTCTTGCAGCAGCAGAGATGACAGATGCTGGAAGCTTCTCTCTTCCAGATCCTGTAGCTGTGCCATGCTCTTTACCAGCATTTCTTGAAAATTAGGAAAGTGGAGTTTAGATCTTATGTTTTTCCCAATAGACAGTGTTTGTTTTGAAACTGATCTTTTTCACACGGTGAGGCAGACACAGTGGAAGCAGTTTGGAAACAGGCACTGCTGTTAAGCAGCACTATCAGTACTTTATTTTTTTTTAATGTGGAAATAAGGGCTTTGAGAATGTCCCGTGAAGACAGTGCATGTGACTGGGAAAACTTGTTTACATAGTTTGCTCTGTGATATTTGGGAGAACACATTTGCAGCATCAATTAATTAAATAATTTCAGAAAAATGCCCTGCTTGGCTTGGGTGGCATAGTTCTGTATCTCAAGAGAGAGCGCCCAGTACCCACATTGTCACCTTCTCTAGTAAACACATGGTGGGACAGCTTGCTTGATGCTACACTGCATGTGGCTCTTAAGAATATGTGTAAGATCATATACAAAGTTGTACCTCTGGGGTTGGATGCAGGGAAACTGGGATGTGCATTTGAGTATTACTGGTACTAGTAACAGATGTTGCAATACTGACACGTTTCTGAGGACAGTGTCATGGTGAACGCTATGTACGTTAGCTTACTTTCCAGGAATGTTTTTCCCCAGGATTCTTGCATGGAATGTATGTTGCCAGTAAGCCACTAATCAAATACCTCATGCCCCTTGCTTAGTTTTCTTTATGTTTCTACTTAGTATTACAGTTCCTCAATTTAGATAATGTTAATAACATACCAGCTCTCCTTTAAAAATGCTTCTAACCCTTCTGGTTGAAAGCATGCAGAGGGGTTGGAACCAACCTGCCAAAAGGCATGCTAACATTGTTTCAGGACATCCTACATATACCTGAATGCACAGGCAGGCATAAGCAAAGGAAACAGCTCTTCAAACCTTCTGTATGCCTTAGTTTTGCTCTGAATTGCTATGAGAACCAAGCACTTAGTTTCATGTGTGCATGCTACTCCAGGTACATAAGGGTAGTGTTTTGTACACTCCTTTTGTTTGGTGTTTTTTTCTGGTAGGCAACAAATGACCAATTCCTTGAAAATATTCACAGAGGTACAGTGACAGTTCCACCAAATAGCACTGATCTCTAAGATGACCAGAGCACTTAAAATTGTTATGTGGAGTGAAATGTGGCTTAGGTCTGGGCCTGTAGTGATCTGTCCCTTGGTCTTGTTCTTCTTTCAGTGTATGCAATAAGAACCTAGGTAATTTCCCAAGATCCCAAAATGAGATAGAAGTAGAATCAGAATTAGAATTCAGAGGTTACTGAACTTTAATGCATGATTTCCTTTCCTTAAACTTTCTGTATTCTTCTGTGCTCCTTTAAAGACAGAATAAAATAATCCAGTCTCTTTGGAATGCTGCTTAAAGAAATAATGATGCTAATTGAAGACAAACCTGGCATAGGTGTTTTGATTGTTTTAATTCATTATCAGATTTGTAGACGGAAAGGTTTTACATTTAAGAATTCAAATGCTTATGTTCAATCTGGTTCTTAATTGTGATGGCTTACAAACACTGGAAATGTGACCTTTAGCTGAACCATGACTGTTCAAATTGACACCAGAAGGAGCTATAAACTGGCTCCTTCATTAAATTAATGGAATTCTTTTCTGTGATGGATACAGAAAAACAAAGTACAGGTTTAAAAACCATCTATTTTGGGAATTGCATCTCAAATGTATCAAATGCGTAAATACATGCATAGTGCCAGGAATCTTCTAAAAACCCTCTGGTATTTTTTTACATCTGCTTCATGCTAGTTAGCTAGTTCACCTAATCCACTAGCCATTTGATATATATTTTCTACTGCTATAATCACTTGTACTTTTTTTTTTTTTTAAATGATAAAAGGCTCCAACACTCTTCCTATCTGGACTGGAAAGTATTTGCATAGCCAAGGACCCACACTGGTAACTCAAGACAGCTCACCTCGTGAGCAATAGAGATTGCCAGGCCTGGAACTCCAGAGAAACATAGTGAGACATTGAAGTACTTCCCAATCACTTAGTCAAATCTTTGGGGGAATGAGGGAAGAATTATAAAAATAATACAGCTAAATCCAAATGAACTATGAAAATAAAAATTATTTAACTACTTACAATAGAACAAATAATTCCTGGACAAGTACAGCAAAACTACCATTTATGAAATGCATAAACACTAAAAGGAGAGGTGATTCACGCTCTAAGAAACAGCTTTAGCAGAAATTATTAATTTATAAATGTGACTTGTTGTCTAATGGAATATCCATTATAACCAGTAAAACCAAAATTCATCATCTCTGTTTCACTCTGTAACATCATGCTCTTTAGCATCTAAATGATCTTGCCTATATAGAGTTTTAAAATATTAATAGGAAATATGGAGTTTGAATGTCAAAGACTTCTAATCAACTTACTGTTAAGGGGCTGGAACTTCAGCTTTTGCAAGTCAGTACGATTCCATTTACGTTGATAGACAAATCTGCAGGAAGTTTGAGTCAAGGTAATTATTAACTGGTGACCAAATGATAGCACGTGGTAGAAATCTTTAGATGTCTAGAGAAACAGAGTGGTGCAGACGGAGTTTTTAGATGGGCTTACCTATCTACCCAAGTTCTAAAAGTGGTGCATACAGGACATGACCAGCATCCTGGCCAGGATCATATTGAAATAAAATGAGATAATTAAGCTAGATCTAGATATGGACTGGGGTGTTCCATATGGATACTGGTGTGAGTACAGATTAAAACCCAGTAGCACCTAAGGATTCAGCAGTTTCCCACAGCAGAACAGGAGCTGAGACTTGAACTCCATCCCAATTTCTGTTGAAACTCAGCTGTGCTTCTATCAGCCAGCTACAGAGCTATCTTTGGAGTACAAATCAAGGCACGCCTGTCTTCCAGAGCACTTCTGAAAATCTTGGAAGTCAAAATACTTTTCAAAATGTGCTTTTAAACAGAGTTTGGCAAGATAATACTGCAAGGTAAACAAAAAGTTCAATATGCTTTGTTTAACTTGCTTAATGTATTTTAAGTCTTTCAATCCTGACATTTCTTTGTGTAGCATAAAGTTTTCCAGATCAGGTTATATCTTTTTCATTGTAAAACTCTAGTAGTGAAAACAGACGTTGTTTCCAGTCTCATCTGTTTACGATTTTGTGTGATCACTATTCCAATAGATTTCAAGCTGTGGATTTAAAGATTGCATGTTCGTATGGCTAGAATTTGTTCCTTGTCTAACAATAACTTTTAGCTATGTTAGTCAGACTTGTGGCTAATTATGTTAGCCTGAATTTCACTTTTATCAAGACCTACAGTTTTGTCATCCTAAATCAGTTTGAACCAAACTGTCATGATTGTCCTCAGCAATCTTTCACATCAGAGTTACTTTTACCTAGCTGTTCTGAACACCAACTCATAAAAGCAACATCGTTAGAATGTGTGAAAGATGCTAGATGCTGCCAACAGGAACATGTTTCAGGCTTGAGTGCTAGGTATCTAAAAGTATTCAGGGTAGATCTGGTAAGAACACACCCCAGAACTGTGGCCACTGTTTCTTTTGGTCATTAAAAAAAGTATCATAGTGAGTGTAGCGTTTATGTTCTTATCTTGTAGCAAGAGAAATCCTTACAGGCTCATTTTGTTTAATTGTTCTGTGAGAGAGGGTGGCTTAGTCACTAAACTTAGAGATTTTAAAATGATCAGAAGCATTTCATTCAGTCCCTGCTGGCACATCATGCCAACAGTTTCATGCAGAAAAAAAGCCATTCCGTTCTCTGTATTTAACGAATAGTTGGAAGATATAGTAAATACCATGTAGCATGTTTTTTTAAAGCCGATGAGGAAGGATTTAAGTAATCACAGTTTAGCCAAGAGAAAATTACTTCTACCTAAATGACAAAATAACCCTAAAAATGTATCACCTTTTCCCACTCGTGCATCTGGTAGACCTCAGTGTGTTACAACAAACCCCTAGTAAGGGTGAGGATAATTAAATGAATAAAATCAAGGGTCTATTTTAATTTGTGTAGACCTTTTATAAAAGTGAACTCAACTGAAAATTAGTTTCTCTTCCTCCTGCGTGCCTTAGACCCTGACTCTCAAGTTTTCTAAGTATTTTGTAATGTAAGGCAAGAATTAGAAGCAGAAGAACCCCAAAAGCCAGCACTGCAAGCAAGAAGCCATTTATTCTGAAGTATAGGAACAAGCTGCGAGTTCTGCTCAGGGAAGAGTCCACTCTTTTGGAAGACATAGGTACCCCTTTTCACACCACAGATTTGACTGCCCTACTGGACTGAGACATTAAAGCCCATGCTTTCTCAAGGCACAGCCAAGGAGTGAGAGGTGGAGAGGGAAACCATTGTCTTCACGGCACTAAACTGCTCTTGCTGAAGTCTTGGCTAATATAAGTCCCCTGCTTCTTGCACTTCCTTCTGGGACACAGGAAAAAAAATAGTTCTCCTCTCTGTCACAGCCCTTTGCATTGAACAGTTCCATTCACATCTCTCCATTCTGCTTTGTAAACTAGAAACTGCAGTTCTTCCCAACCACCCTTCTACATTGTTTTCTAGAACTTGAATCATTTATTGTTCTTATTACAACTGAAAACTGAACGTTTACTAATAGGAACTCGAATGAGAGACATCCAACTCTGACAGGCAGAGCAGAATTATATATAAATGGAACAGTCACAACTGGAACTCATTTGTTGTTACTAAGTAAACACAAATGTCTTCAAAGTAATATCCCAGACTAAGAATAATTGTGCAGTACACCTAGCTATGCTAATGTTTGTGTTAAAAGAACATTTCTAAATTCTGCAGATGATAATTTTATGAATTATCACATTTTATGAGTTGCTTCTTAGTTAAAAGTATTCATTAGTTGTATGCAAAATTGATTTTGTATATAATTTTTAAAGAGATTTGTTTCTAATTACCTTCACGTCATCTAGTTAGAAATTGAGTCCCTAAAAGCTGAGGAATATTAATGATGCATTTTTCTATAAACATATGCAATTAGGTAAAAATAATCTTGTGGCCATTAACTATTCCCAGATAGAATAATGGTAGTTTGACTTCAGAACCAATCATATATAACGTTCAGGTGTATGTTGTGTTTTATAGATTTCTTTGAAGATACCTACAGTAAATTTCAATTGTTCCCTCTTCTGAGTTTGATATAACAGTTTTTACTGATTTTCTTTCTTTTGCTGTATTCATGATGGACTGATATTTACACTAACCTGTACTGGTATATTGGCACAATATTTTCAGCTACTGTGCAAAGTCCCAAAACCAAACTCCTGGAAAGCGGAATTCACATAAGAAAAAGCTGGAATTTTCTTTCTTGAGGAGAAAGCACAATAACAACAGCTGTAGCCCACTACTCCAGGGCTAAATCTGCCAGCATGCCAAAGAAGGAACCCAATTTCATTTCTTTTTTCTGTGAACATTTAAAATAGAGTGAAAGCATGTGAGACCAGAGAAGGTGTAAATCCATCTTCAAATGCAACTTTTAATTGAATTAACATGGGGGAAGAAGGTAGAAATCCAAACAGAAACTGAGCAGTTCACCTAAAAGCTGAATTCTATCTGTTGAAGGGGCGCTGACGCCTATGTTAGAACTGGGATGTTTGTAATCCCAGGGAAAAATTGATGACTGAAGCTGAGGTCTGTGAATATTATTCACAAAAAACCCTTTGCAGTCCAAATGACTATTGCCTGCTCATCTGTCCCAAGATACAAATTTGGCCAGATAAGGGTTACGTTTATAGCAAAAGGGATGGCATGTATTTTTTATGCATAATTATTATTAAATAACATACTATGTTTTCATACTTAATCCTCAAACTGTTAGAAGCACTATCAATTTTGTATGACCTGTGTGTATGCGTTCAGGGGAAGAAAAGATTACAGTCAGTGGTTATAAATGAACATTAAGCATTCTTCATAACAGTTTGGGTTTTTTTTTAAACCCCAAAACTATACACAGTGTCTTTTTCAAATTATGGGAAAATAGGACGTGTAGTGTTTTTATATAATAAATAATCTATTTTTATAAATGTACAAAATTATTTGTACAGTAAACAAGAAACTGATACAAATGCAATAACTGAAAGATATTTTATAACTATAATAATTTATTTATGAAATATATCCACATATATATAAAATATATATATTTTGGCAAAGACCTCCCTTTCTTGTTTCAAAGTCTATTACCACTGGTTTAAACCTATATAACCATTTTTACTGTCAATGTCTTTTCATTTTTCTTTTGGTCTCCATCTTTCTTCGGACAAAATATAATTTAATGTCATCAGGCTATTGTTTAACCTATGTGCCCTGGGGAAAGTCTGTGTCAAGATCAGTCAAACCAAAAAAATACCTGTAATGTCACAAGTAAGGGATTTCCTCTCTCTCTTTTTAAATAATATAGAACAGATTTGCAAAAGTTACACTCTTCTTACTAGCTATCTCCTATCCATCCTCCCATCAAAAAAAGTCCATAATTTCTGAAGCAATCATTTACGTTGAAAAATGTCCATGGTTGATTATAATCCTTATTGCCAAGTTTCCAAGTTATTCAGTGACGATGTTTCAATGAAGAGATAAAAATGTGATTTCTAGTACTAGCAAAGACGAATGTATGTACTGCGGATGATAATGTGTGTAGGGGCTTAGAATAGCAAATGGTCTAGTACAGCAAGTTACTCTGTATGAAGTTTCATTTGAAGTTCCACAGTCCTACCCTTTCATCTTCAGGAAAGTCTTCCAGATGAATAATTGGAGTTCTGTTCATCAACTACAGTGCATCCTTAAACGATCACTGTAAATGTTCTTGAATGGAACTTTGAAGTGCAGGAATAATTTGTGCCTAAATTAGGTAATCTATGGAATACTCAGTGTATATTCCTAACTTGCTATAGTTTATAATAATATTTCTAATAGCCATTCATATTTATTCTGCGTAGATACTGTCATTTAAACATCTGCCAAAAAGTTACAATAGGATGATTCAGGCTTGCATACATTAACAAGAGAAATATTTTGTATCTGTTTATTCTTAATAAGAACTCACGTATAGACAATCTCTCTAACTCATCACATTCTCCAATTACAGTTGCCTCCATAAAGCCGTGGATGGATTCTTCAAACATATAGCAAGCAGTAAGTTGAACAGTATGTTTCTATTTTACTTTTTAAAATCACATAGAAAAACATTTCCTGAAAACTCATGTTGCTGAAGTTTGGATATGCATTTGAATTTTTCTTCAATAGTGATGTATTCCCTGCCAGGTGACATGATAGATTATCCTTTACTGAGACTCTTGCATGTGGAGTATGGGAGAAAGCATCTTCATAGAGGTTCACGTGCCCTCAAGGTGGCATTGTTGAAATGAAAGTTTTGCATACTGCTGAATTCTCCACTGGCATCAGACTGAAGCATCAAGTTTGTCCATCCCAAGGGAGCGTTGTAGTTTAAGTTCTTGCTTCTGAGCTTCAGCAAAATAAATGTTAAATCTTTAAAAACACCACCAAACAAACAGAAAGAGAGCCAAAAAAACCAACCCAACTGCTTCATTACTCAGAGTTCATCACCTTGATTACATGTAAACAACGTGAATGCTATCCAGGTTAGGTAATTAGCACCGATCAAATAATCCTACCAGTAAATTCAGTTTGAGGAGTTCTGAGTGCTCCCCTTCACAGTGAAGAATTGTGCACAGTGGTGTGACTTTTTTCAAAAAACTTTTCTAGTTCTAAGGGCTGCTTCATTTTACTCTGAACTACAAGTATTTGCTTATCCTGCCACCGTTTGGCATTTTGTATGTAGCAATAGTATTAAGGGTAGATTTGGAAGTGGAACTTTGTGAAACTGTTTACAAGTTCACAGTAACCTCTTTATATCTGACATCTGAGGTAGATTTGTTTTTCCCTCCAATCAATTTTTCCATAAAGTTTCTTTACCTTGAGAGTTCAAGTTTTCCTGAAGCACTGCACTGGGACATGTGGCTTAAGTTGCTACAGTGCTAAACGAGCAAAATGAGGATAGACAGGAATAGCCCTTACCCTAAAGTAAAAAAGGGGGGGGAAGATGATGGATGGATAATGATACAAGATGACTGTTGCCAAAATATGTATTGGCTTATAGCCGAGGAGTCTAACTTTTGACAGCTGTAGTAGTTCTGTCTACTCTAAAGGTTATTTTGAAAAATAAATCTAAAAACACAGCTCCTGGGCCAAATTATGGCCTTATTTAGCAAGAAGTGATACTATCCAGTTTAAAAAAAAATGTTCTGCAAATACAAAGAAAATTTATGGAAAATTCATATTTTTCTTCAACACTAAACATCTGTAGCATACCTGACTGTTCAGAATCCTCAGAACTCTGTGCTACTGAATGAAAGTGTTTTCTTCTTCCCTGCGCTGGGCTTTCTCTTCTGTCTCTTTCATTGATCCATGATTTCTGGGAAAGAGAGATATTCTGTTTGTCACTGCATTCAGTTACATCAATAGTATCTTCATTAGACTAGATAAAACTTAAACATTCTAAAATAGTGCAATACTAAGCATGTCCCAAACTGGACAGGAGATCTGTGGTTTCAAAAATACCACATCATAAAAAGAAACAGCAAAAAGAAAATTAAAGCAGTACTATGCTGGGTCTGGCCTCTTCCCTTCACCTATGAAATACTCTTGAATGTGACAAATGAGGTTTCTTTGCTTTTGTTCTTCCTGTTCACACCCCATCCCACTCACAGGGGAAGTGAACAAGCAGCTGTGTAAGTGCTTAGCTGCTGGTCAGGGTTAACCCATCATGACTGGAGATGAGAATTTTATTTTTAAATCATTATATTTGTTAATTGGTTTCATTTCATACATACAACTCAATTTACCTCCATGAAATAGTAAAATCATATAGACAGTTTGCAATAGGAAGGAAAGATATACGCACCTTCTTCTGTCTTGCATTCTTCTGCAGAACTGCATGCATTGTTTGTCATGAGAATCCCAACAGGAACATCGAAATGAAGACTGCAAAGTACTTTGAATCTGGCCTGTAGACCTTTTGCCTCTAAAACTGCCTCTGTAGTTAGACAGCCCATATGGTACAGTCCTCCTGTTGTGAAAAATCATGATGTTGTTTATTTTAGGTGCCAATTAAAATATTCCATATATTTTCTGTTGTAGAAAATAAACTATTGATGCAAAGCAGTAAATATCAGCACTAAAACCAAACCCTGTGCTTATTTAAGACTTTCTTTCTATAAAAGATCACAACTTGTGCTCAATCAACTCAGGCTTTCACAAAGTTATAAATTAGCAGACAATCAGCTCAACAGGCAGAATTAGTTGGCAACAATAGTGGCTATCTAAAAAAGTTTGACTACCTAACAGCTGATACAAATACATTCCCAGGTTATTGCTTATTTTACTGCTTATTTTTCTACTGTGTTGGTCATCCCACAAATGGACAAAATTTGTGTTCAGTGCTATAGCTGGTATGAAGTGACAAAGGAGCCGTGCTGATTTCCACAAGGTAAGTCACATTATGTTGTCATTTCCATGATTCAGAGCCTGATTTTGCCATTAATTCTATTATTGAGAAATGAAAAAAACAGTCAGCATTATTTGTTTACTGCATCATGTTTGGAACATGGAATTACAACTGTGATAAACAGGCAAATAATCTTCCTTATATGTATCTACTAGTACTTTGCTGCAAGAAATCACCTTCTGTACTGTATCACTACTAAGAGGTTCTCTTTATTTCCCTGAAGTCTGGCTTCCTTTGTTCTTTAATGGGTTATAGTCAATATTATGGTCAGAAAAAGACATGTTTCATCATAGCCTGCTAACACCCCCAAAAAACACTCAATGGTTTAGATTGATAGTGTAAATTATTCTCCTATAAGTTGTTAAATAACCAAGAGCAGGTGTGCATCACATGGAACTTCTGGAGACCCATAAAAGTTTCCGCGTACTTAAGGGATGGGCTAAGCATCTGAAAAGAAACTCATGTTCAAATGTGAGAAAGAGGAATAGAGAGGGGGGGGGGGGGAAAAGGCAGGGTAGAAGAAGTGCAAACAAATAGTTCTAGACAGGTTACAGTAAGGTTACAGAACAAAGCCTGAATAAATAGTCTGGAACCACTGACTTCACATAGTTGTACTACTTTAATTTGCTTTCATAAAAACATCATTATGCTATTAATTGGAAAGCTGCAAATTCTCCATTTTCCCACACTCATGGTGGGCTGAAGGGTTCAGAACTACTATCTTCTTAATGGGTGCAATGATTTTTGATGTAATATTAGTATGGTTGATGCAAATAACTTATACAAACCTCTGCACTTACAGGACATGCAAGCTTCTAACTGCATCTGATCTTTCACAACCTAAACCAGAGTGCACCTATCATACAGATTTATCATAAAATCTTAGTGAAAGATAGAAAATCACAAGCAGTATTTCTGTGTGTCAAAGACCATGAATGAGAAGATCTTTCTCCAGCAGATGCTGGTCTGCCTCACCTATGTGCAGAAACTGTTGCATATTTTCACTACTTCCTTTGTTCTGTGGCTATACATAAACACTGGGAGAGACCAAAAATATGAACATTGAAAGACTTTAGGGCTTGATTTTGCCCCTTTTAAAACACACCTTTATAAACCCTTTTGTTGCCTTCAGGATTAGGGGTGAGTCCCGTTTTCCATTTGAAGAGTATTAATAATTCTATACTGTCATCTACTTTAGAATAATGAATGATAAATGGCTCACATAACTTCTGATATAAATAGGTGCTGTATGGACATACTTTTTGATAGATTCATGGGTTTTATGAAATAATGGCTGGTATTTAGAGACAGGAACAAGAGGAAATTCTGTGTTTTGAAGAGTGGTGAACCCGCTGTTAAAACTGATGAAATTCTGTTATTCAACTTCTTGTTCAGATTTAAGCTGCAACAAAAAGATTAATTTTGTTTGCTCTGGTCAAATGTGAAATGCCTCTTTCGTAGCCAATAGCTTGCCAGGGGGTAAAAAACCATTTTATAGCTTTTGCAGATGTCATCCCATGTTGTGCTAAAAACCCATCAAACACTGTAGTATGTTGTTCTCATTATCTACAGTGGTTCCTTGTTAAAAGCTCAGCTTTTCCAAAATAAACTACTGTTTGGGTTAGGTTTTTTCCCTAACTCTAATTCTCCAGATCAGAATCTCAGTGGGACTGTGTTGTGGTTTGCAGTGTTGGAGGTTCTGCCTGAATAGCCAGAGAGGAAGAAGGGTATGTGTTTTATTCCTTAGGAGTTGTAATATGCAAATTATGGACCAACTAGAATTGTCATCAACTTAAAATTTATCTTAATACATAAGTAAGTGGACTACAGTGATTGAGGAACAGGCTCATTACTGGTTGCTGTCTCTCCTAAGAGAAAGTAAATTCCAGCCAACAGGCAGGGGTGGAGAATAGGGTATAATTGCAAGTGATAAGAGCCATGAATCGCAGCCTTAAGCAAAGGAGGAGACTGATGGCTTAGATACTGCTTCTGATCTCTCTAATGAAGTGCCTTGTGTTCTATGAAATTTATAATGCTTATAAGAGTATGTGCTTCGTAGCTTGGAAAATAGATTCAAGACCACTTCATTACCAGTGATCTGGAAATGCATGCCAAAGCAATGACATTTTCAAGTGTAAGAATTTGCACTAGAATGCCAAAGCAAAAAGTTTTATGTAAGCTGATGTGCAGATCTGTGAATTGGAGATGGAAATAATTCTCCCAATATGCCTGCTTTTGAATTCTAATCTAAAAATTCAAACTCCAAACAGATAAACTTCAATAGCAAACTGGTCTGCCCAACAGTATTCAGAAAGAGCTAAAAAATATAGATGTTTTCTAGCCTGTCAGTTACTCTGATGCAGCTCATAAATCACAACATTTAAGCAAATGTTAGTGTGTGTATGGTTAGCATTCCAGCAGCTGAAAATGTTACTATTTCAAGTTAGTTCATGTCTCTTTCTCAGCACTTCAGAAGTGAGAGGAGATGCCGAAAAGATTCAGTTGAACAAGAATCAGAAGTATTTGCCTAGCAGCATGCTTAATCTTAGATTGTTACATGTGAAGAGCAAATGCTGCCTCTTTGGGGGTTTTTTGTTTGGATTTATGGTGCTGCAATGCTTAGGTTGAAAATGAGGTAAATAGGATCACAATTTCTACATGCTGAATGGGAATTATTGTCAACATGTAATTGTCACCAATCATTTGCGTTGCTAAAAAAATCCCATTGTTTTCCATTTCAGGTGAGGCATCTGTTTTCTTTAGTCAAAGTGTGCTAATTTTAGTATAAAAAGGCAGTTTGTGTCTCCCTAGTGAAGAAAGGAACAGCTGAACTAGGCAGAGGCAGATTTGTTGGCTAGCCCTCTGCTAGATTCTGGGGATCCTGAACAACCAGTTCCCTTGTGCTGTGTTCCTGGTGGCTGTGACTGGGTCCCTGGCCACAGTTCTGGCTAAGGGCCATTTACAAATTTTTTGAAATATCTATGCAAAATCCACAGACTTTTTATTTTTGGCATTTTCATTTTGTAAGGAATATTGCATTTCAGACTGCTGCCCTCAGCATGTGCAGTTTCTTCCTTACAGAGAACAAAGTTCTCCTAAAGCATTGAAATGGGTGTTTCCACATATCCAAGAGCCAATGCCTATGGTCTTCTTTATGCTGTTCCACTCTTCAAGCAACCCTATGCAATTCTGGATCAGCATTTCCAAGGTACTGCTTCAAACTAGTATTTGTGTGGCAACATATAAACCTGATACTTATGTGGAAGTGACCCTCTCTTGTAGAGTTGTTACCAGTATGATTACTGCAGCCAGGGAGTGGGGGCATAAAAGTCTGTGTGCTCAGTTTTAAAGCACTTTCTGAATTACAGAAGGTCTGAGGTTAAGGAAATAGTTTCTTCTTCAGTCTGAGCTTTTTGTTCTTTGTTCTGTAGACAGAAAAAAAAAAAGCTGCTCACACAACTCTGGTACCTGGAATTATTACATACAATGAAATTATCATTAGTCAATGCAATAGGTCCGTTATCTGAAGATAATTCCATGTAAAAATACAGAGTAGCACAAAGCTAACCAAAGCACTATGTGTCCTTGCCATTTGAAAAATACTTCTGATTTCTGCCATGGAAGAACTATACAGAGGTCTTTAGGTCAGCCACTGTTTCTCTGCATAGGCCTGCAGATTGGGCACTCAGATGCTGAAATAACCTAGCATATTTCTGGACCTTGTGTCCACAGAACACAATCAGAAAAGCTCTCCCTCTAAAAGTCAGTTAGCTCTTAAAGCATATTTTTACCATTAAATTAACAGGCATTTGCTTGTTGAAAAAGACAAGTACCCCCAAGTAATAATGAAACGACTATTCTGAGCCAGTGATATCAGTGAAAATTTCCCACAGAAAAAAGCCCTACCCACTGAATGACTGACTGCTACTTTCAAGCCTAGTCAGGAAGCATGATTTGCCTCAGACCTGCTGTCCCTCACTTATACTGCACTGATTGTTCAGAATTCAGGCAGACAAATCCAATT
This sequence comes from Laterallus jamaicensis coturniculus, assembly GCA_022605575.1. Taxonomy (NCBI): domain Eukaryota; kingdom Metazoa; phylum Chordata; class Aves; order Gruiformes; family Rallidae; genus Laterallus; species Laterallus jamaicensis. Next base: position 5,424,784 of record JAKCOX010000029.1, read on the forward strand.
GGTTTATTTTAATTTTTAGAACCTGTGGCTGAGTTTCTCATGCTGTGTTATAATTGACCTATGAGCTGCTATTATTTTCTACTTTCCCAGCCACTTAAACACGGTAGATACCTCCAGGGCACTTGAGAGTTTCAGCCAAAACAAAGTGATGAGGGGGTTGCAGCAATCATTTTAGATGCTGTGATTTCAGTATTCAGCAATATATTTTCTGGCAGGCATCCAGGCCAGCAAGGCTCCCAGCAGTCTCTAGTATTTTCAGACAATCTTACAATGTATGAGATCCTTGCATGGACCACTGAGAACAAAGAACATGGGAAAAAGAGAAGCAAAATTTAACATCCTCCAAGTGAAACAAAATGCCTCCAGAATGAAAGGTGCTTGGGGCAAATAACAGATATTTTTGTGTATCCTTTCATATAAAGCTACTGCAGTAATCCTGGAGCTCTGCAGGTGAAGGGATCACTGGCCACTCTGGAAGTTGGCTCCAGACATTTTTTTAACAGAGTAGTTCACAATAGGTGTACCTCCCATATTATCCCTTCCCTCTTGTCATAATCATTTAAGAAGTAGAACACCTTCTTCAAGTAAGTGCTTGACTCACTGGTGGTCATCCTAACCACATGCTTCATTCACAGAAGCTGTACTTTTTCTCAGTTAGCTTTTGCAGTTAAAATTATTTTCAAGTTAAATGAACATTTATCTTTTATAGCCACTCTTTTATTCTCCCCATCCTCAATTTAGTATTGTCAGTGTTCCTAGATACTTAATAGGCTATTGTTATCCAAAAAGATGTACCTCCAGATTTGGTTTAACCTTCCCTTTTTTTTGGCATTATTCTTTAAGTAATACTTGCTAGATTGTGAGGACTCTGATTTAGTTATAATTAGTTATAGCTAACTAAGGTAATGCTTTATCACCCAGCTTTGCTGACTACATGAACTTTTTGATGTCCCTCCTACTGGGACTTCAAGATAAGTACTGTGAGGGGATCTGGAGGCTTTGTATCACTAGTCGTCCTCCTCCAGTAGCTGTCAAAAGGATTTACGTGTGTCCTCTTTCCAATACGATCAAACATCTCAGCTGTTGGGTGAAAAGCTGGGGTACACTTCTTGAGGTAAGCACCCTGAAGTAAGCAGAGTATGTGTGTGTGTGGAGGGTATTCTCCATTAACACCCTAAATACCCTGAGATGCTGCTCTCATCTTTCAGTACATCACACCAATCACAATCTGCTCACAGTTTTGTGGCAAGGCATGTAATTGTTAGTTTAAAAAAATAAAATCCCATGCAGCACTTTCTGTCTGTGAGGCCCAAACTCCCATAATTTCTGTCAGGGAATGTTATTCTTAACTGGGCTGGTTTGACTGCAGGTACACTGAGGCAAATGCTCAGTGGCTGGAAAATATGGGTGCAAGAAATCAAGTTACGTGTCAAATCATAGCTTTTCAAGCTAAATTTCAGAGTGCTAATTGCTAGATTGTGAAGCCATCCTACCAGAGCACACAGAAAACACATTCTCCAGTGCACTTTTCTGCTATTCTCTACAGTGTGTAGAGTTCAAAACCCACTGCTGGTTTAAAAACAAATAACAACAAAAACCTGGGGAGATGAAACATGTAGTGTTAAAATTTAAGACTGATGAAAGTGATTGTGGTTTGACAGCACTCAAGTCTGTTTATTCTTAAAATTAGGCCAACATGAGCAGCAGTAGTGAAATTTCAAGGCATTAGCTACTAGGATTTCTCATCCCTGACCCCATCTTCTGCAGGGCCAGCTCCTGCAGTGACATGGGATTTTAGTCTGCAGAGCCAAATCATTTTGTGTCTTTCTGAGAATACTGCATGAATACTGTGAGACTGTAAATAAGCTTTACAGGAAGACTGAGAGGATACAGTCTACTTTTAGATTGAGGAGGGCATGCAAGCTGTGCATATTTTGAACAGTAACACACTGAAAGTGTGAAGTCAGTATCAACTTGAAATACACAAGAATAATAGCTACATTGAATAACAGGCCTAAAAATAATATCAGTTTCTCCGTGATAAAATATAACAACATGATAAAATATGACAGCAGAAGTCTGTTACTATGTTGAATAAATCTATTTGAAATACTATTTGATATGATGATTTGTGCAGCTTTTTAAGCTCCAATTTTTAAGATTGCAATAGATTGTAAATATCTGTACAAATCTGTAACTAGAAAGAAAGTTGAAAGGAATTGATAGGGATAAGGAAGATTATCTGCTGTACTTGGGATCTTTTCTACCAGTGAGTATGTCCATAGATTCCATAGGTTTAATTATTTCAGTCTGTTACAATTTTAGGCTTTATCCTTCAATGTTCAGGCTATATTAGGAGATAGAGTGCATATACACAGTCTAAACTTGGTAGCATCCACACATGTAACACAAATAGAAGTCAGTGAACATGTGGATAGTAAAGACTGCAAAATCCAGGGCAACCTTTATTCAGAAAAATAAGATCAACTCAACAGAAGATTCATCGCTTCACTTCTGGCATTTGGTTCTGATGGTTAACCATATGCACTGTTTAACTGATAAATCAGCTTCCTCATTTGCAGTGCCTGGCTTGCAGCCACTGTTTTATCATCATGCCTTTGGCTAGCAGGTATTTTCAGTCTGATCTGTTAAGATTATAAAGATTATATGCACATACTGCTAAACAAGAGATCTTGTCCTGTATGCTTTTATTTCTTGGGACATCATCTATACTTCTCTAAAAATGAAGATCATTCTCAAAAAATGGCATAACTAATGCTTTTTGATAGCACTTGATATCCGTAAGAATGAAAAGCATCTTCAGTTCCCTTATGTGGGCTTCCGTTCCACAAAATTCAGTTCTCAGTGAGATGCAGGTAACAAAAAGGATTATGAAGAAAAAGCCAGGAGAGCATACAGCTAGAGCAAGAGTATCCAATTGGTTGTCATAAGTCTTCTCTTTTGTAACAACATCCCAAGACATCACTTCTCTATATATGAACAAAAATAACAGTGGTGATAGGGTTCAAATTGTTTCCATTCTAGGCTGACTAGATAATGACCTAAGACAGTAGTGAGCAAAGATCATTAACTTATGACTGTTAGAGAGCTGCTGGGAAGAGGTATGGGCTTCCTTTCACTTTGCCCATTCAATTCTACTGACTAAGAAATTGATCCAGTTGGCCCACAGAACTCTCAGACCACCATGTAAGCTGGTCTTTATATCATGGTCACAGAATTTCATTCTATTATTCCTCTTTTGAGCATAATAGTGAGTACTGAAATAAGACAGGTCATCTAGAAAAAAACCCCAAACCCCACACTTCTGATTGGATCTAGACACAAGAAGAAATTACTTTTTTTGAGGCTAAGTTTGAGTGAGGAACTTAGTTTTTGAACTTGACCATTGTGGATCTATGCCAATTCTCCTTTGAAAGTGTCTGGATTATTGCCATGAATTCTTATTAGACTTTTCTTTCCATTTTCTTTCAACAATGAAGACCACTGGGGTATCTGATATTGCATTCTCATGATGGTATCACTTCCTTATAGTTATCACCTTTTAATCTTTTACTAATCATTCTGAGCATCTCTAAAGCTTCACACAGCAACATTATCATCATCAGCTGAATGGCATTTTTGCTGTCAGATGCACAAGCTCAGTTCATACTGAACTAAGGACCTCTTTGAAGGAGTGCATATTTAAGAGAAGTCTTGCCTGTGTTTTTGTTCTTTAATTTACAGAATTAAGCATCAAGTTGTGGCTGTATAACAAAAGATAATTCATTCTTTCTTCTTTAAAATGTGTCTCTTGCTATAGATCAAGATAAGCATAATTAATCACTTGACAAAAAAAAATACATTGCAAACTTATTCCTGGGTACTCAATCTTATCAGTAAGAACAATTCACCAGCTTTTAATTATCTTTGTTATGCAATATTTGTCTACACCACATAATTGCACTATTCTACTCTGACTTACCTGACTTTATGTTGTCTTTTCCACTTAAGGTTCTCAGTTTCCAGCATAAAAGACTCACAGTGTTAAAACAACACTGGTGTGCTTAGTGGTCTGGTCTAACAGCAGTGGTTCATGGACAAGCATAAAGCAATACTCAAACCATGTGATAATTTCTCATTTAATTGGCAATAGCTGCCAAGTCTCAGAGACTGCATATTCTACAATTTTGTGCGTTTCTGCGACTATCACCCTGCTGATCAAAGTATTTCTAACAATAGGAATACATCCTCTATCATCACTCCACCTCCAACAGGTTTAATAAAAAACCTTAAACACTTTTTCCAGAAAAGGAGGAAAGACAACCTGGATTTTAATATGTTACTACATTGCTTAACATCATCTTTTGTTGGGAAAGGCAGGGGGAAGTTAAGGAATTTGTGATTGGCGGAAGAAATTATGAAGTGAAAGGCATAAATCAAGGGAAGTAAGAAAAAATAATTTATACAAAAATTGTAGTGTTAGATACAGGAAATAAAACCAAAAAAAGACGTGATAAGTAAATAAGAAAGAAAAAGATCAGAATCAACAGATGTCAGAATACTTCTATCTTTAATGCCATCTTTCTAGCCTCCCATTCTGTATAGAGTTCTCAAAGTTGCATTTGAGCCACACTTTTAGTAAATACAGAAAGCCTCAACATGCATATGAGAGCAGTGTAAAAGCCCCATACACAGCCAGTCTGTACAGATCCAGTAGTTACTTCCATTTAAAGGAAACACCATTACTTTCTCAGGATAGTAAATGGCACAAGCAGGCCTGATTTCTCTCATCCAGGTCCAGGAGTGTCTTTTGACTTACTGAGAGGTTGTTCCAGGCAGGACACCAGACTAGAACCGTCCATTCAGACGTGTAACATGATTTCTTAATCCTGCACTGAACATGGTTCATGATGTGTGGTATCTCCCTGCACACTCATTTCAATGACTACCTCTGCCCTCAGGTATGGAAGAATCCTAAGATTTTTGTTAAATTGAGACTGCACTCTTTCAGCTCAGAGGGAGATTTGTACATCTACCTCACGTGTAAACACAGCTTTTCTTTTCATTGCTCACCTTGCTGGCTCAGATTAGGCAAGTCTCAAGCAACAGCAAGGCAGCCCAGTTCAGACAACTTGCTCTTCTAGCCAAAGCACACCATAGCCAGCCTACCTTGAGAGGCCCTCCTTTCTCCAGTTCTAGTGAGCACTGACAGATTCTAGGAAAATCAGTTCCCACTAGACTATTTCCTCTGCTTTCCATCATTACCTGCTCACTACTGATCAGCCCCAGAGGGCCCCTGGCAGCCTGATTAACCTAGTTCTAATTGCTACTGGACTGCACAGGTTCATGTCTTTTGGACCACAGCAGAAAATCTATCATTCTATGTGAATATTAACTATTCAAAATGAATAATGAAATTGTATATAGTAACTCTGTAGCCTGCATGGAAGTGGCCAGTCAAGCAATATAAAAATTGTGTGAACTGCATTGTCACAGGCTGACCAATACACCAGAGAGTGGGGGGAGACTTTACATATCTGAGAGATTTGCTGTTACTTTGTGTACAACTGACTTCAGTTAAGAACGCAGAGACTTACAGCCCCAGCTGTTTAATGTTTGCATTAATGTATGTACTTCATGGCTAATGTTATAGGGAGCAGGAAAATGTTATATATCTAGTTTTTGTTCTTTCTTGGGTGATGTTTGAACAAAATGTTCAGGTAGGGAAAAATGTTTCACATCACTGAACTAATGCACAATAAATACTTTTCCCACTGGAATGAAAATTACAATTCCTGTAGAGTTAAAACAGGATATCCTTAAAAAAAAGGTGGGGGGAGAAGTTGGATGGCGGTGTGGTGGAGGTTAAAATTAGCAAAATTCTATTTATTCAGTGTGTAGAGGGAAAGGAATGTCATTCCCTCTTTTCACTGGTAAGCTCTGACTTAAATATACTGAGTCATAAATATTTGGCTAAAATAATTCTAAGTAATCCTGGGGTGGATTAGTGCAGGTATGGAACTCAAAGAATTGAGTGACTTGTATGAATGCATGATACTTATGTGTTGGTAGAAGTTCAAAAGACTTGTCATCAGACATGGCCTCTAGCCAGGACACACACGTGAATTTACAAATTAACTGCCCTAAACCTCATTTGACTTAACCTATTTTACTGCTACTTTCTATTTTTCTATTCCTTTTGTTATTTTTAATCAAATTAAAAGCTTTGCAGTTGATTCAAAGGCAAATCCCAGTTTGTACAAATGGACCTAACTGCAGTCACTGGAATACTTGATGGTGTGTGTAGTTCAGTCATACAGTCCTGATTAATTCTTAATGAGCTGATTTCTGTGGTTGCTGCAGGACTGAAACCTATTACCCTACCAAAAAAACTCTTTTCAAATCCTAAGAACTGTTTTAGTTACTCAGAGAGACAGGATGTATACAATGGGCTAGGAAAAGGAGGCCTCTAACCTTTAGGATGTAGGCAAAGCGTCCCTCTTCCTGGATGATTTCATTAAGAACTGTCAGTACCAGACCCTGCTTCTCTGTGTCTGTGCTCCTCCATCCCCCTGACCCGTGTGAAGCTCCTAAGCTCTAATTTCCCGGGAGAGGTTAAGTTTTAAAAATGTGTTTCTCTGAGTTGAAACACAAACTTACATTTGCCCATCCCCAAAAGCATAACTATAAACCCTGTTCTTTTGTAACATCTTCAGTCTGCAATATTGACGTTCTCAAAAGTTGTTGTTCTACCGTCAAAGTATTTTTCCACATGAATCTTTATCAAAACCAGTACAGTGCTACACACGCTTCTTCCTTCCCTCGTCACTGGTTTATTAGGAACAGATTTCCCCTGCAAACTAACTCCTTTCTTCCCCATGACTAACTTCCCTCTGCCTGTGCCCGGGCCACACGTGCGAGGGGCACGTCTACAGCCCTGCGCAGGTATCGGGAATGCGCCGCGCCGACGGGAGCGGGGCTGCGGGCGTTAATTTCCCCGAGGCTCTTGCTGGCTCACCGGTACCCGCTCTCCCTCGCTCCGGGACACCCAGCGCCGCCCGGCAGGTGTCAGGGCGGCGGGGGAGCGGCACGCCCCGACACAGCGCCGGGCTCGCTGCGCTCCCCGGGGGCTCGAGAGGCCCCGCCAGCAGAGTCAGCCCCAGCAGCGTTTGCCCAGCCGCACAGCCCGGGCTACCGGGGCAGCACGGCTGCCTCCTCCAGTCCCTCCCTGACCCCGGCGAGGCCGGCTCCGCCTCCAGCGGGGTCTGCGGCGCGCACCCCGGCCTCTTCCTCGGGGGGTCTTCCGGGGGCGCCCTTACCGCCCCACGGCGGAGGCAGCGCCACCAGGCAGCCTTCTCGCCTCCCCCTACCCACGAGGGTAGCACCCTTCGCAGCCCGGCCCGCCATTTCGCGTCCCGCCGCCCGCCCGCACTCACTCGGGGGTGTTGATCCAGATGATGTCGAGGTGGCAGTAGTAGACGCACTCCTTGTCCTTGTAGGTGTAGCAAGTGCAGCGCCGGGCTCGGCGCCGTAGCGTCCCGCCGTCCACCTTGGCCCTGCCGCCGGCCGACAACGCCGCCGCTTCGCTCTCCTCCCGCTCCTTCTGCCCCAGCGCCGCCGAGCGCGGCTCGCCGCCGGCCGGCAGCGAACGGGGCCTGGGCAGCGCGGCCCCTACACCGCGGGAAGGCAAGAGCAGTGCTCAGCTCCCGCTGCGCCACCCCAGTGCCCCTGCCCCCGCGTACCCCCGCCCGCCCAGCACCCCCACCCACAGCGCCATACAGCGCCTTCTGTAACAGGACCCGAACCATCACCTGTCCCCGGAAAGTTTCAGAGCTCTTAAAAGCACCGTTATGTTTATATTTACTGCGGGGAGGGGAGGCACCCGTAGCCCCCGCAGGCTTTGGGGTGCATCGCTAGAGAATGTTTCTGGTTTAAACCTACGTACGCCCCAATGACGGCTTTGGCGTTCAGTTCTGTACCGCGCATGGGAGCGGGCTATTGCTTACAGCCTTTTGGAAGAAGAAGAAAACCAAAACCAACAAAAAAACTACCCAGCTTTTCTTAGAGTGCATGCGTGGAAGAGGCAGAGAAAGAAAAATTCGTGTTACCTGCAGTCGATGTAATTGTAAGTCCAAAGAGGAACAATAAACCCAGCTCCATTAAACCCAAATTGCACGCTTGTTAACTGCAGGCAAAGGTGAACTGCAGGGGCGACTGAACCCTTCCAGGAGGAATCACTTCAGGTCGGAGGCAGGGAATATCCTGGGGCTGGCGGCACACGCTGCTCCCTGGAGTTAGTTCCCACACGGAGGTGTGATTAGTGGTTCTCCTTTGCAGTTATTTTCCTCCAGTGCAGACTTAGTCCTGAAGGGGAGAGTGTTGTCAAAAGAAGGGAAGATCCATCGCTTGGCTTTTCCCACACACACCTCCCACCCCACCCCCAAATCCGATCAGAAACCGGAGCTGCTGTTTTCCAGCTGCAGACGCCTCCCACCCGCGGACAGCTGCCTGCCTCCCCCGGGGCGCGGGGCGGGCACGGCCCACGCACCCGCCCCCGGCCGCCCCCCGCTTCCCACCCCGGCAGGTAAAGGGCAGGGATAAAGCTGCACATCCTCCCCAAGAACCGGAGACACAGCGCTTTTCTTATTGCCAATGCTCGTTTTAGTTCATCTTTTTTGACTGATCTGATCCCGTTGCTCGGTGTGAAATTCCTGGAGGACAGAGGATTGCTTGTTGTCATGAAACCTCAAAGTTTGGACTCAAATCTGGACTACAGACTTAAGAATTGTTTGGGGCTTTTTTTCCCAGGACTCTGCCAGTTATTTTCAGGTGAAAATAAGTCACCAATTTATCAATACTTTTTTTTACCCACAGTTAATTATGAACACCTCTTTGTAGAAAAACCTACCTTGAGTGCAAATTGTAAGGTAAAAGGGGATTTCATAACAAGTGTAATACCTGATACTTGTGCCTAGAAAAACACTCCTACACGTGGCCCCAGTTGTTGTCATAATATCAGCTATTAAGTGACAGCAGGTAAGGGTTTGATGGCTAAGGGAATTGGCTGTATCTTTTCCTACAGTAGTATGTGTAATATACCCTGTTATAGGAAACATATGTCATAGATAGCACATGGAGAAAGGTTAGCAAATTTAATTGTGGATATTTTAAATCAAACCATGATGTTTTGTTTAAGACTGCTTCAGTACTAACAGAGCTGCAGCCAAAATTGCTTTTATGTAACACGTCAATTTGACATGCTCAGTAAAATCCGATTTGTGAGAAGAAAGCTAGTTGCAGGATCCCTCAGGTTAGGTTATCCAAAAGAGGAATGCTCTACTGCATCACATTCTTTTCTAGCCCTGCCCCCAATTCCAGCTTCTGGCGTGGACTATTCAGTAACAGCACTTACTGAAAAAGCTCATTAAGATGTCACGTTTGTCAGTTCCTCAAACCTTGCCTTTTGTCAGTTTGCAAAGATTGAGAGTTTTGTCACTTGACCATATTCCCAGCAAATAACAAAAGCACAATGGTCACCCAAGACAGGGAGTAGCTACAAGTTCCTTTTTCTCGAGTTTTGTTGAGACCACAGCTGTCTGGAAACTTAAATCGCTTTTGTTTTGCACAGTTTGTGCAAATAACAAGACTTTGCAATGTGAAATTGAAATGGCCAAAGCATTAATCATGCCTTGTCTCCAGAACCCAGTTAGAAAAGACAAGATTTCAATGAATTCCTAAGGTTTGTACCCCTTGCAGTGAGTGCAGTTCATGAGGACACAGCTACAAGTAGTTTGCTCAGGTATTGACAACATTCAGGTACTGAAACAGAACTGTGAAAGTACCTTGTTGATTTTAGTTCTGCTAATTTTAAATAGTTTCAACTGCAGTCACTAATGTTCTCGCAACTGATAACAGCAAGGGGAAAACACATCCCACGTAAATCACTGACCTTAGTCTTGTATTGAAGTTCATGCTTAAGCTATGTTCTTCCTTACCTGTAAGGATGAGTAGCTGCAGTGACCTGAATGTTTCTATAGTTTGCTCAGCTGGATTGGGGGGTTGTGTGCATTAAATTCATGCTCTCCAAGCGCCAGCAGAATTACAATTAGGTTTCACAGCTGTATAGCTATGGTGGAAAATATCAGGAAAAAACATCTCTTAACAAAGAATGTTTTTGAAATTACTGCCATTTCTTACCTAAGTAGAAAAATTAATTGCTTCAAGTCAGCAAGTTCTATATATTGTGTTCCAAATCTGTTGGATACAGGAAAGATTTTGACAGATGCTTATGATGGAATTTTAACTTAACTGGAAAAGAAAAAAATAGACATTTGTTGTGCAATTACTGTTTAACAGAACTCTTTACTTCAGTGAGTAAGAGCTGCTGATCATATGTTTCTGGTGTGATAAGTAACAATGACAGGAGTCTAAATTATGATCTATGAATTTAATTTCCTTTATCACAACATATTTTTTTGTTAATAACAATGTAAAATTACCATAGTTGCGAAGTTTAAGATTATCAATATGTAACTATCATATGTATAAGTTTTATGGCAAAAAAGGTCATTTTGTGATGCAAATTGATTTAACCACATTTTCCTAAAAATACTGTTTTATTCTTTTAAATGACATTTTGAAGGCCTTTTCTGTATTGCTTTACTTTTTCTCCTGTGTGCTGTTTAATCTCTGAAAAGCCAGGGGAGGCCATATCAGCACTGAGAGTGAGTGCTGCGTAAACCAAAGTAGTAATAAAATATATTCTGAAATTAGCTATCAGGGTTCAGAAATTAAAGGCAAGGTTTGGTCAAATGACCTAACATAAGCTCTCAAAAAGATAAGACAGGAAGAAAGAGACTCTCATTGAAGGAATTAATACTTCTGGACATTGGGGCCTGATTCTCATGTACATTGATTATCAAGTTATTTGTGTCACATATTACCTAATGACCATTTTATTTAATAAATGTAGCAGTTAGAAAACAAAAATGCTGCTTTTCAAATAGCACCAAATAAATGTTAAAAATCCATTTACAGTTGGTTTAGAAATAAGTGATGTCTGGCTATCAGTGTGAGTGATTTTAATTTGTGATGCAATACGTATTTGTGATTCTACTTAAGGATTCTATTTTCATTTGCTTTTTTTTTTAAAGACTAGCAGCTATTGAGGCAGCTGGCAGCATAGGTTAGAAGCCAAGAGATCCAATTAATATTTTACTGGTTTTCCTTTAAAATTGTTTTAACTTTGTAGGTTCTTTTTTCTGTTTCAAGATCTTTGTGGTGGATGGGCACTTTGCAAAAATCTTGACAGTCCTTGTCAGACAAAAAGTGTGGAGTTAATCCTTCTCTATAAACCCCTTAATCTTCCCACCGCCAACATACTCTTTCTGCCCTTGTGCAGGAACAGCACAGCAGTGCTCTAAGAGCCAGCTAGACTCTACACACAAGGGGAATTCCCCTGTCCTAGGACACTTCCTCCTTCTTAGGGCCACCCAAGCAGCTAAAGGAAGACAATCAGCAGATCGACCCCGTTGCTGGGTGTAAATATTGTATATTTGAGAACTTTTAATTGACTGAAGGGAGAATGTTTCTTAGAGATCAGGTCAAGGCTGAAGGAGTCCTGGAATGTGGAGGAGCTGAAACAGATGATGTTAAGAAAAGTAAGCTCAGATTCCAGATTTTATATTTGAAAACCCTGGACTGCCATTTCAATTAGGAACATAATCGTGGTTTTGTTTAGTGTTTCCTTGCCCCTTGTATCCCTGCTTTATAAATACACTTGTGTGATTGTGAAGCAATCAGAGACCCAAGCTGTAATTCCACAGCATTTAACCTTCATCATACAGGTGACTACACAAAACAGTTACGAGTTATAAAGAAGTTCCAGATGTGTTTAAATAAGGCTGGTTACTGAGAGAAACCACTTAAAAAGCTAACCTTCTAGGATATATTTACACTAGTAATAAAGCCTGTATTTAAAAGGTACGGTAGGGTTTTGGCAACAGAGGAGAAATTTTTGGCACTGATACCTATACTTACAGCTTCACAACAGGCCAAGAGGAAAACTGGATCAATACAGATATGATACTAAGTAAAGGCAATCAATCTATTAATTACATCTATAAATTATTCATATCCCTTTTCCCATTCTCGTGCTTCCTTCTTAATAACTGTGTTCTTTAGTGTTATGGAAAGAAAAGAAGACATTAAGCTGAAACACCGTGTGTTTAATAGCACACTGCATCACTCCCAAAGCCAGAAACTTAATAGATGGTGGCTGATGTTTCAAAAAATGTGCTGAAATCAGTAGGTTCTCAAGAAAACCTTATCTTCTGATTATTATTTGTTACTTTTTGCTTGGGTTCTGTAGCCAGAAAGCTGAAGTTAATCTTGTCTTCCCTCCTGTTACAGACAGCCCCTATTCAGAGCCCTTTGATGTCAGTGCAAAGAATCCCATTTTTAGTGGCCTTTGAACCAGATGTAGTAAAAGGGCAACTGAGCATTTGTAGGGCTTGCAGTTGGGTAACTTAAAGGAGGAGACCTCTGTTACCTATTTCTGTTCTCCCATTCTTTTTATCATTTGTAATATTTATATACCATTAAAAGTAATGTAGGTACTTGGTAAAGTGTAAAGAGGACAAACACCTCTGCTGTGGCCATATTGCAATTTACTTAGATAAAAGCAAAGTAAAGAAGAAACTGTATGGCTGTTTTTCAGCCTTCATAGCAGTAGAGCAATAGCACACAAATTTAATGATTCCTGCTTGTTTCAGCTATTGTGAAATTTAGGAAGGAGTTTGCATAAGATAACATATCCTGCTGTTGTAATATACTGGAGACAGGGCTCAGATCTCTGGATAAGGAATGCTGCAAAAATCCTAAGTGTTATTATCACTACACACCACTCTCCCCAGGATCTGAACCTGACCTCACTTCCTGGATCCAAACAATCTCTGTCTTTGTGAAAATAACAGGATTTTACAGGAAAAGACTTTTCTGTAATTATTGCATGAAACAGTTCTTTTCCTCCACATTTAGCCAGGTTTGGGCATGTTACTTGAATAAAGAGAATTCCTTATCAAAATATGATCAATCTGAACACTTCTTGTGTTTGTGAAGAATGGACGGAGAGCTGCCAGCAAGTAAGAGGCAGCTAGAGGGGGAAAACTGAGGTGGCTGCCTTGCCAAGAGAACTTAGCACATTAAGAAATGAGTAAGGCAGAGAGACCACTTGGGAAGGACAGCTTCTTTCTGTAGGTGCATTGGCAGGAAGAAGAAAACACCACTACCAAAGCAAATAAGTTTGGGCAGTAGCCAGCTGTGAGAGGGAGGGAGGGAGGGAGGAAGGGGTGTGCATGTATAAGGATTTGGGTTCTGGTCTGGTTTTCCTTCCTCAGCAGCCTGGTAGGAAACTTGTGGTCAGTTGTTTGTAATGTGAGTGATTGGGGTAATCTATAGTCCTGGGAGAAAAGGGAGGTGTAAAGATAAACTGGAGGAAGGTGACTAGAGACTAGGTATGTCCTGAAGACTATGGCTGGTCCTCAGGCCATTCTACAGTGAAATTCATGTGCTTCTCTAACAGGACTTCCTTGAGAGCTCCCCTTCTTAGAGTGCACTGAGCTGAAACCTGCCTGGAAGTATTTGAAGAGGGCATTTTTTGCATTTGTTCAAAAGTCCAAAGGAATAAAAACCCAGAAACAACTGTCCTGCCTGGAGCAGAGTCTGCAGGGAGGGATACACTGAGCTGCTGAAGAGGTGAGTGTTTGCCATGCTCCTAGGAGCTGGATGGAGCAGCAAAATGAAGTAAGTTGAGGCATGGAAATGGTGTTCTTTACAGCCCCTCTTGTCCAAAGATGTAGCAGTTTGAGTGGAATAAAATCCTAGAGCTGGTGTTGCAGTGGTGTGGTTTGTAGCCCTTCTGGCTGTGAAGGGAGCTTTACTGGACCTGCTGGATTGAAGTGAAGAGCGTGGATTTTGCGGGAATGCTTGGCCTCTCTTGGTGACAGTTCCTGTTTGTCTAGTTAAGCAGTTTGAGAGATTTTTCCTTAGTGTGGCTTCATGATGTGGCATGTAGGTGATTGCAGAAATTTAAAAAACCCTCAGTCAGGCCACAGATACACAGGAACATCTTTTAACAAATCTGTGGGTGAGGTGGGTGTCTTCTAACAACCAGTCTTGTTAGATAATGAGGGCAGTCTGGAACAAAGCTTAATGAAAGTGGTAGTAGCAAATTTGTGTATCAGTAACAAAAACCTAGTTTATTTTATATGATGTAGACAAGGCTGTTGATGTATCTGCAGCAGTCTGTATACCCTGTGATAATAACTTATTCATGTGTATGAAAGCTAAACACACTGGTCAGAACCACCTTCGTTCTCTGGCAAATTTCCTCTTCAAATTTGTACTTCACAACATTTAAGAGATTAATGGTTCTGGTGCTGCCTTGTAGGATAGTATAAATAAAGGTTCTGCTGCAGTTACCAGCTACTAATGAAGTTAGTATGTCCCTATTGCAGCTTCTTGGTAAATCCAGTTTTAAATACAAGTGCAGGTCTGACTGTTTCTGGAGGATTCACAGCTGAGACTCATCAGTCTAGCAACAACCTTGACACCATGTTTGAATATATAACCTTTCCTCTCCCCAAGTAACTTATCTCTCACTGAGAAAAGACTTTCAGAGAGAAATAAACAAGTGTCTGCCTGTATGAACTAGTAAAGGGAACATAAAATGAATAATGAATCTGTATTATTTAAACAGTGTGACATGACAAACTGCAAGTGCTGCTTACACCTAGCCCTCGGAGAGCAGCTTTCTTTGTTGATAAGCTTTGATTGAACCTGAGCCTTTAGTTATTGAACCTAGCTATGTGAATATGTTACATTTTGCAATTGTGCAATATTATAATCCTCCAGATTTTCTTCAGACCATTTGTTGGGGTGAAATGGCACCAGTGTCTGAACACAAAGACAAGACAAAACTGGGCATCAATGCTGTGAGTGATCTGACTTTCAGTCCTTTGGGAGCATTCAAGTTTGGTTAAATTGTTGTAGTACCTTTAGACACTGAGTGTACAGGGATCAGGGGGCTGTAGCATGAAATGTGGGGTAACAACTGCAGACCATCTGTGCAGGTTGGGTGCCCTTAGGGCTGATGCAGGTTTGACTAAATGAGGTTAAGGAAGGTCATGCATTACCAAAGTGTATGCACTATTCTCTAAGCCTTTCTGCAGTGTATAGAGGGTGCAGAGCTATTTTTGTGCATTCTAAAAAGCCATTTAGGCATGTGTTTACATCCTATGGCAGAGAGAATTGCTATTCAGATCCAGGTTACTATGTTGTTTTCAATTTGAGATGCTGTTGGTAAATAACAGATGGCATAGATTGACCCCAAGGTAGCCATAGACATGAATTTCATAACCATGACTGTGTTGTGTTTCGTCTCATTTGTTGAACAAACAATATTTGGCAGCACCCTTCTTGGTGGTGCAAAAGTTACAGCTCTTTCCAGAAAAGGCAGAATTCTACAAAATTAACATGCAGTATTGCAAGATGAATATAAGCCTAACGTAACATGGGAATTCTTAACCTATTTAGCTGTTCTTATTGACATGATTTGGTTTATTCTGAAGGGTCTTGACCTTAGACTCAGTTTGTAAACATCCACATGGGAATAATAGCAATGACAGGAGTTATAATAGACCTGTCAGGAGTTCTGTATGTTTAGTGCTTTTAAGTTCATACACTCTCTGTGTTTGAAACATCAGTACAGGAAAAGAAAGAGGAAATGCACTATACAACCTGCATGTAAATTTTGGATGCAGCTGATGTATCTTTTCCCTTTCTCACATTTTCCACAACTGTGTTTTACCCTATCTTATCAGGATTGATAAAGCAAGTGCTAGTAAATCAGATTATAAAAAAGACTGGGTCCCAAAAGAACATTCTTCTTTAGCTGCTAGGGCAAAATACTGTAGAGGTAATGGTATTTTGTGGGGAAATAGGAAAGATAATGGGGAAAAAAACAATAGCCAAAGGGAGGGGAAAAGAGAAAGTGGATTAACTTACTTTTCACAAAAGAATCTTTTCAATATAATGATAATAACAGGAAAAAGAGGAGGAATAAAGAAAAAGAAGTACAATAGGAGACAATGGGAGAAGTAGAGAAAATGAGTAATGAAACAGGGTAGAAAAATAAAATTAGATGCTAATCTCTTTCCAAAGGTCAAGTATATCCCTCTAACAGTATAGCTAGGATTTTGCTTCTCCTTTTTATGCCTGAGTGCTTCTTTAAAACAAATAGCTAAGCAGGCACCAGGCTGTTTAGATTAGTTGATTGTCATTTGAGTTTCCTAGGTATTATTCTATTTTCCTGGTGAAAATTCTTCAACTGCAAACATTTTAAGGTGATGGTGGTGGTGTTAAGGGCATGGAGAAAAGAGACAATTTGAAATAATTTCTTGGTACAGTGTTACTTTTCATATATTTTAGAAGACATGTTGAGCTGAGCATTGGAGAGGATATGGAGGCAAACTAGAACAAAAGTCAAGTTGCAAAATGCTATTTTATAGATGGAAGGACTTGATGAGGGAGGGAATGAAGGAGGACTGGAATTTGTACAACTCAGTTAACAGTCTGACTGTATTCCTTTGTCAGTATTTTTATTGACTTTCACTTTCAAAGAAATAATGATACATCAAGCTGGTCTCTGAAGGCTGGATGTACCTTGCTGGAACTCATGGGGAAGATGCCTCATTGCCATTAGCAGGGGTTGCGTGTGTGTACACGCGTTTCTACTAAAGAACAGAAGAGTTGTCATACTTTTCTCACTCTGAAGTGTGATTGTTTTCATGCCTTTTGAGTTTTGAATAGCAGTGCCATGCACTTTATAAGGGCCATAATGAAATTCATTATCCCTGGCTCTGAAATAGTTTATTGTTGCTTTGATACTATTTTTACTTTTTTGTATTTTCTCAGACTAAGAATACACAACTAGGAGTCTGCTTTTGATATTTGCAATTTTGCAAGCAAAGATTGACCTGGTGTCTCTACCAGTTAAACTTAGGCTGGTAGTGACTATCTGTTGTAATGATACATAGCTGAAGAGGATACAGGACTCATGTTCATTTTGTGCTGAAACAGAATCTAGGGGCAAGAATTTTATATGTCTGTCATTGTCATAAGCGATGGGCAGAAACCCACTGTCTTACTATAAGGCAGCTACAAAAAGGATGAACTAGCGGTGTTCCCCAGGGCTTGGTGTTGGGTCCAGTCCTGTTGAATACCTTCATCAACCACCTTGATGAGGGAATAGCATCCACCCTCAGCAAGTACCAGATGATCCAGAGCTGGGAAGAGTGGCTGACACACAGGACACTGCGCTGCCATCCAGCGAGACCTGGACAGGCTGGAGAGCTGGGCAGGGAGAAACCAGATGAAATTCAACAAAAGCAAGTGTAAAGTCTGGCAACTGGGAAGGAATAACCGCGTGTATCAGTACAGGCTGGGGGATGACCTGCTGGAGAAGAGCTCTGTGGAGAAGAACCTGGGGGTCCTGGTTGATGACAGGTTGGCCATGAGTCAGCAGTGTACCCTGGTGGCTAAGAGAGCCAATGGGATCCAGGGGGGCATCAGGAGGAGTGTGGCCAGGAGGTCAAAGGAGGTGATTGTCCCCCTCTACTCTGCCTTGGTCAGGCCCCACCTGGAGTGTTGTGTCCAGTTCTGGGCTCCCTGGTGTAAAAAAGACAGGGATCTCCTGGAGAGAGTCCAGAGGAGGTTACGGAGATGATGAAGGACCTGGAGCATCTCCCCTGTGAGGAAAGGCTGAGTGAACTGTGACTGTTCAGCCTAGAGAAAAGAATAGTAAGTGGGTGGCCTTATTAATGTCTATAAATATCTTAAGTATGGGATACATGGGGAAAAGGCCAGCCCCTTTTCAGTGGTCTGTGGAGACAAGAGGAGGCTGCAAGTTGGAGCACAGGAAGTTCCGCACCAACATGCAGAAGAACTTTTACCCAGTGTGGGTGAGGGAGCCCTGGGACAGGCTGCCCAGGGGGGTGTAGAATCTCCATCTCTGGAGATATTCAAGACCTGTCTGTGCAATATGAGCTAGGGAGCCTGCTTTGGCAGGGGGGTTGGACCCAGTGATCTCTCAAGGTCCCTTCCAACCCCTATGATTCTATTATTATTATAGGCTCCAGTTAAATAGCATAAAATAGGAGTTGGGTAATGACTGTCAGTTTTTCACTGAATCTAACAGGAATCTGAGATGCATTCAGGTAGCTTTATTTGCTTTTAGTTGATTGGTGAAAAGACACAAAAATTATTAATAAATTGTAACTAACTGTTTAATGTGTTTCCTTCCAATAGTTTCTATTTGGGTTTCTGAAAATGCACCAGGACATTAAAGTTTGCAGAATATAATAAAAAATGCTGAAAAGGGTTGGCACTGAGAGTAAGGAGATGTGAGCAAGAGAGAGAGTTATACTGCTGGAAACTGGCCACCCAAGAAGATTTGGCAGAGAAAGTAAAGTATTAATAGCATTACTAATCTACTGAGTTTTACTGCCAGTAAAATAAGTAGAGAAGGCAAGATCAAGAAGGAGAAGTTATGAAGCAGCAACACAAATAATATAACAAATTTACAGTTGTCAGAGGTATTATGTTTGTGGCTCCTGTTACCAAACTGTGAGTGTACACAGGGACAGCAGCTATGCCAAAAGTCCAGATAGTGCAGTTCACAGTGGGATAAAGGGCATAACATGATTTAAATTTACTGTGCTTCTCCTATGTAGTAAACTCCCTGCAATTATATATTATAATAATCAGAAGCCATTTTTCATGGGTTTCATTTTTAAATTGACGTTGAATGCTGAGTTAATTGAATGCATTTCTTCTACTCTTCCTCTTTACAGACTGGCACTGTGCCATTGTTACTTCTTGTGTATTTTTCCAAAAATTAAAACTTGTTCCCCTGATATTCTGGATAGATTTTTTTTTTTTCCCAGGCAAACAGTTCCTGTAAATTCAGAATTATTAACTCATTGAGACTGTCATTTGTGGAGAGTTTGGGTCACAGTAAAGATTGTTTCTAAAAAACTGCCTCTTTCCAATCGAGCACCACTCAAGCCAATGCCACATCAGGCACTGGAAATCTCCATTGTACGTTCTGCACCTATTTATATCAATGCTTTGGTAGAAACCTGTTAAGCTTTAATTATGAGGTATGTTTTATTTCTAATGCATAAAGGAAATTCCTCTCTAAGTCTGTGGCCTTCTATTAAGGTTTGGATTTAATTGCCAGTTTTCAATGAACATTTTGCTTTTGTTTAATATTTTATTTTGTTTCTCTTTCCAAGTGATGCTCACTATGACTTCACAGCTAAATAATGACCAGTATAAATTTTTCAGTATATGCTCTTCAGCATTGAGGAACAGAGTGTAAGCATTCAGCTCTACATGCTTCCTTGAAAATTACATGAAGCTATTTTATTTTATGTTTGATTTGTAGCAGCGACTTAAAGGGAGCAAAACCAGAAGACTGTCATTGCTAGATGAACTGCATGTGCATAAGATGTTATTCCTGCCTCCTCCATTCTTATTGTTCCTGGTCAAGAGAGTCGGTTTGCACAGTTGGAGAACTGAAGGCAGTCATAGGTCAGGTGATTGATTTACAAAAAGCTGACTAAAACAGTAGAAATGTGAAACACCTTTGCTTGATATCAGAGTAAATACCTGACAGTAACTTTTTTCTCTAGAGAATGTGTTCAGTATTAGCAATCTCTAGCAGTCCCTCTTCCTTACACAGAATATGGTGAAGCCAGGGCCAGTTGAATCCAGAAACTATCTATCCACTGGAAAACACAGTCTTTCCGGGATGTGGCCCAGGCTGTTCCACATTACTTGGTCTAGGAGAGGAGGGAGAAAAAAACTAACACATTTGTGGTTTCAGATCCTATTATAGATACATTATGGTTCATATAAGTGGGCTAGGAAAGGATGCAGAAGCCAGACAAAAGGCCCAAGTAATATATCTGGGACAAGAACTTTCACACAGAAGACTGTAATAAAAATAATCATATCTTTGGGGGTAAAAACCCATATATTTTTAATAAAACAGATGAGACTTATCAACAAAGTCACATGTCACTAGAATTTCCTAGAAATGTGAAAAGCAGAATAGGAAAAAATAATTCAGAAACAGAGAAGAAAAACAGGTCAGCAGGAATATTGAAACTCAGTGCACCATCATTCATACTTCCTGATTCTTCAGAAGCAGAGGAGGGGACAGTGCTTTCCTCTGTTGGTTCAACTTCTTTCCTCTTAATAAAAGTCTGTTGTTTAGTTTGAAAATTCACATCTGTTTTAAACAAACTACATGAGTGTTTTAAACTTCAGCTATAAATGCTGCTAAGACATCATTTGCTGCTCACAGTATGGTTTATGATTTGGATCACGTACTCCCTTCTTGAATCAGGAACTGAAGCCAGGATTCCCTATCTTGATTATTATCTCAGAAATCAGTGACAAACTGAGTCTCATCATCTGTGAGCTGGGCTCTGCCAAGGGTGACAGACTGCTGGGCGCTACCAATTACTACATGAGCTCAGAAGGCAGAGGAATGTGCTGGGAATCCAAAGGTACCAGCCTCTAGAGAGGGGAGGCTTTGGCATAGCTTTTCTTTTTTTTCCTAACTTGTCTGTTTGTAAGTAATCTGTTTGTTTTCAAAATCTTCCTTACATCCCTTTCCCCAAACTAAGTTAAACCCAAGCAAGCATCCTGTTTAAAAGTAAATAAATAAACAAAAAATCTAGCTATGTAATCAAATCTCAAGTATTTTGCTTATGCAAGGGATCTGAACTAAGCATGAAAAATCCAGGGTTCTGGTATTTTATCCCTTTAAGATCTAGGGTTTGGGTTTTTAAAGGTTGGTGTGTGTCTGTTTTAAACACCTCTGAAAAACAGTTGCTTTACAGATAGAGTGCCTTTTGAGGTTATTTTCTAACCTATTCCAGTACTGCAGTCTCCTCCTGGCTTGAGGGTGTGTGTCTAGCCATTTGCTTTTTTCTATTTGTTTCTGTTTCTCAGGATTACTCATAATCTCTTGGGTCTATAAAGCATGTCTATGTTGCTTTCCCATTCAGAAAATTAAGATACAGCAATCTAGGAAGCCAAACCTTTTAGGTGTAATTCCAACAGAAATATTCTGTTGTGATTTAGGAGGTCACCATCTCTTTCTGGTGGTATCTTACACACTGGGCAAGGGGTGTTCTTCAGGCCTGTCTAAGTGTTAAACCCTTTGAGGCCAATTCTCTTTGTTTTTTATGATAATACTGTTTCCATGTTTGCATTTTGATTCTGAATACAACTGAAAAATAAAATAAGTAATGGTAAGTCCCTTCAGTAAGCTCTAGCTTTGATTTGTAACTGCCAGTGCAGATAGGCTGATTATTCCCCATCTGAAAGAGCTGTGCCTTAAGTAAGCCAAGAAAAGCTGCAGTATTCCCTTTCAGTGCTATTTTGAAAGCTGGAGGTTTTATTTGAAATAGATGTTTGGAGTTAAAATTCAGTTGTTTTGCAGAATAGAGGCTCTATATTTGGGGCATTTGAAATGTGTGGTTTGTTTTATTTTCCTCTTAATTTTTGTATGCTGGCTGTATTTACATTTTATGCCCAGATGGTTTTCTTTAGCGTCTTAGTATAACTTACACGTAACATCTTGCACCAGCGTTGTTTTCTTGATTTATGCCTCTGTGTTTGAATAGTTTGAAAACTTTGTTAGGGCACCTAGTGGGGAAACTGCTTTTTTAACATTGGGGATGGCTGTTCTCTATCAACAGAAAACTGGAAACTTGTGGTTTGTGTGTGAATTACCGGGCAGTATTACAGTTGTGTTGTGCTCGTCTGGTTTGCTGATTTTTTTGTAACCCTTAAAGAAACCTAAAACCTTTACTCCCAGTTGAAACAGCATTTTTTTTTCTTAGTACATCAATAGATCTGGAATCAAGGATTAAGTAATTTGTAATTTTCATAGGGGATCATATTTTTCCTGCGTAATAAAATGCCGTAGAAGATGCTAAGGCCTGCATGACAAACCTAAAGATTAAATTTATGAGCTGATACATGTGGTGTGAACTGTTCATGGAAGGAAAACGCAGTATTAGGTAGAATTAGAAATGCTTATTGCATAGATAGAAGGCCTGCAAATACTGCTGGCTATAACCATTCTGCACACAGCATTATCTGAAGGAATTATACTAAATATATATTTTGCTTTTATGGAAAATTTTAAAATTCTCTGGAAAGTGAAGTGCAAGTCAGGAGTCCTGTATTGAAGCAAATAATTTTGTTCTATGATTAAAAGTACCCAGCAGCCTAAAAAAATAGGATGTATTGAAATTCCTAACATGTGAAATTGAACTCCAATTGAGTGTAATCTCAAAACAAGGTGACACAGGCTTCCTTCTCTCTGCATCTGGGGAGGGCCTGAGGGCTCTTGAGATTACTTGAAAGATGAAGTATAATTGTGAATGAAATTATGCAGCTGGCACGAGGAATTGATTTCTTATCAATTTTGACTATGCTAGTTACAAAGTGGTTTAGCTGGAATAGAAATTAGGCAGTGTACAGCAGATTTCCAGTAAATGTGCCACCTAAACTGGTGAAGCCTAAATCACATTGGTAAGATAAAGATAATAGCTAGTTACATCGTGCCAACACGTTGAGGTCCTTTCAGGGAGGCAGAACTTCAGTCCCAAAGAGATGAGAGCTATTGAAGCAATTATTGGCTACACAGAAAAGTACCTACTTTCTGTCTGAAAATTGCTCCATACCCGTTTGTTTGCATCTCACAACCCCTTCAGACAGTGCTTACAGGAAAGCATCATGCTAAATTCACTGTGCTGGCAAAACAGAATTGGAAAATGTGAAAGCTTGTGATTTACAGGTAATGCTCAGTTTTGTAAGCCAGCATTCCACATTCAGTCTCACTTTCATCTAAAACATACCAGAACATATAAACTCTACAAACAACCTGAAGCATGATGTCCCTTTGAGGGGAAGAACAAATCTTTTCACTGACTATGATATTTATATTCGCCAGGGTGATGCGATTCTGCAGATCATCACTGATAAAGTATAAATTTTTCTGAATTCATCTTAGGAGTTAACTGATGTATTGGAAGATTTTAAATCCTTGTAATCTGATAAAGTACGATTGGGATTTCATTGCTTTAAGGGCTTTGTTGTATTTTGCTTTTTTTCAGAATAGCTAGTGGTGTCCCACACACACCAAAAAAAAAAAAAAAAGGGAAAAAAAGAGAAAAAAGAAAAAACAAAAAACCCACCCCAGACTTTGAGGCGTAGGAACCCTTGGAGCACTTTACAGCTTTCTGGGTTTTTTTGGAGTTGCATGTGTTTAATGCAGACTTGTGGTCTGTTTTAAGTTGTGCTATTCTATGGAGCTTTTGTCTCCCAGTAATGTTAATTCTCCTTGCATTGCATAATTTTTTATTTCTCACTTGCTGGAGGAACATAAAGTACCTGTGAAGATGTTGCAGTTCTGTAAGGCTCCTCATAAGTGCTACATGCAAGTGACTACCCATATATAGCACTCATTTCTCTGGGAGACAGAGAAGTCTTGTGGGTCTGATACCAGTGTGGTGCTCTGAAACTCCTCCTGACACTGCTTGTACGGCCACTGAGAGAGAGGCTTCCAAAACCTACATGTTCCCATGTGTCTGGGCAATTCTCTTGCTAATTTGTGCTCCTCGATTTCCTTTTTTTCTGCTGCTGATTTTACTCCCAAGCCCATTTCTCAGGCTGTTATCTCCATTGGTTTCAGCACCTACTCGTTAACTAATCCCCTGAGCTTCTGCCATCTCACAGCAAGAGAATGCACCAGAGGTCTATTTTATGCTCTCTGCCCTAAAACTGTAGCTCTTCAGCTACATCCATGGCTGAGTAAGAGGTTTTTCTATATGAACTTTGCTCTGCAGCTACACCCAGTCTCCCTTCAGCATCCCATTTCCCGTCCTGAATTCCTGTCCTCCAGAATGACGCTTCCTCTTTGGTTGCTTGAATAACAGAACTGTCTTCTGGCAGTTAGCTATTGCTATCCTTCCTCTAGTATTTTTTCTACAAGGACTCACAGCCTATCTGTTTCCCTCTTTGCCCATTTGAATTTGGAAATAATAAACCAATGAATTAAAACTCCACCTGTCTGGGTCCCCTTGGTGCTTTTTCTTCAGTTCTCTTGTTAACTTGGCAAGTGAAGATGGATGAGGCATCTCCAGAGATCCCTTCCAAACCCTTTTGTTCTGTGATCCTGTGACTTGGTGAAATAGAGATTTTGTGAGTAGACATACTGAAATGTTGCACTGAAATCTGTCTTCAAGGATATGCTGGAGGTAGTCTGATGACACAGCTATTCATTAAATACTTTCAGATTGCCTTTTTTATCCAGGGCTTCTCAACAGGGCTTATTGGCTTATGTGAGGATCCCCATAAGCATGACTAGTCTGAATTGGTTTACCTCACGCCAACTTGATGTGTCTGCTCTGAAGTTCCATGTTTCTGAGATACGAGAGTTTGGATTGAACCAGATTAGTTCTTCCTGAACCCAAAAGCATGTAGGAATATCCACAAATGGAGAAAACCAGTATGTAAATGGAGCCAGGGGAAGTGGGAGCAATGGAGTGAAGTAGAAACACATGTAGCAGTAAGAAATCAACATGTTCCTGAACAGCTCTCCCAGAAGATGTGGTACTTTCTGTGAACAGATTAGTTGAAAAAAATTTGCTATGTTTTTAGTAAGAAATTTTTTGGCTGCCTCCAATGAAACTACTTTATTAAAATATCAAATTGTAGATTTTACAGTATGCAAATAGTGAGACAAATGAGAAACAAGCTATAAACATGTTCTGCCACTGATGTATAGATATTAAAAGACTTTTTTTTTTAAAGAAAATGTGAAGCACTAGTTAAATAACTATTGCACATTTACTGCTTTATTTTGGCTTTCTTTTCAGAAATAATTTGAAACAAGGCGTGTAGCTTGCTGTGTTGTAATTTATGTAGATGGAAATATGGTGGGAAATAACCATTAGATCTATTAATGGGTAATTTAAATCTGGTTTTTTTCAACAAAATTATTTGACACAATATCAATATAGAAGGAAACCAACATCCAAGTTACCCGACTGTTGGAACGCTAGCCCTGAGTCTTAACAGAAGAATGTAGAATGAATTTAACTTTTCAGGGGGCTAAGATATTTAAAGCAGTATAAGCTATGTAAAGAGTTTAGGGATAGTCAACTAAATAGTTTTGAGTTGACTCAACCACTCCTTATTGTCACGCAGCATGGGATCAAGGGTAGTGGAAATATGCATGCGAGGAAGCGTGAAGAAATGGCTCTCTCTCTTTGTATATCTTAGCGGCTGTTTTAGACTTGGCCTTACTGCAACATAGTTACTGTTGCTACAGTCCAATCT
Organism: Laterallus jamaicensis coturniculus; assembly: GCA_022605575.1. Classification (NCBI taxonomy): domain Eukaryota; kingdom Metazoa; phylum Chordata; class Aves; order Gruiformes; family Rallidae; genus Laterallus; species Laterallus jamaicensis. The sequence continues at coordinate 5,450,272 of JAKCOX010000029.1, forward strand.
GGAATCTTTCCATCAGAAATGCTATTTTGAGTACTGACTTCTGAATGTTTCATATCTCATTGTTCTGAAATTCACCGCATCTAGAATTTGGGAGGTAAATTAAATCACATTTAATTTTAGGTGGATTCTTTGCTGTGCTATATAAGACCAGATTTGGTTTAAATTGCTTTTTTGGCTTAAAGATTTCTATTGATTTCTGGAGCCAGAAACATGATAGAGTTGCAGGGTCGGGTAGCAGAGTCATCTGAATGGCTTAAGTAACTTGGCATGGGATGTGTGCTTTGGTGTAAAGACAGACATGTATTTTTTCTTAAATGTTTGGTATCAGTCTAACTTTGTTTCAGCTGAGCTGAATTAAAAGTACAGTGAACACAGAGCTTCTGGAATTCCTGTTCATGCAATACGGATGCTCATATATAGATAGCATCAAGCTAACTTGCTACCCATTTTCTTTGTTCTACTTAAACAATAGCAGATCTACATCTTTCAGGTTTGTTTTTGTAAGATGAGTAAAGCACGTCTCTTGCTCGGCATGTGAACCTCAGCCATATCCTGAAGAACTTCCTGGACACACAAAGGGGGTCATGATTGGAAATAGCCTGGATTCACTGCCTTCTCTGATTAAATGACTACATTTGGGGATGAGGAGATTGCAGCACGTATTTTCTGCCTTAACTTTAGCATGACTTTTGACGTGGTCCTCCATGGCAGCCTTGTGTCCAATTTGGGATGTTAGTGTAGACGGACGAAATACTAGATGAATGCAGAAAATGGCTGGACTATTTGGTTTAGAGGGTACTGATTAATAGATGATACTGTACCTAGAGTCCAGTTACCCGTGGAGTTCCTGAGAGTCTGTTCTTGAATGTGTTCTTGATGTATAATACCCTATTTAATATCTTTAGAGATGATCTGGAGAAGGAAATAAAATGCAGCTTGACTAAATCTGCATGACACTAAATTGGATGGAGCAGTCAATACCCATGAAGGTAACATAGCTGTTTAAAACAGCTTAGATAGCCTGGAGGAATGGACCGACCAGAACTCATGAAAGTTGACAAGGACAAATGCAAAGTCCTGTACCTGGGATGACCTTGTTCAATGCTGACTGGGCAGAAGGTCTTCTGAAAAGGATCAGGAGTTCTGGTGGGCTAAACATGAGCCAGCAGTACCCTAGGCTGTGTCACATGGAGCAAAACCAGTAGATTAGTTGTAGATTGCTTGATAGTAGATTGAAATTATTATCCCCCCTTTACTCAGCACTCTTTAGACTCCATCCTGTTTACTCTGTCCAGTTTTGGGCTCCCCAATACACAGAAGATGGTAACTTGATCAAATTTAGTGCAGGGGTACCCAGATCTGGAGTCTGGAGCGTGTGATTAGTGAGGTGCAGCCAGGACAGTGTTCACCCTTCCAGAAGAGAAGATGCCTTTGGGTTTAAATACCAGCATGCCAATAGCTCTGAGGCAGTTACAGTCTAAAGAGAACCATACTCTTTACTGAGCTGCATGTTGGGAGAATAAGACACAATAGTCGTAAGTTGAAATAGGAGATTCCAGCTGCATATAAAAAGGGGGGAAAAATTCTGAGGATAATTATACATTGGAAGCAGTTTCTCAGAGAGAAATCTCCATTCATAGAGGTTTTCAAAATCTGACTGAACAAGCCCTTGGGTGTTTTCCAATCTGAACAATTCTATGAAATAACACCTAGGCAAATAAAAGTAATCCAGTCTACTTGTCTCCTTATGGAGGGTTTTATTCTGCCTACAGAAACTACCACCAGGATGTGGATCTTGAATATTTGTCCCATAGATCACCTTTGCTTTACGAGTTTCATCACACTAGTGTAGATTGCAGTTAGCCATTCTGTCTGAAAGCTGTTATCTGTGCACAGAGATTTTAGTTGTGAGACTGGAGGAAGGAATCTTAAGGGGAAGATCTGGAAGTTGGAAGAGGGAGTATATAGTCAAGAACATAGTTGCACGTCTGAACTGTGACTTATTGATTTCAGAGATTTGGCAGATACTTTCAGTCATGAACAACAGGTTACAAGTGATGGCTGCCAGGGTACCTTTTTACTATGAGGCTAAATTTCCAGTTGTTAACCCTGAACACAGTAGTAATATATGTGTTTGCAAACAGTTCACAGCCTGCTGGATTTCTATCCGGATTCCCACTTGCAGAATCTTGATACATTTTGGGCATAAGTGCTCATGCTCCGAAGCTCTTTGCATAGCACCTGGTAAATTAAAATATCTGAAAGGATTGTTGTTGTTTTCAAAATGTCAGTAAATATATACATATATATATTTTCAGATCTATTTTAGAAATGCTGTGTTGATCATAGTATCCAGAGGCAAAGATAAGTGGTAAGGTTGTTCTCCTCCCAGCCACGTTTATTTTGTGTTGTTACTAAACCAAGAATGGTTCTGGTTGTTGGGTTGGGTTGGGGTTTTTTTTGGGGGGGTGGGCTGTCTTTGGTTTGGTTTGGTTGTGGGTTTTTTTCCAAGAATACAGTGTGTTCTTGATGAATACAAAACAGAACATCTGGTAGACTTAACAATAAAGGCAATACAATTACATCTTAGTAACTGATCCAGCTTGGATAAATTTTCATAAATTTTCATAGTGCACTAGTCACTACTATGTGAGTTCAGGTGGAAAGAAACAATGGGTGTAGGCATTGTGTCTGACTCCATGAATGGCAGGGATTTCTGAGAGAAGAACTGCTTGATCGCATTCGCCAGCGACCTCCTGTGTGTAATTACTTTGTACAGTGAACGCCTGCATTCTAGCTTCACTTTAAATATCCCAGAGGAAGTATTTAGTAGATGTAACTGCAATGAAGCATTCTGTAGCTGTATTTTCCTTCTTTTCAGTTTAAATCTTACTACATGATCTATTGTTTCCCTAAAATATTTTACCAATTCCTTTCCTTCCTAAAGGGAATTCTTCCTCTGAATATTTCTAAGCAAATGCTTCATACAACATGTTTCAAACTTTTCTCCTAGTTATATTGGTACAATGTCAATTTAATTGGACCACATTGGTGTAATTGAGAGCAGAAGATTGGTTCCTTTCATCTTTCTGCATAAGTAATCTATTTTCCCAATCAGTTTGGTGTTTTTTTTCCCTCCTTGGAATTTCTTCAAATTTGTCAACATCTTCAGGGTAAGGAGGTTCTCCCAGTTCTAACAGCACCTGAATTCTTTTTGAAGCACGGAACATGTTTCTGCAGGCATGTTATTAATTATGGATATTTCCCTAATTCCACTTCTCTGACAATTGTCCAACAGTTCACATCTGCCTGTCCACATCTGGTACAAATAATAACATTTTTTGTGTTTTTCATATCAAACATCTAATAATGACCCTTTTGCTTTTCTTCTTATTTTTGAATCAAAGTTTGTAAATCCCTTTTATATAATCCCTTAAGCTTTATAATATTGAATGGGATGAGGCAGCTTTTTTGTGTTTCACTTAGCTATATTTACTTTCTTGCTTCTGGATAACTAGTGATTTGAAGTCTGAGACCATTGTATCATTTCCCTTTTAAATATTTGCTCCATTTAGAGCTAGCAGAACCCGTAACTGGAATCAACAAAGTTATGCAAAGCTCCTTCATAAGAAGGATGAGTCGGAATAAAAACCACCCGTGGGCTGCAGAGGTCATGGTGATGTGTTCTGTGGCTGTATTGCCTTCCATTCCAGAGCTCAATGCCAATTATTTTCCATAAGCAATAGGAACATTAAGAGGCACTGTAGAGTTAATGGTCAAATTACTTTTTAAGAGGTGTCATTTTCCCTGTTCCTCCTTCCAGCCAACACGTGTAAACGTGTATGTGCACATAGCTATCTGAGTGGGTAGTTGTGCCAGTCTTGTGATTGCATTTGTACCTGCATATTTGAGATCGAGCTATTAGAGCCATGGCTCAGCTTCCCAGGAAAGCATTCCTCTTCTCAGACTGTGGTTTCCTAACATAGGTAGGAGCAATCCTGGCTCCCTTTCCCCTATTTAATTGCTGACCTAGGTTGCTGCCAACGCATGCTTTGGAAATTAATTTTGTCCTTTTCTTTTTGCATTAACCATTTTAATGAAGAGAGGGAAGCTCCTGTAATGGCTGCTTCTTACAGAGTGGGGAGGATGACAGCAGCTCATCTGAATGACCCTGTGTATTTGAGGCAACGTGTTTTATTCAGGAATGTACAGTGAAATGAAAAGGATGTTTTCAAGAGAAATCTGTGTGTGTGATACGTCTAATAAAGAATGATAAATCATAGAAGGATTTTTAGATATAAACACTGATTATAGCTCTATCAGAGCAGAAAGAACTGGGAGGGCTGTTGATGTGACCTTAATTTTACCCCGTGAATACCTCTGTAGTGCATAAGAGGCTTTGCTTTGCAGAGGTTAAGTATAATTCAGAAAGATACATGGAAGCATGACTCCACGAAAGCTTAGCTGCCTACGTTTGTCTAGAATGATTGACCTCCTCAGGAGTACTACTGAACCTAAGTAGCATTCAGAGACATGTGGAGAACAGGACCACAGGAGGTTATGAAACACAGCTCCTGCAGCTTTCACCCAATTGCTTGTTTTGCTAACAGCATAATCATCTTTGATCAGAATCAGTCTAATGTATCTCAACTAGCTTGCTCTGAAACACTTATCATTGGTGGCTTAAGTACATACTCCTAATATTATATCCAATGTTGTACTTAGAATTGCTTCTTTTGTCAGTCAGCTAAACAAAAACATGCCACAGATGCATATACACACAACTTGTGATGCTTAAAAAAGTGATTTATGGATTGATTAATTAATTGACTGTATTTGAATCACCTCATCAGTGATTCTAACAGTCATTAGAGACTTACGTAGCATGTTTTTCAAAGCCAAAATAGTCTGTACACCCATGGCACAAGAATCCTATCTGACTACCTTGCAAAGCACCTACAAGTATGTTCGAGTGGGTCCATCCCTTGTTTAACTGGCTCTTGTACTTCTTCTGAAGTCAAGCATTACATAAATACGGAACATATTTAGGCAGTTGTCATGAGTAGTCAGCAGGTACATTACCTGTGAGCAAGAAAACTGCTTTTATGTATTTAAGTACTGCTTAAACTTAAGAGAATGGCTTATAACAGGACTCTGGTAACACTGCATTTCCCTGGAAGACACAGCTTTTAAGCTATGTGCCCTTTTTTTATCCATATGACTTTTTCAGAATGCTGATAATAAATGAGAAATACAGACCAGGAATCTTAACCTGCAACCATAATTCCACACAAATCCTTAGGGTAAAATTAATGGTTTAACAAAGCTACTTAACTACATGAAAGTGATTATCATATAAACACTCATGAATGGGAACAAATTTGGTTGTGTAAATAGAACATAAGGAACGTATAAAACCAGATATACATTGTGAGCAATGCAAAACAAATGTCCTTAGGTCCCACTCTGTGTGTATCAGTACTGCATGTACAGCCACACAACTACTAAATATTTTCAGTATTGTCTTTTGGGGAAGCTATTGACAAATAAGAATTTCTGAATAAAAATAGGGCTGGAACAGCCCTGGTAATATTATACCTGTAATACCAAATATTGTTACTGAAGTTCCCCAGTGATGCAGAGTCTATAATCTCCCTGGGTGATTGGTTACATTCTAAATTGCCCCTTAAGTGGAAGGCTTTTCTTAATATTGAGTTTATATGCTGCAAATTAAGCTCATCATTTCATATCCTCCCAGAATGGATGTGGAAGACAGATGATTGTGATAGTCTTCCCACATCATTCTACTGAACTTTTCTGTGTATATTCGCTTAATTTTATCTTCTGACAGCTAGCCAGCTCTTACTTTTTCTCATAAATTATATATTCAAGGCAGATCTTCATATTTGTGGGTGATCTCTGGGCTTGCTCTGGTTGGTTTGCACCCCTCTCATCCACCCTTGTGTATGAGTTGGGATTTGTCAGGCAGATCAGTGAAGTTGAAATAGTTTGTTCACATCTGAAGAGGGAAAGACTCAAACATCCACTTATTCACAGTCACTTTGAGTAGATGTAGGTGTTGAATATAGATCTGATCAATTATCAGCATTCCTTATTGATTAGCTTTCTTCAACAGAAGGAGGAAAAAGTTGATGAGATGCATTAATGCAAAGGAATTTCAGATGTGCTTATAGCAAAGCAGAGATCAGAACTGCTGCTGACTTTGAAGGATAAAGAAACGCAGATTTTTCTCTGCGCCTGGTGCCCTCATGTGGCTTTAATGTTCAGCTCCTTGCAAATTAATTAAATACATCACTGCATGGCTGACACTTTTGCTGTGTAAAAGGTAGAGAATAATTTGCCTGTATCGCCCTGTATGGTCTTCTGTGCACACAGCATCTTCTGGAAAGCCAAAAGATGCAGTTTGCCATATGGCCAGTTGGATTTGGATGTGCAAACTCCTCAAGTTCCCTAACTTAAACCAAGAACATTTCTCATAGTCTTCACACATTGATGTTTATGATTCAGACCTTACTCCTCCAAGGGTTTCTATGGCTAAAACGATCGTTGCTAGTTGCTACCTTCTCTATTTAAAAATGCCACTATAGAGCTAACGGTGTTTTCTTGGGTTTCAACTCTAATGTTAGGTCAGATTTTTATAACTGATCTAAAATATCAAGGATTACTTCAGTCAGGGAATGGTGTTTAAAATGTACTTTCTCAGCTAACAGAAAATCGTCCCAGTTTTCTTCCAGCTACAGCTGCGGTATGACAAAGAAATGTCTATATTTAATGCTGTAAAACACATGCATAGAAATGCACAGCACTTCTGAGTCTGTTGTTAGAATATTTCTAAATTCCTGATCTAGAAATTCCACTTGAAAACACATCATTTAGCCAGAAACTTTATGCAAAAAACCTTTATTTAGCATATTCATTACATGCCCATAGATGATAATACCAAAACTCTTGCACAAGCAAGAGGAGAGGATCGTTGTTCTGGAGGCTGCTGGTGTGGTTCGGAGCAGGGGTGGTCTTGCACTGTGTTTCCTAAAGTTGCTTGGTGGAGCTTTTCTTTACAGCCAAATCAGATTTAATGGGTATGGACATTTTCCGTTCGGTCCAAAAGACTGTGCATTTGGGGAGACTTTGAAGAACTTTGAAACAATTTGAAATTTTACTTCATCAATTTTTTGAAGGAATGGCACAGAACTGAAAGTTCTGATTAAAAGTTTAAAAACCCACCAGTTCTCATCTGAGCTACTGTCAATAAAGACACACAGGGAGTTCAAAAATGAAGATGGAGAAGGATCTGAAGCTAAGGCAGCTGAAACCAGGCATATCTATTAACCTGCCCATGCAAGCACCTGCATGACAGCCGTCAAACAGCCTTCAGGGAAGACTGGCCAAAAGCACTGGCAGGAGCACTGTGGCTTGTGCTTCTCTGCAAGCATTGCACTTCTTTTTGCTACAGATTCAGAATCCAGCTGTGACTTTGAGTCATTCCATCAAAAACAGTTCACAAACTTGGAAGGTTCAATATTGTGGCAATATTCATGGCATCTCCTTCCTTTCCCTCTTCTTTCCCTCTTCTCCCAAACTGGAATTGTATTTGTGTACTTCTATGAATTCTCAGTGTTTAAATTCTTTGCACCTGGGATTCACCCAAATACCCCTCCAGTTTTTTCTTTGATCCTTCTTGTGCTTGTACCAAGCACAGTGAAACTTGTCATATTAGAGAGATTATCATCATTTCTTGCTAATTGTCTCTCTCAGAAGTTTCCTGAATAAGATTTGAGGTCGACTAAGAAATTTAGCATAGTTGCTACTAAAAATCATTAAATATTGATATGCTTGAACTGTAATACTAGTACATGTACTCGGGTCTTCATGTTTCATTTTTATTAAGATAAAATAACAGTTTAAAGAGAAAAATGTAACATAAAACCAATCTACAGCTTGATCATTCTTTTCAGCTGTAACATTCCCAACACAATGGTATTTTCAATACCATATCTCAGTCAACAAAATCCCCAATGTGCAGTGCCTTGCAGCCTGCCAGTGCTGATGCCATTCCTTACACAACTGAGTGAGCTCAGCTAGCAAGCCTCCCAAGTTGTCCCTCACCTTATCCTCTCACTGTGCCACGTGTGGAGAGAAAACAGGTTTGCAGAGGTCGGTCTGCTGTCAAGGGCAGCAAAGGAACAGACCAGCTCAGGGCATGTCTGAGCTGCAAATTCAGATCACACACAGATCAGTAGTAATGCTCTTCTTACTTGGTAAATGAGAAGTAAGGCAAAAGATAAAAATGCATCATTCCTTAAATGAATATCCCTGGATTTTTTTTTTCCCTGCAGTTTTGACACCAATTATTGGTGTGATTGGTGTAATATTGTAATGTTTCTAGAAAGGGAAAAGTATCTTCCATGGCTCATCCTCTATTCTGAAACAAGAGATTTTTTTCCTAACTTTTCTTTTTTTAACACATTACAATTAGGACCTGGTGTAATATTTTGATCATGATTGTTGTTTTCTGTGCCAATTGTAAATTCATTAACATAATTTGAGGTTAATGGTGAAGCTTGTCCTGGTTGTGAGACATCTGAAAACAGGAATTGCCTGGACTTGGTACTCAGCTTATCTGTGCTGACTGCTTGGCAGCTTTTTGTACACACACACTTAGTTTTCAGATGTAGTGCACTAGATCTCCTTGTGAGTATGGTCTGTATAAACTTACCTGTGTGTGATTAAAGTAAAAGCAATTCTAAATATCCCATGTAGGCTAATTCACAAAACCCTATGTATGATTCATAATGTAAGGACAATAGACATTTAAATATAGATTTTGACTATTATGTATAAGTGGAATGGTTTTAATGTTTAATCAAGCAAGTGAACACACTTGGTCAAAGTAAAATATCTATTTATTCACATAGAAAACAGTAAATTTTAGGGTTCATAGCACAAAACTCTTTGTTAAAAAAAGAAAACAAGCTATGCCATATAGCTTCTTTACTCTCAATAAAATAGCATCATTGCAGTTAAAGTTAGGGTTACAATAAAAATGCAACATCCCAGATTACACTGGTTGGAGCACAATGTGATGAATAGAATGAGAAAATCCTTGTCAGAAATTTTACCACAAGGAAATATCAATAACTAACACCCATATTCTCCAAATAGAAATCAAGACTATTTGAGTATATCTTGGCATAGAAGGCACAAAACACAAAGCAAAGCATGCTTGTGTCATCTGTCACAAAGAAGCATTGACATGTGTGCAACATGGAAAAAGATGTGCATTTTCCCAGACACTTCCCACATCACAGATCCCCTTAATGCCAGTGTATCACTCCCTGGACAGATGGCAGTGACTACAAGAAAAGAGGAGTATATAGAAGAGAATACATCCATACCCTTCCTGGAAATCCTAGCTCATATATTGAGGGAGCTGCTGCTTTAGCCTTGTTGATAGTAAATAAATACACTGCAGCCTTTCAATAATACACCCACTGGCAGCTAGGACTTGTGGGAAGTATGTAAGAGTGGTAAGCATGTTAAAAATGCTGGAAACCTATAAACACAGGTTTACCACCTGCATGTCAATGTGTGATGCCAACTCCCTCTTTGCTTCAAATAAGCTTTTTTTAAAAAGTTTGAGTCCATGAAAAGAAAGGACTCCTCAGAAGAGAATGCTGCCTATTGCACAGAGGAATGGCTTTTCTGATTTTAAGGTGCTTTGGAACTACAGATCAAACATTGGTGGTATCTCCTTCTGTAATGGGCCACCATACAAGCAGCTTGTAGAAGCTTATTTGCTATATTTCTATAACCAGCCTGTCTTCATCATCACTGCTAGTGTCATCATACTCAATTCTGGTTTGCTTCCTCATCATCTCTAAACCCCTCTTTTTGTATGTCTTGGAAGGTGTTGCAGAGTGAGTCTGGAACTCGGGGGACCTGAGAGTCACTGGGGGCTCTTTAAAGGTAGTAGTAGCTGTTTCGTGTGGCCTTCCTAAGCTGTTTGGCTGCAGGTGGGTTCCATTCTTGTCTGTGCTTCTGTGAAGATCAAGGATGTTTGGAGAAAAGTTTGCCTGCTCTGTGTATTCTGTACTGGGTAATTTAGCCCTTGGGACTGACTCAGGAAGAGACTCAACTTTTGATCCAAATAAGCCTGAATATCCAGGCTGGGAACTGGGACTTGAGTTTTCTTTTGGAGAGGAGTATGTGTTTCCTTCAGTTGGAGGTTTCTTCCTTCCTGAGGCTTGGATCGCTGGGTCTAATGTACTGGATCTTTGACTCTCTGACTCGACACATAGTACGTTTTCCTGGCTTGCTTGTAGATGTGAGGAAAGAGGGCCAGTGGTCTCCAAGTTTGTGCTGTCAAGTTGGTCACCTGTGCCTGTATTTGTAACAGCAGAAGGGCGAGACCAAAATGAAGGTGCCATTGAGTCACTCTGAACGTTTGGCTGTGACTCCCCTGGCACCTGTTGCTGAAGCCCAAGTGGTTGTGTCACTAAGCAGCAGGTTTCCACATCACTGCTGGCTCGCTGCATGGCTGTATTAGCTGTGGCTGAAAAGGAATGAGCTGTCAAAGATACTTCCAGAGGAGCTGTAATGTTCTGAAAAGAGAAGTTTGTTCTTGTGTGTTCCCTGATTTGCCCAGAAATGACCTGTGGAAATTACAGGGAAAAAAGAAATTTACATTTAAAAATTGAATCCAGAGCAATTTCATCCATCCTGTGTAAAATTACAATGATAACTAAGTTGACAGTAGAAAACATTTCTCTCTGCTCTACCTCATATCAACTGAGTAATTAAGCATAATGTCAACCTTAATTTATCCAACCATGATTATATTTGCACTCTTTTTTTTTCCCCTATTACTGCAGACGAAGTTACTCATTCCTTCTGATGAGCAAAGGTGGATTTTTCTCCCAGTGTGTGGAGGAGGTGTAGTAAAGATGTATTTTTTTCGTAGGTGGGTTTTTTTCCTGGTTTGGTGACAGATCGTGCTTGTAATTTACAGATGATAGGGCCTAGAGGGTTCAAGCTGCATTCTTAGGTACTGTCTGGGATGACATTTTATTCATTAAGATATTTTAATATATCTCTTGCAATGATGTTTGTGCAATTTAATGTAGAGGGAAAGGTCTGTGATGAGTCTGTAAGAAATGTCACAGTGACTGAGATGGTGAGATATGTGTAGGAAATAAAATTACTTATTTAAAAACATTTTAAGGAGTAGGTTCCTAAATATGATACTGGTTACACTGCACAAAGAACCAGCAATGCTACATAACAGCAGCCTGGCTCAGTAGCTTTTGTCTTCAGGTGTGGCCAGCAGAAGTCTGGGGAAGAGTGTAAGAATTGGGATGAGCACAGAATATTCCCAGCAGCTGTGCTGACACTGTGCACCACAGTGCTGTCTGCAGCACCTGCAGGTGTGTCTCAGGCCCTTGCTACCCAACACAGCTCTCGATAGCTGTGAAACCAGAGCAGCACTGCCTTCCACAAAGGGCTAAAGAAATTCAGTTGTGATGCTGGATACACATTCCCACAACTACATAGCCACTACTACCCTTCCCACTTCTCTAGTTTGAAGTTTACTGTCTCTGTCTCAGGATACTCTGTGCTACATCTCTGAAACCTCTGACATCAGCACTGACCGACTCTCTACAGCAAGCACAAGAAACATCCTTTTCTATTGATGTAAGTTTAATTGTTCTTTTTTAAAAAGGTAGTTCTAACATTAGCAAATTTTCATTATCTTTTAACCCCCAAATATATTTAACACATTTTAAACAAAATCTGTGATCCACGGTAGTCTAGAACTTTAAAACAACTGAATATAATCCAAGTTTTAATTACCAATATCTTTTTTTTTCCTTCTAAAAACAGTTGCATATGAATTAAGTTATAATACCTACTTGTTTATCCATTTTGTCTTTCTGTTTAACATGGTTTAGATTTTCAGTAAGGGAAAATATTCCTGAGTTATTCTTTCCTTCTTTTTTCCTTCTGCTAAGTGGCTTGTCTGAGGTGGAACCAGGTGTGTCTTTCTGCTGGTGTAGGTAATTGTCTATTGAAAAGAGGTGGAAGAAATTTTTAAGTTTCATTTTTATCCCCTGCCTTCCATGCTTGAACTTACTACAATTCTAACATCACACTACTAAGACTTTATATATATACTGTGTTTATACTGTCTTCTGTACATTTTATTCTAAGCCTGATACATTTTCTCAGTTACTCCAAATGCATTTGGTTTGGGGGTTTTTATTGGCCATTACTGTCCTGCAAAGTAATAGCTATTCCTATCTGCTATGAATGAACACAAGGTATTGTCCCTGCTTCCAAGACTGTTGCAATTTGCATTAATATCATTAATTAAATGGGGAGGGAGGGGTTGTCTTTGAAACACAGGAAGTGGGACAACACACCACACTCACTTCACACTGCAGACATACAATCTTGTTTCAGAAACCCACAATGATCCATGTTAAAACTGCTTAAGAATCCAAGGGAAGCTCGTTTTGAGTTATTCCTTTGTGAAGTGCCCTCCTAATTGCCAGATTCACATAGGTAAATATTTGTATGAAAATCATTGCTCAGTTCTGAAAATCACAGAATCGTAAGGGTTGGAAGGGACCTCAAGAGATCATCGAGTCCAACCCCCTGGTGTGTGAGGTGTTCGTAACTTTACTTGCAGAACACACTGAAGGACAAAAGTGCTTTTGCAGTTCCATGTGAAACAGGCATATCAGGATCCTGCTAACATTTAGTCTCTTAAAAAATAAATATTCAATACATTAAATGATATTCAGGCTACTCACCTGGTACCTTTGATTGAGGAGAATGGCACTTCTTATACTTATTAAATTTACAGGGTTGTGATGAATAGCCCTTTTTCAAAGCATCCAGTGTTCTAGTTGGAAAGCAGTGCCGCTTGCTTAGTCGGGTATTCTTCAACTGAGTATATCCATGTATGTGCCTCCCTCTGTACCTGCATTGCCTATGGCATTGAAAGGGTAAACAAATATATGGTATTTCAAAGTAACCAGAGTAGATTAATGCCACATCATCAGGTAAATTATGTCTAACAGCAATTTAATGCTGTGAAGGAGATGTTTATGTTGACTCAAAAAAACCCTCTGGATTTCAGGCAGAGAGACCCACAATTATTTTATTATTTTTTTCCTCAGCAGGATCCAATAAATCCTTGGTTTGCAAACAGAAAAGGATTCAGGAATAACAGATCCTTTTTCCTGTATCTGGAATTTTAAAACAACATCCTTTGTACGGAGTTGAATTGTATGGGAATCACCTGGGACTGCATAGTTGTTGGCTCTTCTAATTCAATTTCTTATGTGCTACCCATGGGTCTGCACTGATGAGCAACACAAGTATTTCAGTTATTTAGAAAACTCACTCTGCTTTGGTTTCCACTCTGGGAAGATCTGTCAGTAACTTGTACTGAGCGAGGCTGAAATACCTTGGGAGGCCCTGTTCCTGTATCAGTAGAATCAGTCACTGTACACACAGTAATAAGTAAATCTAAAAGGTTGTGTTTGGTAAGTGTGTTACTTTCCATGACATTTGGCCAGTTGGCTACTAATACGCAGGGTCTGCGCTTTCAGGACCCTTAACTGAGTCCCTATACTTATTTGATACAGCCAAATAAATTCTGAGACCAGCAGGAAAAACACACCAAAACACCACCCAAAGGCCAAACCAGGAAAAAGTCCTAGAAGAATGTCACTAGACTGGGGAATATAAACCTGGCTCTTCTATTTTTGTTCTTTCTGAACCTTCAGAATTGCAGTACTGTTTGCCAAACTCTGCACGGTGATTAAGTTACTGACACTGATTTGTCCACAAGGGAGTCGCTCTGTCTGATTTTGGTCACGAAATAAGCTAAGAGCAATATATGCACACAATATGTGTCTCTTATTGAAGCAATTCATCAGCCATGCTGCTGCCCCATGCTCTTGAAAGATTAGAGGCTAAATCTTCCACTGATAGGAACTGCCATTAAACACAGAGAAACTGTGCTGATTGATGCAGCGTGGCTTTGGTAGTTTTATACTCAAATTCTTCATCCTTTTTATTTAAACTGAAAGATCCTTCAACTTTCTGGTGGATATTTTAGTTTGGTTGGGAACTTGGTATTTTCTGCATTCCCTTGTGAATACAAATTCAGGAACTAGATCTTCTGAGGGCACATCTTGCACACTGTTTTTAGCTGTAAAAGGGTTAAAAACTGAAGTACTTTGGTTCCCATCAAAGAAAAGTAAATGCTGACAATTTTGACAGATAAGAATAATTTCTAAAGCATAGGGAGAGTCAACCGACCAGTCACCAGCTTTCTTTGCTAATTGGTTTGTTAAGAAAGGCTGTTCCTGACAGTAAACAACATACTGGAACTTTTTATAGTTTACCTTCATGGAATGGCTGCAATGTGGGAATAGCCTTCTGAGAGATTTTTCTTCCCCCAGTTTTGACAAGGTTTAATTTTGGGGATGACTTTTTAATTTCTGTTGACTTTTTACACTCATTTTAGCAAAATTATGTCTGTATCTAGGAAAGCCAAAAACCATGTTCCTTACCATTTTGGGGTGACTTTAATCTTTTTCTGATTGTGGCTCCTCTGGAGTTTATTTGTTGAGGGTTTTTCCTTTTTGCAAGCTACTGTTTTCTTCTTTTGCTCTGAAGTATTTTTGAAAGCACCACCAGGAGCTGCTGAGCTGAACTGTTGAGAATGTTCAGGGAAAAAAATAAATACATGAAAATTGTGAATGACAGTAACTGAGAGAATGGAAATCTCTGTTCTAAATAGCACTGAATAGCATAGCAGTTAAATAGCATGACTGAATTTTTCCTTTTATTTACGTGTTGTTTTTTTCTAATCACTTTGTCCATCTACTTTTATAGAATGAAATTAAAGCAACTCACTGCTTTTGTGGATCTATATAGAATTAGTGTGTTCTTCTGAGATCTTCTTCCTATCTAACAAGTAAGCTTAGTCTTACAAACCTGTTCTAGGATCTGCACAGACAGACTAGTCTATCTTCACTTACCTAAAGAAGAAAAGCTTTCAAGCCTTAAGCACTTTGCAGGTTATTACCGAAATCTGGTGGTGTTGACATTTCAGTCTAACTAAGCCATGAGAGACCTTGTACACAGCCTGTCTTTGACTCCAAGTATCTCCAAGTATAATGAAATCTTAACATTAATGGTCTGTTTAAGTCCTACTCTAATTAAAAATACCCATTTAATGTGAAAATAATGAAATAGATATGCTGGTACAGAAGAATATAAAATATACTCAGCAGGGGGAAAATCAAGAAATAGAAATACACTCTTCTCACTAGGCAGCATTTCTACCAAAATTCCCAAGTGAAAGAAACTTAAATGTTCACACAGAAGTATTTTTCATACATCAAATATGTAGCTTATCTGAGAAAAACAGAAATTGTAGACTCCACATCAAGAAATGACTGCAAATGTCCATAAATACGCTTTATATAATTATTTTTCTAATGGAGGGTGTGTCAGCCGATTACACCCTCTTGAGAAAGGAAATAGGCTTATTAATACTACCTCCTGCATCTGTTGTCCTTTAGAAAAGGATGAAACCAATGTTTTTAGACTCCTGTTTGTTAAGCCATATGCCACAGTCTTGCTAATATTTTTCATTTTGAAAATTGAAATATCATATTTTGACAGCGTGCACACGCTGCTCGGTTCCTTGTCACAGGTGTGCATGGAGGAGTAGGCAGAGTCTGCGCTGCCCTTCTGCTCAGCAGGCAGAGGAAGGCTTCTTGTTAAACAGCACCACGTTAACCGAGGCTCAGCGCTCAGCGAGGCCAACGTGCTCTTTGCGCTTGGTACCGTTACGCTGCCAGAGGAGCCAGTCAGATGCTTGTGGAGCAGCACTGGGAATTCCTTACAGGGTGTGATGAGAGCGTGGCAAGGAAAAGTGCCAAAAGAATGGCAACAGTAAGTGGGGTTCTCTGCTGAGCTCTGAGAGTGCTGCGTATCCTGTGGTGCTGGTGAAGTGTCCTTAAGGATGGATGGACTTCCACCTCCATCCCACCCCATGACTGTTGGCTCCGCACCCTCACTGGAAGCTGTTGTCATTATCAAAGAGTCACTTCCTGAGCAAAGATGATGTAAAACCTTCCTCTCTTCTTTGATGTCAGTGGATACGAAAAAACCACTTGTATGCATAGAAGTAAAGTATATTTTCTTCTTTGGGGTCTGTGTAGAGGAAGTAGTTATGCTTATCCACTTTGCTTCTGTTTGTCTTTGATAATTTAAGTTCTTTTTGTTCTGTTTGTTTTTCCAAGCATCTCTTACAATATCCCGGTGCCTGAAATTTTGGTTATAAAAGGTGTTATCTGCTGTGGTTAAGATATTTGTTGTTTCTGAGTTGACTGGAGAACAAAACACTGGAGTTTTCCAATTTGCACATACGTTCTGTCGCAGCTCTCCTTTGCTGGCCTTTTGTTTCACTTCAAATTTTGCAGGGGACCAAAGCACATCATTAGAATGAGAACTGAGTGATCCACTACTGGAAGTGCTGGGAGAATTGGTTAAGGTGTCTGTCATGGATGTGCAAGGTGCAGTCTTCTCTTCTGATCTCAGCAAAAGCGACACATCGGAGGCTCTCTTCTCTTGTGGCAATTTAAGGAGATATTTAGGAGAAAAGGCATTTTGTGGCAGGACTGGAGTTGAACAACCAGATTGCAGATCGTCAATTTTAGAAGACACATCAACAGTAGTGTCACCAAAAAGCAGTACTTTTGCTCCTGTTTTCACAATACATGTTTTGACATCTTCATCTGCTGCACTTTGCAAGGCAGAATTGCCCTCACTTCTCCTTAATTCAGACGATAAAAATCCCACAAATGAAGCATTTGAGATCCTCACTGAATGTGAAAGGTTAACATCGCTATCATTAAAAGTTTGGGGGGGGATTTTTATTGTTTTCTTATACTCCACATTCTTAGTACCTCCAGTGGATTCATTAATTCCTGTGCCTAATTTTTGCTCCTCCACTTTGCTGGGGAATTTCACTGGTGCTGTAGAAAGACAGGGAGTGCTAGTGCAACAGACTCTCTCTGCTTCACTTGCTGCATTGTTTTCAGTACTGGGACTAGGATGGGACTTTGAAATAACGTTCTGAGCCTGCTCCGCTTCAAATTTCAGCTTTTTTCTTTCTGATGGTAAATTCTGGGATTTTTCTGCAGCTTCTCTGTTGTTGTAATGGACCCACGGGAGTGTCAGGGCATACTGGCCAGTCTCCTTATTCCCACTGTGTTTTCCACAGTTACCTGAAATGCTTTTACAATCTGATTCAAATGGACTGGATTCTTTCCCAGGGCTTGGGTTTTCCCATTTGTTACTCTGTACTGGCAAGCAGTCATCACTCCTTCTATTAGTGTTCAGCTGACACTGAGTATTTTGAACCCTGAGTTCAGAATTGCTTGGAGCTAGTGACGTGCTGCTGGCACTAGTGTATTTATCTGTGTCACGGCCGCCGAGGTCTTGGGAAGTTTGGCTCATTTCAGGATGTGCACTGGTGCTTACTGCTTGTGATGTCTCCATTGCGTGGGGTACACTGCCTGCAGCTTCCTCAGAGGACACATTCTGTAGAATACCACTACCATTAGTACAGGTTTCTGATTTACTGGTGTTTAAAGCTGTTGTCACAAGGGAGCTCCTGTTGTCTCTCTCCTCAGTAATTTCAGTACTGCTGACTGATTCCTTTGAATCAGGAGTTATGCTTGTAATATCTGTAATCTTATTCCCCCTTTGTTTCATTTTCTTGGCATTTTGACTGCTTTTCATTTTTTGGTAGATTTTCTTAAATGTTTCATCTCCATACATTTGCCATTTTTCTTGGGAGAACATCTTTAGCTTCCTTTGATTGTATTTCTTATTTTTAACACTGATTATTTCTCCAGCCCCAAGCTTTTTACTCTCTTGCAACTCCTCTGATGGAGGAGGATGTTCAGCCACATTACTTAGTGGCAGATCATCCACTGCTGTTTGTCTGACTAGAGCTCGGGGATGGCTATTAGGAAAATCCACAGAATTTGCAGCAAGACTGTTGCTAGGCAGCAAACTGGCAGTGCCTGTATGTGCAGACTGCTTAGTAAGAGAAAGTGGTTTTGAGCAACCTGCTTTATCAGGTGCCATTCTTGTGCCCTCCACAACCGGCAGAGAGTTGCTTCGTGTAACAGGCACAGCATCTATTGTTGTGGAGAACTGGGTGGGGACTGAATGAAAAAGCACTGCCTTGCATTTTTCTAGGGGGGCAAAGGTAGATTTTGCTGAACAGAGGGAAAGATTCTTTTTCCTATTTACATCACAAGTTCTGATGTCAAAATGGAAAGAGTCTTTGTATGTATAAGGCATTGGCAGATCTATGCTTCCCTGTTTAGAAAGAACAGTTTTTCTGGGTCTAACGTTGTCTAACTGGGTATCATCCACCACACTTTTGTTATGAGAAATGAGTTTTGAAATGTGTTCTTCCAGCCTCCTTTTCTCTAGCTTTGAGGCTGTAGCTTTCTCAGCTGCCTCAAGCTTTGCACTGCTTCCGGACATACACCTTAAGCTGCTGAAGGCAGTTTCGTTTTCCAGTTCTGTGCTGTGCTCACAGAGACTGTGCAACGGGCTGGATGATGCCATCTGTTGTTCTGTACTGTCGGAGCGTGACAGATACCCTGAGTCAGTGCTCTCACACTTCTTTAGCTTGCAGTCAAATGGCTTGTAATCCCACTGCTTCTCCGAGGAGGTTGCTTGCTGCCTTTGCAACTGGATATGCTTATTGGCAGTTGGAGTTCTTTGTTCCTGTATCTTCTTTCTCTGGCACTGACCATTTGGCAAAGCTCCTGGAGAGGGTAAACTTTGAGGGTCTCTTTCAGGAACCCCCTGATTAGCCTTTGAACTAAAGGACTGACTCGTTGTTTCATGATTTTCTGAAGCAAATGATGAACTGCTTGTTACTGGCAGAGAAAGGTCATTCAGAAGTTTCTTAGTGTCTGTTGCAGCACTGGTCTCTGAACTCATTTGTTTCTTCTGTACTCCCTTGTCTTCACAGGTGGTACTAAGTCGTTTGCTGCCTTGATGTGTTGTGATGCTCTCTGTTGATCTCTCATTTTGCTCCAGTGCACCACCAGTATCTGAGTCTGAGGGCAGTCTGGTGTTGTTCACATGTGTTTGAGTTCTTCTGTGTTTATACAAATTGCTTTGAGTTTTAAATGCAATACCACAAGTGGTGCACGGAAAGGGCCTCTCTCCTGTGTGAGAGCGAATATGTTTCTCAAGGACACTTGGCTTCAAACAATCCCGTCCACAGTGTTTGCAGATGTATTTCCCAGCTTTTTTGGATTTTCCTGGGCTTCCAACAGATGCATTTGCACAAGAATTCGGTGATGATAAAACTGGTAAAGTGCTCACTATGTTCAGTGTTAGCGTTTGCCCAAGTTGTTTCTGAAAAATGGGGTGAGGCTGATCTGTGCCTTCTGAAGGAACAAGCGGATTCAGGATTAGAGGTATGTTACTGTTGTCTAGATTGACACAGCTCCTGCCAGTCACTAGCTGACTGTTCGGCTGAAAGCATCTTGCCTGGACGGGCTGATACAGGGGTATGGTAAGGGCTTTCAGATACACAGGTTGAGACAGTGCCTGTTCCTGCTGAGGAACAGCACTGCCTTGGCTGAGATCGGAAGTGTTCTGTGCAGGCTGAAGGGTAGAGCTTGGAGCTGGACGATCTACTAGGGCAACTGTAAAACCAGGCTGCTTCTGTGCCTCCATTTCGAAGGTTATCTGCCATATGCTCATGTATCTGTAAGGGAAGGGAAACAAAAGAGAGGGAATCTTCAGATAGAAAATAAACACTTTCAACTGCTGGGCAAGTTAGCAATTAAGAATATCACAGATCTTACATATAGGTGTTTTACAGACAATAAGTACTTCATTTTCTGGTCAAAGAGATTAATTTTTCATTTCTTAGCTAGAAATTAAAGTTAGGTACAGTACTCAAAGTATTAGAAATAAATCAGATTTGCAACTGGAGACCCTCAGCACCCCAGAAATAATACCATTTTAATTTTCTGGAACCATATCCCCATCATACCATGTTAATTTAACAATTTACGTTCATAAATAGTATGGCAACACAGAAAAATCAAGGCTAGAAGGCACCTCAGGAGATCTCCAGTCCAAACACCTGCTCAAAGCAGCTAGCACTGAGGTCAGATGAGGTTGTTCAAGGTGTTAACCAATCTGGTTTTGCAAACCTCTGAGGATAAAAACTGCACAGGCTCTTTGGGCAGCCTGCTCCTAACACAAGACATCAACCACAGCTGCACAGTGTCAGTGTAAGCTACAGCTAAACACATTGCATGGGTGATGCAGAATGAGAACAAGTGAAGGGAACAAAAGGTGTCCTGTGTTACACATGAGAGTTATATAAATACCTACAAAGTAGAAAAGATGGTATTGTATGAAAATAGTAGGACAAATTAAAGCTGTCTTTTGTGTAGCCCAAATTAATTTTGTCTAATTAAGGTATTAAAGTAGTATGATATGCTGCTTGGTTTTAGATGCTTTCAATGCCAGATGAAAGCTTTTTGTAGACAGTTTTTGGAAAAAGTGAACTTAGGAAATCTGTCAAATATATTCAGGGTTGGTGCTGGTCCAGACTTCTTGATTTAATGGAAATTTGTCTCACCATTTTTCTTTCATAGAAACAAACAAGGAAACTATCAAAATAAGAAAAACAAGATAGTTTAAAATTCTTTTTGGAAGAGCTGACAGAGGCATTGGCATAGCCTCTTGTAGTTATAGTTTGGGTGAAAATTAGGTGATCTGTGAATAATTGCTCAAATTCTTATTCAGCTATACTCACAGCTCTATATCCATTGGCTGTTATGGGAAATAAACTGTTCTTCTGTAAACAGTCATAAAAACCCCATTTGAAATAACATAATCTGTGGCTAAATGTGAAAACTGCAATTTTTTGCCTTACTGCATGATCTGTAGTGGGGTTTCCTTACCTTCCTTGACTCATTTTAATAGGCAATCATTACTAGGAAACAGGAAAATTATTCAAAATGTTGTTTGGAATTTAGACTGGTTCCACATGACACAAGCACTGCATCAAACACCATTTCAAAGCAAAATCTGTGTTGCATGCAGTTACTGATAATTTTGGAAGAATTCATGTAAAGGAGAAATGGCAAACTCAATGTCACTGTTTTTGAGTATTCCTCAGCTACTATGAGAGCAGTTAACAAAGCTGGTAAGTTGATATAAAGCTGGATGGAGATCCAGGAGAAGTTTTGTAAATTCACAACTGAAAATGATAGTGCCTCACATCACTTGAAAAAATGACAGAGTAACTTTCTATAAATGATAAAATGAACAGGTTCAGTTCAATGAGGTAGGAATTTGGGTAGTTTTCATATTAAATATATCCACCACTGAAACTGAAACATAAAGAAGCAACCGTCTTGGTTATCAGTCTTCTGCAAAGTAAAAGGGTTTCCGTATTAAGATGTTGTCTTAAATGTCACTGATTATGTCATCCCTATGTGTAGCTCACAATGCAACTGTAAATACTTGTCTCCTTGAGCAAAAGAAAACCAGTATACCAAAAGAACCTAGTATCCATTACTGTGTGCTTCTCACTCTGCACCACTTCTGCAAGTTCTGTGGCTGGCTGGCGTCACAGACAAGGCTTAATCTTCCAGTCCCTCCCTGATCCACCTTGCTTATTGCAGAATTGGAAACGTGGAGGAAAAACCAGCAATGCAGCCCCAGGATGTGTAATCTGACTTTGCTCACCCAAAGATTTTAGTGTAATAAAAATCCCAGAAAGCAACCTGTAGAACGAGCTGATCTATGCACAGGTAACTCAGTTACCAAACACAGGCTTTTCTTGTCCAATTCAGAGATTTCTACATGGAAAATCACTTAAGTGGCTTTGTAATATAGCTATTGACTTTATTGATAAGAGAATGTTAACAGAATATGGCTTGTTAAAGGCTTTAAGTTGTTATCCATATTCCACAGTGCAGTTAACACTACAGGATAAAAGTGGATTTCTCTAATTGGAAAGTGAGGTTATAGACATTTCAAGTCCATTTCAGATAGTTCTTTAGCTATGCAATGACCTTTATTTACAGAATCACAGAATTGTAGGGGTTGGAGGGACCTCAAGAAATCATCAGGTCTAACCCCCCTGCCAAAGCAGGTTCCCTAGCTCATTTACAGTAATCTAACCACAGCATACAACCAAACCCGCAGTAAATGGTACTCATACACTAATCAGGTGGTAGTTTTTCCAAAGATGTGACAATAAAGAAAATTTGAGGGGAAAAATTATGGTGCAGAGACAAGACTTGAAGAAAAGTGAAGTCTGAATACCATGTAGCTAGAACATCTAACAAGTACTATGTCAGAGGAAGCAAGTCATAGCACCTGTGTCCCTGCCTTCCCCTGGAGAGGCAGCTGGAAATGCAGAATGTGCATTTCCACCCTGATAAACCTGCTCCAGCTCAAAAAATACATTCTGTCCTGGAGTGCTCTCATGCACCTGGATAGCTGATGTCTCACCATTTCAAGGCCCGTCTGTACAACATTAGGACTTGCAGTGGACAGGTATTTTGAATGCAAATCCTGTAGTTCCAAAGTACCAGGCACTCTGTGTAATTTCACTTACTCCATTACATTTCTGGGGCCCAAAATACAGTGCAACTCTGACGGTCATTTCAGTGCTTGTAATATTCTACAAAGTAAATACTATAATTGTTACAGAAAATTTAAAGGAAATTTTTTATTAATGCTAAACCATGAAACTAAATGGTGATACACAATCTCTTTACAAGTTTAATAATACATTTCTATCAGCTGTGGCAGATTACTGCTTCTCACAGCAAACAAAAGATACTGTCTTCCTAAGTGAACCACTGAACAACCAGTATTAATACTTTCTCCTAATTAGGTAAGGCAGATTTTCCAATAAACAGAACTGAAATCAGGATTTAGCCTTTTCTAAATTAGTTTCTTTAACTATCAAAACTGGTCCATAAAATTCCATACAAATACAATTATTTTGTTTAAATTATGCCCTCAGGTACACAACATAGGTAGCTCTGTGGAACACTGAAAAGCCATAAAGTGCATTAGTTTCAGACAACAAATCAGCATGGCAGAAACTGTCATTCTGTATGTAAGTATAAAGAGGGGGGGGGGGTATGGTACCAAAAACTCAATTTAAATCCAGTGTATTCCTCTTTTATATGTATTTTTTTCTTGATCCAAATATCTTTTATAAATGTTACTCCATTCTATCAGCATATAATGGTGGATTATACAATCAAAAGATTTTTGTCTTCTGTGTGGCACACATAAATGCACTGTCAACTGCCCATCATTATTAACAACATCTTTAAATAAACATATAACCACTTATTTCCTGCCCTTATATACAATTTTTGACACAGTATTGAGAGGAGCATCATAGTCTTTAAGCAGAGGCAATGCTCAGCTTCCTGGTTTGGTCCACAGATATATTCTGTAGACACAAAAGAGTTAGTTTATTTTTGCAACCACACAGAAGCAGCATTTCAACAGCCTGAACATACATAATATACTATATTATACTAGAAGTCTTTAAAAGCTTTCGGTGATCCCTACCTTAAGCATAAGACTAGAGAACACAGAGAAGTGGAATCCTCCTTAGTCTGTGAATAATTTTAGCTTTCATACCTTTCATTGAGCCAGGCATTTCAGCAAAAGAAGTCTCGTTCCTGTCAATATTTGATGCAAGCAGAAAGAAACGAGGACAAAGACTTGAAACGGATTGCAAGGAGGAAGTTGTTTTTTTCTTTTCTTTTGGTGTCACAGTAACAACTTTCACAAAACAGGAAGAGATGAAACAGAAGAAAATGAAGTAGCATTTTGATCTCTTCGTATCCTTTATCATTATTCATGTAGGAACCTATAAACAGATCATCTTTGAAATGTGGGGATTTCATACACTGCATCCAATTGTATCATTCACTGACACAGTGGTAGAATTTTTTTATGGATAACCTTAAAAGTAATTAGTGTCTAACTTTACAATATAGATCTCAATATAAAGAAAAGAATTATGCTACACCTGATACACTAAACTCATCCAGTTTCTTCTGATGGTGCCCTACAGTAGGGTAAAAACCAGTAACCAGGAGGGAAAGTACTTCAAGGATGTTAAAAGTGTTTAAAGGTCATGCACAACCTCCCTCCCTAAAATGTGTAAAGGCTGTAGGGCAAACAGGATAGGAGACAGGCAAGAGAAGTGAAAAGATCATTTTAAGAGTTTCCGTTTCTTTTGTGGGTTGAGTTCATAGCAGGTCCTGGGATAAAGCAGTCAGCAGAGCAAAGGTGTCCTGTCAGGGCAGCTATTCTTTGGGCAAGCACCTGTTTAAAATAGGGACTGGAAGGGCTACTTCCTCCATCACTGTTAGTCAGACAAAGTAAATCCCAAACTGGAATGTTGCCTGTAACATTACAGAGTCAGCACACGTGGTCTGTGAAAGTTCTTGTGGAAAATGTAGCTCTGAATGTGGCTGTAATACATGCAAAGAGCATCTGCTCAGTTCAGGAAGCTGCAGCTTGTGTATGTTGGATAGTGGTGAAACTGTAATACTATGTTTGCCCAATATAATTCAGATGATAGAGTAATGATGGAGGTGTCAGTGGGTTTTCATCCTGCACAGCTTTATTGATCTTGCAGAGTTTTGCCTGTTGTTTGGATTGCTTTCTGTTTGTTTCTGGGCCCTGTTTTTTTAGCCACTAATTTTGGAGGTGGAGAAATATTTCTGTCCTACTCTTCCTATGTTTCTTGCTTGTCATTTAGTCAGGGAGCAAAAAATCTCTCAACGGGGCCTAGTATCATTGCTTAAAATCCTTCCAGTTTCCACTATACCCTGAAATGCTCCCAGTAATTGGTGATGGCACTGTACATGCCTAAAATCACTGAAGCTAGAAAACTACTTGACATTGTGAATTGCTTACAATGACTCATGCTTCTGATCTACAGACTCATTCTGTCCATATGGATAAAACCACATGCAGCAACTAGGTTCAGCTCTACTGGGAGATACCTCCCTAAAGGAATGTATTCTCACATGTAAGTGAGATCTTCTGGAGGATTATTGCATGCTACAGTCAACAAATGAACAAAGGAAAAAAGATGCACATCCTATAATAGAATACTGGTGTGAATTAGATCAGACAGATATTATGGGCATTTTACATAACTGGTCAAAATTAGTTTCTATTCAGTTTTGTGACATGTCTGAAGTCTGTTAGACTTTATTCCACTTTGAGATTATTATAAATTAAGATGAATTCACTTAAAAGAGACTCTTACTTTAAGCAGTACTAATAATTCCAGCAGTATGCTAGAACTAGTAAGGGCTCTAAACCACATGTAAGCTTTTAAAATTAATTATTATATACATTCAGTAGCACATCAAATTCTAAATGCTAAAACTGCAAGCTATTTCTTATCCTGAGAGGCTGAAAGTAGCAATAATTAAATAAAACAAGTTACAGCTAAAGCAAGTGACTGCATGGGTGTCTGCCACTATGAGACAGGTTTCAGGGCTTAGCAGAATCTTCTGAAGCCTGATCTCTAAATCTTGAATAAGGGACTCTGGAACCAGCCTGACCCCTCCTATGATTATTCCACTTATATGGATGAAGATGCTGCTATAATGGCAAGAAGCTGTTAGGCTTGTACAGTTCATACATAGGACTGGTATTACACTGCATTAGTTCTACTTGAAATTAAGTGATTTTTGTTTTCTTTTTTTACCCAGTCTATTTTTTGGGGGTCACTTCCTAAGATGGAATCTCTGTGCAAGGTTACTTTTGTTCATGCAAGTTCAAAACATTGACCTGCTCAGAGAAACCCACTTCAGTTGGCTCAATATACAGCAAAACATATATTTTATTCTATACAGATAAACCTACTGTCAGGCTGAGTATGTGGTGCTGCACTGCCCTTCACTCTCAGTTCAAGCCTTAATCAGGATTTGAGGAAGTCACCCCACCTACCACTGGTACCCATTTCTTGGTTCCAAGAGGCTGCAGAAAGGGCTCCTTCCCAGGTGTCTAAAACCCCCATCCTTCAGGACACCTACAGGGGCTTAGTCAAAGTTGTGATCAAGTGCAAGAGAAGCTGTGGGTGCCCCCTCCCTGGCAGCGTTCAAGGCCAGGTTGGGTGGGGCTGTGGGGAGGGTGTCCCTGCCCATGGCAGGGTGTGGAAGTAGATGGGCTTTGAGGTGCCTTCCTACCAAACCAGTCTGAGATTCTGTGATGACTATATGAAAGAAGCAGTAAGCATTCTTCCTGTACTAATAGGGAAATAGCTTTCAAAGATCCTACCAACTATATGCTTCAAAGTACTTTACAAACTTAAATCAAGAAAGAGTATTTTACAGGATTTTTCCTATGGTGACAACGATGCTGAGAACACCAGAAGAGAGATACTGGAATCACCATTTCCAGTTGCTAGCCTACCACTGATGGCTAGCAAAGGGTGCCAGTTGTTTATGAAGAACAACCTTGATTGACTAGATAGAACTTCTACTTAAATATTAGTATAACAAAGTAATAGTGAACCACAGGGTCTGAAATTAATTTTTAAGCTCCTTGGTTGATAGGAAGGTTTATGAGTGTACCTTTCTAGACCTCAATTCAAACTAGCAAAACAGAATTTATACATTTCCTGATTAGCCCAGAAATTACTGTTAATCTGGGTTTACCTAAAAACTATTTCTGCCTTTGCTCTTTTCTCTGTTTGACTTCATACTTTGAAATGTCTCATAACAGAACTACTGACTTCACCTTTTCACTTGCTCTTAAGGGTTGTAGCTGATCTTATAATGCTGCAAGTTCCACCGGCAGCATGCAGACTGCTTTTAACCTTATTAACCAGCTTGAGACCCTCTGTCCCCTGCAGAAGTTAGTATGAAAATGTGGAATTCCCTAATCTTCTGAAACACACATAATCCTGCAGTGATAACATTTCTTGCTCAAATTCTGACTTTGGGAAACTTGCAGCTTGTTAGGAAGTCATTGTTCCTGAAGTTTTGCCCTGCTTCCTATGTTCTAAAAGTACAAAGCAAGTAGAAAACACACTGCTTGGAGTTTGAAATTCTTGTACCCTATCCCAAAGACAAATACTTTCAACTCTGTGCTTCCATGATTGTGTAGTATCAGTGAAATGATTTTATTTTCTTTTTTTAAACACTCTACCAGAATACAGCATTGAAATCTTTTCAGAATGTGATCTGTAATCCTTCATTCTAGAATAGCATCGTTTTGGCCATTACTAAGTATACAGTTCTCTATCTTTTTGGTTCCCCTTTTCTTGAATATCCATAAAGGAAAACATTCAATAAGAACACTGTTAGTTAAAATGCTTTTAGTATTTTAGTATTTTTAGTAGGCAAACATTGTATTGGACCTTTTGATCTCTTCATGCAATTTGTATCAGAGAAAATTTCCTATTCTACTCCTTATGCTGGTACTTTTCTCTGCTACAGTCCTAAGAAATGCTTTCTAGTTTATTATTGCCTTTATTTTAAATTTACTTAACTTCTTTCTAAGAAGAAAGATATCTAACACATCCATAGGCTTTGTAACACTCTTGGTGGCTTCACAATCAAAAAAATGGGATTGTTAGTGTTTTAACAAATCTAAAACCCTCAGAGGGATTTCCATTCTTTTATCCTTTCATAAAATTTCCTCCTGTGCATTTCCCTTGTTAGGAAAGAGTTAACAACCTCCAGCCAGCAGTCTGTAATCAACAGGTTGCTCTATCAGAAGAAATAATAACCCCAATCCATCTTTTAAAGTTTAAGAGGTTGGACTAAATAATAAAAAAATCCTGATTAAAGCCCTCTTAAAAACAGAAGTGGGGCCAATACTAAAATGCTTTGTGTTTTAGGATAAAAATCTTTCTTGTTGCTAAGTGAAAGAACCATCACATTAAAAATATATAACTTTAAAAATTCTGTCTTACCATCTAGAATTTAATTATATCTCTGTCTATATAAAAGGATAACAAAACACTTGCTAACCTTTAGGTGGCCAATTCAGAGGCAGGTGGAGAGGTTCAGGTCTCCCTGGAATAGCGCTGAAACAAAAGCAGCATCCTGTTTTCTTTTTTCGGTGTCTTTCTCTTCTCTTTTTTTTTTAAGCATTTGAAAATTGAAGGGTGGGTGGTGGGGTGTGTGCAGAGAGAGGAGGGGGTGAAGTCAGCCCACGCTTGGTGTAGGAAGAGTTTTAATGGCCGATGCTGGTAATATGGTTTGCCTGCTACAGTGTCTGCACTACTGCAGCTCTGTGTGTGGGCGTAAAGAAATGACACGACTGGGTTTCAAACCATTAGACTGAAGATTTGCAAACAGTTAAAAAAAAAACAAACCACCACACAACTCCATCAGGCACAAATGAAAAATGATTACTTTTTTCTTTAATCTTTTTCTAAGGTTTTGGGGAGGGGTTTGTTTGGTTTTGGTTTGGTTTTCTGTTTGGGTTTTTTTTTTTTAACTTAACAGATGTAATCCAGTCAAGTTTCTTCCTCAGCCTCTAAATTTAAAAAGGTGAAGTATTTACAAAGGGGCTTTATTTTACATCGTGTGAGATTATTTTCTTTTTACATAGTATGATTTTTGCTATTATTTTTTACTTAACCAACAAGAGCTTGTATTCCAAAAGGCATCCAGATTTCCACAGTAAAATGCCTTTGCACATGCTAAAGAGGTACCCGAATTTTGGTAGCACCAAGTAGCACTGTAAGATAGATAGCTCAGCGTTTCCTATCAGTTTGATAGTTCATTGTTCAATAATTAGCCTGTGACTCTTCCCCTGTGAATATCCCACAAAACACACAAGAAAAACAGGGATGTCCTGACAGCTCATTTTTGTTCAGTAGTCTAATGATGCATCAGCTTACTGATCCAAATCAGACAGAAAACAGGTTTGAATATTTGCTGTAACTACTGGATATAAAGGAGACCAACAGGAGTGAGACAAAGGCATTGTTCTCTGTAGTATCATGGGGAATGAGAGGACAATGTTATTTAAGCTAAAATAGAATTGCTGGCACAAGAGAAGGTAAATATAAATTATTATGAATATGCTGATGTTGGGAGGGACAGGTGGAGGTTTTTTTCAGACAAGTGAAAACACTTAGCAAATATATTTTTGAACCAGAAGGAATATAATGGAGACAACATGAAGCTGTTATGACTTGGCTGCTCCCTGATTGTAAGGAAACAGAAACACTTGTTAAGCGCATGTCTTCATGTACACTTGCAAAAAGACATCCAGTTTGAAAATGGTGTGCTTAGACACCAGGCATGTTCTTCAGGGGAATGGTTTAGGTGTGTATTTTTTCAAGTATTCAGATGAGCCTCAAATCAAACAGGATTTCTATAAAAAGCAGGGCAACTGGATACCAAGGCAAAGGGGGGGTAGAAAGAGAGAAAACTTCATGATGCCCATGTTGCTGTTTAGTGCACAGTATCACTGGCGGTTCTTGACCCCATCTCCTGACCCAGTGTGACACAAGCAGCTGAGAGCAACCAGTGTTGAGGAGTCAGAGCTGAATGCCAAATCAGCAGAATTCAGTGTGTGAGTTAAAATAGCAAGAGTGGACTTGGGGACTTCAGAGTACTACCCCCAAACTTTAACAAAATACCTGACAGAGGCAGGTATCACCCTACAGTGAAGGGAGAATGATCTATATCTATCTGCTAAAACTGTCACAGGGATAGATCACCACTGAGACACAGAAGTACAGACTGGCTTGGTATTAAGTGGGGTTTGGCTTCTAGCTGCAGTACAAGCTTAAATTCTTCTTTCATGCACAGACCAACAGCTGAGGTCAGCTCCAGGAAAATTTTGCCAGAGAAATGTCTGTGACCTCAGCTGATACAGAAAAGTGCATGTTTAGAGAGAAAAGAAATATGGCTCCCAGCAGGGTTACATTCATGCAGACCGAGTGCAATTGTACAGCATGAAGTAGATTGCAAACTGAAATAGCTTAAATCAATTCAGTAAAACTGGTAATTTTCCTACCATTGTAATTTTGTTATGTGTATAGAAGTAAAAAAGACAGATTTTTACTGTGTCTCAAAACTCTTAAGTTATTCTTCGGGTACTGTGTGCTCTACAAAGACACTTCTCACTCAGTTAAACACTGTACATTATTAATTAGTATCATTTGACTTTTCTACTGTAATTTGTATTTTTTTAAAAAATAGTAAGTAAATTTTCCTGACCCAGTTTGAAAAGTGTAGTAACAAAGTGCTTAGCCTGAAGCAGTAACTCTGAAAGGTACATGGTGCTCATTTGTGTCTCAGTATGTCATGGACAACTATATATTGTGACTCTGTAGTAGTTGTATTTCCAAGTACCTGCAGCATTCATCATTTCTGCCATGGTACTGGCTGCCTTCCTGCAGATAAAGTAACATCTGGAGCATGTAAATGCACCTAATTCTCCTCTGAGGACTAATCCCAGTGAAGAATCATTACATAATATTCCTATTGGTTATCACAAATACTAGTTTTTATAGATGTGAACTCTTAAATTTGAATGTACAGAAGTCATGGTTGCCTACACAACTTTCATTTGAACACAGGCACCTTTCCACTATGGCACTTCGCATGATTCTTTTTTTCTCCTCAAACATCACAGCTCTGTATATCCACAGAATATTTTAAAGCAAATATTAAAAGTCTGGAAATTTTTGAATATTAAAAAAATATTCAAAGCAGGAGGAATTAAAGCTTTCTAGTAAACTGGACAGCCAACTGTTACCCTCATATCAATATTGCATAGCAACTACCAGGATTCAGATGGCACATTTGTCTATTTGTTGAAACAGCAAGAACCACCACCCCAAAGAGCAGCATAACCCTCCCACATACGTCAGGCCACGCTGAGAATAAATTCCAAGAGAAAAGAAGTTAAAGACAAAAATGTGCTTGAATAGCAAAAGAGAGAGACACTGCTTCTTGAGAAGCAAACACAGGTCTACTTGCCAAAGAAAAGCCAGGACAAGGAAAAAAACTTAAAACAGAAGGTAAAATTAATGGATCCTGTAGGGAAAAGACTCAAAGGCTGCTGAGAAAATGCTAAGGCAATCACAAAAATGAAAAGCTTCAGCTGGTTGTGTGTACTAAGTGCTTAGTGTTTCACTAAGAATTGAATTCCTTCTTTAAAGTGCTTGGGTTATTTTCACACCCCTACAGCAGGGCTGTAGACATTCAGCCAAAAGTAGGGGTGTGAGGCTAGCCTCAAACCATCTTCCACTAAAATCCCACTGACCTTTTTTCCAAAGTTAGATTTTAGGTGTGATAGATAAGGCCCTAAATGCTGAATCATTGTACAGGGTTGATTTGGGGGTTTATTTGGTTTGGGTTTTTAGTGTTATTTCAGCATAAGCAGGTCTGGTGAAGGACTGATTTATGGATTAATTCAGAAGGACAGTCTACAACCCAAGAAAAACAGACATCTGAGAGAAAGTAGACATGTGACTTCAGCTTTGCTTTAAAGTACCAGGTGACAGGGTGGTAATGAAGAGAGCTCCAATTACTCCTCCTTGCTCAAGTCATTCTTTTGCTGACAGTTAAAAGGTTAAAGTGAAGGACATTATGGTGCCTCTTCTAGATGTTTTGCAGGAGAACTATCAAGGGTCTTCCCAGGTCTTTTAGATTGCAGGAGTAATGAGCTGTAGTATTTTTAGGCATATCACATCATAAATATGAGTAATTTCAATTATGCACTTAAAACACTGTAGCTTTCAGAGGAACAGTTGCTTCAACTCAAAAAGTCAGCAAGGTTAGCTGTTTTTTACACATGCAGAAGCTACAGTATAGTCATACTAATTCTTCCATCTGTTTCTTATTTGTTGTAGAAAAACAGATAACTTCAGAACTTCTGATGGTATTCAGAAATGTCATAAAATCCACCAGCTAGAGTAACTTAAATGTACTTTGCAGAGAATGAGACTAGAATTTGACAGGGTCATTGATCATTTGAACCAACTTTCAGATCAATGTCAAAACCAGTACAAAGAAGCATCAATAACTAGTACTGTAGAAACACAGCATTCGCACCGCTGGGACACCAGACCAGTACCAGTCCCACAGGTGAACCCATGTTCCATGCCACTCAGCCAACTATGCCAGGGGAGGTTATTTTCCCTATAAGCTTTTATGTAGTTGTGTTTTTTCTCAACATGTTGTCAAGGAAACCCTACATTCTTGTAGCTTAGTATCCAGCTCTTTATTGCTATAGACACAGAACAATTTAGGATTTTGAACTGATTGATATACTTACCTTCCCACTGTGAAAGGGATGCACCTAATACCATAAGCTGGATAGAGTTGAAGGAAGACCAACCTGTGAAGCTCTTCCATTTATTTATTTAATTAAATTCTTTGACATATCAATATTCTATTGTATAGCATATATACATAATATACATATTCTGTCCACTGGAAAATAGCCCTGTAATCTTATTGGTGCCCTAATATTTACTTCTGTCAAAATTTGCCTCTTATTTTATTGTCTTTGAACAGTGTTGAGTTCCTCTGACAGAAGTGCTTCTGGATTATGTGAGCTGACAGTTAAAATTTCAAGCAATAATAATTAACTTAAAGTTGCACACTCTTTATATCCTTTTCTGTGTAACAATCTTACCTAATATTTATACAGTGTTTCACTAGGAAAAGAGGTTATATATGTACACAGAATTTCTGATGCACTCCAAGGAACAACTGTTGTTCAACACCTGGGTGTGAAAGAGCAGCGTCCACTCTCCCCAGTTAGCTTTCTGTAAAGCACACTAGTAACATCCCCACTGCAAAGCACTAAGTCAGCCTCAGGGTTGGCACCTACAGTTTACATCTCATGCCTGTTGTCCTAAAAGATCTTTCAGCATGCTATATACAACACTCCTCTGCTCCATGCATGCCACAAAAGCATTGCAGTTCTTATCACAGGCTTTAGCATGCCATTTTCATTCTTACCCTCAGTAAGATGGTCAGTGAAGCATACAGAATGCCTTGTGCTACTGGATAACTTCGATATAAGGATGGGAAGTGGTCATGTGCAAAAGAATACTTGTAGCTTCCTGGCAGAGTGAAGTATATAATTGCACTGGACTTGTATTTCAGTTGTATGTCATGGTAAAAGGTATTTCTGTCATTCTCTCCTTTGGGTTTCATGGAGCTATGCTTTTATCTGTTGTCAAGGAAACACCAGGGTTTTTTCCCCCTTGCTCATTAATGTCTGCATTTTTGTTTCCATAGCTACAAAAGAACCTTAGTGTTTTAAAATAGCAGTAATTGGATTACCAGGACTTTTTGTAATTTATTGACACTGTTAATGGCTCCCATTTTCACAAGCAGACACCAAAACTGTATCAGCAGTTTTTCAGCTATTAACATTTGTTATCTCCTTGTCCCGAAATACAGGGTACAGGCTAGGAAAAGTCTTCTGCATCCAAACACTCACTGAACTCACACTCTGAGTTCTTAGCAGGAATAGGCAACCTGTTAGTATATTTAAATGTCGTTCTCTGTCTGTGCTAATAAGTTATACAGAAAACAATGGAGATTTAAACTGTCTGTTCTTCTGGTTTAAGTCTCTAAAGATTCCTTAAATAACCACAATGAAATGTGAGAGTTAAGTTTTAATTGGAAGTTTCCCTGAGCATGTTTTGCTGCTTAAGAACCAGGTGATAGGATGGTAATGAAGGGAGCTCCAATTACTTGGTACTGAAGAGCATCTATTTGGCAAAGCTGGATTTCCAAACACCTGTCCCCAAATGCCATCATCTTGGCACAAAATATGTGCTGAAATTACTGAAAATACTCTGCTTCTCAGTTGTATTCATTTTCATTTCCAATGGGCACCTGTGAAGAAGTGCAGAGGTTCCATCGTGAACATGCTGTGTGTGAACCCCAACATCAAACATACTACTGATCCTTTGCAAATCAGACCCCAGAAGAATAATCTCTGAGAATTTTTACAGCCAAGTATCTAGCACACTCTGTATGCAGGGACATGGCAAAAGCACAAAGAATTGAACGCACCAGTACTGCTAAGAACTCCTATTATTTAGCAGGGGCATAACTCAGGGTTTCTGAAGACAAAAACTGAACCCACAGGACAGGCAGATCTCTTTGTCTTGTCTGTCTGTATGCAGGCCTCTACCATGCTGACACTGTTACCAAGCCACCTCCTAACACCTCTAATTTATTTGTTACAATTTACTTGTAACAAAATCGTCTATAAAGCACCCTAGGTGCTAGTCAATACCCTTACCCTTCCTTTCCCATATCTCCAGTTCCTCCTGTCCTCAGCCACAGCTTGTCCCATGTCCCCTGCTGAGGTGGCACCCCCAGTTGTGGCTGCCTGGCCAGCAGCAGGCTGAACAGAAAGCAACTTAACTCTCTGTAGCGATTTCCTAACAGTGGTGTCACCACACTGCATTTCCTCACTCTGTCTACCAAGTCCCAGTCAGTTAACACCAGTCCCACAGACTAACTTGATTAAAATTAACCAACAGCTTAAAAACTTGTAAGAGAAGGGCAGGATGATCAGACAGCACCTATTTCTTCAGAGAAGCTGAAGAAAGTCACCAACCTGAGAAGTTTACAACATAGGTAGAAGAAAAAGGTGACAAGTGGCTAGACACAGAGAAGCATAAACAAGGAAGTGCTTTAACCTAAAATATTAGTTCCTGCTTTTCATAAAGGATTTCTGTGCATCCTTGAGGCTAAGACATCCCATTACCATAGAAACTGTATCCTGTGTCATCGTGGACCTTACTGTAGATGTGTGCTGTTATGGAAACAGTCATCTTAATAGCTGTCCTCATGTTCTGTATTTCAGCTACTGTGCTTGCAAAGATCCACTACTAAACTATCCTTTCAGGATTCATTTTAATAAAAACTATGTCTCTGAAGTATTTAGCAATTTAATAAACACCTCAAGGCTGCTCCAAATTAAAAATACAGCATCAAAACAAAATGTATGTTAAAATTACAGTCCTCTTTCAATAATTACCTACCTTTCAAAATCCCCAGTATCTTCAAAGGTTTAGGGAAAAAGATGGTCTGTGCACCCCAGCAATCATTAGTAATACTTCAGGAAAACAAATTTTTAAGCCATGTGTTCTGTGGAAGAACTCCTTTGCCCACACATCCTATGTGCATTCATGCAGGGAAAAGGGAAACAAAAAACCAACAAAAACCCAAACAAGAAAACCCCACAAACCATAAAACAGTCCAGCTGACTCAACTGGGAATTGTGAATTCTTTAATTTGAATCCAAGATGAACCATTCTTTTGTCTTAGAAAAAGACAGAGCTTGAAAATGATACATTTGAGTTGAAAGCACAACTCCCACTATTTTTTTTCTGGAAATTGAGTCCTTAGCTGATCTTAGAGCTTTGAGAAAATCTCAACATTCTCATATTTGTGACACCTGAGATACTACTATGTGTGTATTTCATTCGAGTTCTTTGGGCGTAAGTATGTCTTAATTTTCTTGAATAAAGTCACTGAAGAATCTGTGACACAATTATAAGTTTGTATTTGACTCTGTGGTCATTCATCACCTAACTTGCCAGATGTAGGTAGTTTCCTGGCTAATTATATTGATCATACTATTTAGTAACTTCAATTTCTCTCTATCTTTTTATTTAATCAAAGTGTACCAGGAAGGTTATATTCCACCTCTTTATTCCTTAACAAAGCACTGGTTATTACAGCTTGTAATGGGAACATTTCCTAACACTGAAAATCTGAAAAGCTATCAAGTACAGACAGTATTCTAACATGTATAAAGAAAACATCCAAACACAATGAATTCACTGGTAAAATTCAAGTACCTCCTCTGAGTTTCAGGGAAGCAGGAAAACAAAAACCACTCAGAAACATGTCAGTTTTGAAACCCAGCTAATTTCCCCCCACTAGGCCAGTGTGTGATACCTCAGCAATACTCTTATCATCATTTAAATGGAGTAATGTTTTTGTTATGTCCTCCTTTAGCCTTGAATTTGACTCTTTGGACACTTCTCCTTTCTTACACCAAACTAGTAAAGACTGTTTCCTTGAATTCAGCTTAAAGAACATTAAAAATTAGTCCATAAAATCACCCCTAAAAGGGGTTTCAAACTGGAACTCACTCTGCTTGGGGCACAGATATGACTGTCTGCAGTCTGAGAGGGCAGCCACAGAAATGAGGAGCTCCAGGGCTGGCACCCCTCGTAGGCCAACACAAACTGTCAGTGGGAAACTAGTTGGCATTCCATATTTTTAATGGGCTATTTAATGGGCTAATTAAGATGTCAGCACAGGAAATGTTTTTCCTTCAAAATACTTACAGCCTATCTACTATTAATAAATAAATGTGCCAGATCCTGGAAGATGTTTGTGTAGATTCAAGTCAAGTGAAAAGGAATGTCAGATATTCTCAGGACAAGCAATTGCTAAGGTACTTTCATTTTTTTCCCCTGGAAAATCAATGCAACAAAAAAAGTGCTGAAAATATATCTTTTTCTTAACATTTTCTTTAACTATTTAGTCTGCAAACTTTGCAGTTTGGGATATCATTCATTTTTGTTCTTATATTCTCAACTGCCAAAGGAAAGTGTTTGTTATCCAGATTGTTACCTGTGAAAGATTCCATCCTTGCAGTGCTGGTATTCCCCCTTGGCTTAGCAGGTAGTCTCTATGAACTGTCAGAGCTCTCAGAGCTTTCTCGTATCATTTCTGAAAAGACAGAATAAATTGATGGGCTCAATTTAACTAAAAAACCTGACAGGTATAATCCCATTTTGTTCATCTTCCAAAAATTGTGAGTGTTTCAGGGAGGCTAACAGATGTTCTCCTTCTCAGCAATTATAGCAATGTTTTTCAGAAACCAAATTCTCTGATATTTATTTTTTGGTATTGCAGTTTCTGGAGTGCATGCCAGTGCTGGCCAGATTCTCTAAGAGGCAACAACAAAACACAGTAAGTAAAAAACAGATGACAAGCCATGCTCACAATATAGGCCTTTAAAAAGCCTGCAAGTCAATGAGATAGGAATTCTCTTTTGAAGAAAGCCTTTTCTAACTGCACACAGAAGAGATTCAACATCTGAGGTCTGCTCAGGTTCTAATTCTGTAGTCATTTTCCCCATGTTTTTCATCCTCACAATTATTTAAATAACCAGATGAATAATTATTGAACTAAAAGGAATATTCACCCTCACGTTTCTAAGGATGGGTCTTTCTTACAGGTAGTTGTAATTAACTTTTTTAATCTGTGCAGATCCTTTGTATGTTCAGATGGTTTTGAAAGTAATCCTGTAATTTTAAGCACATCAGCAAGGGTTAGGATATCTGCAACACCATGAAATACACATTTCTGAAAGGAACAAACACTGATTTTGGAATAAACAAATGAAAAAAGTTTTAGTAGCTGCTGATACTGGGTTGTCTCCAAGTTGTGTGTTTAATGAAGCGTGTGGAGGTTTCATATTAATATCATGGGTTTGCTTACAACTCGCCTTGCCTGCTGCTTTCATTGCTAATGGATCTGGCAGCATCAGGCCCCATGAGTCCATATGCTCAGGGGAGTGTTCAGCTGTTGGGCCAGTATTTGTTTTTTCTGTTCCTATGATACTCATACCACTGGACATTTGGGAGCCCCTTACTTAGAAGATACATAGTATGCATACCTTGATTAAAAAGACTGTACAAGCCTGTTAAATATCTTTAGCTTTGGATCAGGACAGTTTTAGAGAATGTAGAGGAGTTCTTTTGCAGGATTTCCAGGATTATAGGTTTTCTTCCATATTCCTTTCATTAAGTAAGTACTATAATAGTTAAGTATATATAGCAGTTAAGTATATAAAAAAATATCCATAGGCTGTAGTAAGTGTCAGATAGAGGTTACAGTACAGTCCAGATTCCAACGTTTTATCTAGCTTACCTCTGCCACTCATTTTTGATCAAACCGTCTTCTTGCCTTTGATTTTGTTTTTTCCTAAATGTCAATCTATTATTTTTACTGCCATTAAGATTTTATGGAATCTGTTTACTAGTTTAAAATGTTTATTAGAGAATACCATGAAAGAAAACACTTCTGTCCTAACTGTAAACAGAGTATTCTATTATTCTATTTGCCTAGAAGATATTTGCATTATGTGTTCATCCTAAACTCTTGTATGTAACAAATATTTTTTAAATTTGTTTTTCTTTCATAGTTTATCCCTTAGGTTGGATGAAAGAAACTCATGAAAAACCCTCAGAAAGGCTACTTGGAAAAGACAGTATTTTCAGTGAAGCTACAAACAGGAAACTGCCTGATAAGATATCAAGGCTGTTAAACTCTTGGGGTGCCTTATCCCCAGTGAGAAGGTTGGGACTGAGCCTGAAGTTGCAGTTACTACTAAAGGTCCAAGGACTGTAGTCCCAGAGATGCAGCCTTGTCTTCTTGATTGCTGAGGGTGGATCCTCCCAAGAAGTGGCAAATACAATCTCAGTACTAAGGACAGCATAAATTAGTCCTAAATCCAGGATCTACATGTTCTCTAGCCCACAGATCTTTAAACAATGTTTTAAAGGCTTGCTTTCATCATAGCTCTGTGGTCAGCCACTGGCAGATGTAAGATAGAGGTGTCTCAAGACTTGTTTGATTTATAATTGACCTGATAATTATCTGATAGTTAAGATGTTGGCATGATGACTCAGTAGCTACTTTCACACAGTATTTCTCAACTTTTATTTCCAGGTTGGGATTTCTTTAAACCAGGTCAAAAGGTAGCTGAGGGAGTACAAGATTTCTGAAACAAAGAGCTGTTTATAAATGTTGGATATGGGAGCAAGGTTGGAAGACCATGAGTTATTTTTGTGATTTAACATGTAGAATGTTATAACCACTACCTGCCATCACTGGGTCTGCAAGGTTTTGCATTAGAAGTTGCATTGAACAGATGTTTGATAGCATGGTGTGTTTTTATAAGAAACGTTGGCATCTTTAGAATTAAACAAGAATCAGATGTAGGGGAGAAACATGATTATTTCCAAACAACACAAAATCATCAGCAGTTTCAAAGTACTTTAAAATAATGTGGTGTTTTTTTCTTTAATTGTGCTGTTACTGTGCTTGCTCATGAGTAGTGGGTAATAACATGTGATTATCATCTGCCTACTTGATCACATGCACATTTGTGATGCTTGCAAGAAAAAACATTATCTGGCTGGTAACTGTCATATTATGCAGAGTTTAAAAGACTGTTTCCCAGACAACAGAATAGTCAGATTGCATCCATGAACTGTACACCGTTGTGTATCTGCACTTAAACACCCGGTGGCAGCTGCTGCTCCCACTAATGACACAGACAAGATGGAACTGTTTGTATAGCCATAATCAAACTCCCTGAACTATGGAAGGCAAGGAAATTGCACAATTAAATAAAAAAAAAAAAAAGTAAAAATTCATGGCTCTAACAAGTCATACAGCACACACCTTGTTCCAAAACTGGAGTCAGATTTTACATTGAAACCAAGTTGTTCCATAGGCAAAACAGATTTAAGGGCCACATATGACTTGAGCCCCCTGCTGCAAACCATAAGTACAAGTGCCCCTGTACAATGTGGTGTAACACCTCACTATGGCAATTGGAGGCTGTTTAAAAGAGCTCACCACAGGCAGCGGGTGGAAGACCTCACCTTACGAGCAGCCCTGCGCTGACGATGAGGCAGTGAGATGGCCTGCTGGGTGTGACTGTGTGTACAGCTGATTTGTACAGTTGGTATGTCGTCAGGTGGGGGAGAAAGCTGATAAGGAAACTAATTACTGGTATTCAAATTATATAAACGGTGTTAGAGCCTCGTTAGTGCAGGCAGTGTTAGCAGTGTGCCTCACAACTGCAGGACACGTATCACACGCTTGATAGGGAAGGTAATTGGGTGGTTTTGCATATGAGGCAACAGTGCTCAAGGTGTGCAGCTTTAAACCTCAGGGTATTTCATGCCATAAGAATAAAACCAAAGGGATCTGAGAATCAAATATTTGTTCCAGGGCTGGTGCCAGATCATTGCATTAAATGCACATTTTTTAATATATGCTAACTTAAACTAAATGTTCTGAAGCAAAGATAATTTTTAAGGGGGGGGATGGGCAGTGGGAGGATATTCATGCAGTTTTTGGGGGGGGGGTTCAAGGTATGGAGGTGATTTGGGGAAGAGTGAGACATTAAATGCTAGGTAACAAAAAACCTCAATCTCTCCTTGATGTTCCTAGCTTCAATGAGCTAAAACTGAGTGTGCTTTAGCTGCAGTGTAGCAGGATCATCAATTAGTAGTTCCTCTACCATGCTGTTATTTCACAGTCAGATGGTCACAGGCTTCCAAAGTTCTAATCACAAATTTTTCATTTTTTACTTGTTAAGAATGACTTCAAGTGTGAGTGGAACAGTAAATGAATTTGTTTACTGATCCTATGACATCTGGTCAGAATATCCTGCAAAGTTAGAAGGGGGTTCTCAGGGGTGTATCACTCCCTCTGTGCGTAGTACGGGAGATCGAGGGTAGAATCTGATGGAAGCTTTATCATCTTCTATACATATCTTTGCTCTGCCTTTCAGAGCTGCTCCAAGAAAAGTCAATTCCACAGTCAAGACAATCAGACCATTCTCTACCCAACCAAAAACTACTTCAAATTTTTTTGAAATACACTTCAAAAACCTTTTAAAAACTTTAAATTTAAACATTTTAATTTTTTTTTTAATTTACATTTTTAAAACTGTTTGACAAGTTACACAGCTGTTGATTTTTAAGAATTTCTTGTATGCTTGTTATAGCCAGTTCTTGACACCTAAGTTTGCATGAATAACTATTTGTGAGGTCATTAAATGTTATTTTTACCCCTCTTAGGTTTCTTGATGCAAACTTACTGGCACAGACAGCAAAATCCTGTGGTTTGTGTATGCAGCTCTCTGTAACAGAGCAAATGTGTTGCTGTGTAAAGCCTGAGCAAAGGAAGTACATGCAACTTACTTCTAAACATGACCTTTTCTGTAGGGCAGGTACCTATCCAAAATGCAGCCAGTTGCTGTAGGTGATAAAAAGTTGACAGAGATCAGCCTTGTGAGAGAAGCTGTGCTGCTGTTCTGCTCAGTCTGTCACCCTCAGCCAGGGATTTGTTGGCTCCCAACAAAATGTGACCGAAGCACGTTTGCTAGAATTGCCCAGTGTGAAGTAATTGATGCAACCTGGTAAACAATGCTGGCAAGTAATTGGGCTGCTCTGTGGAGTAAGTGGAAGTGCCAGTGTGGACACCTCCTTCCCACAAACAAAACTCAGATAGCTTTCAAAAGATCATATGTTATTTTAGTTCTCAGAAAGGATTTTGGGAGTCAGGGTGCTTTAAATGTGTCTGAAAAGGAAATGAACCTAATTTTGAAACAGGAAATAGGTTTGCAATAGTATTGTTAAGAAACTACATCCCACTTTTTTTACAGCAGCTCTTTTTGACTACAGCCTTTGTAGAACAGTTGTGCATGGCTACATCTATTTTAAAGATTTAAGAGGTAGAAAAATAACACAGATTAGGAAAATCCAGGAAGAACCTTTTATACAATCAATATTGGAAAATAAATTCTGAATCTGCATATACATCTGTGGAAAAGATTTTGTACTTTGTTGTTGTTAGACATAAGAAGGAATAAAGTAGATCACCTCTTTTTTATAATACAGAAAATAGAATGTGGCAGCTGAGAATGCATACTTCCCAATATACACCCTGCCTTTTGTGTCATCTTTTTGCCCCCAAAAGACAAGAAAAGCTGTCAGAGGCAAAGCTCTGTGCTGTGTGTTGCACTCCTCGCATTTCATTTCTGCAATAAGACTTGTAGTGAGCACAGTGCATAGAATCATACTGCATGAGTCTGGGTTTGATACTGCCCTGTGAGCAATTGACTTCTTTGTCCTTTATTTCCATTCCATGGGTTTACATATGACATAAATTCCTGGCATAACAAAGTAGTTTAGAAACTTTCTGGCTAGGCAACCAGTTGGTCTGAATCTTTAGCCTTTCACAGGATTCCTGCTGCCTGTATTTCCCTTGTCCTTCTGATGAAGGCACGTGTTGAAGGTGAGCACACAAAGATCATTATTTATATACACTACCTGAAAACTCCTAGGTGTTTGGGAAGGCACTGGCAGAAGCAGTGGGTTTGGAATGTATATGTTTATTATTCATTGTAGGTTATCTATTTCAGAGATCAGATTGCCAAGTACAGTCCCTTTCATTCTTTCACTACCAGATGAGTAGATCACTACTAGTTGGAGGGGTGGTGCTTTCCTGTGGTGTAACATGCAATAGTGCATGTGTGCAGAGCTGCCCAGACTACACTTTCAGACATGATTTAAACTTATTGAAGATCATGCTGTGATCTAAAGGCCATACATTCCTGTCTAGGCTGCACTAGAAGACATAAAAAGGACCTGTTGTTGTTGTTACTTTTATTATTGTTGTTGTAATATTTCATTGGGTTTATGTTTATTTTTGTTAATATTTTTGAAGTACTGAAAAAGGCACCTGAGAGTATCTTTCCCATTTGTTTCTAGCAAAGAATGGCTCTCTAGGTCATACTTTAACATGGAAGCAGGGGAACAATTTATTTCTGCACAAAAATATGCTCTGGATTTAGTGATGGACAGCGCTTTGGGAGAGGTTGCTGCTGGGATGCAGCATCAGAGTCGGGACCTTGTCTTCTTTCATATGGTAATGCTTAGAGATGTGAATACTTGGAGGTGAGCTGCTTGTGAGACCCTTTCCCTCTGATGGAATAACAAGCAACAGGTCTTCACGTGGAGAACCTCATGGAAATCTAGCCCCCTCTTGTGGTTTTTCCACACAGAAAGCACGAATCGAATTAAAACGGGTAGACCTGCAACTTTGCTCTGAAAGTTGATACGGTTACTGCTGTCATCCCTCTTAGGGGATGATCGGTATTAGTGTCGGGACAGAAAATGATAACCTGTAAAAATCTCTATTTGCATTTCATGCAACTTGACAGACGCTTTCAGCAGAACGTGGGGGATTTGGGGAAAGGTATTTCTTGGCTATTTCTGTAATCTGATTTTTCTTCAAAAAAGATGACTCTTGGTTGACTGATAAAGTATAGAAACAAATGCAGGCATTTGGTTATCTTATTGTGATCTGTGTTTATTTTGCATTGAACCAAAATGCACGATACTAAAAGATACCAAGTCAGTGTTTATTAGTGGATGAAGAATAAATGCACTGAACTTAGGAAACTCTTGAATGCCTAGCTAAAGACAAGCTATGATTCCAGTAGGCATTCTGGGGAGTACACAGCGTTGGCTTAATCAGCCTTGACTACTTGTTCTTGCAACCTCACTGCCTCCTCTGCAAAACTAGCATGGCCTTCCTGTGCTTTTTCAGTTCCATTTATGGTGCACAGTGCAGAACACAGAAATTCAGCTGCATTGTTCCCTTCCAGTGCTCACCCTGGCCGTATGAACAGTTGTTTCAGTGCAACATGAGTAGCAGCAGCTCAAGAATTGGAATAACTGACCTCAGATGGCATCTATTCCAGACAGCTTAAACAGCTTTGACAGAAGTTGAGAGAACTTGAATTCTTTGGAAAAGTTGAAAAAAGTTGTTCAG
Organism: Laterallus jamaicensis coturniculus; assembly: GCA_022605575.1. Lineage (NCBI taxonomy): Eukaryota > Metazoa > Chordata > Aves > Gruiformes > Rallidae > Laterallus > Laterallus jamaicensis. The sequence continues at coordinate 5,494,056 of JAKCOX010000029.1, forward strand.
TGTACTCTGACAGTGCAGCCACCGTGATTCAGGCAAGTTGTTTAAGACAGTATAGAGCTCAGTTTGCTGTATTCCTGTGCCTTCCATCTGCCCTGGGTCAAACGATGAGTCCAGACCCGAGCTGTGCCAAGGAAAACTGGAACTGTATCAGTTATGAAGACAGAAGGTGAAAGGTTTTGGAGTGGGAGACCAGCTTGTTGAAGCAGTGGAAGAAGTGTTGGGACTCAACACCAGCAGTGGAACTGCTAATGCCATGCAGAATAGAAAAAACAGGCAAAAAAAGTTGGGTGTTTTGCTATAACTACATTTTGAGTACTGAGGAAGAAATAGTTTTATTCCATCTATGTTTCTCTGAAGAGAGAAAGAGATGCATTGAAGCATCTGAGTGCTAAACCATGATATACAGTTTGAGCTCTGTCCTAACCTAGTAAATGTATCATCATGTACACTAACAACATGTTTTCAGGACGTGATACTTTGTGTAGGGGTGGCATTTCCCCATTAGCATCTACTTTTGATGCTCATCAGAAATCTGGAAGGACCAACATTTCTTGAATGAAATTCCTATTAAAATAAGCCCAAACTAGAGAACTTAGTACTGTCCTACACTGAGATGCACTGCTGTTCTTTCTTTCTGAAAAGAAGGGTATTTGTTTATTAAAAGTACAATTTGAGGTGACCTCTAGAAACAGATGTATAATGACTTGCAAGACATTGAAGAGCTGATTCTGGAAGCACTGAAAAGAGAGCTCTGCTATCCAACAAAGCTGTTTTTAAGAAGTACATAGAAGAACGTACAGCCAAGCACTAATAGCCTCCTATACTGAATTGACTGCTGATGGTGAAAGAATTTTTATAGCTGGGGTATTCACTAGGAATTGTTTAATGAAAGTCATTGAACAAGTATGTCTGGAAAAGAAAACATTGATAATTTAAATTTTCTGCCAGTACAACTGCCAGACTGACAAAGGGAGTGGGAACTTGTTTTTCCAGCTCAAGAATAGAGCAAGACCTTCAAATGGTTTTCATTAATACTGCATGTGAATACAAATATTTCACACACATCAAAACTTTCAATTTCAGACCAAGGAACTGGTGCTGAATTACTGCAATGTTGGCTACATTTCAGAATATGATGGGGAAAAGAAGACACTACCCAATACATTTTTCTTAAGTGAACAAAATAGTAAACTTGCCAGAATTTGAAAGCTGTGTTGTGATATGTGAAGCAGGGGAAGCAACCAGAGCTCACATCCTGCCTAATGCAAGGAAGTGCAGCAGTAAATACCAAACTCTCCCCACTTACTCTTCACTGTATCAGCCATCTGCAATCTTACTCCTAGAACATTTGGTTGTGGTGATCCCATATGAGTGCCACTCCTGGCTTGCTTTCATTACATTCAGAAGTGCACCTTGAATCACTGCCATTGTCACCAAACCCTTTTCAGTTTAGAATTTAGTGAGATTTTCCACTGCAAGTGCTTTAATTGATCTCTGGGTTTAGGGCACTGAACCAGGATGGTGTTTGCTTTTCTAAGTGTGACACAATACCTGTATTTATGCTTTCCAGTCAAAGTAAGGGATATTTTAAGAGGCTGCTTGAAGAGGACAACTCACACCTCCCTGCTGGCAAACATGGGTCTGAAAATACAAAATCATGATGCCTTATTCTGCAAATAGATTCACTGGAACCTCAGAACACATACAGAATTCTGAGAGCAATTTCAAGCCTTCCTTGACTTAAAAGAGATTGCACTGCCAACATCTATATAAAGCACATAATCGCAAGGCCCATTCCAAGCATTGGTTTCATTTAGCAGTTGTAAGTAAACAGTCCCTGAAAGATAGGTATGATCTAAGAAATCTCACCATGAGTTTCCACAGACCTTTATACTCTTTTGTAAATGTCCATTAAGGTCCTTAATGATCATTTTGGTAGAAACTGGGACTGGACAGACTTAGCTGAAAGAATATTTTCTTAGATTTCAGTTATTAGACTGATACTGTCAACATATAGGGGAACAAATAGCAGATTTTACAGTATTAAATCCTTAGTTGTAAAACTGGACAATGCAACATCACCAACAAAAAGAATTCTAACATTTAGGATGTGCAATTTCTTCCTCTGCAGTCACAAACAAGCATTTTATTTTCCTACAGTCTGGCTTTATTATTTATAATTTCATTATTCCTTTTAAAAGCCAGGTCTCTAAGTGGTTGAGCCTTTGATATCACTCAATTACAGAAACATACTTGAACAAAACTGTTGAAATAAAGTGAAGTTTTTACGACGAATAGTTGTTGAGATCTAGCTCCTAATCTGCACCACATGTTGGCATGGTTCCTTCTTGGAGATGTCATTCTGCTCTGCTTCCAGTAGTTAACATTGCTTTCACAGAAAAAACTTCTGAGAGGCTACAGATAGCCTAATGGATAGGAGGCGGGTATCTGCTGACTTGCTGATGGCTATTTAAGGGTGACTGTCTTCCACAACTGTGTATTGCCTTCTGAGACCTCTCAAAATGCTTAGAATTTTTAGCATCCTTTGCAAATACAGTTGCAAAAATCACTTGGTGGGTATTAAGACTACAGTGGATTTAGAACTGACTTGCGATCTTCCAGGAATAACTTTGTACACTATGACAGATTACTAGCATATTAACACTTTTTAGGAATAGTCCCATGAGGTGGAAGAGTCAAGAAAAATAAGAACAAGATAGGTCTCTTGAGCAAAAATGTCTAACAGCTCTCACTCGAGCATTAGCTACTGATAGAACCTGGTAGTTTATAATTAAATAGCAGCTTTTTGGTATAATAGCTTCTGTGTTTGATGTTCAGCACAATCAACAAGAATGCATGGGAATGCTGACTGAATCTGAGTCTTTCCACAGACTGGCAAGGACTTCTGGCACTGCAGAAAGATGCCAGAAATCTCATTATGTGAAGTGACCTGTTTCTGGGAAATTTCCCTCCCAACCTTTTCCAGTGAGGCCATTATGAGCACCTAACAGTCACTCACTGGTTGAGAGCTGTGTCCATGAAATGCTGTCCTGCTGTCTCCCTGTTCAAAAAAGTACTCAAGACACTTCTGACACCGTCATCTTGAGACCTGTAGACGGAAACAGTTGATGATGTGCCACTAAACGCATGTGGGTTTGTTTGTTGCTACAACTCATTACTTAGTGCTCTATTAAACTCGTAAATCACTTCTGGTTTATTCCAAGGATGAAGAAGAGAAGCATCTTGGGACAGTTAGTTGAAACCCTTCCATTCTGGAACAGCCTGCCTGTTGCAGAAGGCGCTTCATAACATGGAAAACAGTGAAGAGGCTGTTTTGTAACCGACGGTTATAAAATAACTTCCGGGCATCGTGCTTACAAAACGCGTTGGCTAAGGACACCAGCCAGCTGGCCTGGGTGGGGCATCGGTATGACTGCTCAGGCATCAGTTAAATAACACGGATACGTGTCCTGTCCTTCAGCCCGGCACACGCCCCGCTACGCCAGGGAGGCCCAGCGGCTCCCTGCGCCCTCTGGTGACCGACCACCGTGTAACTCCGAGCGGGCACAGGCAGTAAGGGAAGGGCGCCGAAAGCCTGCGTTAGCCCGAGTTCCAGCTCTGCCTGAGCCGTACGAGCCAGCCCGTTACGCGGGCTCAGAGAGCGCCCTGCGGAACCTGACGCGTTTTCAGCAGTAACTAAAACTCGTCTCTGAGCTGACGGAAGCCGCTCGGTCCCGGGGCGGGGAGAGGAGCCCGAGGCACACCGAGGCGCCATCCCTCGCGCCGCGGGTGCCGGGACAAGGGAGACTCCGGCACCGGAAAGGGCCCCGCCGTGCGCAGGCGCGGTGAGCGCGGCCGGGCCATAGGGCGGGTGCGTGACGCCCTCCACTGCTCGGACACAGTGGCGGGCAGCCTCTGCGTGACCGTCACGCGGTACGTGACCCTTAACGTCACAGGGCGCCGCGCGGGGATTGGAGAAGAGCGCTCCGTGCCCCCGGCTCACTCCGCGCTGCGCAGGCGCGGCAGCTGCCGGCGGCGGTGCGTGGCTCCGCGGCTGCCGGAGCAGCGGGGCGAGAGGAGCGCGGTGGCGCCCCCGGCCCGGTCCCACCTGCCGCCGCCATGAGGATCTGGACTTCGGAACACGTCTTCGAGTAAGCGTAGCGCGCGGGCAGCGTGAGGGGGGAGCAGGGCTGGCTGGGGGGAGGGGCGCCGCTCCACCGGCGGTCGAGGGGTCTCGCCTCGGGGCTTTCTCTGGGCCCTGGGCCCTATTTCTGCCCTGGCCGGCTGAGCTCCGCAGTCCAGCTCCGGACGCCGCGGCCTCCTCGCCTCCTTTGACCTTCCGCCTGCGCGTCCTTGCCACCCCGGGGTCACTGGCCGCGGGGAGCGGCTGGCGGGATGGCAGAGCGCGGCGGGCACGGCACCGAGCCGGCTACCGGCGGCGTGTGCGAGTAACTGCCGGGGCTGGGCGCGTTTCTCAGGGGCCGGAGCTGGTGGCCCTGAGGAAGCCGCTTAGAAACCGACCCGGGAGACGTACCGGTGAGGCGTGGAGCAGGTGCGGTGTCGGCCGTGTCGAGGGTGATTTTTTTATCCTGTCCTCGCCTTCTGTCTGCCGGGCTGACCGAAGCATTGCCAGTTGCCTCCTGTTGTCAGGGCCTAATTGCTCCAAAACACCTACGTTAAAAAATAATCCAAAGGGCATCTTTGTTAGAGGAAAGAAACAGCTTAATTACTCCAGTGATACTAAAACCTGAGAAAAAAGCTGCAGCCTTCCAGTGTTATATCACTGGGAAACGTTATCAAGCTGTGAAGCAGAAATTGAGGCCAGGTGTTGGGGTTAATCAGGTGTGAGTGTGCCTGACTTGAACGCGTTTTCCTCTAGGGATGGGTGTTTGTAGGGTTGAGAACTGGAAACTGCATCAAGTTATGTGTTGTGTTCAGTTTCAATGGGCATCCTGTTAAAGCCAGAGGTGTGCAACTTTGTGCTTTGCTTCTGTTTTGGCAGTCACCCCTGGGAAACGGTCACAACGGCTGCCATGCGGAAATACCCCAATCCCATGAACCCCAGTGTGGTTGGAGTTGATGTCCTGGACAGACATGTAGACTCTAGTGGGAAGCTGCACAGCCACAGGCTCCTCAGTACCGAATGGGGAATACCCTCCATTGTGAAATCGGTACGTACTCTGGCACACAGCTTGAAAAGGATGCCGGAGGGAGGGGAAGCTGCTGAACCAGGTGGCGTAATAGACGTTCATCATTTCATAACTTTTAATGGTTTAAAAGTGCCAGTGTTTCTGTATCGGGGAAGCTTAGCAGCAGTACTCATAGTAACCTCCTGATAGCCAAAGCTGCCTAGGTTTTAGATTCCTTCTACCTTAACAACTACCTCGACTAAATAGTTTTATTTGAAATTAAATCCTTACTTTGTTGTCCCAGTTTGTGTTCAGTACAATTACTTCTACTTACACTTTGTAAGGCACATAAACCACCATAATTCGTTAGCATAATTAATTCCATATATATATTTGCCTGTCTTTAGCTCATTGGCACATGCAGAACAAAGACCTATGTTCAGGAGCACTCTGTTGTTGACCCAGTGAAAAAGACAATGGAGCTGAAATCCAGTAATGTAAGTACTCTAGATCTCTGTGCAACTGAAATAGATCATGGGTTTTGTAAACTTGAAAATCATCTTGAAAATTACTTGAAATTTGTGTTAGAACAATACAAGTTAAAAGTTTAAGGAAGGTGTTTATAGCTGACTGGCTCTGCTGTTCAGAGAGGAGTTACTAGTTTTTGGAAGTTGTCAGGCCCAAAGCAGGATGTACTGAGGAGCAGATAGCAGTAGTTTTGGGGGTGGGAGGGGGTTAAGAAAAAACCTTTAAAAGCCATTTGTTGCAGTGTGCTGTTCTGAACCACGTGGCGTTCTTCTCTTTGTACTGCTCCATCTGTCGGATCCCACCATTGAAATGTTTTATAAATGTAGTAGTGTATATTGATAAATGACCCAAAAACTTAAAAATGTGAGTGCCCTCTCCCTGGCAGTGTTCAAGGCCAGGTTGGATGGGACTTTTGGGGAGGGGGTATGACTATATGGGCTTTGAGGTCTCTTCTCACCAAGCCAGTCTGGAATAGTATGAATTAAATCAGCAAATGCTGAGCTTGGAGACTTCTCTAACTTGTTCTACAGCACTTAACACTTGCAGGAAAAGTATAATGTTTAAATTAGATACAAGCATTAGTTTGCAAGCTGCAGTTTTATTAAGGGGTAATCCTGTTTTATATTCTACAGATTTCATTTACAAACCTAGTGTCAGTAGATGAGAGGCTTGTCTATAAACCACACCCTCATGAACCAGACAAGTAAGTACCTCTTTGCTCTGAGATTGCCCTGAAGTAGTGCTGACTTTAGCTTTGAGAATTCCCATGGTTTCCCTTGAACAGAAGGTGGGGTTTACGTCACCTCATTAGAGTAATTTGCCTAAAAGAGAGTTAAATGGCATGTCACTTTCTCTAGTGACATTGTTTCTGTGGAGCACTACTGGGAGGCCTAGTGTCATGCTATGATGGAATCCAGAGCAGCTTTTCAGGGAGTCTTCCTGTGTCTTGTCTGTAACTGAGCTTGTTTGTTACCCACTCCTTTTTGATCTCTTCACTAGAGGGACATTTACCTGCCTTTAGTCCATAATTTTGGAGCTTTGTGTTTTGCTGTTTTGTTAGGGGTTTTAAAGCAGCTTTAGCACTTACTGAGTCTACACTGCTGGAATTAGAGACAATTCTGAAGGCTCTTCCTAAGGGTTCTAGCATAAGAGGGTTTTTGTCTCATGACAGTCAGAAATGTTAAATCTCTGTTGTTGAAGGGGATGTCTTAATACTGTTCTCCCAGTATATCAAATCTGCTGTTGCCATTCTTAACTTGCTGCTGCTAAAATGAAAATGGTTGAGTGCTCCAAAGGGACCCCTGGACTTGGTGGGACTCTTGAGTTAAAATATAATCAGTTAAGAACTGTGGAAGTGGACTGTGCTTATCAAACAAGAAGTTCTGTGTTAAAGAATGAAGCTAATGAGGAAATGTACTTGTTGGGGAGGAGCGAGTTTCTTCCAGGAAATACATTGGTTTTTAAACTACTCAGAAAAATGTCTGTTTCCTGCTGTTTCAGAACCGTTTTAACACAAGAAGCAATAATATCTGTAAAAGGTGTTAGTCTCAGCAGTTACCTAGAAGGGCTAATGGCAAACACAATTTCTTCCAATGCTAATAAAGTAAGTATGACCCTTGTGTAAAATGTATGACTGGTGGATAAATGAGAAGGGGGATAAAAATCTCTACTTCTTGGCTTTTCAACAATCACAGGAAGGCTTCACGTAGTTCTGCTGCCTTTACTGTAGGGACTGAATGCTCCCCTTGCTTTTTTCTTCTTGTGAATGGAAATAATAAATTACTGTTGGCAAAACTCTGAATCTTCACAGGAAAAACATCTCCACTCACTCAGCAGCCTGGCACTGTCAGTCTTTTGCCTCTTGGTGCCATCTATTAGTTTTTGCTATTGAAAAAAGATATACATCCAGACAGTAGCTATGTGGGAGTAATGAAAGTAGTGTTTTAGTTGAGAGTGTATCCTCTGGGAAGCCGGAGTTGTCTGGAGTTCAGCCTCAAGAATGATAGAACAGTCTGGATGAAAAGCCTTTTGTGGCTCCTGACAAAAGGAATGTTTTCTTTAAATGTCAGGCAGCACATGTTCCTGCAGTACCCTGGTTACGTCTGTACCTTTCTTTCTTTTTCAACTATGGTCTCTTAAGTGGCTTTTAGTAAAACAGGGGTTAACCTGTTTACTTATTTGCTATGAATTATACACTGATAAACTATTTTTTTTAACTGTAGGGCCGTGAAGCATTGGAATGGGTAATTAATAGACTGAATGCTGAAATTGAAGAGTTTGCAGCTTCAGCAAGAGGAACCATGAGGAATTCAATGGCAGCAGCGGCATTTGTAGAGAAATAATAGAAAATATATTTGTGTTACTAACAAGTTTTAACAACCTGAAGCTTTTCTCCAAACCTAAATACATGTATCCTTTGTTATTTAAAGGCATACCTATGTATTAGGCATGTTTCAACTTTCATCTGGAGAAAAGCTGAATTGTTATTAATGAGACTGATGCACAGAGCCTAATTAATATATTGGTTCAGCTGGACCGAGTTTTGGTTACAGGTGAAGAAATGATTTTCAAGTGTAGTTCCTGTATTTACATGAACACTAACTTATGTTTTCAGATATGAAGAAGCCTCATTGAGCAATGAGGCTGCATATGATGGAAGAGGCTGGCATGTTAGGTTAACTTCTGTGGAATTTTTATTTTGTGTGACCTGTGGACTACCTCTTTTGGGACCAAGCCCCAAATTAAGCAGAATGGTTTGTTCCAGCATTGTTCTGTTTGTTAATTTTTGATAGTTGTGTGATACAACTTGGTTTATTACCTGAAGCTTGAAGTACAAAAGAATGTACAAAATATTTTTTGATAAGCTTTTTAACTTGTTTGACTGTTTGAGCTAACATGGTACTCATAGTTTTTCAGTCAATATAGCAAAAAATACAAAGTGTCTCTTACCTACTAAGACCTAAATTCTATTCCTAAATGTGACATTAATGAACTGGGCGTGCAGTAACTTAAAATAAAATCATATCTTAAACTTGTAGAATAAGTATCTCTGTTTCTAAAAGCCTGTTAAATAAAGGGATACAATAAGCATAGAGCCTCAAAATCTTGCAATCTGCTAGGGCATCTAAGAATAGTAGGTACTCCCCTCAAAATGTCAAAGAACCAATTAAATCATTAAAAAAGCCTCTGAATTTGGCTAAAGAGATACTAAACCTAAGAGGAAGTGATAGTAAAGAATGTTAATGATACACTCATTAGTTTAATCATGCTCCAAAAATAACCTGTTACATCAACTGAATACTGTGTTGTCCTTTCATTTAAACATAGTGTTCTAAGTTCCAGAAGGTCCTTAACATGGCATTCTAAGTTCCAGAAGGTCTTTTACCCTTTGAATTAATTTGCTCACCATACAAGGCTCTTTAAATGAAAACCTTGAGAATAAAATATTTTGTACAGTTTGTGTTTGTTTCTTGGTACTCCCTGTAGATTCCTGGTACTGTCACCAGTTGTTAGCTGTGGGAAACTTAAAGGTCAGACCTTGACATCCTTCTTTGTGTAGTATACCAGTCTGCTGGTAGTCCTGCTGCTCCTTCACTGAGAAGGAAAAAAAAAGTAAAGGCACAGCTCCAAAGTAGCTGATGCCTGTCTTTTGGTGCCAGTGGCTTTTCCTGGAATTTTGATACTAAGCTTACAAGTAATTTCAGGACTCTCTCTTTGCCTTTAAGACCTGTAATGACCAGTTCCAGCACATTTTTTTGTTGCATGCCATTTCTGTTATATCAGAATTGCCTATTGAATAGTGTCAGCTATATAGGGAAACAGAGCTTATTTTAAGTGGTAAACAGATGGGAACGCAGTCTTCTTTAAGATTTGTGTAGGGGGGAAAAAAAAGTGTGTGTATATATATTAAAGAAAAAAACTTATAAAAACTTAACTATTCTAAATATTTTTCTAAAAAGAAATTGAGACTACCTTAATAAACTGAAATCATTGAGGTTTGCCATTCTTTTACAGGAAGTTATTACAACTGAAATAGCGTTTCAATTTAAAAAGTGTATGTGAAACTTCCACAGAACTTGTACCATCATTTCTGATAAAAATGGAATGCTTGAAATAGATTTTAAATGTTTATTTAGCCATTAGCATCTCTTGGCATTGTAAAGTAGTTGTTCCCCTGAATTTTCTGCACTAAGGACTGTATTGTGTGAACTCACAGTTTGCCCTTGCACTGAAAAAAATTTTTTGCCAAGCATTTGGCATGTTCTTGAAAGATCATGATCTTTGTCCTATTTTATTTATATACCTGCATTCTCATTCTGTCAGGGGGTATTGCTTTCTGTACGTGGCACCTTTTAAATAAAATTTAATCTGAGTTCTGGCTAGTTCATTAAACTTTCTGATCTATTGGGGGTTTTTAACTGCTCCATAAATAACCTAAAATGAGGAAGATGAAGGTGGGGGGAACTACTCTGGAGTTAGTTTCTTTTATTGAAATGCATATCCTGAAATGCAGATTTACAGCTGCTATGGTTGTCTTTTGCCTCTTAATAACTTTTCCTGCAAATCTGATGCATTAACTAGTGACCACATTTGAGTTTGCTAGAATGGAGAGATTTCCAGTGCACTTGGACCAAGATTTGCATGCTAAAATTTTACTGTTTAGGAATGTGTCTGCATGTGGGATGTAATGCTGGCTAAGAACAGAAGAGAATTCAATGTTTGGGTCCAGGAAATCGTAGCAACTTGTCTGATTACCCACAGTTCTCACAATAGGAGATGCACCTAAAGCAGCCTTGCTTGCTGGGGAGCAGGGATTGTATGTGCTGTGCCATCACCAGAGAGGGATGTTGACACCCTCCCTGTGCTTGGTACATGTGCATACTAAGGTAGTTTGTTCCCTAGCACCTTCAGCAGGTGCCACATTCCCTGTCGTGGCTGGCAATGCTCTGATGAATGTAGGGTGCTATGGATGAATGCAGGACACTGCAGTGAGCACAGCCTCAGGGAGTGCAGAGGACCTGTGTGCTCCAGTGGGTGGAAGGAATGGAGGAGGTGACTAAGAGGAAGGAGCTACAGCTGGAGGGACAAAACTCAAGGGCCAGGAAATAAAAAAGGGAGAGGGGATGGAAGGGACAGAGGAGGTATGTGAACAAACTGGTGGTGCAGTTGCTGGTGGATCCCTACTCGGTTCAGCTTGTGTAATGGCTTCATGTTTTACCTCCTCTGCAGATTTAGGCTTTTAAATCAGTAAAACTTCTCACCTAATCACTTTGCTAAGAAACAGAACAGACGTAAGTAAGCTTTAGCTCCAAAGCTCAATGGCCTTAAGAACATTTTAGGATGGCACTGTTAAATCCTTTGTTCTTGCTGCTCACTTTCTGAAGCTTTCTGTAAGAAATCTTTAGGTTTCCTAACCTTAATACTTTTAATTACTTTCTCATGTTACTGTCACCCTTAAGTACACAAACACAGCTATTAAGGCTGTCTACCAGGAGAAGGGACATGCTACCAGTCTGCAAAGCATCCTTCTAAAGCAAGTTGATCCAGAAATGCTATTGCAGTTAATTAAAAACCAGAATTTTAAACTGCAGTAGCTGGAAATTTGAGGTTTTGCCAAGCTTAATGCCCCCTCCTGTTGAGACTGAATACTTGCATCATCTGCTAGTTCCAATGGAAGCACAGCGCTCTTGAATTCTCAAGTGTTTGTATGGACACAGCCATACGCCAATGGTAAGATTCCTCTGAATGAAACTGCCTACCTGATTTGTATCTAACAGCTGAAACAAGGCATGCAAAACCGACTTTTTCCTCATGCTTGATACAAAGAATTGGCTATACCAGTGGTGGGATTTTGGTGTTAATTTTGTAGACTTTTTTTACCATAAATTATACTCACCTTATCCTTCACTTTTTGACTTAAACAGGCTTGGGGTAGAGCTAAAGGAGCAGCATAGTGGATTAAGTTGGTTTTCATTAATTGCAAGGCATTCTATGAAGAACAGGTCTATAGGGTTTAATTTTTTTTCAGTGGGGTGCAGTTGGAGCTTCTGTATACCCATCTGGCATATAAACTTGTAAAAGACTTAGGTTTGCACACCTTGCACTCTTGTATTCTGCAAGGTAGTGCTTTGGACAATCTGAAATGATGAAAGCTGCTACCATATAAGAAAGAAAAATTCTAAATCTACTGTGACACTGAAACAACTTCATGTCAATGAACGCTAAAAATAATACCATGTTCTTCAGTCAGCAATAGAAATGAAATACTGTTAAAAAGGCTTGACTTACCCAAGGAGTATGTCTTCTGGCTGACAATGGGTGTCAGCACCTGTTCAGTCATAAAGCAGTTAACTAATAAATGTCAAACAGTTGCTTGTTTTGGAAAAAAACAGAAAAAAACTTTAACCACCATTTCCTACAACATTGCTGATCAGTCTTTTGTGGTCTATATTTGCAGTTAAACTGTACAGCCTGGCATAATTCCAATAAATGTCATATATGGTAACACTAAGCACCCAGTGTCTAGTAACTGCAACCTTTCAAAGCCCCCTGGCATTTACTGAGAGTTGGTTCGAAGGAAAGAGTAGCATCCTGTTGAGGTTCACATTTATAGAACTGAAGTGCTGATAAATAGAGCATGTGTGAAAAAACTGAGTCATTTCAGAATCCTTCCATTTCTCAAGGTGAGGGTGGTTCTTTCACTTACACAAGACCTGTTAATTTCTTTGTCAAATATTGTGATAGCTTTGCTTTATAAGTTGCCATAAAATTGAATTACTTTGAAGGAGAGGTTACAACTAAGCTGAACTAACTTCTTACCTGCCTGCCTTCTTGTTCCTGGCTGTGCTGTCCTACTTCTTCCCTCACACCCTTTGTTGAGCCAAGTCAACTTGTTGAGCCAAAATGCCATGAGTATGAGAAGTGATAAAATCCTTACACAGTCAGCAGCAGGTGAGACACACTGAAAGAGGAGAAATGGAGGATTTTCTAATCTATAGGAAGCTATTAGGTGAGCTGAAATTATATTGCCTCTGCAATTTGTATTAAAATCTCATATTGCATCTACTAGAAAGAGTGATGCTGTAAACAATATATACGTTATTATAACAACAAAAAAAGTTTTGTTAAACAGTAACATTGCTAAGGTAAAGCCTTTCTTCTCAGACAAACATGCCACAAGCAGTTCAGAAGATGGCTTTTTCATGTGTTCTTTTACTCCAGAAACATTTGACAGTCCTGTAATCCAGAAGTTTAAAAACACTGAACTAAAAAAATAGCAGTTAGATAATATATAAAATCTAGCTGAATATATCAGCTGAGATATAATACAATGAATTACATACGTAGTAAATATTTTCCTGCTCATATACCCAGTCTTTTTTACACTAAATTAAAGGAAGCATTTGTCCCTGCTGTATTCCTAGAGCCTGTTCAACTTTGGCTACTATGGCAAGAAAGCTGTTTTCTAACACAGCGAGTAGCATCATTTGGGTGAGTACCTGTTATGTTTCCAGGGACTATGTAGATATCATTCACCTGTGAGATAACTGCTTTGGTTTATCTAGATTTGAACTCATTTACATATGACAGCTGCAACAAAATACAGTTGTGAAAATCTGGATTAAGGAAGTGTGTATCAGAACCCATACTTGGAATTTATTTGTATTTTATAGTCGTGTCATATTCTGAATGACTTAGCTGAAGTCCTAGAAGCACTTAACCTTCTTAGACTCGTAACACTATAGTTTATTCTCTCTGTTTATAATTGCCAGCTTTGAGGGACATTCAGCAAGCAGTGCAATTGCCCTGCTTTTCCTGTGAAAGACTACATAGGACACATATAGGCAGGTTGCTACTGCAAAGATGTTTGTTGCCTAGCTGCAAAGTGAGATGCAGTAATGGTCCTTATGTACCTGGGCTCCAAAGGCCTCATTGTCTTTCAAATAAACATAAGCACCTATGAGTGTCTGTAAACAGGCTGCAGTCATTGATGTCACCTAGGTGGTTTTCAAACTTTACTCAATATTACCATCAACCATGGACAGAATGGTTTACATTATCATGCTATTTTATCATAACATTTTAAAAGTAAGGTAGTTAACAAAAGTATTAAACATATTAAGATAGGAAGTAATGCATAAGATTCTTCAAACTTGAGTGTACCTGAATTCTGCTTTGCAGATCCTGGGTCCCTCCAGAGACTATTTGTGACACATTTTGTAGAATAAACAGCATAGAACTTGGATGACACTGCAAAATTATTTCTACTTTAAATCCAGGTATCCAAAAGTTAAAAGTTAGTATCTTCATCTGCTGCATCAACTAAGCTTCCAAATGTTGTCCTGTAATAGGAACAAGCACAGAATTGCAGCTTTGTTTTAAGACTGGAGGTGATTTCAGCATATGTTTTTCTGCTGGTGCTCTGTGCTGAGTGTCGTGCTTAGACAAGAGGAGATTTAACAGGTGACCCGTATTGTCATCAGCATGGCCTGACTTCCAGTAGCTGTAGAACAGATTAGGGTCATCAGCAGAGAGAACAGCAGAGCTTTACCAGCACAGCCCAGTATGGCTTACACAGGCAGAGAAAGGACATAAATCCACAGCTATCAAAGGTAGGAAGCATTATTACTGACCTGTACGTTTTATATAATAGTGGCCATAATTCCAGGTTTCTTGACAGTGTTATTTCATAGGAAGATGTGCAATAACTTTGCCATTTCAAATTAAGGCAGAAGGAACATAACGAAGGGATGATGGAATTTACAATCTGTTGGAAATCATGTTGATACTGGCTTTTTATTTTATCTTTTGTATAATGATTTAGTCTCCTCTGTAAATGCACTGGACAATCTTTTAAGATTAGGTCAGTCACAAAACAATAGTGTTGTTAGATAGCATTGTGGGATTTTTGAGGGTTTGTTTAATTTTGTTCTTTTATTAAGAGTATAGGTCAGCAAGCAAAATTGTAATTTCATCACAAATTATGCATGTTAAGAAAAATTAGTTTGCTTTGCCTTTTGATATATAAACATTGTACTTTTGATAGCATTATAATCATGTTGCATGAGCTCTAAAATTATAGCTGCATCACAAATAATTATTAAGTATATTCAAGAACTATTTCAGGTCTCATCTCTGGTACATGGGTAGCTTTTTTTTTTTTTTTTAGTCTGGTAATTTTTGTGTTGTGCTAAATCCCCACAATTTTAATATTTGCATAGTAACCCATCATTCCTGTCAACTTCAGCAGACACCTGCTTCAGTTAAGAGGTGACCTCAGTGGGAGTTCTACCCATGGTGATTAAGCTAAATCCATTATCCATGCATCTGGACGTTAGTTGTGTAATAGTATGGGCAAAGCTCGGGTGTGTTCACCTGAGAAGCTGCAGCCTCCTGTATGTATGTATCAATCACTCAGTCCATAAAATACTTTTCCAATGACTCCCTGAAAAACTGTATTGCTTTCCCTGTGCCTATGTCTGGAAAGACTACAGCAGGTTTAATGACTCTGCTTTGCAGCCCAGCCTTGAGATGTGAGAAGGCAGCTGTGGATCAGCCTCTTGACCTACTCATACTATAATTAGGTGCACCTTTATGAACTGAAATATAAGCTGTTGTGTTCCCTATTTAGTTAGATGTCTGCCTTCTATCAGAACTTCTCTTAGCATATTTTTGTTAAACAATTAAAACTAAATTCTGCTGTTATTACAGTCCAGGTTTTATGTCCAGATGTACAAAATATCTTTATCTGCAATACACATACAACTGATATTGCTGAAAAATGTATTTTACTCACAGAAGCAATTCAGCATACTGATAGTTTCAGAAAAAATAAATCCTGCACACACTGCAGAGAAAAAATACTGTTTTCTCTGACGATTTTGTTAGCAGCATCAGGACAATTTACATTTGTTAGGCAGATGTTATGAATCAAAAGGAAATAATCCCTCATACCTTCATAGTCAGAGGCCCCTTGTGACTCGTAGCTGTCATTTACAACTATGGGGATTTCTTAAAATCTCTCTGCAAAGCCAGCCTAGCGTCTGAATATCCTGTGGGATCTGGAAGACGAACCAGGCACATGGCATGTTACAGGAGGGTATTCTTTGTCAGGCTATCATAGATGCTAAAATCTGGTTGAACAAGGAGAGACATGGCAGGACATGCCTACCTCTGTATGTATTATTCTGTACTTGTACTTCTGTACGGGTCCTCTGTGAAGAAGCTGTATTCTAACTGACTCTGTGAGCTCTTATCACTAGAGGTTTCTGCACCATAAGAGAAACTGCTAAGAGACATAAAGATTAAACCTGCATGCTTAGTTATTTTTCAAAAGTAATACTATTTGGGTTCATTATGTCTTTTTGGTTTGTTTTGGTGTGTTATTAGAGATCTGTAGTTTAAAGATACATCTGATTTAACACCAGTCACATTGTGGATTTACTTGGCTTTTCAGTGTCATCTCTTCAATCTACCTGGACCTACTCGGTCTCACCTTTTTGGCCTCCCTGGACCCCTCCAGTGTCAAGACTTCACCCTCATTGGAACTCTTTAAAATCCCCTTTTCAGATTCTCTGGATTTATCCAGTCTGAGCTCTTCATCCTCTGTGGACTTCTCCAGTCTCACTTCGTCTTCTCTGGACCTTTCAAGTCTCACTTCTTCAGCCTCTCTGGACTTCTCCAGTACCTCCTCTTCAATCTCCTTAGAGCTCTCCAGTCTCACCTCTTCAGATTCCTGGGAGCGCTCCAGTTTCAGCTCTTCGATTTCACTGGACCTATCAAGTCTCACTTCATCAGGCTCTCTGGATCTCTCTGGTGACAGTTCTTCAATCTCCTTAGATCTCTCAAGTCTCAATTCCATACCCTCCACAGATTTCTCCAGTCCCACGTCTTCTCCCTCTATAGACCTCTCCAGCCTCACTTCTTCACCCTCCCTAGATATTTCCAGTCACACCTCTTCAACGTCCATGGACTTTTCCTGCACAATCCCTCCAACCTCACTGGGTGCCTCAGAGTACACCTCCTCAACCTCTTCAGAATCACTAGATCTCACCGATCTTAACTATTTCATGTTCCAGGGCTCCTCTGAATTATCCTCACCAACGTCTGAGGGTGTTTCTAATCCCATACCTACACCCTTTCTGGATGTTTCCAATCTCACCTTTCAAGATGCTTCTTCCCTCAATTCCTCAGTTTCATTTGAAATTTCTAATCTCACATCTTTAGTTCCCCCAGACCTATCCACTCTCACATTTCTGGATGTTGCTAATCGCACCACATCAGCTTCTCTTGATCTCTGCATCTAACCCTTTTAACATACCCCTTTTTCCCTCTGCAACCTCTATGTACCTTTCTGACATTTCCTCCTTTATGTGCTCCTTCCCAAGTGCTGATTCTGAACATACTTATCTGAGGAAATTTTAGGGCTTTACAAGTATATCCTAGCATCTAAACAGAACTGGCCATGAAAACAGGTCTTACAAATCTATGATTGTGCCTTCTTTACAGCTGCATATTAAAAATACACAAATAATTGCAAGTTGTGTATCTCCATTGTGGATTTAAATCTGAGTACATTGCACAGAATTGCTGGCAGAGACACTTCACATGGAGGTAGAGAGAAAGAAAAAGGTAGGAAAAGAAAATGGGCAAAAAAAGAGCAGGTGAGAGGGGATAGGGAAAGGAATCATAGGTGTGGGACTGGAAAAGAGGGACAGGCAGGTGGAAGAACGATGGTCAGATCTTCCAGAATATTTTTTTTCTGCCAAGCTGTATTTGTGGCCCAGGCTGCCCATGAGGTTTTAATTAATCTTACTGGTAATTATTTCACCTAGCAAATCATGTTACCACTAAAACAGCATTTGTACATAACTTCCCTTTATCAAAATATGCAAGTAGCACAGTTACTTGTGTTGCATAAAGTACGTTGCATAGGTAGCAGAAAGGGGCTTCCTTACATCTTTGGTGCTCTCTTGTATCTTTTTTCTTATCCTTGTAATACTGGGTTTTTAGAAAACAAGTATTGTTTCAATGTCCTATCATTGCCATCCCTCCTGTGTTAAAAGTGCTGTCATAACAAATATTTTTATTTTTTACATTGGAAAGCTCTGCTCTAATATGCCACGCTTGTCTAAAAATTAGGGTAAAAATGCCTCACACATAAAGTAAGAATTAGTCTCTGCCTCATTTATAGTAGTTATATATTTAAAAGTAAGTAGGAAATATGGTAATACATGGATTTTAGACATTAACCCCAAATTCAATAGGAGCAAAGTTGTTTAGCCACAAATCATCGGTCCAATGGCAGCAACTAGTCTAACTTTAGTGTCCTAAAGTGTCTACTTCCAAAATGTCATCACAATGGGCACTAACCAGAGTGTTCTTCAGTAATCTCCACAGAGAGATTCTATAGGCAAATCCAGGGCAAAAAACTCTTTCCATCTTCCCACTCTTTCTTCCTGCTTGGTGATCCTACTAATGACATTAATAGGCAACCTTCTCTACTGTCTGTCATACACTATCCTGGAGACAGACTTACCCGACAAACAGTTGTTCTTTTTGTTCTGGTGGATCTATATTGACATTATGGTGTGTAGCCTGTTAATTGCAATGGCTCTGCAATGAGATCTTTAATAAAGGTGAAAATTACTGTGCTTTAAAATGCAGTGGAAGTGGAAACATCACTGCATAGTGATGATACCACTGCATGATTTCCACAGATTTGCACTTCAGCAGGTATTAAAATTGGCAGGAAGACACAAGGCTTCTGTGCAAAGAGGACCAAAGTTACCAGTGTTTCCTCAAGACCTGTACGGCTTCTGGAGAATCTGTGTGTACTTTGTGATGTGGCTTGGCTCTGGATGGAATAGTGAAAAGAGGTATACATACTCAAGTGCAGGGATCTAATAAAAACCCAATACATGATCCCTTTAACTCCTGAGCCCTGATTATTAACATGAGCATCAGACTAGCATAAAATTGTTTTCTCATCAAACATGCTTTGAGTCTTCTCATGATTTTTCGCTTCTATATATGGGAAAATTGTCAAGTTTTCCCATCAAGTCTCAACAGATGATGATAGCTTCTAGTTTGCTGTGTTGTCTTTTATGAATGTGTTAGTGCTAACAATTTGGTTTCGGGTTCCATGCATAGTTTCAGGCATAATAAATCTAGATTCAAAAGAATCCCATCAAGAAGCCACATCCGATGGGATACAACTCGGAATATGGTACAACTTAGCTGCACGTGGATTAAGTCCAAACTGAAGATATGTTTATAAAAAGCAATAGATCTACATGCTTAGAAATTTTTTTCTTTATGGCTTTATCTATAAAAAGCCAAGAACTGAGGGTTGGTAACAGCTGGGGCAATGCTTGCTTTTAATCACTTCTGAGGATTCTTTGATTGCAACAGCACTACGCTGGAGTTAATGAACCTTTAACTGACACAGCTGCTATGTAACTAGCCATTAGCCTTGTTGAAGAGTCAGGCTTTCACTTCTGTGCTTTAGATAACTGGCACAGTGGGTTTCTGGCAATGACCGGCTCAGAGCCACCGCAGCCCCCACACCCACCTGCTTCTGCGGACCCCCGAGGCAGGTCCCGGCCGGAGGCGGAGCCGAGGCCTTCCAAAGCAGGGAAGGTCCCCAGCCTTTCCCAAACAGTTCCTACCGGGGAGGACTAGGAGAAACCCGCTGGAGTAGCGCGGTGCAGCCCCCATGCCCCTGCCTACGGCGGAGAGCGCCCCGCCAGGCGCCTCCCGCTTCCCGCCGCTGGCCGGCGCCGAGCTCCCTCGGCAGGAGGAACGGGCGCGATATGGCGCCGGATCCGCTCTCGCGGCTCTCTTCGGGAGGTCGCGTGCCTTTTTCAGCGCTCTGATTGGCCTCTGCCTGAGGAGAGCGCTTGTGCCTTGAGGTGCGACTGGGTAGTTTCCATTGGTTAGCCTCCCTGAGGCAATTCAGGTTCCGATTGGCGGAAGGCTCATTCCTGCTCGTTGTTTGGCTAAGACGCAGCGCGGGGGTCTATCCCCTTCCGGTGGGCGCTGACCTTGCCGGGGAACGGAGTGGTTCTGTGTGTCTCGCAGCCATGGTGGCGTACTGGCGGCAGGCCGGGCTCAGGTGCGGCGGGCCGGGGCCGGGGCCGGGGCCGGGGCCGGGACTGGGACTGGGGCCGGGGCCGCGGCCGCAGCCTGGCGGAGGGCGGCTGTCGGGGTGGCCGCGGCGCCTCTGAGGGGGGCGGGGAGGCTCCCGGGTCACGGCTGGTGGTCACCTTCGCTCTCTCCCTGCTTTTCTCCCCGTCGTTAGTTACATCCGGTTTTCCCAGATCTGCGCCCAGGCCGTTCGAGCCGCAATGAAGCCTCAGTACAAGGCAGAGGCGGAGAGGGCCGCCATGGCCACTGTGAAGACCGTGAAGCCCAAGAAGGAATGAGCCGTGAGTACCCGAATGGCCGGTGCCTCCTCATGGTTCGAGGAGTGGCGGCTTCCAGTGCGCCGGGTCCTGGCGGGCTGGCCCGTGCTGTCTGGGGGAAACCAGCTCCGCTCTGCAGCGCGAAAGGAGCCTGGGTTGCTGGCTGTGTGCTGATGGCTCTGCATCCCCACCACACGCGGGTTAGGCAGCCGCACCATCTCCTTAGCTCAGGAAAAGGAGGTGTTCTGTCTTCTGAGCCCTGCTGTGAGGCATCTGGGGCTTGGACAAAGTTGTTATGGATTCATGCAGAACAGTTGAATTTCTGTAGGAAGGTTCATAGGTTCCATGTCTCTTTACTTTGCTAGGATAAGAGATGGCCTCTCTGGACTGCTTCCCCCAGTCAGGAGATTAATTTCCTTAAGGGCTGTCTCCTGCCTCTAAAAGATACATTTCCTACATCTATTTGTGGTGTTGCATGCATCAAAAGAAGCTGAAATCTCTTGTGTCAAAAACAGAACATCTTCTATTCCTGACCTGAGATAAATATTGCTACCTTTTGCTTAAAGCGTACCTTGTACGTATTCTCAGACCCAGTAACTTGTATTTTCACTCTTTCACAGGAACTAATCTGTGGTGAATGCTCTTAAAAGCAAACTGCAAAGCTGTAGACAAGCTCAAGATGCTGCAATATAACATCATCACTTTAACTGTAAAACTTTCCCCTCTGTGTAAATTGGGATGCAAATAAATGCAGTTTCTGTTAAACATGCGTGTAAAGCATTGTTCCTCTTGAAACTAAGTATACTGTTTTGCAGAGATATTTATCTTTCACTTGTGTTAACTATCACAATCTACCATTCACTAGCTACATGTTTATTTTTAAGGCAAATCTCGTGTTGGATTTCTTGCTGCTATTTCAGGTACATCAATAAGTGAGAGATTTTTAAAACTTCTTTGCCTACTTTGTTTCATTGATTCTTGAAAAACCTATTTCAACAGAGAATTATAGGCATAGAATTTCAATAATTAAAAATACATCTGTCAGTTCTCTGCTGGAAGTGGCATGCTGTATGTGGTGGGGTTTAAAATGCTCTGTCATCATGGTGTTCATCTCCCATTTGTGCTTAGAAAGAAGCTAACTTAGTGAAAATTAATTTGATGAGGTTAAGACTGAACTGGAAGCAGGACATTTTGCCATGGATATGCTGCCTGGGATCCGAGCTCATGAGCAATTTGGAACACAGAGCAGTGAACCAGGAGTTGGAGCCCTGGTGTTCTGTTTGAGGCGGGGAAGGAGGTGCAGGAATCCCTAGGCTGTACTCTGGTCATGGGTTCTCCCCGTTACTGCTTTGCTGCTTTACTGGGAGGGAGGGGGACACACTCACTGGGACACTCTGTTAGCTCACACTTGCAATTGGTTTGGTGAGGGAAGTGTTCCTGCTGCTGTGTATTGTCACAGCTGGTCTTAGTGTCATCCCACTGCACAGGAAAGCACTCAGCATGTATATGGAATTGGCTTCAGGTTTGTGTTGAACCAGACACTTGTGCTGCTCACTCAAACATGAGGCATTGCTTTCTTCACAAAATAAGAAGCTCTTCTAAGAGCAAAATCAAACAACCTTTTCTTTTTTCAAATAAAGTTAGTTCTTACAAGAATTACTTTTGTCTATCAAATATTTCAAGTATTAAAGGGTTTTATAGAATGATATGTACTTTTTATTTTTCATTAATATTATAAACACAGTCTTCAGTAGATGGCTGTGAAGGACAGGAAACATTTTTTTGTGAAGGGAAGATAAGTCTTTGATTTAGTGATTGCCATTGAAGTTATATCTAATTATCTGCAACCCATTCCATCTGTACTGAATGGTAGGAAGAAAATCAGTAGTAAACAGTAGTTAGTACATGGGGGAAAAATAGACCCCCCCCAAAACTTTTACACAGTGTTCACAGCTTTGTATGCTAATAAAACTCAAGTCTATAGTTTGAAACCAATTAAAATAAACCCACACAATGATAACAAATGAAAGCTCTGCAACACTATAAGCCAGCAATGTGATAGAACTATTAAAGTATTTAAAATGTGAAAACTAAGAATGTACATATGCAATCTTTTACCCCATGTTGTTTCCCCTCCCCCTGAACGTGCCTGCAGCCCTAGGTCAGTCTTTGGAGTGGGTAATAAATTGGAAACTGCCTTTTTAGGCCTCACAGATGTGCACGTGTTCCTAGAGCAGTAACAAGTTCACTAACAAAACAGACTGCATTCACCTAAGAACAAATACATTTGATGAGCTGACAGCATATTTTTCTGTTGCTGATATATACACACACATGGACTCTGCATTGCATTCAGTATCTGGTGATGTTCTGAAAGTGAATTCATTTACCAGAAAGGCTGCCACCAGACATCTTGTCTTCATAGTAGCTCTTCAAGAGAGAGATTGTGATGAGAGTGACAGCAGCTGTTCAGGAGAGTAAAGCACAGCTGTCATTAATTCCAAAAGCATTGTATTGTAGTATCAGATATATTTTGGCCAGATGCAGAGAAAAAATTCTTAAGCAAGTTCTTATTTTCAGTATGCAGATGATGGCTACTGATTTTTCTTTAGTGAGCGTCTTTTATGACACTTAAGAGGAGAATGTTTTGATATTACTATTGTTTTCACAGTGCTTCCTTTTCTGGGCTAGCTTCCACTTCTACCTCTTCATATTCCTCCACATCTGCAGTGGCATCCTGGTACTGCTGGTACTCGGACACAAGGTCATTGGTGTTACCTTCTGCTTCAGAGAACTCCATCTCATCCATACCTTCACCAGTATACCAATGGAGAAACGCTTTTCTTCTGAACATAGCTGAGAACTGTTCAGAAACCCTGATGAAGAGCTCCTGAATGGCTGTGTTATTGCCAATAAAGGTAGCTGCCATCTTCAATCCTCGTGGCGGTATGTCACACACAGCCACTTTGACATTGTTAGGGATCCACTCCACAAAGTAGGAACTGTTCTTGGTCTGGACGGCCAGCAACTGCTCATCCACTTCTCTGGTTGACATTCGGCCTCTGAAGATACATGCCACGGTCAAGTAACGTCCGCGGCGAGGGTCACAGGCTGCCATCATGTTGCGTGCATCAAACATTTGCTGAGTAAGCTCTGGCACTGAGAGGGCTCTGTACTGTTGGCTGCCTCGAGCCGTGAGGGGAGCAAAGCCCGGCATAAAGAAATGCAGGCGAGGGAAGGGCACCATGTTAACAGCGAGTTTCCTCAGATCTGCGTTCAGCTGCCCAGGAAAACGGAGTGAGGTTGTGACACCGCTCATCGTTAGTGACACTAAGTGGTTGAGGTCACCATAGGTGGGATTGGTGAGCTTTAAAGTTCTAAAACATATATCATATAGAGCTTCATTGTCAATGCAAAAGGTTTCATCTGTATTCTCGATTAGCTGATGGATGGAGAGGATGGCATTATATGGCTCTACGACTGTGTCGGATACTTTGGGTGAAGGCACAACACTGAAAGTGTTCATGATCCTGTCTGGATATTCTTCTCTGATTTTGTTGATGAGGAGTGTGCCCATACCTGAGCCTGTACCACCACCAAGTGAATGGATGAGCTGAAATCCCTGAAGGCAGTCACAGCTCTCACACTCATTCCTGACCACATCCATGACATTTTCAATCAGTTCAGCACCTTCTGTGTAATGGCCCTTGGCCCAGTTGTTTCCAGCACCTGAATTGCCTGTAAATAGAATTAGAGAAAGAACAGCAACAAAGTTAACGAGACTTTAAAGAGTCAAAAGGCCGTTTTGGGACAGTTGTCTCCAGTTGGCTGGCAGCATGCTGTACATACCATGAATAAAGTTGTCAGGTCGAAAGAGCGGGCCTATTTTGCTTGACCGTACACTGTCCATCGTACCAGGTTCCAGGTCCACCAAGATAGATCGAGGCACATATTTATGGGCTAGAACAAAAGGCAATGAATGTTGAACAGCTACTGTAAGAAGTCAAAGAGAAGGGCTTATGATCTACTCTGAAAAATCCAACCCACCTACTGTGATCAGGGGAATTTTTAATTTATTTTTTAAAAAATTA
Organism: Laterallus jamaicensis coturniculus; assembly: GCA_022605575.1. Classification (NCBI taxonomy): domain Eukaryota; kingdom Metazoa; phylum Chordata; class Aves; order Gruiformes; family Rallidae; genus Laterallus; species Laterallus jamaicensis. The sequence continues at coordinate 5,518,209 of JAKCOX010000029.1, forward strand.
CTTAGTTTAACCATGTTGGCTCTGCAAAACCCTCTGCTAACACCCTAAGGGTGCCAGGCACTTACAGTAAGCTTCATTGAAGTACACATTAATTCGCTCAAGCTGCAGCGATGCATCCCCACGGTAGTTTCCAGCGATGTCAATTCCATGTTCATCACTTATCACCTCCCAGAACTGAAAAGGGACAGAAAGGTTCAACACACTCACAAAGATTAATTTTTTTTCAGTACAGTGTGTTCAGCACCTGCACTGCTGTGCTCATGCCTGACTGCACAGAAAGTGGGCCCTGTGCTGACGTGGCAGATATTTTGCCGTTTACGTATTAGATCAGAGCTGGGAATCCTCCTCTCCCTCCTCCCCAGCTAAGCTCAAGGGAAGAGTTTAGTAGCCCATTTGCACTGCTTAGCTACCAGGCAGGCACATGGAGAGCCTCAATTTCTTCCTTTTATAGTAAGGGAAAATTGGTATTAGTTTAAATGACAGGTTAATTTGGTATGAACTTAACAAAAAAAGTTGGGGAGGGTTGCTTTGAGGCCTGTTGTGCCCAAGTGGGACTGTGGCTCAGACAAATTCATGCACAAGAAATGCTTTCCACAAACAGATGTTGCTCCTAACCGTCCTATCTTGACATTCATATGGATGTCTTGTACTGGGGCGCTTATCTAGGCAGCAGCCGCAGCAGTGTTAATGTAGACGCACCCACCCACTATAATGACCAGGCTATTTTAATGTTAAAGCTCTTCTGGTTTAGTATCCATTTTGAGTATAAAAATACACCACTGCCAACATGTGCATGGTGTTTTACTGTGTGTGGTTTTCTATGGGTCTTATCAGACATAAACGGTTTCCAGGTCAACGCCAATGAAAAAAATAGAACCCTTTCAACTATCACACTGGCTGCGTTCAAACTATCCAGGTCTAACATGGCATTCCCCAGCCATCCATGGCTTCATGTTCCAATAAAAGGAAGATTTGAGGGAGCGAGAAACAGAGGAAGAACACAACAGAGCGATCTTTCAGCTGCCATGTGTCTTCAAAGATCTCCCAACCCCTCAGTTTTTTGACAACTTCCTATTTAACAAAAAAAAAAAAAAAGGACATCACACACTAAAAAGCAATGGGGTTTTGTTTGGTTGTTTTTTAGGGAAAAAAAACCCTAGCACATAGCAGCAAGTGACTTCTCTCTGAGTAACAGCATGGCAGTGTCTGAACTACATCAACCACTTCAAACAACATGACTGCCTCTCACAGGACACCAGCAGGAACCCTTAACTGCACTTTGTGTCACTCTTAGAAAAAACTAGTTGGTTACTGATAGCACAGGGCATTCTGTTGACTAATACAATCCTATACTAATGATTATACCATGGCAGTTCCTGCTGCAGGGCTGAACTAAAGCCCTGGCATCACATCTTTGCACCCCTGGAATTACCGGCTCCTTCACTTGTCCAGTGCTTTGTAGACTAGGTTAGTGTCCCGGGAACATGAGTCCCAGCAGGAATGCTCTGGAGCACTTCCAATCACTGTGCCCTAGTTCTTGCAGATTCTTTGACAGTCTTAACATTAACCTTTGCATGAGAAGCAAGCCCATCTTACAACTTTCACATCAAAATACCCACGTTCACTGCTAGCATGCCATGCATCCTACCACTGAGTTTACAAAGTAATCGATGCCCCACAAAATGTCCCATCCATTAATGATGTTTGACCTACTACCACCAGCAGCACTTACTACTAACGACCAGCACTGAAAAGAGACCTTACCTTTGCTCCAATTTGGTTCCCACACTGGCCAATCTGAAGATGCACAATTTCACGCATTTTGTGTAGCTCAGACCTGTTGGTGACTACAGCCCGACACCGGTATCCTAGCTGCAGTCCCCAGAACAAGCCCTCTTTCTGCTGCTCTATCAGCTACACCCAGCGTGGTCCGTCCCAAGGGGCCTCTTTATACCAGAGGGACTGTCACTCAGCCAGCAAGGGGAGTAGCCAGTAACTCCAGCTGCTCATCAAAGCATTTCACAAGGAGGCAAAGTGCTCACTTACTGCCTGGGTACAGGTCATAGGTACATTACTGAGTGGCTTGGAAAAGAAAACTGCCACACACACTCCCTTGCGATTAATTCCAGCTGCTCTCTGTGCAGCAGAGTGATTCAGGAATATCTATGCACATGGCATTGGTGTTTCATTGTTTTATACATAGAAATATAGAAAATATGCACATATATAGAGAGATTACAGCCCAAAATGAGGGAACTCAATTTATTAAGTACCTGTGGTTCTGCCACATAATTTAAACATCACATGAGTCATACAGATCAAAATCCACAATAAAACCAAGAACAGCTTTTGAGCAGTAGCCTCCTATAATCACAGCATTCAGATCATTGCCAGGCACACTTGCAGTTCACTAAGCAGCATCATTCTCAGCGTCTGACTGCACAAAGGAGGGGGACAGGATCAGGAACAAAAACAAAGTACTCTGTAAAACTAAGACTGCACTCTCAGTGATACACATTCCTTAAACATTTAAAAATAATCCATTAATTTCAGCCAATCTAAAATCTGAACCAGCTTGTGACTAACTGCACAGATGCTCTCCTTCTCTCTCTCTTTCTCTCTCTCACTGTTCCCTTCTGCCACTAAGGAACACAGTAGTTTGTATATGTATTCTTGTCTTATACCTGAGATGTAGCATTTCAGAACTTGCCAGGAAAAGGCTAGAGGTGAAACCCCAGTTGTACTGAAGTTAACTGTAATGTTCACTGCGTGAAATGTTCCCCTACATTCAAGGAAGCGATACGAGGTGCAGCAAAACATGACCCAGTCATGTTGCCTGCTGATAAACAGGACTAACATCGCTGAGCAACAGCAACCCAGAACGGACTGTCTTCTGGAAGTTTATAGTAGTTTTATGACATGTCAGATGACTGTCAGTGCTTTGCAAGTGTTCCTTTTAAGGATAGGAAAAGGAACTAGAGTCGGAAAAGCACCTTAAATTATTTTGTATAAAAGGATGACAGTGGAAGGACTTGACTCATTAAAGTAACTACTTTGTGGGTGGTTAGAGATAAGGAGTCTCTGAGCTTCCATATCTTTCCAGAAGAAAAATCAGCTTATTCCAGACTTCCCCACTACAGATGACTTCCACTTCTTCCACCAGCCAATGGAGGAACAGCAACTGCTCCCAAGACAAAGTTGAGCACCAGAAGTGCATTGCAAAAAAGTAACTAGCAAACACTCTCTCATCCTCTGCCAAGCTATGTGCTGTCCTCTGTAGCGAGCAAGGCTTTAAATCCAGGTAGATTAATTTTGTTTCTTTAAAATAGTTTTATCATTTTTCCAAACCCTGAACAGTTTAGTTTACTTAGCATGGTAACGTAACAGTTACGTTCCTTTGCCACACTGTTGGCATTTTCTCTGACAGCAGTAGATATCATCTACAATTTCCTAAGACAAAATTCTGGAAAGATTATTTGGACATTTACTTTGAAAGCAAATTGCATTTTAGTTGTGCACATTTCATATTTGTTTTCTGCAGTTACTCCTAGCTAAAAGTAACAGTGCAATTCTGAGCTGTATATCCAGTTGCTGCATATATTCAGAGCTGCATTGACACGATGTGCCAGAGAGCTACTGACAGTGAATAAATACTGCTTAAAATATTGACTGTATTAACCTACAACAGCCACAACTTATTGTGAGAAGAGGCTGAAGATTCTAATTCACTGTCCAGAAAGCTTGCCAAAGTGATTTCAGCAATAAATATACTCACAAGCATCTCACGAGCAAAGACCAAAAAAAAAGGGAAGTGAAAGAAATATGCAATCACTTAACATTGTTTTTTTTCCTCTTGCTAAAAATACCTCCCTGGAATCACGTGCCTCCTCCGAAGCACTTCCCAACAGCGTCTTAACAATCATGGTGCATGACACAAAGTACCTGAGGTGCTCAGCAGAGGTGGCTTTGTGCCTCTTTCCCCTCACCTCCCCAGACTGCATTTCTGTGAGTGCCCCAGCCTGTCTTTAGAAGCCTGTTTCTCCCTAGGTTTTGTCTGCAGGCCTGTCATTGCTGAGCTGTGACACCCTCCAGCCCATTAACTGCCTGAGCGGGCTGTGCAGGCATGGCCACTGAACATGTGTGACTGCAGATTAGCGGGGTAGCGTCACCAGCGGAGGAGCAGAAGGCAGCGGAAGGGTTGGCTTCCAGCGACTTTCGGCTCTGCGGAGATTAGGAGCAGCCTGGCGCAGGGCACAGCTATTACCAGCCTGTCCCAACGAGTCCATTATCAGCTGCTCACTGCTTCCATCGCCTTCCGTGGTAGATACCAAAGCCCTGGCAATGGGTGCAAGCCAAGATGTTTTACTGTTTGGGTTTTTTTTTTTTGCTGCTACTAGGCTATTTTGTGTCTGTTTTTCAGGGTAGGTTGGGGATTTTTAAATGCCACCACAGTACATGCTAGCAACAAATACACATGCGTGAGGGGGCATGCTGGGATACTTTCTTTCTTTTTAATGTAGTTTTCTTGGGAGGAACTAGCTTTTCACAACAGCAGAGGAGACTCTGAGGAAAGCCTTTTCAGTGTGAGATAAGCCTAGCTAGTTCACCAGATCAATTCAAAGAGATCTGTGAATGGTTACCAGGTGAGCTGATAGTAGCCTCAACTAATCTGGGCTACATCAGGAATGCTACCATAGAAATGTTGCATTCAACAGGCAATAAAGGTTACCTGCTTCACAATTTCATTTCATGTAGTAGGAAAAACTTCAGTTATTTGATGAATTGCCATCAGGTTAACAGCACAGCTGTCAGGCTCGGTTCTCAGTCTGTTGGGTTTGTTGCACTGTTTTTTCAGTGCCTTAGTTCCTCTGTGAATAATGTGGAGCTAATAAATCTCATGACTTTTACAAGAAATGCTGAGAACTGAGTAAAAAAGCTACAAGGGAAGAACTGGCTGTGGTTTCCTGAACATGAAAGCTCTGGCCGACATACGGAGGAGACACTAGTCCACCCACACTGATATTAAACCTTCGGCAGGAAAATTAGAAAACCGTTTTTACTGCTGACTAAACCTTGTGGCAGATAACAAAGATAACAGCTACCCTGAACCCTAAAGAATAGTCTAAAAAACAAATGGACCCAGGCCTGTCTTTGTAAACCGCAGCAGAACAAGGCTTGAGAAATTCAAAACTTGAAACTAGGAAGAAACACAAACCAAGCAAAAAACCCACAGCCTGTCTGCTCTGTGCAGCCACACAGTAGCTGGGTAGTCTTACACAATGCTGATGAGTTCAGCCAAAGGTAGAGAAACCTGTATCTCAGTCACGCAGGGTCTGCATCTGTCCCAGGTACAAGACCCCATGTCATACACCCCACATCAACAGCAGCTGCAGATATTGAATCCCTGCAACATCTTAACAGCTTTGCCTTTGATTTTGGGGTGGGTGTGTGCTCGGAATTGCTTCATTTTGAGCGTGTGTGACAGACCCAGCACCTGGGCTACCCAAGGGCAGGGGGTGCGGACGCAGTGGCCGAGGTCCGTGTGCTCCTTACCCAAAGAGCTGCGCTAGATGCCGCTGGGAAAGACTTAGCGACGTGCAGACCCCTCGTGCCGCTCCCCGCGGACAGACATCGATCAACACGAAATAAGGAGGAAGAGGAGGGAGACTCTGCATCTCCCGCGGGCCGCAGGTGATCCGCAGCTCCTCTCCGCTCCGCCCCCCCCCCGCTCCGCCCGCCGGCACCGCCCACCGCCCTCAAATGCTGGCGCCGGGGCCGCGCCGAGGAAGGTGGTGCTGGCTGCGGGATGGCTGAGCTCGCTCTGCGTGTGGCGGCCCTCCTGGTGCTCTGGGGCTGCCTCTGCGCGCCCGCCCGCGCCAGCCTGTACTTCAGGGAAGGACAGCACTGCTACAAGCCGGCCCCGCGCAAGGCTGCCGGGCTGAGGTAAGGTTCGCCCCTCATGGGGCTGCCGCCCGGCTGTGGGCGGCCCTGGTCGCTTTAACCGGCCCTACCAAGCGGCGCGGCGGAGAGGAGCCTGCGGGCGCGTCCGCACAGGGGCTGGGCAGGCGCGGCCCGCCCGCGCGGGGGCTTCGGGGGACAGGGGAGAGGGTGACCCTGGGGCGGGCAGGCCGGGTCCCGGCTCCGGGGGGCGGGCGGCATTGCCCCGGTACCCGGGGCTGGGGGGGGTGGCGGGTGTCCGCGGCAGTCACGAGGCTGGTCACGTGGCGCGGCCGGCCCGCCGGACACTGGCGGGGCCGTTGCGAAACTCGGCGACAGGCGGGTGGGTTTGGGGGGCAGAGGAGAAACCCCCCCAGCTGTCCCGAAAATCCTCGGGCAGCACGGGAACCGCTTCTCTTTTCCGCCGCGCCGCAGGACCTACCCTCGCCCGCACGAGTACCTGGAGGTCTCGGCGCTGCCCCAGAGGTGGGACTGGAGGAACGTGAACGGCATCAATTACGCCAGCACCACTCGGAACCAGCACATCCCCCAGTACTGCGGGTCCTGCTGGGCCCACGGCAGCACCAGCGCTTTAGCAGGTACACGGGGCTCAGGGCTGCCCACTCCCCCACCGAGTTGCTTGTGCCCGGTGATGGCTGGTTTTGGGCCCCCTCGCTACAGGAGGGATGCTGAGATGCTGGAGCGTGTGCAGAGACGGGCAGTGAAGCTGGTAACGGGTCTGGAGCACAAGTCCTGTGAGGAGTGGCTGAGGGAGCTGGGGCTTTTTAGCCTTGAGAAACGGAGGCTGAGGGGAGACCTCTGCAGCTACCTGCAAGGAGGGTTGTAGAGAGGTGGGGGTCAGTCCCACCTTGTTACTCACAGGTAACAAGCAATAGGGTGAGAGGAAATGGTTTAAAATTGCACTAGGGGAGATTTGGGTTAGATATCAGGAAGCATTTCCTTACTGAAGGGGTAGTCAGACATTGGACCCGTTGCCCAGGGGAGTGGTGGAGTCACCATCCCTGGAGGGATTTAAAAGGTGTGTAGATGTTGTGCTTGAGGACATGGTCTAGAGATGGACTAGGCAGGGTTAGGCTGGGGGTGGGCTTGATCTTAGAGGTCTCTTCCAACTTAAGCGATTGTATGATTCCATGTGTAGTTGGCAGTAAGCAAAGGGCATTTTTCTTCACCTTGGAAAAACAGCTGGTAGGAAGAAGAGGTACCCAATCACTGCAGTGACTGACGCAGCTACAACCAAGGCTGAGAGGTCTCTGAATGTCCCAGGGGCAATGGGAATTACCAAGCTGAAGTCAAGGAGGTTCGGTTTCAGTAAAGCAATCAGGGCAGGGCTGTCCTCACCCTCCCAAATCTGTGTGAGGGGGGAAAACTCATATGGTTAAATAGCTGTAGAAGGAACGAAGTCACAGCTCCTGCTGCATTGCTGTTCAAGGCCTGGAGTAAGAACAGAGGTTTCTGCCCCTCTTCTTGGAGTTGTGGTGCTGCTAGGAGCAGATGCAAAAGCAGTTACTCTGTCTCCTTCCCTTTTTTGGTACCTCAGCCTGCTGCACTGCTGCTGGAGGGGCGAGAGGTGGCTCCAGTGATGGCTGGGTATGAGGAAATGAAAGAAGTTGCTTCTCATGGGAAGGCCCTGCAGGCCCAGGGCTTCAAGAGCTGTTATGTACTTGTCCTGACTCCCACTGCATAGACAAATCTGATTTCAGCATATAGCCTTCATCTTAGAAAAGTAGAGGTTTGCTTGTGTTGGGAGAAGTATTTTCTCTAGAGAGAACACATGATTTGTAAGCAACAGTGACATGCTGCAGAAGTAGGGAGGTTGCTGAGAGGATTAATGATGGAGGAGAAATAGAGGAAGTTGTGCAAAAAAGGGAAGACAACACAGGTATGAGCAGAAAGCAGGAATCCCAAAGGATCTGTTCCTAAGCAGTTACAGTACAGACATGTATGAAGCCTGCCATGATGGACTAGGATGCATAACAATAGCAGCAACTGGTTCAAACTTAGCTCTATGTGTAGGTTTGCCAGTACATGCAGCTTTGTAAAGTACAAAAGGTTGATTTTAAAAATCAGGATGTTCTTTCTTAACTGCTGTGAATGGTTAAAGCATTCATTCCTTCTCTTGTTGGAAGACTGGGCTGGGATATTGTTGAGTACAGCTGAATGGTGTTATTGCTAATAGGACTGAAAGTACCAGTGTGGCATCAGTTAAGACTCTTAAGGCAGTGAGAAGCAGTTATAAATACTCATAGGGAAGCTTTTCTGCCAAGTAAGCTAGTTGTTTCTGACAAAATCTGGCAGCAGGGTGGCAATGCCTGCCTGAGATGGCAGGATAACAGTGAGATGCTGACATAACAGGAGGAGACACTTCTGAAAGCTTTCCCTTGCTTTCAGTTTGTGAAAATTGTCTCTTGTAGCCAGAGACCTGCTTTGGATGGGCTAATGACTCTGCATGGGTTTATGCAAAAATCTTTACTCCCCTTAGAGAGGCTAGTGAGGGCTGGCTTCATGATGCATATTTGAAAACTTTGCTGTCAATGCCAGGAAGCAGATCAGCAAGTTTCAGAAGCTGTGACTTGACTGAAGAGACCTAGGGCACTTCAAGGCTTTAAGGGTATCTTACTCATCTGCAGATTTCTTTCTGAGTTTTTAATGGAAAAAACTTCTAATGGAAACCCAGAGTAACTCAGCCTGCCAGTTCAAGTTATGTCACGCTCTGTGCCTCACTGCACCAGTCAGGGCTTTTCCAACCACAGCTGTTGCTTGCAAACAGTTACAGGTTTAATGAAGGATAGAGTTTTAACTCTAGTTGCAATGTGTAAGCACCCACTAACAAAACACTCTCTTACCCTTGCAGATCGAATCAACATAAAGAGAAAAGGCGCGTGGCCTTCTGCCTACCTCTCTGTTCAGAATGTGATCGATTGTGCTGAGGCAGGATCCTGTGAAGGTGGAGACCACTCAGGTGTTTGGAAGTATGCCCATGACCATGGCATTCCAGATGAGACCTGCAACAACTACCAAGCTAAGGATCAAAGTACGATGGCTATTTGTTTAATCTCAGATTTACAAGACCTTGAAGAAAGTTTACTGGGTTTTCAGTGCACTGGTTCCTGCCTTTCAGTGTAGTGCCTGTTGTGTGACTGACAGAACAGGTTTCCTCTACAGGCCTGTGTTCTCTTTTTACTCTAGCCAGACAGCACAGCATTAAATCATGCCTGGGCAAGCTTGCACAGCTAGTATGTTTTAACTTAATCTTTAAAGTCTGTGATACATAATCTCTAATGTATTGAAGTATTTACAAGTGTCACCTCAAATGAAACAAATAAGAAGTCATACATGACCAGACATAGGTTACAGGAGTAGGTCCTCTATAGTGAAGCAGACCTGAAACACTGCCTCATCAAAGCACTTATGCCTATGAAGTAAACTAGTGATAGTAAGGATTTTAAATGTTTCCAGAAAGAAATTTAGTTCACCGGAATATGTATTACCTATAAGTTACTGATACCTGCCTCAAAACAGGATAAGATAAAAAGCAGCTCAGTGTCATATTGTTAATTCACTTGAAGAAAAGCATTCTCCTGCAGCTACAATCTCACTTCTGTTTTGTAGAGTGCAAGAAGTTTAACCAATGTGGAACTTGTGTCACTTTTGGAGAATGCCACGTGATAAAGAACTACACTCTCTGGAAAGTTGCTGACTATGGGTCTGTCAGTGGAAGAGAAAAAATGATGGCAGAAATCTATACTAATGGACCAATTAGGTAAAACATCTTGAATGGTAAAAATGCTTATCTACTATTATTTGGAGTTAAATATTTGAAACTCAGTCTAATGACTGAAATGTACTTCCCTACTCTACATACATTAGCAGCTCTGCACTAATATGCAGTCTTTATTAGCTTGTTTGTAGATAAATTGAGCTCTGAAGTCAAAATGCAAGAACCCCTTTATTTTAGCCAGGCCTCTGCCCTGATGCCCTTGCCAAAAAACCCCACTTTTTCTGTTTTATTGCAGCTGTGGCATAATGGCTACTGAAAAGCTGGATGCTTACACTGGTGGACTCTATACAGAATACAACCCCTCTCCTGCAGTGAATCACATTGTATCTGTGGCTGGCTGGGGCATAGAAAATGGAACAGAGTACTGGATTGTTCGTAACTCCTGGGGTGAACCCTGGGTAAGGAAACATGGGAACAAGCACATTTACAGAATGACCTGAGAGGAAGGGTGGGGTTTTTTCACTTGCAAACAGGAAGCTGCAAAGCTACCCTGTGGATAGGAAAAGTTAACTTTCTTTGAACTAGCCTTGCAATTAAATGAAACTTAACTACTCTGAAGATAAGGCTATTCAGCCAAAGTTACTTAGAGCTGACATTACCTATGTTATGCTGCTCTTCTGTGGACATGCAGCCCTGGTTACAGGCAGAAATCAAGTCGCGTACCTGGAATAGATACAGGGATGCAAATTGGCCTTACAAGGCTGCCCTGTGATCCTGGTGTGATAACTTCCTCTTAAGTAAATTCCTAGATTGACATCTCCTGTAGTTATGTTTTCTAATTCACAATGCAAATTCATTCTTCACAGGGTGAAAGAGGATGGCTGAGAATTGTGACGAGCGCATATAAAGGTGGAAAAGGAGCAGAGTACAACCTTGCTATTGAAGAGGACTGTGCATATGGAGATGTTGTACTTCCTTGATGCTGTATTGTACATCTTTCTGTTTAGGAAGAAGGTGGAAGCTTCCCAGCACAACCTTTTTCTGTTTAAAGAACAGCAGTCTTTCACAGTTCAAGACCATCAGGCTGTTCTGCAAAATTAGCCTGGATAGCAACACAGTGTATTCAAAGTAAAATAAATACAGAGCTGCCTTTAAGTAAGTTACAACTTAATTTTTTCAGGGGTAACTTACTTTTAAATTCTGTGCACTAAGGCAGACAAATCATCTTGATTTAATCACAAACTATATATGTAAATCTATTTTTTTAAATGCAAATGTGGACATGCTGGGAAGAAAGAAGTATTTAGGTCTGGAGCTTTAGTACTGAGCAAATACCATCTCACAATGATGCAGATGAAAATACAAAGCTAAGTCTTAGACATGATATATCCACAACCTAAATACCCTGCTCTTTCCTTGGCCTCCTGGTAAGAGTGGTTTTGAAAGTCTCAATGCAGTTGCTTTTATCCAACCAGAATAATAGAACAGGAATTACTTTGATCAGAAGACAAAGTCTAAACACTTCTTTAGTCTTGTCTTTGCCCAAATCCCTTGCTTTAAAATGTAATTGGCTGTGCCATCTTTTTCTCCTAAAGGAAGCTTCAGTTGCTACAATGCAGAATTCCTCTACCCTCATTTGAGGAAAGGTGGCAAATTTTCTTCCCTACAGCAGCCAGTTACTAAGCAGTGAATCAGTGTGGCATCAAATGTTACTAATGCATTTAATAAACACTCTTTCCTCTTACATGTCTGTATGTGTATTAATTATTATTAAAAAATGGTTCTGGTTATCTTCTATTGTACCTAACAACTAGTCTCACATACCAGGCTGGATACCCAGAGCTTACCCTCTGTGGTACTGCTTTTACTGGACTTATACTTGTAAAAGGGCTCATTGACAACACAGTATATAAAGCCATAATGATGGTTCAACAAATAATGCACATTAAATCATACTAGCACTACTAGAAATTTAGATAAAAGCCACCACAAAGAAAAGCAAGACAGCTGTTGTAAAATACTGGTTTTGAGTGCCAATCTCCAAAACCAACTGTAAGCAAAGTAGCCTGTGATTTATACCTTGCTCAAACCTGTAAGTTAAAGCTTTTTACTACTGCAGAGGAGGAAAGAAGCCCAGAAACTGGACAGAAGAACAAACTGCTCTTGATTTCTTGATTATCACTAAGGGATGATAGAGGGTGAATTGTTTCTATAGTTAATTCCACAAAGCTAAATGTGTATGCTAATTGTACTTAAAATATTAGGAACAATTTGTCTTGTGGAAGCTTAAATAGGGAGAGTTAGCTGGTATTCAAAGGAAGGAATGCAAGGAAGTTCAGAACAGCTTTTAGATAAACAATTGCTTTAAAGCAATTAGAGCACTGGAAGTAGCATTAGGGTAAGCTCAGTCAACTGGAGTACATGTGTGAGGAAGCAGTGGAGGAAGGGGAATATACACACCCTTTTATAAGGAGTCAATCTATACAATTGGCAGCTGCCTCAAGAACCAATTCAGTAGCCCAAAGCTCCCATTCATGAATCAGTGACAACACAGAACAGCACTTTCCTTTCTAAATCCAGATCCAGTTAGACTTAAAATGTCGCTTTTAGAAAGCAGGTTCTTCAGAAAGCAGACATGCTTGGAAGAGGACAAGGGGACAATGTCCATACCCTTCACTTCTAAGCAAACACTATTTGTCTGTACAAAGAAATCCAGTGCAATGAACAGCCAGAAAGAATGGTCCTAGTGAAACTTTGAAAGACAGCTCTGGAAAAGAAAAGCCTTTATTTAAAGGTAAATTATAGTCTGAGGTGTGGTGTATCCCCCCTACTGGCATCAATGAGGACACAGTAGAGGTAAGTATAAAACCCAAGCCACAAGCAGCAGTAATGACATTTCTGCACACTGATATTTTTGGACAGCAGCAGAATTCCAACACAGTAATGAAACTTACCAGTAACAGCTGATGCATCTATTTAACAGAAATAGATTCTGAAAGATAACACACTGAGTAGGATTCATCTGTTCATAGAAACCTAACCTTGATTGTTACAACTCCACTTGGGCTCCACAAAATGTTGCCTTTTTTCATAGTACTAAGATATTTAGAATTCTAGTATAATGCAAAGACAAGAAATAGGCATTATGGCTTCCCTGCAACACCAAGCTAATCACATAAATTCCTTCTTTTTCAGCTGTAAACATCATAACCTAGAGCATTCAAGATCCAGAGTTCAGAGAACTAGCTGCAAAGTGTTTTTAGTAGGAACTACCTACACAAAGAATCACTGACAAATTCTGCAAGTAATCAGAGTAACATTTTTTGAAATAATAAATCTGTTTCTCTTCTGCTAACCCCTTCAGAATATTCAGATTTATACTAATTTGTGTAATAACAGAAAATCCTTCAGTGCTATTCCAGTTTCCAAAGTACATTAACAGTCCCCTGACACAAGGCTCAAGGTCACCATGCAGATCAATCCAATGCCCTTCAGCCCCTTCTTCCTTGTTTTGAGTTTGTTGGTTTCTTTTTTTAGGTTAATTTCAGGTGGTTTGCTGCTGCGTTGCCCAGTTATAGAACCTTATTGGTGGAGAGTATGGCAAAGTAGTTATAATGTACTTTGCTTTCTTGGTATTTTCCACTGCTTAGTTCATCATAATAAAGTTAGATTTGCAATGAGCTTAAAAGGGGAAAAAAAAAAAAAGAAAAAGAAAGCAAGTGTTCAGTACATTACTGTGATTTATCTGTCTCCATGCAAGTTTCTGTATTACACAGATAATAAGGATTTTAGGGTCTGGACAGATGGGTTTGGTTTAGGATAGGAGTGTATTTCTGAGGAGAAGGACCTGGGGGTCCTGCTTGATGACAGGTTGGCTATGAGTCAGCAGTGTGCCCTGGTGGCTAAGGGAGCCAATGGGATCCTGGGGTGCATCAGGAGGACTGTGGCCAGCAGGTCTAAGGAGGTGATCCTCCCCCTCTACTCTGCCCTGGTCAGGCCCCACCTGGTGTATTGTGTCCAGTTCTGGGCTCCCTGGTATAAAAAGGACAGAGCTCTCCTGGAGAGAGTCCAGAGAAGGGCTACGGAGATGATTAAGGGACTGGAGCATCTCCCCTATGAGGAAAGGCTGAGAGAGCTGGGGCTGTTCAGCCTGGAGAAAAGAAGACTGAGGGGGGACCTAACCAAAGTTTATAAATATCTTAAGTATGGGGTGCAGGGGGAATCAGCCAGCCCCTTTTCTTTGGTCAATGGAGACAGGACAAGGGGCAATGGCTGCAAACTGGAGCACAGGAAGTTCCACACCAACATGCGGAAGAACTTTTTCCCAGTGAGGGTGACAGAGCCCTGGGACAGGCTGCCCAGGGAGGTGGTGGAGTCTCCTTCTCTGGAGATATTCAAGACCCATCTGGACGCCTATCTGTTCAGTATGAGCTGGGGAGCTGCTTTGGCAGGGGGGTTGCACCCGATGATCTCTCGAGGTCCCTTCCAACCCCTACAACTCTGTGATTCTGTGTTATGACAAACCACTCCCTATCCTTGCTGCAGTGCTAGCTCTCAAAAAGCAGTATTAGTCTCCAAGGTCCTCACTACTACCCAGAGATTGTTGATCAAACAAAATTGCTAAAGCCAGGCCCCTGGAAAGAAAGTTATCTGGATGGTGTTCCTGTTTTTAGTAATCCTCCTCCTAAATGTTATTTGCACATTGTTAGAAATAGAAATGGAAGCAGGCATGCAAGGAATAAATGTGACTCACCTATAAATTCAGTGACAGGATCATGTTCACCTTCTGTTTTAATAGTACCTGCAATACTTTCATTCTCCAAGATTGGAAGAAAAAGCTGTACAAAGTCTGAGGTATATGGAGGAGCAATCACATCGAGCACCTGAAACAGCAGACAAAAGTAGATTATTCTTCCAGTTAGAGGGGCAGTAGGGACAATATTCACTGCACAATACTAGTCTTGAAAGCATGTGAGTAGCTGTGCATAGGACCTGGTGTTCTCCATAAATTAATTATGTATTCTTGTGCTACTGTATCCTGTACCTCCATACTTTCAGAAGTCAGGATTCAGTAGGACTGAGTCACATCCTAGCAAATACGGATTCTACATACATGGCTCAGAATGTGATCTCATATACTCAAAATATTTGTGAATCTGACACAGTTTAATATCCAAACACATAAAACTGACACTAAAGTTTATTTCTATAAGTTAATAAACAGAATTTTTGCTGCTGACCTCTGTAACAAAGTATCTGATGAGAGAGATATCTGTATCTAGCTTCTCCAGGCATTTGCGGATATAGCTGACCACAGGTAGCACATATCCTCGGCTGAGTAAATGCACCATTCTGTCCAAGAGAGTCTTCTTCAATTCCAGCTGATGGTGTGGGAAGAGAAGAACCAACAGATTAAAGCTTCCTCTAAGAAGTGTGTAATTTTTACTGCCATTCTTATTGGCCCAATATCTGCCATGTTACATTTTAACCACCATCATATCCCTATATTAAACTCCTGAAACTGCTATGACAGCAAAAGCCATTATCTTGAGTAAGTGTAACTTGATGGACTAAGTGTACTATGATGGAACAGAAATACTGAATCCTTAGAGAATTACCTGCTCCATTACATCAAGCTGTGAATGTTCTGTTTCAAAGAGCTTGACAAGAAGTTGTAGAACCTGGGGATGAAGCAGCTGATGGCATGTACTGATCTGCAAACAAGACAGGAAAGCAAGATCCTCAGAACTTCAATTTAAAAACCAATGCACTGGTCTTTATTAGACAAGTTTATATTGCTGTTCAGTGCCAGATGTAGTGCTTTTCTTTTAGAAAAGTATTCCACCTTTTCTACCTGATGCCTAAGTTTTCCTACCATTAATATTGCTGATCTGACACAACCAGAACCAAGTTCACCCCTGTGTATTTACTGACTTCCTGCAAGTGACAGGCATCCAGTGAACTGGATGTACGTCTAATTACACACACCAAAACTGTTCCTACTCTCCAGCAAGGTTTCACATGCACTTTTACCTCATCTAGTAATGCCAGATGAACTGGAGTGTGATCAGTCTGCAGCTGGAAGTATCGTGGTTCTGACACTGTCCAATCCACCCACTTTAATACACCCATTGCCACCACTGGGAACCTACAGAGAAAAGAGATCATGTTGGCACAAAACCATAAAACAAACAAAACAACAAAAAAACCCAACCCAAAAAGAACGAAAAATCCTAGTAAAAAAAATTTAAAATAAAAGTATTTTAGTATACTCTAATGGTTGCTAGAGTTTAACTTACAACAAAATTTATATAGCTCCCAAAGTTTTGATTGAGAAGTTGCCAGCACATCAAGAGTTTTCATCAAGAAAGGGATAGAGGGGAAGATAGACTGGAGGAAAATTCTTTCTACAAAGCCTCACTGCTTATAGGCAACAAAATTAATGTACACTCCAAGTTTGTTTCAGTTTGTTCAATAGCTGCTATTTCATACGTTTAAGAGGGGGGAGGGGGAAGCACACATCTGTTAAGAAAGCTGTTTTAGGAAGACAAAACTCCTGTCATCTTTGTCCAGTGGCAGAAAAAAGCATGTTTTGTGACACAAGGACAAGTTGTCAGTGCAAGTCAGAATTTCTGTCCTCATGACAGAGGCTCCAGAGAGTCAGATGTCCAATTTTGAAAGCTGCTTTCAGACCACAACTTCAAGTATTCTACAGTAAGGATGTTCTCACAGAGTAGCCCCCAAAGGCATTTGCCTTTAGCATTTCTGCCTTTCCTAAATAACACTGTCCTTCCAACAACTGAGGCTCTTGGGACCAGTCTCTCTGCTCACCTGATGCACTGATAGAGTGTGCTCAGTTCTGCAACCAACTCTGATGCGCCTTTGTTCTCATTGCAACACAAGTTGTGAACAGTTTCAATGGCTTTTGAAGTTGACTTTAGTTCATCCTTGTTTATGCTGACTCTCTTGTTCTGAAAAATTTCAAAATTTGAATGGAAGAGGCTTATTGCAGGTTACAATTCCTTTCCTTCAATAACCAAAGATTATACCATGTTTCTCAAAATTGAAACACAAATGCAGATTTCAGAACTAATTATTGAGCTGAAGTCTAAGCATGTTTGCTTTATTGAATTCCCTAAGAATTACTTTATCCACTCCATAAAATTAAATTCCTCTGAAAAAGCACACAGGGTTCCAGTAGCACAGAACTGCTACTGAAACCCTTTGGGGGGAGGCAGGGGAAGACAGCAAAAATACTCAGTGCACTCAGAATTTTTCAGTATTATTTGGTCACCAGGATTTATGGCTTTTTAGTCATTTGAGGCCAGAAATATTTCTTGTTAATGTAAGTAAATCAAGCCAAATACATTATTTTAAATTGAGCAGCTTCATGACCATACATTTTCTTCAGCACAGTAAGGACACTGTAGGTAAAAAACATTTTTGACAGAACTGAACATTACCTTCTTCCACATCTCTACCACACTAGCTGCATATGCCAGTATGTGAATATATTTGTGTTTGTGGTCCTGGTTGATCTTAGCACCTGGCTTAAACAATGACTGCATGAAGAGGTCCAGAAAGGCAGGTACTCGAATCTGTGAAGAAAACAAATAGTTTATTAGAGCCTGAGAATTATGAGAGTTGACAGTTTTGTGACACAGCTTGCATGGCATGAGATACAATGCATTCCCCCTTGGAAGTAGGTTTGATAGTTTTCTGAAAAGACCCAAACTTTTAACACATACACAAAACAGCCCCAAACCACCCCCTCCAAACCCAAAAAACCCAAACTAAATAACATCAACAGTTGCAGACTATATTTCTACTGCTAATTAATTCCTTGCCATATTCATCTCCTATTGAGATGTTAATTAATTTAATTACATATAAAAGGACAACTTGGAATGATTAAAAAACAATCAAGGAGCTAATGCAAAACAGAATACAAGTAGTAGTTCCACATCTAGACATTACTTACAGAGTGGGTCATCATAAGATGACCTCATATTTCTGAGTGCTACTGTAAGAAAATTAAGCTTCAGGGGTTGTAAGGAGATAACTACTAACCAGTTCTACTGGAGGTGGGTCCATGCTTGTAAACATTTTGAAGAGGACGGTGATGTCTGCAGGATTCAGAGCTCCTTTTGACAACATCGCACCAAGAGCCTGACACGCTCGTGGATAGGAGGCTGCAGTACCCAATGCTAGAGTGATCTGACTGGCATCATGGCCTCTAGATGAAAATAAACATATGTAACTTGTTTTCTTAATTCCAACATTTTAGTTTTAGCCTCATTGAGTCAACAGGGCACATCCTATGGAATATAATGTCCTAGGGCAGAGCCCCTTATCTTGGTTTATTAGGGAAACAGGCCTGCATTTCCCTTGGGTTTTTCTGTAAAATGTTTGCAGAATAGTTATAATAAAAAAAATTTTAATAGAAACTGCAATTCTCTGCTCTCCTTATTTCGTGTCTCCCAGTACAGGACACAGACCTTTTCTGTTGCTCTGCAAATTAAAACTTGCTACAAGAACTTCTCTGTTGCAGCCAAGAGTTCTCCTTTTACTGTTAAAGCTAATCAAGAATGAGCAAAAGACAGTAGTTTACAAATTCCAGTGACTAACACTGCACTGACACCACAGCTGCTACTTACTTCTCATGAGCGTATCGCTGAACCTCTTGAGCGATCCGTCTGACTGCCGACCCACCTTGCTCTTCTTGAGCTAATATGGACATCATAGATTGAGCAAAAAGATAGGTGTGTTCTCCATGGCACACCATCTTCTGCAAATCAAAGACATCTTACCAGTCAACAAGGAAGATGCAAGTATGCTGTTACAGCAATGTACCCACAGAAGCAGCAAAGATTTCACTGAAATGTACTAAAAGACAAAAAAAACCCCAACCAACCTCAAGAGCCCTCAAACAAAATACAAACCCACAAACAACTAAACAAGAAAACCAAAAACCCAAGAGATGAAAAGTACAGAAAAACATAGAGTCACTATGCACTGATACAGGCAAGAACAACAGGCTAAACTGAGAACTTATGTTTCTGAACTGAGAGGAAGTTCTAGCCTACTTGGGCCCAGTACTTTCCCTGAGATATTTAAAGAGGTAAGTACAAAGCTATGTGAAAGTCATTATGCTATTTCACACACACTGTGTTGATTCAGATGGCAACTTTCACACAGACACAGATAATTATTTCAATTTGCCAGGGGACCAACTACTCTGATCTTTAGATCTTGCATTAAATATGAAAGACAACAGTTCTATCTTCAACTGCTTACAATCCATTTCATAAGGGGTGACACATAAGCAGCCCAAGGAATTCTTGGTCAGAGAATGATCAAAAAGCATAAATTTCTCTTCTTGAACTCAGATACACCTTTTCTTCATAAAATTCTGTAAGACTTGGTAAGATGTCAAGATTCTCTACAATTCCACACTGATGTGTATAATGGAACCAGAAAGGAAAGCACTAATTTTCTTTCTACATAAAAAGAGAGAGACCCCAAAACCTGCAAAAAATCCCCCCACCAAAACCCACACAGCAAACTTACAGCAAACTCAGGGAGGTTTTTTTCAAGGTTTTCTTCTCCTCCATCTAAAATTGTTGCCAGAGATGTACGCAGGACCCTGGAAAATACTTCCAGTTGCTGACATGCTGTTGAAACACTGGTTATTTCCCCTTGATATCCAGCATCAGATATAAGCTATTAAGAACAAGACCATAACATCAGAGAAAACTTACATTATTTACATTTATATTTCAGATATCCTAACAAGTCTAGAAGAAAACAGAGAATACAAGATTTGGCTTGGCAAAAAACCTACTGGAATTCACACTTATCTCTTAGACCACAGAAACCAATAAAGACATAGCAAAAAGAATGTAAACTATAAAGATATAAAATATTTCAGAGCACAGCAAGATGCAACATTCTTTCCCCGTCACAAAAACACAAGGCTGACTGAAATGCTGCACTGTACCAGAAATCCAGAATTTTCAAATATATATCAAAATAAAACCTCACCCATTAAAAAAACCTCAAAAAGCAATACTTCAAACTGGGAAGCTATACTTACTACTTGAAATCTTTAAAACAAATTTCTCCCACCAATGTGCCTCGTACTGTTGTAACACTTGAATAAGCAGTATTAGCAGGATTCCATAAAAGACACAGACAAGACCACAGCCTGTGTCTAATGCCAGAACAATCATCCTTTGATGGATATTCTCACGTACCTTCACAGTAAAATTAAGCATTAAACAGTCAGGATGGGCTTCTGCCAACTTGTAAAAGAGATCTCTCCATGTAGTATGTGCTATCATTTGCTCAAGCCAGGCTGGAGTCTGAAAAGATTAGAGCAACAGAGAGAAATGTAAGAATATCTAGTTGTTAAGATCATTGAAAGTAAGTGTTTCACCTCCCAGGAGTTCTGCAAGTAGTTACATTGGACTTTGTTATACAAAGGAGGATGCAAAGTTTTCTAAGCCTCTGAGGAAACCAGTAAAAAACAGCTGGTTTACTCAAGGCAGGTGTATCTTAACCAGAGTTTTGAATATACAGTTTCCCTTCCCCCACCATCTACTACTCTATCAGATGAAGGTGTCTATGTAGGATCCACTCATATAGAGATAGCAACAGGGATTCCATGCACACCTCTCCTTCCTCTGTAAAGATGGAATCTGCTTTCCGAGGGTCAAAATGCTTGATAAGTAAGCTTTTTAAATGGTTTTCTACAGTCTCCTGAACTTGTACTGGCTCAACACCTGTATAGAAAACAAAAAACTTAGCAGATGCAATCAAATCAAAGACAGCCACAACATCTTAAAAAATTTTAAACAACAACAGGATCTACCAATAAATTTACCAACACACTGAAGGTGAGAGGAGAGTCAGCTTTTCTGCTATCAAGCCATATTGATACAAGCAGATTTACTGGTTCTCAATTTTTTTTCCCTAAATGCAGGCTGTTTAGGATTACAGGCAGGTTGCACAAGTCCTTCTCTTTTGCTCTGCTCATCAGTCATGAAAACAGCAGTGCCAGTCATCTCACAAGACTGTTACTGGGCACGTCACCAACACACGTGTATCTTAAACCCCAAAGGGACTGATTGCAACGGTTGGTGTGCAATCTCACTGCATTTCTGACTACAGTCGATCATTTCACTCTATCAGCAGCTTTGACAGGATACTACAAAACAACAGACAAAGCAGAAAGAAGTAGTTCTACTGTTCTGAGATCAGACTATAGTAGTTCTGATAATTTGTAAACAAAAGATTATACTAGCAAAGGGACAAAGATACCACAAGATGATGCTAAACATGTCTTGCAAGAGGCTGCTGAAGAATTTTTAAGCAGACTGGTAATACAAAATTCTTGTCTCAGAGAACACAGATATCTATATGAGAAGATTCAAACTAACCACTGATCCACTGAAAGGTAACAGTAACTGCTAGTAAGGTAATGTTTTCTCAGTATTAATGTTATTACAAAATATCAAATATTGCCAACACCTTGCCCTTATGAATGAAAACCAAAAGAAACTATAAAACTTATGCACTCACTTCAACTAAAACACCTTTTCTAATACAGTTTCAAAGTGCTTCCCTTATTTTCTGAACAGAATAGACATATTACAAAGCATTTGGTCATACACAGGATGACAACTTTATAGTGATCCACTTTGTATGTTCAAACTCGCCACTAATTCAGGTATTTCTGAAGAAAAAAAAAAGTCTACAGACCCAAATTATATAATTTAACTTACTGTACCTGTTTGAATGAGCCACTCTGCGAGCAAATTTACAGTCTGTGCCACTGCAGTGTAGTTTTCAGAGAGCAACTGGATAACATTCTCTGGAGAGCCTCCTGCCTGGAAATACCTGACAAAAGGATTGGAAAAGAACTAGTTAAAATTCATATTAAAAATCAAAACCAAGTCAGCTCTAAATGAAGGAAAATTATAGCATGGTGTATACATTTCCACACACGCTCCCACACAAGGTAACAACACCGCCCCTCTCACACAGGTATGGTTACGCTCACCTCTTTAACGTGTTAAATATAGACGGCTCCATTATATAGTCTGGGGTTGAAAATTTCTTCAGGCATTCTTGCTGGACTTCAGCATCATCCTCTCCTTCCCCATCCTCATCATCTTGCTAGGCACAAGAACAGTCAGATCAGCCACTTCCCTTGTCCCGTGTGACACCCCCCCCCCCGACCCCTCAGCCCATATTTATGCTAATTTTTGCCCACAGAAACTCACGCACCGCAGCTTACCGCTGCCAACAGCCTGCTCCGCGGGCAAACACAATCCTTAACAGCGGAGCACAAGCCCAGGCTCTGCCTTGCAGCTGTGTTCTTCCTTTCTACCCGCGCCAGCCCCAGGCCCCGCGGCAGCACAGCCTTCCCCGCCGCCTTCGCGCCCGGCGCTTTCTCCCTCAGCTCAGAGCTCCAGACGCGGCTCCTACAGGGCGGGAGGCCCCGACAACTCCTCCAGGATCCACCCGGGGAGCAGGAGGCGTCCCTCGGGAGAAGCCCTCCGAAGCGGCGCAGAGGAACAGGGCTCCCCCACACAGGCCCGACACCGAGCTGCCGGCTCCCGCCGCACGACCGGGCAGCCCCGGGCCGTCGCTAAGGCACCCGCAAGCACTCACCGCCCCTCCGTCCGCCTCGTTCCCCCACTCCGCCGCGCTGCCTTCGAAATAATCAGCATCCTCCATGACTCCTCCCGTCCCGCCCCAGGCCGAAAAAGCCGCGGCGACAGCAGGAACCAGGCCGCAACCGCCCCTGGGCGGAGCGGCACGGAATGGCGGGCACGGAGAGGGTGGAGCCTTGGGCACTGGGCTGGGCCGGGCCGGGCTGGGCTGGGCCGGAAGAATCGCCGCCCAGGCGGCTCTCGAAGCGGCTGGTGCCTGACACCCGTCACCTTCCTGCCGCTCCAGGATGGTGGGGAATTTCCGGCCCCAGACCCGGGATGTCCCCCGCCCCAGGACGCGCTGACAGGAGCCGGTGGAGCGGGGTGCTGTAACCACCGTCACCTCACGCCTCAGCGCTGGTTCTTGCGGGAGCTGGCGCTCACGGCCGTGAAGCCGTTGCTCGGTGAATTATGGCTCAAACCGTATGTGAACGCCAGCCGATAAAAATAAAATACGGAAAGGGAAAAGCTGGCCCTGTGGTTCGCTCTGCCCCGGTTCAAGGAGTTCATCCCAGTTATTCACCGCCGGAGAGCCAAGGCACAAGACAGCACACAGGGGAAAGAACAAAGTCAGGAGAAAAAGGAAGTCAGTGGAAATTTAACAGCAAACCTCCCTACCCTGCAAACCTCCCAGTGTGGAACCAGCAGCAATGAGACAGGGCTCGCAAGGGAAGAAACAAAGCCAGGACATGGTGCTCTTCTGGCTGCAGATGAGTAACGGCAGGTTCCTCGTTGGGTCCGAAGCATGAAGAGGATTTGGGAAACTGCAACGAGTTGGTAGTAACGATCAACTGTTATGGTACAATTAAAAACCTAACACGTGGGGGAAAAAACTTGAAAGATAAATTTGGTGGCATTGAAGTGGTTAAGATTCTTAGGACCGCATCTTAGTGGTAGTTTCAGGGCCAGCATTGGTGCAACTCCGTATCTGATGGTACAATCTGACCTCAGGCAAAGAGATGGGCGTTACTGAAGACCATGTGAGAGAAACAGAGTCCCTTTGTCTCTCTTCAGATCGACTCCTGTTCTTCAGTTGTATAACTGGGAGAAAGGGGAGGGGGAGGGTGTGTTCTGGGATTTGGAGGGCAGCCAAGAGCGTTGCTGATTAATTATTTAAAAGGTCCTTTATTCTCATTCCATTCCTAACTGAAAATTAGTAAAAAGAAATTATATGGTCTTCAATGCAGCCCGTGAAATCACTTGGTAGGAAAGGCCAAAAAACCCTGCACAGAAATAGGTTGTCACAGGATCCTAAAGAGATGCAGTCCTTGCTCAAGTGTGGTCACTGCACTAGTTAAAAGAGCTTACCCACTTAAAATTTCAGTATAGAAAATACACACCATCACCTGAACTGCTGTACAGGACCAGTTGTGCTGTCATATGCTGCCCTACAGTGGCGAAGCAACCCTCTCTGAAACGTCTCCTGTGAGCTGAGGGTAACGTTCTTTTTGTTCTATCAACAGGAGGAAAAGAGACTTTTTTCAGAATAAAAGGTGTGTATTGAAGTAGGGGCATAACAGCCACATTCTCTACCTGTGCTAGACAATCACTCAATTGCCTGCAGTCAGGAAGATGGTAAGGTAACATTTCAATGCTTATGGAAGCACTGGCTAGTTATATGAGGAAGGAACCGGGAGTGAAGTGACAGGCTGAGGCTGGAGGCCAATGGAAATATCCTTGAGAAAAAGTTTTTGGCTTATCTCCATTTAGTTAGCGGGCAATTTCCATCTTGTAGACGTAAGAAAGTAACAGCCTACTCACAACAGACAGTGCAATTAATCAGTCAGAACTCCTAAGAAAGTTCCAGACCTGAGTTTAATCCATCCCAAACCAAGAAAAAAAAAGTATTTTCTGACATTAAGAAACATCACTGTCACCTCAGGTTTTGGGTTGTTGGGTTTTTTTTGCTGGTAATACTGTGCAGTGTTACATCTGAAGGTGATTTCAGAGTAACTGTTACATTACCCTAGCAGAAGGTTCAGAAAATTTAAAATTGGAGAAAAAGCAAGTCCATAACTAATATTCTAATAAAACTGGATGGGAAAACCACAAAGCTGAGACTTTCTGAGGCTTAGGAGTAGATTCTAGTTCTTTACAGAAGGCTGAAATAAACATGCTTTGCATGATAGATGTCCTTATGTAGGTAGGAAAGGCTTCCTTCCCATGACTGAAATTTGCTGTGCATGTCCTAGGTAGGATATTTGGGGAGGCAGTCTGGAGAATTTCATTGTGCCCAGACCTGAAATAGTACATCTAAGCTTCAGCAAAGCATTTTCAGAGCAGGCGAAAGTTTTGGCCTGTGACAACAGTTGGACCTGTTGGACTTCAGTGGTAATTATGATACAGAACTTACTGCTTAGTTGAGTAGAAACAGTGAACAGTCCACAGCACCAACTGCTGGTGAGATATATAGCACTATTAGACATTAATGATACTAGTAATTTCAGCATCTGAATCTTGAAACTGGAAGTTCTTTTATCTTTATATAGTTATATCTCTTTATTTTTATTGCAGTAACAGAAAACAATTTTTTTTTTAATATATAAAGAATGAACAATACTGAAAGCATTTACTTTCAACTTTCCTGGAGGAGAAAACTAGGGACCTGTAACAGAGCCAGAATAGCCCTTTGCAGGAGAATTGCAATATCCAAGCATTCCCCACTTCACGTCAATAAACAAGAGGCAAAGTCAGATCAAAATCAACAGTTTCGAGGTATCATTTAAACTGTGATGAAACACTAAATATACCAGAGATCAATTTTGCAAACTAAACTTTTACAACTTTGAATGGAAACAATGTTGGTTGCCTTCTTGGGTTTAGCTTGTTCTCCCATATGGATGTGTGTTTTTTCAGTTTTGGTAAAATGTTCATAAGGAAAAGCAGTTTGATATACCTTAACAGCCCTTAAAGATTCTATTACCCAACAAATGCATGAAACCATTTTTTTCCCTAAATGCATATTTGACTATGTTTTATGTAGAAGATATTCTTGAGTCTCAATTCCTATCTTATAAGATTTGATGAGGCGATGAGCATATTAAAGATACAATGTTGAGCCTAATAAATACACTAGGAAGGGCAGCCTCAGAGTCTCAGCTGCATGCTTTAAAGAAGCAGTAAAGGCATCCTGGAAAGTAGATGTGCATGAAGAAAAGCCAGAATCTAGAGAAATGTAGAAAACTAGTGCTTCTTTGATACTGTTGGGTTTTTTTTTAAACAGAAGTGAAGGCTGGATTCATAAAGGTTGGGAATGACTTTTCTAAGTGAGTAAAGAATAAACCAGGTATCAAATGCTCAAATTTAAATTCCATCCAACTATCAAAATTTGCTTCTAAATTACTTAGCAACTGTGTTTCAAGATTTCCTACCTAAAGAAGGGCCAAATAGAATACAGCTGATGAAATCATCCAACATCATTTGGTTCCTTCCTAGAATAAAAGAAAAATCCCAAACAGAAGAGCCAACTTCCAGCAAAACTGTTTGCCATTTATTCATCTGTTTTTAAAAATATCCACCTTGGCATTCTCTGTATGCTAATTGCTTTTGCTCCTTGTCATCTACAAATTCTTTTAGAATTTTTAGCCCTTTACAAATGAGCCCATACATTCAACTAGAGATAAGGTAATAACTTTCAAATTGAGTAGGAAATTACAGCAGCATCAAGTTAAGCTAATGAGTTTTGGCTAAGGAGTTCTTCCTGCTCAAGCAGAACTTCAGGATTAGGCATTTTGGTTTGTACCTCGAGACTCACAATTACTGGTAGCAGTGTTATTCCAGCCACTGAACACCATGACACTTTGCCAGATAGCTGAGAAGTATTCTGAGACAAAACAGTATTTTTAGGTTGCTGACATAGCATCATTCTAGACTCCTTAAAACATCAGCTTAAAAAGTCAGAATTACATTCCTATACTGTGGATTGCTTAAAAGAGTAGCCTTACAGCACCCCAAGTACTCTTCTGGACAAGCTTATAGTGGAAACATTTTCTTGCTTCACAGCAAGTTCCAGTTGATGTGTATACTGATCATTAAACTTCTACCTCACTGAAGTATCTCCTGGTTCTATAATGTATGTAGTAAGCACATTTTTTTGCAGTTCCTTAGTTGGAGATATCCTGGTCTCCTAGAGACTACATTCTCCGACCTTGAGAATTTGTATAACGATCCAAAACTGTGTCACTTACCTGGGGAATGAAGAATTTCCCCCATAAATATATTTTTCATTTCCAAGGTGATGGATTGAGGAGTCTTGTTTGTCTAGCTTTCCCTAGTTCCTTTGAACTCTCAGTGAGGTTGTCTCATAATGTTCTTTCATAGCTGCTCTAGTCTCTCTTATCAACCATATATGCTACAAGAGTAGGCAGGGTAGGGGGCTGAGGACAGAAGAAAGTAGCTGAATCCAAAGTTAGCAGGTTTTGGGCCATGCTGTTGGCCAAAACAATTGGTTGTAAGCTCCCCCTTAGTTTTAAATCACAAATAGTTTAACAAGAGAAGTTGTGGCAGAACTGAGCTTCCTCTGTCTTACATAGATGGAGCTTTGTAGCCCAGCAGAGTTTTGCCCTGTGGGAGACAGAACTCAAGGTTAGCACCAAAACTTTCATGCAATCTGTTACTGCAATTTGGACGTTGTGCCTTTGAGCAAAAAGGGGATGGAGATTCAAACCACTGGGAAACATATGAATCATCACACACACACACATCAGGAAAGACACAGTATCTCATACAGCTCCAGCTTAATACCAGTTTGAAATACCTTTCATTAGTACTTCGAGGTCTTAGGTGGACACGTATTTGGGTCTATCACCCGACCCCTTCATTGGCCTTTTTGTGAAAGCTCTTCTGATCCTGCCAACAGAAAACTGGTAACGTCGGGAAACAGAACTGGCACGGGCGCCCTTCAGTCACAGCCTGATGCAGCATTTCACAGCCCGTAACAGCAGCTTCTTTCCCTGCCTGATCTCTGCTCACACTCGTTAACATTTCAGCTGCACGAGCGGTACAATTCCAAAGTCACATACCAGAAAACTACAAACAGAAACACTGTACTTCACTAGTAATAAGTAATAGCCTTAAAACATTAGTTTGCATAACACAACAACAGAACTGAGGGTATTTCTGACATTACTACCTGTCATAGGCGACTTCTTTCTCTAAACAAGAGTAGTGTATTAAAAGGAAAAAAAGTATTAACCAGCTCATTTAATAAAACAACTGGGTAAATTAAAGAGATACATTCACATTTTAATTTTGAATTTGTGTACATTTGTCTACTGGTACCCCAGCCTTAGACAGCATCTTGTTACATACAAAACTCCTAATGTCAGCATCTTCTCCCTCAAAAAAGTATCATTCATTCTTTGGGACAATGTTTAAAGGCTTTGTTTTGTCCTGATATTAAAAATAAATATTTTCGAGGCAGACTCCCTAAGTGAAAAAAATTAGGAAAACCTGTAAATTCTGGTTTGGTAGGGTTGTTTTTTCTTTAAAAACAATCTATGACATATTTGGTCAGTTTCCCCTTGTTGCAGAGGTATCACTGAGTACTTTCTCTGTTGTTTACCTGGAGAAGAACTCTTTATTTTTTCCACAGAACCAGGCTAAGTTTATAGGACCTGAAGTTAGGGGAAGTTAGTTTACCTCACCACCGCCTCCCACGTTGCTTTTCCAAGCAAACTTGTGCTTTAAACTGTACCCATTTTGCTCAGCTCAGTACATTAAAAGTAGACAGGGTAAAAAAGCAGTTTTAACTTTTAATACAATGAGATTCAGGGTTGAAAACAAATTAATTATTAAGCCAGTACTCATGGCCGAAAATTTAGCAATCTCTGCAATACAGTAAAATACTCTAAAGCAGTTGACCTACCAAGGAACTGAATGAAACACATCCACTCATAGTATTTAAGCTAACTCGTTATGACCAGGATTAAAATAGGTTCAGTCTTGAAATTTCCATCTTGACAGTCACCAGAGATTTTTTCAGTGTAGCAGCTTTTTCAGCAGTTCAGAAATCTCCCTTGTAGCTTATTTATTTGCAAAGACACCTCAAAGTTTGTCCTAAAACAGACTTTTTCCCAATGGATGACTTTTCAGAAATACCAAGCTGAGGAAGAAGGGTACAGTTTTGGTTCTGGACTGCAAACAGATGTTTACTTGTAAATATTTTTGCTGTTTCAGAACTTCAGCATATATTTTAGGGACGAGGATGTGTTCCTGTGTGAGATTTGAGCTGACAGCTATCTATGGCCCTAATCCTGCTTCTTACAGTCAGTAGGAATTTTACTATCTACTTACACAAAGAGGTCTTGCGAGCGCCGGCATCATTAGAAATACACACAGCATATTAGACATAGTTGGGGAAAGAGGAGAAGTTGCTCTCTTTCAGAATAAGATACATCATTTTGTAACTTACAACTGCTTTATCCATCTTAGACATTTGAATAGCACCAACCACCAACAGTGTTATCACTAAGGCACTGGACCGGTACTCGGCTGTCACGGGGTCTATCTCTGTATCCGTGGACAATTTCCTGTGTAATTGGTTTAAATCTTGGTTTTCCTGGCACATAATTTTTGACATTGGAAAATAGGATATAGCACAAAACATCCTACATCATTTACAGGAACACAGCGCCACAACTAATTACAAGGTGCTTGGACTCTAAAGTGATGAACATTGATATTTCTGTGCATAGATTTACTGGTAAAAGATAATTATCCTGCAGGTATCAATTATGTGCAACACACTGAAACAGAATTATCTTCAGTTCCTCTGGAGTTAATGACATACTCTAAGTTAAATCCTATCCTTGATGCCATGATTCAAAATAGTTTTCAGATAAATGAAGATAAGCCCTCAGGGCTCCTGTCTATGACAACTGATCCAGCATGCCTGCATATGCTTTTGCATCAAAGTCTGCTCCCAACAACTTGCAGAGCTCCAGTTTCAGCCTCTAAGAGAGCAGGTTTTGATGATTTCAGAGGCAGCTGGATCTTTTTTTAGTCTGTAGTTAAAAAATTTTTAAAAATAACACAACCCAAAACCAAAGAAAAACCCTTCAGGAGTTACCACTATTCTACTGAATTGCAAGGCTGCTCAGTATGTGTACTGATGTACAAATTATTAAGAGTTCTTGGGTTGAAATAAGTTACTGCAAATGCACAGTAGCTGATTTTGAAACCACAACATCTCTACAATTTATTATTATTTTTACAAAATACCCAAAGTGATCAGACCATATTGTAGGTTACTGGCTTGCCAAAGGTTATGTTTTAAAATCAAAACCACTGCTGAGTTACAGAAGTGCCAAAGCAATCTTGAACCAGGTTTGTTGTTTTTGTTGCTTTTTTTTTTTTTTTTTCTCTCCTTTTAAATCAACCCCCATCCAACAAAACAGTTGTATAACTTAAAACAGAAACAAGTTTGTGTTGGAAACTCTTTAAAAACCAACCCACCAAATCATGCTTGAACAGAAGCCTTGTACGGCAAAGGTTTAGCTTAGGGCAATTTAGTGCCAAGATATAGACCCTCTATGGGTTTATAATGGAAATACTGACACAACCTCAACTATAGTGATGCAAATGTGCCCTAAAACACTGTATTTGCTTTTATTAATAAAAGTGGTAGTGTTTACATTTGCAGGTATCTTACACTTCAGCATCATGATGAATACTGAATAGAATGAGTTAAGTTTTGGCTGTAAGGTCAGAAGTTTCCAAACAGATGAATGAGACAGAAGTGAAAGTCCTCAATCATGAAAACAAAGAAGTTCAAATAAATAAATAAAACAAAACTAGGAAATATGGGTAAGCATTAGGTTGGAATGGTTCAATTAACTGCAAATTATGGCCACTAAATTAGAGACAGAAGAAAACAGTTACTTATTAAATAGCAAGCATTAAAGCTTTATGGTTTTGTATTTAAAAAAAAAAAAAGCTGTTATTTTAAAAATAAGACTTGCATTTACCAGGCCACCAAACTGCATAGACTAATAAAGAGACTAACAAAGGCAATACTGAGACATTAAGACACACACACACACACTCCATACTTGTGCAACTCAACCATATTCAAAACAATTGCCTTTTATCCTCACTTTTAAAAAAAAAGCATCCCCTAAACATTTCTGTTCATATAAAGCTTTACGTTCCTTAAACTGTTGCTGTCTTACAGAGCTCACTGTTATGATGTATCCATCTCATTATCAGAGGAAGAAGTTTATTTTTGTTTTCAATGGAGGTGTTTTGTTTCTCTCAGAGGAGAGATTACATTCCTCACATAACTACAGGTTTTCCCCACTTACAAATTTGGTGTTTACATCAACTCCTCCTAAGCTTAAAAAGATAAGGGTTGGCACGAAATTAAAGATTTTGGCTCCCATAACTTAAAATTAAGGCTCACAATGAATATCCTTTCCACTACACGCGTCCTATTCTTACCTAGTGGAAACACCAGCCCTTAGCCTACAGGCACTGGATACATTCTTAAACTGGAGGGGGCTATGTTGGGTCACGTTCTCCTGCAGTTCTACTAAGTTCAGGTGGCACCTTTCTAAACCTGCAGACAGGAAAGATCATGTTCAAAAGACAAGTAGCAACCGCAGCTAAAGTTTTTAGCAGATTTAGTGTCCTTCTGGGAAATCGCTACTAATTTTGCACGAAGAGAGATGAGACAGTAACTCCATCAAGTCCCTGCTCTTTACATGAAAACAGACCAGGTGATTGAGTTTCATTTAAAGGTTTTAGCCACAAAAGCAAGGAAAACTCACAATTCCGGACAGTTGCAGTTCTTAGTATTAAAAAGGCATCTATTACCTGAAGCAAATCTAGCTGCACAGACAGCGCTGACCACACCCCAGTTTGAATTTAAACCGGACCTCTTCCCAAAACCAGAGCGTTTACACAGTCTCTTGGGTGGAGGGAAGCTAGTGTGAAAGGCAGAGACACGAGTATTTTGGTGTTTGGGTTTTTGCTTTGTTTCTTTTGTTTTCCTTTTAAAGTCACTGCAGTACGATCCAGATCAGTTTAGGGGTGTAAATGAAGGGGGGAACAGGGGTGGTTTGAGTAATATAGGCTAACACTGTTCTAGATGTGTTATTACAGCTGTAATTTCTGACTCTGTACAAATTGTACACGTAGGTTTAGACACATGAAAAAGTAACACACTCACAGAGACATAAAACACCTAGGTATAAAATATAAAGCAGTGTAGTAGTTACTAAAATTACATGCTCTCTTATTGCTACAGTGATTTTTGCTCTTTTTCTTTTTTTACTGTACCACATGTTGTTCTAAGCATATAATTTGCATAAATTATTCAAGTTTAAGAAAAAATCCACACATCTTCACTTTAAGCTACTTATAATATAGTTAATATAAAACAAAAAAGGTTCTAAAGTATCTCTTTATTAAAAGAGAAATAAAAAGGTCATTTGAAACTGGAATTCAGTGGCCAAATCCAAGGGCAGTGCACACCTTGTCACTCTGGTAGCAGTACGCCCACGCAGCAGAAGCAGAGGTTGGTGGGGTATTTGGCCCAGTCTAGAGATGGTCACCAGACCTGCATGATGCCCTACGTGTCTGTTATTGTTCTGGTTTTGTCTTTAGCAAAAAGGACTGTGAATGACCAAAGACTAACATTTATAATTTGTAGCAAAATTTGGTTTATGTAGAAACAAGCCATGTTTTGCATTTGGATAGAGATTTAAATGAATTAAAGCTAAAAATTAAAAAGCATGATGCTGCAACATCTGGTCACTTGTTGAAGACCTCACTTTTAAAGTGGTTAAGTTTGCACAATTTGTACTTTTTTCTTTTTTTTTTTCTTTTTTTCTTTTTTTTTTTTACTAAACAGTATTTTTCCTTCTTTTATAAACCAGAAAAACTAAACTACAGATAAATTTTCCCTACCTTGAGCTAATGCTGCAGATAGGGTTGACAAAGCTGTACAGCGCAATCAAACATACTTACATCTTAGCTCATTGTACAGGTACAGCCATAATCAAGGCACAAAGATCTTCTACAAGTTATTTTTTTTCAATAAAGTTGTACAAAATAATACATTTTACAGTCTGTACAAGAATAATAATCCAGCAGTAAAATAAAAAATGAGGGGAGGGAAGAAGAAAAAGAAGGGAAAGACTGTGAGGACTACAGTCCAGATAATGATTTTTATAGCAGACGGGATCATCAGTGGACAAACTGAAAACAGTGTGTGGTTAACTCTCTCTGCAATCACAGGCCATACGCAGTTCAATTCATAAATGTCCATGGTTGTCTTTAGACCACCAAGACTGGTTTTAAAAATACCCTTCTGAAAGGTAGCAGTTGGTTTTTGCACTGTCTAGGTCTGTTGTAGAATTGTCAGTATTTCCGTTCAAAGCCACATTACAGTCAGAGAACCAAACTCAAGTGTCTGTCTTCAAACTTGGTCTGTGACTTGGCACCTTCTTTAGTCTGATGCAGTGAATGATACAAGGTGGAGATCACGGGTTATATGATTATGCCCACAACAGTGCTAAATTATCTAAAGTTTTCTCTCCCCAATTTTTGTTTTACATTTTAATTTTTTAATCCCCAATTCTTTCAGGTGCTCCAGATTCAGGGCCTTTAATTAACTAGGTTTTATTTCCTTGGGCTTTTTCTCTTTTTTGTTAATAACAGTGTTAGGGAATCCTCATGGAAATGGCCTTTTAAGTGTTAGGGGCCATCTCAAACTGTCCGAGGGGTACAGAGGCAAGCTTAGAAGTGCTGCTATTGTCCAGCAAGGAGAAAAGTTGAGGGGTGCAAATCAATGGGAGATTCAAACAGTTCTCTTCCACCCTATGTGGGCAAGAGTGTGGTTTTTTTTTTCTTTTTTAATAAGGAATAAGGAGTCCAAAACACAGAAAAAAGTGCTCTCCATCACAACAACTCGTATTGGCGAAGGTGCATGCGCTGAATAATGTCCCGACAGTCATTGAAAACCCTCCGGATGTTCTCTGTATCCACTGCACACGTGAAGTGAGGATAGCAATAGTGCCTTCCATCTCCACTTGCTGTGCTGATTCTCTGTTGAAAGTAACAAAGAGATACTGGGTTAAAAAAATTGACCAGGGAAAACCCCAGTGTTCTCAAAACTCAGCTGAATGAAGGTTTTAAGATACCTATGTGTGAGTTGTGTTTACAAAAGGTCTAAGAGGCAAAACACCTGCAATTTTTCATTCTCACCTAAAAGATTATATTTATAATGATGAGAATTATAGGGTGAGAAGGTCACTGCATACTGGGAATTTCAGAGTTGAACAAGAAATCAAAGCACTATTTCTTTGCAGCTTTGGTAACTTTAGCCACTCCCAGTCAAGCGGTCTGTGAAGAAAGTGGGATTTTGCCTCCTTGTACAAGGCTTCTGTCCCTGCTTTAGGCTTACAAAAGCCTCCCTCAACATTTTATTTTGCTCCATTTTAAAATGAACCTGCTGATTGCTGTGCTCACCATTATAATTAATTGTAATGATTTTTATTTTTTTTTAAAATATCTGTGTTTATTATAACTTCAGGTAACCACTAATTGGAAAGGTAATAGGAAAAACCCACTATTTTACAGAGGATTCTTCTGGTTAGTCTTCATGTTTATCTTTAGAAACAATGCATGCAATAAATATCTGCCTCCATTAATAACAGTAGGACTTCACTCCTATTTCTGTTTGAGGTTCTCACCAATTCTTCTGATATTTCACAATGTCTTAGCAAGTTTGTCAACAACACCAAGCTGTGTGGTGTGGCCGACACATGGGAGAGAAGGGATGCTGTCCAGAGGGACTGTGACAGGCTGGAGAGGAGGCCTTGTGTGAACTACATGAAGTTGAACAAGGCCAAGGTCCTGCACATTGATTGGGGCAATCCCGGACACAACTACAGGCTGGGTGGAGAATGGATGGAGAGCAGTTCTGAGGAGGAGAACTTGTTGGGGATGGGGGGATAAGAAGCTCAATGTGACCCAGCGATGCACATTGCAACCCAGAAAGCCATCCGTGTCCTGGGCTGCATCCCTAGCAGTGTGACCAGCAGGTTGAGGGAGGGGACTTTTCCCCCCTTTCAGTCTTATGAGACCTCCCTTCAGAGTACTGCATCCAGATCTGGAATCCCAGTACGAGAACTATACTGAGCTGTTGGAGTGAGTCCAGAGGTGGCCAAGAAGATGGTCTGAGGGCTGGAGCACTTCTGCTCTGGAGCCAGGCTGGGACACCTGGGCTGGCTCAGCCCAGAGAAGAGAAGGATGCTTCTGGGGAGAGCTTGGAGCCCCTTCCAGCCCCTCAAGGGGCTCCAAGAAAGCTGGATAGAGGCTGGTGCCAAGGGCAGGGAGGGCCAGGCCCAGGGGAATGGACTTCAGCTGCAGGGCAGCATCTGGAGAGGGGCTGGGAGGCAGAAATCCTTCCTGGGGAGGGGGGAGGCCCTGGCACAGGGTGCCCAGAGAAGCTGGGGCTGCCCCTGGATCCCTGGCAGGGTTCAAGGCCGGGTTGGATGGGGCTTGGGGCACCCTGGGCTGGTGGGGGGTGTCCCTGCCCATGGTGGGGGGATACTGGGGGAGCTTGGAGGGCCCTTCCCACCCAAACGAATCCGGGTTTCTGTGATTCTATTTAATCATGTTTTGTGTCAAACAAATATCCGAAGAGCAGCTAACAAGCAGCAGTAAAGCTCTTAAATGTAACAGTGTTTTATGCAGTGTGGATGTTAAATATAAACACCACAGAGAGTGATGGCATTTTGCAATAGCAGAAGGTGTGCAAGAGCTTACATTTGAGAAGAATCACATAAGAAATACTGAAAGGAAGGAAATACTTACAAGAAACTCGTCTCTAATAAAATACTTGGCCCTTGTAACTCTGGGATCCTCACCAGGCTCTGGTGTTGCTGATTAATAATAAAATATCTCGTTAAAAAGGTGTTTTTTGGTGATAGTACCTAAAAATAACAACTTTTTGATTTGAAGAGAACAAAGGAATATTACAGTGGCCACAGTGCCAGCCATTTGGCAGGTTAGAGAAATGACCAGGAGGAGTCCAGAAAACAAATTAATGACAAACTGTGCTGTGGC
Organism: Laterallus jamaicensis coturniculus; assembly: GCA_022605575.1. NCBI lineage: Eukaryota > Metazoa > Chordata > Aves > Gruiformes > Rallidae > Laterallus > Laterallus jamaicensis. The sequence continues at coordinate 5,553,678 of JAKCOX010000029.1, forward strand.
CTACACCAGCAGAGTCACAGGATTTTGGCATGATGACATAATTAACATATTAGATGATGTAGAGAAGATAAGATTATCTCCTTATTAGTACTGCAAGTTTGACATTACAATTTGGCTGAAAGACAACGAAGATTACATCTATGTAAGAGCTTTCAAGTCTTAGATGAAATTACCAAAGACATTACAAAAGCAATTAAAAAGAAAATTATAAATTGCTACTGAAGCTTTAAAATCTTACCATCATCTGGTGTAGTGTAGCGAGCAAATTCTGGAAAGTAGTCTTCAATTTTAGATTTCCCTGCCAAAACTTTCTCTGCTAGCAAATCTTGTTTATTCAGGAAAAGAATTACTGAAATGGTCCGTAGCCACCTGTAGAAAATTGAAACCAAGCACTCTGAGAGGGCAAAGCTAGGACCATACAAAAGGAAACACCATCCCCTTCTGGAGACAACAGACATATGACACACTGTAATTCTGAAAGGTTCCTTTTATACCTGAATCCAACAGTGTCATTCTGAGTGTACACACCCCAAGTTCAGTTTGTGTGCTTCTAGCATGGGCACTGAGAGTCACCCGTTTTGTTAACCCAAATACATGGAACCGGTGAGCACATTGCTCCTCACTGTGCTGCTCTACCACCGCTTTAATAGCCTCAGTATGGCAACTACCAACTGTAACTCTCTAGAGTTTGCTTCAGTTAGGTGAGTGCATCAGACATCAATGCGACAGGCAGGGAGTTGTGTTCAAGACATGCTTGGACTGTGCTGTGAGAAGCAAGTAACACAGGCTATGCCGCTGCCGTGGGTAATGCTGGCGGGCAGCAAAGCACCATGCAGCCACTTGCTCTCTTCCTCCCTCAGGATGGGGGAAGAGGAAGGAAGAATAAAAGCAAGAAAATGTGGAGGTTGAGATAAAAAAATATAAATAATAATTGTTTAATAAGTGAAGAATAAGTGGAAGAGGGAAGAAAACAAAACAAGTGGTGCAAAGGCTATCACTCAGCACTTTCCATGGGTATACTGATGCTTACCCCCCAAGCTCCCCTCTTTTCCCTTGTATCGCTAAGCATGATGTCATTATGGTATGAAACATCCCTTTAGATACTTTGGGTCATCTGCCCAGTTGTGTCCCCTCCCAGTCCATTCACTAGGAGGGCAGAGGGAGAAACAGGCGGTCTCGGTGCTCTGCAAACTCAGTGGCAACAGCTACAGCAGCCTGTGTTATCAGGCCTGTTCCAAGCAAAGAACTGAGCTGCTATGATGAAAATTAACTCTGTCCTAGCCAGGCCCAGCACATTCGCCTTGACTGTAGTATAAGACAGGACAACTAATTGATGTGATGTGAGCAATTAAACTTCAATTCACAGACCTGTTGTTCCAGATACTCTTGAAGAGGTTTAGTGCTTCTTGAAGCCGATTGGTCTGATTGTCCTCTCGTATGACCATGTTGTAGCTACTGCTCGCCACCACGAATATGATAGCAGTCACATCTAAAGCAAGAAATACCCATCAGTTACAAATAACCAGGAATCCCAAAGTTCCATGAAAAGCTGCCAGACTTTCAAGCTTCACAAAGAGAACAGGCTGAAATGCTACTGCTGACAGCTTCCTAAGTACCAGAAATAAAAAAAAGAAAGTGAAGAAACCATTAAAGACAGGACAGGCAGGCCACAGAAGAGATGCTGACAGAGTGCAGAAGAAAGGAACAGAAGTGAGAGAAACTGAAGAAAGCTAAGAGGAGAATTTAAAGATTTAAAAGGCACAACTCTGCCTTCAAGATGGGACAGGGAGGCCCCTGGGGAAAGACCTCAGGACAAATGGCCCTTCTGATCTGTGAGAATAATAATAAGAAAAATACTAGATGGCTGTGAATTCGTGGCTAATTGCTCTGGTCCTCCTACAGCCACTGTACAGCTGGGAGGCCTCTATCCCTTTCCTGGGAAGTATTTCCAGCACCAAAGTACCTAGACTGCTGTGTGCTGATGTGGCTGTGCCACTCCAGACCCCAAACGCTGACTGCTCAGACATCAACAGCTGAGGAGATGAGTCAGATCATGAGGCAACAGGAGGAGGAAGGACCAGGGATAAAACCCAAAAAAATACCTGATTTACAGCACAGAAGAAAATACTGCACATACATAAAATGTTCAGGTGTGAAAAAATGTTCTCTGTGACAGTAACCATAGCAAAATTTGATGAACTTTGAGTTGCTTTATCCTTCACCTATTCTGTAGGATCCCATTATAACTTTCCTACAAAAAGCCAGACTTTTACACACCTTCCTAATTATTTTGTCCCTGCCACAAAGAAAAAGACAAATTTTTTACCAACTCTAGCTTTAAGAAACTTGTATGGAGTAAAATAAACATCTGTAGTGAACACTTCAGGATACACACAAAACAACCTAATTTAAACTGTATGGGAATGAAGAGGATCATCAGCTAAACTGAGCTGCCTGGGATGTGAGTGGAAGACTCCAGATCTTACAAAATGTGTGCAGACATTTCAGGCCCTACCCACATCCAGGCGGGCGCGATGTGACATCAGCAGGAATCTAGCCTGCGGGCAGGTTACTTCCACGAGGGTATTTGGTTATATCTCTCTAAGGGCTTTCCCCTTAGGGTTGGTTTTCAAAAAGCTATATTAGTGTGCATGGATGCCCAGAAAAGCACCAATTTGTAAGTTCTACCATAAATTTATTCTAGGAGGGCATTTTGGGGCCACACTATATGCTGCTGTAGAGGAGGAAGTACATGCTGTGTGCAACACCATGCCTAGCAGGCCAGATGTTCCCTACTCACACTGCATTAATGGGTTGCTGCTCACTGGGAAAGAAGCACCCATGACATAGCAACATGGGTGCAATTATGCATAAAAGAATGATATTCTGATTTTATGTGCATTTTAATTATTCCATAACTGTGTACTTTCTATAGGCACAAACATATGTAAACCTTCACTTGAAGACAGACTGTAGCTGGGAATTTAACACTCAAATAGCTGGCAAATAATGCACAAACACACAACCAAACCCCCTAATTAGACCAAGAGAGGGAGCCAAAGAAAACGGACAGGCTGACTTAAGTTTTCAAACTTGAATTCCTTTCCACATACATTCTCTCTGAAGATGTTCTATGCAGTTACAGAAGTTTACATGTCAAGAAAAATGCCATCCTGTACCACCCTTCAGATAATTCCTTATCAAGCTACATGGAAAAGAAGACAGCTTTCACACAGTGTAAATTAGGACCAGACACAAAAATTTTGCAGAAAACTATAGGTCAAACATAAATTCTAATCATACCATTAAAACACTGGATCCATTTTCGGCGTTCGTCTCGTTGCCCTCCAACATCAAACATACTAAGAAAAAGAACAGAAATTGATTCAATATATTTGGTGTTTGGGTCTTTTCCCCCCCAATGCAAACAGGAAATCTAAGAAATCTTAGGACTTCAGGGAAGCTAAAAGGAGTGGAGGGTTATAAGAACCTGAAGAAGTAACAGTCCGCTGACATATGCAAGCAATTTTTCATCACAAAATGTAATTATTACTTTCACTAATACCTACACTTAAAGACTAAGAAATTCTGGGATATGTACATTGAAGACTCACTTCCACCCTTACATGGCAAGACATTAAAAAAGCTCCTGCACCAAGACATTTGCTGAAAGAAGTATCACAGATCTAATGTCAGCAAGACCAGGCTGATATCAACAGCTTTTGTTCTGGCCAAGCAATCTTTCTAACCTGGGACAGTAAAGAGAATACGCATTTTCTGTTACCTAGATAATGTAGAAAGTCTTTGGCCAAATGTTTCACTATATAAACTAGCACAGTCAAATATTCCACTATATAAACCAATCCTCAGCAAAGGTATCAGTAAAAGCAGACCTAAAGCATTCGTTCTTTGCAATTTAAAATAGAGGCAGAAAAGTGCATGCAAATTTGTATTTCTTTTTAAAGCCAGACCACTAAATTCAAAATAATGGAAAACCTGCATTCTATTAAACATCAACTTGAGAAATATAGTAGTCTCAATGTCTGTATGGTAGTCTGTCCTCCAATTTACCCTGATGTTCGTCTGCACTGCATTAAGAAAAAAAAAAAAAAAAGGAAAACCATGAGGATACTTACTGAAAATTTACTTTGTCCACCTGAAACTTGGTTTCAAAAATTCCTGATGTCAAAACTCTGCATCTGAGAAGATCCTAGAACATAAAGAGGAAGTTGCTGATTCAACACTTCATAATTCTACATATATCCAACAGCAGTAATAACCCCCTTTTACCCAGCTGTGACAGCGTGTTCTGTTCTGCAAAACCAAAATAAGAGCATACAGAGCTTAATTTAACGTTTTGATCTTGAAAATGTGTGTGCACAGAGGGGTGCGTTCAACCTGTAAAGCATGTGTATTTTCACAAGCAGGTTGTTAGCTGCCAAGTGTGGAATAGAAAGAAACCTTCACAGGCCATTTAAACAGAGCGCTCAGAGCATCGAGCAACCATCCCTGGAGGCAGAGGTGATGCATTCCCAGATCTCTGTGGGGAAGTGGCACAAAACAGGATCTTGAAAGTATCACCAAATAACTCCCAACCCCAAAAGATAAATCCCCCTCTCCCCTAACTGTTTTAGTGCTTGGCTATTAAAATAATTGACTAGATCTCAGAATTTTCAATTTTTTCCTTCAAAGAACTGGGAGCTCAACCACTTAAACCTTGTAAGAACTGGGGAATTGGGCTTTTCACAGATAAAATTTGAAATTTCCAATGGAGACAAAAACAACCATCAGAAGTTGTAACAATTTCAGGTTTTGGAGCTCACAAGTGCTACAGAATCCTATTAAAAACAAATTTTTATTTACTGTGTACTGCAAAGCAGCAACAGCCCAGTGCGGTGCCTAGAGGGTAACTGATCTAGAAGAAGCTAATTTGCACAGGCTTCAGAATGAGTACACAGTCCAAAGATAACTAACTACAAAATACCACTCTGAAATCAAGTGAAGGTTCTAGAATTTAGGACTTTACAGTTTTGTGTTTTTCACAATGGCTCTAAGTAGCAGATAAATGGTAAAATTTGCAGTGGACAAGATCATGTAAACAGAACAGACTAAAAAAAAAAAATTATATGCACAATTAAAGGTCTGTTCTTACTGCACAGGTACCAAACTTGTTAGTCAAAGTCAAAACCATACGAAATCCAAAGGTTATACAACTCTGTTAAATCATTAAACAAAATGGCTATATTTTAACATCAGTTTTCTGATAGTAAGTTATCGTTGTCCAGTTATTTTAATACTCTGATTGGAACATGTATATATTTAAACATGGTTCTGACTTGTGTTTGGAGCAGTTTGGAAAGTCAAATGCTCCAATACACATAAACAAATTTGGAAATCTGGACTCTGTGGAGCTCTGTATCTCTAGTAACATAAAACAAGTATGATGGTAAAAGAAAAAAAAAACCCAGAATCAAAACACTCATCACCTCAAGGGAAAAAAAAAGAAAACAAAAGAAAACAAACAAAAGAAAGTTATTTGATTATTACATGAGAGAAGACAATCCTCTTTTACCATATACTTGTGGGGGGTTTCAAAGCAGCCAGTGGTCCCAAACAAGCACTGTAAGTATTTGTGCCTGCTTCCAGCAGCAGAAGCACATAATCATTTAAGTTCAGTAACTACTGAAATACCTTACTTAAAGTAATTCCTCTCAGTAAATTGTAAGTACTTTACTGAGTGCTATATAGTAAGTAAATACAAGTTAAACTCCTGACACCCTTCACCTCCAACATCAACCTGATGCTTCTTTTCAAGCAGCAAATCTCAAAATTTGAATAACCTGCATTTTTAGTGTTTTGTTTCTGAAAAACTGAGTTATTTCAGGGGCAAGAAAGCTTCACTTATAAAAGAACTGCAATTTTTGAAAGGATGAATGATTAATATATTCTTCAACAACTTTAAAGGATACAAACTGCTCTCTCCTCATCAATGTCATCTGCAAAAGTTCTGGGACGTTAGCATGGTTTTTTATTATTTATCCCACAGAAGTTTGCTAGAGGCATTATTTATGGTCAGAAAGTCTGGAATATGATTTTACATGGGGGATTTAGTGGTAAAGACCTTCCAATTCTCTGTGACAAAATGAAAACTACAAGTCCTATTCTGTTTAAGAAAAAAATAAAATAAAATCTACCAACAAGGTTAGTCTTACAAAACCTGGTTTACAGTGGGAGCCAGTGGGACTGACAAGATACTGACCATTTTTACATCAAAAAAGCATGTGATGATTATTCAGCAAGGAGGGAAAATCCTACAAATTACTCATGCTAATGGATGTGTGCGTTTTTGTGTCGCAGAAGTATGACGTAAGGCTTACATCTAGGCAGATTCTCATTTCATGGTACATTTACATGTATAAACATACTCTCAATCCAAATGACAAAGCAATTTTACCTGAAATGCTAAGCAGGTACAGTACCTGGTAATACCTCTATTAGTGCCAGAAGTGGCAGCTGGAAAACTCACAATATAGTTATCCACAAAAACAGAGAGGGCAGACAAATATTGTGTCATTTCTTAATGACACTCCCCTTACCTGGTCAGACGGCGTATACTCATTTTGTTTGACTATGTCAATCTTGTCTAGAAAACTGGGGAGAGGAAAGAAAGAGATTAATTTTTCATTCTCCAAGCAGACAAACGATAAGGCTTTATTAACCGACAGGTTCCTGGAGAAGAGATGCTATATTTTAACGCCCTCAGATTAATGAAATGCTGAACACAACTAAATCTCTCCATAGGGGTGTGCACTGAACCCTGCATTTCCTCCCAGCACCCTGCAGAGGGCCAAAACTGCAGTTTCATCAATCGGGACCGGTAATTTCATTCCAACCTCCTCCTGCTCAGCTCCCTCTGTTAACAAACGTACAAGCAGTTCAACTGAGGTAATTTATTGGTATAAGTTGTACAATATAATCTGCTATTGCTGTAACATTAAGACAATGACTCAAGTAATTGCCCCCATGTAATTTTCCATAAAGATTAGTATTTTTCAAAACTTATTGTCACTGTGATTATTTTACTGAAGTAAGACCCTTAACCAACTTTATTCAAAGTTCAGTTAACTGAGGGTGAATACAGATTTTTCTGGCAATTTCAGGTACCAGGTTTTCTGTTTACTTTCTGGAGGAATGGCAGCAAGTAGGCAAAATAGGTGTATATAAAAAGATTTATTTTACTCAATTTCAGCAGGCACTACCTAAACAGGATATCCTGGATTCTTTAAAGTGTTTTTACCAATTAACCAGAACCTCTTAAACCATCTTTCACTTCAACTCAAGAGCAAAAAATTTCAGGCAACCCATTTGTTAACTCAGTTTTAGTTGTGTTACTGTGAGACCCAAAGCCATAGCAGAGCAGCAGCCTCAGGATGCAGACTTTCCCTTTCAGTCCTGCTAGGAGATCTAGTAACGCCACTACAGTTAACTTCATCCCTAACATTAATGAGTAATCATAGTCTTAAAACTGATAGCCTTTAAGTTAAATTCCTTTGCAGGATTGCTTTTACGAAGCAGAAGTCATAAAGAAAAGGGAAGCCTTCCCTTCTGATCCCTGCACAGGTAAGCACACCAAAGGTGCATTACCTCCAGTCACAGGCAGCAATTTAAAGGCTGGAAGAGCTAGACACGTCCCAGATTGAAAATGCAGAAATCAACCCCCCATTAAAATGAGCCAGGCCTTCCCTGCTTCCCAACTGACCCCTCAAACAGAGGAAGGAGGAAAAATAATTGTGCGTTTTAAACAGGGAGTAGATGACCATCTTGTTCCAAAGAAAATAGAAGTAATTTTTGTTCAGTCTGAATTAACAGAATTTAAACCACATTAAAACATATCTTGATAAATATGCTACAAAAAACATGAGGCAAAGAATAAAGATTTATTTCATCAGGAAAGGTGACATGGAAATAGCTACACAAGGATAAAATAGATGGCAGAGAGTGTAAAGCAATTTGCAAGCCGGATTTTTTCCTCATCTCTTCCAGGCTGTTAAATAATCTATTTTTATTTTCTTTAATCCACAGGAAAAATAATAAAGCTTTTTGTTCAGTACACAGAGGAAGTTAAATATGTACAACTATGAAATCCAAGGAGTATGCGTGTTTCCACACTATTTCTCTCCTGAGAGCAGAGAGTCAGAACCATGCAACAATTTACCAGCTGGACAATGCTTGACAAATGTTGAGAAAATAAAATGTTAATAAAGATACCAAGGTGGTGGCTACAGTGACCCAGCCTTTCTGTACTGAGTTTATCTAAGCAAAACATTTCATGCAAGGTTCCACAAGAGATGGAATTTTTAGTTTTGGGGTTTTTGTTTGTTTGTTTTGTTTTTAAACACTCTGCTAATCAGCTTAATGGATTTTGGAAACTGACAATTAGAAAATAACAACAAGATATTGCTAAAACCTGGAACTGAAAGTACAAGCCTCTTACTGTTGTTTATGCAGACTATTTTTAGGCCTATGATTTCCTTGAAAAACACCAGCCACATAGGAGCAGCAGTACTGTACTTGAGATGAATTCCAATAGCAATGTTCACGCCAGGTAAAACAAGTTGGAATGGAATAAATATTTCTTCTTCTCCCCAAAACAAGTTCTAATATTCAGGAACGTCTGATACTCGTAACAATGCTCATTTGAGAAGGAAGCCTCTCACCCTGGGGTAGTTATCAGAAGAATTACCCTGCTTCTAGTGGCATTTTAGGTAAAAAGGAGTAATGCAACATGTTAAATAAAGATTTCCTCCTGCGTACATGCCTTATCATAGAAGTCTGCTCTAGCAATTTCAGAAGGGGATAAAGACTTTTTTTAAAAAAAGGGATTATGCTTTCAGTTTTTCCACTGAAAAATAAATGTGTCTGTAAGGAGAAAAGCAAAAATTCAATCTGGTCTAAAACATCTAAAATAAGGAACAACAGCAGGAGCATGAGAGTTCAGAAAGGATCAATATGCTGTGTTCAGAGACCTCCACGTCAATGCTAGTCAAGACCAAATAATTTATCCAGTAAATTAATAATCAAGTCAGATGAGAACAAAGCCTAATTCGAAATAAAAACAAATTCAACATCATTAATTTCTATTTTTAATTCTTGTAATGCGCTACCCCAAACAACAGCGAGGCCATTTCAGTGTTACTCGGTGTACTGAAACCACCGCTGTTATTAGATCGTTCTGAGTCTACTGGAGATACACCCATCTGCTATGTCAGCACTGAATTTCACAGGGAGAAAGAAGAGAGACCTCGGTGAAATAATTCAAATAAAACTGTCAAATCATGAAACCAAATTTTATACTGTGAGCAAGTCTGGTACCAAGATATAAAGTCAGGTTTCTTCTGTAAAATTTCTCCCAGAGATGATATGGGAAAGCTACTTTCCAGAAAGCAAATAATTCATTCAGTATCGTTGCCAATTCTCACTTAGGGCCAAATTCTGGACGTGACTAAATCAGAGGATCAGTCATTGCTCTGCAAAATACTGTAACTAAGTATAAGGCACTTTTTCCCGTGTTTTATAATGTGGATATTGGTATGACATGTTAAAAAACCCAAACAAAGCCAATCAAACCGAAACAAACAAACAAAAGAAGAGACTTTAGGCCATTTGTAGTCAGCAATACTGGAGAAGGAGCATCTCAAGGACAGCAGCAGATGTGTCCCTGGGATATTAAAATGAAAGATATTAAGAAAAAATTTAAACCATCTGAAATGAAAAATGTGTGATCTTTGTCAAGAAGCGTCATTAATTTTAGGGGGTGCAATTCAGAGGCAGACACACACACACAGCAGCTTTCCTTAGCTCCTGTCGGACAAAGGAATGAAGTCATACACATATCCCCAATTATTTCTACATTTTTAATAAGTCTATTATGTCAAAACCATGCCACAATTTTCAGATCAAGGTATGTGCCAGTTCCTGATTTAGTCTGGAGCTCTCTCATACTGAGAGAAATGCTTTATCCCTACGTGGGGGAATTTCCAGAATGAACAATGCTGCTGCCAGACCAAGAACTGCAGCCTGCGCTCATTCTTCCCCACTGGAGAGGTGCAGAGCCTATTAAATCCTGTACCACAAGAAACACCAGGACTGCAGGGTTCGGGGAAGAATGGGGAGGGGGAGACCAAAGCGCCTTTCCCTGAGCATTTCCTGACAAGTCTTTTCAGTAAACACTAACTTGAAATTTTACTCTTTGCAAGCTGATGAAATGGTTGACAGACAGGAACTTTTTTTTCCTTTGTGAAGAAGAGCTTTTCAGTCTAGAACAGCACTGGAAAGGCCTCTTCAAACTGACAACACGCCTATATTTAAAGAGCTTTATTTCCATCAGACTTTTTTTTTTTGTCAAGTCACAACCTGAATTTGTATACAAAACGCCGCTCTCAATAGAGGTATTCAGATCTCATCTTTACTGTCAGTACCACGCTGTAAATCACGAATTCAAACTTTGGATCCCAACTAAATACGATGTTGGTAACTTACAGCCCTCAACAGCAGCACTGAAACTCAGTATTTGTGAAGTTTCTTGCCCCTGAAATACTCAAGGTGTTTTACAGACAGTAAACCTGCTTGCCTCCATTTGTGCTGCATTTCCTTCGCATCCTGAAACGCACACCTTACCTTAACCTGATTTTAACAGTAGGGAAGAATCAAGGTAGACAGGGAGTACGATAATTGCCCAGCGTCCCTTGAGTCAGTGGAAATGGAATTTTCATTTCCTCTGAGTCATGCGTTTTTAATCAAGATATTACTAAGAATTAACCAGAATATTACTAAGAATTATCAACATTTTACTAAGAATTAAAGTTCTTTTTGCCCCGATCACCTCTAAAACAGTCGTTACAACTCAGGTTTCTACATCCTAAAAGAAATCAGTATTTATTTACTGACCTTCCTAAGGACCAAAGTGTGCAAATGCCCAGCAGACTTTCATTTATTTATCTATTCCCTCTCAGGACTACAAAACTAACTCAAAACTCCCTAAAGTAGTTTTAAGCTGAAATTTAATTCAACATTAACAGTGTTTATAAACAAGAGTGCATTTTTTTATTTCTCAGAACAGATCATGCCCTCCTTCTACTTTACTCCCTTTTAAGTCCTTGCCATAATCCATTAGGTTATTCAGCAGCAGCTTTCTAAAAGCTCAACAGTTAACTGTTTGGTGAAGTCTCTCTTCAGCTATTTTGTCTGTGCTGAAGCCGGAGTCACGGGATTAGCATAAAGATACAATACTCTCTTCAAAGGGAGATTCGAGCAGAGATATGTATGATGTATGTACACTGGGACATTGCTTAACTTTTTGTTTTGCTTTTAAAGATACATTGGTATTTTCTAGGATTTGGAAAGATGGAGTTTTTGCTGTTAAGGTGGCCACAGAACCATAAAAATATTCAGAAAGGCGCGGCTCTTTTGTCCCCCTAAACAAAGCTAGATAAGGGGAGAGAAAAAATCCCTTCCCTTGCAATTACTTTAACTACTTAACAAAGAAAATTAAGAAAATAAAAAGCCCTTAGAAGCAGGCACATAGAGATGGTACAAATACAGTAGACAGTAACAAAAATTACTGGTATAATTATGAGAGCACTATACTGCATGTGAAGACATCTCAGAAACATCTCACATACGATACTCTCATCATGAAATCCTGCATGTCTGTTCTCAGGGATTAGGACCCCATTAAAAACCCCACTTATTCTGGAAGTAAACTTCAAAATGTAGTATAAGACTTGAACAGAAGTAAATCAAGGGGTAACTCTTCCGAAAACTTCCCCAAGAAGCTGCAAAAAATATTTTATATTTCCAATTTCAAGTCAACCGATAAGGAAATGACAATACCCGAAGTAGCAAGTCCCACAAGAAGATTTAAAACAGCTCCAAAGTTCAGAATTGAGTTCTAGACAGTATTAACGTGTGCAAATCCCAGAAGAGTGATGGGGCGGGCGGCCCGGCTGTAGCTGCCGGAGAACCTCGCGGCATTCCAGCCGCTTGGAGGCGGAGGGGCACCATGGCTCTAAATTTGAAGCAAATAATGAGAAAGCTGAAAAGTATGACTCCATATATTTGGAATCATCTTGTGGTAATCAAGGTTACAGTTCCTTATATGGTGTGGAGAACATGAAGCACACACAAAAAATAGAATATTAAAACTATGGGGTACAAAGAACGGCGACTCTTGCAAACCCTCACCCTGCCCCAAGCGTGGCCCAGCAGCCAGGCAGCGAAGCCCCCTTATTTTTGTGTTGCCATGAAATACAAACCCTGCCCTCAAAACAGGACTGGTTACGCACCCTGCTTCCTAAATGGCATAATTAAAAGAGTGTAATCTGCCGGGAGGCTGTGGGGCATGAATGAATGTTAGACACATCCAGCAGAAGGCAAACTGTCCCGTCAAAACTTGCTGGCAATCGAGAAGAGAAACAGGGAAAAGGTAGGAGAAAAAGGAAAAAAAAAAATATTATCTATTTAAAGAGGTTGTAGTTGTCTTTTTTTTCTTTCCCCTCTCCTCTGCCTGTCTAAAGTTAGTCTGGCTTAGAGGATGCACTAACTTTCCCAATCAGTTTTACATTACAGCACAAGTCCAGAAATAGCTCCCAGCCGCCTTGGCCTCTAGCACGGTTGCCATGACAATGGAACCACAGCGCTATAAATAGCTCATCAGCACCAAATCTTGTGAGACACATCTGGAACGGAGCCAGCTCGGCCCCGGCCTGACAAATAAAAATAGGCACAGGCAGTTTCAAAGGCTGGAAAGGCACAATGCGGCTGGGCTTGTGCAGAGCGGCGGGCAGGGAAACGGGTTTGATTGCTGGTTAGCATGAGATTTATTTGATAGAAGATGGGGAAAAGTATAAAAGTTACTTTATTGCTTGCTAAACAGTCAGTCTTTCTCTAAGGTCTATTTTTCTTTCTTTTCCCCTAGTCCGCAGCAAAACCGTACTGCTTTTGAAACCGTAACAATGCAGCCTTTGCCCAGGAGACCATTAAACCAAGAAAAAAACAGCAGAAAAGACATCTTCAGAACTTCCCCCTCTAACTATTTCTGGACTTTTTTGGCTCCAGGGTATTTAACTGCTCCTGCGAGCCTGATGGGCACCCCGGTGGGACCCTGCAGGGCTGGATGGGGGGCTGCTCCCGCTGTGCCTCCACCAGCCCGGAATGGGATGGGACAGGACAGGCTTCCCCGAGGCCTCTGCCAGGCTGCCACCATGGCTGCTCTCCTCACCGCACCCTCACCATTGCCGCTTCCAACCCTCACCAGGGACAAAACTGTGGCCGTGGACCGTGCCGAGGTTACAAACCAGGCGTGTCTGAGCTCAGGCCGGGGTTCAGCAGTCACGACACAGCCCAGCTGCCTTCCAGCGGCTCTGCTTGACAAAACTGCCTTTTGAGCAAGCATTTTCCTTCGCTTAGTGCGTGAGAAAACATCGTATTTTTAGCACAGACTCTTGATCAACCCATTCAATTACATCCAAATTATCTGTGTGGGAACAGAATGTTATGTCAAAAATGTTATTCAGTATATTTGTCAATATTACCCAACAGAAGACATTTGTATAATCAGGAGATTCAATATTTTCCACAGCACATGAAAGCAACAGTTCAGGAATCAGACTGAAGTTGTAAAGACTTTGCTACTTCACAGATGCTGGAAAAAGCAGTCAGCACAATATAACACAGCAAATACCACTCCCAAAATACAAAAACCTTACTTGCTCTATCAAAACCCAATAGAGAGTACAGATGGTAATCAAAAAACCTGCAACTATAATAAGCATTTAAGCCACAGCAAAAGATCTGCTCTGTGCCACAAAGGCACAGTGCATGCGCTCCACACAAACTGCACCATCAGCCCACAGGATTCCTTTAGGTCCCTACGTGGATATTTTAATTTCTAAAAATTGTAGAGTAACTTCCATCCAGGCTGAAAGCTGTATGTGAACTTCCCTCCCCTTCCCCCTTCCTTTCACCACATCCAGTTTGCTCATTTGCCATCTGAACAACGTATGTTTCAGACAACAGCAGTTTTTAGAGAAGTATTTTGGAAAAACGTACTTTGTAACATGCAATGCAAGCTTGTTGTTAAGCTATTCCAAGTTAGTTTAATAGCCTATAAGAAATTGCGTTTTTAAATTTAAATTACATAAAAAAGAACTACACATATATCCTTTTTTCCTTAGGAAAGCAATTAATAAAATATTATGAGATGGCCCTTTCTGGCCCACATAATGAACAAACTATACAGTTTTGCCTGGGAGAAAGATGAGATGCAGAGGGTCGCAGCGCAGAAAACCTACAAGATAACCCAAACTTGCCCAGCACTCCAGTCCATCCTTTTAAGAGCCCCCAGGATGCCTGCCAGATACCCTCTGCCATTAACTCTTCACCTTGCCCTGCTTACAGATCCCTCCTCCTCCTCCAGCAATGGCTCTGGAGGGATGCAGATAATTCGTGCTCCTTTATGCTTCCCTGACCAGGGCACACTTCATGCCCAACATTACCCAGGTCTGTAGTCAATAACTGGCTTTCAAACAAGCCTCACCCTGCACAGCTTCCCCCCACCACCACCAGACACAAGCCCCAAACACTCAAGGCTGCTCCAGCTGCCTTCACTCCTACTTTGCAAACCTGCAGGAAGGTATTTTTCACACTCTCACCACTACCAAAACAGAGCGATTAAAAACAACTCAGTACCGCGTGCCTCCGAGGCTCACTCCGCAATACAAGCCTGTATATGTCGAATAACTTCAGAACAGCCCCTCACCCCGCCCCAGAAAATTACTTTGCTATGCCAGGAAGGAACATAAGCTGAACCAAGGCCAAGGCTGGGCACAGAAATGAAAGGTAACGGTACAGATGAGATCACTACGTCGGGATCTGATTCCAGGGCAAGCCCGGGGCGGGAACATGGTGTGAGTGAGTGGGGAGGAACATGGTGTAATCCCTATGAACTTTTTTTTAAGTAGGCTGTAAAAGATGACAAAAACCATGGGAAAAGGTGAAGCAATTAAACATTCACATAACAAAAAGTCTTACTTCACTTTGCTTACCGGCCCTCTTCTCCAACTCAAGTATGGCTGATTGTGAACTCCCAGCCTGCTACCCCTTAAATATCCATATTCTTAATTATTTTTTGCCATGCCTGTTTTCTGGAAGGTTGAAAAAGGTCTACATTGATGGTCAAGGTCAGAAACCAACATAACTGCATCACTGACTGCATCACTCCGATCTGTGGGGGCTGAACTTTGAGGAAAACTTTTAGTAATTTTTCAAAATCTATTTATATCAATCAGGTGCAATAGGGATCTTAGATGCATGTAAGAATACTGGCTGCTAACTTAGCCTAAGGAGACTGCTTAGGCAAAGACATTTAGGCAAACAACCCAATACAAATAATTTTTAATAGAATTAAAGAGTACCTCTACAGAATAGAAATTTGTACGAAACTCCCCCAACATCTTTGGGTTCAAATCAGGAACTGAATGCTTGCTTTGATTTCAGATGTATTTTTAACATGGCAACAACCTATGCATTTTATAAGTCTACGTGTATGTCCCCTACCGTAGGCTGTCCTGAGCCATCAGAACAGGTGAACCTAATGGGATATCCTTTCATTGTGTTTCAACAAGTGTTTATATGAACCTTGTCCCCATGGTCTTTAGCTCCCTCCCGTGCCATCACATCAGTAGAATTGCTTTCAGCTGGTAACGACCATTGTGTGTATGTGATTTTAAAATTGCATTATTCTCACACAATTAGCAACATTAATAAATGTAGTAAAAATTATGTCAATAACTGAAGATGTCAATGAAAGTGTACCTCTCAATGACTGGGATCAAATAACATAGCCAGAAAGTGAAACAAAAACCAACCAAGAAAACAACCACCAAAGAGCTAAATCCAAAGCAGCAATAAAACTATACTGACTGACAGCCACAAAATGTTTTAGAAGCATTATTTATTGGCATTTGCACCATGCTATTCAGATGATAAAAAAATTAATAAACTCGTATTTCATACTTGTTTCTGTAATTTGAAGAAATTGAACTAGCTGCAAAAATGGACATTTCGAAGGCTCAGACAGATCCTACGTCTTTCAGCCTGTGTGTGGGGTGTATAACCTAACCCCAACCACAGAGAACACAGAACCAGGCACTTCCCCAATGGGGAGCTGAAAAAAGGGCAAAATAATTTTTAACAGAAATTTCAGAGACAGAGGTAGGTGGAGCAGACACGGCCTCACGTGATAGAAAAGCAATTCTGATCCCAGGACTGAGCTTCCACAGGAACTAGGGAAGCAGGGACATCGAGGAATCGAGGCCCACACAAGCCAGAGACAACAGGAGGACAAAGTGCTGCTGGGTTTTGAGCAGGATGGCAGGGAGGACCTCACAGCCTTATTTAAATACACTTGTACAAAAGGCTGCCAGGAAACAGTTCACGTGTATTTCACACGCATGAATACAAATCGAACACTGGAATTTTGCCTACTTAGACACCATCCTGACTGAGATTTTTGTTCAGTATTTTAGGATGTTAGGTTCCTTTCCAAAAACGCAGTAACTCTGACTGCCATGCTGCCCATAGGACACTCAGATCTTTCATTGCTTTTCTGCCAGCGTCACGCCTGATGCTTGCTGCAGGCACTCGGGGCTGGCATGGCAGTTGGTGTCTTCTACCTGTCAATACCTGTTCGGGAGCCGGCAGTTTAAACAACTCAGAGCAGCTCACATTTCTGTTTTTGCTGTTCTCTGAGGCTTGCTCCTCTTTTTTTCAAAGTCCTTTTTCTAACTTGGGAAAAGCAACTCCAGGCGTCTGTAAAAGGAGGCACACAACCAGGTAGGCAGCATTGAAAGTGTCTGCAAAGAACACACCTCTCATTCAAAAGTGAGTCATAATCTAAAGTTCTTCTTCTTTAAAAGATTTGTTTGATTGTGACATTTAATATTGGACATACTTTAAAAAAGTAATTTTAAAATGAGAAAGTGATATGGAGCTACAACAGCAATTTTGTATTGTTAATTTTGAGCAGTACATTGACATTAAACTTTGGCTACTGTGCAAAGCATTGCCTGCAAATACCTATTTCTGTATTCTTCTGCCATACAATAAAATGAAGAAGTCCAATTGAAGTGCTTGTCTCTCCCTGGTACACATTCCATTCAGGCAGACAAAAGGAGCAAGAAATCAAGCTTGAAGCCAAATTCAAAAAGTTAAACAATAAAGGTGAACATACTGCTTCTGTGGGAAAGCCATTCACAGGGAGTGACCATGTTCCTTAAGAAGCACAGCCTTCTTTTATCCTCACAGAAATTTAACATATCAAACAAAAAGAACCATCAGTCAGCCAGTTTCATGAGTTTGCTCTTTGCTTAGGTTTTCGCTGTTCTTAAAAGGAAAATCTTACACAGAGCCTCCACCTTTGCTTACTCCCATGATGTTTGCGATAACATCGATAGGTTGGTTATTGACTACACAGTATCTCCCCAAACTGCATTTGCATATTTAGTGCTTTGAAGCTTACAATTAAAACGGACACCTCACAGAAGACTCTGGCTTTGCAAAGGCTCACAAACAGCACTAATTTAGCTTGTGACACGATATGCTGCTTTAGAATCTTGTAAATAAAACATTTTAGTCCTTCCCCTTCTCTTCCCCAATGACCTGCTACCTTAACTCAATTTTCCTGAAGCAGAATTTTAATGGCTATTAAAATCTCACCTCTCAAAACAGGAGACTGGCTATCAAAGGCCTTAAAAATAGTATTAATCACTCAAATATCTGTAAATAGGATACATTCTAAATTTGCAAAATGTATTCAAACATTTCCAAAGCGTATTTTTAACACTGGGCTTTTCTAAGCTGTGTTCTTTTAAGACCAAATGAACAGAGAATTTAGACTGAAGCGTGCACAGGAAAAGTAAAATCCCTGACAAGGCACAACCTTAGCCTGTTTCTCAGCCAAGAGTCATGTCTGTGGGTTTCGGTACAGTGAGGTTTTCTATCCCAGTTCCCTGACTCAAGACGATCAGCCAGGTGCTGCGCAACACGGAACTGAGATAGGACTGGGGTAAGTGTGAGCAGATGTGTGTGGGGCATGGATGTGTGTGAGAAAAGAACTGCTGGGCAAGTGCACAGGAAAAAGGAGGTGAAACTTTGAATGGACTTTTAAAATCCCTTATTCTCCAAGACAATGTTAAAATGAGGAAGTAGTAATACAGTAGCTACAGGTAGAATTAGTTCTTCTAAACTAGCTTTATTAACTCAACTTATTAGTTATAGAAAACTGTTGCAATCACCTAAACAGTTACTAAATATATTATTCCTAAAACATAATTGTTTCAGCATTGTAACTTTAAAAACCATCAACAGGAGAATGGATAGCTCTGTTTTGAAACAGAACTCACACTGAGGAGAATATTAAGGTTCAGGAGGTACTAAAGGTGACACATCCTCACTGGCCTCTGTGTCTGCAGGATGCACAGAGAGAGGCCAAGGACTGGGAAAGCCTGGGTAGGGAGTTGTCTCCCACAGCCCCATCCTTCTCTTCCGACATGGGTCTCTGTGCTCCCAGGCAGTGACAGAGCCTCGACCACAAACCACCTTCCAACTGAGGATGAGGAGAATGTCTGCGCTGAGGTATACCATACAAAGGTCTGCTAAATTTAAGTTACCACCATGTTCCCTGACAAGTTTAACTTTACCCCCCTCCATCCCCCTTTCCTCGAGGTGGGGGGGAAGGAGAAAGGAGGAAGAGATTCTAGCCATTACAGTTGTGCAGCAAGTATAAAACAATGCAGCGAGGTTCGCCTAAGCAGGTAGCATGAAACAAACATAGGGAGAGGTGGAAAAGAATTTCACTCAGCAGGCATTCATTCTGAAACTCCAGTGATGCTGGTTTATGCTTTTTTATTTTATTACACTGAAAAGCAAATATCACAAAGCTATGAATAACAACTCATTTTTGCACTACAAGTGGGTGGACTCCCTCACACACACGGTCAATCACAACTGGGCAGCAGGGAAGCTTAGGGAAAGAAAAGCCAAACTCAAGAGCCCAGGTTCCAGAAAATTTCCAAATTCCACTGGATGACTAAAAGCCCTGAGAGTCCAGAAGAGGACACACAGATCCTCACTATCTCTGTCTGCAGAGGGCAGTGTCTCATGTTTGCATTTTAAATGGCTGAAACCCTAAACCTAAATTATTTATTAGCAGCTTAAAATTTTCCTCTTCTACATGAAAGGAGCATCTTAAGAGTCTCAGGAGAAGCACTGAACTAAAACAGACACTAAAAATCATGGGTGGACTTGCTGCAGTGGGAGGGATGAGAAGCAGTTTTAGGTGGTATTTCTGTTTCCAAAATGGAGTGTATATTCCCACCTGAACAGACATTAAGGGGTTCAGAACCCAGTTGGGACTTTGGCCACCCTCACAGAGTTTTGCACGACATCCAAGCCTTGTAGTTTGCATAAAGACATAAACCCAGCAACCTTCTTATAAAGTCTTAATGCAAAGAAGCACTACAGGATGTGCAGCACCCTTCTGTGTTGCAGTCTTGGTTCAAGTATGTGCCTAAAACTTTGTGGGTATCTGACATTCACAGCCCACAGATCTGGCAATAAACGAGCAATTCAAAGCTGTGTGAGGAAGCAGACACATGTGGCAGCTCCAGAGGAACGACCGTGACTCAGCTGCAGCCTGGACAGGCTCACCTATAGCTCTGATACCTGTAACGAGGACTCTGCAATTTAAGGGTGCTGAAGACAATTCCAGGATTTCCATTTGTTCTGCATTTCTATAATTAGAGCTTCCGGATCATGGTTCACACTCAAAACAGCAGCAAGGACTGCAAGGTGGAAGAGACTCAGACCAGACGGGTCAGATAGGGAGAAAGTTTGGAGACAAAGCTCAGTGGTTCTGGTGCAAAGGAGGTGTGTTCTTACATTGCTTACACCGTTATCAGGTGCTAACACATACACCATCTATAAACATAACCATATGTGAAACACAGCTTTTATCACACTACAGTTTTTAAACTCCACTTCCCCTACTCAGCAGCAAATTATTAGACTTACCACAAAAAAGGGTGCCTAAGCATAGCAACTGATATATTACACAGACCACTAAATATAGCCATTCTGCTTTCTTCTGGGTTTTCCAGCCTAAGACATTTTTGCAGCATCTTGAACACAAGAGCTGCCCTGCATTTGATTGTGATGCTTGAAACTAGTGAGAGATGCAGAGCTCTCAATATGGCACTTTTCTCTCACCCCATCCCACCCACGTTTCCATCCTACAGCTCCAGCTCGTGAAACTACAGCTCTTTTCTCTGTATAAATGCACACGCACAGGAAGTCCGAGGAACAGACTGCCAACAAGCAGATGAGAAAATTAAAAAAACCCCGAGATGCTACTAAGCCATGCCAGAGTCATACACTGCATCAAAACAGGTTTCAGGGGAACACCATCAGAGTACTTTTGCAGATAAGCATGTCCTTCATTTTCATTAAAAAAGAAGAAAAATCCCCTCCTTTGAACCCACTTCCATTCGAGAGACCTACATTTCATTAATACCTCTTACGATTCTCTGTCTCTTTGCTTAAAGACAATAGGGAAGAAAAGAAATAAATAAAGGCTGATTTAATTTACATTCGGGTCACTGACTTTCTTGATTGTGGCTCCAAACACCGAGGCTCTACAAAGGAAAAGCTCAGCCACCCAAGGCCCATGCTGCTCTGCAGGAGAACTTCCTCCTGTTGCCTATATTTTCATGGGTGCAAGCTGCAGATACTTAGTGGTGTTACAGTCAAAAAGTATCCCAAGGAAGGAAAAGAAAAAAGGCTTCAGCTAACATCACAACTGGAAAAATGCAATTTTTCAAATGCATTACTGATTTCTATGTAAGTATGCAGGGAAACTGCCACACAGACCCATAGGCATGTATGTGTCCAACTCCTTACAGTAAAAATCTGTTTCAGTTCTCTGCATGTCCAGTATTAATCCCCTATGATACTTTGTGCTATGGATGTTCAGAATAAATGTGGAACAGGTTCAGAATTTAAAAGATACACTATTTAAAAGTGGATACTACAAGCCCATCCGCCCTATAATCCATACAAGGATAAAAGTAGCACATGCTTGTGCAGATTCTGGTAATTACAGAGTTGTGTTTCAAAAAAACACAATGTTTCATACAATGTAAACATGGTAATTGTCACTTTATCTCACAATCTACACTGTGATTTCAATTATGCACAACAAAGGGACTGCTTATGAGAACTGAACGGAGAGGGTAAATTGCACCCCTCAATAATAGTAACAAACCTGTATTCACTAGTGGTTGTTTGTTTGTTTATAAAAGGTATTTGTTGAGTTGTTATAAACACCTCTTCCAGACTACTGAAAAAAGAAAAATGTCCTGGGTGTGGCACTGGTCTTTCATTTGTAAGGCTTGTCTTGAGTTTCATATTCTTTACAGCCACGTGACTTTATCAGAAAACCACAGCACACAATTTTGGTGTAATTAGCAGGACCTTCTTAAATACAGCCCGGAAGAAAGCTCTGAGGGAAACAAACACATTTCACATCATTAGGGAAAGTCAGAGCTGAAATGGAGGTACCAGCCTCTGCACACAAAAGCAGAAATCCTACCTATTTTTAGCTCACAATTCCAATAAGAAAACAGCTGGGAGTCTAATAAAAATATCTTGGTGACAAATTTAATGGACTGAATACTAAAGTTACTATTTTTAAGTAACATTTCTAATTATCTTTCAAAACAAGAAGCAATTAAGCAGCAGTGGACCTACAGCTTCCCAAGCATCTCCTAAGGCTTGGCTTCAATCTGACTGAAACTGGGAAATGGCTCAACACCTTCCTGATCCTAAAAACTGGTTGAGGGCCAGGCTCAGGGTTTGCTTGGGTTTGTTGAGGTTCTTTTGGTTTTGTTCTTTTAGTCTAATGAACACAGTTCTGCTTTGACCCATCCAGTCCTGCCCTGCTCTGTTTTTCCCAGCCCATTCCCCTATCACCCTCCTTACACACAGGGAATGCCTTGGTGCAGCCGCACAATTCGCAGGCTGCCCATGTGAGAAGGTGGAAAGGAAAACAGAAATGGAGCTCATGAAGTCTGAAGAGAGCTGGTAAAGCCAATAAATAACAACAGCTTGGATCAGAGTCGTTCAGCTCTGTGGAGAGGTGGACAATGCCATACTCCAGAGGCAATGGTGAAGGGTCAAGAGTCTTGCCTAGCAGAGCTCCAAGACAGCACAGAGGAAATCACAACATGGAGCATACCAGTGTTTGCAAATTTATTGAATGAGCCACCTAAGTCACAACAAATTGAGTTACTATCTGACACCTTCTCCAAGTATTTCTTTAAAACTAGACATTTTAACTACTGGCTCCCTCGATAACACACTGACAAGAGTGAGTATTTCATACCTGTTACCTCACCTAAGACTATTCCACACTTCATACATACCATACCACTGTTGAAACAACAGGGGTTGAGAATTAGAATGACATTGAAAAAACACAGATAATGCACCGATATATATCCTTCACTCATTTGATTTCACTTAAAACCAAAATCATCCAAAGGTTTTTGCAGATGTCACCTTTTATATCCTTCTTGAAGAAAGATTACAACACCAATTTACAAATGGGGGGAACCAAGTTTCACCCAAATCTGGCCTTTGATAACAATATGTGAATCCTAGAGCAGTTCAGCTCCACATTAACAGAGGTTAACAACGAGTCCTCCAGCAGAAATGGTGAAAAGAGTCATTTGAGCTGGACCAAGAGAAGAACTGAGACTGTACACCCTACCTGCAAAATCTGCTCTTCACAGCACACACACTGAAAGACAAAGCTCTGGAAAAGGCCAAAATGAAGTAACAAATCAGTAGACTAGACCAAGACTGAATCTCAAGAGTGAACCTGTTTGATGAAAGACTATCCAGAGAATATCCAGACTCTTTATGAAGCCATGTACAAAGGCTGCCTTGCCAGATACAAAGCGTCAAGATGCCTAATTATTCCAAACTGTCCCTGATCTTGTAACATCATAAAACCAACCGAGTCATCAAAATCCGACTGAGATGCCTTTAAAGCAAAAGTGGTGGACAGTGTTGTTCCTCAGTAACTTCACCAGTATTAGCAACATTGGCAATAGAGGGGGGAGAGGGGAAAAGGCAAATTAACATAATTTGTAGGTATTTTGTGTATATATTGCTATTTTTTTATAGAAATTAATTTGGCTGGAGAAGATTTTATTAATTATTAAATTGTGGACCCACAAATCTTTTGGCAAGATTCACAGAGCACTATCCCTCCACCTGAACCGGGCTGGATGTTGCTCCTTTGGCAGACCCTCCTTGGCAGCAGTAGCCTTGACAGAAATAGCCCTCGCTGGCTTTTCCTGGGCTGCAGATCACATAAGCCCTCTGGGGGAAGGGGAGCCTTGCAGAGTACTCAAGGTACTTTACAGCCTTCACAGAAAACGTACTGGGCAGCCAACATATTTCAAGCATAAATTACCATCCAGGCACTGAACACTCTCCCTTGCATAATGAATACACTCACTCTAGCTTTATTGCTGGGTATCTTTCTCAGAGACTTAATTAGTGTAGCACAACACAAATACAGTTAACACAGAATTATATTTAACTATAGCCACTGATTTTAATGTTTCAGCAACAAAATCAATGTATAATACAGTCCAGAGTCATCAGTGAAAAAATGGTATTTCGAATTACAAAACCTATCAATGACATCCTGCCTACTAATTATTCCTAATCACATGTAAATCACCTAGCAATTTCTTTCCCTGTATTCACAACTTAGCCATGTACTATAAAAAAAAAAAATACTTAAAGAATATATAGGTTCAGTTCAGTCTGATAAACCTGTTTACCTAACACGAGCTTAACATATTTTTCATTTTCAGTCTGCCCCTTCCTGAAGGAAGGATTTCATGACCATGTTTCTCTGCATGCAAGCACATGGTCTCAATAAACTTTTGAGCCTGCTGGTAAGTTTATACCAAATGTACTGCAGACATCTCTGTCAGGGGTCTCTCAAAAGAATAAATTCAGCAACACCTGCGAAATGCAGGCAAGCACCCAGACAAAAGAAATTCAAATTTAAGTCCCCAGTGAAGGAAAGTCTTTGGTGTTTTATCAAACACTGGAATTCATGGAAGAGGAAAAGGAATGAGAGAACATACAAGTCAACAGCATCGAGTGCTCCCTCTCCCTGGGAACGACAGTGATGTATTTGCAGTGTTTCAGCCCAGGGAATAATTGGGAATCGAACCTGGAGCTTTCACACTGTACCAGCAAATGCACTGGCCTCATTTCATCCATGTATCAGAAATTTTCTGTTGCCTCCAATCTTTTGGAACACTGTTGCATTTAATTTTTAAAAGCAAATCTTTAATGAGGTTTTACAGTATCTTTTTAGGTCTTAGTTTATCAGTATTCTCCTGTCTTCTGATCTCAAAACATTCCTTTTCTGCAGCAAGAGGGCACAAGCAGCAAGAGCTCTCATAAAAAACCCCAATAACCCATGCCCCAAAAGCTGTCATGCTTGCTGATGGCAAACATCAGAAATAGCAGATCCCAAGGTCAGGCACAAAGTTCCAGCAACTACTCAGCTCACCAAGGCGAGAAAACGGCAAAATCCCCCAAATCCCAGTCACACCTGGCTCCAGGGTTGCCGCTCTGGGAGCAGCCGGGGAAGCACAGCCGTTCAGCAAGGCATTTCCTGCTGCAGCAGCAGTTCCTGTAGCTTCCACTGCTGCAGCCAGACCCGAGGGGTCCCCCCCTCGCAAGCACCTCACAGCCAGTCCAGCACCGCACCCACTGTCCACCAAATCCACCCAGAGACACCAGTCTGGCTGTTACTCAGGTAATGCCAAAATGATGCAATCAATGCCGTGCTCTCTCGTTTCCTCAAGCATTTATTTATAGCTTGTCCTGTATGTTCCGCCCGCAGATCTTCCTCCTGAGGAAGGATGCCTAGGTGAAGGCGGCTCCAGCCCTTATGGAAGGCTCTTCCCCTTGCTCTGTATCATCCTGAATTGTTCAAATTGAAGGTCAAAGCTTTTGTAGTTTGCCCAAAGCATGGCAGGAAAGGATGAGTGAAAACTAATTCTCAAGACCTAAGTTGCTCTGATTGACTCTCACCACTTGACAACTACAGGTTATACACTACTACTAATCCAAGACCACTACAGACCACTATATAAGTCTGATAACTAATGATTCAAGATGTTGTTTTCTCTGTTTTTTAATAAAGTTATGGAAATTTTACAATAAAACCTAACACTTTAAAAAAATTAATGGGTAAAACAATAAATACAAAAGTCTGGTACATCCTAAGTGCGTGACAACCTTACAGAGTTTGCAGTTAAGACAACTCCTCTTATTTTAACTTTTCATCCTATGTAATTCATTGTAACACACAGACTAACCACTGCCTTCACAACAGACCCAGAGGATTTAAGTTTTACTGTGTACACAACAGTCCACTCTTTTACTGGTTCAAATTTACTCAAAGTGTGTGTAATTTTTTTGAGAACTGAGATTACAGGAGAAGTTTCATCTGCAGGAAATAGTTATTCTTAGGGCAAATCTGTTGTATTTTCCCTACTATAAAAAAACTGCATCCTGTGATTAGTAAAAATTAAAAAAACCAAACCCAAACCCAACAGAAAAAAGGGCAATACCATCTGCAAGATCCACGTACAGCCAAGGCAAGCCAAGAAACCTCCAGCTTTAAGCAGTCACATAGCTCTGCCAATTGTCTGGCTTTCTGAACATGTCAAACCTTGTCGAACATCGGGCCTGTCTTGCAGTAAACACATCAGCTGCATGTTTATCAGCTTTGCACTAGGAGCCAGATACGGTGTTTACTCCAACAGCAAGATGCCCTCACTCCAGGAATGCGTAGCATCGCTCAAAGGATGAAAGGCTGCTCAGCAGAACACCAAGGAATCCATGCACTCAGCGATATTTGTGAAACCTGTTGTTAATGAATTAACTCACAGTAGGAGAAACCCCATCTACTTCAAGAGTTCCCATAAGGATGAATCCAGGCTATCGAACTTTTATCTTTACAAACATGAAAGAAAACCAAAATGATGCAATAATGCCAGGTTAGGAGCTGCATTTAATGGTCTTGTGCAACAATACAACATAGTCTTTTTGTGAATAAATTATTCTGTGTCAAGCCTGTAACACCAATCACTTAGAACGTCAGGGCTTCGAATGCATAAATGGAATCCTGTTTACTAATACAGGAGTTATTTGAAAAATATTAGTCTTTTTAATTACATGGAAATAGACTTAGGAAGTGTCAAAGTTTAACAAATAAGCAATGCAAACAATCAATGAAAATCAACCCTACAAATACCCTTGAAGTGACTGATCTGACCTCATCCTCATGCTGTTGAACCAACAACCAAAAAACCCCTCAGTGTACAAAACATCTATTTAAGTAGTTTTCTAGCATATTCTCTCACACTATTAATTAACAACACAGAACCTCTGAAGGAAGGGATCTGATAAAATGGAGAACCTGGTGCGTTAAAGTACAGAAATGAGCAAAAGTTTAATTAACAGAAGGTTCTGGCTCAGGTGTCATCCGTTGCTGTACTGCATTTTGACACCTCCCCTTCAGCCACAGAAAAATTCCACCGTATTTGTATGTTTGCAGAGAATGGTGCCCCCCCCAAAAAAAAGCAGAAGCATGGAGAGCAATCAGAAATACATTCCCTAAGAAGTCCAGATACTCCTGTACCTAACAGACCTGAAAGCAATTACAAAAATGTGTCTGACATTTGCTTTAAAACAGCTCAAGATTATTTTATCTTCTGTTTTTGAAATAGAAATCTCAGAACTTATGCACATTCTGCAATTTATCTGTATTATTTATTAAAATGTTTAAAATTCATTTGGTGATGCAGCGCAACACTCCCTATCAGACACCACAGTTTGCCATTTTTACCACTAGTAACAAGGAATCTGTTATTCCCTTCAGTGAATTATTTTTAACTCTGTGTTAATTAACTCTGTGAGTATAAGCAAAGAAATGAAGAAACTGGGCTACAGAACAACTTTGTTCATCTGCAGAGGTCTGAACTGTAGCCAAGTTCTTTTAGTACAGAATTATCTCATGAAGCTGCATCATTCTTAGGTTTATACAGTAGTAGTTACTCATACAACAACATTCTTTGATAACATCGACTTTGGTTTTAAAGGAGACTGTTAAAGTAAAATATTAGCCAAGAGATACATCCTGAGCAAACTAACAACTGGACTCAAGACAGTATTCTTCCCCAGCTAAAATGTCAGTACGCTTGTCAGGTAGCCCTGCCCTCGTGACACTGTCTTGATGTGCTTTTGCCATTCAAAATGAAGCTAAGCTGGCAGAGGAAAAGAGCAATCTACTGAACACATCACGTGGATGCCTACTTATGATCAGAGAGGAAGCTCACTATTTTATGGACAAGTTTTATTTAAATAAAACGTTAACATTCATGCCAAAGTTTCAAAAATATCCATGAGCAACCCTGTGCCAAACCTGAGCAAACTTTGTGCTTGTGAATTTGTCACTGAAGGCAAGAAATAGCTGATGTATGAAGAAATGTTCTATTTGCACGTGGAAGCAGATGCAACACGCTGAGAAATAACCAGCTATTCCCACTACATCAGGCATCCCTGACCACTCCAGATTATCCTTAACTCATGCAGGCATTAGAAGTGGTACACTTAAACTAAAAGGCAACGTGGGATAATTTGGATGCAGGATTGGGTCAAGAAACAGGGGAAAAACTTCCAACCCAGCTTTTCCATGCCCTTCAGACCAGATTGGCCCTGCCTCCAGCTGAAGGCAAATCCCTAATATTTACAACTGGACACGGAAAGGAAGTTGCATCTGCAGGGAAAGGGCAGAAAGGAACTGACACATTAACAGATGTGTAGAACAAAGGAGAAATAAGAGTGGCAAATGAATGAAGGCAATGGGTGTGTGGGGTGGGGGTGGGGTGGGGTTTACATGCTGCAGCATGAGTGAAAGTGGAGGCAAAATCAGATTTCTGGAGCAAACACTTGAACCCTCTCACAATCATTCAGAATAAACAGCAGGCATCACATAGACCTCCAAAGCCTGTGGTGTATGACTTCTGGAGTTATTCACATGTTAGACTTGCAAACATCTTTCTGCCATTATGGCTCATCACCTGCAGTATTTTCACTTACTGGTGCTCCTAATTTGTAAGGCTCAGGCAAGCTATTCCAGGACACCTTTTGTTTTATCTTGCTTCATCCTGGGATGTAATTTATTTTGATGACAGAGAAGTTTATCTGGGGTTGAGTGTAGCTTGAAATTATGAATTTATGATTAGCTGTGACAACAGTGGGAACATGTGTTGGATTCATAATCCATTTAACGGCTAAATTTAGGTAATCTGGTTTTCAGAGGACTTGCCAGCAGGCACATCCCTGCTATTGACAGTCAGCAAGAAAGGGCAGGCACATGGCGCAGTAGATATAATTCAGCTACTTATATATTTGGACTCAGTTTGTTGGTAGTGACTTCACTAAAGTCACGTAAAGGCAGGAGTTACTGTGCTTCCCATCACCTTCAGCAATCTATTTCTGCACCTAGTGTCCCACTGGATTACAAAGAAAAAAATAACCTAGGCTGTGGTTTTGGGGGCTTTTTAGTTGAAATTTTACCTAGTTCAAAACATGATCCTCTATTCCCTCAGGCTGAAGGGTCGGGAGAAGATCCTAATTCAGTTATCTCTATGTGCTCTAGAATAAAGTAAGGTGGGGTTTATAATCAAGACTAAGGATTAGAAGTTAGATGATCTTGGTCTACTCCTCAGTTTGCCAAAGAATTCACACAACAGTAGGCAAGTCATGAGTTTTAAATCAGCGAAAGGGGACATGAATATTATTCTTCCTCACGGGAATGTTTAACAATATAATTGTTAACGTTCGTAAGAAGCTCATGGATGCCAGGAATATAGGCCAGGGAAATTCCTGTCCTGTTGAATGTGAGTATGCAGACACAGCTTGCGGAGCTGGAGGAGACAAGAACAACTACTCTGCCAAAATCACAGAGTGGAAAGAAAGTGAAAAGGAAAAAAAAAAAAAAAGTGGTAATAAATAATATGAATAAGAAACTAGACTAACAGTAGTACTACTGATAAATCAGCTGCTATTTAAAAAGGTGAGACTTTCAGCAAACACACTTTACTACATGTTCCACGACGGGAACTTTGTCGTGAAATGAGATCAACCTGGAAGAAAATCATTAAGTGCTCAGATTGGGGCACTTAATTGCACTCTACAAGTCAGCAAATCCAGAAATAAAACACACCATAAATCTCAGCAAAAGTTTAAAGAATTTACAACCAATAACAAATTAGGAATTAAAAAAACAGCGCGTCCACATCTGCTGATCCTTTAGCAGCCCTGCACAGCGGTCGGTTAATAGCTGCACTCCCCCCCTTTCTTTGATAAGTATTTTAAAAACAAACATCTTAAAAAATACTTCTCATAAAACTCTTCTGGAGCAGCCTGGCACAGTTTCAAGCTATCGGAGTGGCTGTGCTGGTGTTGAAGTTTGAGAAACGTGGCTCTGCACCTAGAGCAGCCACCTCCCCGTGCTTTCTCCTTCCCCGAAATGGCAGGCGGCAGGAGAAAGGCCGGCGGCAGGAAATAGCGTGAGAATGGGCTCCCTCGTGCTACTTCCAGCCCTTCCTGATATCAGAGGGTGTGAAACGGGTTGCAGAGACTGTCTCTCACATTATTTCCTTTTCCACCCCAGCCAAAACCAGGAAGCGCTAGTGAGGAGATACGCAGTGTGAAACGAAGCACAGAATCAAATCGATAGCCAAGGCACCTTCCTAAGCCAAGGTGAACTACAGCAAAAAATCCAGTATCTGCGGGCACAGCCTGATATGAGCTAACCTACAAAAGGCACCAGGAGGCTTGTGTACCCAGGCTTTGCTTTTGATTTGCTATGTAGCTAATCCTACAGCTACTGACATCAAAGCAATCTTCTTCAGGGCATCCACAGGCTTTGGCTCAGACCTTTCAGGATGGCGCTAGCATCCTTCATGCCAACGTGAGAGCGTCTACCTGCTCTGACCACTCTGCTGTGCATCTGTGAGGCCTCAAGAACAAAGCTCCTCAAATTAAAACTGAGGTACAAGTATTAGCAACAACAGCACTTCAAAGAGATCGTGTTTGTTTATATTTGACAGAAGGCATATATTTGACAAACAGGTCCTGGCACATCACAGTGGAAATGGCTCCTATATTCTTAATATTAAGTAATATATTCCAAATAAGCTGCAATCCTGTGCCTTCAGGGAAGAAATATGAAGGATGGTAAATTATTTATTTTTCACTGTTTGGGGTTTTCTATATTCTAGACACTTCTGCGTTCTGTTTATTATTAGCCAAGAGCAGTATCACATGGTAGCCTCAGTACAAACATTAGCTCTCTTATGTATACATCCCCATGAGATGCAAGAGCAATGAAATTTGGTCTTCTCTTAGATATGGCTCCCTCCTCACTGCTAAAATACATTCTCTTGGAGAGAAATTGGTGACAACCTCACAGACCATGTTGTGCCAAAAGCAGAATTGAAATTAATTACTAAGTAAGTCCAGTTAAGAAAAGGGAAACAGCCTCCTTTCCTTTCTCTGTCTCTCAAAACTGCAAAATATGCCTAGGCAGGAAGTACAGTAAAGCTCATGATGAGCAGAAGCAGTTACTCTTCCAAAAGGAACAGGGTTATTCCAAAGTGACGTTTGCGTTTAGCCAGTGAGCTTGAGGATGAAGGGCAGGCTAGCAGAAGGTTTCTCCAGCAGACGAGGTTACTGCTTGGGCTTCACACCCCCAAAGACCATCACTGCAGGTAAATGGAAAACTAATAGAGTACCTGTGCCTTCTTTTCAGAGCCAGGGAAACCAGGGAATTGGTGGAGCAATGATAAAAGCAGATATTAATGTTAATTTCTTACGGGGAGACATCAAAGAATCATAGCCAGTCAGCAGGAAGTACTGTCCTTTCACTTACTGATCAGGAGCAGATGAAAAACCCCACTGCCAGTCTCTACAGCAGACACACCCCATTAGATTGAGAATACATTTATTCCCACTTTCCCGGGAAAGGACAAGAAGCAGAAAGTGGCTTTTCCTCCCCAATCTGTTCCTCTGGGAGAGCTAGTTCCACCTGCTAGCTCTCCTCTTTCTTCAGCACAAGATCCGCAAGAGTTTAAACCTCCACCTCCACAATATCCTTCTTTCTAAGATGTTCAAGCATCCTGCAGGTATTCCATAAAGTCCTTAACTCTGAAAGACCTTCTGTTGGCCTACAGCCAAGCTACCTACATGAAGAACCAGCTTTTATCCACAAAAAGCAGAATCATAAGAACAGAAATGGTGAACAGAAGGAAGTAAGTCCTTACAGCTGACCCAGTAGCTCCCCGCCACCATTGCCCTACTAACAAAAGGTGGGGATGAGAGGAGGGAAAGGCCTCCTGCCAGTTCCCAGAAGGCGGGACCCCTGGCACAGCTGCCCCACAGGCAGCCCCAAGGCCTCTGCTGTGCCCGCTGCCCGAGGCCAGGCCACACAGACCAGCTCCTAAACCCACCACAAGCCCCAGAGAAGCTCCGTACGCATGTCATTCAGGTTTGGAAGAAACAGTAATTAATTTCATTTTGTTATTAACATTTCTGAAAGTCAAACAAAGCCCTGTAAGATATACAGTCCTCACTGGTCCCAGCTAAAAGACAGACAAGATCAATTTTTCCATGTTCGGCAGAATCTCCTTGCAAAACTTCCTAGATATGCACACATGCACACTTTTATATATATATAAAACTGTGCCACTTCCAAGAGTGAAAAAAACTTTTAAAAAAAAGGCAGAATGTTAAATGAGCCCAGACCAAGATGTGCAGCAATTCACACTTCAAAAATGACAGTTAAAAAAATTTAAAAAATTTACAAACAACTGCAAAAAGAAACACTGTTCAGAATTTTAAAGGAATTCACCAAAGAATCCATGAATATTTAAGAACTTACTCAATTTTCAAGAGCAAGAAGGGATATTTGGAAGATGGATTGATCTTGAAACAGAAAAGCCACTTTTCCACCTTCCATTCCACCTTTCTTGTTTTAAACAGGGACTTCAAAAGGGGAAGTGTTTAGAATCCAAAGACTCTTCTCTGGAAGAGCTGACAACTCCAACACAGTTTTCTCAACTTATTCTTTTAACCATGCAGATTCAAATTAAAATAATCTTCACTTGATAAATCTCAGCTACATTTTATGCTTTGCCTTTGCTACAATTTCTTTAGAGCTTGCTCAGCAGGCTAATTTCAAGGCATCAATCATGTCTGATTTTATAGGAAGTCATTTTTGTCAGATCCCTTGAAAATTTAACATGCTAAAAAGAAGTTCTACATTTCAAAGTCACACTAACCTCCAAGTAAACCTTTAGCCATGAAAAACCTTTTACTTTGAATATTGTGTTATTAAAAAAGCCGCTGCACAATCAAAAATGCCAGAAAGGAAAAGTACGACCAGACCCAACAATTAAAAGCTCCTTCTGCAAGAAAATAACTGTGATATACTTTATTATCAAATTGAATCAATGTTAGAATTACAAAATATTTTTGGAAGGAGACAACAATGGTATCTTAGAAGAAAAAAGAATTCGAAGTTGTTAGCAATGTCCAAGGTTTGTTTTTGGCTCAACAGCTCCTGCTGTAGAACTAAGTGTTCCACTAGATGGAGCAGGATGGTAAAACCATCATGAAGGCCATTTGCCTTGCTGACCCATGAAAAAGTCAATGTCCAGCAATCAGGGATGATAAGAATTTGAGGTCTCTTCTGTGCTTTCAGGTCAAAAGAAAATCTGTTCCTCTTCCAAACAAGGGCAACACAAAACCCCCTTAATGCTTAACAATACTTACTTCTTCCCGTCATGCAAGCTGGCTATTAACAAACACTAACCAGAAACAAACAGATAACCAAACACTACATGAAAGAAAACCAGTTCTTCCTTATTTCTCTCAACTTTCCACTAGAAAGACAAAATTTACTGACAGTTGACAGAAAACGAAAATCTTGTAGTATCTTTTATTTTGTAGCAACTGAACTTGAAAAAAGATCTATGCCAAATGATCAAACATTAGTCACTGAATGCAAGAGACATTGCTACACATCAAACAAATTCACACTAGAAACAATGGCAGAACTTCAAAGAGGCTCCTAAAGACCTGGAGCTGTGCAAGTCATAGTAAAATTATCTCCCTGGTCTCTTTTCAAATGGAGCTAATTGTTGATTTACCTTTAAGTCTACCTCAACAAACAAAAGAGAACCTTACACATTTCATTTTATCAAATGTTCTTTAAGAGATGCTGTAGTAGACAAACTGCAGTTGAGATTAAAAACTTGCCTTTCCTTGACTTCTAAACCTTACCTCAGCTGCTCTAAAAGAAGAGAGTATAAACTAACAAAGTTTAACCAAGTTTTAACCATTAATATTCCTGCAGTTGAGCATATACAACAAAAATACACCATTATCACAAACATCTTGCCAGAAAAAATTCTGATCCATACTATATTGCTGTATGCGATAAATAACTGCAAACATGCAGCAGTCTCTCATGGCAGTATTAATTACCACAGTGGTATAAATAGCAGAAGAGAATGAATCATTCCCAGACATGTGCATGAAGGCACACAAGCAGAAGTCTTGGTGACTGATCACAGGCTGCTGCCCATGACTGTTGTTGCATTCTCTTTGTTTTCAGATAAATAAACTGCACTAAAATCAAAAGCCACAAACATGGGCACATTTTCCACTGATGTACTTTCAAATTTACTAAAACCTGCCCCAGTATCTGAAGCCAACATTTGAAAGGAACTGGTCTAAATGAAAGAAGCAGGAAATTTGGTCTTTGAGACAACACAATTATCCACTGCATTAAGGTGTCAGCCTGTATTAACACCATTTGAAAGCATCTGCAATGTTTTTAATAAAGATATTATTGTCTAACTGACTGCCAGTTTTTCCTACCTCCCTGAATGGCTGGTTGCCAAGAAATAACTACATAGCATACCCATGTTCTCCAAGGTAAGGAAAAGTAAGCATCCGGACTGCCCAAATCACTGTCATTAACATTCAATTAAAAAAATGTGTATATCACAGTCAACATACAGCAGAATGGAACAAAACCAATACTTACTACTGTGCACAGTCAATCAGTTGATATTCATTAGATCTCTCATAGCAGGCTTTCACACCTTCATCTTGCCAAAGCGTTTTTGTATGTTCATAAAACTCCTGAAAACATAAAAACAGTATTATCAAAATGGGTAATATATGCAGGGAACCTGCAAATGGGAACATATTGTTACCCCTGCTATGAATGGTAAATGGCAGCTTATTTAAAAGAAGACTTCCAACATTTTTTAAACTGACAACAAGGTCAGTCAGCTTTCTTGCCTGTTTTGACTCTAAAGTTTTGTAACACTTCAAGAGCTGCTTCTCAACCACTTTGAGTCCAACTATACATTGAATGAAGGGTCAACTTTTCACTAATAGCAAATCTGTCGGCATTTTTCATAATTCTTTGGTAACATTTGTTCTTTAACTCACAGTTCCACTGCATGTTACATTGATTTGGCTGTCAAGGTTATTTTCTTTCTTCGATGAAACACTGTTACTCCATAATTCTTACACTAAGGTTGCAAACAATTATTAGGTTTTACTTAACTTTCCAAGTTAGTGAGGATTTTAGATTTATCTAAATATCTGTATCTTACTTAACTCTGTATCATTTAACTCAAAGTATTTCCAGAATTTATTATTTTACAGTGCAAAAGGATATTGAACTACAGAATAAAGATAGTGATACAAAGCTAGGTCATGTTTTGATTGTGCCAACCTTGAAAATTATAAGCCAAGATATGAAAGCAGACAGCCAAAAATGCAGTGCTTCAGTTTTGCTGAACCTGCAACACAGTACAAAACACAACCAGAAGGCCATTTGGTTCTGGGTACAGAAGATGTACTTTGGCTCCAACGAGGGCGCGTGCAATACGTAATTGTATTTCTGACTATCAGTCGAGGAACTTGGAATTGAATTAGAAAGCACAGCAGCAGCCCAGGGACTTGACACACACCCCTGTGGGCATCACTGTTACCAACAACCATGAGCTTTTCTTGGCGCTCTCTCAGAGCTTATAAAGTGGTTTGGACTAAATACTTTTTATTCCAATTTTAAGTACTTCAGGTAACTTACTCAAAACCAGCTTTTTGCACCCAGGGCAGACCATAAGCTTTAAAATAGCTGCTGTATATATTTTCTTCCCCACCCCCTCTCTTTACAGCAGAAATATTTTAAAGAAAAGGAATGTATTATTTTAAATAACCATTTTACTGCTTCAAGGTTCCTCCATTAACTTAGCTTTGGATATCTTGGGATAGCAGTCCCTCACATTCTTTTGCTATCAGTGTAGTACAAATGAGACTTCCAAGGTTTGGCTTGAAAATCTCTTTTAAAAACCCTTCACTTTCCTACCAGAATGTTAACTAACACCTGAACTGTACCAGAACAGTAGATGTCTTAAAGGGCATCTTAAAAATGCATAATGGCATCTTAAATTTAGTGATATGTATTTTCAAACTTTCCTCTTTTTGGCAGGTATAAGATGCAAATGTGATTGTGTGATCATACAATCGTGAATACCAATGATGGGAACAGCCTATCAAATGTAAATTTGATTCTGCTTTTATTGCTATTGAATATTCACTAGCTGCACATACACACAAGCAGTAGTAAATGCATATTACACATCTAAAAACTAGTAATTTTTTCTTTTTTTTTTTTAGGAGACCACAAAACTTTATATATAGTATTGGCTGTATCTTGTCAGTTTGTTCCCTGCTTTTACAAATTGTTCATGAACGAATTAAATTTCTTTTACAAGCAGGTAGGAAGATTTTACTTGATTTCTAGTATTTTTAAATTGTGCCACCATTTGCTGGTAAAGGAAGTATAAGAGGAATTGAAATCTCAATTCCAGTCCTTGGTTTTCTCTCTCTCCCACTGCTGGAATTATGTTCATTGGACACTTTCATTTTGATGGTTTCCAATTTTTTGGCAGCTGAGGGACTGTCAATTACCTTCAAACTTCAGAACACAGTGAGGAAAACACCTTTTTCCAAGCAGAAAGGAGTAGGAAGAGAATGTAAAGGAGAGAGAATTATCTGGAATCTCACTACATTTTAACCAAACCCATTTTGGGGTGGCTTTATATATTTATTTCTGTAAGTAACAGTAGTCTCATAGAGAACATCTTATGACTCACTCAACTTATCGCTACAAAGCTGGGAAATTGAAAAATTGAATCGTCAATTGTATGAGATTTTTTGCTGAAACAGCAGCTGATTCAAATGGACATCCACCATTTAAATTTCCCATCTAATCAAGATAACTTACACCAGACTTCAGATAGTTAATTGAACTATTCGGCAGAGATACGGTTCTAAAACAGACATCTGCTTCAAACTGGGGTCAGCATCTGCCAAGCCAATTATCTCCAAATATACCCCAAAATACTCACTTTGTTCTGCACCAGAGTAAGTAAACAAGTAACTAGGGGAAGACATGTTTACAAAAAATGCAATAAAGCATAAAGATTCTTCATCACCTACAAATATACATTTAGAATAAAAATAAGAGGCAGTGCCTTAATGAAAAACAAAGTCACAGCATAGCAAAACTGCCACAAAAAGGAAACACACAAGTCCTTCCTTAGTACCCTTTCCCACTACAAGTATGACATGCTAGTAGAGAACTGATATAAAGCAATTATTTCAACTTATAAACTCCATTATACCTTGTGCAGAAACATTTGGAGTTTCTGCAGTCAGAGTCTTAAAATGGGATGGGAAGTAAATCCAGT
Organism: Laterallus jamaicensis coturniculus; assembly: GCA_022605575.1. Lineage (NCBI taxonomy): Eukaryota > Metazoa > Chordata > Aves > Gruiformes > Rallidae > Laterallus > Laterallus jamaicensis. Next base: position 5,590,742 of record JAKCOX010000029.1, read on the forward strand.
TTCCAGCCCCAGCATAAACAGATTGATAATAAAAAGCCTAGGATTTAATTTAACAGAACAGTTACATCTTGTTCAGAAGAGTCCTCCCTGTGTTTTAAGGGCAGTTCTTAACATCTAAGAAAGTATCTGGATTACAATAGTGGGATAATGATCAATGTTTGTGATTATTAGGCCAAATTAGCATTAGAACACTTAACACTGCCTTTAAGTCTGTCCTGCTAATCTGAACTAGAACCAGCAATACTTATGCAATCTTTTCAATATGATTATTAACTGTCCATGTGGGATGGAAAAAGAATTTAAGTCCACATTCTTTGAATTTTTAATTGACATTTAAAAATTAGGATCTAGAACAAATAATGAGTAGTAAGACACTGTGGGTTTTTTTGGGGGTGGGTTCTTTGCTTTGCTTTTGGTCTTTCTTGTTTGTTTTCATTTTGTTTTGAAAACTGACTACACAACTTGTCATAGCCAAAAGCAAAGGCCTTTTAGTAATAAACAAACCCATGTCTTTAGATCATACCAACTATATTTTCACTCATTTTAGGACTAATGCTGACCCATCTTAAGTGTAAACTAGGAAAGTTCACCAAAGAAAAGTTGGACTCAGTCTTACAGAGTTCCACTCCTTATTAGAAGCCTACTTACACTAGTGACTGGTTTTAGAATTAAGACGTAGTAGCTAGTTGCAAAAAAAGCAGATTCTCTCTCCTCCCCAATACACCTACACTAACCACAATTCTGAAATAATATTTTAAAAAAAGAATAACACAAGAAATCCTCAGCATCCCATGTGAGTCATGGAATGCAGCCTGGGGCTACTCTAAGGGAAGGCAAGTAAAACCACAAGATTTGTTATGTATTTAGGTAAAACAGGGGATTCAGAGGCTGCTAGGAAAAAAAAAAATCAAGTTAGCAACAGGGTGTTTTTGGGCTGGATTTTTTTTTTCCTGTTAAATAGTTCTAATTTGTATGAGATCTCTAAAAATAATGAGTTGGGAAACAAATTAACCAAAAGTAGCAGGCAAATTTCCTGAAAAGAAATAGCCAGAAAACTAGTCCTTACATGTCTGGTTCTTGTTTCCATAACACTGATTCATTTGCTGGCACATTCTAATATAACAGACTCTACAGTAGCATCAACACAGGTTTCTCTTGCATTATAAAATGGAACTCCTAACAAAATAGCTAAAATAAACAAATAATACTAAATAACAATTTGGTTTGAGATTACATTCCACAATAAACAGGATTTAAAGGTTAGGTTCCAAATGATCTATAGTATTTACAAGCATGATCCTACAATACATGCTCAAATGTGCATACTTCAAACTGAAAAAAAATTCCAGTTATGTCATTTTCCATTAAAAAAACCCCTGCTGCAGTTACACAATACACACCCAAGATCCTGTTTAAACTATAGCTGAAGCTCCGTAAAGCAAGGAAAGTCAACAGAAGTGATGACAGCATGGCATCACCAAGGAAGGCGAGAAGTGAATTCTCCCTAAGCATTATGTCAAGATCGTAACATTTATTTACCACCAAACCAGACTTCACACTTTTCAAAGCATTAACATAACCCCAAGAGAGAAATCCTTGTGTAGAACATCGAGGGACAACGATGCCAATGTAACACAAATCTGAACAGAACAAACAGGGCTTGATTTTGAATGTGTTTGGGCTGGGCAGGGGCATAGTTTGAATTTTGGGCACAATCTCTAACCAGAAGCTACGCTACTATGAAACTATTAAAAAAACCCAACCAACCAAAAAGCCCCACACCAAACTTAAGAGAAAACCCACTGTCTGGGTAAACCTTCTCTGGTCTTCACAGAATCGTATACTGGCATGGGTTGGAAGGGACCCCAAGGATCACAGAGCTCCAACCCCCCTGCCACAGGCAGAGCCACCAACCTCAGGCCTGGAGCTACACAAGGTTGCCCAGGGCCCCATCCAACCTGGCCTTGAACACTTCCAGGAACAGGGCATCCACTACTTCTCTGGGCAGCCTGTTCCAGCACCTCACCACTCCTGCAAAAAAACTTCCCCCTAATATTCAATCTAAACCTTCCTTCCTTTAGCTTTAAACCATTCCCCCTTGTCCTGCCAGTCTCTGCCCTTTTAAAAAGTTGATTCCCCTCCTGTTTCTCTGCTCCCTTCAGGGACTGGCAGGCTGCAATAAGGTCCCCCCACAGCCTTCTCTTCTCCAGGCTGAACAAGCCCAGCTCCCTCAGCCTCTCTTTGTAGGGTAGGTGCTCCATGCACAAATCATCTTTGTGGCTCCTCTGAACCCTCCACAACAATTCTACATCTTTCTTGTATTGGGGGCCCCAGATCTGGACACAGTGCTCCAGGTGGGGCCTCACGAGGGCAGAGTAGAGAGGGACAATCACCTCCTTGTCCCTGCTGGCCACCCCTCTTCTGATGGAGCCCAGTCTTTCTTAGATAACTGAAGTATCAGGGAGCATGACTTGTTGATGGCAAGGAAGCCTTTTCTTTCATCATACCATAACATCACGATACTTAAAGAATCGTACTTATGTGAAAAGAAATGTATTTCAGTATTAGTATTTTATTAGACACTTTCTCCACCTGCTGAAAGTTTCTCAATACAACGAGTCAATAGGCAACATCTGTAGTAAATGGCTTGTATTCTCTTGCAGGAATCTACACAGAGATTGAGAGAAAAAAAGCACCAGTGGGAAAGATCATGTAAGAGGGATGCTTGGAAAACACTACTTTGTTCCAGAAAGATCTTAATGACACAATTCTGTATTAGAAAAAGTGCAGTGCAGAGTGTAATCAAGTTAAAAACCTACCATGTTACAAAATTTCAGCAAATTTAATCGATAGCAGGAGGTATACAATAGCTTTATTAATAAGTCAAACCAGAGGAAGTGTTAAAGAATTTGAGGTTGAGCATTTTGATTGTTACATAATCCTCCAGAAACAAACTCCAGGCTTGGGAAAAAATAAAGGCACCAAGATCAGCTTTTGAGAAGCATTCTAAAGGGTAAAATAGGAGTAGAATATGAAGAGAAAAACTGGACATACTGTTTTGTTCCCTCTGGATATATAAATACTCCTGAGACTTTGTAAAAAATGTTTATGAAGCAACGTTTTATAGGCACTTGGATTTGGCAGGGAAAAGCACTGGCACAGTTCTTGCCATTATGACACCATGTTGACAGGAACCTTAGCATGGATGTGCAACATTACCTTCTCTTTGTAAAATATAATATAGGGTGGATCTGTCATTAGGAAAGCCTATTTACTAATTCCAGCATAAGCCAATGCCATTGAAAAAACCACCTTACCTACTAAAAGGTGTGTACAACCATTACACAATGTTGTGGTTAAAACTGGGATTTAATTCTTGGGCAAAGTTCACTGTCCCATGGAGTTGTACATTTCATAATAAGAGTTTTAAATAGGTCATCCACTTACAAACCTAATGATTAAAGGTCTACCCAAACCAGCTTCTAACTATAAAACTGTATCTTGGGTGACATACTCTTCCCAGTGCTTTTAAAAACAACATTGACCATTGGTTTCAAACCCCTTTACAAACCTACTCAGCAAGGTGGGGGTACATGAACTTTACTTTCCTGACAGTCAGGCAGTTCTGCTGCATTCCACTAATGAACCGTGTAAGAACAACACAAGGTCACAGGATGGCAGGGCAGCATGGTACATTCCAAGACAAACTGCACAAGATGATCTTCTACTTCCAGGATAGGTAAATACATAACAAATGGATTTATTTTTCTTTGCTTGTATCTGAAATCAAGTGATTACTACAGATTGTAAGGCCACTCAGAGAAGGAACCCGATGGCATCTTGTCATTGTCCCTGGGTTTGGACAGTGATACAAGAACGTGTTAAATTTATCAAATCAGACAGTTTAATAAGCCACTTACTAGAATAGGGAAACATCTGCATTCTTAATGGTGTGAACAAGTGTTAATTATTACTTGCTATTTTAGGGAAAATATGCTGATGATATCACAAAGGAAACGCATACCTACAAATAGTTGAAGATATTCTCCAGTTACTGGCATGTGTCCAGAACTGAATACAAAACTCTTTGGGAGAGGCTGGAGTACTCAGCACTTCCCCTAACCGAGTCAGAAGTATTTTCAGCAAGGATTCAGACCCATTATCAGTATCTTTCCATGCTCAGAAAAGAAGAACAATGTTGAAGTACTTATGGTTTCTGCTTGTGGTACCTTCATGTTTCTAGTAGCACGAATTAAACTAGACGCGGCTGCAGGGAGCGGACAATGGGAAGGGAATCTTATTTAAGAAACTCCTGTGAAGTTTGAACTTTCATTCTTCCCCCTAAAGAGTTTCAAAACACCACAGTATTTGAGACACATGCCAACACACAATTCCATACCCATAGTCTACGAAGTGCCTTTGGTTAAAAGGCCTCACTAGCATAGTATCATGCTATTTCTCTTTTCTTTCTTTTTTCAGAAGTTTAATCACATCAGCTGCTTAATCTGTTGATACTAGGCCCCTGCTCAGATTTGATCCTTTCACACAACTCCTATTTAAAAGACAATCACCTTCATTAGTGAGGAAGAACTTACTTTTGGTGAGAGCACTAAGATGGAAGTTAGCAGATATGAACCCTACTCCCTATTTCGTCAAGATTCCTCTACAATTTTAAACCAAGTGATTAGTGTTCCTCCACTTCTTCACAGTACACTCATACAAAGAAAGAAGGCAATTCATTAATGGATTAAACTTACTGATACCACAAAAGGCTCACAAACAAGTCTTCTCTACCATTCCAACTCTCTTGTGGGGCAGTAGAGAGCAGTACTAGAAGCACTAGCAGCTATTCCTGTAGACCTCTGAAAGGTTTATTAAAACTCTTAAGAAATGTCCTTTGTGCCTTCAATTAGGGTTTCAAAAGCATCTTTCATACTCATATTGTGGTTGCTTTTTATGGAATGAATATATAAAAAACGGAAACTGTCAAATCAAATGATCTTATTACCTTACACACTGCTACAAACAACCAACGTTTCAAATAATGGTTGGAACTGGGGACCACACACTTTGTGGTAAAAGTCAGCTTTTACCAGAAACTTTCACCAACAGAAAAGGGTCAAAGATAAAATAGTTCCTCCTCATTCTGAATTCAGACAAATCCCAAGGACAGATCCCTAATCATCTTACAATCTTTCTGAAGAAGCAGAATCTGTATTCATGAAAGTATTCGTAGAGTCACAATACAGTCTACATGAATAAATCAAGCTCACATACACTTACAATAGATTAATTAAAAATTCTGCTTATTTGTTGGGATTTTTTTTTAAGAATAAAAAGCTAGCCAGCTTCCTGGGAGCTTAAGAAATCTTGAATTTTACTGGAACATTGAAGAAACATCATGTACTCTCCAAAGGCAAGCTGAAAACCCTGCCAACCTGCCGGTTCTCTAAACAGCAGGACTTTACCAGAGGAGATGCCTGCATTTAGAGAACACGATACCCATAACAGCTCCAGGCAGCAACAGGCACAAGAGGTCTGTGGAGAGATCAAAACTCAGTCACTCACGCAGCAAACACACAAGCAAATACCTATTCATCCACACACCATCATTCCTACACAAGTTCCCGCCACCTTCCATTCGAGTTTGGCAAGGGAAAAGGCCTGTGCTTGCGGATCTCTCTCAAGATTTGGAACCTGACATGTTTCTTAAATTCCCTAACAACTTTACAAACCAACAGCACACTCCCTGCTGCTCTGTTCCAGGTAAAAGTCGCTCTGTTGGGAAGTCACTGAGAGCTGCATGTAAAAAGGTAACTGTATATACTACTATATATTTGATTTGGTCCTGGAATAATGAAAAATAACTTTAGCACTGGGGGACACATGTAAAAACAGCAAAGATTATTCCACAGAATCAAAATGTAAAATAGATTGCAATATTTTTCCTTATTTTTTTTTTACTTTTTAGCTGCTTCCATGTTCAAAGTTCATCCTTCACTCATCTAACATGATGCAAATGAAATCAGAATACCAGCTGTGATTTAAAGAGTATGTTTACCATCACATTTCCAAGTCTTTGTATGTCATAGAATTCTTATGCCCAAAGGTGCTTTTTGTTGTACACCCAAATACAGATCCCCAGGGCAGCGAGCACATTCTCATGTTGCTTCACATTCATATAGAAGCTCAGAGAAGCTCTGCTCAAGCCACTGCAACACCAGGCAGGCTCACAGGTAAAATTTTATTTCATCTGGGCACACACACAAGTATTTTGCAATAGTCTCTTACTGTGATTAAAACCAGAAAACGCTTAAGAATTTCTGTATTAAATTTATGCCTATTTCCTGTTTAATTCAGCTGACAGCTCTTCTATTTCAACATAAATTGAATTATCTGTTCTTGTTCTTTAAGACTGCTCTGAGGAAAACGAAGAAGATGTATCAGGAGAAATTAAGTCATGAATTCTTCAAAGGAATTTCTAAACTTACCAACCTGTAAATATGTTATGGTGAGAATTTACTGGATGAAAAATACCAATGCAGAATAAAGCATTAGTGTTTACTTCAAATGCTCATCAAATAAATAATAAAGCAAAATTGGGGATAGGGGTTGTGGTACTATAAAGCCTACTGCACTACAGAAAAAATGTGCAGACAATGTTATTGTCTAGACATTGCAGATTCTCCAAATTAAGGAAACATTTTATAGGATTTCAACAGAACTATGCAAATTCAAAGGATACATTTCTATAATTTCTAGCCAAAATTACCTTCACCGCATGCACAGAACAGGTTTTATTGTACGTAACAACCTGAGGCATAAAAAGTGATAGCATCCCCATTTTCACTGCAGCTACTGTCAATAAAATCTGGATTAGCAGAAAGTGGGGCAGAATTTGTTCCTGCAGATGACAACACATTTAAGGACTGAATTAGGTATAGCAAAAAGTGCTGCAGCAAACAAATCAAGAGACTAATCACTCTATCAAAAAGCAATGCTAATTAATAAAGCTGCTTACCTCTCACATTTCATCTCAGGAGTCAGAAGGGACACTGGCACTTTTTAAATCTTTTTTTAAAAATACATGTATAGTCATTATTTAGGCTGTATTTACATATTAGTGTTCCTCTGAAAGACTGGCCTAAATATGTATATTATTTTACTGAACACAGCCTCAACATGAAAGTCCTCCTACAGAGATGCTGCTAGTTGATAGCTTTCTACTTTCTTCAGAAAAATGCATTCCCAAGTTTTTTCCTATAAATTAAAACTATTTCTTCCAGAAAAGAAACTCTAAACCAAGGTGAAAACTAGGGCACCTGAAGGACAAATAAACCAATCACCAAAAATACACAACCTTCATTGCTAGACTGGAAAAAAACCCCAAACTATAAGATAAAGTTAAAATATGAACTGCTGACATGCTGTGCATAATATTTAAATTTCCCAAAGCTTCGTGCTCATTAGTTCACATCCATGAAATATGTTGATTTCCAGATACATACAGTCTGTATAGGTTACTTTCACTGAACAGATGAATATTGTATAAAGGGATGTAAGCACTTTTATAAGTTAATATGTTTTAAAATGATCGTTACTTTATTTCATCACCAGGGAGGCAATACACCTTTCTTACTTGCTACATTTGTTGTCTGTGACCCTTGTTTCAGATGGAGACCAAAGTTCCACTTAAATGAAGAAAAACAGTGCATTAACTTTATTTAGTAAGTTATTCTAGCTGGATGAAGTATAGCAAAATTAAGGGCTTATCAAAATAAATTGTTTGAAAAGAAGCTTTTTAAAAGCATCTGGTGAATTAAGTAATTGTTTCCAGTCATCACAGCATTCTGCTTTGTGTAGGCAATGTAGGTTTGTACTTTTCAAGGGTATTTTTTATGTTTTCCAATTTTAAAATGAAGCTAACCTATTTTTAATGTCTAATGTCAAATTACAGAATGGCACAGCAAACTAAGTGGTCTACAGTGAGTAATTTCTCTACAAGATGATACAAATGGTTTCTTTGCTTCAAAAAAGCCCAGGCAGTTGGTACTTTGATTTCCAGGAAATTTTAGCAGTCAAGACATATACAGCGCAAGTTTTTTTTGTTAATTTGAATACCTTTTCATTTAGATGTTAAAAGACAGAACTTCCCCTGTTGAAGTTTATGTATAAACTTCAGGAACACTGCACTGCCATCCAGCAAGACCTGGCCAGGCTGGAGAGCTGGGCAGGGAGAAACCAGATGAAATTCAACAAAAGCAAGTGTAGAGTCTGGCACCTGGGGAGGAACAACCACTTGTATCAGTACAGGCTGGGGGTGACCTGCTAGAGAAGAGCTCTGTGGAGAAGGACCTGAGGGTCTTGGTTGATAACAGGTTGGCTATGAGTCAGCAGTGTGCCCTGGGGGCTAAGAGAGCCAATGGGATCCTGGGGTGCATCAGGAGCAGTGTGGTCAGCAGGTCAAAGGAGGTGATCCTCCCCCTCTACTCTGCCCTGGTCAGGCCCCACCTGGAGTGTTGTGTCCAGTTCTGGGCTCCCTGGTATAAAAAAGACAGGGATCTCCTGGAGAGAGTCCAGAGAAGGGCTACGGAGATGATTAAGGGCCTGGAACATCTATCCTATGAGGAAAGGCTGAGAGAGCTGGGGCTGTTCAGCCTGGAGAAAAGAAGACTGAGGGGGGACCTAATCAATGTTTATAGATATCTTAAGTATGGGGTGCAGGGGGAAATGGCCAGCCCCTTTTCTTTGGTCAATGGAGACAGGACAAGGGGCAATGGCTGCAAGTCAGAGCATAGGAAGTTCCACACCAACATGGGGAGGAACTTTTCCCCAGTGAAGGTGAGGGAGCCCTGGGACAGGCTGCCCAGGGAGGTGGTGGAGTCTCCGTCTCTGGAGAGATTCAAGACCCATCTGGATGCCTATCTGAGTGATATGTCCTAGGGAGCTGCTTTGGCAGGGGGGTTGGACCCGATGATCTCTCGAGGTCCCTTCCAACCCCTACAATTCTGTGATTCTGTATATATACACACTGTTTCTAATAATCTATTTTACTAAAGAATTACTTCTTAAAAAACAAACAAACAATCAAGTTCTCCTTTGTAAATAAAAAGCTTTGCACAAATTCAGTGTGCTCCCACAGAAATCCAAAGACTTCCTTGTTTCTTGGAACAGAAGAAACAGGCCAGGTAAAATACATGGTACTGAAAGTTGTCTGCACTGAATTCACATACTAGCTGCTAAGGGACAGACACCCCCGTGTCACATCGCACATCCTGGAGCATGAGAGCCTCTCCACAGCGCGTTGTAGGCAGCAACTCTCAGCACTGCTATAGCAGCCATGTGGGACCTCCAGGGAATTCCTGCACAACCAAAAGCTTGCCATTCCACACAACAACTACTGTGATAGCTGAGAGGTAGCCACCAGGAATTTGCTTGTGAACCTAAAAACTAAGGTTTGTAATAGGATTTGCTTTTAGTTCTCAAAATAACGTCTGGTCTCTGAATAAATCCGCCCCCATTCATGTTCATCCTCAATCTATTGTTGTTCATGAAAAAGCTTTCTGGTAACATAGTATTTCTCAGTATGATGCACTGGGCTAATGAAAACTTAGGGTACTGAAGCTGAAATGGGGGTGGGGGGGCAGAAATCACTGCCAACAAACAGCCCAGCCATGTCAGAATTTGCTAGGTACTGCTGTTCATTTGTAAGGAGAAAACATGCATATCAGGCATCTATCCATGTGGACAAACATCAGAGATTCCTGGAGACAGGTCTGCAAATAATTACTAGCTATACATGTTTTAATTATGAAAAACTAAAATGAAGTCAAGTGGCTGCCTACGTCAGAGTCCCCTATACTAGATGAAGGCTTCAAAAGAACTCTTTAATTAATCTGTATTAAAGAATTTATTTTGGCTATTAAAGGATAGGGAAACCAGCTTTATTTAATTCCTGTTAAACTCTGATCAGGTGAACTCAATTGGATTATCTGGAAGTCCATTTAGAAGGAGCTGCTCTGTAGAGATAAGTGATGTAAAAAGAAGTAAAGACTATTTCAGAGGATCTAGTACACATCGCTCTGCTGATAAGTTTCTGTGATAGTCCCCAGTCCTTTTTGTTATCAGCAACATTGTTTAGTTACAAATACTTCACAGATCCACATTTTCTACCAGTCTTGCATCTCAAGATGCTTAAATGCATTATCACTGCTTTAGAGATTGCAACAAGATACATGGAGCATTAAAAAAGTGACAGTGAGGACAGCAACTTGCTCAATAAAATAAAGCAAGCGTGGACAAGAAAGGGTAAAAGCCCCAGATTTCCTCTCTGTGACAGGACCCAACTTCCATACAGTATTATCCAGACACCCCAGAAACCAGGCTCTGTCCTCCAGCTTCCCATGGGTATAACCCACCAGAGAATATGCCTTGCCTACTTTCCCTCATGGGAAACGTCCCCCATTGGAGTGAATATGTTTATCATTACATTATAAATCTAGTGATGCTGTCAAACCAGCACAGCTCTCCTTTCATAATGTATTTAGACAGGAATAATAATACATCTATCATTATACACATCAGGGTGATTATCTACAGGGACAGATAATTTTCTTCTGTTGCTTACAGAAGAAAATTAAGGAACATAATTAAGGAACACTTTTGGCAGCAAAGAGATCCCAGTTCACATCTTTTCTATTTGAGACTTTATTCTCTAGCTATCTTCTGGGAAGATCTTAGTGTCAAAACCCTTTTAAGGACTCCTACCCCCACCTCTGACCCTGCTGTGCATTAACGTGTTACACAGCTTGTGCCACCTCCTTCGTACCATGCTGCCTACAGGCCATGTCATAAAACAGCCCTCAAAACTGATCCCTGTTAAAAATAACCCCTCCAAAATAGAAGAGAGAAGGAGTGAGGGTTACCAAGGTTATTTTTAACCTGGATCGGTTCAATGGTCTGATTTACACTGGGGACCCAATGGAGATTTTTTTGGTGCAAGTGAGGGTGGCACATCATGGTGCTGAGGAGAGGGATGGGATGGCTGTGGGCAGAGGGGTGCTAAGCTGGCTTTGAGGCTGAAGCCAGCATGTGGTAAAGCTCAGCCTCAAAGACACGACTCAGAAACCATAATAAAACCATTCAGCAGCACTGGTAGTGGGAGATTCAAAATAACTACAATGGAGCAGTGTAATAAAAAATAAAGCAGGACCAAAAAAGCATGCAAACAATTTCACCAACACCCTAAAAATCACCTCATCTCTTCTAAATACATGTTGTCCTAGATCTGGAGAGCCACAGGCTGAAGTGATTCCCCAGCTATCTTGCATTTTAACAGCTAATATTCTGACTTTACTACTTTCTAAATACAATCTTTCTGAACCTACTATGGTATTTTCAAGAGACATCTTCCTCAGCTGAGTTCAGATCAATTAAAAATAGGCAGTTGTAAATACTGTTCTGCTACTTTGAATATTTCATTAAAACCAGAGAATTATAAGGGTACTATAACCCAAAATAAATAGGTTTTATTTGACAGCTCAGTTCATATTAGTTTATCATGGAAAGAGAAATGTTCATAGATGGAGAACATTTCCATGTTATTGGGGATGGAGAAAATATCCTAACCACTGTCCGGTATGCAGAGCAGGAATAAAAATATCACCTCTATAACCCAGCTAACCCAACATCACCCAAGAGTTGAAGCAGATATACAGCTAGTCAGAATTCTCGGAAACATTTATGGGATTGTTCTCTGACACTGAAAAAACACATATACAGTTCTATTTTACCTGAAATGAGCTAAGTGTTTCAAGGGACAAGAGTAATAAAATAGCTGTTTGGAAGTCACAACTATGAGCATCAGTTGGTTTTATTTTCCATTTAAACTGATGGAATAGTTGTAAAAACACCCTGAAATTTTGAGTTGTGAGGTCTTTGATTGACACATCACATTGTCCCTGTAAAGTGTGTATCAATCTGGCTACACAGAAAACCAGGGTAAAATTTACTCCTAAAGTTTAGCTAGTGCAAGATAACCAAAAGAAGCATTTCTAGCACAAACTCAGGCAAGACTGCAAGTTTACTCTTCAAGCAAACCAACTTTTCTATTTGCCTCGTTAGAGAGCCTTGATGATAAGCAGAGTTAATTTTGTAATTTCTACACCAGTTACAGATTTCTTCATTTTGAAAAATATTATCATGATATAATCTTAAAAAACAAGCTCAGGACCAGCAATTACATGTGCACCTTCAGATCTGTATGAATATATCAATGCAAAAAAGATTGCTACTTCATTTCTAAGGCTTTAACCAGTGTACATTCAGAATCAGCTCAATTATTAAAAATAAATGCTTCAGCTATCACATCTGAGTTCAGTTATATTAGCTTGGAGGTTTTCTTACTTCAGCTTCCTTTTCCTTTGCTAAAAGCCATCATGCTGGCCATCGACAATTTAATCGCGTGATAAAAACTTAACTTGAATAAAGGCAACAACAATGGTCTTGTTTAAATGATAATCTTTCATTAAAAAAATTGGTAGCATAGTGTTTTTAAAAAAAATAGAGTTTTGCTTTCAATACTTCTTTATGGAAAGCATGATCTCTGTTATTCTCTGTGTTCATTCAAACCAGCAGAGCTAGACTTTTTTAGCAAGCCTTGGTTATTTAATAGCCCATCGTTTTGGCATGAATATGTTTCCCAATGATGCAAATAGAGTACTCCACACAATATTTATCACTGCTATTCATATTAAGAATAGATTACACGGACCTGAATAGACTTCTGTTATTTCCATTCTGCTCTGCTCTAAGAAAAAAAAAAAAAGACTGCAATAAGCCTAATAATAATACAGATTGATTTTGCCCCCAAAAGCAGCAAAGCATTTTGCAAGCTAAATCAGAGCAGCACTCCATTACCCATGCAGATATTATGTCCTCAAGCTATTCCACAAGTCCACAATGAGCTAAGGCAGAAAATACTTCACGTAAAAACATGAACTTAGTGCTCAATTGTTTTGCTAGACTATTACTAATTAGCATTCTCCACAGGTTTTCAACACAGTTACACTCCTGGCCTTTACCACTTCAGTCACATAGATTTGGGCTTCTTTCTGTAACTGTCATTTTAGAAACTCTGTTGAAAACATACCAAAACCAAGACAAATTGGACCATCAAGTCCAAGAGTGAATCTCTTCTAGGTTCTTGCCAACGGTATCTAGAGTATGGTGAAACAACAAGGAAGGACTGCAAAAGGAATGACAGATTCAATCTAAATATTGCAATACTTTTAAGTCATCAGCATGGTTCTGTGGACAGAATCCCTTTCCCTAAGTACTTCTTTTTCTCTTCCCCATATGCTACTACTTGTATTGAAGAAATCGAATTGTTTAGTATCAAGTATGCTGAATTAATCAGCCCCCAACATATTAATTTTTCAGTTTTGAAGGGAATGTTTAACCTAGCATTGCACCGTACCAACATTATTTTGGTTCAAGTTGGGGTTTTTCTAATTCAATACAATATGCTCTACACAAAATTTTTCTGTAAGTCAAAATTTGCTAAGCAAACAGATGGAGACACAGACTAAGAAAAGAGTATCAGAATATAAAAGCTGTTTTTTAAATCCCAGAGATGTAGAACCAGACCCTACACCACCATCACACGCTGTAAAGCTCCTACATTCTTCCTTTATTTTCTTCCACCTTCCACATTAACTGCAAGGTTCAGTGTAGGAAACTTAAATACCTATTGTACAGGAAGGTCTAGAAATGGCAGACATAGATTTTTTTGTGCAGTTTAAACATAACTTAAATTGTTCCACACACAGAAGGAGACCTCAAGTTCTAGTGAAGATCTGCAGTCAGAGAAAAAATTACATGATCCCAGTGCTAAACTCTATGTCTGTGCATTGCCTTCTGGAGAGCTTGTTAAATTACTCATTAGGAAAATATGAATGAGCACTTAAATGGAAGCAAAATGGACTTGCATTTTAAAAGAGTATGGCACAAAGTACTTACAGCCCTCAAATAATATGTCCTTGGTATGTGAGTGTTCTTCCTCCCTACCTTTATGCGCTTCCTATAGCTGAGCAAGGCAGCATCACATATTATAGTGAGGAAAGTTATGTCTTTGTAACAGCCAAAATATAATTCTCCATAAAGAAAATGGAAAAGACAGAAAACAAGTTCTATAACTCCAAACAGACTGCATTACATACTGCTAATATAACTGAAATGTTCCCTCCCTTCTGCATTGATATGCTAAATGGGAAAAGGTTTAGCTGTCAGTTTATGACTTCTCCCATCAAAGTAGTGGAGGAGAAAGTAGATAATCAAGTTTTCCTTCGATATAAAGCATAACTAGCATAAGGTTAGCCTATCCACTTGCAGAAAATTATTTTTTCTTCAAAGTGCTTTTAAATAATCTATAGCAAAGTCAAAATTATTCCTACAAAGGTATCCAAAGATCATGTATTTTTGATGCTATACAGTGAGAGTTAGCATGTAGGGGTGTTCTGAATCTTAAAATTTATTTTAAATACATCATTAAAACCCAGGTTTTGTTTTTCAGGTACCAAAGGACTATATTCAGAAATACAGGACAAATTCAGAAATCAGATACATATTAGCTTACATAATCACTGAGGGCAGAGGGAGCCAACAATACTCCTTCAAAATTAGTGGCTAATATATATCCAGCTTAAAACCTCAACCCTACAAACATTTACATATGAAACAGTTAATCATGGCAACGAAGCTAGCCACTAGTCAAAGCTATGTGCACATCTAAACCTCTGTAGACTCAGGGCTTAAAAATTTAACACAATACCTTTGCTCAGAGAAGAAAAACTAGTTTTATTGAAGCAGTGTTATTCCTGCAGTTGTGTGTCATTCAACACATCAAAGACTCTTCCCTAAACTTGAAACTATTTTTGGATCTGGTAAGTTGGTAAGTAGATGTCTCAAGCAACAGAAATAAAGGGCTTGCTACCATGTATCCTACCAGAGGTAATGCAGACCATATATTAATTTTTATATTTAAAAAAAACAGTTAATGTAACACATACATACTTGACCTATTCACATAAAATTACATAACTGCTTTCAGAGGAAAGGAAACAAAAAGAAAAAGAAAGGAAAAAAAAAAGCTGCATTCCAATTGAATGAAAGAAAAAACACCCAACCCTCTGAAATACAGGAGGCAAGCAAAATCAAGTATTTCAGTATGAGTTAGGTCACAGGAACTTGTTACACATTGTTGCAGATCACAACCTGAACTATCACAACACAATGGGCCACAGGAGAGCTGCAGGCACCCAGCCAGTTCTGGAGTACGCACGGTGGAGTAAGGAGCCACTGTCTTGAATATTCTCCTAAAGCCAACCTCAAACAGTGAATTTTTTGCCTCCCCCCAAAAAAGGAGAGATTATCCATGAAGGGACCAAACAGTCCTAATAACACTGACAAGTATTAAAATGAAAGAGACATCAAATTAAAAATTTTCAAGATCTCTAACTTATTTAATATTCTTTAAGACAAAATGACTAATACTACTTTTTATGTGCAACACAAGAATCGTATATCCCTCTGTCCCTCCACTTGTCTGTGCCTGCAGAACAGTGACAATTTCTGGATAATACAATGCCAGTATTTCCAACTGCCAATAGCATGTGACTTCTGTCATGCACACAAAGTAGGTGGGCTTGGTTGTTTGGGTTTTTTTTCTTTTAATAAAGGCTGACCAGAGCAGAGAAATTCCCAGAAAAGGCAACAGTTGCAATAGGTAACTGTCATTGGTTTCACAAACTAGCTTGTTCAGTAATGTTTATAAATCAGTGTTACGAAAACCCTGCTGTGGTGCAAACTATCCCACATCTTACTATTACTTTCCTTTCAAGCACCTACTGCTGGAAACAAAATTCTGATGCGAAAGGATCACGATTTTCAATCATCACCTTTATTCCTGTGCTTAGCCCTTTGCACAGAATACAAGCTTTAAACCTCTCCTGCCCATGTATAATGTTCTTCACAGTAATTAATGAAAATATCTTCTCTGTGTCTAAGAATACAGTGTTTGCAAACTGTATTTTCATGGGCTTCTGCTAAGTAGCCTGGTCAAGATACAGTAGAAATTAATCACAGTGAGTGGGCACAAAGTTATACCATCAACTAAGTAATTATACTTGCTGCATTTGCTGCAGGACTGCTGGTATTTTGAATGATTAACTAGGTCTGGAAGGGCTGGGGCAAGGACGTGGCTGTGTGGAGCCTTTGCCGAAAGCCTGGCTGACACAGCTGTCAGAGAACATGCCTGAATCAGCAAGAAAACTACCATTCTTCTAAGAGAGAAATACAGTATCACTAAATGGCAGCTAATCATCAACAGACTGCCACATGTATCTTCCCTCTTTCTGGGAAGGGCAATTCCCTACTATATCCAAACAGCACTGCCAGCACTGCCCATCTTAACTGCGGCTGATGGTATCGGTAGAGCAGAAGAAAGGAGACAAGGATCTCTCTGTTCATAAAGGATCAGCCTGGATATTCTAGCTGCGTGGCTACATACCTGATTTGATTAGCACTGACCGAAGACACCTACTGTAGTAATCCCCAAAAGAGCAGCTCACTGGTTTTGTAAATATTTACTACAGTGCTGTGAAATATAATCATTTGCAAAAAAGCATGACTGCAGCCAATTCAAATTATTTACTCACCGGTGGGAAATCAAAGTCTATCTGGTTAGCTAAATTTAAGATGTAGTCGATTCGAAACTGGTTCTCTGGATTGGCTAGTTCAACTGGAGGTGCCAAATTGCCCATTGCTGTCACTATTGTCTGCAAAGGAAAAGAATACAATATTGCAGAGTGTCTAAATAGCTTGCTGTGAATAGTTAAAAACAATAGAGTGTTATTTACCTCTATAGCTTCTTTAATATTGTTTTTAATATCCTGAATTTTCATTTTCTTCTCCCTGTAATAAAAAAAGCATAATTAAATTTATAAGCCATAAAAGCAAACTATCATCTTGAAACATAACACAAATCTGTATTCTATCAAAACTGTACTTTAATTCTGAATAAAGTGCTCTCAGTCACTCAACACTTACGCAGCTATACTTAAGTATCTTCTAAGTTTTCTACTTAAACAGTAAATGCCTATTTGTCGCCAAAAGTCAGCATCTAATTACACTTAAATCAAAACTTAGTGAGTCTTAGACTAAGATACTCTGAAAAACCAAACAGATTTTGCTTCGTTTGAATGCAAAGTACTAGATATACATGAAAATAATTTTAAAAGGCATAAATAGAGGAAAAAAATCAGGTGGTATTACAAGTAGAAACAAATGAAAGGAAAACCAAGAACACTGAAATACAAAAAAACCCCTAAAGCACAAAAATAGTGTTAGATTAGAAAAAGGTAGAGCAGAGAACTCAGCCTGACAGAGATGTTCAAATGAATAGTTTAGATGTAAAAATCTAAAATAAAGGGCTAACCCAAACATGTAAAATTACCTTCTAACTACAAGCAGAGGACTAGGCTAGAAAACAATTTGGAATGCTGTAGATGAGCACTGTTTGGGATTAACTGAAGCCAAATCAAGAGGTGCAACAGACTGAAGCAAGCTAAAGCGTAACCCATCGTCTCTGCTGCATTTCTGTTGTGTTTTATGTCAAATCTGACAACTGCTACTTTCACTGCTAAATAGTGCAGTCAAATTAAATGAATGATCAAATATTTGGTATAGCCAGGAATTTGCATCCTAAAGGTATTACTAGTATTGAACATGTAAATTGTAACTTAATTGTAATGCACCATGACAACATTTTGACATTATTATTGTATAGCTACACACAATGTAAAATTTTTACTGATGTAAACCAACTTAGCCACGTAATTACTAAAAAGCTTCACCAAAATTGTCTAAGTGACCTTTTAATCTTCATTAAAATGTTTTCACAGAACACTTGCATTATCTGAATATTTATACCAACTATTTTTATGATTTTTCATTTTGAAAACTTTTTCCAGCACAGTATCCCAGATTTGAAGCAGACAATAGTACAGTTTCTATTTTTACCCTTTAAAAGGTAGTGCTCACACTTTCAGTTTACAGACCACAGCCTCAAAACCTCGTTTTACTGACTTCATTAAGTACTCATATTGGAAATGCTTTTCATCACTTTTTCCTTTCTCTAATTATTCACAACAACAACGAAAACGAAACTGAAACCGTATTCACCAATCAAGAATGCAGAACAGCAGAAAGAAAAAAAGAAGGTACTGCTTAAGTAACAAGGCAAATGCAGATGTCAAGAGTGGTGGGAATTTTGGTTATCAAGTGAAAGATGAACGCAACTTTTGCCCAAGATGGGGTCAAGGAAAACACCACTGTGTCAGCCGCACGTTACACTGCCTCTTAGACGGACCTTGCTATACATTCTGCGGTTGCATTGCAGGCATGCTTTCACAAGTGCTGCTCTCACAGATGGAAAGCAAAGATCAGAGGCAAATCACCTCGTCTGGGATGACTCTGCTGTGCAGAGACCACATCTGAATCAGCAGCAGAACTCTACCACACAGCGACAGGATTACCCCTAAGCTTCAGGTTCTAACCTCTGACCACCACATACATTCTCAAAACTTTGGGGCAGGGTGAGGAAGGACAGCAAAGCTTAACAAAGAAAGAAAACAAAATGATCATTAATCAGATGTAAATTCTTCATTTCCCTGGGTTTCTTGATCTACCTCCAGACTACCTTATTCCTGAAGACTACCATTGCTTTAGGGATTTGGCACTGATGATGGGAACAAGGCACTGAGCCAGGAAAGGCCAAAAGCACTGAACTAAGGAAAATAAATAAGACAGGAAGAGAGAGGAAAAACTAAGGCCTTTTCACCCTCTTCCTTCCTATCTTCAATGCTTTCTATTGCCCCACGTCTCCATTCCACAAAACAAGACTTACAGGTGGCGTACAAACACGGCATTTTTCTGTTACTGTACATATGGCAGCAAAACTGTCAGCCACTTTTTTATTTTTTAAATATGTTCCTTCATTAAAAAAATGTAAATAATAGTATGAAAGCAGGAAATGTTTATCACTGACAGTGTAAGCAATTTCTTTGGCTTGATTTTGCCTCCAATTTTCAGTTAGGTCTTGAATTAAATGAACATTTACCCGGATCCCACCCTGCTGAGATCAAAAAGGCAACTGATATGCTTAAAGTTAAGCAAGACACTGTTAGAGAGACAGAATTTTTAAGAAGTCTTCTCAATATTTAGATTTTTTTTTTTTTTTAAGCAAACTGTAGAGACATTATCCATGCAGTAACAGTGGCAGATAACGGCCTGAAAGCATTACTTAAATGTGCATTTCCTGACACTTCCATATCTTAAAATAAAACACATTATTTTTATTATAGGTTTCGGTCAAACTTTCACAGTTATGCCTCTCCACCAGTTCTCATGCTACTAGTAGCACTGCAAAGTGATAATGAACGTGGATCGATGTAAAACTGCAGCAACTAAACTGCTGGATAACCACCATCATCATCTTTACAACAAGAATACTCATAGTTCCTATTCCTGGTTTTGTTGCCATGGGCCTATAGCATGCCCAGTAAACAAGGAATCTTATTACACACCAATGAATGTATCATGTCATTTTTTGTTTTGTAATGTTTACTAAGCAGAAACTTTCCATGACAATTAGATACTGGAGTCTTCTGGAACTCAACATATTCCTCAATCATCAATCCACCAGTTTACATACAAGTGCACCTTCTCTTCAAAAAAAAACACAAGGTAAAACTCATTCAGGAACTAATCAAGTGCCATAAAAAAAAAGCTAAGCCCCACTTTACTCTGCCAGAATTGGTTTTGAGAAATCCCAGCCAGACTGCACCTCAAATTTCCAGAAGTAATTGCCCTTTATTTTCCCCAACCCCCAAGACAGAATCACAGAATCACAGAATCTTAGGGGTTGGAAGGGACCTCAAGAGATCTTCGGGTCCAACCCCCCTGCCAAAGCAGGCTCCCTATCTCATATTACATAGATAGGCGTCCAGACGAGACTTGAATATCTCCAGGGAAGGAGACTCCACCACCTCCCTGGGCAGCCTATTCCACTGCTCTGTCACCCTCACTGTGAAAAAGTTCTTCCGCATGTTGGTGCGGAACTTCCTGTGCTCCAGCTTACAGCCATTGCCCCTAGTCCTGTCCCCACTGACCACTGAAAAGGGGCTGGCCAATTCCCCCTGCCACCCATGTCTAAGATACTTGTAAACACTAATTAGGTCCCCCCTAAGTCTTCTTTTTTCCAGGCTGAACAGACCCAGCTCACTCAACCTTTCCTCATAGGGGAGATGTTCTAAATACTCAAGGTAGAAACAGATTCTTGCTTTTTTCTTTCTTACTGCCAAGTGCTGGCACAATGGCCAAACTAGAAAAGGAAAAAGCTCAGCTCCTCAAAACACCTTCCCCTGGGACAGCCTGGAGTCGATCGGGCATGGCACCATGCTGTCCTGGTCACCAACCGGCTGATGTCTCTGCAGGCCTGTTCTGGATCTTTAGATGCCATGGGTTAATAAGGTCATATTTTTAATCTTGTTTAAAACTTTTGCTTAGGCTCTGTAGGGTAGGCCAAACAAAGCATTAAGGTCTATTAGTTGAGGATTATAAGAAAAATCTCCAATCCTGCTGTTTTCAATATTTAAATGGGGCAGAGCAAAGCTGCACTTAGCTTTCAGGAAAACTAATAAAGTCTATTTTAGGTACCATAAATAAGATGACATTTTAATTCAAATAACGTGAAATCAGAATGACACGAAAGGTCAGGAAAATCAAATATTCCTTGAAAACAAACCTAATCAGAATGTAGTAAAAAGCTCGACCTGTGGCTGAGCTTTACTATTTAAAATAGGAATTTTTAGTCAGACTTTATCAAATCTTACGCAGTGAACACCTTACCAAACAGATTATCAGAAAGCAAACTAATTTAATTTGAATGTTACTTTCTGGGTTACCTTCCAGATAATATGAATAACCAGTACTTGGAAAAAAATATTTAAAGTTTAAGAGCTTTCCAGAGGAACAAAGAGCCAGCTCACCCTGTATAAACATCTCACAGGTAGAAAAGCTAAAAAAAATTTTAAAAATCAGTGCTGAAATGGTCAAACAAAACAAGTTAAAGAATAAACAGGAAAGAAAAAATGAGTAGTAGGTCCTGTGACCCTTTTATACTGTTAATCTAAAGTTCTGAAAGAAACAAAGTTTGAATTTCCTGGTCATTTCTTTGGGTTAAGAAGCCACAGGCCTTGCTGGTCTCTTCAACAGGCAGAGTTCAAACAAGAGAAAAACACAAAGAACTACCTAGTTTCAAATCAGATGTATGCATTACTTTTTCCACCCAAAAAAAAAAAAAAAAAAAAGATATAGAAATTAAGTGATAGGTTTTTTAAATCCCACAAACCCACAGTAAGATATATAGGAAAACAATCCAAAACATGCAGAGTGCACAACAAAAAATTTTTTTTTTTCTTTGAGAAGGAAAGATAGCCATGATAACACAGATTATCATTAGTACATATATACAACCAACCAAGCTAGTGGGGAAACCCTTCCTACATCTCCTCCAAATCTCCTGACTATATGGGAAACTCCAGGCTTTAAGTGTAGGCATATTTTAGGAACCAGACTTTAGATATGTCATAAAGAACAGTGTGAAGAGGTGATTTTAATGCTGTGGGATGCATTGTTTGAGTGAAAGTAAAAAGGCTTTGATCAGATAATATGCAACAGAAAAAGTCTTTTAACAAGGATAAATTATGATTGCCAGTTAATCCCACTATGAACAAAGCCTAAAAAAGGAACATACCCTGGAACACCAATACTTACAATATGAATACAAAATATCAGAACATTTTCTCCATACTGCAGATACAAATGATAGCTTTCATTTTTGAAAAATGTCATTTTCTTTCTCAATTTATCTCCTAACATGTGATTCCCTATGTGCAGCCTTAGTGTAATAAATAACGCTGCATAATGGTTCGCAATTTAACAGTGTGTGTGCATTATCTCAGCAGAAGAGAGCCTGTCTGGGATCCTGAGGGCTAGGCAACAGCATGGGCAGAGTACAGCAAAGTACTCTACGTAACTATGTAAAATTACTGGCTTTGTTTTATATAGTAATCCCCCAAAACCATCTTAAAATGCCCATGGTTACTTATGTTCCGGTTCTCATACTGCTGATGCAAATAATTAAAAGAGCAGAAAATTTCTCTTTAAACTTGTATTGCAAGAGGCACATACCTGGGGAGTATATATAGTATGTAGAGTGTATATATAGGCCATCTTAAGAGGGCATATTAAAATGTAATCACATAACACTAGGAAAGAGAATTAGCCTGTGTCTTCTGTACAGGGCTGTAAACAGCCTAGCTTCAATCACCTTCAGGGACTGGCATAATGCATAAATTACTTTTACTTCTGAAGCACTGTCAAACTTCACTCACTCTCAACTTGCTGACATAACAACTCTAGCTAGTGAAAAGCTTCCCTTGCCCGTGCAAGGCACTGCCAGTTAACTGAATCCATATGCAAGCAGATGAGCCAGAATAAAAATCTTACAAAACCATTATTTTGCCTCTGGCTTTTTATAGGAGAAAACAACATTGATGTGCTTCAACGCGGGTCTCTCTTTGCTGTCAGGTATTACCAGCAAACGGGAAGGCACAGGGGAGCAGCCACAGGCTGTGCCCTCTCTGCTCACCTCTGAAAACCCATTGCAATTACACCTTGAAAGCAAATGAAAAATTACAATGGATCGATTTCCCTTTAAAACAAAATTCAGGTCTTTGACAGTCATACACTTGGCAGGCATGTGGGCTTTAAACATTACTATTCACCTAAATAAGGTGTCTTCAATGCAGTGAAACGTGCTCAGGCATTTCATACGTGTTCCATAAAATGTGCATTAAAATGCATTTACTGCACCTTACCAGAAGTGAACAACATGAATAGCACTACCTGCCAATCCACCCCATAAAAACAAAGCAGTGCAGTCAAGATCAGTAGACAGAAGACCACAAGCAAGGAAATTCAATTAAGATCCAGATTACAGAAATTCTGCAGTAGTTTACAATTCAACAATAAGATACGCTTGGTTTAGCAGCTTGAGTTATTTCTAACAGAACGACATGGCAAGGGGGGTCCCTGCCTGTGGCAGGGGGGTTGGAGCTTTATGATCCTTGGGGTCCCTTCCAACCCTTGCCATTCTATTCTATGATTCTATCTCAAAATACAACAGCTACAATGGAAAACAGAGCAGGGGCCAAGTCAGAGCCACTTGAAAATAGCGGAGAATAGGTGCCTGGAGTATTAGGAGTGAGGTTGAAATAATTAATCTTAGACCTGTGAAAAAGTAACAATTTTACACTAAAACTGCTAAAATGCAATAGCAAAACCCACCGAGTATCTTCCGCAGTTCGAACTCTTCAGTTATATCACACCACAGAGCTACCTCAGTAATTCTGCCAACTTCAAAGAGATTTTCTGCTTTGTACTGAAGTTCAAGAACAAGAATGATGAGCACATGTGGTAGTGGGGTAGGAGCTACCCCTGCATCAACTGCACAACAGTAACTTTGTACCGCTCTCGACAGGAAATACAATTTAGTTGGGTTCTGGTTTGCAGCAGATTTGAAGGAAATATTCTAACCACATTAGTTACACCACTTTGTACTTGATAACTCTGTCACCTTGTAAAGTGAAATAAAGTTATCCAAAGGAGTAGCTAGCTGACAATAGCAATCAAAAGCACTCTACACAGTCAATGCCATGCTAGTAACACTGAGTACGTACATACAGAACATGTCCCTGAATGTCATAGACCCTTACTTCTACTGGATGCATAGACATCGTTTCTTCTCCCCAACACCAAGCTCTTCCTCTTACATCACATTTAGCCCCCAGTATCTACTTCACTTTCAAGATTCTTGATTTGTCTGACATTCTGGGTAACAACAAACTGTACCACACAGCTACCAAAGACGATGCACTGTTAGAAGAATCAGAAGCAACAGAACAAGAATTGCTATGAGGATAGACTATTCACTTAGTCAATAACATCTTTTTGAAAGAGAAAAACCCAACAGGTTGAGTAATTTGGTCATGATATACTTGATTTAAAGATACAGTTAAAAATTAATTATGTTGCACAAATCTAATTGCTATCTAAATGATTTGGGAGAACTTGGTTCAATTATGCCCTGAAGTATAATCACGCTCACATACCCACGTGATAGAATATATAGGACAGAGAATACATATGCAGCTTCCACTTGTTCCCTTTTAAATATTGAAAACAACCACTATAGGCTGTTTCACCATTGCTTGTTTTAATACGTTATAATATTTACCATCATGAGTTACATCCACATCCTAATATGTGGCCATAAATTAATATACAATAACAAATAAAAGCACAGAGATGCCTTCTATTTATGGAAGGACAGGATCATTCTCCAAGTTAAAAGGCAAGCAATAGAGTACCGAGGTACTGATAGAAAACCCATGACAGCTGTCACAATGTGTGTTACTGTCAAGAAATGTAAAAACGTGAAAGCAGAGATGATGTTGCTTTCAATCATTATTTACACTGCAGTGTCAGGGGGCTAGGAGTGTGACTTGGTTCTTATCTTAGGGAACAGACCCATGATGAAATGGCTATAAAACTCTAAAAAAACCCATCCCTAAATACAAGCCTAATCAACCCAACATTGAGGTTTATTTTACCTGTGCCCATTGTGATATCCCAGGTGTAAAGATTAGAGGGAAACTGTACTTTGTGTCCATAGCTACCTGATGCAAAGACAGACTTTGGACAGGTTTGGCTCCTGAGGAAGCTCAAGGAGCCTGGAGGGTGGCTGGATGCTTAAAGCGGGGAGCTCTGTCCCAAGGGTGGCCTGGGCAGGCAAGAACACACTCTGGCCAAGCCACCCCGGAGGTGGATGTGGCACAGGGATGCTATTCTGGCTCTGAGCCACCCCGGGGCTCCCCTTTGGCTTTGCAAATTCCAACGTAAACCAGTTAAACTGGTTTACAATCCTTTAAACCTCTAAGTGGCACAGAGAGACCATCACAGACTCAATATTAAAGGAGCATAGTTCTGCTTATGCTGCTCCACTTACCTCAGTTAATTAACTAGCAATAGTTTAGGTAAGGAGAGAAAAGAAGTGTTCACAACAAGCACTGTGATGTATGAGGTTAACAAAGAACCGTTAATTCATACCCTGCAATTAAACACCTTTGCAAATTGTGAACTTGGCCTCTAGTTCTTCAACCATGTTAACAGAGGAAGCACACCAGCTTTATTTCCTTGCTCTCAGTGCAGGTAACTAAGCAAACCACAATACAGGGTGTCCTCTAAAGTTTAGAATTCTCTCTAGATACTCCATACAATTAACAAGGCTGGATTCTTCAGAGCACACGCTGCGATACTTTCCTGGTTAGACGCCTCTCAGAACCAGGATTCAAGTGAAACTTGCAGAATCATCTCGCCTTGTACAATTCACTATTTTGAGATAACCATTTCAAACTGCTCTCAGGAAGCACAAAGGCTTTTTTATTCTTAATTTACTTATTTTAGTGCAGTGAACGTGGCCATTAGCACAGAAAAAAAAAAGGAAACGTGTACTTTGGCCATCACCTTTTTGAAACATTTATGACCCAACTGTGCAAGTGCCCTGGAATACAGCACACAACATCTCTCAGGACACACTCTCCACCGCTGCAAGTTGTCTGCTTGTACAGACAATGTTTGCTTACAAAGCATTTCCGTCTAAACTTTGAAACATCGATTTGATCTGCACCCTGTGAGTTTCATTTACTCTGACACTGTTTTGCAAGTATCTGTATTCTAGTAATTTCTTCAACCAGGACTGGAGATGAAGCGTTCCGAAGAGGGCAATCACATCCCTGAGCTCTTCAGGGGTTCATGTGCAAGAACGAGAGGAATAACTCTTATAACAGTTAATGAACTCACTGCAACTTAAAACTAAAAAAGTACATGGCTGGATAAATGCCAGTATTAAATGGAAAGAAGCCCTAAAATAAAAATGGCTGGACCGCTGCATGCAGTAATTATAACTGTGAGTATAATAAGAGTGAGTATAACTGCAGAGCAGCCCAAGCAGGATGCAGTGTGGTAGGGAAGGCAGTAATGATACAGGTGGAAAATAGTAATTGTGAAAAAAATCAAGACATTACTGAGACTGACTATCTTAGTTATCACCTGAAACATTTCAAGCATGTAATATTGTAGACAGGTGATCTGGAGGTGCTTGCCTCCAACAATGCCAAACCCCAAGGTTTTCAATCTGAAGCCCTGCACATTAGAAGACAAAACACAGATGTCAGAAGGAAAACAGCACAATGGAAACAGAAAAAAGGGAAGACTGGAATCCATACAATGTAATATCCATCAAGAAACAAGGTAAATCAAAAAAACATGTTTCTAAATGCATTACCTATTTTATTCTCACTCCACTTTCCAATCTCTTATTTAGTATGACTAAAGACCACTAAAATATTCAAAAAGCTTTCAACGTGACAACAGAGCTTTTCAGTTTCACTAAGAAAACAATGTGTAACTGAGGTTTGTTAATGTAACAGCTGGGAAAACTATTAAAATATTTAAATACACATGTGCTTATAAAGGTTCAAATTTAAAGTGCAATTTGACCACAGAAATTCTTGCAGATACATCTGATCAGGGCAAATAAAGGACATCACTGAGCTGTCTGATCAGTAACAGTTAACAACAGGTAAAAAGTTATTTGCTACCAACTGATTGTTAAAAAACACGTTTTTGAGTTACCACAGAAAATTCAAAATACACATTCCACCATGAAATATTCACTCAACTATTCATTTCAATGTAAAACTCAGCTCCAAACATTAATCAAGGAACGACACAAAGCAAACTTCCCATTGTAAAATGACCTGCACCATGACTGCATTCTCCTAGAAGCTTTGCTTTTGCTTCACTCAAAAAATAATTACCTAACACAGTTCACCATTTCTCCCCATTACTTTTTAAAAATGCAATGAAATTCTCAACAGCCCAAATCTTGACTACTTTCTAAATGCTACTGGATTTAATATTGACAGCGCATAAGTTCAGAAAAATAGTCTGAAGAGGAAAGCAGCTAAGGTAGTGAATGCAGACTTTCAGCATCCCAAAACCAGGGGGGACAATTTGGAAAGGAACATGGGAACTGTTTATTGAACTCTGCTGTTGTGACTGAAAGCTGACCTGAGATTTCAGTGAGATATTCATGCTAAATATTTTGTTCACTACACATTTCTTACGGCAGCGTTAGACTGCTTTCACTGAATACACTATTTTCTTTACAGCTGTAAATCTGCAGTTTTTACTGTTGACAAAGTCTGAATCAAGGGATATTTCCAGAGTCACATCCAAGCAGGTACACACAAGTTTTAGTTACAAGCCTTAAAGAACTGCCTAAATGCATTGTCAGCAGAAATTAGAACAGCCCCTGCTGATCTTTTTGGGAAGTTTTGAGTTTACAGTCACTCTTAACAGTGCGTTGTCATACCTAAATAGTGATTTCTATTATGCACTTCATTAAAATCTGGATTTCAATAGAAAGCTAGTTTTGTGACAAACCTTACAGATGTCAGCTTTCCATGTAAACAATTAACATAACATTCACACTGAAACCCCCAGGAAAAAAAAAATTTGAAATTTGTCAAGTCCTGTTAGATTTTAAGAGTTGTAGTTGTGTATTTATAATTCCAGGCAGTGTATGGATTTACTAAGACTGTGTATGTAAACTGCATTTTTAGAAAGAGAGTAATTAAATATTGGAATGAACAAATCTGAAAATCTGTCCCTTACGGATCCAGGCTAGTGCACAGTGAGGCAGGTGTAACATAGCCCATAACAAAGCAAGGTGCTGACAACTTTGGCTCTAATCCATCAAAGCACTTAAGCACATGTTTAATTTTAAGCACATGAGTAATTCTATCAGCTTTAATAGGGCTACTCATGGTTTAAGTACTGTGATGGATGGGGGCCAGAATGTGCAGAACCTTTAAGAATGCTGCATGGCCTATGTTATATGAAAAAAACATGGCATTCTTCCACTGAACAATTAAGTTATAAAAGCTTTGGAAGCAAAATTTACCATAAGTTGAATAGAGCTCTGCTTTTGTAAACACAGAAATGCAAATTACTCTGCAGTCTTTGAAGACAAAATACGACACAAGTTCTCACGGCCAAGATGTATGTGTATCTCTAGCTTGCCCTTCTTTTTCCCAGTGGCTGTGTAATGGCCATATGTCATCTACGACCATCATACTTTGCTTCAAAACAGGAGGGATCACAGGAAAGCAGTCTTACGCAGAAAAACCCAAAAACTAGTTACACTTCTTTCCTAAGATGCTACTAAATGCAGTTTGACAACATGAGTATGACAGCCTTTCAACAGTAAGCTTGAGCGATACAGTTTCAACTGTACCTGGTTTTTAGTTCAGTAATCTCTGTAACATCAATTATTTTAGTTACTAAAGCCATGCACATGCCTCTTTTGTAGTGTGAGGTTTTTAAGTAAAAATATGATTTAAGATATTTTATACAGTCAATGTTAACGATGGTAAAAAACACAGCACTGGCTCTGCAAATTATAAGCTAGGGCAGCCTCTGTAGATCAGAAGTGACCACCTTGATCTCTAAACCACTCACTAGAAAATTCTGGATCTTGTTTTATCTGAATATGGCTCCAAAAATTGTTACCAAGTTTGAGAAAACAGTTTTTTGAAAAAAGAGAGAGAATGTAACAATTTGAAAAATCATTTACAGGCATTTTCCAGGAGGTCAAATCGGTCTCACTAAATACTAACACACCCGAGTGATCTAGTTTTATCCCTGCACTTGTAAGTCAAAAAAGGTCCAGAAAAATTTTGGTTATATAGCCAGAATGTCCCAAATGTACAGTGATTTTAATAGCTTCTAATATAATACGAAGCAATATCAGCTCTGAAACGAACAATAGAGAAGACTCAATTAAATGATCCCACTACCCAGGGACCAACTCTCCCCTCCATACCAAAGGTAACATTACAGTTTCTGTGTGCTTACTACCACGTCCCCAGTCAATAAAAGATGCAGAAGGGAAACACATTAATAGCTGAGAAACAAATCTCTTCTGCCAAACGTTTTCAAGATTTCCAAACTTCTTCCTCACTTTAGAGTGGAAGAAAATTGCAACTGATTATTATTTCCTTCCCATCATATCACATAAGCATACCACTTGGTATAAAAACAAAGCAGCTAGGTAATCTCTTTTACTTCTCTCGCAAGTCTAAGTTAGGGGGATTCAAAACTTCTTTTCAAGAGCAGGGAAAACAAAGGCCATGCAAGAACACCACTTGTAGCTCTGCCTTGATTCTAATGCAATCTCAGACCTTTAAACTAACATTTGTTCTTACCCTGATTGCTACCACTCACGATTTTGTATAGTTTTCGCTCTGACTGCTCCTAATAGAACCAAAAATTAACACAACTGTTTCACTCCTTGATTCGTCAAAGTATGACTGAGAACAAGTGTGTGTTTAAGTCTTGGTTTTGCTGTTACTTTGAGAGTTTTTTTCCTTTCTTTTTTTCCTTATTTTAACTTGCTATACGCACAAAAATAAAGAGCTTTTATGTGAATTGTTTTCTGAGATATCTTCAGCAAGGGAATTATATACCATTACTTATTAGATGGTATTTATAGAAAATGAAGTACACTACTAGGGGCCTTTAAATTTCTCTTAGACACAATTAAAAAAGAGAATGCCTTGAATCTATGTCACTGCAGAGTCTGTCATTTTTGGCAGAATTTGCATCATACATACTAAAACAATCTGTCAGGCATGGTACATGAACACATTTTGTAGTGCTACTGCAGTTTTAATAATAATTCTGACAATTGCTAACTAAAAAAGTTACAATAGAGTTTTAATTTTTTTTTTTTAAATAATACATGCTGTTTATCGTCCTCTTCTGGCACTTCTGCTTCACTCATGAAGTACCAGAGCAGTTCTGTGTGAGAGCACACGCTTATTATCCCCATAGATGAAGGGAATGGAGGCCAAGTGACTATGTCCCCAAAAAGCAATTCAGAATAACTGTGACAGAAGAAAGGGTTTATCCAAACAACAATCAGGAGGTCAAAGCATCATATTAGGCTCCTATACTGCAGAAGTCAAAAAGCAAACTGAAAAAACCCACACACACATACCACACCTCCCAAAAAGCTACATGGCATTACTCTTTTCTGAGTGAACCCTCAGCATCACACACAACTCTCAACTAAAGCTGGTTTTATTTCAGGTTATGTCCAACACTTTTACCATATTTTCCTGCCTTAAATAAGACGTGCATTTCATCTTGTGAACGTCATTGCGTCCTCAGAGTTTCCCGTAACAGACTGATTAATCAGGGCTCTGTTATTCTAGACTTAAACACACAATTTGATTCTGTTCTAAACTGGAATTCAAAGCTGTTTCTTCTTTATTCAGGATGGATTTAGAATATTTTTTTTCCCAAAGTCCCAATCGATGATCTTCCCTTTCAGCTAGCACAGATGTCAGTGATCAGGTAATCCTCAACAAAGCAAGTGTACCAACGTTTACCAGAAACAAAACACCTAGCTCAGTTACCCTAAACACTGAGGTTTATTCTTACAGCTCACATAAAGCTTCACAGATTAACACCCAACCTTGTGTTTATGAAGGACAGGCTTGTCAATGCCCCAGTCACACAATTTCTTATTCATTTCTACATAAGAAGCAACCGTATCAACAGGCAGCAAGAATTAAAACAAGAAAAAAAATAATCAGTCTGAGTTATTTCCATTAGAAAAGCCTTTGTATCACAAAATCAAAACTCCCACAGAGTTCCAAGTAACCTGACTGCACTGCTATTTATATAGCATCTCCCATATCACTAATATTACTACTACATTTTTACTGAGACAAGACTGTGCCAAAGCTCGAGGCTGCACAAGACACAGCCTGCATTGCTTACCATAGCTGGGAAGTGCTCAGACCAGCTACCACCATGCAACACAGCTGTGGGGACCCAGCAAGGCTCGCAACAAGGCTTCCATCTAGCAGGCAGCCAGGACAATCTGGCACAGTCTTAACCACTTTAGAAGAAATTTCAGCAGCAAAAAATTTGTTGGTCTAAACCAACACTCACATTTTCTTAAGAAAGGCTCCCCCCCACCTTTTACTGGATGAGATTCAGCCTTCTGTAGACATAACTGCAATGCCAAAGCCGTGCTAACACCTCCCATAACCTCACTCCAGCGCTGCTTTCCTCTACAAGGAGAGAAAACTTTACCCTCTAGATTAGGATGCTCCAGTCCTAAAGCTCTTAAGTACAGTAAAACACTGGCTCAATTAGAGCAAAGGGTCATTTATATCAAGTTAAGGTTGCCCTTGGGATAAAAGGTATAGTTTATATTTCTGTTAACTGAACAACTGAAGTATTCATGTCCCCTATGCAACACATGGGAAACTTAGAGAAGTAAAGGAAGCACAGACTCTCCTTATAAAAAGGGATGTAAGTTTAAAAATGTAATTTCTGTTCTCTTAAAGTCTCCTATTACTACAAATATCACCTATGTCTGCTGAAACTGTAAAGTTACAAGAGGAAAAGTTTCTGTTTTACTTGTGCAACTGCACAACCAGTTTCACCTCTTCCTGAAAGTTTTCTTTGTTTTAGCCCCTCACAAAGTAACAGATGTGAAAAATCACATAAAGAAAGAAATTATCATCCTGAGAAAGCAGTCTTCTAAGTACAGCCAAATGAAACTTCAAACTCATCAAAACTGAATTAAAATTGTAACTGCTAGGACACTTGCCTCATGCTTAGTAAAGCTCCAAGATACTTAACACACAGGTACTTTGACACAGTTATGTAAGTGAAGTCACTCTCTTAACAGCTCAAGAACTAACACAGAAATTGTTTAATTATAATCCTGTTTCCATGCAAGAGAGATCAACTACACTGAATTTCAAAGCCAGCACTTGATAAGATTAAACATAAGGCAAAAGTGCAAAGAATAAAATTAGTGCATATAAATAGTTATATTTATTTTTTAAAATATAATATAAATTCTCCAGAAGCAACCTGATGACAAAACTGAACTGGTCTCAAAGGCTACACCACACTAGGAGCAAACCTGAACTGGTTTTAATTGTTACTGCACACTCCTCCAGTCCCACCTGGGAGGAGCCATGAGAGAAGCCCTCTGATGCTGCCAGCTGAGAGTCTGGACAAGAACTGCTCTGCTGATGGGAAGACAACTCACTCCATGAGAACCCCCTCCAACATACAGTCAAGTTAAAAAGCCAAACACAAACATAACCAAATTGGTCCTATGTCTGGAGTCTGTAAGATTATAGTCTATTTTCTACCTAGAGTGCTAGGCAATGTTGAAAACAGTATAAAAATCAAATACATAAATAGTTCCTGAAGTAACACAACACTTTTTCTGAAAGCAGCTTAGCTAGAGGTCTTGCCCAGGGTTCAACATGTCCCAGGCAACAGCTGCTTTTAAAGTATCCCACTGATTTCTAGAGTTACATTTAACGATATGAAATATTTTAACTTCTTTTACAGTTATTAAGACGTTTTCTACTACCAGAAGTGAAGACGACACACAAAAAATATTTAGAAATAAACATCAAATATTGCCAAGCAACAACAAAAATACTCTCATTTCTTCCAAGCACAGATACAGTTATCATTACATTAAACCCATTAGCAAAATTCCCCAGCCAGTGTCAAGGAGCATCATTTCAGGCAGCAAGCTCCACCTACCTGCTCTCCTTGCCAGCCAGACTTCAGAAGACTTTGTCAACTAAAGGACATCAAAAATACTTATTTTATTCCTAGCCATCTAAGGCTCTATTTACAGAGCAGTCAGTCAATTTACTGAAAGGAACACTAGTTTCTCTATCACTACTTCTAATATAATTCTGTTCTGGATTAAGTCAATCGATGTAAAACTGTACTACAAGTAAACTGGTAGAATGTTTTAGCAAACGTACTCCATGTGTTTAATAGGAAAAAACAATAATCTTCCTTGAGCAGAGAGGAGCTGAGGAAATTAATCTGAAAACACGATACCCATTTCCCTTACCTAAATACTGGAGTTCCAATTATGCCCATTCACTTCAGCTGTGCAGTAAGAGAACAATACTTTCACAACTCAATTTTACAGTTCCCTAACTGGGTCACAGCAAGCTATTTTTAGTTACAAAAGCTTAAGTGAATACAATACGCCACTATGGTTTTTAGGCACACAGTTAGGACCAACTCCTGAACCTCTCCTAAATTAGCCCTAAACAGATGGGTAGATACTGAAAAAAAACTCTCTTCTCAGCTTCTTGCCTCATGTGCCTTACAAAATCTGCTTCTGTGCCAGGCAGTCGAATCTTACAAGATAGTACTTTCTAAGCATTTTTTTTTTAAGTTGGCAGGGTTGGATTTCCACACAAGTTTCCTCTTATGCAAATTACTTCCCAACACACACCAAGAGGCTGAGTCTCTGCTCCTCGTGGACTTATTTCTATTCAAACTGAGCACAAAGTAGATACAGAGCATCTCTAACCTGATTCATTGCCTACTTAGTTCCCATTTGTGCCAACCTAAGCCTGAAGATTCAAGGTATAAGACTTGAAACAACTGCTCAAAGTAACAAATGGGTTGTTAACCATCACCAAAATAGAAGTTTTTCCCATTAAAAATACCAACAGTAAAACCCTCAAACATTTCAGTAAAGCACAAAAAAGGTTTGGGTTTTGTTGGGTTTTGGTTGGTTGGTTTTGTTGCTTTGTTTTAAATCTGTTTAGGAAATGCTGTTTCTGTAACATTTTCCCCAGGCTACAATACTACCACAATCCTGAATTCCCAGGAACCCCACCTCTAGTACTAGGAAGGTACCAGTTAGAACCAGGAAAGTTCACTGATGTTTTGGACAAACATTCTGGATCCAATTTAGTGCCTTCTCCAATGCAACACAAATTAACTGGAAAAATTCCAAAGGTCTCTCACTGAGAAGGCTGGAAGTTACCATGGATGCAGCCAAGAAACTCTGACTTTACTGTACTCAACATCTAGACGTATTTGGACTCAACCAAGAAGAAGAATGACCTTTTACTGAGCTTGAAACTGGAAATCAAATACACCTGAATAAACACATTTATTATCATTTCCCCCGATAAAAAGGAAGTTATACTGCTGTAATTTAAGTCAAACTATGACAATGGCACAACTGTCATGTCCTGGCCCTGACCTGACATTTCTAAATGGTAAAAGATACAGTCTATACACCGACTATATATAATAAATTAGCATGTTAGCCCAAAGACTTATGTGAAAAATAATTGATACTTAGCACATCAGTTAAAATATATAGCCCTCTGCTCTAACTGTCCAATACTTTCACAACATATGGTCCTTTAAATATTAATAATACTGTTTAAATGAGACACATACACAGCTGAAGAAAATCACCTGAAGAGAGCATGTTTATTGCTGTAAGTTATAACACTGCCAATTGCTTAGACAGCATTGCTTGGGCACAATTATTGATCCAACCAGCCGCACCTTGGCTGCAACAGAAACACAGCCAAAGCTCTGTGAAGTTGGAGATACCACGGCTCTACCTGAATCTGATGGAGATCAGTGGCATCCCCACTAATGAGGAGATATTAACCAGGCAACTAATTTGCAAGATGTGCATCCTGTTCATGGACAATTAAATGAACGAAGGAAAACAAGAAACTTCAAAGGGGAAAGAAGACTTCTTAGATTACTCAAGTGTTAGTCTTTTTAAAGACACACAAAAACATACGGAAGGTGACTTAACCTCAACTCTTCTTAAAAATTTCATTTCTTGGAGTTCCTGAAGTGCCAGTGGCAGAAACTGGCAAGAGACCTGAAGAGGAATCACTGCAAACCTTTCTCATACACTTTTCCCCCTAATCATCCACAAGTGCCATTTCTGACACATGATATTGAACTACACAAAACATCAGCCTAACCCAGCATGGCAGGGTTCTTAGAAATTGCCTTCCTAGAAGTTTCAGCAGACCAAGATGTTTTTACCACTATGTTACAGAAATTGTGTGCCTGGTACCACAAATCCAATTTAAAAAAATTAAAAAGAATTTTGTGAATCATCAGAGTATGTACATTTCTAAAAGATACTGTTTATCAGGAATATTAAAACAGACTACATGAAACACCTCTCCACTTAAATAAGAGAAGCTACTTCTCTGCCAAGGGGTAAAACACAAGCCGGGGTGGAAAAACAGAGAACAAGAGAGATGAAATAAGGCACACCTCTCTCTCTCCCCCCATAATAATAACTACCACAACAACAGCAACCACAACCACCACCATCACCATAATGTGCCTCAAAAATGAGACAAAACATTTGTCTTTGGCTTGTACTTTTATATACCTGACTGTTCAGAGCAGTCCAACAGCAACTCACAGTCACAACAACAAGGGTACTGCTGTAACTTCGCTGCTACAGCAGCACAGCACAGCTCACCAGTACAGCTCACCAGTATCATGCTCTGGCTCAGCCATCTGCAGCTGCAGTTTATAGCTCTGTTTGTCACCTTCTGAAACAACAGTTCTCAAAGATTTTTGTTCCTCCTTGTTTCTGTTACTGGAACAGGCTGTATCGCACCTGGGGGAAGGCACACTGTTACAAAGCTGCTGAAATGCAGCAGGAAGACACAGCTTAGGAGAGCTGGGGCTGTTCTGGGAAAGCTGTGTGTTGGGAGGGAAGGCTGGATGAGCAGGAGCCATCCCACCAGCGGCTGCGCAGCTGTCATGGGTCCCACAGAGGCACGAGGATGGGTGCTGTGGCTCCTGCTGAGCTCCCTAGCAGACCACGCTCCTTCTAGAGGCATTCCCAGCTACGGGGAGAACAGGAAGCATGTACCCCACTTCAGCAAACACTAACATAAAGCAAGAAGTAGGAAACTTTCCTCGGAAACAATTAACACACAGAATTACAAAATCTTTGTCTCCACAAAAAGTTTAACAGAAAGAGAAACCAAGTCTATTCCCATAAGCTACAGGAGTGTACTTTCAACACATGCAAACAATATGCAGAAATGCCCTATGAATCTGCTACCTGGAAATCAGATAACGACACATCCACCTACAGCGTAATGACACTCACTGGCATCTCCTCACACACTTTCATGCAGGAATTAAGCAAGACTTTTCAGGAGTTTAGATCTCCTATAGT
This sequence comes from Laterallus jamaicensis coturniculus, assembly GCA_022605575.1. Classification (NCBI taxonomy): domain Eukaryota; kingdom Metazoa; phylum Chordata; class Aves; order Gruiformes; family Rallidae; genus Laterallus; species Laterallus jamaicensis. Next base: position 5,627,094 of record JAKCOX010000029.1, read on the forward strand.
ACAACTCAAACAACTGCATATGCTGCATGTTCCAAACACAGTTATGAAATGTTTAAGTCACGTATTTTAGTAGGTTATTAATAGCTGGTGTTGGCAGAGAAAAGCGACATTTCTCTAAAAACGTAAATCATATAAACCTAGTCATAAACATTTTTAAAGCACTGTACTGACATTAGCTAGTCAATCCTCAACCTTTCCTAAGGGGTAGATTAAGTATTAAAGTACATCCAAGGTGTGGCAACATATCAGTTTACCCTTAGTGGCAGTTACACAATTAGAGCAAATTCTCTATCAACTTCATCATTCGAAATCAGCAGCCTATGACAACGTTGAATTTTTACCAAGTGACTGAGGTGGGGGGGGGGGGGAAATCACAGTGGACAGCTACTGGTCTGAGTTGTGTACTACACATTAAGTCACTACAGTGAAACAAAAATTCATTATTTTCACACCACATGATAATTATGCAGTCCACAAGGTCCAATGATAGTGAAAGCATTCTGTCTCAAATAACATGCTTCCAAGAATCCTTCACGTATGTGTCTGACCTAACTATACATATGACTTCTGCATTAGCAATCAATAAAAAAGGAGAGGGGAGAGAATCAGTAACTGGGTGATAATTTCACCTTGGGCAATCAACATTCATATCCAGCATTAATATTCAGGAAATGCCCCAAGTCTCAATCATTAATGATTTAGTAACACCACACCCTGGAATATTTTATTACATATCTGTATTGACATCATGAGATCCAAACTTCAAACGTAATTGCTTGCCATTTTAAAGATCTTCTCGGAATTAAGGGACGCTGGCTACAACAGCGTACATAAACTCCACCTCTGTGCCAAGGCAACAGACAACTGAATTAAAAAAGCTGGAGGCTCAACTTCCAACTCTTCGACAGTTTGAAGACTTAGTAGGATATTTTGAAATATAAACAAACACCTTCTGGAAAACTGAATTTAGACATTTTAAACCTTAGACTAAGACGGAGTCCTCGTATTTACTGAGAAGCAATCCTTTATCGCCATACATCCACTACAGAACTTTGCAAAATATTTACAGGCACACTCCTGAGCTTACACAACACAGCTTTCAGTGAATTTAAGCACATGTAAATTGCTCTAGGAGTCAAAAACACCCCTCAAAGCCCAGCATAGCACAGGAGAGCCATGCTACAATTCCGTGACAAGAGCTTCAGCAGGCACCTGCACACATAATACATCCTTTCTGCCTTGAGCTCAGGGATTTCTGACAAAGCAGGTTGTCCTGGCTGCTCCTACAAACCAGCAGTGGGCCTGGACCCACAGCTTTGACACCCACCTAACCTCAGTAGCATGAGTGGCTGCTGAGTCCTTCAACAGGCAGTTTCTGAATAGACATATAACCCTTTCTTCCAGTAGTGACCAAAGTACATGAAGGCAAATGACGCACTGCACCCATCAAGCCCCTCACGTGCACCAACTGCAAGGGGTGTGGCAAGACACCTTCTACCAAATCGTATTTCATTACAGGTCCTCAACTGAATTAACAGAGAATTCAGAAATCCAGTGACATTCAGATACAATTGCTTTTAAAAAACTCTAATCCCAGAAATAGAGTTGTCAGTGTTTGAGTGGTTACCACCTTTTACAGTATTACTATTTTTAAAGATACTGAAGAAAAATCTGAAGTCATGTATTTACTTTCATTTTGCAAAAAAGGACATTTATTTTTGCAACATAGATGTTCTCCAAAAAGTAACTGAGTGTCCTTCTTTGTTGAAACAAAAACTAGACAAAACCAAAAAAGCAACAAGCAAACTGTATGCACTGTCAAAGTCGATGACACATTTGCTTGAAAACCTGAAGTTTGAGGCACTGCATTCATACAGAGTACCACTTCAAACACAACTACTATACAAAGAGTTAACGTACAATATGTAGCAGTTATTTATCATAGATAACAATAGTTAGAGTTCAATAAATTGGTAGAAGGATTATAGTGCAGTTTTATTACTGCCTCCAACACTTTTACTGATGTGCTTATTACTTTTTTTATAGCACACTGCTCTTGAGCAACCAGTTTATAATATTTACCCTTTTAAAACTAGGTATACAGAGAATACATCAATATAAAAAAGGGCAACTAAGTTAACATGGCAATACTGGTGCAGCAAGTAACACATCACACGCATATATAGAAAATATATAGAGAGTAATTACACTCGTCTTGCACGGTCAAAGCTACTTATAAGCCTAGAGGTACTTATTAGTAGCTAGCTGCCAAAATCCACACATGCTATGCGTTACAAAAGAAAGGACTGATCATTTTCTCTTAGATGAGAACAAAAATACCAACACTACAAACAACTTTTGTATACCCATAACACACAGCCAAAGACACACACACATACACACAACTTACCTATCTCTAAATTACCTCTGTTGGCTGCAGCATGTCAAAAGACATTTTAGTCCAACACAAATAAACCTGAGATGTTGAACGTGGTAAAAATACTACATAATTCTGGGATGTTTTTTCAGTATGTTTTAACCACTTCTGAGTGTAGTTCTTTTGTATGCCTTCATTAATTCAACTAATCCTTAAACCTAGATTTATCTAGTGTTCAGCCATCGAGCTAAAAGCAACACGTAACCTACCACCAGCTGACTCAAGCTCACTGCACCCCTCTCACACACAGGGCAGAAGACAACTCTTAGGTATGCACCCCTTTGGGTCTGCAATGCCATGAACACACCGACCATAATTCAAACTGTGTGTGTTCTCTTAGTAACAGCTTCAAGTACCATACTACCTTTAAACCATCGTACGCTCCTGTGGAAGCAGGATAGCAGAAAGTCACCTTGCAACAATAAGCTGTGAATCTGCACACTGAGTGTTCATTTTCTTGTGTTTATCTGTGTCATACAGAAAATGCCTCCTAGGTTATACTGCTACTTCTTGTACATTTTATCCTGAATGCAGCAAAACAGAAGCCTCTTGACAAAAACACCTATGTTGATACCCAGTGTGTAAAGACTGACTTAGCACAAAACACCCTGCACATAAAATCCTTACTGAAGCGTGTCTGACACATGTACACATCCTCCACAGATATTGAACATGTAACTCAGAACATGTTCTGGTTTGGGTATAAATTGAACCAGGGTCTTGACATATCCCATTTCTCACAATTTTGCAGCCCATCCGTTTTTTACTACTCTCACCCAGAAGAGGAATCAGAGCATTTCTAAAACCCCCACCTTCAAAAGAGTAGAAGGAAAGCATGAAATTGTAACTGGGACCAACAGTCCTCCAAACCAAAACTTCTGGGCTAACTTCTTTCACTGACAGCTTAACGGCACACAGCTCAGTGAATGCAGAGGGACTGTGACTGAGGGAAAACAGGCATATACAGTGTCAGAACCTGCTCTGAAAAAATGCACTAGAACTACTTACTGCTGTTAGAAGTTAGTTACAGAAGTAAGACTGCCTTTTCATATGGTCAATCATTGACAATGGTGTCCTAAATTAAAGCAACCTCAAATTAAGGCAACCTTAATTCAGACATTTTCTAAATTATTTGTGTCCTCAAGTGTTGCTTTAGTCAGTAGACATGCAATGTATAGTTTTCTTTTTGAAATTGAATTGAAGCTGTCATAGAAATTTGACAATCTAAAATGAGAGTATTTTTTCCAAATCAGATTTCATTTTCATTACAATATCCTTTGCTAAGTTAGCTCGTATGGTAGCTGCTCAGATCTAATTGTGCACAGGAGACAGAATATAAAAATAAGCTCTATTTATTGCCTTATAAGCATTACAGTATTACCAAGTAAGAAAGGACCTACATACAATCTATCACAGTTCTCATTTGGAAGGCCATCCAGGTGATAAATATTTTAATGAAACTCAACACACTGCAGGTGCATCAGCATGAAATGAAGAGATAGTAACGGCTATGTATCAGCACACACACAAACAAAAATCTTCCAAAACCTTCCAATTAATCCGCAGTCAAGCCAACACAGGAAGTCAATACGGGCCAGAGAAAGAAATACATATACTAAACTAACTCCTGCCCTCTTGGGACTAAATCCAGCCCTCTGCTCTATGAAGCATAAACATAATTGTGCTTCACTCACTGGAAGGAAAAAAATAGTATTTATTTAATAATCTTATGATTGCTTGATTAGTGCTTGGAAAATAAAAAGCACTACATAAGTGCTAAACATTATTAGCTTTTTCAGAACATCAACTCCAAACTCGCCACTCCCCATTTCCTTCTCTAGTAACTCCTTTCATTCATGTCATCAGAAGCATCTTATTTTCAGCAACAACTACTCACTTCATTATTTTTTTTAAATGCTGCTGGATGTGCAGAACTACCGTTGAGGTTGCTTGGCAACTACTGAGATGTATCAGAAAGAGATATAAAGGTCCAGAATGAATGGAATTGAAGAGAACTATATTTGGTTTCATTAAGAGATACTAATGCACTCAAACTCTATCAATTTGAATTATCCATACTAAGGTAAAATTTTGCTCTTTCTTTCAAAATACAGACATCCATCATCACAGAGTCCCACTAAATCCATTAAGCCACCTCCTCAGGCACATACGTGTCTGCCTGTACAGAAAAGACTTCAAAATTAGGGCTTTTACCTAGGTTAGCAGTTTGGTACAGCAAGAACAACCAGGTAGCACAGACATATAGCAAGTTATTTTGAAGAATTTTAGGCCAGGGAAGATAGTTGAATACATCAGCCTGCCTTTCAGGGTACCATAAGTCACTGTGCTTCCCCTTATAGTTTAGTATCAAGTTGAAATTTCCAATGAAACAATTCTTCCTCAAAGTCATGATTCAAAATAAGATGGAGCACCCAAAGACTCCTGCCGTGGCAGAGAACTGATCACAAGAAGTCTGCCCTAATAATTCAAGGAGGTCAAAAAAACCTTATGCAGCAGAAGATGGAAACACTCCTAACAATTCCGCATGAAAGAGTTTCTTTCTTATCTCAAGATCTTCCACTAACTTTATCTGGATCATGTGAGCAAGAATCAACCAGTCTGGCACAAAAGAGGATCTTCTAACATCACCTCAGACTCTGCCCAACCTTTGATGCTTCAGAAGGAAGTGAGAACAGGGACAAAACACAACTAGCAAAGGGAAAAAACAAACCCAGAAGTCAGCCCTGATGCTCCCCTACCTCTGATGCCTCCAGGCAAATACAAGACTTGAGCTTTCAAGGCTTCAAACACCAACACAGAATCGCATGTATCATAATGATCTTCAGGGTAATAAATGCAAAAGTAAAAGCCCACAGCTGCAAAGGCAGAGGGTAATTTGCAGCACATGAAGCAGGCTTTGTGCTTCCCAAGGCCAGAGGGGCCACCTCGAGCATGCACACTTGCCCCAGGAAAGCTGCATCTCCAGATGCTGCATTGAAATACAGTTTAAAAATAAACCTGCCCTTCCTTCCCCAAGACCTCAAATGAGGCCTCCTCATCCCCAACAAATTATTTCAATTAAAGTATCTCTAATGCTAAGGAAGTGAATCTCATGCCTGCCTTCATTTTGAAGTATCTTTCTCACAAGGCAATAAAATCATGTTTAAACACTCTACTCCTGAACCTTATACAATACCCATGGCCTTTCTTTTACATTTTTCCCAGTAATTCCACATTCTTCATGAAGTGAAGACACTAGCATGGGATACACCATTTTAGTAACACTCTTGCCAGTGTCAGAAGTCCGCTTTACTACTCCTATTTCACTTTCCCTCTTTTTAGGCATCCCCACCTGGGTTTCTCTTTTTGCCACACACACACACACAAAAAACATACTAAGGTAATTAACTTACTGACTTTCAAGTCTTTTTCCTGTCAAACTGACTTGCATTCAGCTGTATTAGAACATTTCTGAAGTACAACTTTTAAACATGTTACTAAGATCCATTCCCCTAAAAGAAAAACCTGACCTTCCCAGTATTAACTACGTGGCCAGTTTGCAGAGAAAGGTTTCAGATTGAATTAGCCCAGGATTCTAAGGAATGATTTTATATATTTAACTGCTACTTCCCTGGAGGTTTTCCAACAAGTGGTCCCACTGATCACCTCCCTTAACCCCTGCACTGAGAGTTCTATCAGTAAGCCAGTTTTGACATTCCTGCAATGTATGATGCATAATGTAATTTTTAAAAACAAAATGTAACATGCTATTACATCAAATACCAAAATAGTTTATTCTATCAATCAGATCTATAATACTTCCCAAAAGGCACAGGCTCATTCAACAAGATCACACTAAATGTGAAGCTAAGCTGACCATTATTAACATTCTTCCTGTACGCCTTTGTTGCAAGAAGCCATTATTATTATTAATGGTATTATTGTTATTAATAATTTCTTGCAATAATAATTATTACTATTATTAATAATAACAGCAGCAGCAACAATAATAAATTTTAATGCTTGTACGCAATACCAAGCATCTGGGCAATTTCTTTACAGAATGGAATTATCCCTCTTTTCCTAAGAATTATAAAGAATTTAACATTAGCATTTCCCCTGGTTTCTTACATATTTCCTTTGGGATTCTTGTCCATTATTTATTGAAAATATCCATGTTATACAGATGATTCTAATATTTGTCCTTCACACTGACACTAAACTCCCTTTTCTATTTGCAGCACTGTACAGGATGGATACATAGACTTTTGGTAAGGAGTAAAACAACTATAGAATATTTGTGCTTTCTCTCCATAACTATGTATAGTTTAATCTTCTGCACTCAGTAATAAATCTATGCCTAAACAGTATTATTAAAAATAGAGTTAAGTGAAAAAAACCCCACCATTTTCATATTGACCAAAATGGATCTATCAATTTTAACTAACTGAACAGAAAAGTGTTTTTTCTGACTTCCTATGACTGTGCAAAATAAGCAGAAACCATTTACTAAACTCAGCCTTTTCTACTGTTTTCTAGACCTTTATTTTCCAGTGGTGTCAAAGATACTGAAGCAACAGAATGCTATTAAGTTCATTGGTGAAAAATGTAAGAAAAGTAAATGTAAGATTGCATAAGATGTAATTACATAAAATCAAGACTGTCTAATTAAAAGGCAAAATACAGTGATAATATGGAACATCCTGAGTTCCCAGTGGTTTGGTGAAATTAAGAGCCCAGTGACACAGTTCCCTCCATTTTCAAGTAAAAAAAAAAAGGCAAAATAGTTACATTTGCAAATTCTGAGTGGTTTCTGTGTAAGTTATGGAACGTATTTTTATCTACAATGTTCAGCACAAGCAGAACGTGTTCCTATGAGTAACCATTCTAAAACATTAATCATTTTTACATACCAAAAGTAAAATGTTGCATCTAATTTACAGGCCTCTATTTTAGCATGCTGCAAAAATTCAGTGACTTCCTTCACTGTAGAAATTTAACAACAAAAAAATCCCAAAACAACGCCATGAAGCAAATCTTCCAGAAATTGTGTAACATGTTTGCTGCAAAATACAGAGACAAACTATCAGAAAATTTAAAATTCTTACTGCCACTGACCTCTGCAACTGTTTTGTCAAATATTTGGAAGGGTAGAAAGTGTAAGCCAGGACAGGAGAAGGACAGCTGCTCTTCCTGACCTGCACATGGACATGGGGCTTGTACTGTGGAGGGGTCAAAGCACTGTGAGTTTTCCCAAGAACCCCGAGTACTTAACTGAGCCTTTCTCCTTTCAGATGTCTCATTCGTTTAAAGAAAAAAAACAAAAACCAAATTAATTCCTCAGCTTTGTATTGTGCTTATAGGGGTTTTTTCCCATGAATGCCACAGTGCTGTGATTATATTCACATTTCAGAAAGGAACGACAACAAAAAAGTTAAAAGTATTAAATATTTTCAGCAAGTGGCTATGTCCTTGTGATTATTATTAATTTGATTATTTTTATAAAAAGTTGTTATAACTCTTAAGTTTTCCTCTTCATCTTAAATGGTCTTAAACTATTAAAATACGTGAAGCTATGCCAATCACACAATTAAATTAAAATTCATGAAACCAATTAGTTTAGTTTTTCCACAGTAATGTCATATTAAATCTAATTTAGCTAGAATATTTATAAGTTATTTACATTACCAGGGTTAAACGAAGTATTACACAGTTTTCTGAGCTTACTGTGCTAATTACACATTTTTATCTATTAGAAAACTACAAAACAAGGAAGATACGTGCAAGGCATCCTTTCTCATTACAAACTTAAGGAAGAAATTTACTTCACCAATACCCATTTTCTTGCAACATTTTCTAATTACTATCAACAATTATCTAGAAAATTGGATTGGATGAACAGCATAAAAATGTCTCAAATTAAGGAAACAAAATTGTATCTATGCATGGAGACCTACAAACTAAATCACAGGGATTCAGGAGGCACCAGCAAATCCCCAAGCTATCTGTGAAGTCCCTATTCAAGGCTAAATGTAACTTCTACTGGGACTACACCAAACCTCAGAAGTAATACTGCACACCTTGTTTGCTCCATTAGTTCACCTACCACTCTTGGGAGGCTGCAAGGCTACAGCTGGGAGATACTATTATTTTCTGGTGCCTTAACTAAAAGGACAAGTGAAGACAATGACTTATTAAACAACCCTTTGGAGAATACAATCAGCAACAGGTAGCTAATAGAGAAGGTCACAAGTTTAGTCCTACTTTTATAATAGCAAACACCTTACACCAGAACATCTCATCAACTACATTCCTCAAAACCTGGGTAATATGTTGCTGTTGCTAAGTAAGCAAGCTCGGCTGTAAACAAGTAATTCTAATTAACTGCATGTTTACATTAGTGTACAGCTGTAGAAATAACTCCTAAAAGCTGGTGTGGCTACACTTGTACTGTATCCTCAATACTCTTGGATTTACTAGGAACTCAAGATCCAGTTGTCAAAGTAAAATGGAGGGCATCATATTTTTGACATCAGGATTCAAGTTACCTTAAAAAAACCCCAACCCTCCTCAGTGGAAATTCCTTCAACTTGAGAGCTTTGAATGACTAAGATTAAACTGAACAATTTCTCTATCTCAGCTCTTCATCAGAGATAGGACTTGGGTAAACCTAATATACAAACGCATGATCTATCTAAAAATAAAGTTAGAGATAAATTTGCCTGCTGGATTATACTTCAAAGCATTAGCTATGCCTGCCTTGATCTACGAGACACTTGGGAAGGATGCTTACTAAACTGGAAGAAGAGTAGTGGTTTTCATTTTAGAAAAATCTCTCAGAACCCCACAAACCAGCTCCCCCAGCTCAAGAGAAGAGAAATTACAAGACCCATCTTCACTCTTACTGAACTTATCCCACAGAGACCATAACAAAGCAGGAAGCCCAGCAACCTAAGAAACAGCAACAAGAAATAACACTCGTATCTAAATTGCTAGAAGGAGCTGAGAAAGGCACAACATTTATTAATAATACATTATATCTTATGGGACAAACACACTAGGTTTTAACATAATGAAATTGAAAACATTTCCCCAGCCAGAATGATGGGCAACAGATAAAATGTAACTATGTAATAAAGCAAGGGAATCTTCAGGGACTGCAATAATATGAAGGTATAGTTTTAATACCAAAAAGATAACCCCCCATGAGCTTAAGATGAGAAAAGGTTTTCTGTTCACATATGAAGTAACTCAAGCATCCATCTGCATAAATTAGTAAAATAATTTTTACTGGAGATATTCATGTATTGCCCAGTCTGCCTATCCAAATTAAACAGGACAGGAAGAAATCCAGTGGGATGCTATAGAAGAAAATTCTCCACATAGCACTGATTCTGTAACACTGGCCAGAGAAAAGGTAATCACTCTGCAGGTCTAGTTCTTGAGAAGAGTTGAGGAAAACCTGATGTGTTGAATTTTTTTTCAGAAAGAATACTGAAGTGTGAAATATAGACATATATTTAATATTCTCCTTACAGAGTTATGGTTTTGAAATCTAAAGGTTTTTGAGTATTAAATACTGTTTGTGATTTATTAAATTGCAAGTTAAATAGAATATGATATATTGGCTTAAACTAGTAGATGTTTGCTTAAGATAAGAAAATGGATAAAAAGCACACCACTTCCACTTTAACTCATTAATGTGCAGAGTAAAAATATTTCAGAAAATAGGAGACACTTGGAAAGCTACAGGTCCTGTGAGAAGGAATGCAGATAGTGTAGGGGTCTGGGAGGGCCCATTGCAGAAAAAAATTTGGGAGACACAGAACAAGTTCCAGAAATCACACTTCATTAGCTCAGTTACCCACAGAGCATTTTGTTTTGAGAAGGTGAAAGGAAACTTGCAAATTCTGTAAAACAGGCTTTATTTTCACTTGCTTTTACCAAAACTAATGGGTAAAATCCCACATTCACCATCAAAAGTGAAAATCCTCCCAGCCTCATTCACAATGTTTTCCACATAGTTAAGTCTTAAACTCTCTTCTGTCTCTCTCTTTTTCTTCTCAGATTACATCACTCATGCTTATTCCACTATTCGTAGTTATTGCCCTCCAAGCTCTCCACACCTCTAACCATAAAGCTTTCTACTAGGCATGCATCCTTCAAAAGCTTTTGTGAAATTTAAACCTCAAAACAAATGCCACGTTTTTGGCCAGTCCCTTTACATGACAAATCATGCCTGCAACATACACAAACTTAGCGTAAGGGAGACAGGTTTGCTACTGGGTTGAGGGGGGTTTTTCTGTGGTTTTATCAGAAAACTGAAATACTTTACTGGAAATACAAATGTCAGGTTGCAGGGTCAGGAACAGAAATTCAGAGGACAGAGAGCTCTGAACATGTAACAACATAAACCTGGTAGTTTAAATTTTGCTTTGTTAGGAGAACTCAGCATTTCCCACCAATCAGTAAGTGGAGATAAGGTGCATGCTCTGCACTGACAAACACCTTACTTATAAAAGTAAACAAATTTTTATGTTCAAATTCTCACTTTCCTTCTTCTACCTAAGGAAGAGTTTCTTGAGAAAGCAAACACAAAAACCAGGCAGTTAAAAATCAAACATAATATATACATGGAAGCCTATGCTTTCTTTCAATGCTGGGTTGTCATCTTTCCACTTACAGCTATAGCCTGAGCCCACCACGAGCACCGAAACCCAGGTAGAACTAACAGCTTTGGGAACTTTTAGATTCCTTCATGCATCACTTTCCTGAAGTAGTTTCAAGAAACTAAATAACATCATTTTGCACCCTGGAAAAAAACCACCCCAACAATTCATTTCATTTGCACATGGAAATACTTTAATGGCTTGATTTCAGAACGCCTCTGAGCAAGGTAACGGAGTTATACCATTGAATATTCAGAACCACAGTATGTTAATACTCTATGCTAAATAAAGCCCAATGTAAGTAGTATAAACTAGCAAAATTTTCTGGAAAAATGTCATCTTACTGCATTTAAAATCACACCTGAGTAGTACATTTAAAAGCAAAACATCTGCACAGATTCTGATGGAGGAAGTCTCATATCTTAGGGTAAGACACCACAAGAAACTTGAAAAACCCAAAAACTGGAAACTTTTTTCCTTCTTCCTTTGCAACATAAAATATGAATGCTGCATCACTGGGTTCAGGGTTACATTTTCACAGAATGGAATTTCCCCCTTTGTCGAAATAGAAATATTTCCAAAGAAAAGATAGTTTCAAGCACATAAACACAACGTTAAACATCCTAACAATTAAGGAATTTCTTGTTTGCTTAGGTTGTTTAACGTCACCAGATATTACCTCCCATTTCTTTCAAGTTAATGGAAGTTGTATTTATCTTGCATAAACATTTCACATAAACTTTTACAAGCTATATGCAGTATTCGGTTCTTAATCATAGTATTTATTTGCTGTTGGTATATTCTTGTCTCTTGACAAAACTTAATTACACAATTGTGTCAGTTCTTGGGACAAGACCTAAAATAGACTGAAATGCATATCCTGCTTCCCTCTCCGCCCACCCCTTCACTCTATGTATTCTATAGCACAAATTTTGATCAAAACCTGTTCCTAGTTGTTCAGTTGGAAAGGAACTTTTCATAGTCTTAAACAGATATGTACACACAAATTTTCCAGCACAGAACACCTCGTCTGTGTCCTGGAAGAGGAGCTGAGAGAAAAAAAATGCTCTCTGCCACCAATCTGCAAAAGCCTCCTGATATACACTACGATGCAAAGAAAAAAAGGAAGAAGGTGGGAGGGGGAGGAAAATCACAGGCACCAAGATCCCCCTCCTCCAATTTTCAACGTTATTCAAACACCAGGAAAAAAAAATTAATACTTGTCACTAGAGTAAAATAAAATACAATAAAGTCACTTTGTTTCTTGGCAAGGAACTGATGTGGCCATTCGACAAAGACGGTGTCGGTACACAAATCTAAAAGAACTGTAAAAGGAGAGCAATAACGTTTGTGTATACAAACTACTATTAGCCATTAGGAGGCAATTCATTATTTTAAAAGACTTAAGTTTTAAATACTGTACTTTTCCCTCATTCATAACATTAACTTCCCTTCCATAGAATCCCACACAAAAAAACCCCACCCCAAAGTTAGAAAACAAAGCACAGTATCAGATAGCAGAACAGTAAAATTACCAAGACACAAGTCATTTCAGTCAGAAAAAAGACTGCCACTGACACATGTGACTAGCTAACATCATTTAGTGGTCTGTGTGAAATAACAGTGGTGCTGTAGTTCAACTTTTGGTGGACGAGATGTATGAAGAAAAGATTAGAAAGCATCAATGAGTACTCTGCCTTCTTCAAAAAGTACTAAATCTAGGTCATAACAGAAATAAATATCGTTATACAACATCATTTGGGAAACTGAGGCTGACAAGCATTATCTGAAATTCTCTATAACCTCAAGAATTCCTGAATCATAAGTACTATCTAAACTTACTAATCACAAAAGCACATTCCCCTTATTTGTCAATCTTTGTAGTGGATTTCGTAAGTCACATTTCAACGATTTATTTCTATCTAAATATTTCTGCTTGTCCTAGTTTTTTCCCATGACACTTCAAAATTGTCTATCACCCTTGCCAACTTCCCACTTTCTAAAATCATGCATGACAATGACCCTCTCCTTAGAGCCTGTCAGCCACAGAGGGGAAAGATGACTTAAAAAAAAAGTCAGTGAAAGGCCATCATCTCAGAAGCAAAGAACCCCAGTCCCCAGCAAAGAAGTATTATTTTTTTTCTCCCTTCAACCTGAACAATAGATGCATGTTCATTCTTCCAACTACTTTCCTTACTCCTCCTGCCCTCCTTTTCCAATCTTTAATCCTTTCTGGTTCATAAAGATTAACATCAGAACTTCTGCACAGTCCACTTTATCAGTGGATGCTCACAAAATGCAGTACACAACAGCAGAGACCTATTCCTCTGGAGCAGACTCATGAAAAGACAGTTGGAGTGTTGAGGAGGGAGGGAAGGAAAGGAAGGGAAGTCCCAGGCTTCCTGCTATTACAAGCCAAATTTAAACCCTTTCTACATCACAAGGGGCTCTGTTGTTGGCAGAAGTGCAAAGAGTAGAAAATTTGGTTGATACATAGCCTTTGTTGTGATTAAAATGCAGTTCTTCCATGTTAAAGCTGAGGCACACTAGAAATATACCGTGGGTAAGCCACAATCCCATCACGTATGAAATCACTGTAGCAAGCTATCAGCTGATAGAATGGCCAACTGAGGCAATCCTGCAAGAGCAGGAAGCAAGCTAAGCCCTTCCAAAATCTCTATCCAGAAAAACCTGCACTGTAGACAAGGCCCTGCTTCCCCACTTACCAATGCCACAGCACTGTTACTTCCCACACACTATCTTAACAACAGGAACAAAAGAAAATAAGTTTCTATCTCTAACTCAACTACAGATTATAAAAAGAACACTGAAAATTTTAAACAGTCATTACTGTAGTTAACTTGGTTAGAACTTTAACCACCTTCATATTCGCTTTATTATTGTTAACTATTAAGCATATTAATTACCTGGAACACTCGATTCCATACAGTTCCTGAAATAATTAATTAGGTAAAGCAATAGAACTGGACTCCCAGAGGAAATTCTTCTAGTTTTGTATAACTACATAGATTTCACCTTGTTAACTGCTACAACATGAAGGCAATTCACCTAAATGCACGACAACTGTCCCATCACTTATTTAGGGGCAGAATCCTGAAAACAAGACAAATACAGAATTGCCACACTCCCTGAAAGAAGCTGGTACATTTAGCACTAAACAGATATCCTGTTTAGTCACCAGCAATTAAGAAGAGTATTTGACTAACACTAAAGAAAAACTTTCAATCCCCTTGCTTGTAGCACATTAGATGCCTTTCGTAATAGGTATCATCTTTCTGCTTCAAACATCAACTATTGCATGGTGATCAAATCAAAGGCAAATGAGTTCTAGACAGAACTTGAAACCAGATTTCTTTCAAGCCACGTGAATAAGTCACACCAATAGAAATAATTCAAAACTACAGTTATATACATGAACACTAACATTAAAAAATGTTTCTTCATCTCCAGCATACTATTGTTTTTATAACCTCTCTGCTGTCATTCATCACATCAACTGTGGTGGCATATGCCAACAAGTTTATGTTCCAGAATGACTTTAAGAGAAGTAATGCTTTACTTTCCCTGCTCTTCCAAAAAACTCCATCCTATCTCTCTCACTAGCCAAATCCCAGATGGGTTTTCCACAAGGTAAGTAGGGCATAAAAGGAATGAGTTGGGCTAAAAGGGTAGGGAGGAAAGGAGGACAAAGGTAGGGAGCACTTGAAGAAAATAAAAGTTACTTAATGACTAATGTGTAATTTGCAAGAACTTCAAAACACTGAAAAACAGCCTTCTCCCCCACCTAAAGTGTATGTCATTAGCAACTGATTTTTTTTTGTAACTTACCCCTAGAACTAGATACTTTGTAACTGATTTCTTGAATATTTTATATACACCAGGTTTTGATTTGTTCGTTGGTTTTTTTTCTCTCCACACCTCAACGCTCCAATGCCACCCACAGAAGGCCAAGGACAAAGACACACTGACTGCAAGACAACCTGCCATTGGGTGGACAACCAATGGTTCCTGAGCTGCAGAGCTCCCCAGCAGTCCCAGCGTGGCTCCCAAACTGGGGTATGCTCCGTGATTGGCAGCAGGGCTGTGCTGGCATAGGGTTGCTACGTAATCCAAATCCCTTGCTATGAGAAGGCAGAAGCCAGCAGAGGCTCCGGAGGCCAAATTTGCCATGTTGCCCTGGAGTCCAGCTGTACGCTCAGCTCAGCCCCCACCTACACCTCTGAAGCAAGAAACTCGAGGAACATACCGCTGTTGCAAATCCCAGAGCGTGTGCCAGTCCCACCCCAGCTCTGCAGGCTTTGTGTAACGGGTCTCTGGGCTCTCAGCTTGCACAAATGTGGGCATGCAGCTTGCAGGTTTGAGAAGGTTATCTACCCTTGTACGAAATACACTGTTCATTACACACCAGCACCATCTTTTTGAGAGCATCTGTATGCTTAGAAAACTTAGAAGAACTGTGTTGGTTAAACAGATTGATATTTTTCAAGGTGCCAAGGACTTCCACTTTCATTTATGAACATTTTCCTTAGCACCTAATGTTGCAAGCTGCTACATCAAAGTCAAAGCAAGCAGAACTTTTAAGTCATGCAAGTCTTTTTGGAGGTCTTTAGTAACAAGAGCAGTCAAAATAATGGAGACAACTCAGCAGTAACAGGATACGGGACTGGGCACTTCTGAAAAAGAGTTGTCTTGGATAAAGAAAATGTTCCTTTTAAAGAGGAACTAAAAACATGTAGCACAATGTAATTTATTATGAATCGGTCTGAACTTTCTTCCAAAAGACTGTGTACCTTATCCTGAACTAGCATTTGGGGATTAGGAAGAAGTATTGTCCAGCCTCCTTGGCTAAACTTTTAGCTCAGACATTCTTACTACACAATTAACTACTGAAAGACTAGTGAAGCTTAATCTTCCCAAAAAAGCAGGATTCACAAAATAGACAATGACTACAAGCTAGAAGATGCTAATACAAAAATATTACGCTTGAAAACAAGACATACAAAGCCAATAATATAATTTTTTAAAAAAATCACAGAGAATAAGCACTGAAACTCCAACACCTTAATTCAATTAGAATTTAGCAGGTTTTGATATACACACACAAAGGCGCTTGCTAGCATAAACTAACATGCAGAAGAATCTCTTCCTCCTCCTTAGGAAAGCTAGATCAAAAGTTATCAAACACAAATTGTTCTCAAGACAAAACTGACTGAGATTTTCCCTAATCTAATGCCCTTCCCCTTCTCCCAACTATCAAATAATCGAATAGATTTTAAGTGTAAACAAAAAAAGCTTTTAGAAACATAATTTAACATCAACAGCTGGTCAAGCAAATGCAACAGAGGAGGGATGAAAATCTGACCTATTACCCTCAAAATTCATAGTAGTCTCATTTTATGAGGAGACAAAAACAAAAGTCTTACTTGCTCTAAATAAAGAAACCTGCATTCATTTTGTACACTAACAGGAGGCATGTTTACAGCAGCATGAATCAATGTGCTATAGCAGAGGTAAATCAGTGTCAGCCATGTTGTGAAAGAAACTGCAGTTTAAAAAAAAAAGCCCTACATAATACTTAAGACTTAATCAAATCAGCTATACTGATATAAATAATTTTATACCGCTAGCTCTATCTTATTATTGGTGCATGACTTCTTCAAGTTAATATCTATTAATCTCAGCTAAAAATACACATCTAAATTACAGACACGGTGAAACAGCAGCAAGAAGAAAATATACCAAGATACAAAACAACAGCAGCGACTACTGTGTGGTGCACAGACATGAGGCAGGTTGTAAAGTAAAAGAACAAATGCACTTACTCAGCATTAAATCCATTCACATGCAAGATCCTCATCTGTTTGACTATTGTGCTTTTACCGGATTCACCAGCACCTAGAAAATGAAAGTAAATCAATTTCAGAAGGAAGCATGAGTGATGAAGGGACACACTAGTATTTTTTCTTCAGGGCAAAATCAAGAAAGTTGGTTTTCTCAGTGCAAGAGTGAAAAGTGAAAGAAAAAGAAATAATTGCCACTGGAAACTTCAGTTGTAGCTAAAAATAAATGCCCAGCTCGAGTCATGTGTCAGATCTGAATCTTGGATCATTTCAACTGTCCATTTTTCCAGTGTCAACGTTAAAAGCAGATTGCAGGGTTTGGAAGCAAAGACGACAACTTCAACATTTTATAGAGAACAAGATAGGGAACATCAAGATCTGCTTGCCTTGTTATTACCATCTAATGGAAAGACCAACTTAAGTCCATATGAAACAGAAGCATTTCTGTTAAATTCTCAAAATACTTTTAGTCTGGCTGTGATTATCATCCCCCAGTCAAAAGACTGTATATTAAATAACAAGAAATAAAATATGTGGATACTCACATCTGAAAAAGTAAGGTATCCCCTTTAAGCCTCCACCCACAAAGCTACAGAAGCCTCCTTCTCTAATTTGTGTCTTGCAAGCAACCTCCCACCCTCTCTACATGTTCCGAATCAATCACGTACACAAGGTGATGTAAAGATCACCTTTTGTGGCTGCATGATCCAAACAGGCCTCCCCCCGCCACAGCTCTCCTGACTCCCTGATATACCTGCAGTACAAAAAAAAATAAATACCAGTCCACTTTCCTCCAGTTTCTGTAAGTAGATATATGCTATTTCTGCTGTGCTGCACTGATGCCAGTGCACAGGGCAACCCATCTGCCTATAGTACCTGCTTTTCCATATCCGCTCAGACAACTCAAACAGCAGCATTTAATTGAGCTGCTCCATGCTGCCAGATCGGTAGCTTTCTATATAAAGCAAACATATTTTTGCAGTAGTAGTATCATAAGCTGGCAAAATTTAGAAAGATTTCCCTTTGCATCTCCTGGCTACTTGTTTATTCCTCTCATTAGCTTATGTCTCAACAACAGAAAACGTATGTCTGGCAGAATGGGCAGAGGAACAGTTTGTATTTCTACGATGCCAGGCCTCTGCGAGCTCACACTGACAGCACAAGCCTCCATTTTGAGCCTTGTGTTCAAAACTGTATTTTAGCAGTTAAATTTTGAAGTTAATTTTCTGACAGATGCATTCCCCTTTGCTTTCTTCCTTCCTTCCTCTCCTTCTCCCTCATGAATTCCTAATAGTACTGCCCTTCTCTCCACAAAACCTGCCCACATTTTGCCACCTTAACACCAGAACCTTAATCCTTCTTCTACTTGCTCACTGTTGTTTTTTAAGCATTTAGAGAACAGTTTTTTATCAACAACTCTTTGTCCAAGTGCCATTTCTCCCCTGAACTACTATTTTATAACATACATGCTCTGTCTCTTCAGGCACACCACACCATGCAATAAAGACAGGCAGCAAAACTAACCAAGAATGAGTATCTCAAGTTCAGATAGAGACTGTTATTAAGGAATAGCGGTACATGTTCTAGTCTGATTTCCATTCCAAATAATTAACAACAAAATTTCGCTGTAACTCTGAAACACATCTTAAAAGCACTGAAAGCCCAAATCTTGACTTCATTTAGGCCAAAAAGAGGAGGAGATACTTTTTGCTTTTGCTATAAACACATACAGTTTGTTGACGTACTGGGGCTCTCCGGATCAGATACAATACCAGTGAACCAAAATGAAGTATTACACCTAAATTTCTGAATAAATCTATTTCTGTATTTGGCTGCTCATTAAGGCCCTGATATTAACCCCAATTACACACAGATTTCACTTCACCACCAAGGAGAGTTCCATTAACTTCAGCTGAGACTGCTCGTGGCAGAACGGGCAAGCACGTGCACAGCAGTGGGGCCTACAAAGTGCAGCATAAATCTTTTACAGCTCTTTATTGTTATTTGAATGTGATGTGAAAATACTGAGAATACTTTCAAAGTACTTGGGTGGGGGTTTTTTGCATTTTGTGTGTCTTAGAAAGTAAACTTAACAAAATAATAGAGGCGTGAACTTTTGTTTTTACCGGTGAGTGTGTGTTATATACTGTCCGCAGTCACTGACTGACAGCTACTGTTAAAAAATGCAACAGCTGAACTATCACTTTAAAACACATGCACACGGGTGACCTTACAGCCATTGCTAAACACCCGCAAAATTTTATTTACAAGTACCTAAACTGTTCTTTAGTTTTGGTGGCTGAAAACACCAAAACCAAACAAAGAAAATCCATGCAACACCATCATGTTTCTGTTTTCCGAAATTCTGCCTCTTAGGAAAGTAACCAATCTACTGACAAAATGCTTTCCATGTAACTACGTAGTGTTCAGTGCTGGAAGTCCAATACATTCCCCAAGAGCTGAAGTCCTAATTCTCCTGTTAAACGATGTCTGTGGAAGCCCTGACAGATCCCTCAGTGCTGCAGGTGCTGCTGTAGTCCCAGCCACTCCATTTATGCCAAGCCTCTTTCTTCAAATTAGCATTTGTAAGATTTTACCAGTAACGGTACACTTCCAAATTCACAACCTTCAAAAAATTCTATTCTTTCCCCCCCCCATTATGATTGTTTCACACCAGAACTGAGTCAGCTCACTGAGGCCTAGCCTCTGCTCCACGCTAGAAGCCCTGCATAACGTGCACAAGCGGTCCCTCAGCATGACCAAAACAACCGCGATCTCGTAACTGCATCTCATTTTAAAACACTACTTTAAAACACTTCAAATTAATGAACCTGACAAACGTCTTCTTTTTCTCTCTGGTAGCAATTTTTGGACCTTCCCCTTCCTTGAAGCCAGAACCCACATTGCGAGCATATCTCCTGACAAACCTCGCACGTACAGGTAGCCTAAATTAACCGCAGAAATAATACCTGAAACCAAGCTGCAGACTTTCCCCTCCCTCCGAACGCGCGCTACCTCAATTAATGGTGCGACAGAAGTAAGCCTAACGAACTGCCGGGGACGGAGGACGTGCCCAAGACCCGCTGGGTCGCCGGCTCCCAGCTTGGCCCTGGCGCTGCTCCCCCCGCCAAAGGCACGGGGCTCCCTCATCCCCACAGCCGGCCGCCGCGCTTCCCTCCGGGATCGACATCCTCTCTCCGTTTCCCCCAAACGATTCCCCGACTTCCTCCCTTCCTCTTCCTCCTCTCCCGGCCTGGCCGCACGTTCCTCAGCACCCCTGCCTCAGCCCCCGGCGACAGGAGAGCCCCGGGCCAGCGGAGACCCGGCCGCCTCCCCCGCCCGGCCCCTGGCTCCTATAAGGCCGCGGTGACCAGCCTTCCCCGCGGCAGCTGCTCCCCGCTCCGTACACCCGGGGCAGGCCCGCGGCCCCTGTCAGCGCCCAGCCCTGTTTATGTCCCAGGTTCCCCCTCGGGCCCGACGCTCCCGCGCCCCTCGCCGGCGGCCGGCCCAGCATCCCCGGCCACCTCCTCACGCTCGGCCCCGAGGGCCGCTCCCCACCCCGGCCTGCCTCCCTGCTCTGCCCTGGCGGCAGGGCGCTGCCCCCGCGGGCGGCGAGCGGCCCCGAGCCGCAGCCCCGTCACCTGCGGGGCCTGCCCCCGGCCCCCCGCCCTCCCGCGGCGCCTCGGGTGGTGCCCGAGACCTCCCGGTCGTCGCCAGGCCGAGGAGCCCGTTAGGCTCAGCCGCACCGTACCGGTCTCCTCAGCACCCCCGGGCCCACCTTCCCGAGCGTCAACGGATCCCCGCAAGGCCGACGGGAGCGGGCTCGCCGGCCGCCCCCCGGCCCCGCGGAACGGGTGGGCCCTGCGGCTCCGCTCCCCCGGCGGGCCCCACCTCTCCCTCGGGCCTCCCCGTGCCTGGGCAGGGGGCCGGTGCGCAGTCCGCCGCCCTCCCCCCTGCCCTCCCCCCGCTAGGGAGGGGATGGCAGCCGGACCCCGGCCCGCTGCCCCGGCGCCGCGCTGCCCGCGGCCCCCTTACCCAGCAGGAGGAGCCGGTGCGTGGCCCTATAGACCTGCTTGTCCTTCTGCAGCTGCTTCTCGATCTTCTTGTTGGCCTCCCGCTGCGCCTTCTCCTCGTTGCGCTGATCCTCCGTCTTGCTGTTCCCTAAACAGCCCATCTTGGGGAGGGGGAGGCAGGGGACGCGGGGCGTTGGGACGGGAGGCGGCCGGGGCTGCCGGGGGGAGGGAGGCACTCTCCCGGGCTCCCTTCTTCTTCCTCCTCCTCCTCCTCCTCCCCCCGCTACTCGCTGCTGTGGCGGCCGCTGCCCAGAGCCAGAGACATGGAGAGAGCCGAGCCCGGAGCCAGCCAAGGGGGGGCCGATGGCGATGACTTTGCTGCTGCTCCGCCGGGCCTCCTCCCCGGCAGCTGCAGCTGCTTCTCCTCCCCCGCCCCCCCGCGCTCAGCCCCGCGCCGATCCCCTCAGCGCACCTTTCCCGGGGGGGTGGCGGCAGGGCCCGATGCGGAGCGATCCGCGGGGATCTCCGCGCGCCCGGCCGGGCCGCCGGCTCCTCTAGAGGGAACAGAAATGCCGCCCCCCGCGCCGCACGCACGGGAGCAAATCCAGCTTCAGTGCCGCCCCCCCCCCCCCCCCAAAAAAAAAAATAATCCTCTTTAGATCCAAAGGCACGGGCTCCAGGCGCGGAAACCTCCCCAAATCCTCGGCGGGGAGGATCGGGAAACGTCTCTTCCTCGCCTCTTCCCCCGCGCCGACGGGCTGAAGCGCCGAGGGGGTCACGCCAGCCCCGGCTCTCGCGGAGGTCGGGTCCCCTTCCCTCGCCGGGCGCCGCAGCTCCTCGCCCTCCGGCCGCCGCGGGTCCTTCCTCCCTCACCGGGGCGGGGGGGGGGGGGGTGAGGGGGGGTTCCAATCCAAGCCCCCCCTCCTTTTTTTTTTTTTTTTCCCTTCCCCCTCTTTTTTTTTTCCTTTCTCTTTGCTGCCTTGCTGCTGCTTTTTCACATTAGCTTTCCAGACGGCTGAATCCTCTCGGCTTCTCCGGGGAGCGGGAGGAGAAGAAGAAGAAAAAGGGGAAAAAAAAAAAAAAGGAAAAAAAAAGAAAAAAAAAAAGCCCGCTTGATCTCTCCCCCGAGCAAAACCTGTCCCTCACGGGAGGATTTTTCCCCGTCTTATTTTCCCTGCTCTCTCCCGCATTTTTTTTTTCCCCTTTTTTTTTTTTTTCCTTCTCTTTTTTTTTTTTCCTTCCCCCTATTGAGCTGCACCGAGGCGGCAGAGCGGCGGGGTGGGGCAAGCAGGCCCACACTGAACCCTGGGAGCGGGGCCGCTCACATGACAGCCCGCGTCAGCCCGCGCCGCCGCCGGCGCCCTCTTCGAACCGGCCCCGGCGCTCGCCCCGCGGTGGCGCAGGGGCCCCGCACCGCTCCAACAGCCGCTGCCTGCGCGTAGGGAGCTCCGGGGCGGGGGGGGGGGGGTGGGGGGGTGGGAAGTGGAGAGGGGAAGCTTGGGAATCTCCTGCGCGGTGCTGGAATTAACGGCACCGCCGTCCGCTCGGCCGCCCAGGCGCGGGGGTACCGCGGCAGCCCCGATGTCCCTTTCGGGAAGGCTTGTCGGGATGAGAGCTGCCGAGGAGAAGCGTTTGAGGGAGTCGGGAGCTAAATTCATTGAATTCGGGATAAGTTCGAAGGGAGTCGCGCACTTTCTCCTCCACTGGAAACGCCGTTACTGCAGGAGCAGCCGAACCAAATGCTTAACGCGCGGGTGTATTTATACACTTTCTCGGTTGATGAACTTTGACCTACACAACGATCCTTCCAGGCGTTGATACGCGTGAATTATTTTTTACAGCCGCGGGTATTTCTGGACAAAAGCATCTCCCGAGTGCTTGGCTGCTCCCCCGCACTCAGCGCGGTCCCCTCCTCGGGGCTGCGGCCAGGGGCCGGGGTGGCACGGAGCGAAACCAGCGAGTGCAACTCGATGCATGCAGCTGCTTTTGTGGTTATGGTTTCCATTTTGTTTTCGAATTAATTTCTTTTTTGAAACCTCATCATGTAAATGACAAAGTAGTTTTCCTCCACCAGCTTATCAGCTGTGTCTGGGAAGCAAAGACTGGTACTTTGGAAAACCTGGTTCCCCAAAATACACAGGTAGGTTTTCTCCCTGAGATTAGTGAAGTGCCCTTTACTATACGTAGATTATTTATACTCAATTGCAAAATTCATTTATCTATAATACTATTCCCATGAACACACCTTCTGTCATCCAGTTACTATATATAGAACCACCCACAGTAATTATGTGAATAGAGCAAACAACTACAAGGTCGCGGTGTCATCAGATACATCTCTTCAGTTGCCCTTGCTCCTGGCCTCAGGAGAAACAGGGACCACCACAACCAAACCTCCATCTTTGAGGAATTATTGGCGCTTTGTCTATTTTTAAAAGTCACAACTTTGGGCTACGCAGAGCCTAAGAGCTCTGGACTCAGTGGAGAGACTCTTCCTGCCTTCTCCAGGTGTTGTGTTAGGCCAACACTGTTTTAAAAGGTCTGAAAAAGACTTGGCTCAGCAATGCCAATTCATCTGAAGCGATGAATATAATAATTCCTTGTATCTTTTATAGGCCTTTTATATATTTGTATTGTTTCCACATAATGCACATTATTTAACGGTGGCATTTACAAGGTATACAGGAATCAATAAAGCAGAATTCGGGCTGAAAATTATCAAACCTCATAGCATTTTTATGGTCACAGGTATGAAGAGAATGCAGAAATGCTAGTATCTGCCACCTCATGCAGCTGGGAAAGTCTGCCCCAGGCTCCAGGCTTTGCTTCCCTCCAGGTGCCCAGCTGGCAGGGAAGGGAGTCTACCTCAGGTTCCAAACAGTTCACAAAGGAATATACAAACGAGGTAAAAACTATCACTGGAGATACACAAAAGGCTAGAATTTTGATGAACAGTGAGTGGTCTTGGTGTAGGGACAGGGGAGGAGTAAATACACAAAAGCATCCACTGACAAGGGAGTCACTGCTGTGCAACTGTGGTCCAGCAGTGCACACCCATCCCTGTCCCAAACGCAAACCGGGATGGGCTCAGCAAGATCAAACTCTTTTAACAGCCTTCAGCCATTGTGTTTCTGGTACCCTGTGCTGCTGCCACTTTTGGCTGAACAGTGTGTGAGGAGGTTGAGAAAACAGCTAACACAAAACTCTGGTCACTCCCCAAAGAACTGAGAATTAGCTCCTTGTATTACAAGTGCTACTAAAGCGTGGAAGTGTCAAAAACTACAGAAAACAAAAAGAACACTCACAGATAAACCTATCAGCCCATCAAGACTTTTTGTCTATCTGAAATATGTCAGGACACGAGGCACCAACCCTACTTCACAAACCCACCAAACTGACATGACTTGTTTGTCTGGGGCTGTCCTGATTAGCTGAGTATCATTTGAAGATCAAGCCCACCAATAGGTCAAGCATTCTCATTCTTTTTTATTTGTTTAAATAGCATAAAGCTACTGTGTGTCTTTATAGTAAACCTTGTTTCTTGCTGGAACCATCTCGTAAAAATCTGTGAACTTCAGTTTCACGAGACTGCTGCCATCAGAAGGGAAAGCACAGGCAAAATCTGAGCCCTACTGCAAAATTCAAGCAACACTTCTAGAAGAACCTTCAGTCTTAGGAACAAATAAGTGCAAAGATGAAGTAACTGTATGTGTGGCCATAGTGACTCTGTGATAAAAATCTACTCGAGGGTTGAAAATATCCAAAAGAGGGTGTTGAAGGACACTGCTGCTTGGTAGGCAGAAATGTTTTCCAAAAATGCAAATTAATCTGAACGTGGAAGTGCTCACAGCCATAGGAGGTACTACAAGATTCATGTCTATTGACTCAATCCCGCACTACTCACATTAATGGGAGATAAGAGTTTACATACAGAAGATGGAGAGCATCACACGCCTGCAGATAAAATGCACATTCCTCCATTCTGCCTCCACAGCTTTTGCCCCCAAAATTCCTGTTTGGCGGCTGAGACTGGGGGAAGATTTGTAACAATGGCCTGATCCTGTAAATAAATGCACTCTACTCAGCTGAGTATCCTACTGAAGTGCATAATAAACGTGGATTTTACTCATCCCAGCTAGGACAACTATGTTGGGTAGATTTACACATGGTTAGAAAGATTTAGACATAAAGCAGAAGCAGACTTACTCATAACAGTACAAGCTAGAGAGAACTTGTTAAAAACTACATGTTCCTCAAGCTTCCCCCACCCTACATACATAAACTTCTCTCCTTGTGAGATCTGCACATAAAGCCTATCGGTACAATCATTCAAAAAGTCCTCATGAAATATACTATCTTTTCCCTATTTTAACATATTTACTTTACATTTGACAGACCACTGCATATATTTTAATGCATTTTCCTTGTGGTAGTGTCCCTTACGGTGCATGAAGACACTCACACTGGCATAGGTAAAAGACTAGGAAATACTGTTGAGAAATTCACAAGCAGAGTAGATTTTGAACCTGTTGAAAAATGCTTCTGAGACACATACTTCTGTTGTTCCATCCTCTTCCCTTTCTAACTGATTGGATAAAACTTTCTGCTAACAACTCTTGCTGTTGCACCAGTCTTACTCTCAATTGATCAGAGTTAGGCTCTGACTCAAACCTGAGTTACTCCGCTTTTACAAGTAACTGTGAGCTCCCGATCAGGATGTCCACTTTACACCACAGGTGCTTTCCAGGCCCACCAGGTGACAAACACCCTTATTGCAAACAATTCCCATTCGTTAAGAAGTTGAAGGTACCAAGCACTTTGGATGCTCCAGCCTACAGAAAAAAGAAAGGGTTCATTAGTTTTCAGATGGGACAGTTGTACGGTTCCTTACGGGCTCATGCTGGCTGCAGTGACCATGACCTCATGAACTTTTGGCTGTGGACTGTGGGGGTGGAGTTGTGACCAAACTAATGGGCTCATTTGGAACGGAAGATACAGACATCATGCTTGAACATCCCTTAGCAACTGGATCGAAATGGCACTGCAGCTTTTGAGGAGGTTGTCAGCCTTCCTTGCCACTGGTGTAGCCTGTAATTTGGTTCCCACCATGGCTGAGGAGACACAGCAGAGAAGACAAATTCTGTAGCTCAGAAAGTAAAAGCGATAGTGGTGACCTAACCATACGATTTCCTTTGTTTCTGTTTATAGGAAATAGCCTATTTTCAGCAAGTCTTCTTCATGGAAGGATACAGAGCTCCATTAATCTGAGGAACACTGAAACAAACGGTTCCTACAGCAACACCTTTATCTCTGATTTACTTTAGACTCTTTCCACTTGAAAACCAGGCTATAAACTTTGTGACATTCCTCTCTGTGGTATCAGGATGAACCAAAAGAGACCCAGGCTTGCATGTATGGAAAAAAAAAACCCAACAAAACAAAACAGAAGAATACTCGCTGATTAAAGCTGTCAAGGAGCGGATCAGAGTACCCCAAACATTTCCCTACAAACCTGCAGATGCAGATGGAGCCATGCATCTCAGTTATCTCCTCTCCCTAGTCCTGTGAGACTGCCCCACTCCTAAGAGTTGACTCAGGAGTGGTCTCGAGAGGAAAACATTTTAATCTTTTTTCACTCAGAATCCACAATCCTATAATTCCACCTCCTACCCCCTCAAATATGCTATTGCAGAATAATGTCTATACCTTGCTTGGTTTAAAAAAAAGGTAAAAAATCTATGCATTCTTCTCCATGCTGTGATTCATGTGAAATTTATTTTCTTTGTAAGAAATTAAGATTTTAGAGGTACTTTTTTTTTCCCCCACTCTCTTGCTAAGGTTTTCTAGGGATTTAAAATACTGGGAAAAAAATAAATACTGAGTGAATTCATATTAGACAGGTGCAGAAGATGTTCCCCCTGTGCACAGCACCTTTGAGGATTCAAACTGTAAGCAGAAATACAAAGTAGCTGTGATTTTTTGTTAAGGACATTATATTTCCCAAACCTTGGCTTCACTGTCCTGCAAATTCACCATGCTGTGGCTGAGCAGTTCAGAGGTCCCTTTTTTAAAAGCCAGGATTACGTCTGGCACAGATTAACTCTTTCAGTTCAAGGACTTTTTTTTTAATAGCACACACTGTATGTTTTTGTGCACTGATACCTCTCCAGTTTGAACTCAGTTGCAATTTTTAGCTCTAGAACTAGAGAGCTGTGCGTCTTCCTCCTGGCCCATGGAAGTGGCTGGTAGCTGAGGATCAGACCTATCAACCTCGGTGTATTTAATCCCCAGTAAACTTAGTCTTTTAGCTCTTTTCCTATGAGGATTAATTAAAGTTCCAATTTAGATGAGTGTTTTTTTCATCTGCTCTGAACACTAAAAAGGTTCCTGTGGCCTCTTGCAATGACTCCAGTTCTGCTCACGCTTTCCTTAGATGGAGGCATCCGCCAGGAGCTCTCTATCGTCCTGCAAAATCCTTTGGACTCCTGGGAGAACAAAACTTGGTGATAAAAAGGGAGACGGTTTCAAAGTCTCCAAGTTACCCTTTGACCTGCTGAACAAGGAACCCTTGAGTAATCTCAAGGCGGTTTAATGGAGAAACAAACAAATTAAAGTCAAACAATAATCTAAAAAGGAAAAATAAAGCAAACATATTGTTGTTTTCTTTGCAGCAGCCAGAACAAAAATCGCTTTAAAAAGCATTAAAAGGTAAACAAGGTGGGAAACAAAGCCATTAGGAGCCAGGGAGTGCAAAGCAGCGTCCTTCAGTAAAAGGACAAGTCTGTCTGTCCTCTGGCAAGCTGAGCCTGTCCCAGTACAGTGCCATGAGCATTGTCAGGAAGAAATTAATGCATTGCTAATGTATTCAATAAAGAACAAACACAAAACACTTCAGTACGGATACTCCAAAACAAACAGAATGAAAAGGAGATACTTCCCTCTCTGGCAAAGAAGAATAATTTTTCCATACAGAAATTCTAAACTTGAGAGGGATTCTTGTTTTGTTTTAAAATAAAAACAAGCCCAAAATCTACTAATAGAATTAACCAAGACCTTCCTTTAAACCAAAGGGAGAAAAAAAAACCCCCTTGCCTCCCTCCTTTCACTTCCAGGCTTTTTCTCAGAAACACTAGAAGAGACTTTAAGGAACTCAGGGGATTATGCAAGCAAAACACTGAGTAAGAGCTTTTCACCTAGTAGCTTTTCTAATTTTCCTGCAGGTTTTTCCCCCTGATATTCCTTCTCCTTACTCCTGCATTCTGCGCTGCCCGTTATTAAAACGCTCCTCTGATGGAGCAGCAGCAGCAGCAGCAGCACATCCCCGCTCTGCATAACGTGTGTGGAATGCAGATTATAAAAAAAGAAAAATATTTAAAAAACCATAATGGAACAAATCTTTCCTCAGATTTAGTTTCAGTATTTGCCGACACTCACTCCAGGCTTACCCCCAAACACAAACTTTTTAATAAAGAATTAGTCTGCTTTAAGCCTTGTGACGTTCGGGTCACAAAACCCACCGAGGCAGTAGTAGTAGGAGAGGCTGTTTTCCAAATACCAGGTTATAGTTAGCTCCTCCAAAGAAGCACGAAACTCCGGAGCCTTTCTCCTGCCGGGAGGGTCAGCAGGGAAGAGGAGGCTCCCCGCTTCACCTCCCCAGCACACAAGGCAGCTAAACAGCCCCGTGCCGGTCACGGTTCTCACCGGAGCAGGGTGGGAGCTGGGGCTGAGAGTAGCTTGGGCTCAGCCTGACCCAGCCTGCTCTCCAGCAGTACAATGAGCTACCCCCTCCATGCTGATATTATGTATTACTGACACTGTATTCTCATTTTATAGTGCATAACAGGAAAGCGAATAAAAGGATTGTTAAAATAGTTCTTGCTAAGTTGTCACACAGGTTTTAATGTGCTGTAAACATTCCTCTCCTTCTTTTACTTTTTTTTTTGTTTTAAATAGAACGATGTTCAGGCTTTCACGCTGAAAATAACTTTACATTTTAGTCCTAGCAAACCACAGTATTCTCAACACCAAGAACCATTATTAGAGACAATCTGCAAGTAAAACATAACTGTGATTTTGCTCCTCTGTCTCTGCACTGCTAAAGACCTGAAAAGCGTTCCCTTTCAGAAAGGGTATCTTCTCCCATCTTCTTCTTTAGATGAAAAAAACGTTGAACTGAGATCTTAAAATTATATAGATGCAATTATAGAATAGGGGTCCTTTGTACCCTACTTTTTTCCTGGAAGAATCTGTCTGTCTGGCAAGCTAACAGCATCATTCCTTCTTAAGTGCCTTGATGTTCAATTAGAGTGCCCCACACACCCCAGGGCAGTTGCAGAATTTAACCCATTTCCCCATGTTCTGGTGGGGTTTGTTTTTCTGTTTTAGATTTTAGAAATGTGTATACACCAATGAATTCTCTCCAGCTCTTTAGATGTGCAAGGAAAGATTTCTCTCGTTGCTGTATCTCAAAGCCGGAAAAGACATCCATTGCCAGGGCTGTGGGAACCACGAAGGAGTCAGGGGCTGGACCAGAACCTGGGGTCCAAAACTAGGATCCAACACTGGGATTTTGCTCCTGCCACATTAAAAACAGCAGAGGTGAAGGATTATCCCCTCCTATCCATGCCGGGGGTGATGCTTGGGACTGTCTGAACACTTAGAAAACATGAGTGGAGAAGAGATGAGCACGAGGATCAAACAGGGAACAGGATCCAGGACCTGATCGACCACAGATGGTTCGATCCAGCACAGCCACCAATCCGTGCATGACCTTGGATGAGCCACTTCCCCTTTCTGTGCCTCTCTTTTTCCAACTATCTTTCATCTGCCTCTCTCACATAGGTTGTAAGCTGTTTACTTCCGACATGTCTGCACAGTATCGAGAACCAAAGGGCCCCGATCTCACTGGTGACCTTTAAGCTACATGTTTCATCATAAAATAATTATTCAAAAAGGAAACAATTTTTTTTAATAGCCTGTCTTCCTTTTCTTAACACCTCCTCAACTCAAGACATTCTCAGCAACATTAGGTGAAAAAAACAGGTTCTGTTCAAAATCTTAGTACTTGTTCTTAAATGAAACTGCTGAGAAAGCTGCTGGTTTTCTGTTGAGTCCTTTTCCCACAGGCCCTCCAGCAAAACCAGGGAAAGCCAGAATCAGCACACTCACTACACTGGAAGTACCAGACAAAGATACTTTTTATTTTGAAAATATAAAAAAAAAAAATAAATGCCTGCACATTTCTCAATCTTTCTTTGTAGACTATAAAGCTCCAAACAGGGCGGAAACGCGGTGCTGTGTTCTTTCGCAGGTCACCTCCAGGTTTGCTTTATGCTCTCTGGTGTTAGAATAACGAATTTGTTTTTCCACTGCTCTGTGCGTGCTCTCTTGTCTGAGAGCGACCTATTCACTTCTGAAGCGATCGGCTTTTTACAGCTTCAGCTACGCTATGTAAACAGAGTGCAGCTGAGCCCCCGGAACCTCAGAGGCGAGGAGCACGCTCCATCTCTGGGACCTGAACCCACTTTCTGGGTGTCACGCCAAGTGACTGAGCTCCCCGCGAGCCTGGTTTGAAGGAAGAGGGAGAGCTCCCCTCCCCTTTGCTCAGTGGGATCAGAGCTATGCCAGCAGAAGGGAGTGGATGGACCCACCTTGCCCTCAGCTCGGCCAAGGACCCAGGGATGCTGCAAGGGGCAAGGGATCCAAAGCTTGTACTCCGCTGCCACCGCCTCCATGGAACGGCAGCTCCTCTGCCAGCCCACAGACAAAAAGAGTGACCTGTAACTCACCCTGCCCTCATCCACCAGCCCTAGAGTGACAGCATGGGGACACCTGCCCCCCTCCTCCCCCCCGCCGTGCTGTGGGGCATTTGGAAGATGCTGAGTTTCCCCCTGGCACCAGCAGTCCCAGGCTGGGCCCTCCTGCATGGCTGCATTTCACACCCTATATATAAAATACACAGCCAGACATTTATTCTGAAAAATTCCTCCCATGAATTGGTGTTACTGAGGGATGTATATACTAACTCCACACATGTGAGAGCTAAGGAAGATTTGTCCAAGGAACTACTTCCAGAGGAAGTGCTGGGCAGCCACATTATTTGTTTTGTTTAAAATGATTTCAGGCTCGATAATGTCTCTTTATCAAAACTACACATGTGCTGAGCATGCACAGTGCTGTGTGTTGTGAGGCATACAGGAAGGGGTGGATTTAATTTATTTCTTTATTATGAATATCGTGGTGCTGTAAGGAGAATCCTGGCCGACAGCGTGAAATAAAGCCAAACTTTCAGAGGATATTTTGGGGCCTGAAGTTCCTGTGCTGCCTTTTTGAATTCAGTCCTAAATTCTGTATTCCTAATCCCTTGCTCTGTCTGGACCATCTCATGAATGGACGTGTATTATTACAGAGCTGAGCAAGTACCTCACAATGTTTGCCATTAATACTCATTTGAAAGAAAAGTGGAGTTTAAGCTTCCTGGTTTTGCTTTGAGGAAACTAGTGAGGGAGTTTAAATTCAACGTTCTGGCAGTCAAAAGGGACCAAGGCAATTGTCACACACCAAAAATAGCTCTCCATCCAACCCCGTTTTGTTTTGTGACCATCATCCTGGCGATAAGGTTTGTTTACATTTAGTTGGTATCATACCCTCCATGGTGGATCAAAGCATTCGTGTGGCTGGAGACACTCTGTACCCAGCTGAACAACAATGGCCACAAAGAAGAAACAGATCCACCATGGTCTACCAGCACAGAGCATCTCCTTCCCAGGGTCAAACTGTGCAGTAAAGACTTGGAAGAATACTATTCTGGGATTATATTATGAAATTAAAAATGTGAAATGCTGAAGCAGTGCTTTCACAGGCTCAGAAAATGGGCAGCAGGATCTCACTGCCCCAGAGAGCGTCCCTCTAGGAGGTCTCTTTAAGGAAGCATCAATGTGAAACCTGTAAGCAGGAGTAAACTACTCCAGTGAGAGGTGGTACAAGCACACAGATTCACCAGCTGGATCCAAACACTCCAAACTGGTCTGCACACAGAGAAGACAATGGAGTGAGACATGACAATAATAATGTACCGTGACTTGAGACCTCCTGCCCTAGTAACAATTATATAATTGTTATGGTCTCTTAATACCTGAGTAAGAACATTTTCATTGCATCAAGTTCTCATGTCTAGACAGATATACATCATGAATGAATCACTACTGACTAGCTTTGAAGACCCGAGCTGAAGAGCACTTCATGGTGTAAGCCACTATCTGGACACATCAACTCTTACGGAACAATTTTCTGGAGACAGTTCTTTCGGTACATTACCCTAGGGTATACTGGCTGTGAGAAACTCTGGTTTTCCACTAGTATCCTTAAAAGATTATGAAATAAAGCCACTCAGGCTTAGCAAAGGAACCTCTTAATCAGAGAAACTTGTCTTAAAAAAATCTAGACAAAAACCCACGGCAAAAAAGCTAACAGAGAAACAAGCAAGGAACAAAACAAAATACATGCAAAAAACCAAACAGGCTCAAATTCAGCCCCTGGCCTCCTTATGCCATTTCTAGCAGCCTCTGCTCTCTCTACAAAGTTTTGCTTCTTTGCAAGAAAGCATCTCTTCCTTAAATAATTTGATCCCCTCTTCCCTTCGCTTTGGTTTCCAAGGTTCGTTTTGTTCCTTTCCCAAACTGCTGATCAGCCTCCCGAAATTCTGTTCCTCGGTTATTGAGAAGGATTCCCAGCTTTCTCATCTGCCCTCTTGGAGGTGCTCCTCTCCTTGGCAAGGACACAGGGCACCTCCAACACCGGCCTGTATTTTAATTAAGCACAGACACTGCAGCACAGGGCGAAGGATTTGGGGAAGGTTAAAGTGTTCTCAAAAAAATGCGTTCTCAAAAACCACAGTTAGACTCACATATGCCCCCAAACAATCATACATTAGCAATTATAATGATCTTTAATTAAAAAAATAGAAGTATGTTGCTCTTCTTACAGATAAGGATCTATAGAAATACTTGTATAGGTGCCATGAAAGCCTATTTTTCAAACTGCATTTCAGTGAGGGAATACTTAACTACCTTACCTACATGACTTGAATCCTACTCTAAAATGAACCTCTTTGAAGTTTTCTTATTAAAAAAGCTTTAAAAATTAAGCAGTTTGAATTATTTTTCTATGAACCATATAATCTCCTTAAGTAGCAAAAAGTTAACTTCAGCTCAAGTCATTCCACTTGGAAAAAGGCAACGAAGCAAGCAGCAGATTCACACATCTCACCCTACATTTTCTCTGAACGCAACATCTAACGCCTGATTGTTGGAATTTTTCATGGTAAAGCTTTCTGAGTGTTTATAGCCAACAGACTTTGGCTTTTAGACTGGAAAATCTGTTATATAAATGTCACTCGCATTTATATCCTCAGTTATAACAAAGTCATTAATGCAGCTGATTCCTAAGAAACTTTATGTTTTAGCAACTTGTCCTAGCTCTGGTACCATGTAACGTAAACATGTCCAACTCAGAGCATAATAAAACTATACCTTGGTGATGCTTCATTTTTTAAGTCAGGGGTAGAAGCTAAATTCACATACTATTCTTAAAATGAACAGCAGTTGTCAGAGTGTTTGACATTTTATTTCCAGAGAGTCACGGCCACCTAACTACATTTTGTAGCTTGAGGCCAATAATTTTGTAGAGCATTGTTATCAAATATTTGGTCCAGGTGGACTGAAGAAGTGACGCCCAGTTGCAGCTTAGATCCTAAGGTCCCACAAGATGTCTGAGTTTGGATGCCTCAGCGCTGAAATCGCTCTTCACAGATTCCATCGCTGTCGAAACGAGAACCCAAAACAACTCCCCTCCTGGTTTTTAATCCTGCTCAAACCCAAATATTGGAAGCAGGTTAAGATCTATGAACTAACAGATCTGGCCTCTTGCCATATGCTGTATTAAGATGCCATATTTAGCTCCTCACTCTCAAACACTCAGGCATTTAACCTGTTCCCTCCAGCCCTTTCATCCACTTCCAGTGTACTACTAACTATATATAACTATACTTTCACCCTTCTGTGTCTTTCTTCCATTCCTGTTAGCTGTTTTACATACAATTAGTGCTGCTCTCCCATGGCTCTGGAGAAATGACTGTTAACTTGTGCTCCCTCTACTGTCTGATGGGCTTTGCAGCAATATATCGTGAGGAAACCTCAATTTCCTCTTGGCAGAAAGGTCTATTAGTTACTACAGTGTGAAAAGTAACTCTGTTACACTTATAAAAATGCATAATTAGAATATTAAGATCACAAAAATCTTCAACTAGCACATCTCTCACCCAGAACTCCAGGAATTATGGACATTTTAGTCTTGCTCTCCTGGGACTGCCCAATGTGAAACAAGGGAGCCTCACAAGGCAACTACGGCAGCTAGGATAGAAGAGCCAAACAACCATAACTCCCATGAAAATCAATGTTAAGCCACAAATACTTAGGTTACTCCCTCCCTTAAAAGGTCAGGCCCTTTCAGTTTTGATTATTAGACCAGACAAGTCCTCAAGAAGAGAACAGGAGGCTGAGTTCCAAATTCTGGCCCAGGGATTTGTGCTGTGCTTAGTCAGACCCACGGCTTCTGCTTGACATGGCCCCTCACTCCTTATTTGTCATGGAAAAAGCATCGTCATGTTTTACACCAGCAGCGAGCGTCCATAAAGTGTGGAGAGGAGGAGGAACAGGAGAAGACCCAGTGAGCCTTTGTAATTATTTTTCATGATCACGTTCCTCCTGCTTTTTGCAAGACACCAAATTAAAGCAATGAAGACAACTTTAAATTACAATCAGAAGCTCCTACCAAGAACTATGAATGAGCCTTAGAGTCAGCACCATCTACAGATCAAATAGCAAACAGTTACTGTAGGGAGCTAGACTGCTACAGTACTTCATCTGTGTTTTGATGTGGCTCACCCTGCTAGAGACCAGCAAGTAGTATCCTCTCAGTACAGTGAGGAGCATCAACTGAACGATCAGTATGGTACATTTGTGGTTTTCTTTGAGATATGATGCGACCAAAGGGCCACTGTGGACATGTGGAACACACTGTATGTACAGATACCATTGGTCTGCTTGTCCAGCCTCCTAGATGAGTATGCTATCTATGCCAATGCATTATGTTGAACACAGCTTGAAGGTATCTGATTCGTTGTGCATATGATACATGAAGACTGCTTACATGTTTAAATGTGATGCCACGATAAGGTAATATCTGTGAAGAAAATGAAAGAAAACCCAAAACCACCAATACTCTTGAAGGACGCCTTGTGCATGTAAAGCAAAGAGGTAAGGGACTTGTGCTGGAGTCTCTGAATAGGGGAGGAAAGTTTCCTTTAAGTTTGGGAGTAAAGAATGCAGATGAATGGGAGAGCTGAACAACACTATCCAGATTTGATTTCTGGCTATTCCTCAGGGAAAGCAGGCCAGGCAATTCGTGAAGATGAGTTGCAATTTTCCTGTTACATGGTCCTTGATCCTCTGACCCTGCTGTCTCCACGAAGAAGCCTGTTGCAGAACTCCTTGTACAAGGTTAGTTTCCAGCTGACGACAGGGGTTTAAGTCTCTTCACTTCTGTTGAAGAGGATATTTTCAGGGCCAAGGGTATGGAGAAGGGCTGCAGACAGCCAATTACCTAAACAATTATCTTGAATCCTTAAGGGCATGGAGCACTCTGTCCCTCTGCTTGGTGGAGCGCTCAGTGCCCACAGCCCGGGTGCTATGTCTATCCTTCCCATGGATGATTCCACAGCAAAGAATATTTACTCTTATTTAACAGTGTAGTGGTGTACAGACTTGACTTACGACTCAACAGAGACTATATAGGGTGCAGACTTATTAAATAAATGACCAACAGGTTATGCCTAGTATTTAAATTAAAAGAGAAATATTTTATTTATTTTAAGAGCCAAGTCTGCAAGAATATAATGGAGGAAGTGGGCAGTGCCTTCATGTTGTCTTTAGAACTGACAATTCTGGTTGATTTATTTCAGAAATAATTAACATTTAGGGTATTATGGATTAAGTCAAAGGTTTAAACTGGATTCTGTCTGAAATGTCTAAAAAATAAGCCTTTAAGTCTTTGTTAATGTTGGCAAGTAACCTCGCTGAGTATAAAAGCCAAAGGTATGACTGACTACCTCACATATTTTACAACTGTTATACTAAATAGGTATTTCAGAATTTACATCCTTACAGAAGAATCCTTAAATAGACCTTCTTATGGGGCTTAAAACAAACATACTTTAGGACATATTTCCTGTTTTGTTACTGAATTTAACTATACTTTAAGAATTAAACCTACTTTTCCTTAAACAGAGACCTAAAAACATAACTTTAGGAGTACAGAGATCACAAAAAGCTATCTTCCTGTTTTTAACACACTGAAATTGTTTAATGAATACCCACAAATCTATACAAAAAAATCAAAGCACTTACTAATGTATTAGTAGTATATTTAGCCCTTAGACACAAAAGGAATGCCTGCATATTGCCCAAAATGGAAAATATCTACAAGTAAAATTAAAAAAATAATTAAATCCCAGTTTGTTGATTAGTTGTGCCTGTTACTTTTTTCTTCCTGCTTTTAGACACTGAAAAAGATGACACATTTATTTCCCTTTACCTCCTCTTGCATTGCATGGGGTAAATTCACAGGTCAAATTCATGCAAATATGTACAAACTGATTTATTTTGGTAGCATTTAATATTTCTCACCAACTTTCAGCACTGATGAGCAGCTTTCAATCTACCAGCAGTTAGAATTGCCTGTGAAATCTGACACTGTGAAGACCATGAAGTTAAAATTAATAACTCTTAAAGAAACTCTTATGGGTTTCCTGAGTTTCTAGGTGAGCAAACCAACCCTCCCACCACCAATTGTGATTCCTTTATTTTCAGCATCGTTGCCAGCTGATAGCACACACCAGTTACACACCTTAATCCTCACAGGGGCTTTCCAACAGCTTTCCAACTCTCTTACTGTTTCTTAGTAAGAACTTTCTCTTACTGTTTCTTAGTAAGAATACTGACGTTCCTCCTCCTCCCCCAACTGCTCAGCTGCACTCTTCATTTACAGATGGAAAACAAAGCCTGCTTCTACAGCGAAGGAAAACGAAGACACAGTCTTATAAGCCCCTGGCAGCAGAAAGAATCTCCCCTAGCACTTATTTTAAGAGGTGAGGCTCTGTTTCTGCACAACAGGTCAGAGCTAGAGATAGCAGCAGCATCCTGCTGGAGCCCATTTCTGCAACAAACCAAAGAATCGTATTTTAATCAGAAGTCAGTCACAGCTTCTACTTTATTTTGATATACTTGAAGGTACTTACAGTTCAGGGAACTAAATGCAGCTTGTTAAACAACCCCCCCTTTTCTTCACATTTTTTCTGTGACGTGCAATACAACTTTTTTACACACAAAAACCGTGGGCTGGACCCAGTGATCTCTTGAGGTCCCTTCCAGCCCCTAAGATTCTGTGATTCTGTGATGGAACCAGATTAAGTTGATACTTGGGGTGGCTGGGTTAGTGAAATCCATTGGGGAATAGCTTTCAAAAGCACCCGGAAAACAGATTTCAAAAGGTACCTTTGTATCTAAGGACACAGGTAGGCCTCCAAAAGGGCTTCCAGGTGGATCTATTTACCACACCCACCACAGTATCTGGAGAGGAACCCTATTAGGATCTTTGCTGTAGTTTCAGGCAACTAAATGCCTCTGCATACTCCACGTTATACGAGCTAGAATCTACATTTTATTTTTAAGAGACGGTGTGACTCAGAAACATGAGGCCACAGTCGCACCAGTTGTTGCAGGAATTCACGTTCCCACTCCCTGTGCTGTCGCAGCCACCAACCGAGCCGGGCCGCGACTTCCCAGCCTGGCTTTGGAGCTCTCTGCCTGGGTTCAAAGAGGGGAGGCTGAGCGTTTATGACTGCTCCCTCCTTCTGTTTGCATATTTCAACCAAGCACCCACGAATGGATACTCGGGAAGGTATTTAGTTGGGAAACTTACACACTGTGCATGTGTAACATTAGCACACCGCAAATGCTAATACTGTATATTTAATATATCTAAACAGAAAAGCACCTGCCAGCAGGCACAGAGACCTTGTGGTTGTTTCAAAGTATTATATCTGAATGTTCACCCACTACAGCTGATACTTTGTTATTCAGCTTTTCATGTCCTTTTTTTTTTTTTGTACCTGAAACTCGCATTTTAACTTGAACCCCCCTGAAGAGTAAGCTGCACCTCCCTCCAAGGATCAGTACAAATCTTCTAGCACAGTACAGAATACATCTGCACGGGTATGAGTCTAATAAAATATATATAAGATCGTGTATGTGTACATCTCTTTCTATAAATCTGAGCTTGAGATAAGGCTCGACCCGCAACTGCAAGCACACAGAGTCCATCCAGAAGGGATTTGGTTTCCCCTCAAGCATCCAAGGAGCACACCCCAACGTTCACACTCAGGCCAGACTCTTGCACATAATTCTACAGAAATCTGCTTTGTTCTCAAGTGTTCCTCTGCTGTAGTTACTATCCCCTGTGAAAATGTTCTTTCTGTGGCCCTCATCATTTTCAGAATAAAGAATCCAAAATTAGTTGCAAGACCTGTGAGCATTCACTGTAAATCCACGAACTGGATGTACAAATTTAGCCTATACAGTATCCAGCCCAAATCCCACAAACTGCTCTGAACTTTCTTTTTTCTTTCTTTTTGCCAGCTATCTTTTGCAAAGCTGCCATCTCCTGCTTTCTTGCAAATTCATGGTTTTCAGGGGGTTCTTGTTTCTGCTGCCTTCTCAGATTACAATTTCTTTTGTGTTAATTAAGCTGAAAAATTGAAAGAATGTCGCTGACTCTACAAAGAACACAAAACAGGCTTGCTTGAAAAGCTAAAAATAGATTGTTCTGTTCGGAAGACAGACGACTCAGTCTTCAAACTATTTGTACAATGCGAATTAATTGCAGATGGCCAATTCATTTATTTAGACCTCTGTGACAGAAATGAAAGTGCTACTGCGACTGGTTATGTGCATAAAGCTCCTTTCAAGCCCTTGGGTCTAATCAAAAACCGAAGTTCCATATCAGTATTTTCTGGACATTAATTTGTCAAAGTTTTTTGACCCAGTTCCCTCTCCCCAGTCTCCCGGCCCCCTCCCAACATCTCGGATTTAAGACGTGAGACCGATGTGCACAAACCAAGAGCTACAACAGCCTGATCACATTTACTTCTTGCACTCACAGTGTAGGTTGTGAATCAGTTACATTCCTGTGATAAAAACTATATCTGATTGTGATGTAAATGTTCTAACAAAAACCACATAGATTATTTATTTGAAATTAACACTGCGCATCTTTTTCATGCCTCAATATTTGTTTTAATTACTATTTTAATTGTTCCTTTTTTAGTCCTTTTCCTTAAAAACAAACAGAAGTTTAATTTTAAAAAAAAAGTTATGGATTTAATGGGAAAGAATTCAGGAAAATCTAAATGGAAGCTGATACTCCATCCTGGCTTTTATTGTTAGATAAACGGGAGGTTTCCAAAAATATCATCTATTAGACCAGGGTTTATAAACTGTAGCTGTGAAATAAAAATATCATTGAACTAGATAAATTGTTTGGGATACAGAATGATCTGTACTAGAACTTTACAGCAGATCCTGACCAGCATGAGGCCTCCTTTGTGCTAGAAAACTAGAAACGTTGTCATTTGGGAGTATAAATAATGCCAAGAAAAAGAAACTAAATATCAGAGTCCCTTTTCTCCAACTCCAGTGTCTTTCCTTTGCGATTTTACTACTTTACAGTCTCTAAATCCTTGTTTGCAGTCTTGCTGACTTGAAAAATGTGCAAAAGTTGATCCACACAGGGTCTGAGCTATGCGGGCTGGTAGAAAACCTCCCAAGAAGTTTCAGGTGCTGTGATATCTGGCATGCTGATAGTATCACAGATACTACATTTTCTCTGTTACTTTTTTTAAATAACATAATGTTGCTGTCTGCATTTCAAAGTATTTATATTACATCTTAACGTCTTTAAATCACGACTGGTGTTTTTTAAAGGCATTAAGTCTTGTAAGCCAAAAATACAGCTTGATACAGAAGTGAATTTAATTTTCTGCCTAGACAAACGATCATAATCTCTTAAAATTAAAATACCAGCCCTCTCCACTGTTCAGGCTCCTTCCGAAATACCTCTTATGAAGTTACTTAAGCTTAGTGGTTATGACAGATTTAGAAGGGGGCAGACATCATCCTCCATGCTATATTTTAAGCTGTATTCCATTTCTGCGATTTCATCCAAACCCCCACCAAGTGCAAGGCAAACAATTTGTTTTCAAGCAATTCATATCAGGCTATGAAGTTCAGCTACAGCATCTTCCTTCTGTTTTTATTGACTACAAAAAGAAGTTTCAATAGAGCTATAAGTTCCCTAAAAAGAGAAAAATCCTTTCCAAGGAAAGAAACTCTATAGGATGCCTTTTGAAGATGACTTCTGTCCTGCATGCTTCAAAATGTTTTCATATTTTTTCCTGGAAAATATACAGGTGATACTGAAGTGGAGCTGAGGACAATAAAGCTGCTAAATAACAGAAGTCACATCACCTGCTTTCAACTACATCTATTAAAAAAACGGTTGAGTTCTCGCATCAGTTCAATCCAGGCAGAGATCTGCCAAGCTAAGGTGACGGTCAGAGGAACACTCTAAAATTGCCACGCACAACCCGCTCCTCTAATGAAGTTATACGTGTCCCCATTTAATTTTGGTGGTAAACTGAAATCCTTTGGTCACACAATCTGCTGCTGTTCCGCAAGACATCTAGTAAGGAAAATGCTGTTGGGGAAACACCATCAAGCAGCAGCCAGCATACACCAACCAGATGTGTCCTAATGATGAGATGCTTGAAAAAGAAGAGCAACAAAGCTGATTTTTTTTTCCACTGTGGATTTTTTTTTTATTTATACTCTGTGGTGGGGCAGCCTCCATAAGGATCATGTCCTTACACAGGCACATCTACCTCTTCTCAAAAGAGAAACATCTTTGTTTACCTAAACTATTTTTGCTAGACCTAGTTTTTGCTAGTTCTAAAGAGTTTTGCCTTGCTTGTAAACACCAACATCTCTGACAGGAGCACCACCTTTGAGTGGCCACAGAGTGTCTTGGTAGACCTCATAAAGGTGACATGCACACATGCATATATATCTATCTACATGTTCACTGCTTGTCGAAGTGAATCATGTAATCCAAGGTCTTTCTAACACAATGTGCTCAAAGCATTATCTATTAAAGATAGAGGACAGCAGGAGTGGAAATTTTTTGCAACAGAACCAAGGCTGGGGTTGTGATACAAACCAGTAAGTTTATCAAATGTCAGGGCTGCAGAAGAGGAGGGTTGGACCTAAATAGCGTGTTGGTCCCCTCTTGGTTCCCTTTCCAGCCCCCATAGGGTTTGCAGAACCTCTGGCACTGCAGACTCCATGCAGAGCTGGAGGAGCAGTTCTTACAGACTCTGAAAGAGCCAAGCACCAGCCCATGGGGTGACTGCACTTGGGTGCGTGTGCTCCACTGAAGACCAGGCCGAGAGGGCTGAAAGTTCAAGACAGCACACAAAACGTGGAAACACAGATGCAGAATACACACCACCACCACACACACTGTCAGTCCCTCATGGGAACAGTCAGGAGACCAACCACTCCATCCCTGCGTGGTCAGATAAGAGCAACAAACCAAGGGAAGTAAATTAATTGTTGGAATAATATTCTATAGGCTCAGGTACAATGTGAACAGATTTCTCAGACAGCAAAGGCTGTTACACATTTGTAATGAGAAGAGTCATTAAGTGTCCGTACTTCATTAATTTCTTTGCCAGGACACCACAAGAAGGTACAGCTTGGCTGTAAACCCACAGCTCACAGAAAGGCCCAGCAACTCAGCACGC
Source organism: Laterallus jamaicensis coturniculus (assembly GCA_022605575.1). NCBI lineage: Eukaryota > Metazoa > Chordata > Aves > Gruiformes > Rallidae > Laterallus > Laterallus jamaicensis. Next base: position 5,669,048 of record JAKCOX010000029.1, read on the forward strand.
AGCAGTGACACCTTTGTTATAAAGCCAGAAAGTGGGGTTTTTTTGTTGTTGATGAAGTGGCTTTTAATGGGTGAAGATGTAAACGCAGTGTCTGTGTTCTCATCCTGATGCTTGGGGGGGGAAGGGGAGGAGGAAGAGAGAACAAGACAGAGAGCACTTAAATCCCCTTTCATCATTTTTTTCTGAATTTGTAAGATTTTGGGATAGCAGGACTTTGGGTACACCTTCTTTCTCACGCTTTGAGTACGTTCTGAAATAATTTTTAAACCCCAAGGAATGTCAGAACTCAGCACTTCCCAGCTGGCAGCACAAACAGGAGACGCGTCAGCCCTGCACTCCTCTGTCCCCTCTCCTGAGCCCCACACTTGGATATTGAGGAATCTCAGCAACTCCTGAAGCAGAATGAAGTCAGAGAGTTTACACTAGTTCTCACGTATCTACGGTCCCTGTCCTAGCAGAAACTTGTCTCTGGATGCAATCAGACATCAAGGAATAGCATAGCTTTAAAACCAAGATGACAGAAATCAGGTTCTACCATTTATGAAAAATTAAAGGAGAAAAACCTTCTTTGTACAGGCTTCTCAAGGATTGAAAAATCAAGATATCCCACTGTTCCTCAGGATGAGTGAGGAACTGCAGCATTCATGTTTTCAAAGGTCGCTGCCTTGTTTTTGTTTCCCCATCAGGTTGCATGAAAGGAGCACTTTCTTTCATTTTGTTGAAAATCCAAGCCATCAAATAAATATCAACATGGCTAAACTAAAATAAATCCATCAGCCTGTAAATTTTTAAATAAATCAATATACTGTTATGTTTTCAAACAGTATAAGACAAATTTCTCCCCCTCTATAATTCAAAACCAGCCTTAACCAATTACTTCAAACTTTTCCCCAGACGAGACACATCTCCTTTGGCTCAACATTTCACATGAGAATTTTCAAGCCAAAAAGGAGTTTCTTCCACAGACAAAACTGGAAATGAGAGATTAAAATCGCCCTAATGATAGGTAGTGGCTTGTGCCTTTCAACTATGGATCCATGCCCGTATCTCTCTAATTGTGACAATATTTTTCCAAGCAGAGTATCATGTTGTATGTAACACTGAAACTTCCTGGTCTCTACTCCTTCTCTGCTGCATGGTTACCATCTTATTTTTATAAGCATTCCATTCTGGGGCTGGCCCTTCAGCTTTGGCAGAGCCAGGCAGCTTCGGCTTTAAAGCGGCTATTTTGCAACTAGCTGCTGCTTGCTGCATCTTTCTTTTCTAGCCAGCAAGTACCTGCAATGTTTTTCCTCTCCAGTGCCTGAGAAAATGGCACATTCTCACAGGTGCTGTCCCTAAAACAGGGCACGTAGTGGGAATAGCCAGCAGGAACTTGGACCGTGCAGGGAATCACCTAGGTGGTTTCATTTCTGGTTGATTTTGGTGGGTTTTGGGTTGGGTTTCTTTTTTTTTTTTTTTTTTTTTTTTTTGGAAGAGCTGCAAAATGGCTGGTTTTAAACAAGTTCATTAAAAACAATAAAATTCTAGATTAACATCCTGCTCACACTGGCACTTCTGTTGCTGGACTCGTCAGGCACTTGCATAAAAGGATAGTTTTCATTGTCAACCCCCCCCCCCCAAATCAGTGGATCAGCATCAGGGGGGCTGTGAATGGCACCACCGGGCACCTCTCAACTGGCTCAAAACTAGCAGTCTGCAGGGCAATGGCAGCAAACTTTGCTTAAAATATTAAGCAAAGTAACTACTGTATGATTTAACTTCACTTGGGCTGTTCCGTAGCGAGCATCTAGCCCTTTACAAATAATAATTAACGTTCTATTTTTCCCTTGAAAGCAAACAAACAAAAAAACCCAAAAGAGCAGATTTAGAGCACCCAACACCCCACGGTGCCTGGAGAGGAGGGCTGCCCATCCAGCACTGCTGGGACAGAAGCCTCTTCGTACAACTCTGTGCCCACACAGCTTGACATGGTAGTTTCCTTCCCACTTTCCTCAGCCTTTTTTACTGCTGCAGGGAAAAGTCACACACAGAGGTAAACACCACCCAGGAGAAAAATTCAACCCCGGTCACTGTCCCAGAGGCACCTCAGCCCCTGATGCACCCAGGAGCCTGCAGTACATTTTTGGCTGATCCTTACTCCAGATCAGATATCGTCACTAAGGCAGTAGTAGTCTGTCATGGGGTTTTAGCAGAAGTTACTCGCTGCTCTGGCAGGCGGTCACTAGATTACGAGAATAACACAAATGACAGGCTGGGTGTCTCCTTGCTGTGCGGACACCCTGCAACACTTGGATAGAGCAAAGCATTCAGATTAGTGTAGGGATGAGCTCGATATAAACCCATATATAACACAAATTATGTGTTATACACATAATTAATAAATAATAACGCATATTAATAAATAATGCCTCTGAACCAGCACATACACTGCTGACATGCTCATCCTTATCCTCTACTGGCTATCCCACCAAGGCAAGGCGTCCTGTGTGCATGGGACCCTCTGGTTGTTTGATTTTCTAGAGAACCCCAGCATCACGCCTTCCCCATCTGTATTCCTGCTTCACGCTTCTATTGGAAAACTCTGAATTGATGGGAAAACACTGGGAACCTGCCTGCATAAGGACTGCAGGCATACCTTTCAGTGGCGACTGCAGCGACAGCGTCCCAGATACTGGCATGCAAACGAACGTAACAAGCATTCAGCTTTGCTTATAAAATTCCCATATTCAGCACTGCCACAACACATAGCTCTAAAAATTAGAGTGGGGTTTTTCCATATATGGGAAAGCTGACCTGCTGCTGCTGTACCAGTGGCGTCCCACTCCCTGGGCAGCACACAGAAGAGGAGCTGGAGCCTTACAAACTCTGCCTGATGCTTTGGCCCTGCTCAGCAGAAAGTCTTGGTGCTCCCTGGGGTAGGCTGGGGCGATGCAGTGCAAGGAGCCACATTATTCCTGTAGGTTTTCAGTTCACAGCCAGTTTGACTGAATCCGTAACAAACAAGCTTTTCCAGTCCTATCTAAAGCATTTTTCTTTCAGTCTAAAGCATTTTTCCAGTCCCTCAATCTAAAGTTGCACTTATACATCCATTACTTCAGCGCCTAAAGCAGGGCTGATGCAAGGTCTAAGCATCTGTGTCCTCTGTGCTTGGGCTTTACTCCCTTCAAAGCCTACCTGGGAGCTCAGGACCTCCACCCCAGACACCTCAGGTTAAGGGACCATGTTGTTGGGCCAAGTTTTACCACTCACACATGATGCGTGACCCCTGTGAGTGGCTGTTCGTAGAGCTAGTGCTAAGGGACGTCTCCTTGGGGCTGCATGAAGGCTTTGGCTGCCAGGCCCCTGACGGAGGGCAAAGGACCACGCACAGGGGCTCCCTCAGAACTACTGGCAGCAGCTGTCAGTGCTTTGGGGGAATATCCTGTTGTTTTGCATCTATAGAAAGTGCAGAGAAACCAGCGCCAGCAACTGCGGCAGAGCAGCCAGGGCCGTTGCCGGCAGCTGGAGAGTTTTCTCTGGGAACAGTTTCTTCCGTGGGTTTGGTAACACACATTGCCTTTAGTACTCCTGACACAACCAAAGAGCCTATCTGCTCACAAAATCCGAACACCGGGTACCCGTACGAGCAGCAGTGTGTATTTATAAACTCCTCACAGAAAAGCAGGATAAGCAGGGCTGGGACTATCCAGCTGCAGCTCCAGTTATGCCAGACAGCTGCTCTGTCACAACCGCCGGGAGAAAGCTCGCTTCATTGCAGGGGATGCCCTTAGACACTCGGCAGAGGCTGCTCTGGCAGTGAGATGTTGCTTAAGGGAGAGAGATCTTTGAGAGGTGATTTTTGAAGATCCCAGTGATGTGCTGGATACCTGGCTACAAACTGACTGCAAAGGGGGGAAAATAAAAAATACATCTGGATACGCACTATTAATCAATACACAATCCTGACTACATATTATTATTATTTTTCACAGCTGTTAAAACCAAGGAAATCAATCAGACCTGACGTCCAAGCTTCATGTTTATATTCTGCAGGTATCAGACCTGCATGGGGGGAACAGAGCTGGGGCTGACAACCTCCCACCCCAGTAGGGAACCCCACTGGCAGCTCCCCCACTGACCACATCAGCTACGGCAGAGACCAGAGCTGTAAGCAAGAGCGGAGACTTCAACAACTACAATTAGTATCTCACTAGAGGAACAGAACCAGCACGTTCTGAGAGAAGGAATTAAAACTGTAGGTTGGTAATCACTCTCAGTTTTGTTACTGACATGGAAACAAACTATTTCTGTAACTGAAAGCCCTGCATCACTTTAGGAAATGTTAATTATATCAGTGGTTTTACTGTAATAAGTTTCTTATTCCTTTCCAGTTTTCTAAAGCCTTAGGAATATTTCGAAGGGAATCCTTCCCAAATATGCAAACAGCAAGTCAATACGCTGAGGGTTTTTGCCAAGCTTCCTTCTCCCTGCATCTCTCACTCAAGAAAAATATTTAAAATACATTAAAATAAATAGAAAGGGACCAGAGGACTAGAGTTTAGCAGGTCTGGTACTGCCAAATAGCGATAGATAAATCATACTCCTTGCTAAACTAGCCCTATGTTCACACTCATCCAGTATGGCCTCCTGATGCTAACGTGCTCCCCTGTAGCAAGAAGCAAATGAAATGTCTGCTCCTGCTCTTGCACACAGGAAAAAGAGCGGTGCACAAGTTGGGAAGGAGCGAGCAGATCTCCAGCAAGCTCCAGGCAGGGGCTGCTCCAGCTGCTCCGAGACACTGGCTGGTGGGGTTTACTTCTCTGAACTGTGTCAAGAATAAGTTGGGTTTCTGTTCTTTCCCCGAAGACTCTCAGCAATGCCCTTGTTTTAAATAACTGGCTCTCCCTGAGGGAAAAAAAAATAAAACCAAAATCCCTGGGGATTTTCCCTGGGGAAAAAGGATCAATAACAGATGTCATAATTAGTATCTCACTAATTGCATTCCTTCTTTTCTTTAGAAATGCCATGCTACAGCTTCTCAGAATATCAGTTTTCCTTGTGCTCATTTTTTTTAGAATCTCAGAAAATTTTGAAATCTATTTGCACTAAGATTTAGGACTTTTAATTTTTAGAGTCAAAACCCAAATTATTTGGTATTACTTTCTCCCATCGTTTAAGATTCCTGAACTTCTAGTCATGACTGCTGCTATCAAATTCCCTTCTTTTCCTTTAGAAGTAGACACTGCAATGGCATGTTTAGTATTACAGCTCACATTTAGGACAAAGCTGGCTCCTTAGCACTGAGCCAGTATAAATGTACAGAGTAACCTTCAGATACATGTAAAGCAGTGTCATGCGTCTCCCTGCCTTTTAGCACTGAGCTTCTAGTAACAAAATTAAGTATGCTAATCTGATAATCATGTAATTCCATTCACGTGAAAAAAAATTAAAGAACTCTAATTTCTAATTTCTAACTAATTTCTAAAACTACATCAGAATTATTAAAAGCATCGACTATTGTCCATCTTATTAATTTGTGTATAGATTTGTAATTATAACACAAGGAAGAAACATATTATCCAATAATTTAAATTAACATATTATATTTATGCTCTCTGGAACACATTGTTTTAAGGAGGAGGGGGTCAGGTTCCAAAGAAAAATGCAAATATCTAAAAGGTTGATACAAAACTCCCCACGCCCCTTTAGGTCCTCGCTGTGCTAACACGCAGTGAGAAAAGTTTACCAGGAAAAATGATAATTATCTTCTCTCTCGAGATTTTTGGCTTTGCAATTACTGCCTTAATTTTTTTCTAACAAAAGATAATTCTTCTGTTAAGTTTCTAGAGAACAGAACTGAATTCCCTGTGAAAATAAGGCTGAACAAACAGGGAATGCAAGAGCTCAGATGTGGCTTTAAAGAGATCCCCGTCAAACAATCACTAATACTTTACATGCTCTCAAAACTGTCTAATATATTCCTGCATAAAACAAACACAGTCTCTCTGATATTTCAATAATACAAGTTATCCCTTCTAAATAAAATATCAAGGTATTACTGTACTCTAGGTTCTGATACTGGCATATTTTATATTATTTTAGAGGGTGGTAAAAAAATCCCCACGGATGTTTCAGTACTTGCTGTGCATGTCTGCACCTTGAGAACAGGCACCTCAACAGCACACTGCTGGCAGGAGCGTGGGTTAAATTTTACTGCTCACGGTGAACAATCACAGGATTGATTTCTTGAAAGCTCAGGCAAATGAAAAAAACAACAAAAAATACAATTGTGGAATTCTGTTATCTAAACCAAGTTAATCTCAGCTAGCTGTTACCAATTACCAACATGAAGAGACATGCCACCTGCCTTCTCGGGGTTGGGAAAACAAAATATTAAAGCAGTTATGAACAGGAGCAAAATACCTCAAGAAGGCAATGCTAACAGTTTACCAACTGGCAAGTTACTGGGGCCATATGCAGAAATACAGGAATTCCATATGCTACAGGTAGACACCTTTATGCCCCAGCACTGAGAAAAAAATTTTCCCTTTTTTTTTTTTAAACTTTCACTCCTGTGCCACCAATGCAATTTATAATTAAATACATATAAGTCAACAATCCCTTACCACAGTCAAAACCGGTAAATGACTGACCAATGCACCCTTATTTCTGAGAAGCAAAATCTTTCATACCTATGCTAGGCAGCAAATTAATACACCTTTTAAATAACTCTTACACTCCTTCACAAGATTTATCAGCTCAGTTTAATTTCTTTGCAGACTCCCAAGGGATTAATTCCAACTACATTTGAGCTGTTTTCTCCTAGCTCTGCCTGAATAAATTATGGAGGGCAACAAATACTAAGTATGTAAAAAGGTAACAATTTAAAAATGAGAATTCCTGGAAAAAACGCTCTTTAAGTGTTAAATTCCCTAAAGAATAGAAACGGGCAAGATGTGTTTCAGACATCTGACTATTAGTCAACTATTGTTAAAGTGATCCAATTATTAAATAGGCAAGAATTATTTATTTTACTTATATAAACTATCCCTCTTTGCTGGGTCTGGAATAAATTAACACATCCACATGTTTCTTTGCTTACTATGCCAAGAAGAATGACTAATATTTTTCTATAATAATATTTTGATAAGAAAATGAATGTTCAGTTTAGATTCATAACAGGAGTTTATCGTTTTTATGTGCTGAATCAAATATGAAATGATCAAATTAGAAGGCTATGAACAAACTAATTTAAAACCAAAACAGTTCTGCTCAAATACAAAAAGTATTGTTTTTAGCTACTCTACCAAATGAAAGCATATTTGTGCTTTCAAAAATATACTGGTTAAAGGATTTAGACAGGCTTCATATGAAATACATTTAAACTTCAAAACTAATTTAAAATGATCTAGAGAAACAAGCTGTGGAATGTCCAATCCTTTAAAAAAAAAAAAAGTAATTAAATGCTCAGGGCTTAGTTTGCTAAATACAATTAAGGGCATGTGCCTCCTTCCTTGCTTTGCCAGATAAAACACCCTCCCCCTTCACCTCCACTCATACCCACCTCTGAGGCTAACGCCAGACCTGAAACAAGGGGGAGGCATCAACCTGCGCGTTAAGACCAATGATTTCCAGATGCATCAGTCAGGTCTCAATACAGAAACTCACGTAATCTCATTTATCGTGTTTGGTTTTGGTGTTTATTAGCCAAGGAGCATACAAACACAGGAGTGCCACAGGCAGGGTGGGTTATTGTGCACAGCTCTACTGGGTGCTGTGCTGGGTCCAGCCTGCCAGGACATTTCCTCCATCCAAAGCCCGTCAAGATAACTAACCAGAGAGGAGATGTTGCAAAACGCAGCCCTGAAACACCCAGCGCCTTCAATCACGGTGATAAGGAGCTGGGTGAGATTAAAACTGTAATTGCCCCTAAACTACAGGACCTTCTGTTTGTCCCTGTCCTTTGGTGGAGCAGCCTCAGGACCCACATCTGCTCGTCCATCACAACTGTTTCTGTCTCTGTTATCTAGTCCTGTCAAAACAAGCCAAGTTTATAGCCGGAGCTGCTAAAAGGTCTCCAGGGAGATGTCTGCAAGCCCTGCTGAGCATCTCCCTTGCTCCCCTGACCACCCCACCCCAGTGGCCTCTCCTCCTCCCTGACCCCCTCCCAGCACCACCATCACACCCGGAGCCCTCAAGATCTCCAGCCCCACCAAGAGAAGGGACCAGCCAAGACTCTGCTCAGCAGAACAAGCTACTGGAGGTCTCTCTGCCCTCTCCTACTGCCCAGTTTGCTGCTTCCTCCCTTTGCCATCCCACAGTCCCTTGGAGAAGAGCCTGCAACTTCTCATATGCAGGGAGCCCCGGCGCTCCCTGACACCCCCAGGCTGGCTGCTGCCCCTGAGCCGCATCTCTACATCTGTGGGAGGTTTATCATCCATCTGCCCGGTGGGTTCGTTGTTGCCAGGGCTGAGGGGGCTGGAGCAGGACGACAAGACTGAAGCCTGCACTCCTAGAAGCGACAGAAGGGTCTTAAAAACCAACGCCAGAACACCACCATTAAAAAAAACCCCCACAACCAGACAACAAAACCAAACCAAACAACCAGAAACAACAACAACAACAACAAAAAAAATCAAAAGAGCCCTCCCCCCCTCCCAAAAAAAAAGTGAAAAGACAAAAAAAGTGAGAAACAACCCCAAGGACCTTCTAACCGGTGTGTCCCAGGACTACGGGAGAGGCTCAGCAGAGGACTTTGTCCCCCTTCTCTGGCACAAAGTTTCAGCAAACAAACAAGCAAACAAAATCCATAAAACCGTCAAAAAGCAACCAGAGCTCATCCTGCGCGGCAGGCAGGGTGCTGCTCTAACGTTTGCAAGCCGCGGAGGGGTTTGCTTTGGGATTTCTTGCTGGAGAAGGAACAGGGAGCAGGGCAGAAGCTGATCAGAAGGGAAAAGTTCCCAAGAGGGTTTCGGCAGTTACTGCACATTTATTTCACCAGATGCTATTTTTAACCCCGCTGCTACTATTTTTACCCATGTCAGTGTTTTCCATTCGCTGAACTCTGTCCCCACGCAGGCAGGGCTCCGCTCCCCCCCATCCCACCGCGGCCCCTCTCCCCCCCCCCCCCTCCGGCTTCCTGCCGGCCCCCCGCCCCGGCCCCCGCTCCATCCCCCACCCCGCTCCTCCCTCCCGCTCTTGCACTGCTTTTCAGGCTGCGCTTTTGGATCCTTAGCCGCCGGCAGAAAAGCCCCGTGGCTCCCCCCCCATCCCGCCCCGCCTTTGCACGGAGATCCAGCTCCATCTCTCCCCGGATCTCTGTATCTATATAAAGCTGCACGCAGCCAAGTCCAAAGGCCGCCAGCGCCCGGCACAGCCCCGGCCCGAGCCCTCGCTCCTCTCCAAACACGTTCCTGCCAACGGGATGGAGAAGGGAGGGGGAGAAGGGGGGGGGGGGGGAGGAGAGAGAGAGGGGAGGGAAAAAAAAAAGAAAAAAGCAAAGCAAACAAACGCCACTGTTGCTAAGTTTTGCACTTTATACCCTTTTATATTTACAATCCTCTCTGGGCTAAAAATAGCAACACATGAGCCATTTATAACTGGCCGGACGTGCCCTGAGCCGCCGGCGGGGCCCTGGCCGGTGCAGGGAGCCGCGTTCCTTCTACCTGAGCTCATCCCCCGCTTAAAGGGCTCGGGCAGCCCCGTCCCACGGCGGGCATTGAGTGCCGCTGCCAGGGCACGTCAGGAGCGGGGCGGGCGGGAAAGGAGAGAGGAAAAATAAAACAAAAAACGAAGAGACAAGTCACCCGCGCAGGCTGCCCCGTGCCCTCCTTGGCTGCCTGGGAAATGTACACAGCGGGGAAAGCTGAGGTGGTCCGGGGCTGGCAGGCGGCCCCGGAGCAGGGTAGGACCTCGCCTGGCAGACAGCAAGAGGGGAGGTGGGGGGGGGGGGGGCGGCGGGAGCAGCCCCAGCTTGACTCCGTGCCTGAGCAACACGTTAATTCACTCCAGAGGAGCGGTGGGAGCCACAGACCCGGGCCCAGGGACGTGTCTGAAGGTTGCTCCGGAAACAGCTTTCAGGGTGATGCGGGACACGGCTCCAGAGGTGCCTCTAGAAACAATGCTGGAAAGAGCTCCTGGTTTGACTCCAGGCAACGCTAGATGTGGGTTTGGGGTTTGGGGGTGGAGAGGGGTCGGAGCCGGGTCAGGGCGATGCTAGAGTGGGTGCTACACATTGGTCTAGAAGGGGCATCACAACTGGCAAAGATGTAAATGTACAGCATTACCCGCAATGCGTATTCACACAGGAGATTTTAACATGGGACTTACTCCTTCCCTGTTACTCATTCCCTCTGAATCCCACCTTAAAAATTTCCACCAGTGCCCGTGCAGGACTCACAAACTGCCTGCACAGCACCAAGAGCTGCAGGACCCAAACGAAGTCCCAAGGGCACGGCCCAGCACCCGGTTCAGCAGGAGCCACACCTTCCACTCAGGGAAACCAGGTGCCACATTAATGCCACCTCCCACCTCATACCGACACGCCGTAGTGTCTTAAAATTTCCTGCCTTGGAAGCACAGGTTTCCTCGCTTCCTCCTCTTGTTACGAAAACAAAGCATCCCAGGGTTCAGAGGGAGGAAGACAACTTACTCATCGCCAAGCAGTGACAACAAAACACACCACCACCCACAAACAGCAGTATTTTAGCGCTGTTCATCACTAACGTGCCAATCCCAGACACTTAAAAATAAGGGGTCAAACTCTCCCCGTGTTATGAGACTTTAAAGGAAAATATACCTTCCAGTTACGAGCCTTTTGGGCACACTTGAAACGTTTTTCAGTACTCTGAGGAGCTAGAAAATGTGGTTTGTTTGGACTGACAGCAAAAGTTCAATGCCAGTGCTCCATGGATTGTAGCTGAGGAAAAAAGTAATAACCATGGTGGGACCCAGAGAAAAAATGATTGTAACACTTGGCAACATCATTACCTGCATTTATTCCTCCTAACAGCCCCGTTTCAGTTGCTTTTCTGATATTATTCTTGATTTTGACTTCTCAGTGGGAAATCACATCACCTCATGTCTTGTCTGCACAAGAGTTTTCAGGCTGCGTTTTCCCTCCATAGTTCCCTCTACCACGTATACACTCACATCGCTTTGTTTATACAGGAACAAAAAGTGTCTATGTGTACCCATGCCTTTCCAAAATTTCACATATCACCAAAACAGACGTGCAGAAAGCTGGTCAGGCTTTTCCTGGAGCCGTACTCATTGTATGCATTATAACATTTTTGTTATAATATAGAGAATTTTACCAATTTCCACAGTCTTTAGCAGCCTGGCAGAGGCAGGGGTTCACACTAACCACCTCCCATCATCTGACACTAGCGATCAAGTGTCATTTTCAAACTCCTTTCAGAAAAGCTAAAGAAGCACCCAAAAAAAAAAAAAATCACAGAAAACCATGATCCTGAAAGTCATTAATATGAGAATGCAGCAGTGGTTCTGCAGGAGCACATGGTTCAAGCAGGGAAAGGGAAACTTTGCCACATCACTATCAGTGTTGTAAAGGTCTCTGTGTTTGTAAAAATCCAGATTATCTGTCCTTTTGGTCTTCAAATTGTTGCTCCACAAGCGTGCATTCAGAAGACAGAGGGAGATGTAAGCATCCCTGCATAAACCTGTCTCATTGCAGTTGCCATGCAAAATATTTTTCTGAGCAAGAGTGCATCCAGCCCAAGGGCTAGCAGGACTTTCTAACCAGGCAGAGGGGAAATCTCTGCAAGAGGCCCCAATTTCCCATGGAAGTCACCTGCCCCCAGGTTTCAAAAGCAGAAACAAGAAAAAAAAAATACAGCTTCACTCAAGCTATGTATAATTCCTGTGCAGTAATGTCAAATAAATTGATATGATTAAGGCAAAGTACAACACAAGGAATTTTTTTTTCCTGAGGTGCAAATAATACCCCATGGCAACGTAAAAGCCATGGCCAGAGGAGCCATGCAAACCCCAGAGCTGGGCAGGCACAGTCCCAGTTTTTCCTTTCTTCTGAGTGCATCACTAAAGAGTTATTTTGCTGAGAGTTATTTTGTCCTTGTCCCACCAGGTCCAGGCTCCTGGATCACAGCCTCCCTGTACTCCTGCCCTATGCACTTTGCAGAGGCAGCTGCCTGCCTCTTTCTCCCCAGCCAGGAGCTCCTCTCCCTCCCAGCCCTTCTCGAAGCACGTCTCTGTTTACAACTGCTTCCCAGCCACACAAACACGCAAGCCCCATTAGTTCTTTGCTCCTTGACTCCCCTGGCTCCTTCTCATTTTCAACCTCTTCTTTCTTAACCTGAACCCCACCCTCCGTCCTTGCAGCTTTGGCCCCCTCTTCTGTTAGCAAAACCAAACTCCCCGGTCATGTTCCCTTGGAGGTTTGCCAACTATTCATTAAGTGGAAATGCCACTTCATTTCCCACCCCCAGCCCTTCCTCTTCCCCCCCTCCCTTTTTTTTTTTTTTTTAATTTCTCCCCCCTCACCCTCCTTTCTGGAGGGTGATGGCAGCGCATTTGCAAAGGGAACAAAGAGAGAACACATCCCTGCCAGATGCTTGGTGGTATCCACTGCAGCAGAACTCTACGGGCTCCACCTCAGCTCTTGGAGCTGCTTCTGGTGTTAAGAGTGCCTGTCTTGAGCTTCTCTATATTAAAGAGTAAAGGTGCAGAGATCTCACCACCCCAAGGACTTGCCCATATCCACCCCCAGCCTGGCAGAAGCAAAGGGGAGGGAGGATAAAAGGGAGCATGTGCATCTGGCAAAAACACACTTCAGTCTTAATAACATGCATACCCCCAGAAGAGGTTCTTGGAGATTGTTTCCACTCTGAAGCACTTCCACATTTCTACCAACGCTCCTGACCGGGGAACCCCCTTTAGATTTGCTATTGCTGCTTCCAGGTGTCACAGTGCAGCATCTCCTGTGAAGCCAGGACTGGGCATTTCACCTTCAAAGAAAGACCAGAAATCCAGCATCTCTACCTGTGGGGATGGCACACAGGAATGCAGGGCAGGATTAGGGATTTGAGAGATGAAACTGAGACTGCAGCAGTGCGCTCACACACACACATGCAAGAATTCAAGTGGGAATAAATGGGGAGAACTCTAATCCCAGAGCTGTGCAGGGTATGGGGCAGGCCGGTCCCCACGAACCAAACTGGGTGCGACAGCAGTGAAAACCCACCTTTGGATGAAGCTGTATTTATTCTGGGGTAATTCCTTCTGGAATGGACTCATCTTCCTCCTTAAATGGATTAGAAGGTAATAAACCAGAAATAAAATTGTACATATACACAAATCCTCTACACTAAAATAAAATAACTTATGGTGAGGAATAAGAGACAGATGAGAGACAGCAACCTTCCCGTGAATACAAAGCTCCCCATCTTTTAAAGCCTGCCTACAGACATGTAACATGTAGCCCTTCACACATCACCCTCATGTTTTGGTCCAGGAAACTTTCTAAAGAGCCTGCTCAGTGTCCCACCTGGGGAGGGGGAGGGAGAAAAAAAATCTACATGTAATAATCAGGCACATCTTCCCCAGCATACCAGGGAGCATGAAGGCAGCTGTAATAGGGACTGACTGCACTCCTGTGGATTGGTAAAACTTCCAGCAACAGAAAAGCAGTCAGTTTTGCTTTGTCAAAATCCACAGGCTTTAAAACTTCTTTAAATGGAAAAAAAGGCCAAGTGATCCCAGGCTACTGGATCTCCAGATGGCCACTGACCTTTATGTTTGCTTATTTTAAAGATGTGTCACTATTTTTTTCTTACAAGTCAAACAATTGAATGATTTCTAAATTCTCTTCCCTCTGACCTCTTACTGCCCTCCAGTTTTATTCTAGAAATATCCATTTAAAACTCAGGAGCGGGTATGCCCCATGTATGTTGCAATCATTCATTCCATGCATTGCCATCACTATGCAATTGCTATTCCCTCTGGATCCTCAGAAACCCCCAGAAAAGGATGCTATAAAACATACATTTGTATAATATATGCAAGGAATATGAAACAGAGGCCTTGAAGTATTGTTACAAAAATAACCCTGAATAATTAGGAAGAAAGGGCATTCTCTTTACAAGGAGGGGTGTTATAAAGTGATGCTGTTTGCTCCCAGCAATGCCTCAAAACTTCATTTTGAGATTCCAAGTAATTATTAGGTGCTGTGCTTGCATTACACCCCTGGAATCATTCTCCTGGGCTAAACTCCCTTCCCCAGACACATAAGCATCTCGGAGACTCTGCTTTTGAACAAAGATGATCTGACCTGCTTTGATCATTCACACTGGGAGACCAGAGGGAGAGAGCTTAACAGGAGGGAATTCTTGAGAACAGAGGAAGTCACACAGCCAGCTTTGTCCGACAGCTAAAATAGATGCTGCAATTTTGGAAGCGACTGTGGCTTTATTGCTCAGAAGTTGAAGAGCCCGGGGCTTGCGACCTGGGCTCCCTCCAGCAGCTGCGTCAAGGAGAGCTGGAATTCTGCTGGGAAAACCACAGCAAGTCTGGGGGCTACAGGCTCCTTGCACAACCGTAAGGATGCTGGTATGCTTAGGATGGTGCAACACCTCTGGCAGACCACAACTGCTTTATATTGCTGTAGTTCTGTCCATACGGTTTATACCATTACAAACAGTGTACTGGTCCACAGCCTATGACACATGTTTGCCCCAGTATCAAATGATTACCATGTCTAAATCCAGACAAAGTCTCAGTTAAGGTAATGAGTCACACCAGAGAAGACTCTGCTCCATTATCTCCATAGCCTACACTAAGAAGGTGCCACAGGAGCTGAAGAACAGTTTATGAAGCCCTGTGCCGGGCTTTGCTGGCACTGAGCACCCCAAACTACAAACCTGTCCCATCACTGACCTGAAAGCTCAGGTCTGCCCAGGACTTCTTCCACCCTCACTTCCAACCAAACTGGTCCTGGGAACACCTTCCTTACCACAGAGCAATTAAAAAACCCCTCTAAAAACCAGCACACTTCCCTTTGCGCTGCTGATGGTTTAAACAGTCTCACAGATTCATGTGAGCACTCCAGATCACCCTAGAATTATTTACTTGCTCCGAGCTGAGCATGCTGAAGAAGAATCAAGCCCCACCAGATCAACCCCGTGTCACTCCATCAGACCTTTAAAGTGTCACAGCACTTGAGGGCGCTGCTGCAATAAATTTAACTCGCCCTAAAAACCTCTATACTTAGTTTTACTATGAATTAAGGACTCCTGTTAAAGTATCAGTGACCCGTGTTGACATTGACTTATATTATTGCTGTTACACAGTCGCCCCACCAGTTTGGTAAACAGTGAGCAGAAGTTAGTCCTAACACTTCATGTTCAAGGTTAGCAGCTAGTTATCTTTTCAGATATTCACCCAAAGTGATACAGTGGAAGGACAGCAATAAAACAGTTTAATTCAGAATTGTTTGGGAGGATTTTTTTTTCCCCAGTATAATTTATTTGCTCTGGGTGAAGAGGTGTGAGAAATCAGACCTGTTCAAGGAACTGAAAAGTGAAAACTGGGGTTTCAAGATGCAAACACCACTTTCTCTGAAGGGAGATACATGAGTTGCTGCAGTCTTTTATGGGCAAACTGATCACAGTGATTTGTTCTGGTTTTCCCCAGCCTTTAATAGCATCCTCCCTGCCAAGGCTCTTTGGCCCTCACAAATAAACCCACAGCCCTCCCGCACCTTCCACTTGCTACATCCCTCATGGTGTCCTTCCCACCTCCCTCCTTGCCAGTGCCAAGTCCTGCAGGATGCTAATGTGCAGTCTGGGATGCTCGGTGCCAGATCCAAGATCCACCCACATCAGTGATTGTTCTCTTCAGATTCCCCCCCAAGTACACATCTACCTCCAGCACTGGGTCATGGACACCTGCACTCTCCATGGGGTATGGCAATGGCTCGTTTTTCCCAAATTCATGGAACCAGTCCCCTGCTTTTTCCCTGCTCAGGTGTGAAACAGGCTGGTGGAAAAGCCGCATTTTGACTGGAATTACAACTTGTCAGTCTGAGAAAACTCTGTTCAGAAGTTCTGCCAATGCAAGTTTGACAACATCCTTTTTTTTTTTTTTTTAAGTCACAGGACTTCTGAATTTCATTCTCCTTCTCAGTTGTGAGCAGTGTGCTCAGTAGTTGATTCATTACATGTCTGTTTCAAAAAAAAAAATACATTAGGGGAGGAGAAAGCTGACAATTTTACACTTGAACTTCCAACCAGTGCTGACTGCTTAACAGAGAGAGTGTAAAAGAAAGCAGTGAAGACTGAAAAGAACTTTCACAACTTCTCTTTTTTAATATTCCTGCAGCACTGGGTTTCCCCATCATTTTCTTCAATGGTTGTCTGTGTCCTTAAGAATTTAATGTTTACAATCATCCTTGTCAGTGTTCCAGAAAATGCCCTGACCTTAATTTTGAGAACAGAAATATCCTAAAGCAAGTGTGCTGGACAACACACCCTAAAAGGATACAGACTGCTCTGCCAAAACCACAGCATCATTTCTGTAAGGACTACTGCTCCTGTGTCAGAAATCATCTGCAAGTGTAAAAAGGCAGGGACAAAGTTAACAATGAGGACGCAATCAACAAAAGATGCCCTAAAATCCACGTTTTCAAAGAGAAGATAAGAAAACAGAGCAAAGCCACTCAGTATTTTATCTGCAAATGAATGAATCCTTTCTTCTAGAGTGTTCTGTGATTAGAGTTCAGCTTTAAAAATAAGTAATAAACACTGCCTGTCCAATTTTAACAGTTCTTCCAGTAGTGACATGATATTAATCTCTGTTTATAGCTGGAAACCAGAGCAGCACACTTCACCCTTAAGTTTTGGCTTGCTGAAGCTCTTGAGAAGGCTCGATGCGACCAGACACGGCAGGCAGACTGAGGAGCCAAGCTGCTCCCAGGATCAGTTACCTCCCAACACAGCTCCATTTGGAGGGCTGGAAATCTTTCAATCTCCTGTCTTTTCCGGCCGACCCAGCAGAGCTGGCATCTTCTGCTAACAGCCAGCATAGTAATTTGCTGAGCTTCAGACTTAGCGTTTTACCAAGACATATGAAAACCTCCTACATCTGCTAGGTTCAGACCTTCTAGGAACAATTCCAATAAGATGCTTCATCTTTCCTGCTCCTTGCAAAGAAAAAAAATATTGTAAAAAAAAATAATCTCATCTATAATTGACCTTGACAGATATTGAGAACATTTGGCACCTATTAAAACCCCTTTAAGACAAGACCCCCTGAGCTATAAAAAGAAATGCAAATGGGAACTTGATACCATGCTTAGTTCACTGGAAACACTACCATGGTAGGTTCAGTCAGTTATTTTCCATTGAGAAGTTATCTTAAAATATGCCCAGCACTAACTTTTTAAATGTTTATTGAGTAGGAGCCTTCTGTTCCATCCTGCACATCTGCTTTCTGCAGGCAAACTGTTGAAAGAGAACCTGGCACAGTGACCTGCATAGCTTTGTCATCGTTCCTCAGGCTGTCCCACAGAGATGCACTGAGGACAGTCGGAGACATACAAAACTCCACCAAATTAACAAATATTCCTACTTCTAACTTACACAAGACCATTAAAGCCTCTGTCAGAGCACACTTAGGAGGCAGAGTTGGCAACTGTTGTCAGCGAGCATCTCTGTCTTGGTGGACACTGAAGTACCAACAAAGTCCCTACCAAAGGACAGGAGGCAAAAATACATCGGAGGTTTTAGAGGCCCAAGAACACCACTCCCACTTGAGAAATGGAAAGGTCCAGCTTGCAAACAGGGCAAGCCACCACTTGGAAATTCTTACTAATTAAAATCTGCTTAACAGTCACTTGAGTTAACCCCATTTGACACAAGCAGAGTCAGGAAAAGACCTCTGCCCCAACACCGTCCTCACCGCCGCAGTCAGCTCCTGTGAAGGTCCTTCCCAGAAATCAACATGCTGAGACATTTTGTTTTCTGTAAGCATCTGGGTTGACACATCATCACCTCTTTCAGGAGGGGATTTTGGGAAGCACTGGAAAGCTGCTGCTTCCCAAGGGACAGAAGCAGCATCTTCTTTACGCACAGCAGCACACGGTGGGGGGGATGAAGTTAAAAGGCAAACAGAAATCTCATCTAACAACACAGCGTGGACAACTTCCTAATGACCAAGACATGTTTTTCTTGTGATGTTTTCTCAGGAAAGCTCAACTGAACCAGATCGCCCACGCAGACCTAAGAACCAAATGCACTCCCAATGTTGTTCCCACGGGGAGGTTGGCAGGGCCCCCTCCCACCCCACAGGCACACCTTTAGCACCTGGGCTACACAGAAATCCCACTTTCTCTCCTCAAACACAGCTCCAACAGCATCTCTCAGGCCTCTGGCGTGAAAGGATGAGCCCTTTCTGCACTCCCAACGCAGAACATGTTCGACTCCGAGCACACAATGAGCTGTGCTTGCTCAGAACCAGGTCTTGCCCAGTGCTGTGATCCCTCCTGAGCTGGAGCACGCTGCCCTGTGCCGGGCTATTCACCAAAACACAGCGTGTGAATCACGAACCAGGCAGCACTGCCCGGCCTCCAAAGCACAGGCAATGTGATGCTGCAGGGCAAGGCTTGAAGTTGGTTCAGAGCCTTTCACCTGATGGAATTATTAACAAAAATAAAAACACTGGAACAACCTTTCTGGTTTTGGCATTAAAAAAATCCTGCCTAGCAGAGGGAATGCCCAGGTGCATTGTGTGTCCATCCCAGCACATCTGTCCTGAGCCATCATCGACCAAACCACAGACTCTCCACCTTCAAAGCAGCAGAAAGGTCCCACAATCCTAATAGACTGAGAAGCAGCACAGGTTTAATAGTTAGCTACTGACCATGCCAAAGGTATTAAGTCACTAACCATTCAAAAAAAAACCACAACAAAAACTTAGAATTTCTCTGGAATAAATTAAATCCATCTATTTAGAAACCAATACTCTGAAAACTAAATAAGAGCTTTCTAGCAGTCAAAATAAAGTTCCACCATCATGTGGATTACCCAATAGAAATTCAGTGTAACAGAAATGAGTCATTTGTATAAAACTGTTGTAAATAACAAAGCTTATTTATTACTATTAATAAAGATTATTTGAAGCCTGAGGATTAAAAGAAACCCAAACAAAGCACAAAATAGCTACACCTAAGTACTGTACCGACTACCAATAACACAAGACTTGTCTTACAATCAGCAAGGTTTTCAGGACACCACCCTGACAGTATTATCCTTGCCACTCAAAGCCATCTGTGCAAAGAACTGTATCCTCACCCTGTGCGGGGCTCCCACACCCTCCAGGTTCAGCTTCCCTTGATGCAGCTTCCCTTGGTGTTAAACCTGGTGGAAAAAAAAAAACCCAACCAAAACCACAAACAAACAACCCAACAAAAAACCCCACAAGCCAAATGCCTGTCAAGTTACTGAATGCTTCTCATTCTGGACAAGCCTCCAACATTTACCAGGGTCATAAGGATGAACTCTTCATTCTCCAGCGAAAAACCATTGTTAAATAATTTAGAATTACATGGAACTATATAACCTTGCCAAAGGTATTTAAGTGTTTGATTTTTTTAAAAAAGGAAACAAGAGTTTCTTGTTCTCTGCTTTTCTGTTTGCCCTCTCTCACATTTCATCTACCAACTTCCCTGCTGTCACAGGGGGTCCAGGTCGGGTCCCATGATGGCTTCCCCAGCCGTTCTCAGAAACTGAGTTTTGGAGGCATCTTGACTTGTTTTTTGTCCACAGGGCTTTAGATTTGTAAGAAGGTCCTTGTGACCCTAGGGCTTATAGTGTATCCTGGTGGATTCTTCACGATTTACTGCATTTTCCATGTCTGGCTGTGACAACACAAGCAGATGCTCCTGAGAGTCTGCTCACATCTTGCTAAAGTGGCCACCACAAAGGAGTGTCCATGCTAGTCCTCAGCATAGCTGGCTTGTAGAAACAAGTCCTCCTCACTCCTCCAAGGAAGTTTCAAGTCAACAAATAACTCTGTTAATTGTCCAAATTAAAACTGCATTCTCAAATATTATTTTAAAGTAAAAGAAAATTAACCAGTCTGAGGTGAAGCCTTACGCATGTAGTATCTATGGTGGTGGAGAACGGAGCTTTCCACTCTTCCTGGGAAGAAACATCATGGTTGTTTCAAGACACATTTGCCATACTTTAACCTGTATTTTTATACATAAACCTGCATGAAAATTCTGTTCCACGAGAAAAATACACCACAGAACATTCATATTTTCAATCTGATTCTGAAGATGTGACTTCACGATGCAAACACAGCCCACTGGTAAACTGGTTTTGACTGTGCAAATCATTTTTTATTTTTAAACAAAATGTTTCTGGAAGCCAAGCAAAAGTTGGACTAGAAATCTCTCAGTGGAATTACGTTTTCACTCAAGCAATACCACATAGTTTGGAAGCCACAAAAAAATATCTATTAAGACAGTTGCTAATTTAGAGGAAAAAAAATGACCCCATCTGGAACAGCGTCTGCAGTACTGTTCATTGCACCACAAGAAAAATATTATTCTACTGCAGTGTGTGAAGCTCTGTAACAGAGATGACGCCAGATCAAAAGAATCTAACTTACAAAGAAAGGTTGAGGTTAAGGTTTTGCTTTTACTGTAAAAGATTGAGTCCAAAAGGAAGTTTAACATGAGGGAAGGGGTGGAAAAAAAGATGAACTGAAACGACAATTAATGAACTTTTTTCCTCCCGTGAACAATAAAGACTTCCAACTCCAGAAGGAGATTTTCCAACAATGCTAATTGAGATAAGGAAATGAAAGGACTTTAGGAAGCATTATTTCTGCACATAAATATATGCATAGTGAGGACATTATCAGAGTAGATTGCTTAAGTAAGACTTAATTATACGTGCAAAGTGAACATACAGGGAAACTACTTCCCTAAGTTAGAAACTTCAGTGCCTTCAACACCAGAAAGGATGAGTCAGGTGAGCATAAACAGCAGCTCAAAGTCAGGACACATAAGGGCGCAGTGAAGCCACACAGAGCAAACAAGCAGCAAAGGGGGGGTTGCATTTGGCACTTGCTATCCAAGTCTCAGTCAACCCTCTGGTTCTCTAGTCACAGAAGCAGGAGGGGTACCAAGGAAATCAGCAGCCTCCGTGACTAGAGAACAGCTAAGGGGCAGAGAGGACCTGAGATGGAGTTTCAGGCATCAGAAATGAAATTAGATGCTTACCCCTTTAGGTGGGTTAATTAGTTCTGTTTAAGACAGCTGACAAGACAGAAAACCCAGCAGTGACAAGAAGTTCACTAGGTGCCACTTTCGCACTGCTGACAGCGGGAGGGATGGGAACAGGCGCTGAACGAAGCTGCTGTAAAATGAACTGAGAATCTGGAGAGAAGCAGCTGTACAAAAAGAGGCTCTGACTGTGTGTCTGTAAGATAAAAGTGAGATGAGTCTTCAGAAAGCCTTCTGTCTGCAGTACCGTTTGTGTCTGAAAGCAGACCTGCCATGTTGCTGCTGTGGAAGGCGTGCTGGGGCTGAGAGCAGCTTCCTCCCTGCACTTCAACCCTCCAGCTTGTGACCTGTGAGCAGGGACATGGAGCTCAGCAGCCGCTGTGGTCTCAGCTGGGTTCTCTAGCTGACGATGCTTAAATGTTTTAATAAGGATCAACTACGTAGCCTTGAACAAAGACATGGTAAAAACTGAACAAAACTCCTCCTGTTGGAAGGTTGTTGAATTTTCTAATACTGCACATGTAAAAATCTGAATTTTAGTTTGGTATTAAAGTAGGTGTAAGGATAAAGTCATCTGTTCACATACAGCTTGCTCAAAACCCCAGCGTTCTTCCACAGCCAGAGCAAGGGGGGACCATACGCTGTCACATATGCACGTGTGTAGGCCAGGAGGCATCAGCTAAGGAACAAGCACATCAGTAAGGACAAAGCTCTGCCTCCAAAAGCCAGACCACTCACACCTAAACCCCCAGCAAATTTCTCCTCAACTTCAGCATCACCAAGAAGAAAAACCTACCTCTAAGTCATCCTCTAAAGAAACTACAAACGACTACTGCCCGTCCTCAAGCAGGGTTGTGCCATGGTGTGGTGGAGACGTGCTGTCACCCAGACTGCAGCTCCCCACACCACCTCTCTAATGCCACCGGCCATCACCACGTTGTAATCCAGATTTCAGCCGAACTAAGCAGCACTACAGTACAGGACTACAAACATATGTTTTCACGGGGTGCCCAGATCATTAGCAGCTAATTCTATATCTCAGTTACATTCTCTGCCATATGCTGGGAGATAATCTCAGCAAGCGACAGGGATTTTCATCTCAAATCCTAACAAATCTGCTCTGTGAGGCTTCATGATTTTTCTTGTGTCACTTGTTAGCTAATTCCTCTCAGCTGCTCCTCCCTGCTCTTCCCATGCCTTGCACCTGTTCTTTCACAGCACCCAAAGGCTCCCACAACCTGACAACTTCTTCACACCATCCTAGAAAAAAAATTTCCTCCTTTGCCAAGGGTAAATGCAAAAATTTACCTCCTGGATAAAATTTACCACCAGGCAGGGCTCTGAAAGTTCGAGTCCATCATTGGTGGGAGCAGGCTCCTGCCCTCCTTCAAGCTCCTGCATAGGGCTTTGTACCTGTGCACGCAACAAACAGCTGAAGGAGCAAAAGAGGAGATGGGCTTTATAATCAACTTGTTCACTGAAAATCAGATTTAACAGGGGGGGGGTTTTGGCAAAAATCAAGGTGCCTGCCTGGAAGCATGGTGGCACTTGTACAGCTGTAACAAACATGTATATACACAAACGAAATTTGATCTTTGGCATTAAGCAACAGTAACAACAACACTGGAGGTGACTGCAGTATGGACGGACAGAGGACTCTGGAGTCCAACCTGACTCCTTTCTCCAGGATGTAAGCGGAGGCTTCGTGAACCTGCCACATTGCCCCAGCCCGATGGCTTCCCTTCCCTGCACAAGGGGTACAAAATCACACTCAAGTATCACCCTCTCTGTTCCCAGCACAGTGTTAATCTGTGCTGGGCTCAGACAGCTCCAGAGGCATCTCCTCCAGAGGAGGAAGGGAAGAGGAGAAGCTGTCAGCAAGAGCCGCTGGTGTTTTCACCCCACACATCCCATCCCTCCAGATGAATGAGGAATTGGACTTGAAATGATCTTGAACAAACCAAGCTTGGGGTAGGGAGAGTGGTGAGGATTTAGTGGTCCCGTGTCCTGCCAGCCCTCAAAGCAGCAAGCATTGCTACGAGAAGTTCCTGCAAGCCCACTGCTTGCACCGAAGCCACAAGTGGTGCCACTGCTGGCGAGGAAGGATGATCGGATGGGCTATTTTTATCCCCTCTTCATTCCCATCCCTGTCAAGCCAAAACAAACCTCAGCTAGTTAGAGGTGGGAAAGATGGTTCATGATGAGAAAAGGATTCCCTGGCTTCATTTGCCTATCACCACTGGGTACATGGATGCGTGCCACTGCGGTGGCACAGCCGCATCAGTCCTGGCTCCCCAGCTTCCAGTAACATTTCCAGACTAAAATAGCAGACCTACTGCTTGATTTTTAGCAGCTGAAGAGCAGCAGTAAACCACGTAAGTATTATGTAAAATGATCTTTTTCTAAGTATATGTTTACCATGCAGAGAAGTGGATTTAATTACAAACAACTGGAAGTTTTTAACAGTCTGGATTGCCCCCTACTCCCTTTCTAAAAACCAAGGTTTGGCAGCAGCTTTTGGGTTTCATTGCAAGTCTTCTAAGTATTTCCTTGGAAAGACTTTACACTTGGTCCCAGGCAAGAAGTCAAAATCAACATTTAAAAAGCATGCCCTGCATAATTTCCAGGATTCGGCAGCATTAAGGTATACTTATGGAGCCAGGAGGAGAACTGCTTTCTGTGCTTTTTGACTTCACACATAAAGCTGGTCTTCAGACAAGGAAGTTTATATTCCAAATAATATTTTTAACTACATGTGGTCAGCTACATAACTTATCAGGCCTTTCCTCACCCCCCTCCCAAAATAAGCCTGAATGGTAAATATCTTTGCAGTGTTTGGGGTTTTTTTGCCTAGACCTCTACCAGGAGCAACAGATTCTCAAACCTAAACCAGAATTATTCAATGGCAGAAAAGTTTCAAATAACATTTTCTTAAACTCCACCATACAGTAACCCTACAGTTTGGGCTCAATAGTAATACTTGGGCTAAATTGGCTGGTTCTGCACTGAAATGAATAAAGCTTGATTTAATGGCACGTCCCTGTTAATCTGTCTGAAGGATGGAGTGCTGTCCCCTCAGCGATGGGACGGCAGCATCCCATGGGCTGGGAGAAGGGATGGCTGATGCTGCCCTCACTCTTGTGAATGGTCCCACTGAGATCACCGGCACCATGCTGGAGGCTGCAAAGCTGAAACTCCTTGTTTGATCCAAAGGCCAAGAATGAAATTTCACCCATTCTATCTATTTTCTCACCAAACAGGCCTGTGCAAATGGCTCCTGACTTTCCGAAAGCAGCTCACATGGCACATTTGGCTACACACGTTTAAGGACTATCCACTGAAGTTTTCTCTCAATTTTTGGGGAAAATACAGGAAAGTAGTGTTATTTTCCCTGTGAATATTTGAATTAGCTTTTAAAAACAAATACATATTCTTTCAAAGCATCTACAAATCGAGTCCTTCATCACTTCACACCTAAAAACCACAAAATGCTGAAGATGAGATTAAACTGAGATTAAACACACAGGTGGCGTTAGTGCATCACCCTTAGAGGAGATTTTTTTCCCCCCAGCATTTACAGTCTAAAAGGTATTTGTTGTACCTTTTTCATCACCAGAGAAAAATGGGGTCTATCAAACTGAGTTTCCTGGGTGGATACAGGGCAGGGAAAGCATCAAGAAATCAAGTATTTTATGCAGTATTTTTCTTCCAAGCAGGGCTTTAACATACTTATAAAAGACAAAGTCTGAATACAGATTTTCAGCCCACAATAGTGTGCCCTTCTCCTCAGCGTCTCTGTTTCTTCCCCTTGCAAAGCCCCAGTCCCACCAATCCCTGGTGATCCAGAAAAACCTCCCGGCTAACCAGCGATCCCAAGATTCCAGCTTAGAAAGCCACCAGAAAAAAATGCAAACCCAAACAAATTGAGCCCACATACTAAAAATGTTGTTCATCAGGGGCTAGGGAGAAGAGGAAGAGGTTGTGGTGTAGCACGTGACAAGGGTGTCACTAAGAAAAAGGACAAACCTACACAGTGGGGTGTTTTCCGATTTCCCCAGCAGCATCCATCTCCCCATCAGAGCTGTTGGCCCAGGTGCAGCCCAAGACCCCGAGCCCTGCACGCACTGGGGACTGGAGCCACTCTCCAGCAGTGCCATGGGGCAGCCTGCTCTGCAATAGCTTAAGGACAGACAAGCAAGAGAGCTGGTTTGCACTGCAGCCTGCCTGGTCTCCAGGCTGTCTGGTTTCCTAGCTATGCAGACTCAAACCTGTTTGTTATCTCTGCCAGGAAGCCAGCAGAGCTCACAAGCAAACCATCGATCCCGAGATTTCAGCACAGAAAACAACCAGAAAAAAAAAAGCAAACCCAAATAGCAGAAGTAAGCCATGGGATTGCAGTCATCAGCATCCTGCTCAAACTGCCACAAGCAAAATTAAGAGCCGGAAAGGACAAACATAAAGCAGTCACCTCGCTTCCATGCCTCAAACTTGCCTCCTACAGTGCAAAGCAAGAGAAGCTCAAAGGAATTTAAGCATATCTTCTGTGGAGATGGTGACTGTGTACTCTGAATGGCTCCCAAGCGAGTACACATAGCCCAGGCATCAGTGAGGGCACTCACTCATACACTGAAATTAAACCTATAGCTACTCCTCACTTACTCAGCTGACAGGCACGAGCTTCTCTGTTGTACTGCCTCGTGGCTCCTTCCATCATGCAACGATGGAGGTGAAGATGGAGCCCCTTGGGTCTCAGCACTGATGAAGACAACAGCCTGGTCCCTGGGGTATTCAGCTATTTTTCTCTTAAAAAAAAGAGAAAGGATACCTAGACGAAGTGTAAAAATGTAGCTCTGAGGTCATTTTGATTTGCCATGAGAAAACAGACTAGGTTCTCCACAAACATGTGCCAAATAGTCTGTGATGTAAGGCTTTAAAACTGTTTTCTAACAGTAGAGTTGGAGCCTGGAGAATCCCTTCCACCCACCTTTGGCTCCTGCTCTTGCTGGCACACAACACACATTGATCACTAGCAAGACCACGATCGTAATTGTTTCAGTTTACCAGGGAAATCTCAAATTTCTGCAACACAACAGGCCCAAATCACCATTCAGGCTCACGTTGCTGGCTGCCCTGACCATGGAATGGTCCATAGGAGCAGCAACCTGCAATGCAACCTGCTCATCACGGGTCAGGAACAGCCCTCGGCCAGATAGTGCTGAATTTCAAAACCCAGTGAATGCTCCCAAAATGCAAACCTTGGATTTTTAAAAGCAATTTATTTTGGGCTGTGTTCCTATGGTTTCAAGCAGAGGAAGCTTGCGGTAGCAGAGATGTGAGAAGTGCCGGGCACATGAGGGGATCACAGGGCTGTACAGAACAGCCTCGGGCAGGAGGATCCGACGAGACCTCAGAGAACTCTCCAGTCACATCTGAAATCGTGCTTTAAAACAAAAACCTCTTCCATGAAAATCCACATAAACCCACTTTTCCAGCCACACTGGCAGATTTCCACCTTCGGTTGAAGGGAAGCTGCAGTGATGCTTCCACAAGCAACTGCCACAGCTCCTTTCCACCAGTGCTGTGACAAACACCATCCCTGTGCCAGGGTGGGACAGGTGAGGGGTTGGGCCCTCCGTTCATTTGTTTTTCCACTGAACCTGATACACTTCCTTGAGGTCAAAGGCATAAGGTTGCTCAGCGTTGCTATGTGCAAACCAACCTGCATGAAGCTGTGCTGGGGTGGAAGCGTGTGGATTTGGTCTCTGAAAATAGTGCCAAACACACAGACAGACAAGTCCCAAGCTCAGCCTTCTGGGACAGACACGTACCAGGGGATGGGAGGCACCAGGTTTGGTTGGTTGATGCATTGTCTGTGATTTTAGTATGCAAATCCTTCCTCGCCAGAGGATTTAGTTGTGCTTAGGATGGGGACAATGCAAAAGACTAGTCCATCAGTTGGAGGACCCCCCCCCACCAAGCCTTCCTCCAATTTGAATAGGAATTTATCTGGGTTGCCCTAGGAATTTCAGCACTCCTCTCCCCCCCTCCCCAACACACTAGAACAGAGACTGAAGTGGCTGAACAGAGCAAGACCCGAGTTTGTAAACCTGCATCTTACTCCTTGGTAGTAAATGATCCATCCTCCTCAGCACCCCCTTCCTTCGGTGGGCAAAATAAATAGTAGTGACTTTCTGACATCTGCTTAACACCCTCTGTTTTTCTTCCCTGTTTGGTGACATGGAAGTCTTCTGAAACGTTGCTCAGAGACAGATGCTGTGGAGTTTCACTGCAGAGGGAACACGTTAGAGGAAGTAACGAAAACTTCAGCTGGGCTATTTATAAAGCATACCATGACTGGTTCCTCAAATGCTTCATTGACCAGGGGAACAATGAGAATAAGTCAAGGAGTTCAAATTCCCTTCTTGAGACTCAACCTTCAGCTCCAAGCATCTAGAGTAGTATGGATTTACACGCCTGATAACTGGGCTTTCTTATGACAAATGCCCTTGCCAAGCCTTTTTTCTTGCCTTTTCTAAATTACAGCAATTAGAAGGAAGCTCAATGAAATCATGTGTATTTGTGAATAAGCACACTCCTAAATTTAAGTGAGCCAGGAAAGAAGTGCTTATAATTTGAACTGACTGTGCTCTTCAGGCTTTTTCCTCAATGAAGGTGAACACACCTTACAGAGATGGGTGGGCATCAGGTAAGCAGCTCACCTAGGCATAGAGCAATGGGGATTAGCTCACACAAATACCACAGAGGCCACCCTTCAGATGGAAATGCTGTAACCAGGGTGGATGTGCCAGTGTCTCTTCTACCATAAGGTCCAACCCCGCTGAGCAGTGTGTTGAAGTGATCAGCTATTTAGGAGAGACACTCAAAGGGCATAAGCCCTTCACCTGCAATGGGCAAAACCATCCAGTGATTTCTGGAAAAGTCTCTGAAGGTTACAGGGGATGACAAAGGAGAACACAAACCACCAGCTAGTACAGATGCTTTTAGCTACAACACTTGAGAGCATTAGGAATTAAAGCATCAGCCACGTAGTTGCAGCAGTGTCACTGGCAGACTAACAGGCTAACACACACATACACCTGCCCTCCCAGCTTTACATTGACATTTCTGCAGGAGTAACAACACACATGACCATAAACATGTAGTGTCTAACTGGAGTCAAGGTTTTCTGCATCTCTCCTGAATCTCTCTCATCCCACCTTCCCAAGGAAGCTATATGAAGAGCAAGGGTTAATTGGGAATTATTAGAGTATTCTGAGAGAAAAGAAAAATAAACAAAACCCACCAAAAAACCAAACAACCCACAGGTAGACACCAAGTATGAAGAGCAGAGTGGCTGCAGCAGGACCCTGACTGCAGGGTTTTCCCCCAACCCAAGAAAGGAAACCAAAACTTCGCTATAGTCCAGACATTCCACCTTCAGGCACCTGCCAGAGCTGCCCCAGACACCTCTTCAAGGCAGCACACAGCAACACAAACACAGCTCCAACAGATACATCGGAAAGAGATGCTGGGAAACATAGGATCTGAACCACATTTTTGTAGGCAGCTCCGAAGACTTCACGAGCACCTCATGATCCAGACACGAGGAGTTTGCTCGTGCTTTATTACTGCAGTGAAGCTCAAACTATAAACAAGATTAATGTGCTTGGCCTCCACTCTTGTCTTTTCCCATTATTTTCTTTTACTTATCTTTAGGGTAATTTTTGTTTTAGGAAGCACCAACTCAGGTTCGATCCTCCCCTCTCGAATTTCTTCGCTGCTGGTCCTTTCCATCACCTCTTCCCAACCATGACACTGCCAGGTCTAGAGAAACCCTCACACAGGAGTCACTTCAATTTAAGAGACCTCAGTGCAGAAAGGAGTCAATAACTGCACAGAAGCATTCAGGACACTGTGTCTGCTCTGGAAACAGATGGTGTTGAGGGAGAAACAGGATGACAACCTTCCGCCAGCCCAGTTGCACCTAAATCAGCAGCACTGAGAGCTGATCACACCAGCCACTAGTTATAAATTTAACAGCACAGGTGAGACCCAAGTGCCACCATCTAATTGCCATGGTGCTCAGCAGGTAACCAGAGGCTATAAATATATTTTCACAAGTGTGTATTTCCCTTTCAAGCCAGGCCACCCATTCATGCCTGAAAACCCTCTTCCCATACCCAACCAAAAACTTCCCAAGACTCAGCCACCCTGTAACAAACTTCCAACTCTGGTCAACTTGCACATTTGGGGAGTCTCACTTCAGGCAAGAGACATGGTGGCTTCACTTACTTGAGATGCTGGTAGGTGCCACAGCCATCCTTTCTACAGGAGGAAAGGAAAAGCTGCTACCTTCGCTCAGAGTAACAGAAATGGGACAAACAACTAAAAAGCAGCAGTCAAAAACTGAGAGCACTGTTACCGTGTTGTTTTAGCTGTTGGTTTTGCATTTAATGAGTAAAAACTCAGATTACTACAAACACAGAGACTGCATGTATGCTGGGAAAGGAGCGAGATGCTGCACATCAATGCTGCTGTGACTGTACAGCTGTGATTGGCAAGCAGGGAATCCCCAATTCCTCACCCCCTTCTCAAAAAACAAAAATCAATGGTTACACTTGCACAGAGCATCCCTTCAGCATTAGCTGCAACTGAAAACAATCATTTTGCAGTTTGGGTCTCTACAGAGAGAGCATCATCCTGGTGTCAACGGCATCATCCATTAGCAGCCCTCCATGGTAACACCATCCAAGCAGTGCTGCTGTAGACTTCCTGACACCTTCCATCACCAGACCTCGTTTGAAGCAGCTCAAACTTTGCCAAACTTTAAATACACTGGCTGAAGCTCCTCATGCCATGTGTCAGCCTGAGGCTAATGATTTTATTGTTTGTGTGGAGGTGGTACAAGGAAAAAGTGAAAGAGTCAAGGTCAGGAGCTCAGAAAACCCCCAAGGAAAAACCCAAAGCAAACCAAAGAAAAAAGCAGGAATGATGAGTAGCTTGCCGGTCTCCTTTCTATGAAATTTTAAAATGGGAGCAGGAAAGAAAGTACCTTACTGAGTGATCTAAAGCAGAGAAGACACTACATTGCTCTGAGGTTCAGCAAACACCAAATCACACCCCAGGACCTGGAGCCAGCCTACTGGATAAAGCCTTGTGTAAGGCTTTAAATCCAAAGACTTCCAGGTATTTTTATTCAGGATGAGCACTCTCCAGACCTAGAAGATCTGTATACCACGAGAGCCAGCAGCATTCTATGCCACTGAGCACATTTTGTATGCAGCAGTGGGAATGGTGTAGGACTCATCTTGCAGTAGCTCCTCATCATAAAGGAAGACCCACAATTAGCATACCACCTCCTGGTGTCCACAGCAGGAGGGATGGCCAGGTCTGCACTGGGAAGTACTGGGCAGATGGAAATAACAGAGATTCCCATGTCCAAGTGTCCTTGTAGCATCTGGGAGCCCCACTGGAAAGTACCGTAACTCCTGCACCATTAATAACAGCCCATTTGGAGAACAAGGGGTAGCACTGCCCTATCACAGCGGGTGGGTAAGGGGAGCACGCTGGTCAGCGGAGCAGCCCCTTACAAGACACTCCCATCACCAGCATCTCCTAGCATTAAATCCAGGATTTTTTGGTCTTCCTATTACTGATTTTCTTACTGGGGAAGTGAAACACCAACTTGGTGTAAGACATTCAGTGTCGAAAATCCTGTTTGCAAGACTTGGCAAGTGCCAGGATAAAGGTTCCATCTACACTTTTAGCCTATTCTGATCTGTAAGTCTTTCCCCACAATCACCTAATCAGGATCAGACACTTGTCTGCGGGGTGTATAGCCCCTCTTCTAGCTCACAATACATGGGGCACAAAACCCAAATCCCTTCTAAGTGAATGAAGCCATTGTCACAAGGGACAAGCTCCTGTGAGATGGGATTTTCAAGTGCCCAGACACGCGCCTGTCTTTGTAACTGGGTGCCTTCCCCTCCCCACATGCCTGACCCCAAGAGAAGCAGCACCAGGATAACCACCTCGCCATAAGTGAACAAGACAGGGAATCACAAGCAGAGGAAGGATATCTCATGGGACTGAGTGCTGCCCTGGAGAACCAGACCAGCTCCATCCCGCTGCAGAGCTGTCGTGGCTCATTGAGCAGCATGGCGCTTCCTGCTGCCTGGGTTGCACTTCTGAGCATCTAAAGCTCACACTGCAAAAGCGCCGAGTGCTCACAGCCATGGGGTCCATGCTCTAAACACGTAAAGTGTTACTAAAAAGCAGTTGGATACTACAGAGAAAAATTAGTGCCAGACAAAGAATGGGCATTAAAAACCAGTGTTAGCTCTGGGCAATTTCAGCTTCAGACTTTGGCGGCATTTTCCTCTCTAGCATCCACAGAAGAAGGAAGAGCCATACCAACTCATTTCACAGCACTGCCAGCACCGACATTTAGGAAGCATTCAGTCCCTGCAGCAATCAGTCCTACAGAAAGGCCCATGAGGAGTTCAACAGCCCTTTATTCAGTACAGGGTATGGATGGCGCGTTGTAAATAGGGCACAGGGTGACACATTGTATGAGGAGGGTAAGAATATTGAATAGCTGCTCATTCACTGCACAACATCCATCTTGTGCCTTGAATGAAGTACCAGCCCTGTGGAAAGAAAACACAATGTAAAGCATACAAGACAGCCTTTAATTACATGGTATGGAGGGGCTTACCGTGTAGCATACCCAGAGCGGGCGGCTGTGGTTAGTCTTCACGCGGATATTTCCTAGCTTTTTTAAGTATGTTTATTTTCCTGTATAATATTCCCCCTATTAAAACTTCAAATTTGCATGCCCTGTATTCATATTTGTACCAATCTAAATATTTCTGTTAGGAACGTTTCTACTCAAGCACTGAGGTAGGTAAGATTCAGAATGGCCATTATTGTATCGTCGTTTGATATAAGTACTTCAGATGGCAAGTGCATCTGTATCGGTATACAGATACCCACGGTTCCTTTTCAGTATGGGAATGAGCTACAAGTATGTTTTACAGAGGTACAGGGCTCGGCCTGAGAGAGTGAAAAAACCAAGTACACAAAGATTGGCAAAGCACAGAGACGAGACTGGCCCAAGTTCACTCTCCTCCAGCAAACAGATTACAGAGGTGGAGTAAGGTCCTGGTAAGGCAGCACACACACGAGGGGAGCTGAGTGAGAGTCAGACAGAGGAGGGTTTTGTTGGAAAATGCTAACTGATCAAAAGCACTAAAACTCCTCAGACAGAACTACAGTTCTTCTCTCCATATATTTTTGTTGAAGACCACAACTTAAGCTGAATTATACTTTAAAGTCTTAAAAAAAAAAGTCTTAAAAAAATAAAAAAGGGGGGGTGTGGGAGGGGGATGGATGGACCCACATTCCTGCCACCAGTGAGGAAGCACAGGCAGAATGGAATTGTTTTACTGCAAAGTTTAAAAACCTTTCCCCCGTAGGCACACGCTTTTAATTTTAGAGCCAGGACTGTGCTCAAAAAAAGCAACCCCCACGCACTGAAAAATCAGCCTCCCGCACCCAGTAGTAACCCTGAACTCACACACTATGTTGCCAACAGTGACTGTAATCTTCAGGTTGTAACTTTACCCTACACTAAACAAAATCCAATGAGATTACTCCCGATTGTGCATTTTCCTTTCACAAATACGAAGCAAAAAAAGGCTACTCTGTTGCAAGTACAAAGCCAGGCTATCGCTTCAGAAATAGAGCAGATGCAAGATATTTGCTCTACTACAATTAAGAATTTAAAATTCCTTAGTTCCAGGAATAAGATAAATACCTTACATGTCTGAGGTGATAGGAAAGAACAAAAAAAAAAAAAAAGAAAAAAAAAAAGACAAAAAAAAAGACTTAAAATCAAGTAACAAGACATACAGACATTCACTGAGTAACTGTACCCATGCACTGCACATCCCTAAGCACTCTGGTAAAGTGATGAACTTCTCCTTCTGAGAGGAACTGCAACACAGGCATGTTATCTGTTGTGCTAAAGAGCACCTATCTGAGTAAGGCTCTGAGTAACCTTACAGCCCCTAAGCTCTAGTCTGTATGTTGTACATACACTGCAACATCGAAACACAGGCAGGCAGAGCCCCTGTGCTCTGCAGAGCTGAGCACGCCATTGGGAGCAAACACTAGATCTGCAGCCCCTGAAAAAGGTAGGAGCTAATGCACCCATGCATTAAAAATAGCTTAGCCTTGG
This sequence comes from Laterallus jamaicensis coturniculus, assembly GCA_022605575.1. Classification (NCBI taxonomy): domain Eukaryota; kingdom Metazoa; phylum Chordata; class Aves; order Gruiformes; family Rallidae; genus Laterallus; species Laterallus jamaicensis. The sequence continues at coordinate 5,702,539 of JAKCOX010000029.1, forward strand.
GGTCAGACCAGACCTGAAGCTTTGGTACATTTTGATTTAAATTCTGTAACTCTCAAAAAAAGAGCAGCCACCCACAGAGCCCTTTCCTGCCCACATCAGCGATACACTCCTATGGGAGTACATCAGTAGTAGCACGAGTAAGAAACCCTGAGTACCCACTGCAGCTTTTACCACGGAGCCTTCAGCTCCAAGCAAGGAGCCATCCCTGGCTCTGCGCTTCTTCAGTCTTCCCCCACATCCTAACGCCAATTCTTTGGAGAAGACTCAGCTGCAGCTTTCAACCCCAGCTAAACGCTCCTACCTCCCCTGGCATCCTTCAGTATTACTGTCCTGTGCTATTTCCACACGCACTCTGTAAGCTTCCAGGCAAAGTCTGAGCACAGCAACACTTCACCATACATAAAATATGACAAATAAACCCTAAACTTTTTATTCCTGTTTAGAACTAGAAAATTCACAAAGTAACAAAGAGAGTAGGGTGCAGAAGAGAAGCAGCAAGGGAAGGAAGCTAACTGGAAAACTGTCAGTCTCCAGGCAAGGAGCAGGGAAATGGGTCTCTGAGGCATCGCAAGATTTACAAGAGGGCCAAAAAGTGACTTCCTGCTATTCAAGTGCAGGCTGAAATATAATAAAGCACTGCCAGCATAACACTGACTCATATCCATCAGATTTATAAATCAGTACTTCGACAAAGAATGCGCTCTCTGTTGGCTTCAGCACAGACAACTTCAAACTCCTAGGATACATTGTTTAACCCGATGTTTAACAGAATTTCTGCAAAAAAACAGGTTTGTGGCACAACATATTAGAAGCACTACTAAAAACCAGGCAACTAAGATATCATCTACTGCAGATCCAGAAGCCTATCAGCCAGCCTTTATGGCTTAAAGGCTTGCAGAATGTCATCAAAATCAGCCCCACCAGTTTTGTGGTTTGTGGGGTTAGTTTGTTTTCTTTTCATCATTATTTCATCTACAAATAAAACTCAATTCTCACAGCTCCCTCTTCAAGAATTTTTTTTCCTTGCAGAACAAACTCAAAATACATTTACGAAAACCTCTCAACCCAAACCATAAAATACCTACAGTGGAACCTGTGCTTGAAAGGAGAGCTGTGTTGGTTGGAGGCGTGATTGCTTAACAGCACAGGCACTACATAGAAGCTTTAGTCTTTACTCCAGCATTGCTCAGCCCATTTCTTAGAAGAAAGTACATCTTTATGAAGATGTAGAACTTTACATCAACATAGCCACAACCACATCAAAGGAAGCTGTACTTCTAGAACAAAAAGCTTTTACCACTGAGACTCAAAACCCTATGTCCAATATTGTTTTCTAAAGAGCCTCAAAATCCAGCTCCTCTATATTGCAGGCTACAAACACGTAGTGAAATGACCAGGGCCAAATCCTGCCATTTATCACATGTGGTACCACACACGCCTCAGGGGGTAGAAGGCTCTTAAATTATTTGCAGGCATCAGAAAACATTATTATTCCAAGATGTGGTGAGTTTAGCAATCCACTCGGGGAGGATAATCTGTGCTCCACCTTCACTGCACTGGCAGGAGGGGGAATGGAAACGTTTCCAAGCCCCTAGGACTTACCTGGAGGCCAGCACATGGCATTCTATGGCATCAGGGTCACACACCATAAGAGCTCAGACACCCCATGAGTAGACAGAGAGATGGTGCCTTGCCATAGGGCTTCCCTCAGGAAGGGAGCCCAGTGCTGGAGCAGTCACCGTGCCACAGCATCCCCTGCCCGGGAGCCCGGCAGAGCCCAGGGCAGAGGTCAGCTGCCAGGCCATTCGCAGGTGAGGGCATATGGGTGTGTGAGATGGGGATGAATTAAACAAGCTTCAGCCTTCGCAGCTGAAGCTTCCCCGGTGTGTAATCTGGCAGGCGGAAAAGCCAACCGCGCGAAGAACAACACTCGTGGCAAAACTTGAGCTTCTTCCTCACGCAAGGATCGCACGAGCTCCCCTTCTCCTGCGGGAGCGGCTCTGCGGGCACGGCGCCTTCGCGGGGACCGAGCAAGTGCCTCTACGGGGGGGAGCAGGGCCGGCGCCTCACCGGGCGGGCTGCGAGCCCCAACCACCGCCCAGCAGCGGCCGCCGCCGGGCGCGGCACCGCAGCCGAGCCCCGAGCTCCCGCGGGAGCGGAACCCGACCGCAGCGGGACCCGACCGCAGCAGCCCCCGCCGCAGCACCGGGGGTCCCGCCGGCAGCGCGCACACAAGCACACACGTACTCTCCCCGCCTCCCCGGGGCCGGTGACCCCCAGCCCGGCGGCAGCGGAGCCCGGTCGTGGCGAGTCGCGGCCGCCCACGTGAGCGAGCGCCCCGGACCGGCCCGCCCGCGGCCGCTGCCCACTCAGCGAGCGCGGGGCCGCCGGGCACCGGCGCTGACAGCGGCTTCCGGGCCGCCCCGCACCTGCCGGGCCGCGCCGCGCCGCCCCTCTCCCACCCTCGCTCACCCAGCAGCAGCAGCCGGTGCGTCTGCTTGTACTCCCGCTTCTCCGCCTTCAGCGTCTTGTCGATGCTCTTGCTCCGCTTCTTGTCCGCCCGCTCCTTGGCCACCAGGTCCTGCCGCAGCCGGTGCCGCACCTGCGGGTCTCCATGCTCTCCCGCGACCGCGGAGGGGGGGACGTCCGCCTCGACGCGGCCGCCGTAGGGCGCAGAGGGGTGCGCGGCGGCCAGGCGGGAGCGCAGACTGTAGCACAGCCCCATGGTGCCGGAGCCGCCCGCCCTACCGCGCCGCGGGCATGCTCTCCGCCGGGCAGGGCGAGGCGGTGGCGCCCGGCGGCCTCTTAAAGTGGCCCCGCTCCGCCGGGGCTGCGGAGCGCGGTGTCCCGTCCCGCCCCTCCCCTCGGCCGGTCCCCCGCGCCGCGGCCGGCGGCCACACGTGATGCGGACATGTTTACCGTATTCTCTGGAAAGCAGCCCCCGCCGCAGCCTCCCGGCGGTGCCGGGGCGGGGGGAAGTGCGGGAAGGGGGGGAGGACACGGCAGCGGCACCCCGTCCCGCTCCCGCCGGGTGAAGGCGTCCCGCTGCGCCCGGGGCCGGCTGCGGCTCAGCGATTCCCCGCTCCCGTTGCTTCTGCCAGCTCGGGGAAGCCACGGGCCGGTCCAGCCCTTGATACCGCACGGGCTTAGGGGACCTGGGGAGCCGCCAGTCAGCTCTTCCCGCTGCTAGCACGCCAGACCCCGCAGCTATCGCTGGCTTTGTATTTCACTCCGGCCCGGTGAGGCTGTCGCCGTGGCCATGGATCCAGGTTGGGGTTTGAGGTGACATCCCAGCCTCTGGGATATCAGGGGATGCTGCTGCAGCGGGTGGTAAGAGCCCTAGTCCACGGGAGAGCTCATGTCCAGTTTGAACACAGCAGCTGAGCTCCTCCACCCCAGCATCACTGGAAAGAAGGACATGACCCTGAGACGTGCGCCATTTGCATGCCCCAGTTTTTCTTCACTTCCTGCCACACACACTTGTACTTTCAGCAGCTTCTTGTTACTTTCTACCGACACCCATCATCCAGTGGAGAAGTTAATGATGGAGCTTGCTCTCTCACCCTCCCTCTCTCCTCTGGAGGCACCACATCTGCTTCCTTATGACAAACTTCAAGTCCACCTCCTTGGTCGCTATCAATTTACCTGGCTTGAGGTGACGATGCTGGTGGTGGTAACATCCCCCTCCCTGGCAGCACGCTCCATGCACAGTACTGCCAACTTTGTCATACTGTATTTTACACTCATCTCCGGCCAGCTCTGAACATTCACTTATGACTAATACTCTCTGGGGCCTGGCCACACATCCTGCACTCTGGAGTCAGATCTTTCCAACCAGCTATCTGTGCCATAGCCTATCTTCTGCAAATAGCCTGTTTGGTGCCCACTGAAATCTCCGTTTCTCCTTTCAGTGCTTTCTTGCAAGTTAGATGTCTTCTTGATATAAATTCCTCTTCCAAAATCCTCTGTGAGTCTGTGTCAGCAGAAGGACAGATTTGTTAAGAGGGCTTCAGTGACCCTCTCTTCCCTCTCTAATAGCACCATCTAAAATCCTATCCGAAATCTTTGAGTATTTCTGCTGCCAACTCAGCAGGACAGCTTCAGTGGGGTAGGCGCTGCCCGGCAGGAATGGCAGAGCTACCCACGGAAGTCCCTGTTAGCCAAATGAGATGACCAGCTCTTCTTCTTGCACCTTTTGTTACTGCTAGTCATGGGACCCGACCTCAAACCAACCCGTTTAATGCTGCACTGAAGCAGAGGAGGAGCAGTGCTCCTGGCAGGCAGCAGCAGCATTTCGTGAGGCTCGCCCTGAGCCTCATCCTGCAAGAGGGAGCTCAGGCTTCTCTGCAAACTGGCTCCTTGGCATCCTGTTCCCAGAGTGGTTCCAGGAACCGTCAGTGGCAGCAAGTGGGGATGCCAGAGCAAAGTTCAGGAAACGAGTTTAAATGATCTGTGAGTTTGGGCTCAGGCAGAGACATGAGCAAATGCCTCACAGTGGGAACATGCCTGGAAGACTTGCACCTATTCCGTAAGGAGCCACAGGGTGTGTGTGTCCATCATAAGAAGAACACTAGTTATTTCAACATGTTTATTTCTGCTTGAATTGCTTTCTTGAAACTGATGGCCTGATTCCTGTATCTTCACCCCTGCAAGCTATCCAGTGGTCCTTTTCTGGAGAAAGACATCACCTGAGCAGCGGGAGAGAAAACGTCCCACTTTCCATTTATCATGTCACCTATGCACCACTCAAGGCACCTAATCAATACCCTGCTGCCTGGCTGTTACAAGCAATTAGAAAGTGTACAAATTAAATCACTACACAGCAGACAAGTTCACTGTACACATCGCCATACACCCAAGCTTCAGCAGCAGTTGCTGTGTGTTGCAGGAATTAATCTGTCTCACACCAGGACTGAGATGCCCTCAACTCACTCTCCACTGCTCCACTGCCCTTTCCTCTGGGACCCAGAGTTCATCCTTCTGATGAACACGCCCCTGAGAATTTACCAAGCAAATTTAAAGGTCAGTCTAGAGGATTATTAATAGCAGTTTTCCTTTTCTTCCTGTGCTTTTTGGAGAAATACTGAAACAAGGGGAGGGCTATACTTACAGGCAGGACAGCTCTGTGAAGTACCCTGTGCTGTGGGGATCTACCGCCTGCCAAAGGAAAGCAAACTCTTACAGGCTGTGAACTAAACAACAAAATAACCCCAACAACACCCCCCTCCCCCAATCTAAACAAACCCAAAAGGTAACATGTGAAACTAGAAAGCAGTGCTCAGCATGTGAATCTGCGGGCAGACAAGCAGAGCTTTCCTGCTTGTGCATTTGATAGCAAGACAAGTTTAAGATTGGTCCGTCTTGGGTTTGTTACTTGGAAAACCTTCCCAGTGCAGGTGACAAGTTCTGCAACACACCCCAAGCCTCTCTTCGCTGTGGTGTCCATCCTCTCCCAGGTATGAGCTGAAGTAGAAATAAGAACATAAAGTAGGATTTAAAAGTGGAGGATGGTCTGGGCCTCGTCCTATTCTCCTAAAGCCCTAGAATAACTCATATAAAATGTACAAATTACTTGTTTCAGGAAACAGAAATTTCACATCCTGCTATGCTGGCTACAGCCCTGCCTGTAGTTACAGCACAGATCAGTAGTGACTCAAATTCCACCTGTTAGCAGTGTCAGAGGCATGGTTCATGGTTACACCAGTTCTAGTTGGTGCCAAAAAGTGACAGTGGGGATAAGGTCACGGATTTCATCTGGGTAACGACTGCATGACACAGTTTGACAGCTTTCTGAAATGACACACAGTTTCAAAGAAAATTACCTTGAAGAGCAAACCATCTTCTGCCATATATGAATATTGATCCTCCTTGTAGTACTTGGGGCATGTATGTTGTGGGGCAGACCTAGGCTTAAAAAGCACAAATTCAGTGTGTTTCACAAAGTGCAGCCAGGCCGTGTATTTCTAGAGGGCACTGGCCATGCCTGTGGACACAGATGACATATTGTTCCCACTCTGTCCATGTACAACAAACTGCACAGCTCGTGGCAACGTGTTCAGCTTCAGTCAAACTCCCTAAGAGACAACCATCACAAGAAGCAACCATCCACAGGTGCTGAACCAAGAACTTGTAAAGCTCAGCCACCTGCTGGGAAGTGGCATGGCTGTGCCAGCCCAGGAGGACTCCTCACATTGGGGCATAAGAGGCTTTGTGCAGCAGTGTCACGGCTGTAGAGTTTGCTACTCCTCCACACATCCCCTCCACCACTCCTGCTCCTCTGGCAGCCAAACAGAGTGGGGATGACTTAAGACCCTGCCTCTTCCTGGCTCTCAGCAGGGAAGGAAGGGAATAGAGTTGTCCTTCTCTGAGCACTGGGCTGCAAATCTCTCTCTGTATTTCTTGTTCTCTTGCTGCTGCCATCTGCAACGGGGAATACAAAAGTGGAGAGGTTAAAAAGCAGAGTGGGCCATCTGGGAATGCAAAAAATACCCAGGAAGAGAGGCAGTAACTGTGAGACTCCAGCGTTAGAAGAGACATGGGCACATGAGCAAAAAAAGACTTGGATCGACACCAGGAAATATGCCAGCAAGGAAATGTAAATGAGTAAAATTTGCATATATTTGTGCCTTGGGAGGGAAAATAATTGTTTGAACTGAAACTCCCACCCCTGTTACCCTAAGTGATCTATACATCCCATGTTCCCTTCTTGTTGCTAAACACCCGTGTGCCAGACCCATTGTGGAGCCCCAGCGCTGCCCTCCCCTGGCACTGCTCCCTCGGGGGTGATCCCCACTCAGTGTTTCCCAGGGCAGGTGGCTGCAGCCTGGCATGTCTGCTAAAGGTGACCCAATAAAGGAGGCAGCTCTTCAGACGGGCCCCAGAACTGCCTCTGGCCATGTGGCTGGAGCAACAAAGGGTGCTGAGCACTCCTGGAAAATAAATCGTGCCACCCAGTCACAAATCAGGCTTTCAGGGCATCTAGGAGGGGAATCTACATGGGTGAAGTTTGCTCAGAGTCTGCATGACTGGATACCCATTACAGGGTGTGAGTGTTTGCCTTTAATTTTAGCTGAAACAGGTTGTCTGGGCTCAGCTTTTGGTCCTTCACTTCAATTCAATACTTCTTTTGCTGCTATTCCTCTGTTTCCTAAATCCAGATTTAAAAGGGTGACCAAGAGCCTAATTTCAATCATGGATTCACAGACAGAAGGGTTTGGGTTGGAAGAGAGCTTTAAAATCCATGCAGTCCAACCCCCCTGCAGCAAGTAGAGACATCTTCACCCAGATTGGGTTGCCCAGAGCCCCATCCAGCCAAACCAAGAATGTTTCCAAGGATGGGGCATCTACCCCCTCTCTGGGTAACCTGTGCCAGGGCCTCTCTGCCCTCATTGTTAAAACTGTAAGAGTGTTTTCTTTAAATCTAGGCTGATTCCTAAATCCCTGTTTAAGTATTGATCTGAACTGTTAACTTCTTTCAGAAATGCAAGAGTCTGATGCCTGTAACCACAAAGCCACTGCCTGTGGCCTTTTCACATCTCTTAACTTAAAAGCCAGTTTATCTGTAAAATAAACATCAAGATACACCGACAAGGCACAACAGGTAGAATTAGCTGCATTTGAATAGTATTTCAGATATAAAATGATGAAAGTTAGTATTGCTTGTGGTCATGGGAAAGTGTTCTGAAGACATGGGCAGCAAACACCCTATTGCTGTTCCTGCACAGCTTCCCACGAGGACGTAGGTTGAACAAAGCCACCTTCATCCAGGAAAATATTCAGGTCCATTCCATGTGCAAAGAGGATGAAGTCTTTATGTGGGAAGACTGAAACATATAGATATGGTTGTGGGAGGGGACGGTATCCTGGTCTAAACATCAGGTCCTGTTGATACCCTTCCAGTCCATTCTTGGTTCCCAGAAGCCGCAGGGTGAAGTCCTGAACTCCAGGATCAAAGCTGTGCACTTTGCTGTATGTAGTTGTATAGAAAAGCTTCCAACTTCCTAATATCCTGATGGATGTTATGCACATGTTAGTTATCCTGAATTTATTCTCATGAGATCATTTATCATCTCATCCACTGTTTGTCTTCTCTGTGGTCCTGACAACACAGTGAGAGATAATAGTCCAGCTGTGGCAAGAAGGGCGTTCAGAGGTGGCAGTGGGACCCATGTCTGAGCATTCTGGGTTCAGACTGGCATTGTGGTTATAAATTAAAGTGTGACAATTTGCTCCTGGCTCCGTTCCTCCTGCCAGATGCCTGAAGGCACTCACATGGGTGTCTTTTAGTAGTAACGGCAGCCTGTGCTCTGGGAAGCCAACTGCTCCCTGACAGGTAGGTTTCACTGGGCACAGAACCAGCCAGTGTCACCATCCAAACTCCAAAGTACAAACTCTACTCTGTCAAATACAATAAAAGTCACTACCTTTCCCCTTGGCTATCTTTTTATGGACGTTTAGTTGGTTTTCAGCATCATGCCCTGGTTTTCCTTCAGCAATATCAGAATATTTGCTCTCTTTTTCTTTTTGCCCACTGGAGATGATGTGTGAGATTTCATACAGTGGCTTTCTGGGCCCTGGAGTTGTCACCTGAAAAGCATATTTATGGCTTCAGGTGGAAAAAAATCACATTATGAGATTCCTTCCATTCAGAAATCGCTTAACCAGACGACCTACCCAACTCTACTGATTTTACTGGGCTTTCTGCACATGTCTGGCATTAACCTGCTGTGTAAGAGGTGCCCCAAATTGGGTTAGAAAGCCACTGGGCTTGCACTTGTGCAAACACCAAAGCAGTATTTTGATAAAGCAGCTTATTTCCATTTCTTAACTGCTTTTCCTACAGCCAGCAGATACTTCCTGCTTCCCCTCTGTCCCTCCCCAGCAGATAAAGTGACACGTTTGTTATTGAGATCATTGTGGCACCTTCAGCGAGCCGGGGTTGTCATGGGACTCCCTGCATAAACACAGCAGGTTTTCAAGGATAATACACGGCATAAACGAGCAGTCTTGTTCCGTCAACAAAAGCCTGTGTGTTTACAAGGCCCCTCAAACATGTTTTTAGAAATACTTGGGTGGGTATTTTTAGCTGCGAGAGCCTCCCCAGCCTCCCCGAACACACCGACACTGTTCTTGGCGCCATTCTCCCCCTCTCCCAGGGAACACTGTAGCCGTCTGATGGTGGAACTCCCACCCAGAGATGTTTCTGCAGAAGCAGGGCCCTGAGCAGCACCACAGCCTCTTGTTATTCAGGCTGCACTGACATCTGTTGGCTCTTATCAACCAAGGTAGGAAACAACAAACCCGCTGGTTTCCCGCGCCGAGATAGCGCTCACGGACAGAAGCAAATAACCAGGCGAGCCACCCTGTGACAGCCCTGGCTTGCGTCCAGGAGCGATAATTCATAGACGGTACTGTCCAGTGGGCAGGTCAAAGAGCTTAAAAGCTCAGGGCCTACTCTCTGGGGCCTCTGCGCTCAGGGCCTCTACGCTCAGGGCCTCTATGCTTGGCAATGTGCTGTGTTCCTCGTGAACCATGTGATTCCCAGCAATCGCCCATCCAATTCCATGGCTCTCCTCACATACTGAAATGGCCCAAGGTGCCTTTCTGGAGGAGAAGGATGGAAGCATCCTGAAGAAGTTGTGTGCTTCGCTTCAAGCATGTTGTTCAGCCCACGTGACTAATGAAACCAGTAGGACATGAACACTCATTTCTGAATCAGCGTCTGAAAAGATCACACAGCCTTTTGGAAAAAACAAGTAAGACCTTGAGCAAAACGTTTCACTTGAGCTAGCAAAGGCTTACTCAGATGTACAATTTCGATAACACAACTGTATGTTCGGTGTAATAAGAAAGAACAACTGGATGTCCTGGGATTTAGCCAGCACCCTGCTTTGGTTAACAGACCCGTCTTGCAAATACTGTGCTCATATGTCAGTGCTCTTATTCACAGAATTAACACAAGATTTAACTGAAGTGGATGCCGTGCTGCCCACTTCTCTGTCAGGTTTAGTGATGAAGCAATTACAGGCCTTGTTTTTTTCTCTTTTTCTCTTTTTGACATGACTAATGCCCGAAGTGTGGCAAGTCCCAAGTGTGACTGTGCAGCCCAAGGGGTTTCCTGAGAAACGCTCTGCAAACGTGGTGCCCAGCTGACTCGGGCTGTGATGTGACCACAGAGCTTTGTGAGCGAGAGAAAGAGCAAACAGGTAGCAGAGACACGTGTTGAGCATGGGACAAAGTTACACGTAAGAGTCCTTTTAGGATGGACAGTATGGACCAGAGGGGCAGACTTTGGAGAGGTGGAGACTACCATGGATTTCCTTTTTGAACAAAATCAATTCCAGAAATCCTTCTCCCTGCTATTCCTCACAAATACCTGTTGAATGCTTGGGTCAATGACATTTAATTTTGGCCTTACAAAGTATAATCTCATTTTTAAAAGTCAAATCCGCCCTTTGATTTTAAAGTCAGTTTGTGATGTTCAGGGTTTTGAGATAATTTAAAACAGAATTAGCCTATTTTACAGCTTTATAAATCTCTCCTGGTTGGCTCCAGTGCAAGTAGGTTGTTAGATTCTACCAGTAAAGATTTCATCATTTCTCTGAGCACTGAAGTTTAGTATTCCCCACGGAAGCACCGGGCCAGGCTGACTCTGCTTGCTAGACTGTACTGTTCTCATGCAGCTTTAAAGGAGAAGATGGCAGAGAAACAAGTGATCTACTTTCTTGGTAAAAAAAGCACTGCTGGCCGTGCAGGGCAGGGGAGGTAGGGAAAGCTGGTATCTTCATCGCTGGCAAGCTCCAGAGCAGCCTGGCAGCTCTGCCACTCAAGCTGTGTGCCAAAACTCTCAAGAGCCAAGGTAAAGAGTTGGAGCTGCCAGGACCAAGGAGGCTGAGCAAACCCAGGGTTCTCAGGAAGGTGCTGCAGCAGCATGCCTCAAAGGAACAGCAGGCAGCAGCCCTGCAGAGGAGTTTAAGCTTCCCCTCACACCTTCCCTTCACATACTCACATCGCCGGAACACCAGCTTCCCGCCTCTCGTTAAGACTGCAGAAAACTGAGGCATCAAATCCCCGTAGCTGCAGTTGCAGTCATAATTCTGACTGTTTGTGCACTGCTCCCAGGGCAAGATACCGCCGGGGATCGGGAGGGGACCAGTGCAAAGGGTCCCCAGAGCACAGCAGCTGCGTCTGCTCTGCATCACACACCGTCACTCAACCCCGGCTCCAGGAACGCTGTAGGAGAGTTTCCCCAGACACAGGCCTGCCGATAAGTCAATCAATCACAGCAGTGCAATAAGGGATTTTGCTCCTCTACTCTTCACTTGCAGTAGTACAGGTTCCGCCGTCGGTTAATGAAATCTGAAACTACAGTGCGAGCTGCGGGATGAGGAAAGCACCGTGACCCCTCCGGGAACAGCCACACGTGCACCCGGAGTGTGTTGCGATGTTTTCCTCTGCCGCATCGCTGGGAGGGGAGTTTGCCCGGCTGCAGAACATGGCCCGTGGTTGGAAAGCCTGTCCTTCCAAGAGTGCGAAGCTGTGGCTGACTCAGAGCTCGAGTCCTCTAGATGTCACCACTGACACGGGCTTCCAGGTGTCTGGTAACACATCCCCTCAGAGTGTCCACCAAGAACAGAGGCAGAGTTGCTGCCTTTGAGATGGCTGGTTTTAGAGCCGGTTTGGGTTGCTAATGAGGCTCCAGTGTAGTAACACCAGCCTCATTAATAACTTTTAAAAAAGACCAAACCCACTTCATTTCTTTCTCACCCTTTTGGCTGTTACTTCACTATTGGCTTTCTCACATATGGTGTCTCATCAATCTAGGTGTCTGCGTGTTCTCCTGTCCTAGCTAAAGCTGCAGTGCTCAGGCTGCAGGCACGAAAGGGGAATGGTCACTAGTTATAACCTCTCCTCTTCTGATGCAACAACATGAACAAACCCACCAAAAACCCAGCCCCTGGAACAAAGCAATATTCCTTCTCATCCTCCTTACAAGGTTTGTTTTGCTGTTACCTTGCTAACTGCTACATCTGTCAGCTTCCCAGTGGTTTCTGTAGAGTAAGAACTGGTTCCCTCTTTGCCTGAATGGAGCTGAACCATATCTGGTTGAAATGCCAAACAGAAGACTTGTGTTTGGTGGGATGGAGAGCTAACCCTTCACTTGGGAGTGTCCATCCCTCTGTGCTGAGCTGAAGACTTGCAGGATGCACTAACCCAAACAGAAAGGCCCTGAGTGAATGAGAACATCAGTGTCAAGGAAAAAACCCTGAAGTCTCTCATTTCTAAAGTCCTGCTGGAAGTGCAAAACATTAACAATTTCCCCTGCTGTTACTACTGAGAAGAATACAAGGGACTGGAACAATGAAGATGACGAAGTCTTTTCAAGTTAAGAGACTGTTTTGTCTGGCAAAAATGACACCAAAGGCTGCACTGCATTACACCATCAGCGGTGGGTGCAGAGGCTGCAGGAGGGAAAAGACAAAAATCTATCATTTTCTGGATGCGAAGGCAAGTGCTGCCAAAGGATTCTTGCTTTCAGAGCCACAAGCCAGCATTTTAGTTTTCTACACCAAGGAGATATTTTTTTTGCCAAACCTACATCCCACATCTGCATTTCGAATTCAGCCATCTTGTGTACAGCTAGCTAGAAAATATGGGGACCAGCTTTGTAAAACATTTCGTTTTCTCCAGAGTTAGCCTTTGCCAGAAAAAAAAAAAAATTAAAAATCCCAAGAGTAGATTTCCATCTATTTCTTTAGAAGACTGACCAAAATTTTTCTGCCACATCCCCATGACACAGAACATACCCAGGATGCACAAAGATGACACCTTGCTGAGAACTCCCGCCAGCTCTACAGGACTTGTGCCCTCCTCACAGCCCCATTTCCTGCTTCTCTGCTGCCATAAAAATCAACCTGTAAATCACTGTAGCACTTTCCTTTCAACCACTTAAGTACCTTTAACCTACTTCCACAGATTAAACAACATAATTTTTGCTGGGAGAGCTCAGCACGTCTGGCTGGAGGCAAGGCATGGGCAGCTTTCCTTCCCATTACACCAAGGTGGAAGTGCCAGAGCCTTGTCCCTGCCATATGCTTCCCGTGCAATAGCCTGGTGATGAATAGAGATCTGTGTGCTGTCAAATCAAGAGCTGCTCAGTTGCCTGCCACGTGGGAAGCTTCTCACCACGTTTCTGAGCTCAGCAATGCTTTTGGTACAACGGAAGGGCGATGACCTGGCCTTCTCAAATGGTGTCAGTGATATAGCTCAGACTGTTTCTTACTGATCATAGAATCATAGAATGGTTTGGGCTGGAAGGAACCTTAAAGATTGTCAAGTTCCAATCCTACTGCCACGGGCAGGGACAACTTTCACTAGATCAGGCTGATGCCGAGTTGTTTTTGAAATACCTTTTACTTCCACAGTGGAAATATCCCTCACAAGAGCTTGCTTTGGCTCTGGGTAGAATGAAATTTATGATGATATTTAGAAGTGCCCATCATAACTCACAGACTGGAGACCGATGCTGAAACCCCATGCCTACGATGGCAGGGCCAAGTTCTGCACCCAGGATCACCCAGCTACGCCAGCCCTGCACAAGGAAAGGACGATGCAGCACAGATGAAAGCAAGGCAGAATGGGACATTCTCTTCTACTAGTTTCTAGTATTCTATTCTACAATAAAAGGGCAAACATTTTTATTTTGAATTATGGCATTGCTTTATCACTTTAAACATTCCTTTGTTTATATGATACAAGAGTCTTTGGTTTCTGTTCCATTTAAAAATGTGCTTTTCCTTGCAATGATGTCAGTCATATCTTAAGTGGTATTTCTCACTGGACAGCAAAGGAAGTTTCAATGAGCTTTATTAATTCTGCTGATGACATTTGCTTGCTCTCCCATGATGAAATAATTCTTTCTATCTGTGCTCTTTCCAACAAGATTTGAGGTGTAGAATGCAATGTGAGCTCTCGTTCAGCCTTCATGTGTAAACAGAGAGGTTTGTAGGACTGAATTAAATTCCACTGAGAGTAGAAATAGCTCGGTGATGAAACCCGTAAACAGACGAGCGTGTGTAGCCTGCGGAGTGCCGTCCCTCTCTTGACTCGTCTCTTCAGAAAGACTTGTGCCTCTGCACAACTGATGCTTCACAGAGACCCAGTCACTTTGGACATAATGTGTAATTAAGGCACCAGACCCTGAACTAATTCCCGTCCCAGTGTGGGAGTAGCACGCAGCTACCCAGGGCTGGAGGAAGCCCTGGGAATCAATGTGACTCAGGGTACGGTCCAGCCACCTGCGTTATTTCAACCGAACACATGCATCCATTTGCTGGCTAGTACAAACATGTTACAGCATTCTGGCAGGTCTTTGGGATGGGAGCTCTGGTTCACCCTGTGATTAATTCCCTTTAAAGCTAACAATAACATAAAAGGAGACTGCACCCAAGTACCAGCCTTAAAACAGCCTGTAATTGCTTTTTTGGCAAATTATTGTGAAGAGCTCTGCATTTGCAGAGCCACAAAGTTCATTCACAGATAAATTTGGAAACAAAATCCCAGACCCACCATATACTCTGTTGGGTTATCTACTAGAAAAGCACCAGCCAAAGGTTAAAAGGAAAATTCACATATATATTTTAGCTTTCACAGCTTAAGTAGTAAATGGCTTCAGTAAACAGTACAACAGAAAGAGGACTTGCTGAGGGAGCCAACAGTACCAGTATTACTATATGAACCTCCTTGTCTTCTGCCTTGCCAGTTAATCCTGCCCTGAGTATTCCTAAGGATACACACTCCAGAGCTAGATTGGGGTTGTCATGCAGTGCTGTCTGTGCGAGCTCAGAGCTCACACTTGGAGCCATGGCTGATACACATGGCTTCTGCACCGTTGAAGTGGGCACAGTGATATGGGACAGATAGGTGGGAATTTGGAATGTTCATCAAAGATATTCATCAAAAACATTTGAGATAATTCTGGGACATAATCATGTCTCCAGACAGCTGTGTCACTCCAACCACTTGTGCCCATACATCAGGTCCTTTCTCTGGAATAAACTTTCTAGTGGATAATGCAGGCAGCTGTATGTGCCCCCTGTGATGCTTCAGTTGCTGCTAAGAATTTTCTTTAAAGACTGTTCACGTGGCCTATTAAACATTTAAGGCTGCATCCTAGCCAGACTAACTGCATTCACCTTAAATTCAAATTAGTTATTTCTGGAAAGAAACCAAAGCAAAGAAACTCTAATTTACAAAGAATGATCCAACAGCCACATTTCACAATACTTGCTCAGCAATGAAGAGTCTGGATTAAAGCGAAACCTAAGGGATCAATAGTTCCCATCTCAGGGAAAATGAGGATTATTGGACAGAAAGCAAATCCCAGCATTTGGCTTGATGATTAGAAATGAATGCATTGGAAGTACCCACAAAGCAATCAATTAACATGTTTGTGCTTTCCACTTGAGAGGACTAGAGGGGAAGGAAACAGAGCTTGGTACAAGGTTGCTCCCCCTTTACTAAGTGACGTAGGCAATTGCTGCCTGCCCACATTTTGTGGGAGCCCTACAATTTGCTGTTGCAACCACAGCACAGCAATTATGGAGAATAATTTAGCTTCTGGGTTGATTTTTTCAGAACAGTTTTGTCATTTGCCTTGATAGCAAGTAAGGCAATTTATTCCTGATCAGAATAATGCAGCGAGGTGATGGGAAGAGATGGGGAAAAACTTACTCCTAGAGTAATCTCACAAAGTTCAATATAGATGCAGCAGGACTGAAATTGAACCATGTTAATAAAGATGAAGGAAAAAAGGAAATAAATTTAGAAGTTTGATTGTCAGGAGCTGCATTGGCTTAAGAGAAACCCCGGCGGTGTTGCACTGTGTGGAAAGTTAAGGCATTGTATGGACAGCATAACTGGGCAAATCTGGAAGGAGGGAGAACTAGATGCAGGGCAGCCTCAGAAGCTCTCCAGTGCTCTTGGACATATTTATTTGTCAGAAGCTTGGAAGACATTTTTTTTAGAAGAAGAAGGATTTTCTTGTAGATAATTTCAGAGAAAAAGAGAGTGTGAGGAAGAGAATGATGATGCTTGGAAAGGAAAAGTTGCTATAAAAATGTCATGTTGTTGGCCCAAGGACACTAGTTGTACCTCACCCTCATCAGCAGTTAGACTTCTTTTTTCATAAAGGATTTATTCTCCTTAAAACAGTCTTACTCATAAAATCTACATGGCTAAAATTTTAGTATATAGTTTAAAAATTCATTTATCCTGCTGAAACTTCAGCATTCATACATTTCTTGTATACAAGTGCAGCTTGGCATGGAAAGATCACCTGGAAAAGAAGAATAACTTCTTCTCTTGCTCTATTACAATAAATTTCACAAACTTACTTTAAATTTTAATAGCTTAGCTTTAATTATCTGATATGAAGTGGTTTTCCTGTGCTTATTATTTTTGGAAGCTTGCTTTAAAAAACAGTCTGTACAACATACCCTTGGTTATTCTTTACTCTTAAAGACTAGCTTACTAAACTTTACAAATAAGTACAACTTTGGAGATGAAACAATTGGACAACATGAATATATGACCTAATTTATGAGTGTTGCTTTTTTTGGCACAACTTCCCAATCACTGAAAGTAGCACTCTGTAACTGCAGTATTAGCTTGGAAATACCTACTACACGGAAGAGGCAGCTGAAATATGTGCTTCTCTCTTTCACTAATAACCCAAACTCTTTAGAGACCCACAGCTTGAAAGAAAAACCAGCAATAAATAGTTGTGTTACAAAACGTGCCAGTTCTTGTTTCACTTTAAATGAGAGTTTTATCCATTTTGTATCTGAAGAGACTAAATCAGTATTTCAGGGTTTTTCATGTGCTATTGGTTATATTTAAAATATGGGGTTTGTTCATTAAAGGTTATTAGCTCAGTTCTACTTTCATTGGTGAGGCAAGAATCACTGATTCCAATGAAAGTTATTTTACATTTGGGACAGGAGAGAAACCCAGGGGAAATGCTTCCCTTCGCTTTAAAAAGCAAATTGAACCCTCTCTCAGTACCTTAAAGTCAAAGTTTACCCAAAGCTTCTTGTTATTAGAATTGTGAGAAACCAAAAAGCTGTTTGCATTCACATTGGCCTCTTGCTACCTCCAAGCCCTCAGTCTCATGTTGCCAGAGCGTTTCCCCTTCAAGGCACACCAGCAATCTACACGAACAGTTTGAATGTGATCCGAAGAACCGGCAGCCTACATCATGAAATGCATTTCAAACCTTCTAAAGCCTCAGATTCACTATGTTGATTACTTAGTTTTTATTACTATTGACACACTAGGTGATCAGGAGATGCCATCAGCCCGGCTTGCCACTGGAAGGTAATGTGAGGAGCTGGACTGACTGACTGAACCATCACCACTCGGTCACTCGACTCTTCCTTTACCTTGGTGTCATCGTTGAACTGTATGCAGTCTGGGGAAATGTCTAGGATGCTCTGATTCTGACAGTTAAGAGGGAAAGAAATGAAATACGGAATAATTTTCATAGGGATGAAGTGTTAAAGTGACAATCAGAACCCAGTAGTAGAGAAGTCAAGTTCATGGCTGTCTCACAAAGGGATGGTATAGTTTATGGAACAGAAAGGAGAGATGGCTTTGAAATAAAGTACCTCATTCCTGATATCAATAGTATTGCTGAAGAGACATAGGATTTCTTTTAATTCCAACATTCAATTAATTCAATTAAAGTCACAACTTATTTCACCGCTGTATCACCCAACACAACAGACTTCGTTGCCTACCCCATCTTCCTACTGATCTTCCCATGGTTTCCAAGACCTACAGCTGACAGCAAGAGGCAAAAGACCTCTGTTAAATTCTTGACAGGCAATGCTGTGTGATCACACCTTAGCTCCTACTCTACTCAGTTAAGTGTTGTGTACCAGACAACTTGATCTCCTACAGACCTCGATACAGTGTCTGAGGGGCCCAGCTCTGGGTGTCTCCTCATTCTTTCGTCAGCCTGAGCCTGGTGTGGTTTTATCCAAACTCTGCTTGGGAAGAGAATGTGCTCGTGGTTGCCCTGGAGCCCTCCATCTAGGTGATGTAGCCTATTAAATCCACAGAGCAAGGTACTTGCTTCATGATATATTTTGCTTTCTATAATACACATTTTTCTGTTGGTACAGCTAAATCAGTATCTGCTGCTTCAGGAGGCACCCACCCCTTACTCAGAGCAAACAGTCTGAGCAATTCCCCTTCCCTCATGATCCAAGTGGATTTCAGTCTGGTTGCCACTGCCTGCTGCCCAACAGTGAGAGCATTTTTCATGGCAAGTAAATGCTTTTAGTTGATAGTAAAAGCCTCAGAAGCTGATTTACTGGAGCAAAGTGCTGTCACTGATAGTGTTGTTCCAACTACCCCCACGTTAAAGGACTTTGGATACCAATCCCACTTTTTCATCTGATAGCATTTTTACCTGGACAGGGTCCAGATGTTGCAGTTCAGTGGCATCTCCAATCACCACTGAAGCTGTTTCTGTAATTATTTGATTCACAGGACATTTAAACACAGGCTGCAGTTCCACTGAATTCCCAGAATGGCTGGTAGGGAGAAGAACACATCACTTGGACTGCAGATAACATCAGTGTCATCTTCTGAAATTTCTTGAAACTCCTTCAAACAAAATCAGATTCTACTTCTGTCCTTTTTATTGTGACATAAAGGGATCTGTACACTGACCTGACCAAGGCCAACTTTAAATTACTTGGGGTGTGGGAAGGAAAGAAACATTTCCCATTACTGCTTACGTGCCATCCATCAGGATATATCATGATTCAGGCTCCCTTTACAAAAGCATGAAGAAACTCTAAGCGTGTTTTTGAGGATTTGATGGGGACATACCAGTTCATAAACATATATTCTTGTTCTTATCTACTAGGCTGCAGGTGGGAAAGCTGTTTCTGTGATGTTGGAATTATAAGGTGAGCCACCAAAGCATGGCTCTACTTCAGCCCAGACTCACTGTTAGCTATAGCAAAATAAAACAAACAAACAAAAAGGTATTATAATGAGCCATCCATTAGGTTACTTGAGCTTTTCTTATTATTGTAATAATCCTTTTGAAAGGACTGAATGAATCTTTCCTTGCAACATATAATAAATGTTTTACTGTACCAGACTTACTGCACATTTGATTACCATGGTAATATTTGCTTTGTCTTAAAGCCCACCAGGGCCTTTTTCTGTATTGCTGTAGTTACATTTCTGGGGGGCAGAAGTATGAGAGATTTTAAGTTCACTATTCAAATGAATACATAGAAAATTATAAAGTTGTAAATTTTCAGGCACTGATTTCTGCTCAGCAGGCCCAGTAGAGTCAATGCTGGTAAAGTTCTGCCTACCAATTCCTGATTTTGGAGAATCTCTTAGTAGCATCACATTTACAAGAATTTGAAAAAAAACACCCAACCCAAGGACAAAGCCCTAAGTTCCCAAAACCACCATCTCATTCTGAAGGCCAGGAACAAGAGGAGGAAGAGAACAATGACAAGGTACTTGTAGTATTCCACTACCTGAATTAAAACTCCAACAAACAGCAGAAATGCAATTGGGATAAAGTTTGTTTGCAGCATATACCAGAACTAAAGAACCAGCACTGAAGAAAAGTTTTGCTTTCTCTATTTCATTGTGTGGACCAAGTAATCTCCCAGAAAAGATTCTCCCATACTAGCTGTGAAGGTTCAGTTCAGCATTTGGAGACCCAGATGCACCCTGACCTTTCTGGAGCCTCCTTGTGTACTGTTCTGCATATCATCATTTCCAGACTGGATTGTGTTTGCCTAAATGAGAAAGCACATTGAGGCCATTTTGAGCCTTGTTTAGCAATAGCTTGGTTTTAATGCCACCCTCTACACTGATGTTTGCCTCCTGCTTTTTTGTGGAACTGCTAAGAGGGGAAAAAAGATAGTGGTGTTGTTGAAACCATTCGGTTAGTCTCAGCCTGAGCACTGGTACTGGGTGGTGTGCAGCTGCATTATAGGAATGTGGCATCCTGGTGTGATATTTAAAGCAGGAGTGCAGACAGTAAGTCCTAATGTGACCAGCTGAAAGCAGAACTCTGGAGTAGGGCGATGTGCTATGGCTGACCAAGAATGAAGAGCATAAGGTGGACTGGCATTATCTCTTATTGACACAAATGTGTTCAGAGGAATTGAGAGCTATTGGTTTTCCTTTGCTGCTTTTCTCTCCACCCATTTGAGTTTCTTAATGAACAAATCCAATATTCAGAAACCAAACACCTCGATAGGCATGCCAACACGTGGGACCTGTGTGTGAGAGCAGTTCCAGCTTCCTGCACCAGTGCACTAGAAACCTTTGTGGAGGATGAGGTTGCACCCCCAGTATTCTCATGTTCCATTTTTAGGCAGCCCATCTTGCAAGTGGAAGCTGGCTGGACACTCCTGTGGGCACATGGCATTTCCTGCACTGTTCCTGCCAACACTGGCCAAACACACAGCCCTTCTTTATCAGGTACAATACCCTAAGGGTGATAATTATGTGACTAAGCATGACACAGATCAAAGCACAGTTGCCTCCTAATCCCATCTTAAAAACAGAAGAGTTTCTGTGGTAAATTCACAGCCGTGGGGACCACAGAATCATGGAGGCAGCTCGCTGCCATTCATGGACCAGTACTGGTCAGCCACACACACGCCATGAGAGGGACTGGTTTCTCTCAGTATTACCAACACAAGCAAACACAAAGGACCTTTTCTTAAGACGGGGATTATTCTGGGGGGGAGGGGGACACGCCTGGTTTTGTGGCAGGTGCAGTATCTCTTCACTTTTTTACTATTGCTAGGCAATGCGGAATTGAAAGAGGAAGTTCCAGCGTCAGATGAGCTCTAAAAACAAAGCTCCACCTGACTGTGATTCACAAGAACTTCATGCCAGTGAAGTTATTTATCAATAAAACATACTCACCTGGTCAGGTAAGGCTGTCTGACCTGACTGCAACACACCAACTTGGTATGTTTTGGATAATTCCTGCAGGTAATTTTAATGAACCTTCCATTTTCACATCTGCTTCCTACTGAAATGGGACAATAATGGCTTTTGGAACAGAAAATAAAAGGCATGGGGACTGCACACACACACAGTGCCGGAGACCATGGCCAGAAGGGCCACGAATCGTGGTTAGAAAGGCACCGGCCCATAAAGGATAGTCCCTAAAGGACTATCTGCCCTCCCACATCCCTTACGGACATGCCAAATCAGGCTTTTGGATGCCCATTTATCTGGTGCAGACACACAATGTTTTTTCTTTGGAGCTGATTAATCCTTAATTTTGCTTTGCACAAGGGAATCAGAAGGGCTAACGCAGTGTGTAGCTTTTCTGATAGGTCAGATTTTGAGGCTTATTGAAATTTAAATCGCAACATTTCTCCCATTGCATGTTGCTGTTGCTACTTGCAGGTTCAGAGCATCACAATTACAGCTGCTTGACTTTTGTTCTGCTGATTTGGTCCTGCATCATTTGGATGGCTCGTGACCAGAGGCATTGTGCCTTGCGTAGTTCCCCATTCCTTCCTGCTTATGGGAACATCCTGCTTGTCCTACGTTTCTTTGCAGAGTTAAATATCTCCCCAGAGGAATCCTTCCCTACAGTCCCACAATCAGTTCTCATCAGCTTTGGCTTAAAACCACACTGACTGCCAAGCACAGCCCTTGGCATGAAGGTAGGACTTCCATGTTTTCTCATTCCCTAGTTAGGTGAGCCAGCCCAGGAGAGAAAAACAAACCTGTATTTTTATTGCTGTGCTGGATTGTACTCCCCTCAACCTGTGACACCCAGGTACATACAAGGGACAAACCAAAATTACTTGGCAAAGGCATTCATGAAATATGTGCACAGTTTGGCATGTATGTTTTCAGCCTCTGAGGACAGGCCAACTGGAAGGTCCAAATCTCATTGTTAAAGCCTGGGAGCTTGCTCCAGATGTACCAGTTTATCATAGCACAGGAACTTGGCTTTATAAGAGAGCCTGGAGTGGTGAAAGGCCAGTCCTGGACTCTGCACACTGCGGCACTGTATGCACGTGTCATTTGATTTGTCGAAGACACTTCGACATGGGACATGGAGCTCAGAGGGGATTGTGCTCTGTCACCAAGTTAAACTTGCTTCTTTCTATGCTAAATGAATTGTCAATGAAAAAGGTTGCTTGTTGTTGCTGAAGAAGGGTACAGCGATTAGACTTTGCCCCCCATTTTCTGATAGTACTCAGACCTCACAACATCCTGTGCATACTGACCCAAAGCCACTCTTGCCTCCAAAGTCTCTGCAACCTGAACTCCCTAATTTACCAGTATGTAAGATACAGGCACTGGGACAGACATCCCCTCTAGAGCATGCTGCTTTTGGACTCATTTAGATAGTTTATGAGGATCTAGATATCTATCCGTTGCCAAAGAAGGAAGGATGTTTCTTGTGTATCTCTTGAGTTCTGTGGAAAAAACAAAGTGCAAATGTGGTTTAATTGCAGATGCTCTATGCGTTTCACAGTCTGGCTGTTGCTAAGGCAACCTGTGATTGAGACATATGAAGGATAAACACAAATCCCTCCAAGAATCGATGCTGAATGAGAACGGTGAGGAAACAACCCAAGTTCACCCTAGTGTGGTGCTCTGACCTTCTCTAGCAACACAGTGAAGCATTTAGTCTTGCTCTCAAAATACTCTAAGGATAGTTTTACTAATTATCCATTGTACAAACACGAGCACTTGGTTTTCTTAGATGGCTACCTGGTCTGTGCCTGCAGCTGCCCACGTGCCTTTGCCTCAGCCCTGGAATGAGAATGGACTTCTCGGATACCGTAAGCTCCATAACAACATGAAGAGAAGGGATGGGCAATGCATTGATGCCCACAGTGGAGATCTTACAGCCATTCTGGAGGCAGCATGGACAGTCGTAAGGACCACATGCAGCTCCCAAAGCAGATGTTTTGGCTGACAAGAACCTACCTGTCTTTCTACCAATTGTTCAGCTTATTCTGGTTGCTGTTCTAAGTAAGTGGGCTGTGGGCAGAGACATGGAAGAGAGAGTGGAAGAGGGCACATTCCTGTGGATTCAGGAGCAGTGAATATTTTATGGGACTGCTCATCTCTGCGCTTTCAGCCCCCATTACTAGGTGACAAAGTTTAAGGCAAGAGGAGTCACCTACCAGGAGAGGCGTTCCATAGGCAGGGATAATTATAGAAAAGGTGTCAAGATGGTATGCTGATAGCATCGTCCCCAGCAGATTTGTTTTCTGCTTATTACAGAAGGGGACAAACCACATAATCTTTTGGAAGTCCTTGGCAGTCTGCTCAAAGGGATGCAACGCAAACCCTGAAGCTATTTCTGTACTGCCTTGGTTTTAATTCTCAGCTTCAGTGGCAGCACAGCAGCGTGCACAGTGCTCTCCCGCTGTGCTCCTCTGGTCCTCAGCATCAGGGGAACAGAAAAGCGAAACAAATGGCATCCTTCAGTGCAGATTTTCAGGTAGAGTAAACTGTTGCACCTCTACTGAATTTTGTTGGGGGGGAGTGAAGGTTTCTTCAACCTCAATTTAATTCACAGCCCTGTGCCAGCCTGAACAAGCCACCACATGAATCTGCACTGGAACATTCTCTCACCAATCCCATAGACTGGTGTAGAGAGCTGCAGGAACACGATGCCTGCTGTACCCTGCCTCGAGGTAGGAGCCTTGTTTTAATAACAGAGATTGCTAGAACAATGTTGTAGGAGGTCGAAGCAGTACCAGGCTCTGCTGCACATCAAGCTGTGGTGTTTACAAAGTGGAGGACGTACTCACAGTATTAGTGGGATTTGCACTGATGGGTTGTTTTGAAAACAACAGTTGCATGAACTTCCATTCCTCTGTTTTGTTGGGTTTTCTGTTTATTTAAAGTCGTTATTTAAATGACTGCTGGTTCAGTCAGCAGGCTAAATAACCCATTATTTGCATGGGATAAACAGGGTGTGAAAGATTCTTTAAAACAAAAATCCTGTTTAGATCTTTGTGTCAGCAAATGGAGGAGAAGATTTATGAAACAAATAGTATTTTCTCAGCTATCTCAGTGCTTCGCTCTTAGTTCACTCTGCTTTAGGCCCTCTTCCCATAGGATCCCTATTACACAACTCCAGAATCATTATTCCTTGAAATTACCATTGGCCCAAATCCATTAGTTACTGTCGTTCCCGCAGTATTACGAGGAGGATCTTCCCACATCCCGATATCACATGTGTTCCACGCTGGGAACAGGCTACAGCTCCTCTAGTTCTCACCGTGCTCCTGTCCTTGGAAACAGACAGAGAGTGTTTTGTTTCTTTGCAGAGGAAAGCACAGAACAGCATGTTGGATGTCATGAGTTTTGACTGTCCTCATCTTTCTCGGTACTTCTTGCTTAGTGCCACATCCAGGTTTTCTTTCCATCTGAGATAATTTCACACTGATCTTTAAGAACCACACAGTTGTTGTGGGGGCAATGGAGGTGACAGCTGGTTTGTCTACCTGGGTCAATACCAGCTGCCACTACCCACAACAGAGATCTTTGAGACCATTACTCGGGATCACCTGAGTGGTGGGTTACTCACCCATGCCAAATTCTTGTCAGCTATGGTTTTTACAAATTTAGATTGGAGGTGAGGAAATAAGGAGAGGAGGAGACCTCTCAGGAAGCAGGCACCATCAATGCTTCGCTGAGGCATTAAAACCCCCACGGCAAACTCAGATCAGCAGAAGCCACTTTCTGATGCTGTAAGCACACAAAACAACAACACATAGATGTCTTCTCTTCCCTTGCTGTGTCCCAACATGGTATCAGTGATACTGGATGCTGCAGGTGCACACTGAGCTCTGAGGGCTGCACACCAGGGCAAGAGGAGGATTAATAGTGTCAGGGGGTCTCATCAGTGCTCAGGGTGATCACCTGCTTGTACAGAAAAGCAGAATATTGCTTCCATGGGTTCACTCTGTAAATAATAACTTTGCTTTCTGACTTCCACAAGTACAGGACTCACTAATACAGCAAAATGTTGTCTGCATAGCTACACCACTGTATCATACAAGTAAACTCCAAGGATAGACAGTCTTATTCCAGGAGATGTCTTTTTTTGCTGTGTTTTTCTTCTGAAGTGCTTCTTACAACTGTTCTCAAGCTGCACAAGCCAAGGCAGGATAATTTTCCAGATGACAGTACGTTATAACCTACAAAGCATGTCTCCTTGTTTACTTGGCTTGCTGCGGGGCTGCAGATGCGCCTCACTGCTGCCATCAACGCTATACAGCACCATATGGATTCCCGTGTGCTACTCCCTGTATGTTGGACAATCTATGGGCTGTGGCGCCAGAGGGGAAAAGCAGTGGCTGAAATCTGGCCAAGATATTGCTGTTTCCTGTCCACTGAGGTGGCCTTCAAGTATTTGCTGTGTTTTGGCCCCTCTCCTGCTCTCTGCAAAGGTTTGTGTGCTGCAGTTTTTAGGTTTGGAAATCTGAGAACACAAAAGACCCAAGAAAGAGCTGGGCACAGAGTGGCAGAGGGTTCCTGCCCTTCCAGCTCTGCAAGGGCAGAGCATCTACAAAGTGAGAGCAGGAGGGCACAGTCGATAGTACTCGTCACTGTTCTTTGGGCTCCCATGAGATGCTTGCTCAAGAGCAGCAGTAGGATGGTGAGAGGACTCTACCAACAAGTGGATGCAAGCAGTTCTCCAAGCCTCAGGTCACCAAGGCTGCTTCCTCAGGATTGGGTTTTATCTGCCTGACAGCCAGAAAAGCAGCAAACAGCTGTGATCTGCACAGTAATCACCACAACCTTGCCATGCTCTGGAAAACACGTGTTTTCTGTCTGTTCCCCTTCAAGTGCCCTCACCTCCCCTTCTGCATCCTCTGCACCCACGGTTACAGAGGGGTTGATTCCTCCTGGTAGAAAATCACCACCCAAAACAAAAGTGTGCAAAGCCAACAGTTCAGCTGATGCCCACATACAAAAAACTGAATCAATGACACAGTGTTACGCTCCTGATAACTTTATGGGCACAATTAAAAAGTCTCTTTGCATGGCACATGCTGCTGGAAGCATTTTGGAAACCTGCAACCCAGGTGTACAGAACAGCAATCTCTGCTGTAACCCATTCTCCTGCTGGTAGCTTTTCTTTCTCTCTACAAAGCAAAACTAAGAGTGCAGGACTGAGTTACTGAGTTCCTCCTCTAGCACAGTGGACTCCCTGAGTCCTCCCTCTGCCCACAAGCAGTCTGGACACCAGTATTCAGCCACCATCATGAGGAGCCCCAAGAGTGGCAGAGATGGCAGCCACCACAATGAAATATTTTAAAACAAGGAGGAATACAGGGGGAAGGGATATCCCAGAGCTTAGTTTGTAAGTGGTAGAGTTCAGCTTGTTCTGACAAACAGCAAAAAAAGACCAGAAAACATCTTGGAATAGATCCCAATGAGCAACTTCCATTTATACCCCTGAATCACCAGTTGCTAAGCACTGAACCACATGCAGAATATGCAGCTGTAAACATCCATCATCCTTTGCAAAGGCTCCTGCTGGCTTTTCTCAGGCCTGAAGTCAACTTACATAGATCTGCTATTGATTATTGGCACCTTAAGGGTAGGGACATGCCTATGGACAGCCACGTTATCTCTGCACATCTCACATGACGTGTCTCTTTTTGCTTTGGAGAAACATCTCTGTTCCTACATCGCAACTGCAGAAGCTGGCTCAAGGCATTGTGTGTTATGAATATAACCCTGTTCTATTCACATTGCACGTGAAGAACCTCTCACCAGCACATCTCTTCCAACCTAGTTGAATGGTTTTACCTGCCTGATTTTGCAGAGACTTGAGCTGCCTAGTGCAATCCTACAGCTAAAGCTGAACTGCAATGTACTTTGTCGGCTCTTCTGTCTTTCCAGATGACTTTGGACTTCGGCTTTCTGCCTCCCTCCAGTGGTAAGTACTCGAGGACCAGAGCAATACTTGCACGAGATCACTTGCAGGAGGCAATGGAATCAGTCCTGGCTGTCCTCAGCCACTACAGTCCTGCTCCAAACACAGGCATAAGAGCCAGGGAGCTCTAGCTAGTGGAAAGGCATCATCTTTTGACACTGACTGAGGTCATTACAGAAGGGAAAGGCAAACACTACCAGCTCAGGACTAACCCAGAGATCAGCATTCTGCACAGCAGATGCTATCACTGACTCTTCTTTCTTTTGTTACACTTATGTTTTCTAGGCTAATTTTACATGTTTTGAGGATTTTAATTTATCACAGGTGTAACACCGCATCATTTGCTAAAAGAACTGAGAACTGACAAGAATTTGCTTGAGTCATTACCTTACATCTGACTAAGCTGTATCATCAATGCCTTAGTCCATCGATGCCTTAGTCCGGAGACATTCCCATTTCTCCTGACAGTTTGCTCCACCATCTAATAATTTTCTCCAATTAAAGAAGAAAATAACCCAGCGCTGTCAAGTTCTTCTCCCTGACAGCAGTCTTGATATTAACAATCCAGTAGAGTGTCCATGATTTACATAGTTTGGAAATAGCCAAAACCCATCTAATTCTGTGAAGCCATAATATCAGAAAATGGGCTCCTAAAGAATCCCCCATTATACATCAATGCATTATCCAAAATTTTTGAGCATGGAAATCTTTTAACTCCTGCTTGATGGTAGAGATGTCTTGGGACCACAGTTCTGCGATTCTGAAAAGTGGAAGGGCTCAGTAAGCACGTTGCCACCATTCAGAACATATTTATGTGTTCAGAAAACAGCAGTGTTTAAAAAAAAGAGAATCCCCCACCTGTTCTGTGAGGACCGTTGGGGAAACATGTGCCTGAGAAGAGGCAGCATTCCCTCCTGTTCGTCCCTCTGCCCAAGCCCCAAGCTGTTAACCTGGCGTGGTGGCTACAACCTTGGAGGAACTGTCTGTGCTCACCAAGATTTTGACTTTCTGTTGGGAGACACCTGCCTGTTCGGCTTCTCCACTGTCTTGCAGCCAAGGACAAACAGCTCAGTGATCAGATGAAGGCCACCTGCACGTTAGGGCTTTAGCCAGTGCCATCATTGCACTGGTGCAGACAGCTAGTGTGAACACACAGCATTTGTGTAACCCAGGATTGACCCCTGTACTTTGCCCCGGGCTCTCCAAAAAGTCCTGGCACTCAAACAAGTTCTGTAGACATACCTATACGAAAGCCTCACAATAAGCACAGCTTGTTGGAATCCTCCACTGCAGGTGCCTCTGCAGATGGAGAAAAGATAAAGTGGTAGAACTTCCCTTGAAGAGCAGAGGGGAAGTGCGTTAGATGCAGATCCACATGATGACCCTGACCCACGGCCAGCAAGGATGTAACCCCGTTGTCCTGGCACATGTTCAACTCCCTGGGCACCACACCACTGCTTCTCAGTGGAGCACCACTGGACAGTCTTTCGGTGTTGGAATTATGAGGGGACATGGACTTTACAGCTCGGACCGAGGGAAGCCTTCTCACTGCCTTTCTAGGCGAACACAGATTGATCAAACGGTTCCCGTTATCTACTGCAGGATCTCACAGATGTTTCCTTGCAGAAACCTTAAGCAGAATACCAAATGTTTCAACATCACATACAAAGCTGGTCCAGAGCCAAACCTTTACAGTGTTGTCCTGTGTTTGCCTATAGTATTGCATGTGCCCGTCAAATCCGCTTCCTGTTTTGGATATTAGATCTCAGGATGGAGACCTTCCAACTACTAGCCAGGTCCAAAGTAAGCTGTGTGTCACAAAAACAAAAACAATAATATCAGAAGAAGTATAAACACTCAGATGAATAATTGTCTCTTTATTATTTCCTGGCTTGCAAGCTTACATGTGTTCATAGGAGGGGGGGCAATTGTAAGAGATGTATGTGAAATTCCTGCTGGCCAGAGATATGAAAGTCTGTTACTCTCATGGCCTTTACATCTTACACACCAAAGCAATATCCAACAAAATATGCATTTAAGACCCATCCTCATCCCTTATGATAACCATACAATGGGCTTTGTATTAGGTTAGTGGGTTTGTCCACTGCTAAGCCTGCTGAAGACAAAGGGAATGCTGCTTTGCCATCGCCAGCAGTGGTTCAGACAGCTATGAAGAGTGACTAAATGCTATGAAAGTGCTTATGGAGTATGATTCAGAAAGAAGCATGCCCAGTTTTATAAGGAAGAGTGACACAGTCTGATGGGGAAGAAAGTCATGCAACTGCCCATAACAAAACAAACCAAAAAGATTGGTATTTAAACACCAAGACTAAAGCCAGTGTCTCCTTGGCTTAAGACTTAACCTTACATCTTTGGGGCAAATACACCCAGATTTGCAATCTGGATTCATTCATTAGGGCTGATTTGACAGGAAATTAAAAAATGCTGTAAAATACAACAGAATACAAGTGTTTAACTAGCTGGGAAAAAAAAAAGATTTAGGGTAAAATATGAACATTTCTCATTTCTTAAGTAATTTCCATATAAAATCTGAGTTTTCTGATCATTTCTATAACACTAAAGTTGCGGACTTCAGGCTGCAGAGCTGTCGCAAGGACAGCATAAGGTAATGAATTCAGATACAGTGCATGCTTAATTTAGAACAGTTATTGCCTTAATTTTATTTTCAACCACTGGATGAAACTAATCAAAATAAGACAGAAGAAATGTGAGAGTTTGAAGTAAACTGCTAGGCCTGAGATTGCACCAGAGGACCAGCAGCACCTCCAAGATGCAGGTAAAAATGTCAGCATCACGTTGGAGTCCCAGTTCTGTCCCCCCACTAAAATGATGGCAAAAAGCCATGGTGGTAACCCTGGCTGGGCCACACCTCGGAGAAGTTAAAAGCCAACGAGCCATTACTGCCAAGATGATGCACAGAAGTGGAAACAACACACCCTGTGTCTCTACACACAGCCACGGCCCACGGGAACGACACCCCACTGTTCTCCAACAGCCGCACCAAGAACTACCCTCAGTTAAGGGGGGGTGTGCGTATTTTAGCAAGATGTGTGCAATTTTCCACTCTGTCCCTCCCAAACACTATTGCTGCCCAACATACTTCAGTGTACGTGGAAAATTATTTTCTTCCCAGATGTTCCTATTTAGAACCGAGTCGTGGCCTTAAACTACATGAAAACTACTAATGAAGAGAATAAAAACATTAACTCCATGTTCCATTACCCCACAGTGGTACAAAAAAGTCACCCATATGCACTGAGACACCCGATAGTGCACACATGGTTTGCAGGCACAGTTCCTTCGGGTTTTGAGGGGAATTGTCTTTCTAAATCCTCTACACAGCTCTCAATTCCACCAATTTTCCATGTGTTTGTGTCACTTGAACTGGTGGCTCGCACCTCTTCCACAGATTCACAGAATTATAGGGGTTGGGAGGGACCTCCAGAGATCATTGGGTCCAACCCCACCCAGCAAAGCAGGTTCCCTAGGACGTTTTGCACAGGTTGGCATCCAGATGGGTCTGGAATATCTCCAGAGAAGGAAACTGCACACCTTCCTGGGAGCCTGTCCCAGGGCTCTGTCACCCTTACTGTTACTTTGAGGCTGCCTGTGAAGGGCAGGAGGACCCAGGGCAGCACAGGTGAGATATTTGCCACTTCTGTTATCTCCATGTTAAATCAGCACCACCTAGTAACTGTTTTTAGCTTCAGAGATGCTCAAAGGAGCACTTCTGAGCCACAATGCTGAAGAAGTAAGTGGAGGTGAAGCAGCAGAAAAGATGGAAGCTGAAGGCAGTATCAGAAGCAAGACACCAGAGAAGAATCCTTCACCTGCTTCCCCACTCAGTTTCCCAACCTGGGAACCCTCCATTAGCTGCAGCAGGTCACATCCTCTTCCCATCAATTCTGAGCAGATGGGTGTTAAATGAAGCTCCTGTTCCGATCACTACCAGTGAACTGCTGCTGAGCAGGCAGGAAAACCTAAACACAACCCCCATGCTGATGGTAACAGGTGGATCGGTGTGAAACACCTTAAAAAAGAAAAATTTTAAAATAACAGCACTTAATAGTTTCTGGTGCTCCAAGGAGGACTTGGATCACACATGAACAAAATCATAATTGACCTTATCACTGCCTACAATTATCTGAAAGGAGGTTGTGGAGAGGTGGGCGATGGTCTCTTCAGCCAGGTGACAGGTGATGGGACAAGGGGAGATGGCCTCAAGCTGTGCCAGGGCAGGGTCAGATCAGCTGCTAGGGAAAAGCTCTTCTCTGAAAGAGTTGTCAGGGGACTACCCAGGGAGGGGGGCGAGTCACTGACCCTGGGTGCATTTAACAGATGAGTAGATGAGGTACTTAGGGATATGGTTTAGCAGAGGACAGGAACGGTTGCACTCTATGATCTTACAGGTCTTTTCCAACCTGGTGATTCTGTAAAAAGAAGATGGTGTGATTCAGTTGTCCTAAGTCAGCTTTACTGCATGGACAAAGCACATGTGCCAGCGTGATCGTGTGCCTGCCCCTCGGGACCAGCCTCTGCCACAGTGTCAGTCGTGCTGTATGCAGGGACAGATGCTCACTCACACTGTACCCTGTCCCCACGGCCTCTTAAAGAAAACTGAACTTCAAACACAGCAATCCGGGATCCGGTTAGTGTCCCTTTTGATGTGTAAGTGTAAACACACCCTTGTAACTTCAGGGGGTTGCTGAGCAGGAGCGATTTAGACAATTTAACTTGTGTCCCTTCAGTACCCACAGATCAGCTTAGCATGGGGCTGGCATCCTGGGCAGTGATTATCAGAGACAGAGACTGCAAAAGCTTGTCTGAGAGCCTGGGCTAACATGCTGGCACTGCCTCACACCCACACAACTGAAGAGGCTGCATTATGCCAGCTCTGATGTATTTAATTGTCAGGATTAAAGTGCTGGTTAGCAGTCTCACCCTTTTTCCTAGAAAACAGAAATGATTCATTTTAACTTCTCTCCCCCCCTCCCCTTCCATCAGTGTGGTTCAGGATATTTCATGGCAACAAACAGAGGAGTCAGAGAGGTTTTATCAGGCTCCTTTGTGCTTTGCTTTGTGGTGTCCAAGTCAGAAAGACTTTGCTGTTCCGTGTTCTCTGAATCACAGCATTTCTGCTTCAGTTCTTTGAGTCTGCCCATTTATTTTATCTGTTCCAAGGCCAACAAAATCCTTCTGGGGACAGCTATTATTTATACACAGGTATGTTTTTCTCACTACTGCTGAAGTTTTTCTTAGTATTCAAGTGAGTAACTTTGCAAACAAGACATTTGTAAAGCACAGAGAATGTCCTTTAGGACCAGCTTTAGAGTGGATTAGCAAGGATTTAAGACTTTAAAGATTGTGTTCATGAACTGTAGACAATCCATTGACTTGAAAATGAGAAGTAAATTGAGATAAAAGAGAAAATATTTATCCACCCTAAAGTTTCACTGGCTTTCAGAGCAAGACTTGTTCTCCAGAGTTTCAAACCATTAAGAATGCCTGTTGGAACCATCCTCTATATTTAAAAGATCTACAGATTCCTCTGAGAATAATTATAGTCCAAAATTCCAGCTGATTTGGTTTCTTATCCCCCCACACCCCCAGATAACAGTAGTTGTCAAATATTTTCACAGTTTGGATTTTCTTCCTGGACCACTAAATTGTATTGTGCCATCAGTGCAGAAGAACCATTCGTTCTGCCAAATCTTGCTGGGATGGAGGAGGCATCTGGCTGCGCGCGCATTGATCTCATCCAGCTGCTGGCTGTGCTACTTCACAACTCAACCCTCAAGGTAAATTTTCATACATATGGAGAGAAATTTTCTCCTCACTCTGATGCCTGTTTGCAGTGAAATTATGGGTTACTAACGTACTTTGTCCTAATTTCTGTTATATATCCAGAATTGATTTGTTTGCCTTAAGGAATACGGCCTCAGCATCCACACTTAGATTTGAAAGTGTCTCTCAGCGTTGGAAAAAGCTAAGTGACACAACTAAGGAGCATTGTCAGAGGTCTGAGTTAGGCTTTATTCCCTCTGCTGACTGCTTTGCTCCATCACTAGGGACACGGTGGGAACTCCTCCTGATCCACAGCCACTCTTCTTGCTTTGTCTGTTTGCTTTTCACCCAGCCTTAACAAGAGGCCACGTCTGTTACTTTTGAGCAGTCCCATTTTTATTCTTTAAAATACTCCAGCAAATCCTATGTGCTGCTTGTTTCCAGGAGGTTTAACAGGAACCAGGTGGCTCAGCTTTGGTCCTCAGTCAAACACACCTCTTGTGAGCAGTCAGACTGTGGGACTAAGTGCGGCTATTGCCTGGTCCTGTCCAAGGCACTGCTCTGAAGGAGATACAAGTCCACCCACCCTTATTTCATCATTTGGTGGATGAGAAACTTTACATGAGCTGGCAGCATACTCATGTCCAGATCTGGGGCCCACAATACAAGAAAGATCTGGAACTGTTGGAGAGGGTTCAGAGGAGTCCACAAAGATGATCGGAGGGCTGGAGCACGTCCCCTGTGAGGAGAGGCTGAGGGAGCTGGGCTTGTTCAGCCTGGAGAAGAGAAGACTGTGGGGGGACCTCATTGCAGCCTGCCAGTCCCTGAAGGGAGCAGAGAAACAGGAGGGGAGTCAAATTTTTAAAAGGGCAGGACAAGGGGGAATGGTTTAAAGCTGAAGGAGGGAAGGGTTGGATTGGATATTAGGGGGAAGTTCTTTACAGAGGCAGTGGTGAGGTGCTGGAATGGGCTGCCCAGAGAGGTGGTGGGTGCCCCATCCCTGGGGGTGCTCAAGGCCAGGTTGGATGGGGCCCTGGGCAACCTTGTGTAGATCCAGGCCTGGAGATTAGTGCTCCTGCCTGTGGCAGGGGGGTTGGAGCTCTGTGATCCTTGGTGTCCCTTCCAACCCATGCCATTCTATGATTTCAGGGGTAAGCACAGCAGTGACATTTGGCTTTTACAACAGAGTATGAAACTGCAAGTCCCATCCCACCCACAAAGGAGCCCACAGTATGGTTCAGCCCAGGACTTCCACAATTTATGGAAAGCACACCAGAAATTCTTTGCAGAAAACGAAAACATTGTCTGAACACTATTGTCTGACCCCTATACAACAGCCATGGCTTTTTACTGCTACAATGAGCCTTCCCCTTCCTTCATGGAGGACTGGTCCAGTTCTAAATGATTCCTCCATGAGCGTTTCAGACACACAGTCTCATTTCTGGCAGCCTCCCCTACGCTAAATTCTCTCTGGTGCCTGGAACAGCTGCTTATTCCTCCAGCTTGGGCCTTTGAGATGTAAATAGTGTAATCCAACTTCAAGAGGCAAGGAAATATTAGCAGAATTTAATGTAAATATTGTATAAATCATCCCAAAATAGCATGGCCACGGGATGAGCCAAAGACACTAACTGAAAGTTAAACAGACTAAGTAAATATAGACTAAATATATTCCCCTCCTGGAATTGTCACTGGAATGGATCCAGACAGGAAATAGGTTAAAATGCAGTCTTGTGGCAGTGATATTAAAAAGCCATTGGCCTGTTTGGTGACATTTATAATGAATTTTATGTCCTCCATACATTTTTAATACATGCCG
Organism: Laterallus jamaicensis coturniculus; assembly: GCA_022605575.1. NCBI lineage: Eukaryota > Metazoa > Chordata > Aves > Gruiformes > Rallidae > Laterallus > Laterallus jamaicensis. The sequence continues at coordinate 5,737,158 of JAKCOX010000029.1, forward strand.
AGTTAAATATTATCAAATCTATAAAAAGATTATAGAAAAAATGTCTGGTTTCACATGGGTGGACGCTGCCTGGAACTCTCTCTGTGGGTTTTGTGTAAGAGAAGTGTTTGAAAGAAAACATGAAAGGGAAAAATAAAAATCCCAGCACTGCACAGCTCTTGAAAACTATTACTGGCTTGTCCAGAGCCTAGAAATCATCACACATCAAGGGAACAGAATTTCCAGGACACAAACCACAATGGGAACCCAGGAATGAAGTGTACTAATTCCATCCCCTACACATGGAAATGGGGAAAAATCAATTAGATTGTCTAGGGTGACTTTGTGCAGCTTCTGGTTCGGTGTAGCTTAAGCATAAAAGGACCCTTGTCTGGAAGCTTTTTAGTAGGTCCTTAGTACTGCTGTAGCAAACACAATTAGAGTAGTTTTGTGTGTAGGAACTCGAAGATACAAGGATGCCCTGACTCACCTAGAGCAGCCCTGGAATACAGGCACTTGTCCTGACATCCCCAAGGCTATTTTTCAAAACGCTCTTTGGTCCAAATTACAATCAGGGTGGGATTTCCATACCTCCCACTCTCACACTGGACCCAAAGAAAGCTGAAGGTGTCTGTGGCCCCTCTACCCCCAGACCAACACAACCCATCTGGACTAACAGAACCCTCAGCTTCTCTAGCTGGCTCTGTTTGTATGATCTATGTGCTAACATTTTCATTCTGAGAGGCTGGAGAGAGCCTGAGAGGGTGAGTGACTCCTGTTGTGCAATCCCTGTTCACAAAACCTTCTCAAACAGCTGTGGCAAGTTAACCAAAATTCCCTTTCCTTGCAGGAACATCCCCAGTCTACAGGGCAGGAAAGGAAAGTGATTGTGAAACAGAGAACGTGGGCTCGTACCGATCAGAACAGTTTGGCCTCCTCTGTTCCATCCGCTGCTTCCTCAGCCCATGGCAGAGGTGACCAACCAGCCCTGGGACATCTCTGGATTCCCTACAAGTGGTGGTTATGACATAACGAGTTCCTTGGACCCAAGCATGAAGTGGAACTACAAGTTCAAAACTCAATAGCTAAGAGACTTCAGCACAGCCCCCAATGCTAACTGCAGGCTCTTGAGTCCCATGTATAAGGCAGCAGGGAGGAAAATGACAGAACAAAGGTATAGGAGAGAGAGGAATGTGCACGCAGCAGGTCCCACATCAGTTTCTGTCTGTCTTCCAACATCACCGACTCTGCTAGCTGCAGTCAGTGCTGTCCCAGGCGCAGGAGGAGGCCTTTGCAAGCACCCACCAGCCCAGGCTCCCTACTGTCAGTGGGGAACAGCTCATCCCTGTCTGCAGGCAGACAGCAATATCCTCCAGAACAGCTTCTTTCTCTGTGTTTCTGGAAGGGACAAGGCTAACTCACCTCCTCAGGCTACACATAGCCCTGGAGCTATAGCAGCTACACTTAGAGCACCCTGCCAGACCCTTCTCTGAGCCATCCTTTGCCACAAGCTCTCAGCAGAGGACTTCCATCCCTTTCACACAAGCAGCACACAACAACCCAACAAATCGCTGTGCCCTTCACCCAGTAAGTGCTGGCCAAGAACCCGACACATGTCACCCGTAATCGCAGGACACCTGCCTGGTGTGAAGATGGGCACGCAGTGCAGCCTTGATGCTTGTGCGTGGCTCCGTGTTTGTGCTTCTACCAGAGCTCTGGCAGTTGCACTGGTACCGTACTCACGCTACATCGCTGCCTCGGAAGAAGCACGTTCATCTCCAGTGTGCCATGTAAACACCCCCCCAAGGTCCGTCCTGCCCAGCAAGAGTTAACCCTTACACCATGTTTGCACAAGTCCATCTTTCACGGGGGGACCGAGTCCTTGCTAAAATCCTGGTGAGATACCTGCTGCCAGTCCCCAACTCAGACAGCACTCAGCAGTGCCAAAGCATGGTAAAATACACCCTGGCTTGATTTGCCCCAGGCAAGATGCAACAAACCCCGAAGGGGCCTTCCCTGCAGTAAGGTTTACAAGCTGCAAACACCACAGACAGGTTCTTCCCTGAGCACATTGACCTCAGACAACCCATAAAACCCCAATTCCACTTTAACAAGCAAACCAACAGAGCACCCTGGCCCTCTCCTCCCACGTCTACCATGCAAACTGCCCAGAGGATGCTGCTGGCACGAAGATGAAGAGATGATCTGCTCGAGGCCATCAGCCCAAGCCAGGCGTCCATGGCAGAAGAGCTTGCTAACTCACCTGCTGCCTGTGTCAGCTCCCACTGGCCCATCCTCAGGTAAGAGCAGCACAGCTCCAGGGAGAAAACAAGGAGGAGGAAAGTGTGTACTAGCTTGTGCTTGATTGGCAACCTCCTCTTCAAAGTGCTGGGCCCACAGATGTAGTAATTTAAGCTCTAATTCCTATGAAAACAACTTAGAGGCACTTCCCTGGCTTTGTGCTGCTTCTGGAGCCTGGTGCCAGGTCCTCTGGGAGCCAGCTCTATCTCCCATCGTCACTCAGAATCCAGAGCACAGGAGCTCCCAAGTCTCATTTCTCTGCTTGGATACCGAGGTGACCCTCTGCGACTCACCAAGCACTGTGTTGCCTCATTGTCTCTGAAAGGTTGGTCCAGGTACCTCACAGCATGGAGGACCCAGGCCCTAGCAGTTTTACAACACTACACAGCTGCACGCTGCCCAGCTTGTTTGAAGTTGCTTAACTGGCACCAGAATATCCTTCAAGTGCAGTCAGCTAAATCCTCCGGCGTCTGGAGCAGTTTCCCATGAGTAACTGTACTGTTTTGTCCCACAGGAGGGCCTGAGCTAAACCTGTCAGTCATTGTGGAGCATACTGCCAGGGTGGCCACAGAGGCAGGGAGAACATCAGCCACTTTTTGTGAGGCACCGGCTTCAGGCCACACAGCCATTAGAAGGGAGTGGCAGCTGCAGAGACCAAATCCCAGCTGCACTGCTCCATGCAAGCTTGTTTCTCTTTGGTAACTATCCCACCCACTAATTCCTGACCCAGAGCACCTGTCCCCAGAAGGTTCTGAGGATTGCCTCCAGGTTGCACACCACAATGATTCAGGGCAAATGCTGTGGCAGAAGATAAAACTGCCCATGGCCTGAAAGCAAGTCAGTGAATCCAGGAGGTGGTGGAAGGGGATCTTGGAGGAACTAAAGGTCTGCATGTTAGGACGTTAAGAAACACGGTGAGCTTAATGGGAACAACCCCTCTGTGAACCACAGAGCAGGATCATTTCTTTGGTTGATACAACTCACACATCAATGTCCTGTGTAGTCCTGAGCACCTGCTTCAGAGAACAGAACCTCTCACCTACAGAGAAGGAAGTAATAATGTACACTGGGAATAGCAGGATGTTTTACTACAGAATTTTTTGAAAGCAAGCATTTTTATTTTCTGTCTCTGAAATGACTTTGAGGAAGCATTGGAGCTCTTTACTCTTAGGTGTTGGATTGATTTATTTCACACCACTTAAGCAGACTGTAGCTGGTTTTCAGGTTTTGGTTTCCTAAGTATTTATTCTGTTTGCTTTTCAGGTATTTTGTATTTTTTTAGTATCAGATATTCCTTTTTAAAGATGGCCTCTATTGAGTGGCTTCCAAACTAAATCCAGCAGAACTATATGCTTTGAGACACAGCAAACTTGACTCTGACAATCTGTCATCAAAATCTAACCTCTCCCTTATCTGGGCTTGCTGCATCCAGTGAATAACATTAGAATCAAGCCTAATGCCACAAAACTGCAGGCTACTTTTTATGTAAAGGTCTGACTCTTTTTGGCCAAACATTGAATTTCAAAATCAGAATTAATTTGAAGAGTGTTTCTACAGGTTGGAGATTGAAGACTTGATTTCAGAGCAGAGAAATCAGAACATTTTGCCATTAGTTTTAGTGGTCAGCAATGACAGGAGCTCTTTGTCGACACATTTCCCAGTACAGATTTTGCTACCAGATAGTGCTTTAGACTGAGTGTCTACAATAACCAAAGGCAAAACTCATTTATATGAGGATCTCCTAAAACTATGATCAAGGGGATCAGGGAACCAAAACCGTACAGGAGAAGCAAATATAGGAACTAATGAAGATCTGGTTTGGTTTTTTTTAAAATTAACAAAAAGCCAAAACAAAATGTGTTCTGCCCAAGAATCAAACACAGCCACAAAACCAAACTGAGAAATGCTTTCTTCTTCCTGCAGCATTAAACTTTCCATGAGGTCTTTAATCAAAAAGACCCATGCCTAAACCAGATGTGTACCTCACTGTTGGAACACCACCTAAAACCAAGGACCAGTTCTCTCCAGAGATCACCTCTGAGACAGGGAAAGGTGTAATTCATCACGACTCAGCCTGACTTTATCTGCAGCGCAGCCAAAAGCATGTGCTGGGTGGGATTTTTCACTGTCAGTGCTCTGGTTGAGCCAAGAAACCTTTCCAAAGGCTGACGCTTGAACCACTGGGCAGGGACCAGCCCTGATTAAAAGTTGGTCACACTGTTCCCAACTCTCCTGCTGACATTACATAAACTGGGGCAAGTCATTTTCTGTGGGCGTCCCAGCCAACTAGTGCTTGTAAGCTCCTTCTAAGTGTTCTACACAGAAACTAATCGATGCATCCCTGATTACTGCTGAATCAAACTAACGAAGTGAATCAGTGTGAGTCCTTCAGAACTCTCCCAGAGCATTCAGTGCAAGCCCTTACCCCATCATGCCTGCTTTCAGATGTGAGAGCACTGGGAAAAGGAATTTGAAGAGAGTAACGATCTTGCACAGTATTCTGGAGCACTCTGTGTTCTCAGACATGTAAATAATACCATGAAACACCACATGAGATATGTAAGCTGCTTTAATAATAATAAATTTATTAAGTGGCAACAAGCCACTCTGCTTTGTAAACCAATTTTACTCAATCACAGTCCCCCTATTTTTTTTTCCTCATTTAACATGAATACATTCTGTAATCTGCATGTGAAAGATTTACGTAGAGATATGTTCTGGACCACTCTTTGCTGATTTTACTGGTCAGAAAAACATTAAACATGCGGAAACAGCACCTTGTTAAAACTATAGGCCTCCTCTCATTCCATCCCCTTTGCTGCTAAGCTAAATTGTCACTGAATAAGCCAAGTCTACTGAGGTTTTTTTTCCTCGTCCCATTTTTGGAGATGTAGTGGGGCCTGCAGAAACGTCTGGTAAAACCTCACATATAATACGTAATTCAGAAGGCTTTGTAAGCAATAGCTGCAGTTGCTTCTTCAGATTAGAGAGAGCTTCTCATGCATTAATGCACTTAGTTAGGTTCTGTGAGGAGCTCAGGAGGATGCGCCCTCTTCCTGGTACAGTTAGTAGAGCCTGGACTCTGCACCACTGATGTTCTTCAGCAACTCTGTGCACCAATAATTTAAAAAAAAAAAAAGAAAACCCAACAAGAAATCAGGCTGTTTTTATCAGAAACAAGTAATAAATCTTATCACGATAGTAAAAAAAAAAAAAAAAAGGCAATTTCCAATGTGTGACATTTTCATTGCTTGAGAAGGAATCAGTGCAAAGTGAGGTAACCCACACACCCCGTCGCTGCGGGCTGGGGGCGCATCAAACCAGGCGCCGCCGTTTTGAATCCCTCTCCATATCTTCAGCAGGAGAGTCTCCATTGCACCCTAGAGGGGACACCATATTTAGCAAAGGGTCTTCAGATGCCCCTCCAAACAGGGAGAGCAACAAAGCTACGCCATAGCCAGTAGCTCGTTCACCCTAGGAAAAATAAAAAGTAAAAATAATCAGTTCCCACTTCAGGTTGTATAATCTGAATCCAGTTTTAATTTCCTCAGTAAGAGCAGGGATGGGTCATGGCCAGAAGGAATACTTGGGGCCCCTGGCAGGTATGATCTGCTTTTGGTTCTGCACCCTTATGGCTATCGGAGTATCTCCTGGTTCAATTAAACCAACACATTGGATGATTCACATGAGAAGAGCTCACACTGACTCAAGTGTGGATTTATGCTAGTGCTGTTCAGGCTACGGAATGTTCCAACCAGCAGAAGCATGGATTTGGAGTATAGAATCATAGGGGTTGGAAGGGACCTCCAGAGATCATTGGGTCCAACCCCCCTGCCAAAGCAGCTCCCCAGCCCATACTGCACAGGTCGGTGTCCAGATGGGTCTTGAATATCTCCAGAGAAGGAGACTCCACACCCCCTGGGCAGCCTGTCCCAGGGCTCCCTCACCCTCACTGTGATGAAGTTCTTCCGCATGTTGGTGCAGAATTTCCTATGCTCTAACTTGCAGCCATTGCCCCTTGTCCTGTCCCCACAGACACTGAGAAGAGGCTGGCCATTTCCCCCTGTGTCCCACACCTCAGATATTTAGAAACATTGATCAGATCCCCTCTCAGTCTTCTTTTCCCAGGGCTGAACAGCCCAAGTTCTTTCAGCCTTTCCTTGTAGGGCAGATGCTCCAGTCCTTTAATCATCTTCATAGCCCTTCTCTGGACTCTCTCCAGGAGATCCCTGTCTTTTTTATACCAGGGAGCCCAGAACTGGACACAACACTCCAGGTGGGGCCTGACTAGGGCAGGGTAGAGGGAGAGGATCACCTCCTTAGACCTGCTGGCGACACTCCTCCTGATGCAACCCAGGACCCCACTGGCTCTCTCAGCCCCCAGGGCACACTGATGGCTCGTGGCCAACCTGTCATCAATCAGGACCCCCAGGTCCTTCTCCACAGAGCTCTTCCCCAGCAGGTCATCCCCCAGCCTGTACTGATACAAGTGGTATGAGCTGAGGAAACTGGGTTTAAAAGAAAGAGGCAGGGGGAGCAAATTGGTCGGGGTTTTAGGAAAAAAGAATATACCAAAGTTCTGTCCAAGGGAGACATGAAATCCCCCAAGAATAAGCAAATATTTTCTCTGCTGCAGGTCAGCAGGCAGATGGTCAACTCTAGTCAATCCCCTCAGAACAGTATGGGTGAGAATGGAAAGCTAGGGTTCCCACCATAAAGAAGCAGCAGGCAAGCTGTCAACGTTTACAAAGATACAGATGTTTCTGACTAAAGTGACTGTTAGAATATTTTAAAACCAAAATGAAAAATACAAAGAAGTGAAGCCACCAAATCACAGAAATCCCCAACACAGATGAAGTGTCAATGCTTTTCAAAAGAACTTTTCACCTAACTGATGGCGTAGTATTCAGGGTATCTGCAGGCCCAAGCACTTCACCCAGTTTGCTGGCCCATGAAGGTGTCAGAAGTCATATGAACATACTCACTGCATGAACAGGTGCAGCAATGTCCACATGGACCCAGACTCCAGGCCAGTCGAAGCCAATGTGAGAAGCAATGAAGAGCCCAGCACAGGAGCTTGGAGTATTGTCTCGATCCTGTAGAAATAATAAAAATACAGTTGGTCTTGCAGGAAGAGAAATGACAGTGTTTTATTCTTGTCACAGAAAAGACAGTTATGCAAATCTAGTTCAGAGTTTAACGAACAGCCGTAACACCGAGTCTTGCAAAGCAACTGTCAATCCTCTGACTGAATCCCTGGGAGCAGCCTGGCCCTCCTCCAGTCCTCTCCCACCCAAGCTCCTTCCTGCAGTGCTTGTGGAACTTCACACACGTTGTAACTCTCACACAAAGCAAAAGCAACCGCAGCAATCCCCCTGAGGCCTCTGTCCTCAATTTCCCGGTTACAGCATTCCCAGTTACTGTTCCTGCTGGTTATATATGATCTGAGGAACACTTGTCTTTATGACTTCCACAGTCTCCATCCAGGAAATTGACATTCATCTTAGGGCCATTCTGAAAGGCAAGCAGCCCAAAGATACAGGCTACCCCATTTAAAACCGACACTTGAGAAGAGCTTTCAGCCAGCTATCCACAGGCAAGCACATTACCTAGAAAACACACATTTTTATGTGATAAATAAAGTGTAAAGAAAAAGAATCTTACTGCCACAGAGTTCTTCATATCAGCTACAGCTGAGGTAAATTCACTGAAATGGAGTTCAGGGCAGTACACAAGAGGATGGACCAAGTCTCCACAGTTCCTGCCAGCTTTAACACAAGCCTTCTCCCACTCTTCGTTATTGGTAAGGACAGCAGCATGATACTTTCCTGTAGCAATTCCCTAGTGAGATGCAAGGCAAAATCAGGAAGGACTCATCTTGACTGTGCTGAGTGCTATAATGCTGTGCTACTTCCCCTCAGCACTAGCAGCTGTTTTCCATCTCACCAAACCACCAAGCAAAAAACCACTTCAAAACTACTTTATGAGAAGGCAGCAGTACAAGGGTAGAGAAAGATGCTGTAGCTTCTGTTGAATCTTTTTCTATGTTTGAAAAGCACTCTGCAGTGAAACAGTCTGCATTTGTCTGGCCTATTCAAACCACTGTCCCACAAAAATATTTCTTTAGTTACTGACCAAGCAAATGGTATCATTTTACAATTCTTTATCCTCAGAAATAAATCAGCAATGAATTATAAACAAAATATCCAACACACACCTAAAGGATACCCCAGCAACATGTGTCAATCACACAACAGTCTGAACATAACATCCTCATTCATTGGAAAGGTTGCTTCCTTCTAAATGTACAAAACCCAGAAGCCACCAGCACACAAGTTTTCCAGTAGGACAATGATGGGAAACTTTCAAAGGATTGATGTGTACACCAATCCCTGCAACATTCATGCTTCTAAAATTTGCCACCATTTCTCCCTCCGACCAATTAATTTTCTAGAAAACTAATGCACAAGAATCACTGCTCATCAAAATGACCTTCTAAAGAACAGGAACAGATTTCAAGAAATTTGTACCCCTGCCCCATTCAGTGTATGACTTACACTGCAAGTCATTTTATGGACGAGAAAACTCCTCATCACTATCATGGAATCAATTCTCCTAGTTCTAAAGCTACTGAATTGCAAACATTAAATACTGGATTGCTTCCATCAGCTGGTAACTTCATCAGAATACTACTTTTTCTCTAAGTACTTAAAAGCAAAAAGTCACATAAAGAAGAAAATCCACCCCATCTGAGTACCATGGTTATAAAGGCAACATATTCACAACACACATCACGTGCACACAGTGCTACAGTTGACTGGGGTTGCTGCCTGCAACTTCCTCTTGCACAAGTTTAGGAAGCCAGTGCCAGGCACAAGAGTTCATGGTATCTGCTCTCCCCCAAAGCCTAGCAGGACCGAGGTGAAGCAGCGTGCGATGCACAGCTGGTAGAAGGATGCACCCCCTGCCCTCTGGATCAGTACCTGAGCTCCAGTAAGAGTGGCCATGTCAAGAATTATATCAGCTCCAAGATCTTTGCAGGCATAAGCTACTCCATCAGCCAGGATCAGTCTACCTTCTGCATCAGTGTTATTGATTTCCACAGTTCTAGGAAGAAGAGAAGGTGTTTAATACAACGGTGCTTCGGGATGGAAGTTAAGACTCATCTGTCGGGGCTAAAATAGGGAACAAGAAGGCAAACTCCATCCTCCCCTCCAGTGGTTTCTCATTTGACACTGCAAGTCTAACCCTTCTAACAGAGAAAGCTTAGAACAGCATTGCCCTCACAGTCAGGCTTTCTTGCTGGGCTGGATAATGCCTAGCATGTGGAACTGGGATTTCACAGATTCCTGCCGTATGGAGAGGTATCAGGCTCTGCTTAAAACCAACAGATCCATACACAACAGTAGCCTTCCTCTGCAACTGAGGTGACAGACTACACAAAGCTACCTGTATTGGGAAAAGCACTGAAACCCAAGTGCTTTAAGGAATCTTAAGCTCATGACACATTATATGTACTTTGATGTATATTTACGTATCCAACAAACTCTAAACACACTTAAAACTCACTACTACTGCTGTCTGAAATATTATCATCAGTATTTAGGGGCAGGCTGACAATCTGTATGACACTCAGATAAACTGAACCAAAGATGATGGTTCCCCTCAATGTTTCTGTGTAAAGACAGATACAATCTTACTTTCCAGAGTAAAGGATGTGAATGTCATCAGGTCTTGTTGCACAAGGTCCGACTGCATTCTCAGCCAAACAAAAAACAGCATGAAGATTGTCTTTAAAACCCTGTAACAACAGGAGAGACATGGGATTTGATTCACAAGTGAATTTATCAGGACTAGAATCAGTGAGGGATTATGGTTTCTGGACAGCAATGCCATTAATTACATGGGAAACCTGTGAGGAACATCCAGTGTCTTGAAGCTGTGGCCAAGAGCTATAGAAAGCAGGTAAGGAGGTAACATCTAATACTGGTTTTAGAGTTCTCACCAGAGAGTAAATAAAAGCCTGTGTGCATGTGACAGGCAAATGGGCAAGGGACCTACAAAGCCCTTGGCAATTAAGCAGTGATCAGTAAAATCTCCCAGTGGCAAGGTATCCAAATTAAAACATCTTTTATATGCAGTGTGCACCTACAACTGGAAGGTGTTACATCTAGTCAAACCTCATTCTTTGGGAAGGGCAAGTTCAGCTCTCTACAGCCAGCTTCAGTAAGAGCTTCGCAACTCCAAAGCCCACTGAACTGAACTCGCTAGAAATTGCCAGGGTCACCAAAACCAACCCCAAGGCACTAACCTACAGCATCCCTCTATGAAAACCAGCAGGACACCTCTCCAAAGATGCAAACCTTTAGATGCAAAGCTTTACTCAACTAATTTTAATACCAACCTACCACTGACTTACAGCAGAGATCACAAGCAACAAGGTCCAGACTCCAAACTCCTACACCTTTCGTAGCCACAGTGGAAAAATCCAAGCAATGGATGCTTTCAATGTGACAATTACAGAGGTTCATGCAAGGACACTACACAGCCAGTCAGGATGTTTGGGATGATTTTCCAAATCCTAAATTTTCCACTGCTTTTACTGAGTCTCCAGTAACAACAAAGATACAACTGGGGCCATATCAGAAACGGAGCTCCTTCCCATCATTTCTAGGAGGGGAGTTTTTTACAGAGAGAGTAGTGAGGTGCTGGAACAGGCTGCCCAGAGAAGTAGTGGATGCCCTGTCCCTGGAAGTGTTCAAGGCCAGGTTGGATGGGGCCCTGGGCAACCTTGTGTAGCTCCAGGCCTGAGGTTGGTGTCCCTGCCTGTGGCAGGGGGCTTGGAGCACTATGATCCCTGGGGTCCCTTCCAACCCAAGCCATTCTATGATTCTATGATTTCTGCCACAGCAGGGAAGAGCCTAGAGTAGCAGTGGAAAATGATGGCAGTAATAAATGCTGATATGCAGCCATTTATGAACTGTGCTTTCCCTAAAAAAACAACCCCATGTGAACAGATTCCACCTCTGAGAATCGTGTTGAAAAGAAACTTGGATGGTTATCCAGGTTCCAATCCTGGAACGTGGTGGTACTCTGTCTCGGTGGACCTCCCAGCTGCCACCAATACAGCTTGCTGCCCTTCAACATCCACCGTCACCACAGCTCAGATACATGCTACCAGATCTATCCTCTCTCTTCCCATGTAAAACCAAAAATATCCACGACTAAGATGAATTTGGGAGAGGTTTATTTGGGGGGAGAGCTGGGTGTCTGTATGTTGTGGTCGTTTTGGGTTTGTCGGGTTTTCCCTCCCCTTAGCCTCCACTCTTCTGGCATATCCCATTCTGGTTTACTTTGGTTTAACATCAACCACTTACATGGTTATGTATGATATTTTAAACTGTATGATGATTTTATTTATACAATGGCTGCACTGTGTGAAGAGGTCCAAGGAACAGAAAGGGAGACAGCAGCATTTAACATATAAAAGCATAGTTCCTTGTCAACAGGGACAGCTAAACTTCAACCCATCAAATTCCTAGGGAAACCGAGGTCAGATTCACTGTTAAACTCTTGATAAAATGCCCCAGCTGAAGGAATCTGGACTTGCTGACTCAGCTCACGTTCTGAAGTCTAAAGGGAAAATACATCAATCAAAATCTTTCAAAATGACAGGAAGCATCTAGAAGCTTTAAGAGTCCATCTATGACCCTTTGCTCTTCCAAAACAGTCTGTGCAGCAAAAACCCACGTTCAATTCATGAGCTCTCACTGCATCGAAATATTCCTCCCCCCAAACTGGAGATGTGGTTCATCTACTGTCAAAAAGTGAAAACCTGCTTCCTGCATCAGTTGCCTTTTCCCAAATCTCATTCTGTCTGTAGCTCTTGCAAAGCAGGACTCACTGTGACAATCCTCAGGTTCAAGGAGAATTTTAAAAACTTAAGTTTTTTTTTCTTCTCCCTTCTTTTGGAAAGCTCACAACAGATGAAATGCATCTTTCTAGGAAAAACACCACTTGCTTAATTTAGTTACCCAAAGCCTTTTTAAATCATGTTGTAAGCCTGTTGAACAGCATATAGGCAGATAAATGATAATAACCTCTGCTCCTCTTCCCACTGAGCTCTCTATCCAACACATATCACCAACTCCAGTCTCTCTGACAAAGCTTGGCTAATTTAAACCTCTCACAGCTTTATATTATTCCTAAAAACAATTAAAAAAACCCTCCTAAAACAGTAACAGCAACATAATTCTTTCCCCTGCCTATCTGAGTACAGTTTCTGCAGGGATTTCATTAACAGGTCCTCTTACATGAGGTTGTAAAATTACACAGTGAGAAACCCACCACATCCAGGGCTTGCCCAGACTGTCCCAAAGCTCTAAGTTCTAGCTGCTGTCCCTCACAAATGCTTTCCTGAGGCATTCTGATGTTCTTGTCCCTCGTGTAGCATTCTGGAGGACTGTTATGGAAAGCTAGCTGTTCTGCCCAAGATGCAGCTCACAAATCTGTTTTCAATTTTAAGTCTCTGCAAATAACTGTGAAGTTTACAATCTTTCCACATCAAACATGCTGCTTAGGGCCAAGGCACAGAGCTAAACTGTTGAGAAATGGGAATTTGGCACTGATCATTCCCTGGACAAAGCTTCCATCAGATCTATGCATTAATCTGCAGCAGTAAATGTTCTTTGAACTTTGGATACTCCTTGGAGGTAATAGCTGCTCTGTCAGCAAGACTCAGTCACTGGATTTGTGGAGAGGGCAGAGTTTTATTGGCAACAGCCCCTTCTTTTCCCCAGTTCATATTGTTAAAGTGCTGCATGCATTTTTTCAATTCTTATTTCCATACCTGGCTGCTTCTCAGCTCCCCTACTACTTTCTGACCACAGAGGCAAACCAACAAGCCTCTCCTGATGCGACTAGAGCTGCCACTTCCCCAGCTGGTTAATATTAGAACTGGCACAGGATTTGGAATATGGACAGACTTCGTATCCCAGAGTCACTCATCCCCTTCTTTGCAAAGGAGACGACAGCTGCCCCAAATCCCACAGCTTAAACAAAATCAGACCTGGGTAACTCAAGTATAAATCTGATTCAAGGAACTAGAAACCACTCAGTCTGCAGAACAAACCCCGAAATTCTAGAAAGACTCTTTAAAAAAAATAAAAAAAGGCATGAAAGCTATTTCTCACAATTCTAAAGATCCCAGTAAAGATTTTAAATACTTTCCTGAAATAGCATGAAGAGCAGAGGGGCTTGAGATCACTAGTGGCAGGTCAGAACTTCAAGAGTAGACTGGCCCCCATCTCTAGGAATACATCCAGAAGCTAGACTGCTCCTTGGCAATGCTGGGATACCTGATATCAATTAATACATTTTACTTACTTGTTTTACAGTGGCTTTGAAGGCACCCAAAATAGCAGCTGCTCCACCACAGTCTCGTTTCATTCCAGGCATAGTAGTCTGTTTAAACAGAACCATAAATTTTTATTTAATTTTTTTTTAAAAAAGATAATTTTGCAGTAATGCCTGTTAAAACTAGTATTTCTAGTGCTTCTGTAACTCTGGTCTTGACAGTGCTGAGGAGTAACAAACACAGAGCATGTGCATCTGCTTATTGGTGGGTCTTGCCTCAAAACTGGGAAATACTAAAGCTCTGTTACTAATTTGTTGCAAAAGGAAAAGGTTATTTGTAAGATCTGCACTGAGACCAACTCAAATGAGTTCTGGACCTATCTGTAAAATCATAAATCAAAAAAATCTTTGGTTTGAGCTTTTTTCCAAGAAGTGGGAAATACTTAGAGGGCAAGAGATCAGGTAGCAACTTAACTGCTCAGTAAAGTGTTCCTTGAACCCTATTCAGTCTTCTCCCCTGAGAGTTTCTGTCCTTATGGATGACAGCAGAAGGAATGTTTGCTCAAATAAATATACTCTGGTTTCCTACAGACATTAACTGAATTATTTACATCAGAAAACAACACTGTGAGCAAAGGCAGCAGAACAACAAGTGCTTACATACCTTTCCCTTAATGCTGAGTCCTCCAGTGTCATACACAATACCTTTGCCCACCCATGCAATGGTCTGTGTAGCACCATCTGGAGTATGACTGAGAACAGCCAGGGCTGGAGGATGCAGAGCTGCCTTGCCAACTCCATAGATACCTGGAAAACAGAGAATTAAACTGACCATGTGGAAGAAAAAGAATGACTAGAGGGGGGGAATACGCGGCTATTTTCTGTAAAACATATTGGAATACTATGGGCAATGAAACAGTTTCAAAAATGTACAAGAAAACATTACAATGGAGATGGAAAAACATTCAAATTAACTACTAGGAAAAAAGCTGTATTTTCAAAAAGATATACCTCCAAAGCCTCTCTCTCTCAGCTCCTCATCTCGAATAATGGTAGGAGTAATCCCAAGATCCTTGCCAACTCTTTTGATTTCCTTAATCATTAAAAGAAAAAGGACATTGTCAGTCATCATTTGTGTCTCTCCACACACATGGGTATCTATGTAAGGGTTCTGTGTGATTTCTGTGTGCATACAGATACAAGCATTCAGAGTTTTGGGAGCGGCGCTGGCTTTCCAATGGCCTAATTCCACTGAGACATCCTTGACTTACTATGGCATGGAATACAAATCTGACCTTTAAGCTCCGCCAATAACACAAATCTTCAGAGGTGAAGGCCAGCTGTTCCCTCTATCAGTTCATGATGCAATAAGACAGGAATATTTTCAATCTTAACAGCTTCCCAGATCTTTAGGATAAAATTCACTTGGAAACACGTCAACTTCTGTCCCATGATTTCAGACAGTTTTACACCATCAGGCTTAAGACCACGTTAGCACTGGCAAAGAAGTCAGTGTCATGAGTGGATCAAGAATTCATGTCCTCCGACCCCCAGTGCTTTACCCCAAGCTTTATGCTCCACCTCCTTCCAACTTAGCAGAGTTCTACGAAATATAAAAGGTCAAAGAAACAGCCTCAGCATCCCTGGAGAGATTCTTTGATGTGCTTCCCTCTGCTGACATACAGGTTTTGCTAAGAGATGGCAACACTAGTTTTGATTACCACAGTCTAGACTTACAAGTAGTAACTCTTACTCATCAGATGTATTACCTACCTCCAGGAAGTTATCTGTGTTCATCTCATTGCACGGTGTGTCCACAATTCGAGCAGCCAGCCTGACTCCTTCTGTAGCACTTGCCAGGCACTAGGAAAAGAAGTGAGGACACCTGAAAACTAGCCCTGGGCTGGTTTTCTGCACAGCTTTGCATTCAGACCTACACAGCAGATGCATGGTTACTCTGGAGCTCATTACTGCTTAACAGCAACTGATCACAGGCAGTTGTGCAGCATGAAATTATGTCAACCAAGATAATCATCATTTTCTTGTATGTGTTATTTTTCCCTGTGCTCTAATTTCTAAGCAACTCTATTCCTCCCCATAGTGAGCTGATATTGCACAATAAAGAGCCTTCTCCACTATCAAAGGGAGATCAACAAAGCAATGTAAGGTGGGGGGAAAAAAGATAAAAGGAAGCCAATTCATAAAGCCACATTGAATATGGAGGCTGCTTGGGCTGGAAACCTACAGAGATTATATAATCATCAACACGGGAAAGTGCAGGATTTATACATGGCACGTGGAGTGGCTGAGGGTAATAAAGATTGCTACACTCTATATGGTAGGCCCATGGGGAACGCAGAATATCTAATATTTGCGTACAATGTGTGCATCTGCTTCCTCATTCCTGTGGCACAACGGACTGAACCTCACCTGGACTGAGTAAAACTTATCTATACAAGAGTGGAATGAAAATGGTCCACAGCAAGCATGCCAAGGCTGCTTCCTGAAAGAATGATCCTCCTGGCAAAAAGGACATCAGGGGTGTTGGCGACCAAGCTTCCATGTTTAACTCCTGAATCAACTCAAAACAAAAAGCCTAGGTGGAAGGAAGCTTTGTTCAAGCTCTCCAGTAGCCACATTACACTGAGGGCCACACACAGCACAAGTCAAGATGGGTTTCAAAGGAATCTGATGTGTTGGTTAGTTATTCATGCTGAGGTATCTGAAGTTTGGCTTGGCTGGAACGGCCTAAGGACTCCGTACGTTCTGCACCCCAGCAGGCTCATAAACCTTGGCTTGCTTTGGAATGGTGCCTGATTCCCTACAATTATTTTTGATTACTTTACTTCCCCTAATGGGATAAGGACCTTCTCAGGAGCCAAGCAAGGTCTGAAGTGATTCACAATTACAGCCATGCAGGTAAATGGGGGTGCTCAAACCCAAAGGTCAAGTCCAAGCTCTGCCTGGGTTTGGCTTCCAGGATACACAAGAGAACCTGGATAACAGCAGCCTTGTAGAACTGACAGTACCTTCTAGTCCTCACCATAGCATATTCTGGACAATGCAGTAGGTGCAAAATACAGCAACGTGCCAAGGTTCAGCTTAAAAAATCCTACTGCATTCCTCTTCCATGTTCTTCATTAGCTGTCTGCTGCTGGTTGAATTTAGGTTGGCTAGGAAGAAGCCAGTCACAGTTTTGGCATTGATATCAAAGGGGAAGAATGTGAGGTGGAAACCACTTCAGCTTTGTTTTGTAGTTATAAATAACCCGAATGGTTTGGAATCTACCTATCTGAAGGAATTGTTTTTGACACCAGCCATGGCTTTTTTCTTATTTGGGGCATGGAAAAATTGAGTGAACAACAGCTGTACTCCTAGCACGTCTGTCACCTTCCTGAAAACTGATCTGACACCATTTGCTGCAGCCAATTCAATGTGTAAAGTAAGGGAAAGCTACAGAGGGATGATACTGAAACTGAAAAAGAAACCTTAAAGCTGCAATTCTGTGAATGTCAAATGCAGCAACACTGCCTCCTTTGTCAAATCCATTGCCAAGACTTTTAAGGGATTTGTATAACCACTGACTGACCAGCTCAGCGAGTGTTCATCTGTACTGAAGCACAGAACCTGGAGCACTGACCAGAAAGCTGCCCAAGAGCTGAAGTGCAAACCTTGGAATAGCTTCTAAGTTAGCATCTCAAAGAGGAATCACCTACCATGCTAAAAGTTACTTGTTATGGAGTTTCCTCTCTATATTAGTCACATGCAAGGGAAACAATCCTCAAGTATCTGCTACTGAAAAACAACCTGGACATATTTAGCCAGAATGGCTTGAATTAGAAACTGTTATGTATAGCTCATCTCCAAGCTGTACCGTTTCTGTTATGTTCTCTAGCTCTGCTAGAAAAACTCAGCCAAAGAGTTCCATCAGACAGAAAAAGCAGAGGCCATATGTGATTGCATAACAAGCAATTGCTAGTGAGATCACTGTAAGAGTCACCTACACAACCACATACAGATTTTGCCTTTGTGTGACTTGTTTGGGGTTTTCCACCCCTGAAATCTAAGTTCTGAATAACATCTTCAGCCTTTGCTGCAGTAATATGTTCAGTATTTCTACTCACAGGTGCTGTGAACTCAACAATCCCAATGAACTTTGAGCTACAATAGTTTATTACCTCAGATACCACACCTATTCCAAATGTAGCCCGAGACAGATGTATTTCTGCATGCAACAAATTGAAGAAAAAACGTAAGATATTTCATAGAATCATAGAATGGCATGGGTTGGAAGGGACCCCAGGATCACAAAGTTCCAACCCTCCTGCCACAGGCAGAGCCACCAACCTCCAGGCCTGGATCTATACAAGGTTGCCCAGGGCCCCATCCAACCTGGCCTTGAACACCTCCAGGGATGGGGCTTCCACCCCCTCTCTGGGCAGCCTGTTCCAGCCCCTCCCCACTCTCTCTGTAAAAAACTTCCCCCTAACATCTAATTTAAACCTTCCTTTATTATTTCAGGGAATAACAGATACAACTGATGGTGGAAAACCCCCAAACTTACTTTAAGTGTTTCCACTTCTATTGGTCCATTGTTTTGTCCGACCAGGAAAAACTCCACCGTTACCGTTTTCTTCTCTGTGCGCCTGGATGCACTGGACCGATGTGTGAACAAGGGGAAAGCCCTGGCCAACGCACAAGCAGAAGCGAAGACTTCAGACCGCTCACAGACCATCTGAAACACCACCCAGAAGCCAAACAAGTCAGACAACATTAGGGATGTGGAAGCTTACATTTAAAAGGATCTGGTACCTGTGATACTATTGGTGAGGGGCAAAAAAGGAGGGGGCTGGAAATACCTGATGTCTGAATCAAGATGTACTGATATGTCATGTTTTGTGTGGACTGGGTGGCAGTATGTACAGCCCCACACTGCACTGGTTCGCCCATTTCCCATATAGAGATGAATTACACTGCTGGACTTGACTGTGTAGGAATTAATACATCCTGACAAGGGAGCTGGACTCCTTTAATTATATTAGTGCAATTAACACAGGTCAGGACAAATAAGCATAGGAATCATCAATGCATGTTCAAAACAAATAGAGAAATGGTATGAGGATGTGGCCAATATTAACCTGAAGCTTTTTAACGTGTCAACTATTTTTCTGAAGTTCATTATAGAAATTACCAATGGAAAGCAGTTTCAGTTAAACATTCTCAAAGTTAACTATAAGGGAAAACATTTAAGTAGAGTTATTACTCTTGCAAATAAGTTTTCCCAGTAAAGAGTATAATTACATTTTGCTGCTGGCGTCGACTATGTGAGCTTTCTCCAACAACCTACGAATCTGAATTAATCTGGAAGAGCCATAGAAACAAACAGCAAACTCATCAGGCTCATACAGAAGATGACCAAAGCAGTCCAAGAGCTTGTCCTAGAAAAGACTCACACCGGAGCATTAATTTGCATTAAGACTTTTAAAACTCACTAACGCAAACAAGGCGCCTTAAATGGGTTATGCAATACAAATATAGCACCCTGCATGCGGGCTACGTCAATCTTCTAAAGCATGAGCTAATGTCATAAATGCTAGTTGAAAAAAGCAACTACCAGTTCCCTTTGCATGGACATCCCCAGTTGAAGACATTCCATGTATATCCAACCTTAATTCCCTGCAACTGCTTGAGCATGCATCAGCTGTTATGGCTCGGTCTTATTTATGCGTCAGTTCAAAACCACTTATAAATGCCAGCATAATTATATGGGTAAAACTTGCCCACCTCCAGTCTCCTTGGATACAGCTAAAATCCCGAAAAGTCGAGAAAATACTTGACTAGACACATCACCAGAAGCGTTTTCAAACAGCCACTTACAACAATGCATCTGTTGACACCTCCTGGAAGGCAGTTTCTAACCAGGCGGGTGATGAACTGAGCTGCAGATGGGCTATTGTGTCGGCTGACCCTGGAAGGCAAAGCGGCCACAGTGGCGTAATTCAGGTAGAGAGGACAGCTGTCCGTGGGGTTTGGGTTCAGAGTGCTTAGCGCGGACTGCCAGATCTGGGGAGAAAACAAGAATTTAAAGAGAAAGAACTGTATCAGGCTTTCCTTTCCAGCTCATTACCACTGTATTTAGGCACTCGCTAGTTACAGGGTTTTAGGTGTTCCTCTTTTTTAGGTAGTTGGTCTTTTCCAAGCTAAACGATTCTGTGTGCACACACTTTTAAACGCGGGTACCATCTAGAGCGAAAAGCAACAGGGAAATACAACAAAACTGTTTACTAACCACAAAATACAAGCACGCTTTCCCTTACAAGCATCTCTTTCAAGCCATGTGAATTACAATTTAGACCCTCAGCGCGTAGGGAGCGCAAAGGCTGCTTCAGAGACGGGTTTCCTAGTGATGAATAGATGCGCTAAGTTACCAGTGCTCAGTTACTGCTCCACACAGCAACTTAATTTAAAATAAACAAAAAAAGCAGCACAGATTTGATCATGAGACTCAGCAGTGCAACAAAAAACCCAACAGCCTCAACACCAAGCATCTAAAAGCCTCCTCGCGTTGCCACAAGCCGCCAAGCCACCGCCACGGGCCCGCTCCCCGCCGCGGTACCCGGTGCGGGGCAGGGGAAGCGCTGCCATCCCGCCCGCCCTGCGCGGGCAGCGAGGCTCGGCCTGCCGCCGGCCATCTGGCCCCCGGGAAGGCGCGTTTCGGTAATTACGCTAATTGCAGACATCTCCGCGTCACGGAGGAGGGCCAAGCACGTTCCACCCGCCGAGGTGGGCACCGGGGATGTGGGAGAAGCCGCAGCGCTTCACCCGCCGGCGGGGAAGGGCTCCGGGGGTTCCCTCGTCGCAGCAACAGGCTCCTGCCGGGATCCCGCCGCTGTCCCCGAGCCCGGCCCGCTGAGCGGCCCGGGGCCGGCTCGTTTCCCCGTCATTTCCCCACTAAGGGCCGCTCCAGGGGGGTTTCGCGGGGTAAATCCCCGCGGCTCTGGAGATCAAGGTCAGACTCTCCTCCCGCGGGCCCGGCAGGCTCCTTCCCCGCCAGCTCCTCACCGCAGCAGGCCCGGCGCCGCGCAGGCAGCCGAAGGCCGGGCGAGCCCCCGCCTCCCCCGCACCACGAGGCCGCTCGGAGCCGGGCTCTCCGCCGCCCCGGGGCCGCCGCCTCAGGGGGCTGTGGGGATGTGTGTGTGTATAATGGAGATGGGGGGGGGGATGCGACGGACGGGGACACCGCGTTCCCGCCGCGACCCGGCCTCACCTCCTCGGTGACCCGCGGCTGCAGCTTGCCCCGCAGCTGGGCCCAGGGCAGGCGGTGGAGATTGTGGAGCTGGCCCAGGACGAGCAGCGGGCGGCTCTGCGGGTCCGCCTCGCCGGCGCTAGCCTGGAACTCCAGCTGCACGTTCGCCATCTTCCTGCCCCCGGCACGGCACGGCACGGCTCGGCACGGCCCGTCCGCCCGGCTCCGCCCGGCGCCGGCACCGCGGGGCGTGCACCACGGCGGAGCGGGCGGCCCCCGGCGGCCGCGCCGGGCACCGCAGGCGGGCAGCGCGCAGGGCCGGGCGGGGCACGGGACCCGGATGCGGCGAAGGGAGCCGGGCGGCCCGCGGGGTCCGCAGAGCTCGGGGTGCGCGGAGCCCGTCCAGCCCCTCCCCGTCCCGCAGCGGCCCCTGGCAGCCCCGCTAACGACCGGCAACCTCGGCTCTGCTCCCGGGCACGCTGCGCGCCTCCTTCGCGTCGGGGTTCCCCCGCCCAAACGTGCGTGCAGCGGCAGCGCCCGCCTTGGCCGCGCCGGGAGCTCCGGGTAGAATAAAGCCGTGTGCCAGCCCTTGGTGTGTGACCGGGGCTTGGGGCAACGCGCCAGGAATCGGAGCGGCGGTGCCGGGGTGGTGGGTTAGAGAGGAAAGCAGAGAGAGAACACGCGGTAACGGTGCTGTGCGGGGGGTGAGATCCCGCTCCGGGCATCAGGTCGCGCCGTGGGTTTCCAGGGAGGGAAAGGTGTTGGGGCTGCCCAGCTACCTCTGCCTGCAACCAGAGAGATGGAGCTCAGAGCCCCTGTGCCCTTCATGATGCCAGTTTAGGATGGAAATGCTTCGTTTTGAAGGTGTGAAGTTACATAGGGATACAAACGGAGAGAAAAAAACCGTGATTACCCCTTGTCTTCATGAAGTTGTTGGATAAAATGTACATCTAACTACTACTCCAGAAACAGGGAAAAGCCAAAAATCTAAAGAACAGTATGGGGACCTACTAGAAGAAAACAATTTCTAAACACCAGCTTTAACAGCAAATTTAATAGCAAATGTAAATATTTTAAATAGGACATTTATCCTCTTTCTTTTTTTTTTAGTATTTGCTAAGCACCTGCTATTAATCTTCAGTCAGTAGGGAACGGATACTTGTTAATCTGCAGCTATGAAAGCTAGGTAAATCTAAATATCAGAAAGGGAGTGCATTTCCTCTTCCTGGAAAAGCAAATGCTGATGAGACACTCAAAAGAAGGCATTAGGCTGAATTCTAGAAAAGACTACCATACAGTAAGGTCACTCAGTCTCTGAGGGACATAATGGAAACTTTATTGCCTGATCCATTTAAAACCAGCCTGAATAAAAGACACAGCAAGATCTGTTGCAGAGGTCCATCGTGCATCCTCACAGGCAGGGCAGGTTAACCCAATGAACAAGCTCCAGCTTTGAGGAGTCTCTTTGAGCCATAGATCATAGAACTCTGTTTGGGCTCTCTACTATTCCAATACCTACAGTCACCATGGGAGATGTTACAGACAGTAACCCACAGCAGTTATGACAGGATAGAGCCTTTGCAAAGATTGAACCAGGCAGTAAGCTCCAAGTCATTGGGTGCCAATTCTGCTGCTGCAGGAGTATGAGTAAAACACTGTCCCCCATTTCCCATAATCCAAAAGGCAAACAAAGCGGTAGGAAATACTCCAACCCTTGAGCTTTCCCTCATTAGAGTTAAAGACAGCAGAGGGTCCTAATCAAGGCAATAGACTGAGGAAATCAACTCTATCTACAGTGTAGACACTTCCAAAGTATTTACCACTAATGGTAGCTGCACACATTTCTGTTCACGTGAGCAGCAGTGGAAGCTGCACCATGGACCAATTTTCCAAGTCCACTCCAGTTAAATTCTCTACAAGAATTTATGGAATTAGGCCTCTGAAAATCTTGCATACTCTATCATCATTAATATGCAAAATCATAAAGGATTCCCTGTTTTCATGAATTTTTATCTAGGAAGGCACCAGGTAGAAACAGCCTTACCACACACAGCAGAGGGTTGGATTGAGCTGCTGGTCATTGAGATTGAATTATAACAAGCTAGACACCTGAAATGATGTAGGAGGCTAGATGTTTTGTTGTGGGTTTTCTTTCCTGGATAATCTGCTGTAATAAATTCCAGCTCAAGTTACACAGGACAGTTGACATCTGAGTTTAACCTCTTACACGATGCATATTAAAAGTGTATTTCCTGTTACAGAATCTGGACAGAAAGTATGCATCCAGTGACCTCAGTGGAGTTAAGATACCATGGGCATAACTCATGGGAAATAGCTCTTGACAATGCAAGTTATATTGAGCTACAGAAAGGTACAATTTTTTTCAAAAATATTTAATGTCACTGCCATGTTCATTTGATTATGAATATATACAGACACATTAACATCACACAAGTAAGTTGTCTGTTTTAAAAACGAGTATCGACCAATTAGGTTGGAAGTGTTTTATTACCTCTTTCAAATTCATTAGCCATGATAAAACGTCCAAAGCACCAGTCAAGACAGAAATAAATAACACAATCTCATGTTAGAGAGAAAGTTGCAAATACAGTATATTAAATTATAGCAATATGCTGCTTCACACCAACTGATGTAGACAGCACACCAGGGAGACAGTAGTTTTACTCACGATCATCGAAAAGATCCATTACCAGAACAGGGGAGCTGCACACCCATCTACAAGCATCAGTCTTTCTTTTACCAATTTACTTTATGAATTTAATCAAGAGTTTGAACTGAGTTTTGGAAGTTCAACATCCCCTTTTTTGCTTAGAGGTAACAAGAATGGTACAAAGCTTTCCACAATAAACCAAAGGAAAAGCCACATCTTTCCCATCTCTGTAATCTTTGCTTTCAGGTCTGTTCCTGGACCAAGTCTGTTTAAAGCCACATCTTGCATCCTCCTTAATACATATTGTAGATAAACTCAGGGCAGGCAACATATATGACAGTAATGTCATAGTATCACAAAAATGGCATTCAGGGGCTGAGCAGAACATCTCTACAAGTTTACGGGGAGCATGGTATCAGTCAGAAAATGAAGGAATTAAGTTACAGTCCCTTTGGGGAAAAAAAAAAATCCATACAGAAAAGTCATATTAAAAATATTAAGGCAAGGCCTCTACAATTGCACACCACTTCAGGCCTGAATTAAATCATGAGTATTGTATTACTTAGATGTTGCCCTAATTTCTCTTTTATTGCCTACAGCAAAGTTTTCCACTAAAAAAAAATTAGTGGAAAACCCCCAAATTCTCTACCAAACACCTAGTAACATGTCACTCACGTGACATCTCTCATGGTCAGTAAAAGACCATAAACACCTCCTCATCCACTCAGGCATTTGAAAGAAATAATCTTCTGTCAGGGAAAAGGTACATAATGTAATGTATACTGTAGTGAAGTCACTTATACAAAAAACAACACATATGGACAATGCCCTGCAAAACAAACAGCTTATACAACTAAAGCCTGAAACATCTGAGACCCACACAGTAGGTCAGATGGAGCAGAATGCCAAAAGGAGAATCTCTAGTTTTTAGGTTTAAGTTCACCACTGCTTTTATGTAATGTCTGTACTTTAAAGAAATCTTGCATGAAAAAAATATGTATGATCATTCTGGTGAGAGAAAACATTCCCATGATTACTCAAGCTCAGAAAAATTTTTAATTAACTGTCTTAAATTATGCCAGTGATTAAATCTTGTTATTTACAAGATCAAGTACTACTCTGATTCTTAGTAATGGTGCAATGCCTCAATTAAGATCACAGGGGTTGGATTACATTCTGATTGCTAAGAGCTTTCTTTTTTTAGCTGTCCATCCAGCTCTTTGGAGGTTTTCAGTCTGGAAGAAAGGAGATGAAGTCAAACCTTTTTGTGCCTCAACATATTTTACAGCTAGTTCAATTTTTGTTATCTAGACCCCTGACTTGGTAACATGGTTTAAAATTTGAAGCCTGTAACAACTGTGACATAATACAGAAGACAACACATTTCTGTTCACAGTAACACACTAATTACTGTACTCATGGGTAAAGATTTTTGCAATTACTGTGGTTTTTGTAAGTACTGTGTGTCCAAACACCTCTACACAGAATGCCAAATTGTTTGTGTGGGAGCATCAAGTTTCCTGACCTTTTCCATATAATCCTTACAAACACCTCACAGATCACCAAACTTGTACTTTGAATTCCACAGAAACATTGCACAGACTTTGCACCACAAGGGCTTATACATTCAAAGGCAGCTTTCTGGAGTGCAGGTCCATCCATTCACATTGGGGCAAAAAGTTCACATAAACTCCAAAAAAATAAGAAAATGAAGTGAAACCTAGTGTGACTTTACACCAATAAGAACAACAATAAGGACAATTACTATAACAAACAAAATTAAAATAACAAGCATCTTCCGATTCTTCTTTTGATATTGCTCTGCCTACAGAAACAGAAAAGAAAGAGTTAATAGCTAGATTTCTGCAAAGCTGCAGAGTACAGGCTCTTGTTTAGTGTATGTTGTTGTTGTTTGGTAGCTTGACATTTCATACAATGTATATTGCAAGCAGCTCCCACAATATAACTCTGGTCTGCACCACAGACTTTGGGGAAGGTAAGCATACACCAAAGTCATATTTATCCATGTGGAATGACAGCTCCATTATAAGGAGGAATGCCTCCTCATGTGGGTGAAACAATTTCACTGTGACATCTTTTCAGCAGCCTTGAGAGGGCCGTATGGCTCCACAGGACATCTGAGCCACACAGAATTATGCTTCATTTGGAAAAACACTTCATTTGGAAGACCATGGAGACAAGGATCAGGCAGCTGGGTATGTGAAAGTCTGAACAGGAAAAGTCACTAAGATGTTTTAACTTGTTTTGTTGATATTAAAAGTTCCTGTGTTGTATTTGAAGGGACATTCAAATTCACAACAAAACCTCATTTTTTAATCAATTAGGCATTTTTGTTGTACCTGATTCAGCTGTGCATTTTCATTTAAATTTCAATCAGAACTGAAAGCTTTCCTTTTGATTTGGTTCTCAGTTTTCTGCCTCATTCCTTCTTTCTTCTAACCATTTTTTCTCATCCCTTTCCTCTTTTTCCCAGGGGAATGAAGACGAGACAACATGGAGAAAATTCTCCAAAAGCCAAATGAAAGTCTGCTAATAGAAGCTAACAGAACAAAACTTGCTTTTAATTGTTTTAAAATTAACAAGCCTTCAAAATTTGAAGGGGAAAATATACTATTTATCTCCTTTACAGTCCCTGGAAATTAATTATCAGATTTGCTAAAGAGGAGTTTTTGACTTGAAACTATGTAACATGCAACCACTGATTACTTACTTAATTAGGCTTTAAGTATCAAAGCCTGACAAAGTATCATGACTGATTCCAATTTTCATGTGAAACACAAATTGGTAACTAGTGATTTGTATCACCCGAGTTCTGCAGTGAATTAATGCAATTCCTGTGAAACTCCTGTCTCAGTAGTTTGTAATAATTATGCCAATTAAAACAGAAAAGAAAAATGACATTATGGACATTAAATCAGAATAAAGTTGCCAACAGTACTAGAAGCAGCAGGGTGTCTGCCTTTATTACTATTCAGACCTGTATGTCTTCCAGAGCAGGTGAAAAAATTCCTGAATATAGTGAAAACAAGTATATATTACGATCAAAATTCAGACTCTAGTCAGCAATTCAAACAGGTGCTGACAATTCACTACCTACCAGTAGACTAAAAACAGCACTGATTCCAACTGATTCACTTATTCCCAGTTCAGTTTGTGCAAATTGCTTGCAGTTGCTTAAGCCTTGTTCACCAATGGTCAATGCCTTATTTTAGCCATCTCCAATTTACTTTTGTCTATAACAAAAATAAACCCAAACCCAACTTATTTTGCTTTCCTTCAAATGGCACTTCTTTGATGTCTGTATTAGAAGTCTACATTAATATGAAGTTGAGTCTGTAGTAGTAAGATGTCCATGTTTCCAAAACAGAATGTTTTTACTTAGAGGCTTTTTACATAAATCTCTCACCTGACTTTATTTCCAGCAATGGAAAGACTGAACTGAGCTGACAAGTCAAAACTTAGCTTAAAATCAAACCAAAACAAAATAGCCAACAAAACAATCACAAAGCTCTGTGTTCTGCTGCCAATTCAGACTTCAGATGTTTGTAGTAAGGCTTCACATTAAAAGCATAAGGCTGAACCTAAACTAACAAGCATGAGATGGTAAGAAAAAACATTAAATATTATTCTTGCTGCTCAGACTATTGAGATAATGTTTTCTAATTAGGATATATCAGCTGACTGAAATCTACAGTGAGGTACCCAGTAACCAGCCCTTATTTCACAAACGCTGGGCTCTCCAAACAGTAGGAACTGCAGATAGGTCCCAACAAGTCAGCAGTATAAAGATCAGAGCACGTTACTTGGATGCCCGGAAAGTTATTTAAGAAATTAAAACTAGGCATCAAGAATGACATGAACAGCAATGTCATGGAAAGGCCCTACTACAGCACAGTTGGACATCTTATGCTATACAGTGATAGCTTCTAAAAGAGACCCTGACCCACTGAAAAATGACTGAATAACTTAATGGCTATTAGATGATAGAAGATTATTAGATATGCAAAGCAGCTTAAGTATTCTGTCAGCTTACCTTGTGTAGTTGTTTTAGACCCTCTTCAGTTTTCATACATGACTGTTCGACATTGTAGTCAATTCTATCTAGAACTGTTCCCTAAATAAAATGGAGAGAATGAGCACCAAATAGTATTGAGTCTAATTAAAAACCTACATAAAGCAATTATTATTAGGAGGAGCAGAGTAATTTAACAACATACAGCAAACAGCTAATGAACTATGCAAATGATGATCTTTTACAGAAGAACTAGTTGGGACTTTAATGAAGGATCTCCTTGTTCAATGCCTAACTGGCAGTTCTGTCACCATCTCATGTCACATCTCTTAATAATCAGTTCAGGTGCTTTTGGCTGACACATTTAACCTAAACTCAATCTCTGGGAGAAATAACTAACAGAACTCTGGGATTTTTTAGTCTAACACCCATAACCAGTTGAATTTTATTTATTTACTTTTTATTAACTCCTCCTCTGGCAGATTTCAAGCGAAGGAAACCTCAGCCTAGAGAGGTAAGTTTGGAAAAGTGAGAAGCACATGATAACAGGATGTCAGAACAGGAAGAGTCTGGAAGCCTTAGCACTACATGGAATCTCCTGTTTCTTACTAACACTGCCATGTTTGTGTACCTGTTCTACTATCATTGCTCCCAGGTCCCTAAATATTTCATTGAGATCAGAGATCGACTGTACAATCTGACGGATTTCTCGTTCCCGCTCTTCCACCATTAATGTGTTCTGCTCCACCAGTGCTAGCTGGTCATCTGTAAAACCCTGTTGAAATAAAAGATTTAGATGTTAAACTAACACTAATAGCATGAGAACACTAGAAATGTTTATAAATATCACAGGATTTCATAATACAACAGTCCTTTCGTTGCCTACTATGGAAATTCCTATCTAAGAAAAAAATCTTAAAAGCAGTTTCAGGGCCACTAAAATGACTTGGACAGTCATTCATAGTTTTAGCAGAGAAAATGTAATACTACTAATAAAGGTAAATGCATCACAGAAATCCACAGAAGTAGAATTTCCATGTAGGCTGGTGCTCATGGCACCATGTTGATATTTTCAGACTAAAATTAAAGGTCAATAATAAGTTTCTGGGTTTCAAATTTGTGGAATAACAGCTTACTCTATCGTAAAGTGTATCATCCTCCCCATCATCCATCAGTGGGACTGAAGTGTCAAAGAAGTGTTTGGATCTTTCTTCTCTATTCTTCATACCTATAAAAAGCAAAGTGTGTTTGAGCATAACATTTATGCATGCTAAAATCAGAGTAAAACTAAGGCCTGAAGCACCAGATAGGAAAGCACAAGAAAGAAAAACTGGCTATTAATTCACAAATAGGGATATCTATATTTTAACTGTCACACAGGCTTAGTATTTAACAAAGCATAATAAATTGAACAAGCCTTGCAAGACTGATTAAATCAGTGATATTAAGTCCTTATGAACCATGAAGTTAAAAAAAAATTAGGTAAGTTAAGAGCCTTAAAGTGCAATCACTCTAGGCTGTTTTCTAACAAATTCTCTTAGGAACATCCCTCTGAACTGTAATTCCTAAGTTCCACCTCTGCATTTATAGTATGACAGAGAAATATTATATCAGTATTAAATTTGAAGATCTTGTTTTTGTGGGTTTCAAGAACTGCACATACTTCTTCTAAACAGAGAACTGCTTTGCAGACCACAATTTCAGAAGCAATGACACATTAAAAACGTGAATGGGTGAAACACACTGGCCTCATCAATACATTTAACCATGAAGTTTCACCTTTAGCAATAGGAAAGAGTAAACATGTTTGAACATGGGCTTTGAAACAAAGTCCCAAATTCTAACCTCCAAGCTAATACTCTCCCAGTTCCTGCATGCATCACTTAACCTTTCTGTGCTTCAGTTTTCCCAACCAAGAAAAGCAGCACACCTTAATTAGTGCTTTCCACAGAAGGTGCCCATGTATAACTGTATCTCTTATGCTTACGTTTGAGATAGTCAGACTGTGCATGCCTAAAGTTGGTGGATAGGTCCTGAAGGGACTGTGCTAAGGAAGACACTACATTCCTGAGAACACGTGCTTCTTGTTCTGTACAACTACGTGACCTGCTCTGCAAGACCTGGACTGCTCTCTGACATCTGTGAAATAACTGAGAAAACAATTCCATTAGTAAATACAGCCACACACACTTAAATCACATTGCAAAAGTTACAAACTGAAGTAATTTCTACATTTTAAAAATTAATTTCTTACTTAAGAAAGGTATGGAAACACAGATAAATGAACAGCTTAATGCTAACAGAGTAGCAGAGAAACACCACTACTTCTGACTACAGACATTTGCTTCATTGTAACTGCTTGGACTGGAAGCCTTCAAATATATATCTGGTTTTCTCCAAGATATCTGTAAATGTGATTTCATGAAGCCAATCCTATTCCATAAAGAAAAGCAAATGCTTAGGTAAAGGGAGTTTAAGTGACTCAAGAAGTTCACTGAGACAAAGAGTACAGTACGAAGAACAGAGCCCAGGGCTGCTGGCTCACTCTAATACAGATCACAAAGGAAATGCTTTACTCAAAGGAAACCACTGCCTCATCACAATGTGTTACAGCTACATCAGACCACAGGTCTGGAATTGGAAGCAGTCTGTACCTGTGTGATCTCTTGGGTTGTTATTTCTATTGCCCGTTCTTCTTCACTGCTGTCATCCAGTGTTGGCCTGTTTAGATGTTTGTCATGAAGACTGGCTAATTCTTTCATCTTCTGTTTAACCCTGGTGATATCATACTGAATCTATACCAGAAAACCAAACAATGAAGAAAGGGAATGAGTAATGTAATGAGGTTCTGTCAAATGCTAGATAAAAATCATTGCAAGAAATCTGGAATATCTGGACCTACATTATGTGCCTTTATTTCACTGGCAATATATGCTTCAGGAGAGAAAGTCACAGCTTGCCTGATATTTTCCTCTAAACAAGGGTGTCAGTTTAGAACACACATTTATTTTAATCTTTCTTCTAATCCTACTTCTGTCAGAAAACTCACAGCAATAAGAATGTAACTGACAGCACTAATAAATACCTGCAGGAGAAATTAAAACTCTGTTGGGTTTGCCACACCACTTACTTCATCTGCTCCATCAACCCATTTGGGAGGCAAACGTTTTGTTACTCCAATTGCTGCTTCAGGATCCAGGCTTATTCCTGACACCAGTGCCATACGATCATCGGCGAGCTACAGAAGAGAGGACAGCAAATTCATGTTACTCAACTTACATCTAAATCCTTCTGCATTAAGGAAAGAGGGCAAGTGTGCCTTCCTATAAAAATTAACCTCAGAAACATGTTTGCACATGATATGGGCATGATCAGGCTTCATAGCTCCTGGTTTGTCCCTACATGGCAATGACCTACATGCTCCCACTTCCTACAGGATCTGAAAGATGAACGTTACTCCTAAATTCCTAGAAGATTTCCAAGGAAAAAATATGGCATTGCTGCAAGAACTCTACTAATTCTCATGTTGGTACCTTTTGTATTAGGTGATTCACAGCCAAGGGATCCCTAATCAATGGTGTTGTGTGGTTTATATTGGGCCAGACAAGTCTGAAAGTCTCCTATGGGAAAATCTCCAGTAAGTGTATAAAAGCAGTATCCTGTGCTTATACTCAAACAATGCTGCGTTTAGCCAGATACTGACCTGCTTGGCAGCTGAGAAACTCTTGCAAACTGACATGCAACTAAAATTGGTAAGTTACTTATTTAACAGAAGGTAAAAGGTTCTAAACAAAAATAGCCAATCCACACTTCCCCTTTATCACAATGATACATGCTTGCTGCTGCAGCTGTATGGCCTGAAACAAAGAAACTTGCAGGAGAACTGGTGGAGTAATTCTCCAGAAAATTCCAGAGAGTCCACAGATCCACAGAAGGGCTGGAGAGAGGAAAGGAGTAGAAGAAACCCTTTATAATTAATATTCATGGTTTTAATAACTCAGATGCAAAAAATCAAGTGTTTATATTATTGGAGACTGATGCACACTGATGTACAGCAGTGGAGTAAGAGCTGCAGACAAGCATGATACTCTTCTTGGAGACTATTTTTGGGAATAGAATCTAATTGGTAGTGTTGAAATATTAAGAAGTTTTAGAAAAAATGTAACTAAAAGTATTTTTAGATCACAATATGCCTGTGAAATCTATTTGACAAAGAAAATTCTGATAATACTTTTGGATGCAGGTTGAGTAACTTCAACCTCAAGAAAACATAAATTAAGACAAACGTGAAGCACTGGCAACACCAGTGATAAGTACCTAAACCCAAACTTCAGTTTGCTCTCAAGGAAGTTTAATACAAACTCCTCATATCCTAGTTTCTCCCAGATTTCTAATTTCCCTTTATTGAGCCTGGAAAGCTTTGTGGTTCCCCACCCTTTCACCTTTTAAAAAACAATCCCTCTTCCTTACTGGGCAATTCTTTCCTGAAAGCCCCTGTTTTATCCCTGACCTTATTTCCAGACCCATGGAGTTTATACAACTTATGCACAGCATTAAAAAGAGTTAATAGCTTCGTTGTGCAATGTCACTATGCCCCACATATAGACAGTAAGTCAGACTAGTTTATACAGGTATCTACTAGCAGTGCAACACTGTATCACAAAACGCTTGTTTTCTCTGTGCAGCCTTGTCCTTGGAGGCACCTCACCATATATAATGATATTTTAAAATTAGCAGAATAAAGGAATAGCTCAAAAATGTAGGCTCGATGCACCATGGCAGAATAAAATGTGAAAAACAATACCTCATCCAGCTCCTGAAGTGATTTGTGGATCCCATCAGCCCCATCCAGTTAGAGACAGCAAAAGATAAAAGGGAAAAAAGACATAGGACAGATACAGGGTATGGTCAGTTGGGAAAATACTGATTTGTTGTTTAAGCATGATGGTTTACCAAGAACAAAACAAACTGTCTTTTAAAACACAGCTATTCAATAAATACATTGTGTTATTGTACTTTTTAAGTCAGCATTTTGCTCAGTGCACAAACTTTTATGAAAAATATTTCAGTTGCTTGGTAAACAGAAAAAAAAAAAAGAGATCAAATTAAGAGCTTGATTTGTTTTCCAAGGTAACTACACAGTGAAATTTCTAGTTGCTGAAGTCTCAGGTAGAGAAACTGCAATAGAATATATTGAAATGTGACAGCAAGGGCAATTTGACTGCAGCATTCAACATCCACCGGGGAGTTTGAAGGTTTGATTGCAATTAGAAAATGCACGTATGAGCTTTGGTAAGACACTCTTTGACAAGCACCCCAGTTACCACAGAATAAAACAGAAAGTAAAAGACAGAAAGCAAAAGCAAGCATAGTATACACTCACTGATGTGCACGTTTCAATTACACTCTAGTTTCAGGTAACATTTATCCTACATACATCTGAAAAAATACAAAAGGCCAGTATCTGCAGTGTATCTGCACCTTCTCTATTTGTCAGCCTTTGTGCTGCAGAGGGTATATGTGAGCAATAGGATATTTCACTGGAAGATTAATAAAGCAAGCCTATCAGATCTAAAACAAGGACAAAATACCTGTGGTTTAGCAAAGCAGCAGGCTTCAACTAATGATCTCTTTTATCCTACACCAAGCTTTTGAAATAGGGCTATACTGCTAAGAATGCTGCTTTGCTTATCTGAGCTTAAGGAGGGATTGAGTGTCTGCATGAGACTGCATCTTCCAGGGCAGAGAGCGACTTCTGAGAGAGCACACTCCACAAGAAAGGATTTCTTCAGAAGCCCAGAGTGTGACCTAAGGTAAGCCAAAATCCTATTTCAGTGCTGCCCTGCTGACATGCAGCAGCTCTGCTGTGGGGATACCACCCAAAATAAACTGATCAACTCCAACTCTGGAAGTGAGGGGGCACCTTGCAATAGCTCCCACTGCCATCTCTGCCCTTCTTGCTTGCAGTAAGGAGCTAGGGAACTCTCAACTGTCCACCAGAATCAAGACTGGCTTTGACTAACTTTATCTACTCCACATGAGCAACAACTTCCAACCCCTGTTAGCTCTGACTGCATTTGAATAAGCCCCTAGAAAACAGCTTCAATTAATGTTAATGAACACTGTAAATACTTTATTGCACTGTTTAGTAAAAGCATAGTTTCACTACTCTGCAGCCTGTACGTGAGTTTAAGCTATCATTAACTTTTCTATGTGATATTTTAAAAAAATCCAATGATGTCAAAGAAATAGAATTGATATTGACACCCCACACCCCATATTAACAAGAACTAAATGCAATGCCAAATTAAACATGAGTAATACACATTATTATTGACATTTACTGTTCTGCAAATGCAATTTAAAACACAGCTTGTTAGACACAGGTGTAAAAGTTAACAATGAACAGAGACCATTCAACAGCAACTCATATAAAGTATGAAAATACATATTTACATATAAACTATGTAAAATAAAACTTGCAGCAAGAAGGACTGCTTTTCCTAACAAAAATGCATTAATGCAAAGCAATTTTGAACAGAGACTGACAGCGGGTATTTACTGGGGCCTGTAAATGATGAGCTTGAACAGAAAGCATAAAAACATGGACAGAGCTGAGCGGCCACACAGCCTGTCATGGTCTAAAGTAAAACTCAGAAAAAGCCACAGGCTGCCACTGAAAAATGGCTTTTTGAAGTTTCTGTAAGGACTCGTACTACAATCTACTGACTCCCCTCTCTCTTGGATGACTGAGTATTATTTGGATTTAGGGGGGGAAAAAGGGGGAGCAATGGACATCAGAACAATGGAAAAATTCAAGCAACAGGAACAGTCTACACTAGGTATTTAACAGTGCCCACACTTAGGTGAATAGAAGAGTTCTGCACTATGAAACAATCTGGGTATTTTTCTTTGGGGGAAAGCATAAAAAACCCAAGGGACAGAGAACTTCACACCAACGCTAACATGAAGCTATCAAACAGTGACTGCGTTTATTATTCACAAGGAGAATACAGGCAGGATCAGCACAGAGACAGATCTCTTCTATTCACTGTACGTGAAGCAGCAGGAAAAAGGGATCAACAAGGTGGCGAGGGAGGGGCAGAGAGGGTAGAACAGAGGGTGGAGGGGATATGAGGAGGGGGCTCGGAGAAAAGGAGCCGGGGAGAGCCGGGGCGGCTCGGGGAAGGCTGGGGGGCCGGGCAGAGGCGCGGGGCACAGCACGGCTGCCAGGCAGCCCTAGGCGAGCGAGGTACAGTAGGATGAAGGGAGGAGACTCACCGCAGCAGCCATGCTACGTGAACTCAGAGGGCTGGAGGAGCCGAAACTACTCACTTGCTCGGCCAGCAGCTGCCGGCTCTGCACCGCGTTGTTCCGCAACAACAAGAACGCGTCCGTTAGACGCCGGGTGGCCATGGCCTACCGCCCCGGGGCCCCCCGGCCCGGGGCCGCTCGGCGCCTCGCTGCAGGGCCCTCGGCCCTAGCTCAGCCCGGCGCCCGCGGGCAGAGTGGGCGGCTGCCCGCTCACAGGGCCCGGGCGGAGGCCACAAGCGCCGGGCCCCCTCGGCCGCCGACCCCCTCCATCCCCCCCGGATCCGACCGCGGCCCCAGCGACAGCCGGCTCACTTCCGCGTTGTGCATCGCTCAGCGCCTTCCGCCCATCCCGCCGCCCCATTCCGACCGGGCCCGCCGGCCGTAGCACCAACGTTCCGGCCCTCCCAGGGCCGGGGGACTGCAAACCCCCCACATTTAAACCGAATGGCCGTGAACCCCGCCCCAAGGCTGCCAGAGCCCAGCCTGCTGCCTCCCCTGGCTCGGGACAGGGTATGGGGGACGTCTGTGCCGTATATTGGTTGCCTGTAACAGGAGCCAGGTGTGTGCCCATGGGCAGTGGCAGCCTCCCTGCCACCACGCCTGTCCCAGCCTTCCCGGGCTGGCAGGGAAGCTCGGCTTTGTACAAGAGGTCCTGACATTCCCATGGCTTTTTCAGCTAACCAGCCCCTTCCCGCTGCTGTGAAACATCCTCAAATCATCCTCAAAAGGCACAAGTTTGGTTCAAAGCAGAACACTGCAGTAGGACCATTATGGTTTGATGGATTCTCTTTTACTGTTGTTTTCTTCTGGATCTCCCCACCTTCCCCCCCAGTTTGCTTTCAGTAAATATTCTGTTTTCTAAAAAGAAAACCCAGATTCACACAACACTTTTTGCTGGTGTCAGCCGTTCAAAAACCAGGATATTCCCTGAGAGCGAACAAGCCGTTTCAAATGACAGCGTTGGATTTGACTTTCTGAAAGGCGCTTTTTAATAATATGGACAGAAACGATTTCCCCGCCCCCCCCTGCTGCTCTCACAGGCCAACCTGGCTCCCCCCTGCATGGGCCGATGTGACATGGGATCTGGGCTACCTCCTGTGCATCCCATGCCAGGTCTGCACTTCGCACTAGCACCCCAAGGGATATCTGACATGTCCCCTGCAAGAGCTACAGCCATGGCCAGGGCAGCTGCTACACACTGGTCATCAGAAGAGTCCCTGGCTTAAAATCTCAAAAAAGAAAAAACAAAAAAACCCCCCTTGCCCCAAACAACTAGTATTTACACATGTGGTACGAACAGCGACTATAATCACAACCACATTTTCTGGAAATGTTACCCTGTTTTATCTAACCGCCTGGGCAAACTTTCTACAGTGAGAAATAATAATAATAAAAAAGTATCCCTTTGCTATTATAAGACGTTTGGGGAGTTTTCTTGACCAGCCCTTCTGCCTCAGCAGGAGAGACCCGAAACTTGGAATTTAGCAAGGAAATAAACTCCAGTCGTACCAGGACTAACGCATGAGGTTCATTTTTCGTGGTCTGGTGAAATCTGTTTTCATTTTGGCTGCCTGACAGAGGCTTTAAAAATATATGTACGTACTTCATTTCTTCATGCTAATTTTTAATCTACTGTAACAATTTTTTATTCTCCAAGAACAGTTTAAGCTAATGGACTCTCAGCCTTCCCTTGGCACTGCTGCCGTGGCTGGAGGTTGAGAGGAATTTCTTCTGCCATGATCTTTTAGTTCTGGATGTGTGCATGGAGAAAACTGGTTGGAATATCTGACATGGTGGGATGATGAACATGAACCCAATGGGAAGTCTAATGTGCTGGAAGTCAGTATATGCCAGCAACTGATGTCTTTTACTTCCTGATTTTTGACAGCTTAAAAAAAAGTTTGAATGTTGGGCAGGCTTGGAATTTAAGCAGAGGGTAAAAAAAGTATTTGAGACTTGTAAACAGAGGGATAAAACTCTGTAAGGAAGGCGTCCAGACCTCAGTTGGTGAATAACCACTTCAAAGTGGGTATTAGGAATAAGCAAAGGGAGCAGCAGGAATGGAAAAAAGGATTAATCAAAGAAAACTACATCTTAAAAGTTAGGAAGTGTAGGCATAAAGGGAAATGTGCCAGAAGTAAAGCCGAGCTAGACCTTGCAAAGGAAATGAAAACAAATAGCAAAACGTTATTTGGGCATACATACCAGGAGATGAGGGAGAGGAGAGGTAAGGGTGATGAAAGGGGGAGAGGCAGGGCACCAACAAATGCATGGTATGTAGTGGAATTGTACACAGGGGAAATGAACACATGGAGATAGAAATTATCCAAGTTACATAGATCATAATGTGATGATAATTCGGAGTAGATGACTGTTATAGGTCCCTTGCAACTGAAATGCTCTAATTTCTGACCCAGACATCTAACAGCACTGGCCTACCAAGATTATATCTTGCCAGGTAGCAGCGTGACTGCAGGAGCAACACAACACCATCTGAGAGCAGGAAAAACTGC
This sequence comes from Laterallus jamaicensis coturniculus, assembly GCA_022605575.1. Taxonomy (NCBI): domain Eukaryota; kingdom Metazoa; phylum Chordata; class Aves; order Gruiformes; family Rallidae; genus Laterallus; species Laterallus jamaicensis. Next base: position 5,774,570 of record JAKCOX010000029.1, read on the forward strand.
CCCAGTGTTTGAAAAGAGGAAAAATTATTGAAGTCTGATCCAGACAAAATACAAGATGTTTGGATAAATTTAGCAGGAAAAAATAACACCAGATGATGGCAAATAGAAAGAGGCTGAAATACACCATGCTTATAACTGACGGTGGATAGTGCTGGGCTATGTAAGGTAACTACCTGACTTTGGAAGGTAACTAGTTTTTTTAAACAGAGAAAAGCCAGCAGATCTACTCTATCTGGCAACAAATAAACGTAGGGTGGAAATTAGAAGAAAATGCTTAACACTCAGAGGAATGAAGTCCCAGTATATCTTTCCTACAGCCGTGGCATGGTCAGACAAACACATTATAAGGCAGCACTCGATCCATTCATAAAAAGGATTGTATTTTCCCCACCTAAGACAGCACATACCCCAAAATAAATCTTTCTAACCATATACCATTAATATTTTGGGCTGTTGCTTCTTGAAGTTGAAGCTTACTGCCATAGGTTTGGAGCCCATATCTTCCTATTCCCTTTTTTTCTGCTTTCTGAGTGCCTGTTCTTTTCTGCTGTTCTTTATGAGCCATCAGACAGCAGTGCTGCTGGCACCCGTGCATTCCTGCACCCACCGCCTCCCACAGCCTGGGCCTGATTCAAAGTGGGGGGAACTTTCCAGTTACAACTGTGGCATTTGAATCAGGATTCTGGAGGAAGACAAAAATACTTTGTATTTCAGAAGAACATTCTATTTTGAGGTGAATAGCTAAGCTTTTTCTTTCTTTCTTTCTTTCTTTCCTTTTTTTTTTTAATGGGAAGATAATCAGAGCCATATTTCAAAGCCAGCTTTTAAACTGTGCTGGCAAACTCCTGTCTCTCCATCCAGACCCTGTATCACCACTGTTTAGCTGCCCAGGTTAAGCCAAGGGCAAGCAGACCTTACGCTTCAGTGACCAGATGAAGGTCAATCCCCATGACATTTTATCTTGTGTAATTGAGTAGATACACAGAGGAGGTGAAATATTGCGGTCTTTTGAAGCCTGAACAATCCTACCTTGTGCCAAAGGTAGGATTAATGGACCATTAAGAGCATTTTGCCCTGGAAAATCCCACCATCATTTTGCAGCTGCGACACTTGGCTGCCAGAAAAAGTTCTTCTGCAGGAAAGTTTCTAAAGACACACACACAAAAAAGAAAATCATCAGTGTCTGGGCTAGCTCAGCCATTGCTGGAGGTGCTTTTGTGATGGAAATTGAGGGGCTCTCAGAAAAAATAGACCATATTCTTGCCTTTATCCCGTAGCAAGATTTTCAGGCTTCAGGGCTGTCAACCCCTCAATTTCCAGAGCGTGTTAATCACTGAGCCAGGATTTGTTTGGCCGGTGACCGGGGCTTTCCCCATCCCTGGGCCTGGCTGTGGTTCGGGCAGCATCTCTGTAGGTGGTGCTGCAAGGCAGCGAGAGACGAGGGACAGGCGCTGGAGCGACTTCAGTTAGGTCTCTGGCTTTCTGACCCAGCTCTTGGCATTCCAACCTTCTTAAAAGAGAACTATAGACAGTTGCCCATCATTCCTTTATTTTGATGAGCCATAGTCTCGGCGCACCCACTACAAATACGAACAGAGGCGTGCTGTTACTGTTTCTGGGCTGAACTGGCAGCGTTATGTATTCCTCCTGGAAAACTGCAGTTCAACAAACTGGCTTTTCTTATTGATCTAACTTTACCAGAATTTAAGAGAGGATTGTATGAATTAGAGGAGAACATCTGAAAAAAGAATAATAAATTGGTCGTGCAGAGACCCTAAGTAGTGGGTGTTTAAATTACAGAGAAAGAAATTCCCATCTCTAAGTGGGCTCCGACTTCTTTTGCTCTACACTCAGGCATTGCCTGCAGTTCAGCTGCTCTTCTGCACAGTGAAAAACAGCATAGTGGATCCTGAAAAGGTGCCTGTACTCCCTCCTTGCTGCTGAAATGCAATCAATCCAGGAATCAAGCTTTCTTCAACTGGGTAGGCAGCGAAGACTGCTTGGAAGGCTGGGAGGAATTTTTAAATCAAAATTCAGCTGCAAAATATTGGTGTTTACAGGCAGACATACTTCACATACATAATTAGACAGGCAAGCTTGTTCAAAGGCAGATGAGAAAGTTGTGGTCTGTGAGCTCGTAGGCTGGTCTCATCACAGGCCAATAATGCCTCTGGTACTTGAACAATGGAACAACTTTGTCATTGAATATTGTGCAAAATTCCTTTCCTCAGCTGGGCACTATATTAAATCTTCTGTGTCACCATGGTGTAGGTCACCTCTGCAGCAAAGATAAAAGATTGCTCATTGTAGGCATTTATATCTCTGCTTAGCCTAATTACCTCTCAGTAGTCATATGGAGATATTCTGCATTTAAATTGATGTATCAAATGTAAAAAATTGTTACTTGTCTCTTTCTTGTAAGATTTTACATCCAGATGGGATACCTAGCTATCACAGATGTATGCTTTAGCTGAGCAAAAGTGGCGGGGTTGGATGTACAGCAGGGCTTAGATGTTCATCCACAGAAATAGCAGTGTGAATTCAAGATGTTTCTGCTTGTCATTGACCATCGCGATGATGTTACCTTGCAATGTAGCTAGCACAGTATGCACTGTGAGTGCTGCTCATGTGGTTTAGTGCAAGTCGATCGGTTTAGTTACTAATATAGCAGCTTTCCTTGAGAGGTCAAGCCACCGCAGCTGACACACTGGAGTGCTGAGGGCATTTAGCTCGAAGCCACTCTGCAAACCCAGGTTTGAGGGTCAAGCAGTACCATGTCTGGAGTAGGAGAGGAGGGAAATGTGGTGTTTGCACCCTGTGGCAGAGTCCTGCAGTACTTGAAGTACATGCATACATGAAGAGATTTTAATCAAAATAAATAGACAAGGGAAGTATTATTATTCCTTTTTCAGGGAGGAGGAACCAAGCCATGAAGAGATTCAGTGAGCAGCTCCCCTGCAGATATGCATAATGTAAGAGCTGGCAATAAAACACAGGATTCATCATTACTGCCATTTTACAGATGGAAAAACCAAGTCACAGAACAACAGCAGCTTGCTCAAGGTCACACAGGGTATTTATAGCAAACCCAGGACCCAAACCTGGAGCTGCTGAGTCCTGGTCAGCATTTTTCCCAAGGGAATCAAGGATAAGGAGATTAATGTCAATAGTTTCCCCAGAAGCAGCAGAATTTCAGAAAGACAAGGAAGCCTGTTCCAACAGAAGAAGCCTGTGCTTGTGTTAGAAGTGTAGACTCCAGTATCCCCAGCAGCTCACACCTATGTTCTTGTTATCCTAATGAGTGGCAACATTCCACTTCTGGAAGGTTTTATCTCTTTAAATTAGATGGTGGTTTTTTCAACTAATAAAATTAGTTGAGGCAATTCAGAAAGATGTATTACACTAGATCACGGTCTGACATTCATTCCAGCAATAACAACTGTTATCAAAGAAAGATCTTTCTCATAAACGTAGGAAACAAGTCAGGCTAATAAAGACATGAATAAGTTTTTGCACATTACACTGTAAAAACAATCAATGAAACAGCGGGGAAAAAAATCTAGTCAGAAAGTCTGTATAATGAGTATTATCTTGCACAGAAGCTGGCTGACTGCTTTAGAGTGAACAGCATTTAGCCATAAATCATTCCGAAACTAAAGGGAAAGGGTTGGCCCTGCTAATTTCAATACCCTGAGGGAGCAGCAGAGGGCACAGAAGAGCAGGTTCCTACTTAAATCTTCACTTTTTGGCCTGGATTTTCCTGTAGAACTCTAAATACTGGTTTTTGTAAGGAGCCGGTGCCAAGCAGCTCACGAGTGGGTATCCTCTAACGAAGACATCATAGATTTCCAGGCTTGTTCTCTGTCATGTAGGACTGCTGCTTGCAGCTGTCGTGTTATGCCAGGATACTGCCCTACATGGTGTTTATTGCTATTCTCAGAGGTGCTTAGAAATGGGAAATGCTAGAATCTGAGATAAGTACAGGGTTGATGTAAGAGCACGAGGAAGGAAACGAGACCAAGCGAAAAAAGAAAAAAAAGTTTATTAGACCAAGTGGAGCAAAGTGTGTGTGGGGGTCGGGTCAGAGCTGCAGCTGAGAATGGCCATAGGGAGATGAGGAAATCCCCTTTCAGCCTTAAATAGCATCACAGTAAATAATAATAATAATAAAATAATAAAAAAGCAAATAATAGATCTGAAATCAAAACAGAGGGGTTGCAAGGGAGAGGAGAACAGCAGCTACAAGAAAGGAACTGCTCTTGTTTGCTTCTCTTCAATTCCTTTCTTCCTGTTGCTCAGATAAAACAATTACAGTGTCTCTAGAAACACCATCTGTGAACTTTCAGTCTGCCAAGCATGGTCTCATGGGAAAGCACATCTTATTGTCCCCAGTTTATACATAAAAATCTGAGGCGAGGGAAAGTGATGCTGATTTGACGCAGCTTTTGTCCGAGCTATCCTTGTTCGATCCCTCTGAAGATGTGAATGTCCAACCTTGGATGACTCATGCAGCCCAGGCTCTGCTGGTTTACCTCTCACTGGTGTCCCAGTGATTGGCTTTAGTGCCTGTGGGCTGTCTGCAGCTGCGGTGGACATCCCCTTCAACCATTTGTGCCCTGAAGACCACACTCACCCCCGTTGCCAGGAGAGGACCATCTGGTGCACTCTGAGCAATGGCAGCAGCGGGCAGAGTGGGCAGAGGGTTATTTTCATCTCCCACCTCTGTGCTGCCCTGTACAGGCTGGGTGAGGATGCTCTATAGTCTCTGGGGCATATGGCCCATTCCTGTGCTCTGCTGTCCTTGTTGCACCTCTGCTGGGAAAGATACTCCAGTGCCCTTTAGGTGTGCTTTTCAGGGGTGGTCACATCTTCCCATGCTTGGGGTATATCCACCACTGACCACAGGATGGTCATGGGATCCTTGGAGCCCCGAGCTCAGTTGCAGGAAGAAGATGCCCATGGCCAAACTGTTTTACCCAAAGGAGGGATGGATCCAGCCGGTGCTTGTCTAGGCTGGCTGGTCATCCTGACACAGCCACCCCATTTTCCTTGCATGGGAATGTCCACCCTGGCTTCTGTTCACTGTCTTCCTCCTTAAAATCCATAGAAGAGGCCATCAGAAGCACCCAGCCAGCAGGAAACATGAAGCACAAGGACCACTGTGGGATTTAGGGAGCCTGAATCTGGGTTATTCTTGGTCTTTCAGTGTGCCAGCTGACAGCACTGCAAATCAAACTGGGGGTGTTCAGTAGCAGGGACCAAGGTACTGAGCCAAACACTGACCTGCTTTCCTGCAGCATGGCTGTGGAAGGTGATGGGCTGGGAGAAGTTAACAGGACATAATTTGGCTCCACGTTTTTTCTTGAGGTATTCTGAGTAAGTAGGCTCAGCAGCTTTGCCGATCCCCATCTGGGTTTCCTGACCAAAGATTAGGTGCGAGGAACTGAACCGCATACCCTGGGAAGAGCTGATAGAGCCTCCCCTGCTGCTCCCCCTCCTCTGGTGCTTCAAACCAAAACAGCTGCAAACTTCTTGTGGCTGGAGATGTGCCGAGCGGCCTGGCAGGAGTTCAGGGAGAGGTAAAGGAATCCCACCCACCAGTAGCGAGAGCTCTGTGCCACCACCAGCCCTTGTGTGCCCTAAATCCTGGCTTCCTGGTAATTGCTATCTCCATAAATACCGGTCAGCCAGCAGGAGAAGGGACTTGCATCGCTGTACTGCATTGTACCGTGTGAAATATGAGGTGACACACAATACACTGGCATTAGGCAAAGGAGTTGTCTGCTGATGTGGTGACATGCTTGAGGCAAAACTGGAAAATTCAATCCCTTCCTGGCCACAGAGCCCAGGCGCTGCGGTGAGGCACGGCTGACTCGCTCTGCTTGGGGATGCTGGGGGAAAACGAAACACACCAGCCAGTACCATCTGCAGAGCCCAGCCAGGTTCGTGCCTGGTGAAACTCAAGGGGGGGTGAAGAATGCGGAGCTGCTTTTGGCAGTGTTGTATCAGAGGTGGCTTTGGCCAATAGTTCCTCTGGCTCCAGACTCAGCTCAAAATGTCTCCCTGCTGCACCGACTGCCTGTCACCCCGTCCTCCTCCCCACAGCTCCAGGATTCAGAACAACAGAGCTGTGTTTGTGTTCGGTTCTCCTGACTGTGCGGTCCAAGCACCGCAGAGACCCGTGAACATCACTCTGTTCTCCCTACATTTCTTCTTCACCTCTCTCTTCCCTCATTTCTGTTTCCAAATAAATTTTTTTAAGCAAGATGGCAGCTGTGCTACTGAGACCAAAGCTGAGTGGGCAGAGGGTGCTACTGAGACTGAGCTGTGCTACTGAGACTGGACGAGAATTCACCCTCTCCTGCTGATCTGTTGTTCATTTCTGTTTTCCTGGCCCCCATACCAGAATGATGCTGTCTGTAGAGCCACAGTGAAACCATATCACCACAGTGAGCGCTGGCAGCTCCAGACCCAGATTCGCATCTCTGATCTGCGCGTGGTCTGACAGCAGAGCAAGTGCATGGGGATGGCAGCAGACACAAACAGCTGGTGGGCGAGAGGAGAAATCTCCCTCCTGCCAGGGACTGGGTTATGAGCTGTGCCTCAGTGAGATGCCTCCTGTAGCTCAGAGCAGTCCTGTAGATACCCACCTCCCCCTGAGGGACACTCCCATGGGTGTCCCCCTTCCTAACTTAAGCAAGATCCAGGCGATTATCTGCGGGTTCCCATGCGGATTTTTGTAAAACTGATTTCAAAATACAGCCTGACAAAGCCACATGGTGAATGCTAATGTCTGCCAGGCCGAGCACAGTGCTCGCACAGGGAAACGAGGATCTCCGACATGTCTGTGGCGCTCCCTTGGGTGGATGTGTACACACACACTCATCCAGAAGGATTTCTGCTTGTTTATGTAACACAAGTGTCTTGAAACGGATCTGAAGAGCAAAGGATTAATGATAACATGCAATTAAAGCCTGCACAGGAGGTAGCAAGTAAGAATAGCTCTAGCTCTGCTCCCTTTCCAGGACTAATTTCATGTGCACGCTAAGGAGTGCTTGTTTAAACTAATACCCCTCTTTCTGTTCTCTGGGACAGATTTTTCAACAGGGCTTTAGAAAGGCAACTACAGAGTAATGCCTCTCGTAACACACGTGCCAGCTGCTTGCAAGGCAGTTTGACTTGTGCAGGCAGCAGCGGTGGTACCCGCAGGGCTCAGAATCGATGATCTGAGCCAGCCCCTGCTTGGAGAAGGTTAATCTCCTGGGGGGTGGGGGGGATGCCTGGGCCTCCCGAGACACAGATCCAACACCCTGCACGTTGATCGGTGCTGACACACATTTCCTACGTGACCTCCAGCGAGCTGCTTGGGACTCCGGGAGGCAAACTGTGCCAAACCTTCCCGGGGCAGCGAAGGTATAAGTCTGTTTTCATAATGGAAGGGGAGAGAGGCACAAATGTCTGCCAGGTCCTTGGCCCCTGCAATTCCCAGCCCGCTGTATTACCTTACGCTGGTGATTTAATTTATGGCAATGAACTATGAACTGTGGTGGCTGTGAGCTGTGAATTCTGCGATAGCTGCTGGGCTGTGACAGCAGCTTCCAGCTGAGCAGACATCGGCTCTGGTGCCTACACGTTGGACTGACGCAGTTGAGTCTCACAGACCCTTTCCCACCTAGCTCAAGCCTCTACCATGTACACAGGCCCCAGGCAGGAAAGCCTACCTTCCCACCCTGGGTTTGGGGTCTCTGACCATGATTTGGTCATCCTGGGTTTGGGAGTTCAGGTTCATGCTGGTCAGATTGAAAGAAGAAGCAGGGACAATCTTACGGGTGAAAAATAATCTCCGTGCTGCTGTTGGCGCAGAGAGGGGCAAACCCCAGGGAGTTTGGAGCCAGGTTCTCCAGCTCGGCTCATTGCCCGGATGGTGAGTCTGTGGACATGAACTTAGTTTCTATTTTGCAGGTGGGAAATCCCTGGCACAGGGAAGCTGAGTGATCCTGAGCTGTGGAGAGGCAAACCTTTGGCTGAGTCAACGATACAAATAACCTCTCAAGTCTGAGCCCTCACTCACCGATCAAGACCTCCACACTGCCAGAAGAATGTGCTGCAGCATTCAGCACACGTATTGTTCTCCCTCAGAGGAGCAGAAGCGTGCACATCATTAAAAGGAAATATTTTATGCTGATCATTTCCACATGCCCACTCTCTATCTATCTGGGTTTTTAAGCAGCACCCATTCTGCACATAATGTCATGCACTTACATCTTGCAAGGAAGATCAGACCTCTTCAGGCTAAGGAATGGTGTTCCAGGGCCCCGATAAAACTGTTTTATGGAGATGAATAACTCCTGTGGTTTCATGCTTCCTTTCCCTGAAACACTGTTAGATGAACATCAAATCCTTTTGTATTTATTTGAGGGAATTTCCTTCTAGATTCTGCAGACAGGGGAAAAAATGGTGATGGGAGGAGAGTTGGGACTGAATGATGCTGCTAATAGGCAGTGCCTCGGTGGGAGCCAGGGAGCACGGCTGCCGCCTCATTTATATCCATCCGAGGTGCCATGAGCTGCAGACTAGGTTAAGTTACCTTGTCTGAAGGACTGAAATACCACATCAAAGCACCACGTGGATCAAAGGTGAAAGCAACAGGCATTCCTGGATGGCTCATCTTTCAGACCTTTCTCTCTCTTTAGTTTCCACTTTGAATCTGATAATGCAGCCTGAACGCAGCCTTTCATATGCTTTCATTCCTCAAGGCACAGGTGGTATGGAGCGTGTATTTCCTTGTCAGCGGGCTTCATGGGGCATAGGATTTCCAGGGCTTAGCTCTCAGGCATCAGAGCGGTGGAAAAAGATCTATAACTCTGAACAAGGCAGAGCCAGACTGATGGAGTCGGTGCGGCAGAGCAGAGGCTCTCCTGCCTCAGGGACTGAACAGGGTGTAAATCTACAAAGAGCTGCTCAACAGTTAAGTACCAGTATTAACCTGCAACACACAGTGCTCAGGGCCCTCCCAGACAATCAAACCCATGATCTGAGACTTTATATGCAGACAGACCAAAGCGTCTGCAAGCCCTGGAGAGGGCACATTGGGGTACGGAGGGTAAAACTGTGAGAAGACCACATCGATGACACACAGGCCCCAGAGGCAGTTGGAAACATACTGAAATTTCTTATGCTAAGTGAAGTAAATGCAAAAGTAAACTACTTCAGGGACTCAGAAAAAAGATTCCACCCTATGAGTGTGTGACTTTCGGTCACACAGAAGACGGTTCGAGGCAGATGAAGTTGTGTTGCTCAGTGTCTGTGAAAATCTGGATGTTAATTCTTCCATAGTGTAGGTTCCTCCTGCAGTACTACTTGTCAGAGAGGATCAGAGCTATCACAGCATGAACGAAAGGCCTCATGACCTGAAAAAAACCCTCAATTCTGACAACTTTTGTCCTTCAGACCCTTTCATTTATGTCAGCAAACTTTTATTGAGTCTGTAGTGGCTGTCTCTGCGTAGAAGGCTCCCTCTGATAGATGTTCTCAGCTGTGCATTCATTGCTGCACTTTGGTGTCAGAATCAATATATGGGCTTAAGGCAGATTTGTGGAGATGTCATCTTCTGGATTTGGAGCTCTGTACTAGTATGTGGGGCCTTAGCAAATAGCTTTAGAGATCCAGACCCTCCTATATCTGTTGGTTCATGTAATATGAAATATTATGTTAAAGCTGAACTGTATTCTTTTATGTCAGGGTTGATCTCCAAGGTTTATAAAACCATTCAGACTGGCAGTGAGATGAACAAGGCAATTGTATCCCTCCTTCCCCTACTCCAAGCTGCAAAAGGAAAACATTGTGACTCATCAGCCAGAAAAGTTGTGTTTTCTTCAGCAGGAAGCTTTGCAGATTCTCTGCTCCCAGATCTTGTTACACTCTTCCATCCCACCATTCTGGAAAAACTCCCACGGAAAGACAGGCAGATATTTTAATCAAGAAATGGTCCTTATTTCCATTAGCAACAGCTGTTTTCCTTTTAATTTAATTCTCCATTCTGGAGTCTGTTTATGAAAGCTGCCATTAATTATGTTTTTCATCAGTCAATGTTCAGAGATGGCTAATGGCCCAGCACACCTAATTAGTCCTTCATGTATGATGATGTTTCAGCAAGTCTATAGTTAGTGTAAGGCTGATATCCGCTGCGTAGTGGAGTTGGGAGCGGGGCTGCGCACACTCTCCTGGCGTGTGTCAGATGGTGCTACAGCTGCGTTCCTCTGCTGCTGCCAACATGTGGCTTGCTGGGGGCTGCAGTTATGGGGGTGTGATAACAGCCGGGCCAGAGGGGCTTTGAATGTCACTCTGAGCAGGCTAGCAAAAGGGCAGGAATTCAAACTGCCTTGGGAAGCTCTTTGAAGACAGGGATTGCAGAGACTGCAACTGCAGCTGCTTTTGTTGTTGTTTCAAATGATGCACTTGGTAAGAAGCAATGGCCACATGCACTGTGCCAGGGTGCTTATCTTTAGCTTCTCCTGTGCAGAAATCTTCTGGCCATCCATGCAAAGATATTCCCAGCTGACCCATCTGTCTCAAGCCACAAAGGTGGCTACTTAGGCAAAGAGTGTTTAAAGTCACTGCGTAGACATCGGCATGACTCAAGCCCCTAACCTAGTGACACGTCTGGGTTTGGTGAGTCCTTGGCTAGGTACAGCAAAAAGCTTGACACCACTGTCCAGAAACCATGGGCACAAACACCAACTGATTTTTGTAGGTTGACTGAATTCTTTCCATACTTTAAAGCTGGAGCTGAAGTTTGAACATCAGGCTTAGTTGGAACTTTGCCTTCGTTTTGAAGGTGTTTGCAGCTGCAAAGAATAGCAGTAGTTATTGGCAGGTAGCCTCAGGTAAGAAGCATTTCAAAACCTCCAGCACACAGATAGCTTTGAGAAATATCCACATCTGTCATGATTGTGCATTGAAATCCAGTCTGTGCGTGTGCAGAGAGTTGGCTGTGTTCCCTCACCAGTCTGTCACCTGCAGAGTTCACGGCACCATGGAAAACTGCCTGCACTGACCAGGGGCATGTTTTATTTACCTTGGTAGCAAAGTGGCAAACGACCAGCTCAGGATTTGTAGTCATGCATTGCATAAACCAGTCAGTCACCTCCAGCCCTTCCTATGCCCGAAGGAGTCTGCTGCCCACGATCATTCTTCACACACTTCATTTGCTCTTGCTGTGAGCCCCACGAGAGGCTGCAGGAAAGGAAAGCTGATGTGGCAACATTTGCTGTATATAACCATAACAATGTACTGCTCTGGAACCATGTCACTGATCTTTGAATCATGAGAGATGCTCTAATGTTCTACCTGGTGCTGAAGGCACTTCTCTGCCCCACAGAATCACATCTGACTTAGCAGAGGGTTTTTTGGTGAGTATTCAACTGGCTGGTTTCTGACTGTGTGACCTCAGTGAGCTTAAAACCTTCTGACTGCAGAAGGAATGAATCTGCCATGGTGCCAAACAGAGAGAGGCACCTGCTTCCAAAGCAAATGAAATTCACTTTGATTTTCATGGCCTTTTGAAAAGAGGCGAGCAACACTGTCAGGAATCATACAGGACCAGCTCAGAAACAGTTGAGAGGAGGATACAAGAGCACCGAAAGTGCTATCATTTGAGATGAGAACGAGAAAATGCGGGTGACCTGCTAAAGAGTATGTCCTGCTCCTGAAGCCTCCAGCTCTCATGCTGTGATGGGGTGCAACTGCAGACCCAATAGGTTTAGAAATAGTATTACTGTAGGTTAACATGGTTTTTGGACAGGGGAAGGAAGGCAGTGTCCTGCTGTTTGTTCATTGTTCAGTCACCTCTTTGCTAGTTGTTTGATCACCTCAACTTTGAGCTCTCATCTGAGATGTCTCAGCTGGAAAGTGCCGGATTTATGGAGCTTTTGCAATGGTGATAGAAGAAATGTTCTAGCAGGGTGTTATGGTCCTGCTGTCAAGTCGTTCACTAGAAACCCAGAGTAATCCCAGCTCAGCTGATGGGTTACTGTCGTGTAAGTGAAGGCAGCGTTCATCTCTTGGATGTCACCTTTTGGCCTCTTCTGTTGGCAAATGAACCCGATGTAATATTGCAAAAACACATCCTTTGAGTGAAAGTGATAAGGAAGACAAATGTTTGACTTTAGCCAGAGAATTTAGAACTCAGAATCCTTTGAAGATTGCCGAGTCCTGCGCTGTGTTACTTGTCTATATCTATCTAAGAAAACACTCATTTCATCACAGCTGATGACATGAAACCAGACTTGTGAGCAAATGGCTAGGTTGAGTTAAATCACCTCTCTATCTGCTAATGGCATTTTTGCCTTTGTTTGATGATGAAGGTTATCTTGCTGTTTGGAAGTTATAACCTACAACTCTTAGACGGCATTATCTGCAGACTTGGGTGAGATAATTTGTATGAAAAATCCAGGGAATCTGAAGCTTATTGGCCTCTATTCACACGGAGCTGAAATGCTTCAAGACTCCAGCCGCCTTCGCACACCACGTGCCTCCTGCTAGATGCTGGGGAAGGACTAGCAGCCGGCAGATGATGGATAGCAACACTGCAGCCCGCTGTAAGGTTAGGAGTGACATCACTGATAGAGAAGCGAGCAGCTTGAGCTGTTTATGAAACTGCAGTTGGGACGTTTGCCCCAGACTGCATTAGCCCCTGTTCCCTGCCTACCCTGCTTCTCTCCACTCAAATTCCAAACTCCTTCAAGGGAAACAAACATCTGCAGAGACACAATGTTAATTGTTGTACTTAGTGCTGCTGTTTACATTTTTAGTCCCGGCAAGTCAAAGCATGTCAAGGCTATCCTGATGGCTAAAACAAGCCAGAGATCTTGTTCAGGCTGAAATAACAAGGGGCCGGATCCTGATCTGGTGGGTGCACTAAGGTGTTTGGCTTTGGCCCCGAAGGATGGAAATCAGAATGAGGAGAAATCAGAGGGTGCAAAAAAAAAAGTGGCAGAGAGGCTTGTGAGGAGGTGAATGGGATCGAGTCACTGGGGAAGCATTACAAGGTTAATGCAGTTTTCCATTATCTGGGAACAGTTGGGGATTACACTGCATTTGTAAGCTTAGAAAGGCCAGCTTCCCCGGGTTCTGCTCCCTTCAAACCCAGCCTAATGGCTCCTTATCAGGAATGATGAATCACACTTGTGCCTACACTTTGGTCCCTAATTTCCACTTTTCTTGCATCTGCTTAAAGTCCATTTTAATTTCAACATGTGCAGCAGCCTCTGAGCCAAGTGTGGCCCCAGCGTTCGCAGTCGTTCTGGTAATTACCGCACTCACCGGGTCCCTTTAGGATGCAATTTCAATGGGGTGTGACTTTCACAATATTTTTTTTCTTGTTGTTTCTCAAGCCACTCCAGGAAGGAGCTGTTAAACACGAGTCTCAGCAGGATCCATCATGACTGAGGACAGAACAGAATGTAATGAAACAGGGTGAATACGTGTCTTGCCGGGCAGGATATGTTCTCTTAGTTATATGGTTGATAAAGCTTTGGCTGAGGTTCAAAAAGGTGTTCAGCTTTCATCTCTCTGTCTTCCTTCCTCCACTCCCCTAAATATTAAAGGCTGCACTCATACCTCCCATATTCGTGGCTACTTTAATTGTTTACAGGTTTTTTTAATAAAGGATTTGACCTTTTGCCTGTACAGTTATACAAACCTTTCTCTGTCTTTGTGGTTGATACCCCCTTCATCACAGCTTGTCCTCAGCTTCCTCGTGTCCCGTCTGGCTCCGTTCGATGCTGTGCCAGAGAACAGACACTAAATCACTGTAGCCTGAAATACAGAGTTTTCCTGCTGCAGAGAAGGAGGGACGGTGCCACACTGCGCTCCCCTCTGCCTATGACCTCAGTTGCGCAAAGCCGTGTGCAGGCAGTGGGGTACTGGTATCCAATCATTTAGTGACTGGTGGGTTTGTCACCCTGAGCTTGCTGCTTGTACTCAGCTTGTTCTGCAGCTCTTGTTTCGGCTTGGGTGAATGTGACAGGGCTGTCTGGGAAGCTAAGTTTGCACTGGAAGTGTGTGGCAGCACTGGGAACTGAACTCGGATCTCCCGAGTCCCCACTTGGTCCATTAACCACAAAGCCATTTTCCCTCGCTAATTGAATGCAAAGGGAACAGTCATCTTTACTCTATTTACACGCTGGGAGAGCAGAGGCAGCTCTGTGAGAAAGTAACACAGCAAAATAAAACTATCAGGTAACAGCCAGGTGAAGATTTTGGAGGCTCGGGGTGTGCCTGTTTAACACTGAGCATCTCTGTAAGGCCAGCACGGCAGCTGGGTTCCCAGATCATGGGGTAATGACAAGGTGTCCAGGAGTGCAGTAAGCCTCTGTCCAGATGTGCAACCATGCCAGGAGGAAAGGGAGACCCTCTATCCCCTGTCAGGCTGTTTCTTCCCTGCAGAGTGCTCCCTTCATGGGATCCCGTTGTCTTGAGACAGATCTCACAGGAATCACAGCAGCAAAGGAGAGAAAAATCAATCCCTGTTCTGCTTTGGTCACGTTGCTGTGCTTGGTGTTGGTATTGGCCAACCTCCGATCATGAAATTCTCCTTTGTCACAGCTTTGGCTGTGTTTGCTGTGTGAAAGGATGGTATTTGAATTAGGGCCTGTGTTTATAAACAGACACAAGAATGACTGGTATAAATATGAGCATGAATTAAACCAGTATTTTTAATCCCACAGCAATTAATTAAGTGAGGGCAGTGACAAATCTGAGCATAGGTGCCCAATTAGGTGCTGTTGCACAGGCAATGGAAGAAAAGAAGACAAGTTCATCGGGTGGAATGTGCTTTGGCTCAGGGCCTTGAGAAGGAAGAGCCTTTCTGCTCCAAATAATCATTAATTTGGTTGCTATCAGAACAGGAATTTACTACAGTGTCTCTGGCCAGCCTGTCCTCTTGTTCTGAAGAGACTGAGATCCTTGTCCCCTCTAGAATGCAGCTGTAAAAGCTGTGAATGAAAAAATGTTCATTAAGGATAATGTTGGTGCATTAGTGATGAAATACAATATTTACTTTTCCCTCAGTGCTAAGCACATTTAGGGATGTCCCCAGTGTGCAAGGAGATAAACTGGCAAATGATCTGCTGTGTCCTGGCTTCTGCAAGGGACCAGACATCAGTGTCAGCTTGCGAGCAGCCTCTGCTCCTGGTTCCACATCAGCTTGGGTCAGACAGGACGTGGATTGTTTCCTGTCCCTTAGCCCAGCTCCCACCACCCACATCTGCCCCAGGCGCCTGATCCCAAGCAGTCTGAGAGGTAGGAAGGCAGGGATGCTCCTGGAAGCCAGCAAGAAGGGCCAGAGCTGGACCACAGGCACAGGAAGTCATGGCTGAACGCGTTGGCAACTGGTGAGTGCAGGGGCCCTGCGGTGGGACGGCGGCGGCTGCTGCTGCAAATGAAGTCGGCTGGCAGAGCTGCGGGTGTGTGGGCAGGCACACCGCCTGGCAAGGCCAGGGCTGGGCCTCCGTGCTGAGATTAGTCCGTGAGCACTAACTTTACCCACAAAGTATTCAGGAAAATAAAAGGAAACCATGCTTACGTTTGGGCTTTAATGGCTGGCTTTTTCCATCTCTTATTCTTGGTCATGAAAGCAGTCAGTCTGCCTGGAAGTTCAGACGTGAATTCTTTAACCTGGAAGGCATTTTGGGTAGTGTACCGTCTCCCAGCCTAAGACCAAGTCAAGCATCATGCATCAGTGACCTTCATTTTCCAGGCTGGTAGTTCTGGCTTCCCAGAATGAAGAGCAAAGGCATCAAATAAGTAAAAGGAACAGGGGGGGGAACGAAACCCAAATGGAATGGACACATTGGTTGAAACATCCCATTTCTTGAAAACCTGATTTTGAGGTATCTGTCAAAGCAATCCCTGTATTTCTTATGATTATTATATCACATGGCCTTGGCGTGGTTTTCTGGTATTTCTCAAGGACCACCCAGAAGTGGGCCAGGTTTGGTTATTGGATTTACTAAACAGAACAAGAAACACAAATCTCCTGCCTGCTATTCAAAAATAATATCGCAAGGGAAGCAAACCACAGGGAGACCACAGGGAGGTGAAGCCCATTTTCCACTTGCTGAGGGAACTGCCGTCGCTCACTGCAGAATGCAGTCTCCATATGCTGGGAATGATTCCCAAAAGCACTCCATCCTTGCCGACTCTGCTTCCTTTCACAAGTTGCATCCACTGGGGTGTAGGGTAAGGAAGTGGCTCTGAACAGGATACTCTGGGGTGTTTTCTCTGTGCAGTGAGGTGGAGAGAACAGCCTGTAAGAGAAAACAGCAAATGGTGTTGGACTAGAACAGAGAAAGCCTGTTTCGCCCCTGTCAGTGTTTCTCTAATTATGGATCCTGGACCACCCGATGGCTGGAGAGATCATTTTGGAGTGGAAAGGGCTGCTCCCATGCCACAGGTTGCTCTGAGCTCCCTTTGCTGTTGGTCCCCTGCTCCATTCCTGCCTCAGGCAGTGGGATGAGGAAGAGGAAGAGCATGTGCTGATGGAGAGAGGGGAGATAATTTGCCCTTCCCAAGAAGCCATGGAAACAGCACTCAGGAAATGGAAGAAGATAGGTGGCCAGAAGTGGCTGGGAATTTAGGAAAGCTGTGGAAAGCCAGGCTTCTCTTTGTGGTCTGCAGAGAGGAACATGAAAAAGATATGCAGCTGCAAAGTAAATATGGCAGATTGCTTCAGGAGCAGAGATAAATCAGTGTGCCGATGCACTGAGGGCATCTGGATCTGGAAAGACAGAGGCAGGCACTGGCTATATGTGAAGCTTCACCTTGTAAGCCAGCTATGATGGACCTCAGGACTCCCTGGCTTTCTGTTACACCTCTGACATATTCCGTGGCAAAACCTAAAGCTATAACCAATAGGCCAGAGTCTTTCATATTGTGACCGTGTGGGTAGCAATCCCAGTGATTATTGTCTGTGCTACGACATAAAATGTTGTGCGGTATCAGAAAACCCTGGGTACACTGGGCAGGGATGGGATGGGATGGGATGGGACGGGACGGGATGGAACGGGACGGGATGGGATGGGATGGGATGGGATGGGAGGAGGCATCGGAGACCGTTAGCTCTCCATACATGGACACAGTGACTACTCTTTTTAGCCTCTCAGCAGCTAAAGGGTTAATGAGAAAAGCTCCCTCCTGTGACCTTTCACTTCCCCTAATGTGTTTGCTGATTTCTTGTTCTCCTAGGCATGATTTTTGTTTGGGAATGAAATGTGCTTACTCACTTATATGCATTTATTACATAGACACCGTGTCTGGGTACATCATCCATCAGTGGGAATGTCACGCTGTGTAAAAGCCCTGCATCCAGAGTGACAGCTGAGTTAGTGCTTGTGCTGTGCAGCAGCCCCCTTGCCAAGTTTCTGCAGCTGGATGGTTTTAAACAGAACTCATTTACGGCTCAATCCACCAGCAAGGGACTCTGCCATCGCACACTGCTCTCCTGGAAGCTGCCGGGCTCTGCAGGCCACGGCCTGTCTCACAGGGGACACGGAGGTGAGCTGGTGGATGGTGGCCAGGGAAGGGCCACGGAAGTGGCTGTGATCAAAAGCTGTTCTCAGCTGATCTGTTCTTGATTTCTTCCATGAAGTGACTCATTGCTCTCTGTTCTGCTAAATAGATTCAAAAGGTGCTGGCGCTCGTTCTGCTGCTGAGCATTAAATGGCACAGGAACCCCTCACTGCCATCATCTTGGATGGAGCTCAGGTCGGAGGAGAAATCTTTGGTACAAAGCCGTGACAGCATACGACCTTATCATAGAATCACAGAATGGCATGGGTTGGAAGGGACACCAAGGATCACAGAGTTTCAGCCCCCCTGCCACAGGCAGAGCCACCAACCTCCAGGCCTGGATCTACACAAGGTTGCCCAGGGCTCCATCCAACCTGGCCTTGAACACCTCCAGAGATGGGGCATCCACCACCTCTCTGGGCAGCCTGTTTCAGCCCCTCACCACTCTCTCTGTAAAAATCTTCCCCCTAATATCTAATTTAAACCTTCCTTCCTTTACTTTTAATCCATTGCCCTTTGTCCAGCCATTGTCTACCCTTTTAAAAAGCTGATTCCCCTCCTGTTTCTCTGCTCCCTTCAGGGATGGGAAGGCTACAATGAGGTCCCCCCACAGCCTTCTCTTCTCCAGGCTGAACAAGCCCAGCTCCCTCATCCTCTCTTCGTAGGGGACGTGCTCCAGCCCTCTGATCATCTTTGTGGCCCTCCTCTGAACCCTCTCCAACAGTTCTACATCTTTCTTGTATTGAGGGCTCCAGATCTGGACACAGTACTCCATATGGGTCCTCACAAGAGCAGAGTAGAGAGAGATTCATTTCTCTGCCCATTACTTGCAGCTTCTGCCTTCATTCCACTGTACAGAATCTTTTCCCTTTTCTTAATAATGATTTGGGAGTTTTCATGGCAGCAGCCATGGAAGCCAGTGGCAGTCATACAAGTCAACCTTCAAGCAACACTTCACAAAATACACAGCAATGTATTTTAGCACACCACATCATTAATTAGAAGAGACAGACTGGGCAGGTTTGGAAAATACGAGCTCTAGAGTTCAATTTTAAAAAAGGACTCTGAAATGGCCATGGAAATTCTCTGCATTTCCTGCACATAGGAGAAAATACAGCTAGAAAAATTAGGCCATGTATTGATTAATCTCAGAATTGAAATAAATTATTTATATTAGTTACCAGCAGACTCTGCTTGCGACGGTTCTTCTGGCTATAGGCTTATTAACTTAATATGGTAATAATGGGAGAAGCAGAGAGGGATTAATGGTGCAGGAATACTGAAAATCCGAAAACAGTTTCTAAATTTATCCCTGTAATTTTGTGCTTACAGTAATAAGGGATTTGATTTCCTCTGTCTAATTCATAAGACACATGCATTGTGCAAGCTAGCAATCATTTACTTAACTCACGTGTTGAGAAACGAACTCCTGGGTACACCAGTAAGTCACCAGTTTTACCAAGGGATGTAGATATGGTTGTACTGGTGACAACATCTTGGGCTCACAAATTTAAAGTCTAGGCTGAAGTCTGTTTAAAATCTGTGCTTTTATAAATAAAAGTTAATTCTATTTGTATGAATTTAGAAGCTTAGTTTTCCCCAGCTATGGTTTATGGGGGTTTTTTTGAGGCTGTGGTTTTTTTCTTGTAGAATTTTTAACTGAACATTTTCTGATTACAATTTTTTCACTTGGAGTGTTTGCTGGGAGATTTCTGAAGGTAACACAATGTCAGCAGTGCTTCTGTTTCAAGTGAAAATACAATTCATACAAAAATCCAAATTGTGCCTGGAAATGTCTAATATATTTTTAAATAGTTAAAAATTATCATTTTCCTAAAGTTGTGTTTGATCCAGTTCCCATTCCTGCTTTGGAAATGCTTTCAGTGAAACGATTCAAACCAGCCTGGTTTATTTTTAAAGCAGCAGCGATCATTACAGTAGGGTGTAATTATCTTTAGTTCCAAGATCTTTGATCACAGTGCATTCACATCTAAATCTGAGCTAGGATCTAGATCTCTTTTTTATGCCTGAGGCTATAATTTGTTGGTCTTCTTTGACAAAACAATTTCTTTTCTAAGGTACACACACACAAGAGCAGCATCATGTTTTCCCTGGCTACGTGGGAAGATACAGCCCTGTAAAAAAGTCTATTGTGATTCCTTTTAGTGGGAAGGGAGAAGGAAGAGGTCCTGTATTCCAGTCCTGGGATTCTGGTATGTCAGAAACAGCAACAGGTGAGCACCAGGTATGTGAGGTTAATGGCTGCGATGTGGAAGCTGTGCGCTATGGGAGCAACCTGCTTCCTCCATAAAGAATAATAAAGATGCAAATCTGGGAATGCAAAGAGAGGAATGGTCTGGAAGCTGTGTTATGGGGGTCACCGAGGGGCCGTTTGTCACTGCACTGCTGGGATAGATGTCTGCATGTCTGCGTTTACAGGCACATCTCACTTGAACGTGCAGAACAATCGAGGCTGTGTGGGAGCAGAAGGTACCCAGAAATAAGTGTTGAGATGGCCCGGTTGTTCAGGCACTGTTCACAAAAGGAACTGCTCTTTCTGTAGGAGTATTCTGCTTAGCTGTCTCCTGCTTAGCTTTAATGTGTGTCCCTAAAATAGACAGCGCATCGTGCCAGACTCCCACAGAGGGAGGCTGGGGCTCTGCAGAGGGGGAGTCAGAAGGACAGAGCCATCCCTGGCTGTTGGATCCGAAGCATCAACAGGAGGGTCCCACAACATGCTATGAACAATCTCCATCAACTCTGTGCAGCCCCTCAGGAGTGGAAGCGAACCTTTTCTCACGTCAGTTCGGCTGGCAAAGCCCTAATGCTCCCCATGAAAACTGCTTATGTGAATGCCACTGAGACTGGGACTCCCAGGTCTCAATAGGGAGATTTTTCTGAACTGCCAGGGACATCTGTACCGCCATGTTTTATCACAGTACTTCCATATTAAAGCTAACTTTTCTGAGTAAATAACTTAAGCGTGGCTAATACGTCGCTTCATCATCACTGCTATCATGATGATGGATGATGAAAGCAACTGTGTTCCTCAACTGTTAAGTCTGGGGGAAAAATAAGTTAGCTTTAGATGTATGGTACATTTTCATGTTAAATCTGTATAATCGAGATTGCGCAGCCTCAAAGCTTGGCATCTTCTGCTAGGCAAATTGATTTCATTTCTGCTGAAATCTTAAATCACTGTCTGCTTATAGAGAAATGTCAGGGGACAGAAGCAGCGAGGGGTAGATGGGAGTATGCTGGATGCTATCAGTTTTGACTGAGAAGGCACAATAAATCTATTTCTAGCAAGAAGAAAATTGTCCCGTCGGTGAATTAGTATTATTCTGCCTCTTCCAATACATTTTTACCTGATGGATAGGGGAAGAAAATGCCAGTATTAGTGCACAAACTATTTCCCCTCGGAGGGAAAGTGACTTTATATCAGAAACACATGCTAAAAATGTCTTTTGTGTTTCTGCTAATGTCTCAGATCCAGCACTGGCCCATGTGCTCCTTATCTAATCTCGATTGCCGCATTAGACCGATCCATGCTGTTCTACTTGATCCTTTGCATAATTTCAGACATGGTTTCTGTTTTCTTTGCACTTCACCAAGGTAGCATGGAACTACTTGGAAACGTTAACATCTGCAAAGGAAGAAAAAAATATTCAAGAAAAGGAATAAATCAAAGCCTTGAGATTTATGGGCTAAAGCCTTGGATTTTGGTCCAGGTAGTCAGCTTCTTTCTCCGCTGAGGCAGCAGAAAGCAGTCAGGGTGCTGCTGGGGCAGAGTAACGGAAGATTCTCTAGCACAGGAGCCTTTGGAAGAGCAGAGCTGCCCTGGCTGGCTCTGCTGCATGCTCCCCATCCCTGCCTTCATGCATGGGTGGCACACGTAACATCTACCAGCTCCTCTGCCAGCTGGCTGCAGCTGGGCTGTGCTGCAGCAGCCCCGGGGCCATTCCGAAGTGTGCGGGAATCCCTTTCCATCCAACTTTAGCTCAGCTTCAGGGAATCAGAAGCAGTGTTTACAGTGTGAGCCCAGGGCAGCTGAGAGCTGATGCAGGTTTCATGATGACGGTTCTCCTTTACCTGCAAGTCACGATGACCTGAATATGCTTCCCCCAGCATGGCAAGATCATTAGGCTTGCTGGGAACATCCTTTTGATGCAAATGGAATGGGTAAATGTGGGTACCCAGAGTAGAATTATTGACGTGCTGAGGTCATCTGTGACCTGTGAAATCCCAGGGGTGAAAGCAGCTATGCTTGGAGAGGCTGAGATGCAGGGGCTCATTTATCTTCAGGCTCGCTCGGCACTTTGCAGCCAGGCTTTACCACTGATGCAACAGCAGCAGAGAATTATGAGCCTTGCCTGTGATGTTGTCACCTGTCCTGACATATCTAAGAAGATAATTAAAAGCTCGAATCACCAGTGCCTGAAAGAAATGTGGTCCTGACGTGTCTATGTTCCTCTTAAATGTACCCCTGAGGCTTGCAGCACTCCTGGAGATAGCAGTGCTATGGGAACCTCTCTGCTGCTCATAGGCAGCTGGGAGGATTTACCTCTGGTGTAAACAGTTACTAAAGAAAGGATCAAACTTCCTAACAGAGAATGAGGCCTCAGGAAAAGCCAGAACTTGAACAAATCTAAACTTTTTGCTGAGGTGTGCAAGGAGGAGGGGATGGGGCTGTCTTCATTTGAATGTTCTTCTACATTTCAGTGATGACATTTCCAAAAGCTACCCCTTGTTTTTCTCTTCTTACATTTTCAAGGTTAATACAGCTGCAGGAACATTGTTTATGCAATGCTTGAGCTATTTCTGGTACGGTAAAAAGGAGACTCTGGTTTGAAACCCTGAAGGCATGGACGTCCACCAAGGGTATGGTGGAAGACTCACTTGGTGGGAAGGTAGCAACGCTTGTGTAAGCCTGGTGGCGCAGAAATAAGTGGGAAAGCCTTTGAGGTCTTCAAGAGGTAAAATCAAAATTGTCATGTGATGACATCCATGGCTAAGTCATCAATTCTTGTGTCTTTCTAGACTGGATTGGCAGGAAGAGCTGCTGGCCACGTACAGAAATTTGTTTGTACTGGAAAGTCCTTCACCTTTACTCTGCCATTGAGTGTTGCAATTATTACCATTAGGATTACTGTGGTTAATGATATGTGTTTTGTGAGAAAAACAAGACATTAAGGTTTGAAATGGACAAGTCAAAGATCTTGGAGAAAGTTGTGTAGTTCACAGAGCACCTGCATACCCATGGTTTCTGAAGGGGTGCAGGTTCCTTCACAATGGTACTATTACAGACTGGATACCCATTATTGGAGATGATAGTGGGTGTCTGGAATGGAAACGGTGTGTTCTCTTGAAAGCTTCAGTCGTCACTGTATGTTACTTGCAGCATTAGTATGGCAAATTGCAATACAATGTAGAAACATAAAGGGATTTACTACTACAGAACTGGATGTGCTATGTGATGGAGTGCGGTGATATTAGACACCGTGACCTTTCACGAATGAAACAAAAGCTCTTACAGCTCCTTGTAAAGGGAGAAAAGGGCTTGAAGCCGGTCGCACTCTCAGGGTGACTCTCTGAGGACTGTTTTCAATGTTAGAAATTTAATGATGACTCTTAAAAATCTAATTATATACTGACTAAAATTAATAAAACCTGCAGGAGTGAAGATAGGAATTAATGGAATAAGATCAGTGCAGTTATGCTGATGAGCAACAGGATTCATGTTAACTTTTGAAAATCATAATCTAAAGGCAAACAAAGCCTTGTTAATGGGACTTGAAAGAAAAATGATGCCACAGACTAATAAAGATACTTCTCCTCCTTAGATTAAACATATTCTATCAGTCCAGACATTTGCTTGGCACACTGCAGAGAGGAAGGGGAGCAGTAAATACTTCATCTTGATTGTAAAGGATGCTTATTTGACCTGTAGTGTGACTGAGCAACTTTGTGTCTGCAGCCAGAGGCTAGGGACAGCCAGGTGGCCTCCCTTGGCCACCTCTTCTCCTTCAGCGTGGGCCAGCCAAACCATGGTGTTTGGGAATGGGGACAGGCAGCCCCTTACATCAATCACTCCCTACCCTTGGAGGATTGAACCTGGCCAAAGTGGACACCATGATCCAATCTATATATCTAGATAGGTATCTTCTAAATCCTAGAACCTTGCTTCCATCTCCTAAATCCCAGAACCTTACCCAATCCATGTTGGATTCAGCCTGAAATGCCTCAAAATCACACCTGCCCTGGTAGGCAATTCACGCTGTGGCCCTCTAGGAAAGGCTTCATGTAGACTTGTCTGGCCGACGTTGACATGGCATCAGCACACAGACAGGCCAGAGAGAAGCCGCAGAGCTTGGCGTGGAGCTCCGGGCCCCATGTACGCTGTGGGTGTGCTGTATGGTGCAGAGAGCACATCAAATTCTCCCCTTCCTGAACTGCCAGATGGCTCCATCACCCCAGAGCTGACTCAGGTTGCTACAGCAGCAAAGTGTGGGTGAACAGCAGAGCTGGCTTTAAGCCCAGCCTGGGGTTTGTTTTTACATAGATGCAACCACTGTCCTTATTTGCCACTTCCCAGACAGTACTGTACAAGTGCATTGCATTATTCTTCCCAATATTTTATTACTGGAGAATCATGGGTCTTCACTGAGGGAATATTCTCATGGCTGAGCTCAGACTCAAGAGTATTTTGGCCTCTAAAACTTTCACTAGTGTTGACATGGAATAATTTCCCCCTTATTCATCACTGGACTTTGTGATTCTGCAGTTACATATGGAAAATATTAAATGTGGTAGTCTGCCTGTGCTTTCTATAATTTATTTTTTGTTTTGAAAAGTATTTGTCCACATTTCTCTGGAGCCACCTGCTCAGTCATGGACTCAGAATTCGCACGCTAAGATCTGTATGTGCTATGTGGGGTCACACAAGCCAGCTCACACATCTCTGACACCTATTAGCTCATGGTTGCTAGTTGATTGTCACTATTGTTGCTGTTCTTGTTATTATTATTCCCCAGTGGGAAATTCGTTTCATTATTAATAAGCACTCTCATAGATATGACCAATTTTCCATATTATCAGCATCTGAACCCTAGTATCAAAATAATGCTATTTAATTTCACAGAATCACAGAACCGTAGGGGTTGGGAGGGACCTCCAGAGACCATTGGGTCCACCCACCCCCGGCAAAACAGGCTCCCTAGGACATATTGCACAGGTTGGCATCTAGTCAGGTCTGGAATATCTCCAGAGAAGGAGACTCCACAACTCCCTGGGCAGCCTGTCCCAGTGCTCTATCACCCTCACTGTGAAGAAGTTCTTCCACATATTGGTGCAGAACTTCCTATGCTCCAAGTTGCAGCATTGCCCCTTGTCCTGACCCCACAGACCACTGAGAAGAAGCTGGCTGATTCCCCCTGTGTCCCACACTTGAGAGGTTTATAAACATTAATAAGATCCCCTCATAGTCTTCTTTTCTCAAGGATTTATAACTTTCCAGCTCGAGTCTTTCTTTACTATTTAGCTGCCCAGAAAAAATTTGGGATTACCATGGAGAGCATGTCCAGTACAGGCTGTAGCCTTCACACCTGCCATCCTCCACCCAAATTTCAGGGTAATGCCAAGCAACCAGCACACACGTACCAGCCCAACTAATGGTGCATACTGGCTGCCTTGTGCTTAATCAGAAATTGATCTAGGTTCATTTGCAAAGACAAACTGCACTGTGTATTAGCACCCATGCTTTTATCATCAGCTCACAAGCCCCGTTCGCCGCACTGAATTGCTTTGAGAACATTTGAAGGGACCTGCAAATGTTTCTCATGCTTATACAGTTTGCCTAAGTAAACCCATGGCAACTGTGTTATCCTTCCCAGCCCTAAATGCTGCTACCACTGGCGCTGGTATTATGATTAATACGATCAGTGGCACATGTTTGCAAAGCTGGGATTTCTCCAGACTCCTCTGCTATTAGTGAGCTGTGGGGATGGAATGTGTTGAAAGCAACCACAGCAGCAATAGCAGAGCTGGAGAAGCCCTCGGGCTTTGGCATCACAAAGACCTCTATGGCCTCGAGTTCCACTTTGGAAGCTTACGACACGTAATTAATGGGACATCTACTGATTTTTGATCTGGAGGTTCATTTTAGCCATGCTTGGTGTTTAAAAAAAAACTTGAGCCGATGAACACTTGATGTTGCAGAACAGTGCCAAAAATGTGAGTCTCGAGCATTCCTACTCTTGATTTGTTTTGACAGATATTTCAATTTCTGAAGCTGTAGTTAGAGCAATAAAAATAAAATCCACCACAGAAAAACAAACACCAGCTCCCCTTCCAGCAAAACTGATATATTTTTTCGAACGCTGGAAAATTGTACAGCTAGAGCCCATTGAATTTCCACAGGAGGGAAAGCTCATTAGCGAACACATGAAAGACAGCGAGCAGATTATTGTGAAAAAGGTATTTGTACAGTTACTTCAGTAACACTTTATTTAAAGTTTCTGGTTGCTGGCACTTGGACAGTTTGTGTGACCTTGGGTAGGGAATGGTTATTGCTGAAAAACAGACGCTCTAAGAGCACTTAGAGAGCTGGAGGGATGGAGTTCGGTGAACAGGCGGGAAAGCTGACATGTCTCTTTTTATTCCACCAACAGATCATCTATTTAAGGAGGTGTACGGAAGAGGAAAAGCATCCCTGGAGTGGGAAAAGGAGAGAGTGAATGGAGCATGCCCAGGACTGTGTGCTGCTAACGGGGAGGGGGGGAATCTCCAATTTGCCCACAGTCAAAGGGGATTTGTGCTAAGCTGAAGGATGCCGGTCGCTGTGTGCATAAAGAGCACAGAGGAGCTTTCTGTTATAACTTCCTGTTCTTTGTTTAAGAAAATCCATTAACCGGAGGAAGAGAGTTCTCACTACAGCCCTGATTACTATTTCCTTTAATTCCATCAAAAAGACTTCTTCCTAACCCAGCGTCCCCAGCCAGACGCTCTCCCCAGCCTGTGGAGTGTTCGAAACCCCTTCATCTTCGCTGCCGTTAATGTTTTGCAGATTTCAGCAAGGCTCCTGGGCTGCGTGTATGAAAATACAGTTTAAGCAGTGACAAATAGAAAGCATATGCTTATTAAAGTTACATTACACAACTCCGGACTGCTTTAATGTCATCTGCTCCTAAAACAACACACCGTGGGGACTTGTGCCTGTGTGTGTCTGGGAGAAGGAAGGGAGGTCTGGGGTTACAACCACTCATGAGCACAGGCTGGAGTACAGATTTGGGTCCACGCTGAGTATGCCAGGATCACTGTCAGCTTGAGGGCACATGGGGACTCGATCGTCATCTGATTAATAGGCACATGTAGCGTTTGCACTCGTGGGGCTCTAGGCAGGACAGCCTCTGGCTTGCCTGAACACACAACAGTGCCCTCACCGTGAAAAATGAGGTAGAAATATGGGTTGCTGGGCAAGGCTGGTGCTTGCCTGATTGACTTGTCAGCACTGTATCAAAACCTACCCAATCCAACTCTGGGTTGAGCTGGATCCAGACATGCAAGCCTAAGTTCTGCAGATCAGGTTCACCTTGAACGAGTATTTCCTTCTACCCTGAGCAGGATCCCCTTGGCCAGTGGAGCTCCGCGGGACCTTCTATGAAGACAGAGCTGGCAACAGAGATTTACCCCCACGGGTAAAGCGCCTTCCTCAGAGCTTTCTCAGTCAGTTCCTAGCAGTCCTTGAATATTTTCAGTCTAATGTTGTTTTGCTTAGAGTCTGAGGCAGGTTTCACAAGCCAAACTTGTAATCTTTTTGATTTGAGTCCCTGCGTGCTCAGCAGCACACAGCACATCGTTGGTATGCGGTGCTGGTAGCACTCGACTGAGACAAATGTTCTCTATGGGAACGCAGAGGCTGCATCTTATTTAATTTTGTCATTTTCAATTAAACTTTGACTGTCCTTCCATTACCATTTTGAGCCCTGTTTAGTGCTAATATTTAATATACACCCCCTTCAAAGCCTATTTCTTATTTCAGCCAAAGATTTCACACATTCTTTAAAAGATAAATAGAGTCTTTAGCTTCTTGATTTCCTCTGAACCTTCTGCTGCCAGTGAATTGTTGACCAGTCGGTCCAATTAGCGTCATATCAGTATTTTCATACGTTTGGAACGGGAAGGGTGGAGGACAGAAAAACAGCCAATGAAGGCATTGAACTGCTACATGTAAAACTAATAGAAGGAAAATGAAATAACATAGGATATTATCACAATTTTTTTTCAAAAATGCTTTCTGAAGTTATCTGTATATTTTAAGTTTCCCACAGTGATACACTTCAAGTTTTTAAAACAACACAAACATTTGCCTTGGCTAGCAGCCTTGTGTGAAGAATAAAAATTATCAACACAACTAAATAGCTTAAAAAGACAAGGTATTGTCCCTGAGGAGAGGCAGAGAATGTAAAAGTAATCTGTGCAGGCGCAATCCTATTCACGTGTGGCCAGCAAAAACAAGCCAGTTGAGTCAGCTATCTCTTTTAAATGGAGAGACTTCTTTCTTTACCTGTCCATCATCTCTCTAGGATTCATGTGTACCATATAACTGGACTACTTTAAGTACAAGTAATATTTGTTCTGCGTCTCACAGGTGCTTTTTCAGTAATGATGTGACATTTATTTGTTGCTCTTCCTCAAGAATTAATAAAAAAAGCCAGAGGGGCTGTGGACCTCACGATCCCAGGCAGAAAGTTGTGTGTGAGCAGGTTATCTGAACTGTACAACCCCCCACAAAGGTAATTTTTGTCATGGTTTGGGGCCTACTGCATTCACACAGGTCATCAAAATCCATTTTTTTCCCATCTGTTATTTGTTCTTCAGCCTTTTCTGCGTAAAGCAGCAATAAAGTTCAAACCTCTGCCACACTGAATTCTTTGGCAGCAATTTAAAGCTGCCCGGAAACCATTGTGAAAGCTTCCATAATCAGATAATGACTGATATACAGCGCGTGTCGATAGAAGTGTTTGAAAATAAAATGCAGGGCGCTATAAAATGGGTTTACTAGATAGTAAATAACATTTCAAATATGCAAAGGAATCACATTCCAGCCCTGCTTTCTCTCTGCTGCCTTCCTTCTCTCCAGCATCTGCTCTACTTGTGGGAAGTCCAGCGCAGGAGAAGGGTTATAACTTTGGGGGATACTTGCACCATTTCATACGAGACATAATTTAGGTGTCTATGTTGTCTGGCTGGTCTTCCTGTGTGGCATTTGCAGCTGATGGGAAGAGACAGACCCTCCGAAGCCTGACACAAAGCAGGAACCTCACTCAGGTTCCCCATTGCCCTCCGCTCTCACTGAGCACCAAAATGCCCCAAAAGACCAGCAGCTACCCTGACCCAAGGAGGAGGAGAAGCTGCACAACCCCTCATGTCATGCTCCGATCACTGCTGGTCTTTCCCTTCTCTGGGCACTCAGAGCCTTGCACATTGCAGAGGAGGTCGGATGAAGGGGTTGCATTTACAGGGCATGCCCAGTTCAGAGACTGCTGGCTCCGAGCTGCTATCGGCTGCCTGTCCACTCATGGGTCATCTCTTCCCCAACATTTCACCCCTAAGCTCTCCCGGGGCTGAATTTGTGCTCACACCAGGCCAAGCACAATACCCCTGGGCTATAATGTAATTTGCCTGTGCTACCTCCTGCTGTGATTTCCAGGTGAGCCTGGAGATGGCAACCAGTTGTATCAAGAGGATTTAACAGAGGCCATGGGATGCAGAAAAGCAGCATGACCCAGCCTTGGCACCAGGGTGCTGGGTGAAGCCAATGTGTGGGTGCCTACTCCGCTTGGTCCTGCAGAATCTCTTCAGCTGTTGGCTCTGATAAATATGAAGTGATCTAAGAAAGCTTAGTTCTGATGAAAGATGAGTACATGGAGTTACTGTCAGAGGTCCTGAGAGGCTGCTTTGCTGCCAAAAAGGGGAAAAGATAATCCAACACACGCAATAGAAAAGCGATATCTGACCAAACTGAAACTGTGAGAGTGACCCTGCTGATGAAAAGGACTTGTTTACATGGAGTTACAGACGAGTGAATGGCCAGTTAGGGGGAAATATTATTTGCCTGGGAAAGCTTAACATTTGAATAAGGAAAAAAGATTGTGGGTTATCTGTAGGAGATCACCGTGCCCTGTTGACAACACCGCTATGAATTTTTCTCTCTCCAAAGCTGCTCTTTTTCAGATCTGGCAAAAGGGAAACAAATGTGCAATTGTCTCCTGCAGAACCTCGAATCCCAGTTTCAGCACAAATATGTAGTAGTCTTTAACAGGGGGGGAGAAAAATATGATTGTTTGGAATGAATGTTTGGTCATCTTTGAACACTATGGCATGCTGTTTGCATCTTTGGCAAAGGGTTCTTGTGACTTCTAACTTGTTGATAAAACTGACTTTAAATGCTTTTTAGCCAGCAATGAAACTTTACGGGGTCATCTCAGAGCCTGGATCCTAAGGGAACTAAAAGAGCAAATTCCATGGGAATTTTGTGTAGAGATGCAGGGACCAACTATTCAGCGTCGGCATTAATGCATCAAGGTATGCATGCTCATTTCTGACCCATGAAAAAGCAATGTAAATTAATGAGACTACTCTGAGCTTTAAAATAGAAGCATGCTTAACTACCTTCCTGGGGCATTGTATGGCTGCCCCAGTGTTGGCTGAGGTTTGGTAACAGTGAAGTCAGCCTACTTGATGCATTCTGCCCTGTTAGCAGTTTGCAAGAGAATTTTGTGAGTGCCTCTGAATGCAGAATCCAGCTTGTAGATGTGTGGATGAAAGGCTCTGTATAAATGTCAGCCTTTATTATTGTTACAAATTTCCGGCTTCTGTTATTAAGACATTTTATATGGATCTTTGCCTGTCTCTCTGTCTGTGAGTTTGGATTAAATGCCTGCCACAAATCTCCCTGGCATCCCATGGAGGGGATTGCTTTAACTTGGTGCTCTTCTAACCTTTCCTTCTGTTCAGGGAATAAACCTCCTTTAAAAAAATTACCTCATAAAAATGGAGTAAACTCTGAGCTCTTTGTTTTTCTCAGGTCTATCCTCCAGGAAGACCATAAATTCATTTATTCTATAAAATACAGAGAAGTAAATCTTCAGCATAATGTGTGGGGAATTAGCCACTTAACTCCCATTAACATTAATGGGAACTGAATATTTATTTACCCCACAGCACATAAATCTTTGCCTTGTAACTTCTACAGTTTCTAACTAAAACGTTTCCATTGTTCTAAGGATCATGGTTATCCTGCAGGAGTGTTTACTGGGTTGTCAGCCTATGGGAGATATATTGGATGTTTCAGTCCTTTCCCTTCAAATAAGCTGTAAAATCCACTGAGGCTTTGTAACGTGAACTTTGTGAAACCTCTGTGTGATAAGCTCACATGATTCAAACCTCCTCTACTTGGTGCTGGTCCCATCATTCCTGCTGGGAA
This sequence comes from Laterallus jamaicensis coturniculus, assembly GCA_022605575.1. NCBI lineage: Eukaryota > Metazoa > Chordata > Aves > Gruiformes > Rallidae > Laterallus > Laterallus jamaicensis. The sequence continues at coordinate 5,805,627 of JAKCOX010000029.1, forward strand.
CTGGCATCATTTGACATGAATAAACTGTTCTGACTGATTTACTCTTGGATGAATGGATGGATCTGGGGATATTGATGCTCTGACATGAGTCTCCACCTCTTCCACAATCTGTATTTCTTCATTTCTTCCTTCAAACCTGTGTTCTCATTGTAAGAGAATTTTACTTTCAACTCTTTATTGTCTACTTAAAGTCAAGACCAGCCAATCAGCCAAACACTACATAACTCTGCTTTAAGGAGAAATTTCCTCCCGTGGGAGGGCCATAGCTCAGCAAGACCTATTGGAGGCTTCACAGCTGGCAGTGGTATCTGGAAGACACTGAGATGCTCTCAGGATGGACCTTAACAAAGGTAGGAAGATCAAAACTGCCAGTCCCTGGCTGAAATCCAGGCTTTGTAATACTCCATGGCAAAACTCCCCACAACCTCAGTACACCAGGTTTAACTAGCCAATGAAACTACTTTTCCCAAAGCACTCTATAGAAAGCTATTGCTCTTCTGTGTGGTTTATTTCAACTTCTCTGAAGAAGTTAATAAATCCTCCAAAATTCTAGTTAAAAATAAATAAGTAACAATGGAGGCAGGAAGGCTCCATCTTGCTTTCTATCGATTTATGAAGTATTTTAGAAATAAAGTCTTCCTCTGCACCTAAGTGAATTGGACAAAAAGCAATGGGCTTAAACTGCAGGTAGAGAGTTTTGGGCAAGACTTCAGCAAAAGCCTCCTGGGGCAAGGGTTGAGAAGCACAGCTGCAGAGTCACAGGCTGCTGGCTCTGGAAGCAGGCAAGGTAAACTATGAGGAAGGACTGAGGTGGTCTAATCAAGGCTGGACAGCTGAAGAGTAAGAGAAGAGTTGTTACTTCAGACACTCCTCTCCAGCTCTGTCACTGATGGAGAGGAAAAGGAGATCCATCTGAGTTCAAGGTGGTTGGATTGAGCCTGTTTAGTCCTGTAAGACTTTGCAGTAAACTAAGAAAACATCCAATGCTGTCCTTCAAACAGCAAAGAATCTGAGTGTGGGGCAGAAATTACTGGGGAAGTTGTATTGAAAGAGCAGAAACCTTGGGCTGGGACTGACTCATGGCTAAACCCATGTTGAGAGTCCTATTAAACTATAAAACCATCACAAGGAAGAAACCACGTGGGAACCCACTCCCCAGGTAAGTGTTTCCAAGGTAGCAGCTCCCTCCCTCTGATCTGACTTGCCCCCACTCTGTGTGTGTGTGATCCTGAGGAGTCACGCCACACGCTGTGTAACAGGGAACCTGCCTTCCTTCCCCATTCTTGATCCTTTTTGAGGGAGCTGAGCACCTGCGGGCACTGCACACAGCATCTCTCTCTCAGGGCAGTTCTACAGACAGCCCATAACTGAGCTAAGCACCTGAGCTCTGCATGATGCCTTTTGCAATGGCATATCAAGCCGATGGCTTTTATTATCCCAACCAGCACACTCACTGCACCTGCCAGGTTCCTTCTGAGACCGAAATGAGAGCAACCTCAGCGTCTGTTTTCACAGCTCCAAAGCAGAGACAGGGATTTGCCAGGAAACCAGTTAGCTGCACTGCACCATTTGTTGTGGATCCATTTCCCTTCCTGAAATCAAAGTATTTATTTTCAAGGCTCAGGGAACAGGATTCTGGTGTGAATTATGCCGCTGTAAATGCACTGGACCCCTCGAGGCAATTAGCAGGAAGACTTCTGGTTCACACCAGTGTTTTGCTGTGCACTGATGCACACATGTGAGAACCACATCCATCCCTGGAGCTTTCAGGCCACAGAGACTGGATGCATGGTTAAGCTCAGGGATGAGAGACCTAGGACATCTTTAAACATCAAATGGTTGTTGTTATTAGGTATTTTAAATGCCATAATCATAAGCAATGGGTAAACAGGCAAACCCCCGTGTTAGCAAGCGCAGGCCCAGGAGACAGCTTCGATTTCAGGTTTAGCTCCTGTGAAACATATTTCCTCAGGAAATCTTTACTCAGACCTTATTTACTTTTTGTTTTCTCAAATGTGGCACTACTCATCAAAACTGTAAAGAAGATCCAACTGCAGTTACCTGTGAACACATACTATCACTATATGTTTCATAGTACCTCACATTTAGCATACTCCTTCCTGAATGATCCATTAGCAAACCCTATATTGGGTTTCAGTCACTGAAATGTAAATATCTCAGACCAAAGTTGCTTAACAACGTTCAGCATCTTCCTTCAAGAAGGGTAGAAGATGACCAAGGGGAAAAACTAAAACAAAAGCCAGATAGACAATTACAATGACATGATCTCATCTCAAATGTTTCCTATGGAAAAAAACATGGTGTCTTCAATCATGAGAAGATGAGATTCTCATGAAGGCTAACCCCCATTTTGGTGTTCTAACTCTGGTCACAAAGGCTCCGTCCAGCCCAGTGGTCACAGACAGCTCTTCCAGTTGCAGTGGGCCATGGTCCATGCCATTCCTTGGAGAAAAGGATTGTGCTCCTGGACTGAACCACCACAGTATCCCTCTGGAGCAGCCCAGTTTGCATGGCTGCACTGCTCTAGCCTGACCCAGCTTATACAAGCCAATTGAGTCCTAGCTGGTGGTGGCACGGCCGTATCACTGGCTTGATCATGTAGAGGTGTGGTTATGCTGTTGGGCAATATCTCTGACTAGTCAGACTCTCATATGCTCAACCAGTGGAGAAACAAATGTGGGTATCAGACATAACCATTTTTTTTCTTGTTTTTTTCCCCCTAAAGTGCTGGAGGGGTTTCCAGCAGTAGATAAAATCATCTTTTTTTTTTTTTACAAAATTGAAATGCAACATTACTTCCAGAGCTTGTTAGGTCCTGAAGACTGTAGGTGGGGTTGGGAAAATGACATTCTCAGCTCTTCGCCAGCAGCGAAGCTATTAGAGCATTTATAAATGTTATCCAGCTCAGGGCTCCTGCTTGTGCCATATTCCCAACAGCAAATGCAAGCAGCATCAGGATCCAACAGGTTCCCAAGAATAAGCCCAGCAATTCAACTAAAAATAAATACAATTAAGCCATAAAAAGGAAAATGTCTGTAAGATTATCATCCTTGCAGCTAGTTGGAATGCACTTGGGAAATATTTTTGTAGATCATTGCAAATAAAATATGTTTTACATGGAGAGAATGTTGCCAAAATATCATAAAATAGATTTATTAAGTAAAAAATTTAAATGGAAAAAGATAAAAAATGGAAATAACTTTTACACATGGCTAGACAGGTTGCTTACAAATATTTTCTTCTTCTGTTGGAATCAACTAGTTGGTGTCTGGCCTAAGGTTGTGTTTTGCAACCTGTCAGACTGGGAGCTGTGAGTGTGGATAGCAAACATCAGATGTGTGATCCAAGGAATTTACCTGTTTGGAGTCTGCTAATCCTTCATTCATATGATGTTTTAATGACTCATGACCTTTATCATAACCCATCCTCTCCTAAAATTTCCATTGCTGGGATACTTGTGAGCTTGTTCAGATTGTCTACATAGTATTTTGATCTGAATCATATTATATATTGCTTCTGGTATGTGTCTGGCTAAGTGAAACTTATCAAACAGGATAGTAATGAGCATCACACAGAGAGTATTGTATCACCTTCACCAGTTTCTAAAATACCTGATCTTGGAGTATGAGTGGTAACAGACTAACAGCAGTTCCAAAACCTGGAAAAGTTTTCATTCATTTATCAGCTAACATTATCTGAGTACTGATAAATTAGTAATTCCATATAACACCCACAAGTAATTTTAGAAAACAGAGTGGGTCATATGCTCAAAGTCTGAAGGGTAGTGCCTCTGCCACCAGCCTCTAATCCGATTAGAGGTTTCTTTCTCATGCTGCTAGGGGAAGATGCCAGAACATACTGACTACTCGTGTAAGGGCAGATCAGGACCCGTGCCTCCCTTCTGCTCCTGATTCTGAGCACATTCAGCAGTGGCACTGAGCACCCCTCTAGAACTATCAAACACCTCACAGGCCTGGGCTCATTAGCAAGTTAGTGCTCTCATTGCTGTGATTGAGGTGTTTGTTACATTATCACCTTACAGGCTTCCAGTCAGGTAAATGTCTCAGTGTCCATTAAGGTGAATTCTTCCCTGGCTGCGAGCAGCTGTGTGGGCACAGACACCTTTTGGGTGAATTCTGAGTGCACAAAGCCTCAGAAGATAAAAACAAACTCTGGTCAGGTTTGGTGGACAACTGAATGGGAATGTGACTGGGAATTCATTAAAAATCCTGTCACACATGCCCAGTGCAGAGCCACAACTGGCTTTGGCTCCATTGGAACGAAAAGGCTGAGCCCAAACTTTGCTGGAAAACTCCCTAAGGCCATTTCATTTACAAAAAGACCAGGCTTTTGAGAGCGTATAATTATCCTTCATCCCTGCCATCTTATCCTGCATTAAATTTAATCGCTCACAAAACTTGGCAACGTTCTCACACCCATTTAAAGAAATTAAGTGGTTCTGTCATTTTTTAGCACTCTTGATATGAAAGTGTTTCAACTTTCAGTCTGTGACAAGAGCCTCTGCCTCCTCCCCTTCCCCCCCAAATATACATTTTTCCTGAGAGAACTGAGCTCAGAGGGAACAGATGGGCTAAAAATAGTTGATTTTGGCCAAGAGTGTTGAAAGTCACCAGTAGTTTCCAGTGCCTCTATTTTTAGAGGTGAGGGCTGACCACTTACTGGAAGTCACATTCCTTCACGTTTTCAGTGCTGGGTACCCTGTATCCCCATTTCCAAAGTAATAGACCAGGAACAACAGTCACCAAAGGGCTGTGGTGGTAGGAACCTCACCCTGGGCCTGGACCCTTCAGCATGCTCTGCTGTCCCTGCCCAGGAGAATTGCTGCACTGACTTGCTGATGTGCTGTTTCACCCAAGGAGCACCTGATGCAATCTGAATTTCCACCCTTCAGTCATTTGGTGGTAATTTTAGAGCATGGTAGAGTCAAACCTGTTACCTGGAAATGAAAGTCTCCCAAAATATGAACCCAAGAGTCTTCCCCATGCTATGTATGAGCTATCCATGCCCAGGCTTTGTTGCTGGTACCTGTACCAGGTAATTAATTAATGCTGTCTTACCTGGGAGATTGATTTGATACATCTCTTCCCAGTAATAGACTTTTTTCTTAATAGACCATGAAGAGGGCAAGTCATTTAAATATGTTTCAAAGATAAGAGATGAACTTTTGCTGCCCCTTTCAATAAATGCAGTGTGTTAAGTATGACAGTGCAATTAGAGCTGGGGTAGAAATTCTGAGATCTCTAAGTGAATACATTAACTTTGCCTTTTCATTGGCAGGCTGACTTTTAAACTGTGATATGCTGTTGATCCACCATGAAATCTTGTCATGTGCTTGGTAATTACGTGTTTTGTTGTTCTTCAAGTGAAAACAAATGGATTTGGGTGGAGAATGTGCAGAGGAAATTTGTGACAATCAAGTAAAAATAAACTCTTGTTACATGTGACAATTAAAAACCCTAAAAAGATTCATAAGAGCTGTATTTTCAAAGGAACTGAGCACCTACAGCTCCCGTTTTCTTCAGTGCTATGTACTGAACTTGACTGGACCCAACACATCACTACATTAAATAAATGTTGGGTTTTACAGCCAGTGTGAAAGAGAATCATCTGTGAAGCAAAGGTCAACGAGGTCAGATTTTCTGCTGTATTTATTGGCAATAACCATCTGGAAAGAGAATGAGAGCATCTACAAATACCGGATTATAATGTTAATATAGTCCCTTATCGCCTTATAAACGATCTGTATCCTGACACGGGAAGTGAGCTTCAGTCCCAGATGAATTACGAATGAGTGACTCCCTAATATAAATAAAAGCAGGAGGATGGGCCCTGTCGAGCAGTCTGAGCACAAGAGGTGGAAATAGGAGCCAGGAACTTATCTCAGCTTTGGAAAATGAACTGCTTTGGATGCTGGTCTAAAGCTCTGTTAATTAAGTGGAAGTCTTTCCAGCAACATCAGAGGACTTTATCACTCTTTATTAGGGCTACCATATGTCCACCTTTTTTTCTTACATTTGTCTTCTTTTTCTGCCCCCAGATGCCAGGTGCAGCCCACATCCAAGGTTCCCCATGCCCTGAAGTGCAAACGTGTTTGGGTGTAGGGTGGCTTTCATTTGCCACAGTGGGAAGATGCAGGATGCCAGTGGGTGTGAGTGGCTGATGGACATGGGGAGGGGATGGAGGGTCAGGGCAGGACAAGAGATATTGTGGGTTCACAGAAGGACCTGTGCTGGGAAGGCTGATGAGGGGGAGAAGGCAGTATTTGGGGATAAGGAAATGGGGAAGAAAAAAAGCAATTAGGGTGGGAATGGTGAGAAAGGCAGATTGCTCTGGGAAGCAAAAAGGGATACAGGGTGGGTGTCCTTGGTTTCCTGCCCTGGCTTTTAATCCTTAGCTGAGGCTCTGAGAGAGGATTCCCACTGACTTTCCCAGGCTGCCACTTTTACTTCTCTGCCCCTTGTGCTGCCACCACCTCCTTGGGCTGGGGTAGAAGGTCACTCTGCTATGTGGCCTTGGAAAGGTCACCAGCTTCCCTGCTTCAATGTCCTACCAGTCTAGGGAGCTGTGAAGTTCACTTCATGTCTATAAAGACTTAAGGAGAAAATCGTGTTGTGTTATTAAACTGCCCCCTTGGAAAAACAGGAAAAAAGACTTGAAACCTGAACTTTGAGGAAAAATGTGTTGGAATAAAGTAGTTTAATAAAATTCTATTTGGAGGTGGTTTGTCCTTTCATAGCAGTGCCATTGACTGAGAAAGCATTCCTTCAGGTCCAGCTCCTTCTTCTCCTCAGGATGCCTGACTGTGGTGTAAGAAGTTCATGGTAGGCTACTGTATGGTGGGAGACATCTCAGTGAGTTCTAGGTGACTTCACCCCAGGGGTGGGTGCACAACACTCACCAACACCAGACAATGGGTCCTGAGGCTTTGCCCCCACTGCCATGTGGATGATGTCCCCGAGTGTTGTACCCAGCTGTCTCTGCAGGATGAGAAGGGGTTTCACATCCACTTTTCCCCACTGTGTGCCATTGTTCATGTCCCTCTTCTCTCCTACTCTTTAGATCTTGGGCCAGATGTCCTATGACTTCATCCCTCCTCAAGAATTTCCAGTGTCATGGTTGAAGCTGAACTCTAAATGCACACGTCTGGAACTGGGGCTATTCTTTCCTTTGACAAATTGTTCAGACCTCACACCTCTACAGCTAAACAAATGTAATCCAAGCATCAGATCATAAAATCTTGGAAAAAATTTATTTGAAGTGCTGGCATGGCTTCTAGTAGTACACTGGGGGCAGCTCTCCTTTCACATGTCCCCAGAGGCATGTAAAGCATTTCACTCCTAGTAACTGAGCTATAAATGTAGGTCTCAAGCAGAGCATGCTCCATGTTACAATGTGAAAAACCTGAGGGCTTTCGCTTTTTGTGCAGGAGATTATCAAAGCACCTTTAAAGGGAGCCAGATTTCCTGCCTCACCTTTCCTCTCCCATTGCTCCGACATCCACTCTTCAAGAAACCAAAAGGTGTCAAACTTTCTTCAACACGTACAAACGAGCCCCACTGCCCAGGCAAACGTAGAGGAAAGACTTTGGTCTCTTGAGGGCTTTCTGCTGGCTGCTTCCAGGCAGGTAGCAGCTCTCTGGCGACGGGGTTCTGCACTTGTGTTACCAGTAACACGGCGATGAAGACACGCTGATAACCACGGGCAGACACGCTTGTTTCCCTAACTAGCTTATACTGAACTGCTGTGAAACCCAATGCGCTGGGGCAAACGTGTCCCTTCATGTTTTAGGGGAAAGAATGTGATTTTGTAACTCACTAATCTGTTTCCCTCCAGTTACCAGCAGTGCACACATGGCCATGAAGGAGTAAGAGCTGAGAGGAGTCAGGATAACCATATAGGGCTGATCCTCACTTCTCAATCAGGTGTCCCAATTACCTGGACAGTTATTAATTAACTACAAGGAATGGTTTATTGAATGCAAACTTTTTGGCTTGTCCTTGCAAATGTCCTTTGGAGTTTCAGATGTGTGAGGACTGATGGAGAGGGAGTGCTGGTGCCAGGTCATGGAAGAAGCTAGTGGGTCTGAATGCAGGTCACCAAAGGTTCACCCACCACTCCAATGCCAGGAACAACTGAAACACCAGCAGGTACCTGTTGTGAAACGTGCAGGTGTCAACACTTGCTTTGTTCTGTGAAGGAATGAAATTGGGAACTCTGTGGGTTTTGGGTTTTGATTGGGTTTTTCCCCACAAACAATAAGGGAATGTTTTTCTTACTCTGAATGAACACCTGAGGTTATAGCATCCATCTCTCTCGGCATAGAAACCAGGGGCTTATTTGCTTCCTCATCCATTCATTAGAGTACCAGTGAAAGATTTTGTACTGTTTAAAAATGAAAAAAACTGGAAAAGAACTTTCCATAGTGCAGGTGAGGGGCCTGGACACCAGACACTGTCCTGGATGCTCAAGACAGGAGAGACAGAAAGGGCTACGCTCCTGCTCTGCCTCCTTGCTGAGCAGTTTCACACCCTGTTTTGAGTTAAATTTAGCAAACCCAATACATTTGCACAGAAAGCTTCAGTTTGAATTAACTGCCATTTTCCAAGAGCACAAAACCCCAATTCACCAAAAGTTGCCGGTTACTTGGATATAACTGCCACTGGTTTGCTGGTGCTCATGACATAAGGCAGGATCAGGCGCAGCAGTGGAAGGATAAATAATCAATTTTTGCCTGCTGGAGGAGCAAAATTTCAGGTTTTTGATGTGAAAAGGCACCTGAACAACTAGAAGCTGACATTCCTAGCACCTGGAAAATTTGACTCTTGAGAGAGGGCACTGAGCTTGAAGGACCAAAGAGAGGTCACACTGCTCTTTTTTGTGGGAAGACAGTGGCTGCACCTGCCAGCCAGCTCATCCCTACGAACCCTGCTGAGGCGGGTGGATGGAGCTCGAGGATGTGCCAGTTCTTTTCTGTGAGGTGGCTTTCTGCCCACTGCAATTATGGAAAGAGGAAAACAGCAGTTTTGTGAATAAAGCTGGCAGCCTCCCACTACAGCCTGAAGAAATAACCGTACCTTGGAGAAGCTTTTCTTTCTCTTTCTGGGTTGGGCTAAGCACTTTAAAGGACTTTAGCATTTGTGTAGGCACCTTCATTTCAAGATGCTCATTACTGATAGAAATCTATCCTGGTCCCTGTGCAGTCGCCAGCCTGTTCTGGTGTGAAATGTCTGAGATGCTGGTGTGGGAGGTTTGCCTGCTCTAGACACTTCTTAATCTGGAATGGTTGAAGGTTGGTTTCAACTCAGAAACATAAGGTTTAAAAATGCTTCTAGGATTCAACAGTAACCATTGTAATTCTGGACAAGTTTATTATCCTATGTGGTTGCTGAATGTAGCTTAATTCTTGACCACAAAGGCTTCCTCTGGCACTAAATTCTGACTTTTAATCAGGCTTTGTGGGGAGAAAACCATCCTTGGATGGGTTTTGACCACGTTCCCTTTTCCTGCGGCTGGATGCACGACGACTTTGTTTGGTATGAAACATCAAGCACAGAGCTCCTCAGCTCTGTGGATCATGTTGGCTTAAAAGCAGCATGAGCCATTATCCTCCCTGCCTGTATCTCAGTCATAACACTACTTCTGCGGCCTCCCCAAGTCTTCCTCCCTGATTGCAGAGGTACGCTGAAGTCTCTTTGTAGCCATCACTGGGGTTACAAACTGAGCCCATACACTTTGAGCTCCTCTGCATCGTGTATTCTAGCAAGTACTTCTGCAGAGTGATGAGGCCATTGGCCACATCCCACACATCTCCTGACACCAGGGAAGTGAAGTAAAACACCATAAAGGAGTAACAATCCCCCACAGGCTGAGCCTGGAGGGGGAGGAACAACCCTGAAGTTATTACTGCATATTGGCAACATCCTCATAAGAGCAAAGCCTCCTCCAGTGGGTTTATGAATAAATCAAATGCATGAACATTGACACCATGTGGTTTTTAAAAGCAGATCTTTGTTCAGTAGGGTAAGACACTGTATTAGCAAAGTTTTACAAACAGAAAAAACACTAATTCAGTCTTCTGGAGTAAGAGTTTTGACTCATACTGAGAAAAAGCCAATATTCATTTGGTGAGAGGTCCTAGAGGTTTTATCTATTGAAAACCAACAGAAAAAAAGATTCAAGAAGAGCAAAGGAATCATTAAAAAGAGAGGATGAAATAAGAAGGAACAAAAAAGAATGTGGAAAGTTTGAAAGAGTTGGAAACAAAAGTTGCATAAAGGCTAAAGGAAAACTGCAGACAATAAAACCAGCATTCGTGCAAATCCTTTTCTGAAATTATGGCAGAAGGGGTAACGTGAAGAGGAACATTATGCAAAGAAAATAAACACTGTCAGAAAAAAAAAAGGTGTATCCAGGTTAAGGCAATGTAAATAGCTTTCTGAGCTACACACACCCTTTGTGTCATTCGTTCCTTCTGAAGAAAAGTATTATATTTTAAAGTCAATAGATGTGTTTATCCAAGTCACTCCTTGCTCCCTTCACAAGGAAGGCTTTGGGGTTTTTAATTTTTGGTTCCAGACAGTCATTTTTCTTTGTCTCTTTTTCTTTCTCTTTTAGAAAAATGTAATACATTTTTCGTATTAAGAAAACAAGAGATTGAAAAATTACTTTTGGCACTTCCCATCCATGACCCATTTGCTGCTTATGTGAGGAAGAAAATGCAGAAGATGGTTCTTGCTGAGCCTGCAGCCCCTGCCAGATGTGAGCATAGAAAAGAACAGAGACTTTAGCCTATCTAAACCTACCCTCACCCCAACGGCCTCATAGTGTCTGAACACAACCTGCAAGAACCATGGCCACCTCCTGCTGAATGTCATCCCCCTGAGTGTGACTGCTGCCTGGAGAGGTATGGGCATCCCTGCCAGCACACGTCTCTGCACACAGCCAGCCCTGTGCCTGTGGAGATGAATGCTCCATAGGAGCTGCATCTCCTATTCTGGGAAAGTTTGTGTCTTGTCTGTTTGCAACACGTTGGGACTATATTTTCTCAGTATTTCCTGTGGCATTAACAGCAGCCAAAGGCAGCCCTGCCTGGGCACAGTGGGCACCACATCTCCTGTGCTCTTGGACAGGTCCTTCAGGTGGTTTTATCCTGTGTCAGGAGGAGATTGCCTTTTGCCTTGCTCAAAACGGCTTGGCTGAGCTGGTCCTCCCTTGTAGGAGCAGCACCTCTCCTATCACAACACCTTGTTTCCTTTTTGAATCTCTTCTCCAATGTACTTTATAAAATGAATTGTGTAACACTGATTATAGAATTCCTGATGTGGCCAGATGAGGGGAGCAGTTATCTCCTTTGCTTTGTAACCCAGACCCCATTCGCACATTCTCCAGCTCTGTTTGACTGCCTTGCAGCTACTATTGCCAGCAGGTCTGTTTCCTCTTTAGCTTCCCCATGAACATTTCCATCCAAAGTATATTTTGCATTTTTATTGGTCCTCCCCAGACATGTGGCCTTTCACCTATTGGCATTGAATCCATCTGCCGACCTCAGCACAGCATGCAGACTGCAGCACCTTCCCAGGCCACACCTCCCATGCATCCCTGCATGTTTCCAGGTCACAGCCCATCACAGCATCCCCTTCCCTGTGCCTGGACCGGGCTCTGTCCTGTGAACCATGCAGCTACTCCCAAGACTTCAACACTCCTTCCACAGCACAGCAAGGAGCCTCTCCATGCTTTCCTTTCCAAAAACCCCTCTCATTTATATGGTGACTGCTACTGCCTCCTGCCCAGTGTGTATGTGGCCCCACTGGCACCCGCAGTGGGGATGGTGCACCCTGGGGACCTTCATTCCCTTGGAGATGGCTCCAGCCCCCACCAAAAACAACAGAGACTTTGTTGAAGTGTGAGGCTGGGGCTCCGCATTAGCTACCCCACTCCTGATCCTCCTCACTCAGCTGGAGCTTCCTCCTGCCCTCAGTGAGGGGGTTTCCCTTCCATGGGAAGGGGATAACAGGGGGCTAATGGGGATGCACCAGAGCCCAAAGATTTTTCCATTTTATGAATGAGCTCACCCAAGGTTTTTCACTGGCCTTGGAAAAGTTCTGATCCACTTTGGCCAGGATTTTGGTTTAAAATCAAATGAAGTGAGGAGCAATGGAGAGATAGTGGAGGTGTGGGAAGAGCTCAGAGTGATGCCTCAGGTGTACTGGAGGCATGGTGGTGTCTGGAAACCCATGGGCCTGATCATACATTAACCTCTGGTGCAGGACTTGCTCCTCCACTGTGGCACGTGTAGCTCCAGCTGACACTAACAGGAGTCACATGTGCATCTGGACAGAATTACAGAGGCTGAAGCAATGCCTCAGCACATGGAAGCTCTCACCATTTCAGGGCCTGCTCCTTCCTTTTACACAACAAAGCAAAAAATCCCCCCAGATTGTTCTTGTCCTGCTATTTTTCACAGATCCCAGTGCTGTAGGCAGCCTCAGAGCAGTCCCCCAAAAAGGGTTTCTGCTTAGTTTGGATCATGAACAAGATGTCAGAGAAAATTACGCTGTAATCCTGGGAGATACAATAAAGCTGTCCTGTAGGTTAGGCCCCCGCCAGTTGGAGGCAATTCTTAATGCAGATTTCACTCTGCAAGTGTCACATTTGCTACTTTTCCATGAATGATTCCTGATTTTCAATCGACCTTAGTCTTTAGGTTCATAAAACTTTGTTTTGCCTTGAAGTCTTTTGGCTGCATGGAGATTTCCCTGAAACAAAATAGCAAAGAGACCTCCTGAAAAGTGATTGCAGTAAGATTTTGCACAGAGTAAGGCGTTGTTATCAAATGGTACGTTTTGTGCTGCTTCTACTACCCAGGGGGATGTTCCTGTAGATAAGGTGCTATGTTTTAAGAAATACAGATCCAGCCTGTATTTCTGAAAGGCCTAAGCCCAAGCTTGTAAATGCTTCGGGACTCAACTCCTGTAAATACAGTCTTTATTTTTCCTGTTGTGTCTATTCAGACTGTGATTTTCAAAGGGACCCAGGGGAATTGCTGTACGAACAATAAGTCTGTTCTAGTTTCATTAAATGCCTCACTGAAGCCCTTTCCTGGGAGAGGAGATCACTCAGCCTGCTTTCCTACACACCAACCTGGGCCTATTTACACAAGCTGACAGACTACCTGATGGAGCCATTATTCTCTTTTCACATATAGTCTAAACTATTTCCTCTTGCTGGGCACTGAGTGATTTTAAATCAAGATGTCTTAGTTCATGGAGGTTAGGAATAGTCTTATAAAACACTTTATTTCTTCCTTGCTCCTATGTAAATCTGTTTTATTGGACAATTGGAAAACATAACACTTGGCTTGTGTGGATAACCCCCCATGTGCTTCCAAATACAATATACAGTGGGGTTTTTTTTCAGAATAAGCTTTTCATGAAAGCCTGCATCTAGGCTGAGCTATGGCAGAGCAACCTGGCCTCCTCTTTGAACTCGCACCCAAAAAGCAATCTTCAGCCAGGAACTCTGCACAGGGAGACACTCCAGGGCTGAAAGTCAGGGCACAGGTCAAGTTTTAAGCCTGAGAATCCAGGTTAGACCAGTGCCCTAATCAATGGAAAAACCTCCAAGGGGTTTTAATAGTTCTCTGCTGCCTGCTCTGCTTTGTGAAAGGAGGTGCCCAACCAGAAATTAACCCCTCATATCCCTATGCCAGTTCCTCTGCCATGTAGCCTCTTGCAGCTTGTCTCTGCCTTCCCTCCCAAATCCCTTATGGAGTGGAGAGTTTGTTCTGGCTGGGAATTTGGTTTACAAGGATTAAAGAGATGCTGTATGGTGGGCAGCGAGCCTCAATAAGCGTGGAGATAAAGGCAGCATTGGAGGTGGTATGGGCATAGTGTGAACTGGGAGCACTGGGGGAATGGGCCAGCTGGGGACATGGGAGGAGGTTGTACATCCTAAATACACACGCATTAATGATAAACGTACTGACCTCCACACTTTGAACAAGATGTGCTGGCCTGCTCCAAGCCCCCATCCCGTACGTAGCAGCGTTTGCCTCGCTCGAGGCTCTGCTGTGATACACTGCAACCATTATGCTCTGCAAAACTACTTGTCAGCTGCCCAACAGCTACACAAACAAGGCAGGAAAACACTCTTTGAATATTTAAAATCATCAACAGGCTCCTTTAAACTACTGGCTAATGCCTCTGCATGACATTTAGTACTCTGCATTAAGAAAGAAATAGGTAAGGGAAACACCACCTCATTTTTACAGTCAGGCACTTATTGTCATTGTCCAAAGTTATTTTCATTTTATGCTACTGCATCAGAGGACACAAAAACTGGTAAGGATTTACTGCTGAATGCTAATTCATGATTTATCTTGCTGTTTAAGGAGCTAATAATGTACTACAGAGAGTAGAGACCCAAGTGAAAGTTTGTATGTTACTGCCAAGTCCAAGCAATTTAGTTTTGCGACTCAGGCAGTGTAATTGTGAAATTGGCTTAGAACTCATTATGTTGTTTTATTTTTATGTGTTGGTATGTTTAAATGCATGCTTGAGGTTGATTGCATTTGCCTTAAGACCCAAAGGTTCATCTCAGTTGCATATTGAAGATTTTCAGTGCAGTCATTTGGGCTCTGAGGCTGCTTTTAGTGCTGAGAGCAGAGATCCTCTCACACTGTCTGTAAGGTTTAGACTGTAAGTAAGATGTTAAATGCATCAAAACACAATATAAAGAAGAGAACGTGGGGATCCTTAACACTGACACACTGTGGCTCTGCCCTTTCTAGCCACTCACCCACTCTTTGAGGAGGATACAGGGTGAAAGGCATGTGGAAAATACCTTAAATGCAGCTCCTGAAAGGACACAGACTATGGATTTAACCCAGTTTGTCTCCAAACCCAGAGACAAAAAATGTGAGATTCTGAAACAATGAGGAGGGCAACAATTTTGTGTCATTTTAGGGTGCTTTTTGCAAACCTCTGAGGCTACGTGCGGGTGCTGAGTGTTTCCAAGTGTAAATCTGATTGCAGGCTGCAGCCCATGTGGTGGATAAACAAGCTGTATTTTTAAACACAGTGTGAAATGTGGGGGCTGATGTGACCATTATCAGAGCCTCATGCATGAGTTATGAGACATCATAAAATATTTTCATATTGCAACAATGAAAGCTGAAGCTGCTCTGTGGTAGGCTTGCTTGACCTGATGGCTCACCCTTCACTGGGTCTAGCAGGAGGGAGAAATGTTTCTCAAGAGCTGTACTTCTGAATGCTAAGCTGTTCTCTCATAAATATCTTACCACGAAAAAGCTTTCCTATGGAACAACTGATGAAGAATTGACACTTAAGACAATGCAGGTGACATTTGCAGGAATTTAGGGACATTCCACCCTGATTGTTGAGCAACTAAACCGGTCACCCTAATTGGGCTGAAACGGAGTTGCGGTGTGAGTGCAAGGAGTTAGGTCACCTCCTTTTATTAAATAGTTAATTATTATATTTTATTCTGGAAATGAGCATCCTAGGGGTTTTTCAGGCTAATGGGACAAAGTTGGATGGAGGTAACAAATACAATCACTTCACCTCCTTCCACATAACCTGTCTCCACCAGACATTGTGACTCATCCTCTAAATTCATAATGCCACAAACTTCCTTTTCCTTTGATAGTTTATTTCATCTTAATTTATTCCACTGTATTAATTATATAAGTAATTATGGTTATTGCCATAGCCAGATTATATTATGTCAGATGAGTTGGAGCCTGACTGTAGCTCTTAAGCATTTGATCTTATTCTTTCCCATGATATTGATTTCCTAAGTGATCTTGAGCTAATCATCTGGTTTTGCTGTGTTTCCCTGCTGCTGTGGAACATACTCTGCAAATACAGGAGGCTTAGATGCCTCTGAACTTCTGCAGACTCCTAAGAATCCTAGTCCAGGTCATTGCTCCAAGCAGATTTAAATGCTTCTTTTCATAAAGTACAAATTGGGGTGAGTGGGGAAGGAAAACCCAGTGGTGCCATCACTGCTGCAAGGAGGGGGGCTGAAACGCCCTCACTGACGAAGGAGAAGCAGGGGACCATGTCTGTACGAGCATCTCAGGGGCATCTGGCACTCAGGCCAGCAGCGACCAGGCACTGGCTTGCGGACTTGGCTTGGATCCGACCAACTTGGAGCCGCGGCAGTGTGCGGCTGGGTCTGGAAGGGCCATTGGTGCAGACATACCCTTCCAAGCAGCCAGGCCAGCTCTGCGGTTTCTGGCACTGAAGAAACAACTTCAATGGCATGAACCCACGGGAAGAGCTGGACCTTGGAGGGTATTGCCGAGAGTCTAATTTGTCTTCCTGTCATGAGCATGAGGCTCAATTACTTTTCTCCCCCTCGCTCTATTTATTGAAGATTATGATACAAATGCTTGCAAATGGTTAAATATTCTGAAATCTTTTGGCTTGGTGGAAAAGCCTTCCCTTCTTGTCTTCACAGCATTTTGCTTTGGGGACACATAGGCACAATGAATTCATGTCTGTGGTGCCTTTGCATTGAGCTGATTCCAGTCAGCCTAATCACAAAGCTGGGCAAAGGAAAAACTGAATTTTCAAACTGATGACACATTTATACCAGAATTGTAACTTTATAATATTAATGTATCATTTAACTTACATGTATACTTTGGAATGTTTATAACTACTGTAAATCATAGGCAAGAGCAGCCAAGAGAGTGCCACACAACATTCCTAGCACAACTTGTAAAATAAATACAACAATCGCAGAAGAACAACATTCCCTGTTACAAAAGGGAAAGCATAGCTGCTCTGCTGCAGATGGGAAATGTTCTCACTGCAATCTCCACCCAGTCCAGGCACACGCACAGGCAGTGGCGTGGCATTCTCTCTGCACTGTTCCCAGTGCTCCTGCTTGGGTTGTCCACAGAGATTTCAAAGGACTGAATGCCATCGAGCCAGTGTCAGGGAAGCGTTGTGTCGCTGGGAAGTGATACCACACATATGTGGGCAATGCTGTGTGGCATCACTGTTCACTTCAGTATGACAGCCCAGATGCTGTGATGTAATTTTCCTCCCTCCCTGTACGGTGGCTGCTGAAAAGCCATCCTTGCGCAGCATGAAACTCTCTGACCTTGTCTTGAAAAGAATAAACCCCTACTGTTTCCTGACCCATAAAACTCTGTGGCTGATTTCTGACCTATTAACCTTCACTTTTTCTTTTAAGGTTTATAGGACTTTTATGACTTGACCAGTGGACCGTAAAATACACATTTAAATGCATTCAAGTCAGATAACAATCTCATCATTAAAACAGCCTAGCTTCTTTGTTTGAAGTTAATCACTCCCAAATTCTTCTGGATTCATCAGCACGCTTATGAATACCTGTTCTTTCTCCCTGAAGCTGGCAACATAACATGACTGAAGGACCTTCCATACTTAAACTATAGTAACAAGGATTGAAAATCTGATTGAAAATTCCCCTCAACTTTAGAGCCAAATCTACAGAAAAATCAAATCCCAGTTTGAATTCTGGTCATCTTCAAACATTAGAAGTGAATCGGCTTCTGAGATTAAGGTGAAAGGATGGCTGCTTCTCTAGTTTTATTATGCTAAAAATACAGTTGAGCAGCAAGCACAATGCAGTAACATTGCACAGGCAGCAAAACGCCAAAATAACACCAAGGCCTGGAGACCATTTTAATGTACTTTCTGGTAAGTTATTTAACATGCTTTTGTTGGCAGGGCAGATGGTTTGGGGCTTTGGATCAGGCCTGGATTACTTAGAGCAGGCAGTAGGCAGTGCCTCTCACGTAATGGTTGTTCCCAAACACACCCGAAAGGCAGTGTAACGGGACACTTGGTTCTGTTTCTCTTCTCTAGCACTGACACCACGAGTATCCCAGTGTGTCCTTATGTTTGGATGGAAAAAACCTCACTGTTTCATTGCATCTGTGGATGCTGTGGTCCTGCTCTCACCAAGAGGTCCCAGCTGCCCCTATCACCAGCAGGAAGGATGGGACCCAGTGCTCTCTCTTGGGCTGCAGAAGCCAAATGAGTTGTGTGGAAAGTGAAGCTGATGTCAGAAATGAGTTGGCAAAGCCCAGGGCAGGCAGAGTTTTGGCACTGTGATCTGCCAAGGGCAGGTGGAGAAGAGGAGCTGTGTCCAGCAGAATCAGCCCCCTCCGTATGCTTGATCTTGCTGCGCAGTAACTTCACCCTGGAAACCTTGTGCCAGGTTAACGACCCAAAAAATGTGTTTCCTTTTCTCCCCAGTTGGATCATTTCTTCTTGTAGCCAACAATTGAAAGTTTTATTTTAACACACTGCCTAATTTATAATGGGCCCTGTCCATCATACACAGAAATGCTCATTTTTGAGTCAAATATGAGCTGTGCCTGTGCTCTTACACATTCTCTGTGCAATCCTTGGCCTCTGCTTTTAAGAAACGTGACCCTGGGAGGTGTTTATAGAAGGCTAAATATAGGTTTATCTGTTCTAGTCTTTCCATGAAAGATCTTTTTCCTTCAACACATGGAGATTAAATACACGGGGCAATATTAGTTAACACTTAAGTTATGGCACACTGAGAAAAACGCCAGGAAATTCCGTTTTAAAGTTGACGTTCCAGTCCTAACTCCTGTTGACTTTATATTTCTTTTCTCTCTAAGGCATGAACTGAGGATAGGGTGTCACTTGAAGCTGAGTGACGCTGCTTCAGACAGGCGTTTGGAGAGACACCTCACATTAATCTCTTTAGGTGCTCTCTGCGGGTTCAGCCCGGTCGTGGTGGAAAGCAAGAGCAAAAATCCCGCTGTTCTCAGCAGCCCAGAACCTATTGAAAGCAATATCTGCGAGTGCAGTGCATTAACTCTGAGTTAAATAAAAGAAAATGAACCAATCTTGAGGGAATTTACGTCAGAGCAGCTGTTTGCGTGCATCTTCTGCTGGTCTTAACTCTCACACTTTGGGCTTTCCTGTTAGCGTTTACAATAACTACATTGCATCATGGACCTAGTGTTTAATATTCCCTCTTTCAAAATATGAAGTTGCAGCTGACTCCCTGTATCCTTCTGGGATAAATGCAGAAAAAGTTTTACTTAACAGCTGCTATATATTATTATTATTACCTATTACATCATATCTTATTACAGCTCTATTACAAGTTTCCCCTAAAATCTAATCACATTCTGAAATTGTTTACAGCGAAACTAGCAATGGGCTCGAGATGTAAAGTTCACATCCCAGCATGGGTCTGAACTTCCTTGCAGTTCAGATTTGTTCAGATGCAGTGTTTAACTCTCTTGCTCCTGAAAGACAGGCAACTGCAAAGTTTGGGTGTGCATTGCAGTGCTGCAGCTATGAACATACGTCAGGAGCACCTGAGATGCGCCTGTTCAGAGGGATTGGAAGTGGTGGCAGCTGAGATAGGGGGTTATTTCCCTCTGTATGCTCTGAGGCTGGAAGGCAGAGAGATGAGGAGGGAAATTCTAGTCCCATGTATGGGAACAGCAAAGCTTTCATTAATTTCAGCATAGCCGGAATTTCACTCAAGCTGAAGAGATGGATAACAGACAGACAGATGGACAGAGACTCATTAACTCGTTTGAGCTCAGCTAGGCTTTTTTCTTTAAAATGCAAGTGAGCACTGGCAGAAGTGTGTCATCATGCCCATTTTGAGCTGCTTATGGCACACGGCTGGGACCCTGACATGGGCAAGGACAGAGGATTTGAAGAGGTTTGAGGCTCCTAAGATACAAAGTAAAGCTGTTTTGTGCTCAGATCTGTCCCCTGAAAAGCATCCAGAGCCTGGACCTCCAAGGGGAAGGAGCTTCATGCGATGCCCAAACTTCTCCAGCCTTGTGCAGACTGTGAAACAGCCCCTTGCAAGACAGCAATGGTGTTGCTGCAGGGAAGCACCCACACAGCTTCTCTTACAGGAGCAACTGCTGCTACTGTGAGTAAATCTTCACAGGACGGGTCCCTTAGCAGAAGTGCATGCTCATAAAGGTGGAACAAAAACAATCCAGGTCACCAGCCTCATCCACACACTGACATTTCTATAGGTCTTTGCTTTACAGCTACAATATTAAGTAGTTTGGCTAACTTTTGAGAAATGTTACTATTTTCTCGACAAAATGTCAAGTAAGTTTTCAGGGGGGAATACTTCATAACTGAAGTATGTTTTCCTAAGGGCAATAAACCACTAAGAAATTTACTTTTTTTTCCCACCCAGTCTTTGAGCCAAAACTTTCACATGTTTTTCAAAGAAATAAAATTATAGGTGTTTTTCTGTAGTAGGGTGAAGTACCACCTGGGTGGCAGTGGTAGAAAGCTGGGCAAACTTTATAAATCTAGAAGGGGGAGATTGTTTTGGCATGACTTGGGGTTATAGCCTGGGTTTCCTATGCATAGTTTTAAAAGGAATTGCTCAAAGCATGAGGAAACTCTTGCTGGTACACTCTGCCAGTGTACCACTCTTACCTCTTCAGACTCGTGGAAGATTGCCATGGCTGAAGAGAGGACTTTTTCAGTGTAAGGAACAGTAGAGTTAAGAGTGAGACTAATTATTTCTGTAGCTGACAAACCCACACCCCATGCACATGCTGGCTTAAGAGACCAGAAGAATGTAGAGTTAATTGAAAAGAATGAGTTGGTCAACTCGGTTCCTGTTCTGAGGTCGAGGTGGGTTCCCATCATCTGCTGGCCATGAGGAGGGAAGCACTGGACTGGCCTTTGGGACACATCCACTCTACTCTCAGCGCTGCAAGACCAGTCAGGGCATGTGAGGGTTTTATAACTGCTGGTAAATAGCTGAGGGGCTGGAAATGAGCTTTGATTTTGGTCATTTCAATCGCTGGCATCGCAGTGCTCAGAATGTTTCTTTTTGAAATAATAGAGAAAATGAGTATTGGTTCACTGCATGTCAGAGAGGGAAGGTGAAGGACAAAGAAACTTTTGCTAAAATGTCTAACGGTGGTGCAAGACCCCTCACAGTGAAGCGGCGCCTTGCTGGGCTGCCTGACACCCTCACCCAGCAAGCCAGGGCCTGAGTAGTTTTTTTAAAATTAAAAAACAGGCAACATAAAGTCTCTCTTCTGGAAATCAAACAGAAGGAAAACTAAAGCTACAAAGGAAATCTCATTCTCTGGCCTGTTCTACGTGCTGGCTTCCTACATGCCGGGCTGAGGAAACTCTGAATCCCGTGGAAGAAATCCATGGAGAGGAAGCAACAGCCATCATACAGTATAAAAGATGGGGCTGGTTTTAATCAGGGCTGACTCTTCACAAATACAAATGGGAAAGGGAGGTTTGAGTGGGGCATAAGGCTAAGCCAATAAAGCCTTTTTTGAGACAAAATAAGGAGGGCGTATTTCAATCTGCCGCAGTGGAGAGAGAGTTGAACAAACTAATGTGCCTAGGATGTACAAACACTGTCTGGCTCCAGGCACATGAACTTACGCTGCCTCCCCAGCTCACGGTGAGCAGCAGGCTCCTAATTTAGGAGCTCTGGGTAACCCTCATCGGAAGGTGAGTCTCTTTGACTACACAACCAGGCCAGATCTTAATTGAATTAGACATGTAAAATTATACAGTATGCAAGTCCACACTCCGGCATCCCCTCCTCACCCCCTCAATGTGACCACAAATCATTTGTTTAGGAGCACCTTAGCATTTTTCAAACTTTACTGAGGGAGAAAATACCATTTGTGGAACATCAAATTAGTGAGAAAGGGGTGAACAAGGCAGTGTGTGGCTCTGCCCGCATGCAGGATGGGGCCAGCTTTCCTCCTGGGGTGGCAGCTGGGGTCTCCTGCCTGAGCGGGGTAAAGGGTTGTTTCTCATGCTGCTAGTGAAAGTTGCCAGCAGATTTAAGTGCACAGTTTTTAACAGTTCTCCTGCAACCAGCATCTATCAGTAGCCTGTAAATTGCGACACTTCTTTTCTTAAAATCCTGATGTATTTAGAGACTGGCTAACTAGGCTGGAAACAAGGGGCTGCTGGAGACAGAAGGCAAAATTTCAGGAGAGCTTGATCTGATGGCTGTGTGTGGGGTTCACACTAAATCATTTAGTGTTGCAGCACAAAGGCTAAAAAATTATTCCAGCAAGCTGTGTAAATGCCTTGGGTACCAGTTGATGTTAGGGCCAAGGGAAAAAAACCCACAGCTTTCTGGATTTCTGTAACAGATATTGGCAACACCTAGAGCAGAATCTTCCAAGACCACAATAAAATCTTCAGTGCTTACAGGACTTTTTTCAGCATAAAGCTGTGGTTTGTGTGGGTTGCTCCTTAGCGTCTTTCAAGTAACTAGCCTGCTGCTACACAAACATTCGGGGTATGCAGTGGCCTGTGTGGATGCTGCCTTGATTTATAGTAAATCCTGGGAAGAACTCCTATAGCACCTGAAAGCAATCTTTCAGCAACTCAAGGAAGTAGAGTTGACTTTTAATTCTCCAGTGTTCAGTAAGAAAGCAGGAAACCATTATAGATATATATATATAAGTATATATGAGATACAGTAGGGCAAGGGAATTATGAAACCAGAGATATGTAAAGTGCAAGCTATTAAAATGCACCTATTACTGACTACTAAATGGCAGGTGAGATCTTTTCTGAGCATTGTGGTATATTATTGGAAATTTATTCCACATTTTGCAACACTGGCTGCTCCATTAACTGATCTCACTAGGAAAAAATCATCTCATAAAATAAATATGACCCCATGGCGTGTGCTAGCCTTTCAAGGACTGAAATCAGTTCCTAGAGATCAAACGAATTTCACGAGCCTGGAATTGTAAGGTCTGCAGAGGGTGAATTTTGACATCAGTAATCTTAAATCGGGGTCAAAATTAGCACAAAATTTAGAAGGATGATTAAAAAAAAAATTCCACATTTGCTTGATAAATTATCTGAAAGAAGTTGAATTCACTATGCATGCAGAGATTTCAATAAAGCGAATTGCAACATTTCCCTGGGAGGAATTATATGCCACACTAAGGCATAGGTGATTAAAACCCAGGAAATTCATAAAGCCAAATAGAAAGTTAGCGATTACACAGCTTTATATGATCAGTTTAGTAACTTACGTTTGTGTTGGACCAAATAGACCAATGAATGTATTTTTCCCCCAGTGCCTAAGAATAAAGGGATCGGTTTCTCATAACGCAATCGCTATTTGCTGAACTGGATTTGGAACAGATCTCCCTAAGTATAAGTCTTTTATTAAAAAAGAAATCATTAAAAAAGGATCAAATAGAAACTAGAACTCTTGCAGCAAAGCGGTGTTGCCTGTGATTTCCAGGACACAAGAGATCACCCCAGTCTCCTCCTAGGTGACTCTCTGGTTTGCCAGAGCCAAAATCTTGACTGGGAATGAAACAAATGAGGGATGCAAACAACTGCTTGTGCAGAAAAGTCACTGGTGTAAGACTGTTTCCTTCAAAGTAAATAACTTTCTCAGTGGTTCATGGTTCTTCACTCCTGCAGCAAACAACTTTGAGCAATAAAAGGAAGGAATACCAAGTTGGTCTGGAATAGTATTTTCATTCCTAGGAGTGTAGAATGGACTTAGCCAAAAGAAAAAAAGACTAAATCTGTCCTGAAGGTAGGAAGAAAGTGTGCAAGTGACAAAAGCCAGTACCTCACCAGCTCTACGGCACAACATGCACACACTGCCGAGAGAGAAATCGCAGATGCGATGTGAGTCCGGCGTGCGGAAGGTGGGTTCTCAGAGCCCTCGAGGACACATCTGAACCTGAGCTTTGGTGCTGCTGAACCAAGCCATGTCTCCAGTCTGAGAAACTGCACTATATTCATTCCTATAATTAATCTTTCTCTGCATCTAACGTCCTAAGTGGTTTCTGAGGAGTTCTGGGTTGGTTCTTTTTCTCCCAAGACACACAGCTTTGCACAGCACTACGGAAAACATTCATCCAGCAACACCAGTAATTGCAATTGTGGCTCACACAACTCCCACCCTTCCAGCCTCTACCTGCCACCACACAGAGGTAAGCGATACTTCCTTGGAGGCAGCGGCTCTCCGGAGTTACAGGTGCTTCTCTTCACCCTGGCAAGGAAATCCACAGTATAGTCTCTGTGACCCAGGTAATTTTAAACTAAGTTTTTGGGTTTTAGTGAGCTCAGGAGTCCAGCTCACATTTGAGCCTAGGTCCTGTGCGTGAAGAGCCAACTGGGATCTGTAGGAGGGAGAACAAGGAAATGTAGGTGTAGGGGAACAGACCCATGGTTGGAATCACCCCTTTGTTCACCCAAGGACCAAGGGATGCTCCCCAGAGACATGAGGACACCCTGCAGTGCTTCAGTTAAAGTGTTGCTGAAGGAGGGAAACTATTTGCTTTTATCCTTTGGGTAATTGCACTGAAACGAATTATCCAAATAAACATGGAAACCAGCTAATCTCTTCACCCTGAATAAAAAAATGCCTTGCATTGCTTCTTCCCTCTGTGAAACACGACATGTGGCCGGGTCATTTGGTTTTCTGTCCAAAAACCCTGACCTCAAGTTCTGTTTTCTTAGGCACGCTTACATTTAATTAAAAGGAAACTATCAGACGTAAGAGTAACCCTCTTAGATATGCTATATCCAGTCCCAGGTTAGGCCTGTTCATGACTTCTCCATGTACAATTTCCTCCAGTATTCCACCCTAAACCAAGACCCAGTGTGATGCAACACCACTTTCAGCACAGAAGATACGGTAATGCTGGCTTGACAAGTGAAATTAATTATTGCATTCCATTAATTTTGAGTCATGCGCCCAGCCCATGGAAGCTAGGAGAACCTTGTGAAAAACAAACTCACTACATTGTACTGTAATATTATTTTTGGCCAGAGTTTCAGGCAGCCTGCTGGGGTCCTCCTGACCGGATGAGCTTTGCAGCAGTTTCTCCATGAGCATCAGTAGAGCAGCTGCTGTCTTCAGAGAGAGAAAGAGAGGCTCAGACTTCATCTGGGACTATAATAAGGACAGCAAGGGCCTCCTTGGGATTTTTAAATGTGAGAATGACCTGGGAGGGTGGTGATATTGGCTCCTGACACTTCTGAGTGTTGAGCTCCAATGACATATTTACTTGGAACTGCTAAGTGACTGCTTTGAGCATTTTCTGTGCAAAACTGAACTCCTGGAGCATGGCATCGGAATGGTTGTGGCAGTGAAGGGACTCGAATCCTAATGAAAACAAAGGGACCTCCATAAAGGCCCCGTGACAATCATGTGAGATCTGCATTGTAGCATCTGAAACCCTGCAGTAGCATCTTTCCAATTGTAAAGAGCAACGGCTTAGTGTGACTCAGAGCAGAAACACGGCCCATCCCAAATGTTGTATTAAAATTCTGAGCGTGAGTCAGCCCAGTTCCCTCTGGGGAACACAATTACTGTCAGTGAGCGTCTGCTAAACAAGGCCCCGCTCAGGGATCACGTCCATGGATCTCTCCCATGGGAACCCATACTGGAGACATTGGGGCACAGCGCTGGTCTGGCACCACGTCTGTAAGTCCATGACTCATGGTGATGGCTGTCTTGCAGTACTGACTTTATCAAACCACGGGTGCTGATGCAGATCTACCAGACTTCTGGAGAATGGGATAAAGCAGAGCTTCCCAGGCTAGTCCGCAGGCTGGCCTTGTGCTAGGACAGAAAGATGGTTGGACTCCTTCTACTTCATTAGGGACAGTGGCTAAGCACTGAGGGGTCAGAACTAAGAGATAAGGCTTTTGCACCATCACAGCAGGGAGCAGACACCATGTCCATTGCCTGAAGGCCAGGGGAACACTCCCTGTGCTTTCAAGGCTTTTCCCTAGCAGACTGATCTGCGCTAGGCCTCTGCATTAACTGACTGCACTTACTTGGGTAAACAAAGTAAATGTTTTGCCCCAGCTGTACAACAGCACACACTCAGCAGTGCTCTTGGGCCTTTCCATATGTGCCGCCGGGTTGAGGAGACACAAGCCTTGCTCCTCTCCGAGAGCCAGGACATGCAACCAGTGTCTGCCCCAAGGCCACCCAGGAGCCTCCACACTCATCTCTTCCCTATGAATGTCAACAGAGCGCTTCCCACCCCACCTCTTTCCCTTATCACCAGTTTTCCATCTCTCTCTGACAGATAATGAAGCATGTAAGTGCTGCCTCATCTCCAGTATCTGTCTGGGCCATCAAAATTTTTCCCTGCAGTGAACGGAGGTGCTTTGACACAGTTCAGGTGGTGGATGTTTGCACGCTTCAGGCCAGTGGCACGCTCTGCTTCTGCCTCTCCTCCTGAGCAGCTTTCTGCTGTCAGGCTGCTCAATTTGTGTGGGAAGAGAAACGAGGAGAGTGGCGACAGAGATAAAATTAACTGCACAGGCAATCTAAAAAGCCTTTCACTGAGCACAAGGACAAAGCGAGGAGGATTTATCAGTGGGAAGGCAGCAGTCATGAAAGACAGCAGAGTGATAAAGCTGAGGGAATGAGGATGAGCTCCATCTCCCCAGCACAGCCAGGCCTTGCTGCCCTGCTGTCAGCTCCAGGCACTTGTCACTGTCACTACTGGAGTTCCTGAAGCAGCAAGACGGGGACACTGACCTGGGGATGTGGGTGGTTTGAAGGGACCCTATTGATGTTGGTTTTCAGTTAAGAAATTTTAATTTTGTAGTATTAAAGGAGAAAAATTCTGATCTCAACAGAGTCACAGCTTGTGGAAGACTGAAACATCTTTGGTCCTGTTTCTTAATTTTTCAGTTCTCTACAATAATCTTCCTTGGAAATCACTGGTGGTTTGCGTGACTGTGGCTGCTTTTCTCTGCTTGTCCTTGGAGGAAGAAGAAACAGAAGGACAGTTCCAGAAAGAGAGCTTTCCTTCTAAGCAGCACAGCAGCTTCCCTTTGCTTTCAGTGCCCTGAAACAGGCTCTGAACTTTCAGCTTTAGAAGATGCTACATTTGCACGCTGGTTCAGACCCTCGGGAGAAGCTGAAGTACCATGGTAAAGGCAAGTCAGCGCACGCAGGCATCAACTGCACATCAGCAGGATGCACAGATAAACTCTATCTTTTGTAGACAAACTTCCCATGGCACCAGGGTGAATGATACAAAAGTCTTCCTAATTTCTTGACTTTTCAGATGAGCATCTCAAACAAAGAATTCACATCTGGCTAAGTAGAATTGCACACATTGTCTCCCATGTGGCAGCCAAGAACCCAAAGATGACAAACCCAAGCTGCATGCATGACTAGAGCCCAGCTCTTCCCATTCCTGCAATAAGCATGGATCTGGCAACAGGCAGCCCGACAGCACAGCCCTGATAGGGAATTCGAAGTCATAGTAGCTCACTCACAGTAGGGAGCAACCTAGTCTTTCAGGTGTGAAAAGAGGCGTAGTAAATATTAAGAGGCTCTGAGAATACCCATGGAAAACAAATCAGAAACATTTTGCAGAATCTCATTAAATAAAGTGAAATTTCATTTAAAATAGTTGATAGAGGTAGTTCTGCCTTTATGATATCATTTTAGTTGCATCAAAATGTTTCAGTTTGGTTAGAAAAGGCAACTTTAGCAGTCTCAGTTGGAACAGTTCTGATTTATGTTACAATTCAATCTTAGAATAGACCTTTTTCCTTTCCTTTCCTTTCCTTTCCTTTCCTTTCCTTTCCTTTCCTTTCCTTTCCTTTCCTTTCCTTTCCTTTCCTTTCCTTTCCTTTCCTTTCCTTTCCTTTCCTTTCCTTTCCTTTCCTTTCCTTTCCTTTCCTTTCCTTTCCTTTCCTTTCCTTTCCTCTCCTCTCCTCTCCTCTCCTCTCCTCTCCTCTCCTCTCCTCTCCTCTCCTCTCCTCTCCTCTCCTCTCCTCTCCTCTCCTCTCCTCTCCTCTCCTCCTCCTCTCCTCTCCTCTCCTCTCCTCTCCTCTCCTCTCCTCTCCTCTCCTCTCCTCTCCTCTCCTCTCCTCTCCTCTCCTCTCCTCTCCTCTCCTCTCCTCTCCTCTCCTCTCCTCTCCTCTCCTCTCCTCTCCTCTCCTCTCCTCTCCTCTCCTCTCCTCTCCTCTCCTCTCCTCTCCTCTCCTCTCCCCTCCCCTCCCCTCCCCTCCCCTCCCCTCCCCTCCCCTCCCCTCCCCTCCCCTCCCCTCCCCTCCCCTCCCCTCCCCTCCCCCCTCCCCTCCCCTCCCCTCCCCTCCCCCCTCCCCTCCCCTCCCCTCCCCTCCCCTCCCCTCCCCTCCCCTCCCCTCCCCTCCTCTCCTCTCCCCTCTCCTCCTCTCCCCTCTCCTCCTCTCCCCTCTCCTTCCCTTTTCCCTTCCTTTAACTGTTGAGAGAAATGTCATTTTCTGACCCAGAATTTTGGAAGCTCATGTTGTGTCCAGGGAGGAGCCAGGGCTACATTTACACTGGTAATTACAGACCTGTGACTGTCCCATCTGGGGATGGAGCAGGGTTTGTGCTGATGGATTTGGTAGACATTTCCACGCCTGTTGTGCAAACTGCTGTGGATAATAAACGTGGGGAACCACCATGATGGAGTGAGTCCCTGTTCTCTGAGGACTCCACATAAATCTCTGCAGCATCAGCAACCACCAGACAGTGTCCAGCTCTAATTAAGGCCTTGGAAGACTTTTGGGGGCATATGGTGGGATGTTTCTTAATGGTCCTTGCAGCCTCTGTCTTGGCAACCACCCACACTTGACCGCCCACTGAAGTCAGTAGGAATTTAGCTTGCAGAGGTCTTGTAAGGTCAAGGTTAATATGGATTTTGATCTATTTTGGTCCCAGGTTTTGGGATGCTGGAGTCCAGTGTGCACATAAAGGCTCTGTCATTGCCTGGGCTGTTGAGCACACATGTGTGAGGCAGCACTTCACCTCTTAAGATTCACTGTGATAATAATGCTGACTGTTGTGGGTTACAATCATATTGCACTGATGGCAATAAACCTGGATGTACTGGGACGCCAAACAGTTCTGCACCAGCCTGTGAGAAACAAATCTTAGCCTGACAGATTTTTACCAGAGGACATGTTCTTGCAGAGAAAAATGAATGGCTCTGAAATAGATGGTATGTATTGTTTAGTTTTAAAAAGGGAGACAAACATAAACCCCATTTTAAAACTTATTAGTTCAATACCATCCTTGGTGCAAAATGCCATGTTATATTCATTAGCAGGTAGTTTTCTGGGATCACTCATCCAGGGACTGGGCATTTGGTGCAAACCTTTGACTGTAACAGACTGTCTTTTAGACTTCTTCCTCATGCATATTAAGCTTGAAAACACAGCTAATAAAGGCCAGATGGCTGCAGGCTCCTTCTCACACCCATCAAATTGATGGGAACATTCTGGAAGGAGTGGATTCCGCCTGAGTCTTTGCCTTGTGCATGACATGATGATAACCACATTTCAGCCTTTGCACTGTTTGGTCCTAACTCGATTCAAATGTTTCCTGGATTTCTAGCAAATGAATGAAGTGCAGCTCAAAAGAAAATATATCCAGCCTTTATTAGAAAAGGTTGTACTCATCACGAATCATCTAAATACCTTCTTTCTGACAGCGGGGAAATCCTTTTATTGCTGAGTTTGTTTGGAAGGATTTGGAATCGTTCATTATAAAATCGCATTCATCTCTGCCAGAACATATAGAAACCAGCCAAAGTCTGGCCCCACTCAAGTCCATGGGATTTTTTAAAGTTTATTTCATTGGGATGAAGGTTTGGTATGAAATGGCAGAACTACTGGGCAGAATACTTTAATCTGCAATACGGTAGCACATCATGTCTGCTAATGCAACCCACTGAAGTGTGCTCTCCAACACTGCAAAGACCTTGCAGTTAGGTTCTGTCTGATAAGAGTAATTAAGAAGACTAATTAATGCCAACATATAATTCTCTGGAATGCTGCAGATATCACAGGTATTGCACGATTGCACAGGATATTGCACAGGATTAGATACTGTCTCTGATGGTAAATTCCTCGTGGTTAGTAATCTCATCCTTTCTGTTTAATTTTTAATAAGGAGCTGACTTCAGAATGAAGGCATTCTGTTTAAAGCTGCAAGAAAAAAGTAATTAAACCTGACAGGACTCACTTTCATGACATATACATAGGTTATCTCATGACACAGAGACCTGGTCATATTTTTCTTATAAGGAGCTGATTTATTTTCACCAAGTATCTCTACTAGAATCAGAGTTTTCCTGAGTTCTGTATTGCTTTGGTTAAGTGAGACCCGCTGCCTGTCTCTGGCTCTGAGCTCTGCAGCACTGCTGGCTGCACACCCATGTTGACATGTAATGGTTTGAACATTTGACATTTATATGTAGCTGGCATTTGTTTTGTTGCCTTCTTCTGGAACCATCTGGTTCCAGAAGAAACTCCTAAACTGATCTTGAATCATGCAACCAGCAGACAGCAAACAGATAGAGCTGTAGGACTCCGACAGCACATTTGTCACACTGCTGTGATAGCTGACACACATACTGCACTGCACTGTCTGCTCCTGTCGCTGTCATACAGACCAGCATTTTAAAACAAGGATTTGATTCTCTGCAGTGGTGGGAGTTTATGGTTTGCACTGACTCTAGCATAGCCCTGTTTAGGCTGTTAGTCCCTGAAAGCTCAGTGGGAACCAGCATGTGCAACTGCGTCCCTGCATCTGGCATATGGCAACAAGTCACCTTGCCAAGCTGAGCTACAGGGGACAGCTCCAAAGCCCAGGACGTGAGCTGTGTTCCAAACTTTGGAGGTATCAGGGGGCACATTTCAAGTCACAGCCTTTCATGTTGCTCTGTAGAATAACTGATACGTGATTGGAAAGTTTCTAGGAAAAAAGTCTGTTGCTGCGAACAAAGCAAGGTGAGCAGTTGCATTTTTCCTGGCTGTTGTTTAGTTAGGAGGACAATGGCTCCCCTGTCATTCCACTTACTTGTCCTTTCCTTTTTATTTCCAGTCCCTAAATCCCTGACACTGGTCTTGTGACACTGAAGCAAAGAGATCACTTTTCTCAATAAACAGGAGAAATGAAAAATGCAATAAGGTCAGGCTATTAAATCCTAAAAACTTTTACTCACACACTATGTAATACCAATTTAACAAGAATCTTTCTCTGTAATTAAATCCCTAAAACTCATCATATAACTAGTGCCTCCTCTTTCCAAATTAAACATTGTTTTTTCTATAATTGGATAATATTAGAGTATTACAGCAATCCAGGTTAAGTTTTCATCATTGGAGTTTGGTTTTCTTTTCAGCTTCCATAGATATGTACACAAACACGCTACACACTAATGCAAAAGAATGACTTTTACACTACAAAACTCAGCAAATAATAGTATTTGTCATGGGAGGGCATCTACCTCAAATTCTCACCTGGTTAAATATGCCAGGAAGGATAAGTATGCACTTAAGATGACTGGAAATGCTTCCTTTCAATTCCAACTCCAAGTCCCTGCAACAATGTTTTATTGGGTCTGTACCAGCCTTCTGAATCTTTAGGGGTGTGTGTCGGGGGGGTGTGGGGTGTGTGATGGAAGAGGAACCAGAGAAATAAAAAAAAGACAGGCTCTGTATGATAAGGATTTCATAGACATATAACAAGAAGCCATTTCTGCACCAGGGTTCCTTCTATGTGCATGGAGAAGACAGCAAAAGACAGGATGGATGCATGAGTAGCTATGGATGCAAAGCAGGAACAGAACTTTGTTATCAAGACTGGTCTGAACTTGACAGAGGCAGGGAGGCAGGGATTTTCAG
The DNA here is from genome assembly GCA_022605575.1 of Laterallus jamaicensis coturniculus. Lineage (NCBI taxonomy): Eukaryota > Metazoa > Chordata > Aves > Gruiformes > Rallidae > Laterallus > Laterallus jamaicensis. Next base: position 5,837,384 of record JAKCOX010000029.1, read on the forward strand.
TGCCCTTTAATGGTACTGGTTCTTCAGGGATGGCTTAAAATCTTACTCTTGAAAACTGCATCTCTGTTAGGAGTAGATAAAAAGAGAGGCATAGCAAAGAGCCGGGAAGGTGCACCCACGTCCTCTGCACTCTGTACAGCAGCACACAGGAATGTCTCTGCTGTCTGCACTGCTCCAGGGCATCTGCCTCCTTCGCTTCTTTACATCCTATATCAAAACAGCACAGGTCACAGCATTGCTGACTGATGCCCCAGATCACAAAGGAGTGAAACCCTGGGCTGTGTAAATATTCAGAGTCTCAGTGAGCTCTCCCAAGCCTACATCGTGAGGAATTACCTGTTCTGCTCTCTTATACACACTGTCTCTCCACAAGCCTGAGTCCATCTCATCAGTCATAAACAGACTTAGATAAACATAAATGGTGTCAGAAGGATTTTACAAGGAAGAAAACTGTTTGCAAGAAAAGAAAGACTGCTTCAACTGAAGGGCATTCCCAAGTTCTTTGGCTTTTAGTTTTATTTAAAACAATTGATAGATTACTTAAATTCATTTAGTGCAGCAAAAAATTCAACTGGAAAACCCTCTCTATACTGCACACATACATTGGAACAGAATACGTATTCAAAAGCCACGGGATGATTTCAATAACCAGAGTCGTTTGGTAGACTAAGCTATCTTCAGGGAAAAACATGTTTACTGTGTTAAGATTAAAAGTTCTACGTTAGTGTCTGGGATATTGTCCAGCCCACCACTGAGATGTGCAGAAGGCATTGCTTGTACTTCTGTTCAGCATGAAGAGCTATGTGCTCTCTGTATACTTAAGGCAGAGTTCTGCCTGAACTGAGACTTCACACAGCTTTATGAAAGAATAACACAGAGAAGTAGATATGCCAAGTAAATTAAGACACATTACTCAGTACCTGCTTCCATGTGAGTGTAGCTGCTAGTCTACATTGCAGCTATGCCTAAGCAACAGGAGATTCAAGCCTTGCTTTCCTAAACACCAAACCAAAGCCTCTTGCACTGCAGTTAGGTGCTGGAGCACCTAAATTTCCCTCCTCTCTACTTTTCTCTTCTTCAAGTGATGTTTAACAACTTGGCTTAGCCTTTCCCTGCAAAAAAGCACACAGCAGAGCTGCTCACACCCGTGCCTTGTGGGACTCTGTTGTTTTCCCCCTCAGACTGCATTGGGAATATACTCAGCACCAGGTATAGAGTATGTTTTTTTCCCGGCCTTTCTATTTACTGAAAACCTTAGGTGAAGCTCTCTTCACACAGAAATGCAATGAAATTACTCTCCACAGGGAAATTTTTTCCTCTTTAAAAAACAAACTGAAAGGAAGAAGCTGTATAAAACGAAGCTCTGGGAGCTATTCAGACAGGTTGAGTTTCCCATGGCTATAGCTGTCCTAGGGCTGGGGAGCTGAAAATGCATCACAAGTAAGAGCAACTAGGATAGAGGAGAATTACCCTGGCCCATTTCCCTCTGATTGCTGAAACTCAGTTGCTCACTAGGAGGAAGCCACAGAAATGGGCACATTTTATCATGTTATGTATTAGGAACCTACATAAATGGGCACTTTTTATAAGCTTTGCACTGACAACCACCACTGTCGGTGCCAATATATCTTAAAAGATGCGACAAAGCACTGGAATAAGGCATGACAGCATGGGGCTCAAGAGGGAGCCTGCTTCTGAGAGGCTAATGGCAGAAGCCACATTCAGACCATACCACAGGCTGCAATAACAATGTCTCCCAACCCCACGCTGCCCGCTGGCATGCTGGGGGGACAGAAAGGGAGCATGGCTGCAAACTTCCTTCCACAGCATGGGGCTCTCACTCATGCCATAGTGGCTCTGGCAGCAATGGCTATTGCTCAGTAACTCTCCATCGTTGATGGAGTTCAGGGATCCCCCTGCAAATGGCTGAGGTGGCTTCCAGGGGAGTGTAGCACTGGGATCCCTTGGTGGGCAGCGCTGCATGGTTGGCACTCAAGCATAAATGGTAGGAGAGGATTTCTTGCTGTTTGTTGCCATGACATGGCAGATACACTGAGGTCCTTTTCCAAACAGGATGGAACATTTCCAAGGAATTTAAATCTGGTGGAAAACCTCTCCATCCTGACTGCCCTCTCTGAGGCTGTGTGAGCAGCACACCGCAACTGGAGGGGTGTACTGGTTCTGAGGGGACTAAAGAAATGTTTAGCACGCTGCAGTGCAGGAAGGTGCTGACAGAGCTGTCTGCGCTCTGATGCCTGCTCAGTGCCCAGGACAGGGCAGCTCCTGAAGGACCAGGCTCCAGGGACAAGCCAGAAGCATGGCAGCGTGTGGGATTTTGGAGGAGCTGGGAGGGCAGAGTTGCAGCTGGAGAGAACTTCTGAGCTCAGACTGTGTGGTCTTGATGTCCCGCCGAGGCAGGTTGCTGTGGAAGTGTTGAATTATTACATGCCCATCAAACCACGACTGCCAGATCCTGAGTCCAACACTCTGCATTGCAGCCTGTCCCCAGAGGGACTGATCCTGGGATCTCTGAGCAGCAGAGCTAGGACAGCCCAGTTGCACCCAGTTCAAAAGAAAAGTGGGATACCAGTTACGAACTGGAAGATGTATCCATGTATCCCAGAGCAAGAAAGCTTTAAAAATATTTATTGCAAATTTGTGGTGATCCTTCCAGCAAAGTTATGTTACTGCAGAGTCCTTGTTATAGCCATGGAACTTTGTATCAGAAACATTTCAGTAACTTGCTGCCCAACTAATTTGTTTTATAAATTTCCCCTCCTGTATTTTAATTTCTTTTCCTAGTATTTTTCCTGGTTTTATACTGAAGGCAAAAAGGTCAGTGTCTGTTCAATCTCCAGTAACCTAATAAAATATCTATCAATGCAAACAAAGGAGAAGTAAGTTCCAGATTTTTTTTCACCATCTTTAGAAAAGGAAAGGCAGCAGTAATTTTTAGAAGGGTTTTTATGTTTGGGTTTGTTGTTTGGGGTTTTTTATTATTATTATTATTCATTTAACCCAGCCAACAAAAAAGTCATTCCTAGGTAATATTTACGGAGATATTCTACTCAAGTTCTGAACAATCTTGGAATGTTTTCAAAGGAGAAAATGAAGGAAAGTCCATCATTAGCAGGCAGTTAGAGAAATTTTCAGATTACTTTCAGTTTCTTACTTATTTTGGCACTCCATTAAAATAATTATATTTGCTGTAGTAACAGAGAGATTGATTGGACTGAAAATTTCATTGTTAGCATGTTTAACATTATATTTACCCCACTTTAGCAGCTTTTGATTCACAGTGAGGCACCGACAATAAAAAATGGAAAGTCATTTCTATGAGGAAACCTCAATTTTAGTAGCTTTAGTCTAATCGCTATAAAGGGGAACTCAGGCTTAATCTAATTTTTCTTGGGATTAGAAGATTTTTAATTATTGCCTGGAATCAAGTTTTCTAGCCTTGCGTGAAGCAACACATTAAAGCTGGGATTTTAAAAGAGCCTAAGGAATGCATCTATCATTAAAATTCAATGACACTACTGGCAGCTTAGCTCCCTGCCTCCTTTGAACATCTCAGGGTTTCCTATTAATAAAACAACTTATGTAAAATCCAGAAAAAAATATTAATTTTGACCCCCTCTGGATTCTAACTGGGCATATTGGCCAAATGCAAAGCCCTCCTCCACTCCTGCAATCCCTTCCTGCACATTTCACTTTCCTGTGAGCACCTTTCCTTAGCCCTAAGGTTTTATAATTGCAGTCCAGTGTTTCCTCCAAATAGGATATTATCAGGACCATAGCAAGGGAATTCTCTGGTCACTTCCAGAGGCAGAGAGAAATGAACTTCAGCTTCAGCCAAGGACCACAACATGGGCAATGTTTGGTTGAGAACATGGCCAGGAGGTAACACAATGTGTGTGCATGTGACAGTGAGAGTCTAGAGGACCTCAGATCATGTTTATGCTCAGGTTTTAATTGGTAATGATAATTTTACACCCTAAGTCACCTGAGTACTCTCACAGACCATCCCAAAGCCAATCCAGCACATTCCTCCCTCAGGCAGTGCCGCTGCAGATCTGAGACCAGTCCCTAAGGCTGCGCTCTGCTAGACCCTAGGAGATTTGCTTAGACAAAGCTTCTGCACGAAAAGTGGCATTTATCTTTAATTCTTTCTCCCCGAGAAGCTTCCACTGGATTCCCATTACAGACAGAAAGTTGGCAACCATTCAGATTAAACACCAGAGTGAATTTTCTTGGCTCCAAGGAAGATGTTTCTCGTGCCGAAAGCTAAATTATGTTGCTGTTTTTCCACCTGTTAATGTGTAGATTATATAATAGAGACAATTTTCAATTTATTTTTTCCTTCTTAGCATTGCAGCAATGTGGAAGATGTGATCTTCACAGCTTCTTCTTTGCCTCACAGGCTAATGCCAATGCATTTGCCAAAAAGACCCAAAACTAACATCAGAAACCACGAGGATTTTGCTTGCTGCTTACAGAGATGGTTTTGGTGGTAAATCCTAGAGAAGTTGTAGTCCAAAGCCTTTTTTTAATTATTTAGGTTTAAATCTTTGGTAATGCAAGAGCTCAAGCCTAAAATTTGGATGGTTGTGGGTAGAACTGTTGGAAATCCAGATGTGTGGGTCCCGATTTGCATGTGTTTGAGGATCCTTGATTTCAGGGCAGCCAGCCTGCAACATCTTCTGAAACTCCCCTCTCCCTGACATGGTGCAGCAGAACACTGGAAGACCAGTCCCAAGACATAATGAAAGGGCAAGTACAAGGGGCCCGAACCCCAAATCAACAGTCTTGAGCTCCAAGTTGATCATGGGCCGTGCTATAACCAGTGCCTGATTACTTCCTTTGGACTTGAGCTGCACTGTAGCAGTATGGATGTCACATTCTGAGTCCACTAACGCAGCTGGGCTTTATATTTTCAGACTGCTATTGACTCTGCAATGGCCATGTCTTGTTACTTTTTAATCTCTCCTTAAACAAAGTCATAGTTCTTACACAGTCACCTCTGAGACAGGGAGAGAAATATTTTCCTAACAATTACTGCAGTCGGCTTAGCTGGGCATTTGAAAGTAACAGACATTTAAAAATATACAATAACAGTAATCTTTAAAAATACTTTATTTTAAAAATATTATTTGGGGGGGGAAAGTCCTTGCTCCCTTTATTCATCGGGAAATGCCACACAATTATCTTTATTTTCTTACTGTTTGTGGGATGAATTGAAAATCGCTGGTTTAGATGAATTTACCTAGCAGCAATTAACATTTAATTTCCTTTAAAAACACAGAAACAAGATTAAAATGCCCATAAGGGGGTCATTCCTCCTTGATTAAAGTTTTCTAGAAGAGACCAAAAAAAGTTGATGTTCAAGGCATTAATAAAGAAATAAGAGAATGAAAATTTATGGTTGGTATTTCAGAAGTGAATTCAGAAGTGGCTCAGAAACTGTTTTACCTTATTTTTATTATCAGAGGAATAAGTGTCTCGCAGAGGGGGAGCAGAGCCCCCCAAAGCAAATAGCAGATGTTGAACTCGGTGGGTCTCGGATGGGGGCATGGCCAGAAAGATGAACCAATACCCCTAAAGAAGGGATGCAAACAGGGCAAACTGTGTGATTCAAATTGTAGTGTCACTTATGATGACCTCTATTAGCATATTCGTTACCGCTACGATTACCTGACACTAACCTCCTCATGACCCTGCAAGTCCTTGTCTTGGAGTTGCCTAGAAAAGGTAAATATTTCTGTGCATGCTAGAAAAATATTGGCTCAAAGGCTCAGCAGGAAGATTTATGAAGGCCATTATATTCTGCTGTCCTTTATTTAGAACTCTTACAGACACAAATAAAAAGAAACAATCCTGTAAAAATTCCAGAAGGAAATATGTCACTACTGAGCATAAAGATGCATTAAATAAGGTGGCAGTGCCAGGATAAGAATGGTATTTTTCAAGGGAGTGTACGGGTACACACCCAGCAACATGTATTTATTTAACAAGAAATATGAATTTTACACCTTCATAGTGACCTAGCTAAGAGGATTAAGCAGCGTTTACATTCTCCAAGCTTAAAAAGATCTTCAGGAGTGGCTGTGTGCTCACACCAGCATCGTGCATGCCAGGAAATGCTGATCTCTACGCACCCCAGTTTGTGCACAGACACTTAGTGGGACATCCAGGGAGCAAACACAAGAGTGTGGCTGAAAGCACGATGCTTTTTCTGCTTGAGGGACTTGTGGTAGAGGATTGCTGGTGGTTTCCTTGTGAAGAATATTGACCTCTCTGCTTAATAGATTGCTGATACCAACGTTTGTTTTCAGGTCATGCCTTTAGATCGTGCACCTTAAATCACCATGGTTTTTACAAACTAAAGCAGAGAAACGCTTTTTCTGTCACCCATGTTGTTGCAATGTTTTTTGCAACCAAAGATAATGTTGATCACATTATGTCTTGTACACATGGGCAGAAAGCATGGGGCTTGAACGGCAATCTTTTCTATACCACACAGTAAGCACATCCAGGCTGCTTTGATTCCTTTACTCAACAGCAAATGGATCTATGTTTTAGACCTGCCCAGAAATGTAGAGGTACACAGCTCATCTTTAAACCTTTTCTCCTCTGTTGAACTCCTGCACAGCTCTCTGCATTTAGAACTGGGACCTCTGTGTACACAGCAACTGTGCAGTGGACACATAAACATGCAGGAGGATAAACACGCGGACAGAAGCATGACGTTTTTATTGCATTTTGAATCCTTGCAGATTTTCTGAATGATTTGGAATCTGGTCCACAAAAAATACTGTTCCAGATTGTCCAAAATACACATGTAGTTGAATAATAAGTTAATGTGGCCAATTATGACTTGTGAGTAGATTGGGTAAAAGTTGGCGTATTTCTTCCAGCATATGGTGTACTTGTTTCAAACTTTCAACTTGTTTGAAAGGAAAAATGACCCAAGATCCACATAAGTAACTGTCCCACAGTTTTTCCTGTCTGTCTATTTTGTCTATTTTCCCCACTAGCAACCAATCCAAGAAACTATTGAAGGCTAAAGGCTGATGTAACTTCTTTTTTAGGGCAGTGATTTCAACAACAGCAACTGTGTATAAGGGGGGTTGGCTTTTTTTTTTTTTTAAAAAAAAAAAACACAAAAAACTAGGGGAGAAGAGCAAACAGCTAGAAAAACAAAAATGTAAAGTGCTTATGCAAAAATCTGTCATGGACATCTGGACCACCCTTGTCCAGCTCAGGAAATGTAACACCAGCCATGCCTTTAAGTGAAAAGAATCAATTGCACTTTCCGTTTTCAGAGGATCAAAGGTCCCTCTCACAGCTCTGCATTTCAGGCTGGGCAGTAACTGGCAGAGCTGGGGTCTTGGTGTGGGTCTCTGTCTCCCCTCTGTCCTGCAGCACATCTGTAGCTGCGGGCTCACAAGGTGTTCCCAGAATTCTTGTCGCCATGGCTTCCTAGCATCCATGCAGTCAGGAGGCTGTGTACCGTGATGCTGCCATGGTGATGCAGAAGCAGGGAAAGGCTGGCACTGAAAGCCACATGGGTCACCTCCTTCTGTGAAAGCTTGACTCGTGAGTCCAACCACATCACTGTTTACAGCACACATCCATCTCACTGAGATACTGGGGTTTAAATCTCACTAAATGTGGATTATCTCTGCCATACCCCTAAAGTTTTGGGATACGCGAGTACAGAGCTCAGATTTATAATCATCTTATTTTTGGAATACCTAAACAGTCACTGATGTGACACACTGTGTTGGTTCCAAAGGACTGGTATAACTAAACAGAGACACAGTTTGATTTAAGATTAGATACTTTTGTAAAAACAAAGCTTTACAGAATACAAAATGAGAATAAATTTTGCCATATTTATAGTTCAAATACTAAAGAAATCTTTCTCCCCAGCACTACAGGCTCTAGACATCTGTTTTTCATGCTTAAAATACAAATGCTGTAACAGCAAACTGGTTCACAACTGCAGGAATTGAAGCTGTCTAGAAACAAGAATAAAAAGGACTTGTCCACCACAAAAAGCAGAAGGAAAAAGTGTCTTGCAATTAGTGGTGGAAAATAAAATTAGCTTTTCAAAATTATTATACCCATATGTAAGATGGACTCCCTAACCACTGAAGGCACAGGCAAAACACAGTCTGGAGTACTCTTCACACACTGATCCCTAAATAGATGGGAACGACTGGGACTTTTTGGGTCATAAGGCTCACAGCTATCCCATACAACCACCTCAGAAAATACCAAGAGAGGGTTTTGTGTGTGTGTGTGTCTCATTCCCCTAGCATAAGGCTGTGCATCCCGTTAAAAAGCAGTTCTAGTCCATCACCTGTCCAAGGTCTCCCCCATCTTCTCCTGGGTCTATTATTTTTATAATGAACTCTCTGCTGTCTTAATCCTCGTAAGAGTCATTGATTCATGATTTCAGATGTAACATGGACAACATGAAAAGAATAATCTATATAAAATTCATACAGTCAAATTCACTGGCTAACCCAGACAATGCTCCTTTAAGTTTAAAGCCTCCATTGTGCTAAATACCCAGATGGCAACAATCTCTTCTAGAGGCTATTGAGTGCAGGAAGGACATGTTTTTAGCAATTAGAAAAATAGTAGTACAGTTACACATGGCAATATTTAGCAGAGTTTGTTTGGTTAATAGGTCAGCAGTTTGGGACAGTTGGTAGTTGTTACGGGGCAGCAAGGAAGGTTTGTGCAAGGAGATGCACTGGCAAGCGTAAGGGACAGCCAGGTGCCCATGTCCTAAATAACCCAAGGCACTCAAAAGATACCCTTTATTTTACTGTCTCCTTCTACCTTTAAAAAAAACCCACTTAGCAACAGGTATAACAGTGGCAGAGAAAGTGCACACATATGAACTAGAAAAAAATCCATGTGGTGGAACAATGTTTTGGGCACATAAGGATATTACACGTGTAAGGCTCGAACTGCAGTTCATATCCATAAATAACTTTCGGGTAGAGCAAGAATTAAGTAAGTGATTAAGTGCTTTCCTGATTAGGGAACCAGCTGTTATTTGCAGACTCCTTTGAAGATTATTCTCATGCTCTGCAGGAATATACCATGCTAGGGGCTGGCCCTGAGCCGTGAGCAGGTGCATACTGACACTGCTTCTAGGGTAGACATGTCTGCTGCAACGATTTCCAATGCGTTCCTCACAGTAGCATGAATTTGACTGGTGGCCTTTGTAATTTATCTTTGCTGGTATCATTATGTGCCTTGAGAACATTTATCTTCCTAAATGTAAAGAGTAAATGATTGGTTTAATGAGGAGAAAACAAGCCTTATTATAAAAGCCCTGGGCTAGGGACCACAGGAAGGCTTGGATTTTTAACACACTCCCATCTGTTTTAACAGCTGGTTATGGTTACTATAGTCCCTGAACAAAGAAACAGTTATTTTACCTTTCTTTAGTGATGGCCTGAGTTCCCTCTTCTTTCCTCTCTCTTTGCAGAATGGCAGAGGCCACACTTGGAGCCACAGAGCTGAGCAGTCAGCCAGATCTGAGCAGATTTCTGAGCTCAGAGGTGCAATCGGCACTCCTCACATTGAGACTGTAGACTGAAAACTGGATTACATATAAGGATGCAAAAAGGGGATCATATCCAATCCAAATAATCCATACCTTGATCTCAGTGGTGGTTTCCAGTCTTTTAGGATTCATGGACCCCCATGAAGCCACTGTCAATAGACCTGCTTTCCATGGTTGTTTCTTGTGGACCCCTAGAATTAGCTCACAGTCACGACGAGGGCCACAGAAAACACACATAAAATCACACATCGAAGGCATTTATAAGACACTATCACCTAAATTCCTGCAGTCTCAGTGACTGAATGCTAATAAATATTGCTGAAGTTTTATTACTCTCCAGGCAACCAGATGAGATGTATCATTATGCTTGCTTGTTGTTTCTAAGCCACATGCTGCCCTGAAGAAACCAATCTGGGTACAGACTACGTCTTTATCTATTGCAGCTTCTCCTCTAGCAAAAGTCAGAGCTAGTGGTGATTTTGAAATTCATAAGAATAAAAGAAATTTCTTCGCAGATTGTTATTCTTCTGCCTTCCTGGGTATGGGCAGAGAAAGAAGAGAACAGGACCTCCCACTAATGTGAAAAAGCTAAAGCCTAGAGAGGAGTAAAATGAGACTTTCATGAGGAATCAGGGCGTCGGAGGTGTCAAGTGTTGGAGTATGACTGTCCCAGCTCTCATGCCACTAGAAGGGAGAATGGAAATTAATGCTGGGCTGCTGGGATTGCGAAGGAAGCAGCATAACCACAGAATCAGCACCAATTTTTTTGAATACAGGCCCAGTTTTTGCTTTGGAACAAGAACTTGGACTCACATGAATTGTGTGAGGGCTTGGCCTTGAAAAATCAATGGGTGCTCAGTATCTGGCAGGATCAAGTCCGTGGTGAACGAGAAACTTGGCCCCAGTGTGAAACAACACTTCTTCTGCTTTCCAACCCCATGGTGTAACCACCAGACCACAGACGTCTTTCCCACTTTTTGCTGTTAAGAAGGAAGCGTCAGTTTTCAGGCTTGGAGAAATGTGGTGAACTGAGGGCAGGAAGGATCTGTCATTCATAAGAAAACGTGGGCTAGAGTTTCAAGATCTATTTAAATTTTAAATTTCCTTAATGCTGATAGAGTCCGGGGGCAGAAGAAGGTTCCGTCGCCTGTGGCTCTCACTGCAGCACGCAGCAAGATCTCTCCTCCAGCTGCCTTTTAAAGTGCCTGTAAAAACTAATGACACACTTAATTCCTTCACACTTTGGAAAACAGTGGCACCTTGCGCAAGATAGAAAGCTGGCTCATTTTTGATTCTTTCTTCTCCCAACCTTAAAAGGGACCTTGAATTAATGCGCATTCCTGATGAGCACGATGATATAAATCACAGCAAGCTTCTTTCATGTTGAGATGTGAAGCCAGCGCTGCACAGTGCCCTGCAGCGCACATAATCTCAACAACTTGCAGTGCAGTGAAAGCAAACAAAGTTGCTTCTGGTGTAATGTGCTACACAAACTGTTGCAATTATCTCCAGGGATGTGGGAGCTTTATCTGATTCAAACTTTGCTCTCAGACATTATAAAGTTAATTGTAAAACGTGCCAAGGGGGAGGCAAGGAGAAACCTTGTTAACCTTTTCTTTCTGTGGTTTCCCCCCCCTCCTTGCATTTACATTGGCCTTGAAGAACTGGGACATTTTGCAGATGGTTTAGGGCCTATAAATTCTTATTTAAATCATCACGAGCCAAGTATAACAGGTAGCAGTCCAGACTTCTCTAGAAAGGACAAACCCCAGCTAAGCATGTAAATAATACTCCAGTGCTTTTTAGCATATAAATACATACACTGAGCCAGGTACCCTGGAAGTTTATTCATATTTTCCCATTGTTACTCTGCAAAGTGCTCTGGATATGACTCTGCAACATTTTGGGGTTTTTTAAATGCTATTTCTCAGTGCAGGGCTCAAAGTGACAGGCTAAAGGAAGGTGGTATTTCCTTCGCTGCTCCACTGTCAGAAGGTGCTTGTCTCGCGTGGCTGGTTAAAGTCAACCCAAACACTATCCATCTCTGCCTGTATCCACCGGCAGCCTCAAACTGCAGAGTCCAAATAGGCTGTTGCCAATCACTAAAAAGCAAGAGGAAATTCCTGGCTTGAGACCAGGTTGGCGCAGGGAATGAGAGGCGATCGAGGAGGGCAATGTTTTGTTTTCTTTGCTAATGGTGAAGAGTGGCAATAATGCAGCATGCTGCACAGCAGGGAAGTATTGTTCTGTGCTGAAAGGAGAGAAACAGGGTACTGGTTACAGCAGGTTGCAGCTGGGAGATGTCCTGAGGCAGGCACTGATGATACCATTTACTTGGTTGAGCAAAATATCATCATCCCTGGTCGTAGTGTCCATATGGGGAAGATAATGCTATTGTCCTTTGGCCATGTTATGAGAATTAATGAATAAAGGTTCTGTAAATTGGATTTCTGATGAAGAATCTTCTTTATGTATTAACTGGTTTTATTTAAGAGTGACAGAAATAGAATTCACACTTTTATATATATTTCTCTGAGAAATTCAAGAATCCTTTACAGGTTTGTTTATTTTTTATAACTTCTTAGTATCTTTTTTCTGTCCCCACATGCCAACTCTGCATCATGGTCCATCTGTTGGTGAGTCAGAGAGTGTTAAATGTATATAGCTCCCTCCAGAGTTTCCCAGGGAAATTCAGTGAGGTTCTTGCCTTGAGGGATGCCTAACTCTTCTCCCACAAGTCCCCCAAACCAGGGATTTATTATTCAATTCCATCTAGACTTGGCTGAGACTTGACAAAAGGCATAGACTGGAAGTCATTCATAGGCACCGAGAAAGACGCTGGCTCTGCCTTTAAACTCCATCCTGATGCAGAATGACACTTTACAGGTGACCATCCATAGATGTTGAAACTACCTGGGTGGAAAGAGAGCCTGAATGTTAAAAAAGATATTTTTTAATGTTGAACTTTCACTAAAAATTCTGCAGTAGTCTTGTTCCCAAGCATACAGGCTATCCTAGAAAGCTGTTAAGGCATACTAATTCCCATAGCCCCGTAAAATACACCCCCAAAACTGAAATGGAGTGCAAGTGCTTCTGCAGGGCAAACATTTGCTGTAAATGCACACACTCTGCACTTTCAGATCACCCAGTATTTTCAGCTTTGCAAATGTTATATCCCTTGGTATTACCTCTTCAAGACTGAACTTCAGAAGCAGAGCTGCTACAGCATATGGACACAGCATTGGGGAACCCAAGTACCTCATCAGAGGATCCCTTTCTTCAGACAAACAGTATTTTCAGAGCTGTTGGCTTATTAATCTTTGGTTTCCTGGCCTGCTGCCTTCATGTGTGGTTGCCTATCCTTGCTAGTCTGGCAAGGGGAAGAGAAAATATTTGGCCTTCAGGGGCTAGGCAACTCATTGCCCTGTATTGCTGTCAAGAGTGCACAATTCTGAGTTCAAATATTCTGTACCTGTTTTGCACAGGAATGAATATTACACAAGGTGCCAGGCAAGTGAAGCATAGCTAATGCAAAAACACCTTGGTCGAGTTCCCAGTTACCCTGCAGCTGTGTTAGTATTTACAGCACCGTGAGTAAAGTGCTCCTGAATCAGGATGGGAACAACTTATATTCACTTTGAATTTATAAATCAGGCCACAGAGTTCTGCTGGAATTACAGGTTATTTGCAATTATTTGTCTCCTTTGACATGCTTTGCCCAGCAGGTAGGCTGTAATTATTTAATAATAAAAATTATAGGCATTTTTATATTACTGGTCCTCTGCAGGAGCTGAAGATTACCCAGCAATTTTTACTCGAGTTGAGAATTTAAGCCTGATGTCCTGGCAGAACTCCAGGTTGGAAGACTCGATCGCCTATCTAAATCCTCCCGGTATTTCTAACAGGCTGTGGCACTCTTCTCATCCTCCCTGGGGCGGCGTGCTGCGAAACAGCTGCATTGCTATGCTCGAGCAGCTCTGCAACACAATGGTGGCAAGAGGAATTCTTCCAAAGAAAAAGTGCTTATAACTTGGTTACTTTGATAAGGTCCCTTGGGAGTCGCAGGGATGAAAGAGACCATATGAAGGAAATCTATTGCTATGCCCTGAGAGTCTGATATGTGATAAAAGCTCATTATAGTTTACATATGATTATTAAAATTTTCAAACACCTGCATAAAAATACTCTGAAACTGCTTTGGTTTTACTCTCTCCCTCAAAAAAAATGCTCTCAAAACTCTCAAAAGAAATGAAAATTAGCATTAGATGCTAGAAGTGTCATACAAGAAGTGAATTGTCAAAACCTGTGTTTGTTACCAGCAGATTACCTGTCCCATCATTTTTCTGGTTCACTGGATGGGGTCTGGAAAAAGTATGTCCTGTTTTGTAAGGGTAACTTATTGCAAAATAATTTCTTTCTCTCTAGCATCATTAGAAAGGATAACATTTTTTTGCCTATGCGTGTGTTAGATAATTTATGTATTTGTAAATATAATAAAACTACAGTGGTTTGGACATTTACCGAGAATGACTGGTTTGGGGAATTTGAGAAACAAAAAGAGATAAAAACATCAGCTAGAAAAAGGAGTGTCTGCATTACAAATGGACTTTGTTATTTTTATCTTGGCAAGTATCATCAAACTTTAATTCTTTATGCACCCATGACAGTTAAGTTTGTCCCACATCGCATTAAAGATGTTCTATGTTATTTTTTGACAAAGTAATAAACCCACTGCAGTGAGACCTCACCCCAGCGCACTGAGGCCTCTGCTCAGCAAATGTGTGACTGCAGAATCAGGCTCTACTTCTTCTCGTTGCAATCAACAGTTTTACTGCTGAGAACTTGGAGACTAGCTTTTTTTGCCCTCAAGTTTCCTTTCAGCCTGTGCAACAGCCAGTTTCACTGGGAAAAGGGAGTTCGCAGGGTTCTGCTGGGTGGATACTTTGATTTTGTTTTCTTTGCCCATTTGCAGAAAAATGGAACTTAGTTTTTCAGTCTGGAAAAATGCAATAAACTTGTAGTTCCAGTATTGGCATGAGTGTTAGGCTGTCAGAGCAACAGCAACTCAGCCTCTTCCCCTCACTGTTCCCAAGAGCCCACACATTATCGCACCCATGTCGCTTTACAGTGTGTTTGATGGGCAGCGAGCAAACTGGTTCATTACTAATCATCAGTATGGACAAACAGAAGCTTTGTTTTGTCCTAGACACGTCTTAAGTTCAGAATTGTGCTTAGCTTTCTGCCAAGAGGTGGTTATAAGCCCTTTATCAGTTGCGGCTCTGTCCCCTGGGCCTCGTCTGGAGAGGGAGCGGCGTGCCATGAGCACAAGGGCCCTGGGCACTTCAACTCACCTTCGAAGGGCCCTGTGTTTTTCCAGTGTGGGATATTGAGAGGTTTTTAAGGACTCTTTAGGGGACACGCTGACCCCAGCAGCCGAGGGGGAAGACGAAGGAGGGTTGTAGGCTCTGAGGGAGCTGTGGCCTATGGAGGGCAGGAGGGCCTGGTGGGGATCTTCCTTTCTCAGCATCGAACAGAGGAGAGCCGGCCCGAAGCCCTGCAGCGGCTTCTGGGGTGTCAGGGAAGCCGGGTGAGCCCCACCGCCGCGGGTGGGGGTGACACCCGCCTTGGCCCGCAGCGGGGGCCCCTGAAGCACAGAGGGGCCCACCACAGTCATGGCGCTCATGGCGCTCCCATGGCCAGACCGCCGGTCGGGTCCGGCCCCTGAGGAGAAGAGCCAGATCCTGAGAGGAAAGGGCCGGTTCCCGCGGCGGGAGCGCCGGCCCCGGTCGGCCGGCGGGGCAGCCCTCCTCCTCCTCCCCCGCGAGTGCGATGCGCGGCCGCATGTGGGGCGCAGGCGGCGGAGTCTCCACCTCTTCTGGCAACTTGAACCTGTGGCTGCCAAGCTCCATTAAAGCTATCAGCAGTCGGGGGGACGCGCTCCGCAGCGAAGGCGGGCTGGGTTGTGGTGTTGGTTATTTTTTTTTTTTTTAATTTTAAGTATATATTTCATTTTTTTTCCCCCTTTGCAAGGCTTGGGACTGAGCGCAGGGATTGCTCCGGAGCCTGCCCCGCCGCGCTCAGCCTCCCGCCGCCGGGCTAACCCAGGGTCCCGCCGCCGCGGGCACCAGAGCGCCGAGGGCGGCCCATGGCTGCGCCGCCGGGCGCCGCGCCCCGCTGAGCTCCGCGGGCACCGGCGGCGATCGTACCTCTCCTGCCGCCGGTTGGGCGAGGAAACAGCTGCTACCATGGTCCGGTGCTGGTGGCTCGCCGGGCTGCTCGTAGGTAGGTGGCACCGGCGGCCGATGCCGTTCCGGGGCGGGTTGGAGAGGAGGGGGAAACGGGTGCCGGAGCCGGGGACGTCCCTTGGGGGTGCTCCCCGCCACCTCCCGCTTCCCTCGGGCGCTGTGAAGGCAGGGGATCGCAGGGAGCGTGCAAGGAATTAGGGTGCAAGGGGACTGTATGGAGGGTACCAAGAAATAGCAAGGAGCGCGTGAGAGGTGTGCAAGGAGGGTGCACGGAGAGGGCAACGAAATGGCAAGGGGGATGCGGAAAAGCTGCAAGGGGAGCGCAAAGAGAGCGCAGAGAAAAGGCGAAGAGTGTGCAGTAGGACCGCAAAGAGCGTGCGAAGAGGGTGCCAGAAGATTGCAGGAGGGCGCAAGGAAGTTGCGAGGCGGATCTCCGCGGGGCCGGCTCTGGGACGGGGGTCCCCGGGGGTGTCCCTGCCGCTCCGGGTCGTGCTGCTAGTGGGGCTGGAGGCACCTGGCGCCCGGGGCTCAGCTCGCTTGCCCCTGCCCGGCTGTCCCTTCGGATGCCCGTCCGGCCCGCGGAGCGTTTCTTTGCCCTGCGCACCCGGAGCGTTGGCGGAGGAGCCGGGGCAGCGTCCCCGGGCGTGCTCCGCGCTGCCCTACGGCGGTTTCCCTGGGGAAGGCACGGGCGGGGGGAGCCCCGGGCGGGGGGAGCCCCGGAGGGAGCCCGGAGCCCTGGGGATACTGCCGAGGTGTGGGGCCGGAGGGGGGGACACGCGGACACAGCCTCACTGCCGAGGGACTTCGTGAAGCCACCCCCGTCCCCGCTGTGAGCGGCGGGTGCAGATGCCAGAAGGGCTGGAGGTCCGGTGCTTGAGCTACCCAGGGCGGTGCTGGGCTGGGGTTCAGCCTCTGCCTCCCAGTTGAAGGTCCCAAAGTGGTGGGGGTCGCAGCTCCTCTTTGACCCTCCCCGAAACCCTGTTGGACTTCTGTGCCCAGTTTGCTCCTGTCCAGAGCTCAGGGCATAGTGAGTGCTTGAGCCGAGCTTAGATCCAGGAAAGTCTCCAAGCTAATTCTCTGTGGTATTTCACTGGGGAGCTGTCTCAGGGAGGACCCAGCACCTGCCCCAGCAGCAGACCACAAGTAGTCTGCTCCAGGGACTTGCCACCGGGCCCCAGCTGTGCAGACAGACCCTCAGAGCAGCACAGGCTGCATCTTTGCCGACTCCCTTTCAGAAAGGCATCTTTCAACCCCACAGCTCTTGGAGCAGTTTCAGAAAGAAAAAGTTCTGGCTTAAGAGACCATATGGGAGAACAAAGACAACTGGGCTGTGAAAAAAGGCAAAATTATTTCTGTTTATGACAAGGAGCAGAGCCTGAGGGAGGCTCCTCCATCCTTGGACAGAGTATTTTCCTAGGAAATGCAAAGGAGACCTTTGGTTGAGACTGCCTGAACAGAAGGCATAGGTGGAAGGAGGGGTGGAAGGGTGCCCTTGAGGCCCCCACACAGTCTGGACACTGGAAATCCAGACACCTGGGTTTCCTGCTACTCACTTTCTTTCTACTACTTAGTTTACTCATCTGAGGGTTGGGGCAGCAGATCCCACACTGCCTGCCTCTCCAGTGCCGGGCTTACTTTAGTGATCATTGCTTAAAGATCATGTAGTGACAGCTATCGGACACTATTTGCATTGAGTATAAAGGATCAGTCTCAGAAAGAAACATCTCAGCATGGTACTTCTATAGGGTTACTTTTCTATTCTACCTGCGAGGGGTCTTTGCCCTATCTTGTTCCCCAAAGATGAGGCTTAACAGGTTAAGAACTATGTATTCTCTGTTTTTTAGCTCAGGTTGTTATGCTCAGGGATCTGTTACGCTTCATTATGTAAGATTACTCACTGAAGTCTAATTAGAATACTTCTTTCTTAAATCCTCATACAATTTATCCCAGTCCAATCTAATTTAAAGCCTTTGCTTCTTCCATCTGATGTCAGTGAGAGAATTTCTATTGATTTCAGTAAGAACAGAAGCTGGACATGTATTTAAATAGCATAGTCAGATCCAGAACTCATTAAAATCAAAGCAAGGTTTGCCAGAGACTTCATGGTGAGCAAGACCAGCATTCTGCATAACGCTGAACATTAGCATGAGCAGGACACCAGTGCATAATTAGTTGCAAAAGCACTTTTGTTGGGCACCTGGATCTGAGTTTGGAGTCTCCTCCAGAGAAGAATTGCTGATTCCTGGAAATGTCCCCAGAGACTTGCTGAGTTTTACCTAGAGCTTTCGTTAAAGTCTTCACATTCCAATAACACCACAGAACTCATGTGTAGCTTTTCCTACGTGGTTTTAACATAAAATATCTATTCTTGCTTTCAATGTTTAAGTTTGCAAATTACAGTGTTGAGGTAAGAGAAGATCAGCAGTTGCATTTGGTCATGAGATTAGGAAGAGAATCCCATAAATGACAGCAGTGCATTCGGTACAGGTATGTGTGTGTATTTACACAGGCATACATGGGTACTTACTATTGAATTAACATCATGGCCTTTTCTTCAAATAGTTGTTTGGGCAATGTTTACTTAGCTAATTCATTTGTACCAAGTTGGTGGGTTTTATTCTTCATTTCTCAAGCTGGTAAAAAAAAAATTTAATAAATACATAAATTATGCTAGGTTGTGTGGTGTGAGTCTGTTTGTTCTTTTGATAATTATAGGTTAGTCATGTTTCAAAGTATATGGATATAGATAAAAACAGGGCTGAGACGTAAAAAAAGCACAAGTGAAAAAAAAAACGTCGTGTGGTTTCTATATTTTCCCCACAAGCACAAATTGTTGAGTAAGGAGATTTTCAAAAGCCAGAAATTGCTGTGAAGAAAACCAAAGCTGGAATCCAATGCTAGAGGAGGCTGCATCTGGCAGAACAAAGTTTGGAAAGAGATTTTGCTTTCAATGGGATCCTGTGTTTCCCCACAACACAGCATATGTCATCTATAAAGACAGCGCTTTCATGGATGAGATACAATCATTGCTAAAATCAACCTCAAAATTAGGAAGCACCTATACAGTGCTGTTACACAATTCCTTTGCTTTTCTTATTTGCCAAGGGAGATAAGGCTATGAAAAAAAAAAAAAGAGAACACCTAACTTCATGATTTTAAGATGGTGCATCTGAGATATAATTATACCAAGAACCTGGCAGTGAGAATGTGAGAATTCTGAAGTGTAACCCTTCTTCTGTAGGCTAAGAGTGCTGCCAGGAACTGATAATGTGATTCACAGAACAGCTCCTCTCTCTCTAGTTTAAATTGTGTAAGAGGTTAGTAATCTGCAATCTGCGGGCTATTTTTCTTTAAGGGGTTAAGAGGTCTCATGCTCTAAAATGCAAAACTAGGAAAGTTCTGTTTCTGTGTATTAGGAAAGAAACTCGGGTGTCTATTTGAAATGCCAGAGTGTTGCATGATAAGAGGGTTGATATCCATCATTATTTTTGGGTTAGCAGGGTGATGGTATGATAGTCATGTCTTTCATACTGATGTTTTCTCATTTTCAGTGAATAGTTTATTAAATCATCATGGTTTGAATTCAGCTGAAACTGGGAATGCTGCAGTGAAGCTCAGCTGCTGTGGCCCTGTTAGCTAGACATTTGGACCAGTGCAACCACGACTCTTGACTTAAAATTGGTGTGATGGCACATAAATCAACAGGAGAGGTCTCACTACTGAGTGTTTGAAGACATTTGCCTCAGTTCAGATTTTAAAATAATGCTTTAAACTTGACTGTACCAGTTCGGTCCATCACTGAGAAAAGTCCCCCATGGTTTCTGCTGGGTAAATAAGAAACACTGACAAAAGTGTGACATTTTGGCCTTGTCTGACTCAGAGACAGAGGTCTTTGGAAGCAGGTTTTCACCCCATACTCAGAAATCAATATATACACCCAGCTCCCCACCGAGACAATTGGATTCACCTCATTCGCACTCTTAACTAAATCCACAAATGCTGGATGCTGGCAGGTTATGGCTTTTCAGTGTCTCTTCTCCCCTGTTGATACAAAAATACAGTGACATTTATTTTTCAAGCTTTTCAGAGAAGCTTTTTCAGAGGAAAAAGTCATTTTTCGAAGTTAGACTCCCTGGAAGAGACGGATGAAAATATAAATGACAGCAAAGTTTTGCTGCAGAAAGGCTCTTAAGTTCTGTTAGTTTTGAGTAGCACGAGTCCCGTTATTAGATTATGCAGCGTGTAGGTTGAACGTCAGCTTTGATTTTAGCATCTGTCGGCAGTGTTTAAGAGAACTGGAACACATCAAAACTTGGCTAATGTTGACAGGCAAAACAGTAGACTGAAATTTCAGGCTATCTAGAAACCACACCCAGACCCCAAAACACATGTTAGAAGTAACTTTAATTCTGTGCTTCAGCTGAACAAGTAACCTTTTTCTGTGGTCACTTGTGATCCTAAGTTAAACACCCTGTGCTTATTTCTGGTGTGGGCTATGTATCAGTTTACCACCTTTCTGCAGAGCTTTTGTCCTGAGGATCCCCTCCACTATGACTGCTTTGGAATGCCCTTCTCATCCTCAGCATCACAGGAGCCAAGTAGCTTCCGATTATTAGATCCCATTAGATCCTGTTTTTATTACTCTAAACAGCATCCTTGCAGCAACGCCAAGAATCCTGTTGTGTTAGGTGCTGGATAAGTAGAGAACAAAAGGATCGTTCGTGCTTTAGTGGGTTTATAGTCTCATTTCCTGGATTTAAGATTTTCAACAGTGAGTACTTGACATTGTAGGGACTTACTGGTATTCCCAACTGTGTCCAGCAGTTCAGTACTGATTGCAGTCCCTGATGTCGTTACGTATGTGTCCTTGTGCATCTGTCCCATACTTCTAGTCCCATGGAGACCAGGCAGCAATTTTGATGAGCAGGATGGCAAACAATGTGCTTACACAGGAGAGCAGCTGTCTCCCGTGGGAGCAGGGAACTGGGACGGCTCCATGGCAGTGGGAGAGTGAAAGGCCACTCAGAGTATCCTGCCAACTCCCTGCCAAGAGCGGGTTATTCCCTGCTGTACTAATGCTTTGTTCAGTCCCTCAAAATCCTGCCAAGCAAGTGGCCTACTAGATTGTGCCTCAAGAAGTTCACCCTGATATACAAGCCACATTTTTTCCTCTCTTCATTCACTCCCAACAGAACCTCTTTATGCACTGCAAGGAATTCCTCCCCTTCCTTGGTGTTTATGCTTTGTGAATATTTATAGGCTGTTATCATGTCCATCTTGGCCCAGCCGTCTCTCGGCCAGGCTACATGTACTCTGCTCTTTTAATCTCGCTTCGTAACTCAATCCCTCCCACCCCCTAATCATTTTTTGTTGTTTCTACTCTCAACTCCTGCCAGTTCCAGTTGCTCATTTTGCTTTGGGTAAACACTATCTTTATGTTAATATCATGTGGTGGGTGGTCCTCTCTGCGCTCGTGGTCCATGTGAGTGGTTTAGATGTTTGAAATGAGGTTGGCCAAGCCATGGCCTGATTACTGGTTCCGCTCTTCAAAGCACTCTGGGAAAGAAATATGCTTAGCCATCACTATAAAAATGGCCACAATAGCCACTAATAAAGTGTCTGTGCGGGGGTTCAGGGGAGTTGCCAAAACTGCATGGGAGCTCTGTGCATTCAAAGTGATGGTGTGCCATTAACTTTCAAACCATGTGCTGTATTTTCTAATGAGTTTCTATCTCATCTAAGTTGAGGAAGGTAGAGGTAATATTCCCCATTTGGTAAAAATATGAATTCCAGTTATAATACGATTGCATCCCCGGGGAACAAGCACAAGCTTTGCTTTTGTTTTTGAAAATTAAATGCTTTCCCTCATGTGTTCTCACCAATCTCTTACTGTCTAGGTACCCAGGAGGTCAGAGATCATCGCACTATGGTCTCACCTATCTCATCAGATTGAAATTTAAACTTCCACCAGTGTTCATGGAAAAAGCATCACCCTTCTTTCTTTATGTTCCTTTTGCTTTTTGCTGGTCTTTCTCTCTGTGCCAGGCCTCTGCAGCAATATTGATTGGAGTTTATAACAAGCTGTGATGTGTTGGTGTCGCCTGAACCCATTTGCTTTTCCCAGTACTTGGCCAATGCTGAAAAAAAAGGCACTTAGTAATTCCTCGTTCTTAGTAATTCCGCAGTAGTTCTTACCAATGTAGTGAAGGTAGCGAATCATTGCTGGGGAGCCCTGCCACTCCTCCGACTCAGGCTCACAACAGGACCTTGCTCCTGGCACTTCTTTCCTCTCTCCCAGCTGGGCTGCCTGGCGTGGGGCTGGCGGCTGGATGGGGCTCTGAACTAAGGGCCGGTTACCGCTGAGCTGGCCGCAGCGGCTGGGCTGACTGGGGCCACTGGGCTATGTGGGATTGCTCGGCTCTTCTCCAGTGAATCTTCTGACCGATTTCGTTGTGGAAAGACCATGCAACTCCCCTTTCTGAGCCTGCAAGTATCTTCTGGGAGGTGGGTGGAAGAGGCAGAGAGAGAAGTGACTCCTGTACCTGTCAGTGTGGGGACTGAAGCTCTGCTGTGTAATTGGAAAGCATGGCATTTGGACTAACATTAACCGTAGGAATCTCTTGGGAAGAAGTGTTTGCATCTGCCTCTAGTGCTTTTCTTTCTCCTCGCACCACTGAAGTCCTCCATGCCAACTCTTAGTTCATTCACTGTGAGAATATCCCATATCCTCTCTCTCCTTTGTATCCCTTAGTTCTCAGAACGGAGCGTTTACTGTCAGCTTATGGGGATGGGCATTTTCTGAGCAAGGTGCTGGTGCTGAGTTGGTCCAGTCGTGGGATCTTCCCTTTGGAACTGGGGTTAAGCCCCACAATCTCATTTAAAGGATTTGGCTGGGTTTTATTTAACTTTATTTAAAGGTAGATTATACTGAAGAAGATCTTTGACGTGCAAGAGAAGAAGAATACCTTCTTTCTTCTGCCCTTTCCTGTCACAAATCCCATCCCAGCATCATCTATCGCTGGGCATGATGCTTACGGGAGAAATAAATGATTTCATGATTCCAAATATTTACTTCTCTAGTGCCTTAAAAACTTCCATTCAACTCACCACAAGCACTTCACTATATTAATTGTGGACACGAGATGAATCAAGCAATGATCACAAGCTCAGGATAAAGCTAGGTTGGAACCATCGAACACGATGTCTGAACCCGTTTGCCAATGTGTTGGAATTATGTTTTGAAAATTTCTCTGAAATCCCGAGCTGCTTGGCAGTTGTGAGTCAGCTGAGTTCCCTCTCAGGATCTGCAGAACTTATATATGATGAAGCTCAGGGCGATGCTCTTCAGTGACGTGTCATACATTTATTGTGCCATGCTTCAAAGAGTAACTGAGAAACATCTAATGAATTCAAAGCATTTAAAAAATGGTATGAACTGAACATCAGACTGGTGAAACAGCTCTATGTAATTTCACCCATTCTGCAGACAAATAAGAGAAGGGATGAATAATAGAAATACTTTTCCAGAAGCCAAACAGTACTCCAGTGAAAGCTCTGGCATCCTCCTTCAGACACTTGACCACATTCTGGCTTCAACTCAGGGAGGCATTACTAATCAGGAAAAATGCCCATGCACTGGTTTAATTTCAAGCACATGCTTAAGTTTCACTGAAACATATTAGACTTAAGCATGTGCTTAAGTCCTGTCCTGAACTGGGTTCAGTTTGCAGATAGGCAAAATGCAAAGTTCTGCTGTGATAATTTTCCACCCCCAGTGGGTTATATTCAAATTTTACAACTCTGTAATGTTATAATATAAAATGGATCTCTTCCCACAGAATTGTTCTCTTGGGAATGTCTTATTCTGAGAAAATTAAAAGCACTGCTAACTTAATCTCCACCCAAACACAAGAAAAATTGATTTTTTAGGTACAAACATTTTCTTTGCTTTTAAAAGAATGCTTATTCCTTTAGTGGCTAAACCAAAATCCATCCTGCATGGTCTCAGGAGGAAAAAAAATGCTAAAGAAAGACTGCTTTGCTCTGTTAATGAAGCCTGTGTGGGTAAGTGTAATTCGCTTTTGCAGAATGTATTGATATATTTCTTATCGTCTGCTTCATCCCAGTCTGAGCATTCCTCAGAAAAATATCAAAGCTTTTATGTCATCTCTAAATGAAGAAATGTGTAATGCTCCATGACTTCAGGCACTGATCTTATCCCTGTGAATGGGTGACTAACTGAGACATTAGAATTATAAATGGGAATCATAAATTCTGGCCATAGGAGGCAATAACATGTAACAGATTAAGCAATCTAGCTCTGGAGAAGAGCTGATCTACAGTAACTAATTTGGTGCAAAACGGTAATGTGTGCATTTTCTCCTCCATTTATAAAGAAACAGATGTGTGACTCAACTTTGCTTTTTTCCAAAGTCAATCTGCCTGGAGGAACACAAACAAGGTTTGTTTCCAGCCAGGCATATTACAATATTTCTGTCCTGGATGGTATTTTTTTTCCTTTAAAAGTGAGAATTGGGCTGGAATCTGGAGTGTGCAGCAGTCATGGAGCACAAGGCCACTGGCAGGCTCTCACTTCCAGGCTTGGCCATTGCCTAGGAATCTTTCCTCTTAATTTTACCAGCAATTTTCTGTGTGGAGGGTTTCCAGTTCTGCCTTTCTAGCATTTGCTGAAAGCCCCTTACACAAATAAGCGTATGGAATAGTCAGTGAGCATTTGCTGCTGCTGTCATCTCAAGGCTTCATCCAGTTTCTGCTGATTCCAGTGAAGAACCACTGTTCCCAGTTACTGGCATTCCCAGTTGCTTGAGTGCTTGTGCAGCCCTATTGCTCAGAGACTTTGGGCCAGTACTTTGGATGCAGCACGCACCGGAAAGCTGGAAAAAGATACTGTTTTGTCTAGCTGCTGTACTGAGGAGCTCTCTGGAAACGCTTGTGGTTAATCGATACAGACAGACAGGATAACCAGGGAGTGGAAGAGATCACAGTTGGGGATTATTTTTATTTTTTTTTAGATTTTCCTATGAATGAGTATTTATGTCTTGAAGATGAATTGTGAATAATTCCTTCCTCTTGCCCAGGAACTCTACAAAGCAGTTAATTTGTGTGTCTCTTACGATGGAGAGAGAAGCTGCTCTGATGTCTTTCACCAGGGGCTGAGTAACAGGGTGACATATGAGTGACAGCCACTTTATTCTGCTCTTGGAATAGAGATGTGCCATAACTACAGATTTTAGGCCTGGAACTCAACTTTTCGAGTTTGAAAGGTTGTTTGGATCTGGTGGGGTGGCTGGGCTGGAGTATTTGAGAGGGAAAAGCAGCCACAAAGTTTGGACACAAGCCAACAGCTTTCGGTTTGAGGATGCATCCAGCTTGGAGTCTTGTGTACAGTTAAGTAAGACAAAATCCCCAGGCATTCCCATCATGTCAAATATTTACATTCTGGGGGCTTTTTTATTATTTTTTTTCCTTCCCATGGAGTTTGATCCTGATTACAAAAATTCCCTCTCTATTGAATGTGTCAAACCGTAGTGATTGCATTGCCAAAGTGTCTGTGCTCTCAAACAGTGTCAGCTGGGAGTGTTTCTGCCAGAAGCAGCAATAAGGGTTTAGTCAAATATCGAAGCTTCTGCTGCAAGAAACACAGAGTGCAGTCAGAGACCTGAGAGTGGGGCCATACTCTGTGCTGTCATACCAGTACAGGTATAGCTACAGCATTTCAGTATAGCTATAGGCTGCCCCCACACCCTGAGAGTCTGTGCTTATAAGCAGGAGCAAATTGGACCCTTCTAGTCCGTTACCTCTAATAGACTTATTTTTAGTTTACTGTATTCTCTAGGATAATGATCTCATGTTTGTTTTAAGAGTAAGTTTGGACTATCCAAAAGTTTTGCCAGTAATTAGGCCTCTTGATAGGTCACTCAGATGAAACTTGGCTTGTTTTGCAGATGAGTAAAAAAAAACCCCACAGGAGTAAGAAGCACACTGGAATACATTTGCTGGAGACCACCAAGTGATGGCAGAACTGGGACAAGGACACAGAGCCCTGACTCCTAATGGGCTCTACTAACTGGGCACCCATGAGGCTGCCCACATGGGCCCTGCAGCTGCCAAACCAAAGGTTTACCTAACAGCAAAGGGTTTGTCATCCAGTTTCCCCTTTACATCTGAAGTCTTGCAGGATCTGCTTTTTAGGAAGGGCTAGTACAGGGAATTATGAAGGAGCCGGCTGTGCCTGCTCGCCACATCCCGCCCTTAAAGATGATAAAAACAACACGGCCCTGAGCCTGCTCCAGGAAGAGCCCTTAACACTAGTAATGCGTCTTTCCAGCCACTTTATGCACTCCAGTGCATGGTGAGGTAACAGAAAATCCAGGGCTGGTTTCACTGGCCTTTAGGTAGGTAGGCTGCTTCGTTACAGCTCTGCTGCTTCTCTGGGGGATTCGCTTGCCGTGTGCCTATTCCCTTTGTGGTAATTTCGGGGTTTGCATGCTTAAATCTGCACAAATACCTTTCAAGGAGCTCGTTACTGTGAAGTGCAGCTGCCTTTGTACATGGCAGTGCCATAGTGAAGTGACTCTGAATTTGTCTGTCAGACATAAGCCTTAAGTTATGTATCACTAGCTGAGTAATAAAATAGTATTTGAGTGGAAATCTCTCTGGTTTGCCACATGTTCAGGAGCCTCTGACTTGCACAGCAGATGTTTAGTTACTGAGTTCCCATTTGACTTGGTCTAGGGCTTTTATTTGTGGCAAACTTGGATGCTGAAAATTTGTATCAGGGACTTTACTCCATGTGAGTGTAGGATGTGTTGATGCCCGGGCTGAGAGACTCCTGTCCTTGAGTAAATTGGCTGTGGGAATTGAGGGAGCCTCCCTGGTAGACCCCAGCTGTGAATCTCACCCTGAGTGTTTATATTTGTGTTATATCCTGAGCTTGTGAGCCAGGGAATTTTGCTGATGCTGCTCAGCAGCTCATAGTCTTGCCCACAGTTGGTGGCAGATCCGTATGCACTAACTTAATCTGCAGACATGTCTTGCTAGGAAGGTGATTGCACTCTCCAAGCTGGGCTTGGGCCCTTCATGATCTCAGCTGTCACTTCTCCTGGGTGCAGGCAGAGGGCTTGGTATGGGCAAATCTCCCTATAAAGATCACAGGATGGCTCAGGTTCTAGAGAAGTACGGATGTGGGACATGGGGACTGAGAGGAGCAGTGGTGACTCTGTGTCTCTGTCTCCTTCACCAAGGTACGGGGTGTGCAACTGTTGAGCATCCTTGCTCTGGGAAGGTAACACAGATGTTAGATAGATGCTGGTAGGCGAGCTGGAAGGCAACCAGTCCCCTAACCATTGGCATGTAGTGAGTAAAGCTTGGCTTGGAAATCCCCAGCACGCTACAGGCAGATTGCAGAGTACAGCTAGAGTGAGCTAACCCCAGCTGGGCTCATAAACCCCGGGCAGCCCTGGGCTGGGCTGAACACTGCCTGGCTGAGGGACCCGACTCTGCCAGACCCGGCAGAGAAAATCAGTGGGGTTTCAGGAGGAGTTTCACCCAGAGTTCATTTTCTGGTGGTATAGAGAGGCAAATCCCAAGCTTCTTACTGAAGCAAACTCATGATGAGTGCAACAGAAGTTTGCTTAAGTCAAGAGTGAGTAACATATAGGAATATCTGCACACATGTATGTGTGCATGCAAAGGTCTTCAGGATTTAGCTGAGTGTTCACACATTCCCTAAGCCAATAACATCCGTTGTTATGGGAAATGAGGTAAGTGACAGAATTACTGTCCTTATGGCGGGCGACAGGCGAGGCTAATGTTCCCATGCTGTAATGCCCTGTTTCAGTTACTGCCTCAACAATAGCCTGGGAGAGAGAGAGAACATGAACAAAGAGCGCTCAGTTTTATTTGAAGGTTTCATCTGAAAAATAGCGGGATTCAGCTGAGACTCGAGTTGGGGAGCAGCGAAACAAACCGCCCGCGCCCTGAACGAGGAGCTCACTGCCTGGCTAACCCGTGGGGGGTGAGGGTTCCCGGGGACTCCTCTGGGTAAGGCAGCCAAGGGGCTCTTTCGAGGCAGTGAAGCAGCGGAGAGAGGCGGCGCCGAGCCGGTGGCAGGCCCCGAGCTGTGCCCGCAGGTACCCGCCGAGCTCCGCAGGCACAGCCCCGGGGATCTGCGAGGGCGCGGAGCCCTCAGTGCTGGGTGCCGGCCACCGGAGGGGTTCCCAGCGGGACTCCCCCCGGGCCCTGCTCCACCGCCGAGCTGCGCAGGGCGCTGCCTTTGCGGGAGCGCAGCGCCGAGGGTTGGGGTGGGAGTGGGTGGGGGGAATACCCGCAGCGCGGGGATGGGGTAAACGAGCGCAGGCTCCGCGCTGACAGCCTCCTCTCCTTTCCCTCTCTCCGCCCCCCCCCCCGGCAGCCTGCGCGGCCGCGGAGCCGCCGCTGCGCTGGGAGCCGCGGTGCCGGCAGCAGCTCCGCCACCTGCAGGACGGCGCCAGGATCGCGGCGCGGCTGCCGCCCCGCCTGGAGGGGCGATGGGTCTCCACCGGGTAAGGCACCCAGAAACCCGGGAACGCAGCCCAGCCCCCCCCGCCCCAGCCCAGTCCCAATGCTCCTGCTCCCTCCCCCGGTGCTGCCGGGCTGGGCTCGGCGGCCCGGGGAAAGTAAACAGCTGAGGAAAAGGAACCCACCCAAAAAGCCTGTCCTCCTCCCCCCCTCCCAGAGCACCCTGCCCAGCTGGAGGGAGGCCTGAGGTCCCCTTAGCACTCCCCCAGCACCCTTGTGACCCCTCTGTCCCATTGGGGTGCAGCTAATGAACACACCCTCTACAAATGGGCAGAGCTGCCTTGAACCCCCCCACCCCCCCACCCTCTTCCCTGGGGATGGGGCACAAAGTGCAGGACTCTGTCTGGCACCCTCATGGTTCAGTAGCAGATGCTGAAATCTTCACATCACCCAAGGGTGGCCACCGGGTGTGGGAGGCTCCTGCCCACGCCACTGCTCCCACCCATGCTCGCCTCTTGCCTCCTACACCCCGGGGAGGGATTTCACCCTACAGACCCCCCGGTCATGGGCTGTGGGTGGCTCAGGACTGCCTTCCTCCCCAGGTGTGAGGTGCGGCCAGGACCTGAGTTCCTCACCCGATCCTACCTCTTCTACACCAACCGCCTCTTCAAGGCTT
This sequence comes from Laterallus jamaicensis coturniculus, assembly GCA_022605575.1. Lineage (NCBI taxonomy): Eukaryota > Metazoa > Chordata > Aves > Gruiformes > Rallidae > Laterallus > Laterallus jamaicensis. The sequence continues at coordinate 5,866,413 of JAKCOX010000029.1, forward strand.
ACCAGTTCTACTACTGGGACCCCTCCTGCCGTGACCCCTCTTACTCGCTGGTCATCAAGGGCAAACTCCGCCTGCGCCAGGCCTCCTGGATCACTCGCGGGGCAACTGAGGCCGACTACCACCTCCACAAAGTTGGCATCGTTTTCCACAGCCAGAAAGCCATGCGGGAGGTGGCTGCCCAGATCAACCAGACCTCTAGTGAGGGTTGCAGGGGATTCCTGCCCCCAGGGCGCTCCTGGGCTCCCGGAGCCCTCTACGAACTGCTGAGCGCCAAGACGGAGCGTGACTGCACGGCTGCCTTGGGCTTTGCCATGCACGAGCTGAGCCTGGTGCGGGTGGAGCAGCATTACCAGCCCTTGCTGCAGCCGCAGCAGAGCGGGAGCCAGCTGGTGGAGGAGCTGTACCTGGGGGACATTCACACGGACTGGGATGAGAGGCTCCACTACCGACCGACCGGTTATCAGCGACCTATGCAGAGTGCTGTGGTAAGGATGATACTTCCCTCATACAAGGCCGAGCATGTACTATTTCCTGGCTGTTAAAATACCCCCTGCCTGCACTTGGTCCCTTCTGTCCTCAGGACATGCAGATGAAGAGGCGCAGGCTGTAGGTGCGGGTTCCTGGGGTGCTCCCCGGCATGTGGGGCTCGCCCTCTCCCTTACTGTGAGAGAGCGGGGCTGAGGCGGGTGGGAGCTCAGCAAAACCAATGTCAGAAACAAGCCTGTGTGAGCACGGGCCTGGAGTTAGCAGCTTTGCTTTGGCTCTGTGTTTTCCTAGGAAATGCAGCTTCCCTGTTTCCTGCACCGAAGGCAGGGAGAGCTCTGGGCTGCGCATCATCAGAGGCTGCCTGCTCTGCCCCTTGTCTTCCTCCCCTCGCTTTGGCTTTGTGTCATGTCCTCCAGGTTGAGAGAGGAATGAGGAAGCAGCAGCTGCCATTAAATCATTACTCCTTGGTGTAATGCCATTAGACGAGGAAGTTGCCCTGAATACAATTATGTTATTATGCAGAAATCAAACTTTCACTTTGACATAAAGCTGAGCAGGAGACTTGGTTGCATTTTGGGTTTTATTGTGTTTTGCAGGAGGTTAGCTGATTTCCAGGAGAGCACATTTCTATCTGAATCAGAGCTAATCAGCTCAGAAAAGACTGAGCAGGGAGATAGGGTGAAAAAATCCCCAACATCTCTGAACATTACCAGACTGAATTGACCAGGGAAAAAAAGAATATTCTGGGGACATTTCCCCCCACCCCAAACTGCACGAACTGAACCCTGACAAACACAGAGCAACATTCCCCCTCCCCCTTGAAATTAACATCCTCAGATGGGTTAAACTTCTGTAATCTTGGGCCAAAACCATATATATGAGCAAAAACAGATGGTAAACATAAACACTTAAAAAAGTTAATTTAAAACCAAACCCAGAGATACTGAAATTCCCCCTCCAAACATAGCTCAGTAATTAATCAGCCAACAGCTCTCCAATGGACCAGCACATGGTGTCACCACTTGGCGATAATTAGAAGCTGCCATACATTAGGAATAACTTCACATGGCTGCTTTAAGCAAGTAAGAGTTTTGGCTTCACGTCTATAGTGATAATTTTATCAGGCACAGGGTTTTTCTTTCTTTTTCCCCTTTCCTGAACTAACACCCCTTTGCTTGCACCAGTGAGGGTTCCACAGGTATGCTAGGAATTATTTTTTAACCCTCTTTATGAAAATATCACTCTCTTTCCCTTAAGTTTATATCTGGTTTAAAGAAACCCATTCTCCCCAAATTACCTTTCATTATCAAAGAATTTCCTGTCTAAGGAGAGCATTTATATTTGCCAACTTCTGGGATTATTTAGCCATAATGTACTGTGTACTGTCAGCACTCATTAACGTGACAGTAGCAGTAAAGCAAGCTGAAAAGGGCTAAATTACAGTAGACTCCAATCAACTCGCATGTAAATTACCCACCCTACAGTTAACTACCGAGTTATTTAACCTCGTTGCCTGTGACAGTTCAGGAGAGATTAGCTTGTGTTCTGGAAAACGAGATGATGTTCAAACCCTGGTTATTTGAAAAGAAATCGGTTGTGATATGTGAAGTGTAAGGAAAAGTTCCAAGCTGCACAGACCCCCCGGCATCGGGTCGGTTGTGGGGTGGGTTTGGCTCAGAGCTCACACCAAGCACCAGCAGAGAAGCAAAGGTTGATCCCGTGTTTTACAGGTCCTTTTCTTCTCTGTCTCTGGTGCCTCCATCCCAAACCGTCACCTGCCACCCACAGAAACACGGCCATGGAGGCAGGAGTGTGGGCAGGGGCTCTGCACAGTGGGGTGGGAAGGGAGGAGCAGTGCTTTTGGCTGGTGCGGTGTGGTGCAGCCACAGGAGCCTCCCCTGTGTTGGGTTTCACAGCGCTTTTCGTTGCCTGAAAGGCTGCATCCCTGTTTTCTGAGCCAGTACAGACACATGGCAGCTCCCAACACCCTGCTTCTCACTGGGGCACGCGTGGCAGCTCGCAGTGGGAAACACATGGGGGAACAACCTGGACAGCCTGAGGGAGCGATCCCCATCCCCAGCAGCCCTGCCAGTGCGCTATCCCCAGCAGCCCTAGCACAGGACACAGCCCTCTCCATCCTTCCCCATGTGCTGGAACAGCCGAGAGACAGGGTAGCGCTTTATCTCACTCAATCTGCTGGATGTCTTGGGCCAAGTGTGCACCAGTTGAACACCCTGGTTCAGCAGTTTCAGCTTTTAAAATGTCCTGAAAGGGTTTTGTTGTCTGTCAGTTTACCAAAGCGTTGGTTTATTTGTCTCCTGCAGCACCACGTGCACCCTTGCCCGGCCTGCGGGATTATATACCGAGCTGACGAGCACCACCCGCCCATCCTCCCTGCCAGAGCCCAGCTGCCCATGCAGCTCAGCGGCAGCTGGGTCAGCACCCACTGCGAGGTCCGACCCGCCGTGCTTTTCCTTACCAGGTACTTCATATTCCATGGCAACAACCACACCTGGGAAGGGTACTACTACCACTACTCTGACCCGCTCTGCCAGCAGCCGACTTTCACCATCTACGCCTCTGGGAATTACACCCAAGGCATCCCCTCCTCCAAAGTGCGTGGTGGGACAGAGCTGGCCTTCAAAGTCACACAGGCTCGGGTGACGCCAATGGACCAAGTGACAGTGATGATGCTCAATTCTTCGGAGCCTGGAAGCTGTGGGCTGACGAGCTCCTGGAGAGCTGGGGTGGAGCAGGATATAACCCCCTCCAACGGGTGTTTGGCTTTGGGCATCAAGCTGCCCCACACTGAGTATGAACTTTTCAAAATGGAGCAAGACCCTGAGGACCGCAGCCTGCTGTATGTTGGTGAAAGGCCCACGGACGGATCCAGCCCTGACAGCCCAGAGAAGCGACCCACGTCCTATCAGGCACCTCTGATTCAGTGTGCTGGAGCCTCAGAAGAATTCTCTAACTATGTTAGTCTAAAATACTCGGGAAGAAAGTATGCTAATGGGAACGAAGCACTGAAACCTTTGCCTGTGGCCTTTTTATTGTTTGTAGCACTTCTGTTTTTAAGATGGGACTAGTTATCTATTGAGGTGCAGCACAGAATTCAGACAGTCCTGGTGCTAACGTCATTTTTACATCCCTCAAATGAGCACATCTGGAATCAGTTTTACTCAAGATTTGGGAACACTTTTTAAAAACACCCAACAGCAGCGAATGGAGCCAAGAAGATACGCCTGACGACGTGCCGCTTGTCCTGTGGCTTTATTGCCTCATCGCCCCTCTTCTCTGTGTACAGACTTAATGGAGTGACATGGATGCACTGCACATTGCAGTAGATAATTCAGCAACGTGAGGGAGGGGGAAAAGCAACATCAATTGCAATTGCTGCTTTGAGCTTTTGAAATTGCTAAGATTTAATCAGGAGCTTGATTCAGATGTAATTCAAACATCCGAAGTGTTGGCTGCTGAGTTTCTTTGAGGTTAAGTTCCCTCTCCTCTCATGCCTTACTGCTGTTCTTGCACATTTAATCTGCAGAGTCAGTCAGCAGCCGATAAACAGTCAGCAAGAGCTCTCGCTAAGGGCACAGCTCATCGCGCCTTTCTCAGATTACAGGCGTCTTCAGTGGTTTCTCTGTGCCTGTGCACAGCGCAGCAGTGCACCATCTCCCGCTCACACCCAAAGAGCAGCCCTCAGGGTGTTTCCTCCACGGACTGTTATGCCTGACAAAAGATGCAGTAAATGGCAAAGGCTTCTGTGCACAAGTGCTCCAACCTTCAGCATTACCTGGCTGCAGACACCGCATCCTTCTGCGTCATGCTGGTGCTCCCAGTGCGGTGCTGGCTTGTGCTCTGGGATGTCCGCAGCGTCCCCGTGTCACCGCACACCTTGTCTGGCAGACAGAGGCATTGCCAGCAATCCCGACTCCCACTTGCCGTGTGCTGAGCGAAGCAAAAGGGCACTTACAAGTCTTCTCAGGCCACACATTTCCCCAGCTCCTCTCCAGCAAGCGAACTGGCATGCCAGTTGTTCACCCGGCTCTTTCCCATCAGTGTCACCTCCAGCCCCGTTCCTCTAAAGACGCTTTATAAAGCTGCGTCTGGTGAACACCAGGCTGAGCAGGGACTCAAACAGACAGCACAGCCCAGTCAGAGCGATTCCTGCTGCCTGAGGATGAACTGGGAAATGATATTCCCTGTCTGCTGCAGCTAAGAAGCATGTAACTCACTTGGAGAAGCCTTCCTCCCAGTAGCTAAATCCTTTCCACATAAGCCTATGTATCTTACTCACAAAGGATATTTTGGTAAACCAGCTATGCAATAGCTACCTACTTAATGCTGTATTTACGAACTTGCAGCTTGTACTTACATAAATTATGGGGTTTATAACAGAAAAATCCTTTTGGGGGATTTGTACATTAATAATTCCAATGAGATGCTTATTAAATGCATACAGTTGTGACGTAGCTGTTGTCAGCATGTTCGCATGTTCCAGGCCCCATCAGATACTGATCATGTGCATACAGTTGCACTGAGGTGATACTGAAAGGCCAACATTGGCTGCCCTGCTTTTGGCTGCCCTGCTTTCAGCTCCCCCAACAAGCAGCGAGGGTGACCTCTCCGGGGTCAGCTCTGCAGGCAGAATGCCTCCTTCCCAGGGTTGTTGTGTTTTGTTGCCTGCTGCTGCGGGGAGATCCATGGGCAGACGTGCCCAGAACTGGAACTGCATCCTGGATAACGTGGTGTCTCCTCTGGAATGCCCCTGTTGAGTTCCTACACATCAGGGTAAGGCTGGGGTAGCGCAGCCGCGTCTCACGTAAACCACACAGACACACAGGGCAGGTTTTCCTTCAGCAGACCCTTGCTAGAGCAGCTGCTCGCTGTGGCCTAAATGGCTCTGGTCACCCCCAACTCTGTGAAGCTATGTGCAGGCCCAAAGATGTCCATGGTGGGAGCAGGGAACAGGCTGACAGAGGCTTTGCAGGGGGGTTGGAGGATGGGGAAGGTCATTCCTGCCCTACACTTAGCCCCCAAGAATGAGACTCGTGGGCAGATCCATTTCCATACCATGCAATGAAAAGTACTGAACTCAGCAAGTGTTGGGATTCTGCTTGGTGTAAAAACTCCTCCAAGGCCACAGATCCTCTGCAAGTGGCGATGGGATTAATGTGACCTAACAAGTTACATCACCATATACAACAATACACAAGCCCTTGAGCAAGCTCCTGCCGCTCCCATAGTGGGTGAGCCACCACTCGGCTCTGGCAGCCCCACAAGCTTGGCCAGGCTGACCACATGTCCCTGTGACAGGCCCATCCAGAGCCCCTTTGTCCTGTTTACCCCTTTAATTCCCCTTCTGAACAACAAATAAAAAAGCAAAAGCTGTTTGCATAAATATTGCAACTTTTATTGTCTGTTCACAGTTTTTGGAGAAACATTCCTACACTACACAGTTACTCTCTCCTAAGAACTTGTGCCTCTTCCCAGTCTGAATTTGCCTGTCTTCAACTGCTGCCAGCCAGAGATGCTTCTTGTGGGGCTGTTTTTAAGGTCAGGGAGCCACAGCATTCAGCATTTTCTCCCCATGAAGGTACCTGTGCACTGTAATCAAGATGTTCTCCATTCTGGTAGATGAACTCAGCTGAGTTTCTATCTCACCCTCTCTGAGGCATTTTCACATTCCACCAGTAATTTCTGAATCCCTTTTTTGCATCCAGTCCAATTACTCAGCTTCTCTTTTAAAATGTAAATACCCAAACTGCATCCAAAACTCCCAGCTCTCACAGCTGAGACATACAGAAGTATAATCACTTACTGCTACTGGTAATTAAAAACAAGAACACATTCTTACTCATTAGTCTCTCACCCTGGGACTGCACTGGGAACACACATGGAACTCTCCCTCGCCCTGGTCCCAAGCATGGATATTTTTGCCATGCTGATGCTCAGTAGGGATTTTGGATCTATTTCCAGCAGTGAAGTGAGACTCCCGAGTGGCATCGGGTCCCTCTGAGCATCTCTCTTCTGCTCTGGTTCTCCCTGAACCACCTCAACAGGTTGTCAGAAACCACCAAGCTTTGCAGGGCCCCAACACAGCTGCTTCCCTCAAATGCCAAAGGAAACTGAACACCACAGCTAGAATTGAATGATGTACATAATGATTTACATCACACTCTTCCATTAATGCTCCCCTCCTGCCCAGGGGGGCCGAGCTAGCCAAACCCCTCACCCTGGCGTCCTGTCCTGTTTGCCACCCCTCTCCTCCATGGGTCTGTCTGCCCCAGCACCTCCCTTAGAAATACCAACACAAGGCTTCTAGACCTACTGAAGTTAAAAATGTTTAGTGTTGAGCATTGCTAATGACATCACCTTTCCAGTTCTCTTATGTCATCACTGGCAGTTTTACCACCCCCATCTGGTAACAGTCCTTACCCCACCGCAAAGATTTCTCCAGCCTTTGTCTCTCCACCCCACACATTCTTCTTTTCCTCTGGTGATTGCTTTCTTTACTCATTTGCTACACTCCACGACTCCCGTTGAGCTGATTGCTGTCTGCTTCCCTTCCCCTTGTTTGTTTTATATTACTTTACATCTAATTTTTCTCTTCATTTCATCACTGAAACAGGATGGGCTGTTAGCCAAAGCTGTCCCCCTTCTCGATGGCAAAATTGGTGGGGGTTTGGCCATTTAATAGCTTTCACTTAGAAAGCTGCCTATTCCAATTCACTTTTCCATCTTATTTCTTCTTTGCTACCAGAGCTGATTAGGAAATGTGCTCAGCGATGCCCTTTGGAAGCACCAAGTACAGGTGTGAGTGGCCATATCCCCCCTCCAACGTAATCTGGATCCTGACACAACCACCAACGTGTACTTCAGTGACTCATTTATCTTTAAACAAGACAGAAGCAAGTAACTTCATGTCTCATGTCTGCGTTACGAAGACAGGTCTAGGACACAGACAACAACCATCAGCCCTGATTCTTGGGCTCCTTTCACTTGTACAATAAATCTGTGTCTTTTTCTAGTACCAGTGAAGGAAAACCAGGTGGAGAGAAGCACTGACAGGTTACTGCCAGCTGGAAGTCAATGGGAACAGGCACACATGTGTTGGAAAACCCTTCCCCATTCATTCTTACATAGTACTTTCCAGAAGTTTAGCAGTTTTTTAACCACTCCAACAAGCAGAGAAAAATAAAATGGTTTTCAAAGACTCCAAACACATTCAGCAGCTTCCTGTGCTGAGTCAGAGCATGAAACTCTTTGTATCCTCCTTAATATCAGGCAAAGCAGGCGCAGAAATTTAAAGCAGGAACTGGATCTGCTGGACAAATGGTCACAGGGCTGATCTCTTCATGGCTCAGTTCCCAGGAATTGACTTTCCCAATTAGCCACCTTCATCCCCCACTGTTTAAAAAAAACCTTCAAATGTGTTTTGCATTCTGCATTTCCCAAACAATTCCTAAACTGAAACACAACACACAGAGTTCTGTAGCACTTCTGGATGTTTTGGGAGCACTGAGCTTCCTTTGTGAACAGTCCCCTCTGAAGAGAAGTTCCTCTAAAGAACTATGCTGTGTGGAATGGCAGGAAAGGGCTGGGAATGGAAAGGAGATGACAACTCACTGCTCTCAACTCCCCAGAGAAGAGGAAGAAGGAATGGATTTGCTGGAAGCAGCAGCAGAAAGATGAGTATTTCTCAGGATGGGGACAGGTGCTGGGAGCAGTGACACACCATGGGAGCCTGGGCTGCCCCAAAGTGCTCCTGTGGGCCCTGGAAGCAATTGTGATGGAAAGATCACAGAATCACAGAATTGTAGGGGTTGGAAGGGACCTCGAGAGATCATCGGGTCCAACCCCCCTGCCAAAGCAGCTCCCCAGCTCATACTGCACAGATAGGCAGATGGAGAGGCTGAGATGGAAAATAAAGGGGCAGCAGAGAAGAAAGTGCATTTAAAGACGCCAAGCTGAACATCAGTTTGTTTACAAAGGAGAAGTGGAGGTACAAGGGTGGCTTGAGTTGACCCAAAGGGCTGAGGGAGGGAGTATAGTGAGATGTGATAGCTCAGGCAAGATAATCAGGAGTGGAATAGGGCTGGGGTTCTGCAGCCCTCACAGAAACGCTCCTCTGGGTTCAGAGCTGAAGCAGAAACTCCCAGCGCTGAACACACTGGGGTGCAGCCTGCCAGTGAAACCTGGAAGCAAACACCCTGCTGCTGCAGCTCCGTCACTCACCATGCCGGACGCCTGGGTCAGGAACAGGCGTCCATATGCACAGCATGGGGGATTCAGTCCTGACACACACGTGGCTTACGTGTAGTAACACCCTGATGCCATTTTTAACTTTGAAAAACCAAATTATAAGTCTTTTAAGAGAACATGAGATTATTTGAGGTCAGGCACACTGAGCTGGGCAGTTTCAGACACTATCGGAGTGACCCTGGCTCCCTTTCTGTCCAGGCACCGAAGGCTCAGTCAGGCACTGTGCCATGCTCCCAAAAACTGTCTCAATGACCAGTGCCCAAAGTTGGTTTTGTTGTTTCCTAACTTGGGGGTGCTTGACTTTGCAGAGCCTTAATAAAGGCCTTCCAGAAGTAGTTGTGTGTGGATAATTGTGTGGGAATTCTGCCAACTCAAACACGAGGGAGTTCAAGAGGCTTTTCTAATCTTGTGAGTTTACCCACTGAAGAAAAAGATTTGATTAAAAAAATGAAGTACAGCTAAACCAGGAACAGTGCTACGGGCAGCACTTCAGCTCTTCCTAGGCACTTGGAAAGCTTGGAAAAAAGTCACAAAATTAGGATCTTATTAAATAGGAATGAAGCATACTGGTGTGGAAACCACAGCCCTGCCAGATGTGCAATGTCAACTTGTGATGTGCAGCTTCAATTAATTCTTCTTAAAGCATTTGTTTTCTTAACTTCTTTTGTTTTGCCATCTGGAAAAGGCCATTTTCTAATGACAGAAGAACGATCCCAAGTTCAAGTTGGCTTCAGATCAGCCTTGGTTCTGTAGCTGCAGATCTGCGTTCCCTTGTGTGGCTTTCCCTCACGCAGAAGCTTCAGGACAAACTTAGGCCTGGACTGGGAGGCAGAGATCGATGGGGAGTTTAATGAAGGTTTCACAAGATTTCCTCTTCAAAGTACAAACGGGAAAGCAGTGCTGTAGGACATGAAGCCACAGGGAACTGCGGAGTGAGTGACCAGTAGTTAGTCCTTTTGGAAGGGTGTGAGTCTATGCTAATTAGAGTATCACAAAAGAGATGTCTGGCTGGCTGTTCTTGTGTTATTTTACACCCAATCTACATTTATCTAGTAGAATAAAACCCCAATCCATTAATAAACCAAACAAGCTTCACAGTGAAGCAGGTTTCAGGAGTGGAACCACCACAACGACTTTGTCCTCGGAAGCTCATCAAAACACAAGTGGAACAGCACAATGAGCAATGTAGCTCTCGCAGCGACACCCATCACACAAAGGACCTCAGCACACACCAAGCTGCCAGCCTAACATGAAGAAGTCCTGGCTGGACACAGTCAAAGGATCAGCTTGACCAAGAAATCCCACTAGGTATCTAACTGCATCAGGCCACTATATCCCACTGACACCCTGCAACGAAGCACGTATCGGGAACAGCACAGAGCAGCCTTGCTCGGTAGTTGCTTTTCTTTCTAAAATGCCTAAGGATTGGTTTAGAAACTGCTTCCTAATTAGTAAATTAGATTTGTAGTCACATATTTGATTACAAAGAGCAGCAACTTCCACACGTGGTACTGAACGAGTCTCAGCCCTGTACAGATAACTTTCCTCTTTTTCTATTAGTGTTGCTGACTCAAGAACAACTCTGCTCTGAAGTTCACTCGCCACCCATCCCTTCTCAGCTTGCTCACCAGAGCAGAGGATGTCAGCACTGGATGCTAACCCATTTCCAAACAATGGAAGAGCAGCTCCCTGACCCCACGCCGCTCTCGTGCCGCAGTGAAGTACTATTGCAGCTGTAACACAGCCACAACAAACATGGAGCTCAGAGCGCTTGTTTTACATGTGCTTTAATTTCAAACAGAGGGAGTTTGGGATGTGTTTTTTTCTCAGTTACTTTATATAGAAAACAGACCTCAGGATATGGCATTTCAGGACATCACGCAGAGCAAGAGAACAGTTTCAGAACCTTCGAATACTACAGTTAAGTCACCATCGTGCCCGAGCCCTAAGGAAGTGTTCCAACTGAGAGCTGAGTGTCACACACATTTGCTACAGAAAAGGGACAACAGAATTGAATTTTCTTTCATTAGGCAACTGCAACACCGAGTATCTTAAGACATTAACAATCCAGCCTTGTGTGCACACCACTGTGTAACTATGCTAAGGCAAGATCACAGTAAGAATTGCGAGTTGACATGTGCAGCGAACAGAAACCCTTCATAGTTTATTGTGAGGAGAAACTGGTGATTCGCAGAGTGAGGTTCCCACTTGATCCCACTGACAGCATTTCTAACAGAACAAGAAACATTACATGGAACACCACCCCGAGCCGTGACAGGCCTGCGCTTTAGAGAACCACATGATGGTACATCAGTCCCTCTCAACATGACACACAAGGGATCATCTTGCTCTTCAGTCCCTATTTGACAGTAACTGAACAGTCGTTCACATGGGGCATTCACAGCTGACAACTGCCAATGCAGAGCAACAGCTCTGCTCATTTATACACGGAGTATCTGCTTTAAGATGTGGATAACTATGTGGAAATAGTAGAAACCATCTTCCATTTGTTTCCCAGTACACGGCTTCGAGATACTTTAGCTATCTATTTATCCCAAATTCAGCAAAGAGTGCAAAGCTCCACAAAATGCAGGCTACCTGAGCAACCTCTACGGGCTCTTACAAAGGTTAAGGATAAATGTATATGCAAGTGGGCAGCTTAGAATGACAGTAAGGACAATAATTAGTTTAAGCAATAACTTATTTCTACTATCACGTATCAATTAGAGTTTTCTAATCTCTGGTAGAGGAGGACACCAGGCAATAAGCTTATTTAGAAACTCTGTTTCACACTTAACCTCTTCAGATACATGATGCCCTCCAGAACAGCTCCCTTTCTGCAAGCACGTCATGAAAAGGTTTGCTCTGGTGTCATCATGTAAGGAACAACTTAGGAAAGATCCAGGCAGCTTAAGAACATCCATCTAATGTATTTTGCCATGTAGCTACAACAGACTGGCCTTTTAGGAACCCAGGAAGAAAAAAACATCCTTTGATTTCTCTCTACTGCATAGAAGGGTCTAGTCAAACAGGTAATAAGGATTCTGCCAATCAGTTTTTTTCCTTGAAGCTCATCAAAAGCAAAGCATTACCCAGAGAATTCAGTGCTGCTGCCTGCTCAGGCTGTCACCAGAAATGGTTAGGAGAGACCTCAGAATTTTGTTTAGGCAGATCCTTAACTAACCAGGGTCCTCTCCTTGCTGCTCCCCTCGATCACATGTTTGTAAGGCATCTAGCAAAGCAGAAGAGTGTTTTCTGGGACCTTTTTATAATCCTGGAGTGCAAACAACAGGAACAACTTTGCTCACAAATCATTTAAAGTTCCAAGTTGTCACAGATCCCCAAGAAGTGACTGCTGAGCTCTGGAAGGACAGCAGTACTGCAGGCTTCCCCCTCAGAAGCATGTGCCAACAATGTCAGCTGTGGCAGCTAACAGTGCATGTGAAACCTGCCTGGAACTTTGAGAAATAGTTTAAAGCTTCAATCCTCCTCCTTTACCCTGCAAAGACAGTGATTTTACTTTATTTTTAACCAAACTTTTTTTTTTGAGGCTGTTTCTCTGCAGAACAAAGAGGTGTCAAAAAACTTGTGGGTTTTTTTTAGTAAGAAATTAGGATTTATCTCTTTTGAGAACAGCTTTTTTGAGAGATCAAGATATTTACAGCCTCTTAAAAAATACTTCATAGCTCAGTCTCCCTTCAGTAAGGGGTTTTTCCAAATACATTCTTCAAACTTGATTTTGCAACATCATTTACAACCTCATCTTTCTGAGAAGGTTCTTTTAGTATCTTTCAAGTAGAAGTTTTCATTAGCTTCTAGTGCCCAGAAAGTATCTTTTTCTTGATCAGTTCTGCCCAATTTGTCAGACCAAACTCCCTGCTTCATTCTTTCCAGCTCATCTCCCAGCTTCTCTTGCCCTTTACAGCCATGCTTTAGCAGCTTTGGTGCTTCCATCCTGAGCAGACAAGGCACCAGCATTTCAAAATGCTGAAGATACATCTCTCATTTCTATTGAATCTCCTACAAATACTTTCAGAGTTGTGTTTCTAAGCTGAACACACCAGTTCAGATTTTTTTCCCCTCCTATTTTCTTACTTAACCTCACATAAAATTTAATTTATTTGCACTTGGGAAGCACCCTTAAGACAAGTGGAACAAGTACAAAGGTCAACAAGGAGACTGGCTGCAGCCCCAAGAGCTTTCACAGGAAGTCACTGGCATATTAAAGGAATGAAAGAAGTCACTTTTAAAAGACCTATGTTAATCCCAAAAGGTGTTACAAAACCTTTTGTCACTGATGGTTTTTGGGCCTACACCACCTAAGAATATGTTGGGGTTTAGCTGCTCAAAAGCTGTTTCACCTACTCGAGTTGAACCTGATCCAACACACATTTTGTACTGAACATGCCCAGAAACAACATTACCTTAATGCTGAGGTGCTACCAGCCCCTTCACTACTGACCCCAACTAAACTGAAAATGGGAGGTCACCTTGAACCTCAGCAGGCAGCACGGCCACTCTGAGCACTGCTTATGTGTGTCATGCTCAGGATGGGGCAGTTTGATTTGAATATTAGGCTGGAAAAAGAAAATTCCACCTGGAACAACACTGCAAGTTTCCTCACGCCATACACAAGCTAAACTGGAAAAGCAAATGCTGTTTCCTCCCCCCTCTGAAACTCTGAGAGCATGACAAAAGTAACAAAGGAAACATTAATTTGGGGGCTTTATTTAATTTTTCTTTTCTTTTTTTTTTTTTTCCTTTTTTTTTTTTAAGATGCTACATAGTCAAACAGGATTGGTCTTTTACGGCATAGGACTAATTTACTACTAATATTTTTTTTTTTCCCCTAGATATACTTATTTACATACAAAAACAGTTTCCTGACCACTGTTTCTCCAATGCTCAGATGATCAAAACTCCCAACAATTGTGTAGTGCCCAAAACACCAGGAGGCAGAAGAATCTTGCATCACTACAGCAGCAGATTTTTTTAGTTCTAGTCACTGGCTTTAAACAGGTGCCTTTTCATACCATAGAGTATTAGTCAATTTTGTGACAAGAAGGAAACATGAGATGAAATACATTAAATAAGTTAAATATGCATTAAACATCTCTGAATAACATTTCAATTCAACTAAATGAACCAACAGCAATGTAGCTTGGTCCCTTGATGAGAACAAGGCATTGACCTTTATTCCAAACGAGCGTCATACCAGTCAATATATGCCTCTTAATGATGCCTAGCACATTCAGCATTGCCACATACAAGTCTTTTCAGCTTCTCACTATTCATTTAAGTGCCAAGAAATTGGTAACTTGCACAGAGTTGAAGACACTGACAGAAACTGTTAAATTTATGAGCAGAATGGTGGATTAACGTTATTTTACAGAAGTTATCAACACCTCCTGCCTAACCCAGCTCCAAACATCCAATAGGGCCAGCTCCAGCAGTGGAGGAATAGGGTTTTTTTCTATTTTTTTTTCCTTTTTTTTTTTTTTCCTTTTTTTTTTTTAAAAAGAGGTAATCCAGCAACATGTACCAGGGTCTAAGAATGTTTAAAATGACATACACAATATTCCATTGTAGTGTTATGATATGATTTTCTCCCCCCCCTCCCCCTTCATCACTGAAGCATATTCCCTTTCATTCGTTCACTCCTTGTACATTTTGAACTTTCTAGATTATGTTACATAGTATTTGTGCAGGGGTAATTTAAAGGCAAGACCTGTGAGATGTCATACATTAATTTTTCTTTTTTTAAACATTGTTATGAATAAATTTAATCCAATGATATGGCAGAACCATCAAACCAATTTACAATTTCCAGCATGCTGCCTCTACAAGGCTATTTTTCCTATAATTACACCAAAGACAAAGAACAAAACCAGCAAAGCAAGTAGTCTGGAGCTGAGCCCTTCGTCCTTGACAGCAGCTGCAGAAGCAGATATTGGGTTGTTTGTCTGGGGTGCCTTCCTCATCCGCAGTCCATCTTCTTCCTAAAGGAAAATAGGTTGATTATTTCCACTGAAAAGAAGAAAAGGAGCTTTAAATACTCACCCTCAGCATATTTATTTTAGGGGGGCATAATAAAATACATGAATGCTAATCTATAGCTAATTTAGAGCTCTTATTTCCTAGCTAATCCTGGAAAGGATGGTGAGGTAGGAGAGGAATCCTGTACCTGCTTGATGAGCAGAGCAAAACCCTCATGCTCTTGGAAGTTGTCTCCTGCTGACTAAGGTAACAGGGGTAGCAATAAGGAACCCTGCAAAAAAACTTGACCAAAGTCTGGAGACAGTTCCAGATCTTCAAAAACAAGGATGGAGGGAATGGCATGAAGATGATTTTCTTGCTCTGTAAGCAAACGTAGTGCTGTTGGGCAAAATGCTTTTCAAAATAACTAAGATCAGTTGTGAAAAATACCCAACTTTGAGGCAATTATACCATCATTCCCCTAGTTAGATGTCACAAGCAGATTTTACCAGCATTTCAAGGGAAATCTATTTCCCCCATCATATTAACACTGACATTTTGACATGGAGCTAATGGCAATAATTAGGAGATTTTCTTGGTACGAGTTTGACAGCTCTCTTGATTTAAAGATGTATGAGACAACAGATGAAACAACATCCTAACATTATCATTTCATGTGGAGATGATGTTCCCTACATCTTGATCTAAACTGTTGTGTGCTATGTGCCAGCACACTCCATTCCACACACCCAGAGGGGATGGTAAGGCGAGTTTTTTGTGACCTCACCTGGATGCAGCTGAAGCAACAGTGCCAAGCATATGATACTGTAAAAAGTGTAAGACACTGAGGCAAAAGCCTCCAGTCTATGTTTAAAAAAAACCCACTCAAAATGGTAATAGAAGTTACTGCAGTCTTAAAAACTGTCACATAAGTGAAATTTGAAAGGCTCAGTGTATGGCTGTACTTCTATCTTTTCAATTTAAAGGAGCACCTAATGTTCTGGAGGAAAACATTTTTAAAAAAGTATCATGGAATCACAGAATGCTTTGGGTTGGAAGGAACCTCAAAGATCATCTGATCTCAACCCCCTGCCATGGGCAGGGACACCCTCACTAGACCAGATTGCCCAAAGCTCCATCCAATCTGGCCTGAAACACTTCCAGGGTTGGGGCTTCCACAGCCAATCTGGGCACCCAGGGCTTTACCACCCTCAAGAGTAAAGAATTTCTTCCCACTGTCTAACCTAACCCTGCCTTCGTTCAGCTAGGAGCCATCACCCCTTGTCTTGTCCCTGCACACTCTGGTGACCAGCCCCTCTCCTACTTTCCCGTAGGACCCCTTTAAGTACTGGTAGGCTATAATTAGGTCCTGGAGCCTGCACTTCTCCAGACTGAGCAAGCCCAGCTCTCAAAGCCTGTCTACATAGGAGAGTTGCTCCAGCCCCTTGATCATCTTCGTGACCCTTATTTATTCATTAACAGTCACAAGTGACCTGATGCCTCAGTACTGCTCTAAGTCTGGATGGGGACAACCGACTTTTGTAAGCAATGAAGTGTTCTTTACCAATATAGTAATTTTACTGCTAGAAACAACACATTTTCATGGTAAATATTTTAAGTTCCTTTTGACAGTGACTGCAGCCCGATGCTGACAGCACCTGGTGGCTGGCAGCAATTTAACATTGTTTTCAATGTCTTACAGATGTTTAACACTGCACAAAGAAAACAAACAGTTCCCTGCTTTAAGACGTGACTGTAAGACATCAGCTCAATTCTAAGTATCTCCTGAGAGTGTTTATTCAAGACTGATTTGCAAAAAAGGAAAATCAAATCATACAGTGCTGATACTACTGTGAGATGCTGGCAAAATAAGAACACAAGAAGTTAAAAGTCGTGTCTCAGCTGTATACATATGTTATTTCAAAGTGCAAAAGAAAACTGGCTTAGAAATCTTTAAATAATTTCTTCATGCATCAGCCAGCCAAGCAGCATCAGAGCTGACAGAACAGAGTTCCTTCCACTGGGCTCCACCAGTCACAAATTCCCAGTTTTCACCAGTGCTGTTACCTATGCAACTAGACATTTATAATAATGAAACCACTGAAAAGTGTTTTTCACAGCAGAGTGATAAAGGCTTCTCAATCACTTGATTTCACAGCAATATGCTGGATATGACATGAAGCATATTTCCTATTGATCTGTCTAACTGTGGTCATTTCAACTCCCTATTATAGGTGCAAAACTAAACCCCTCGGTACTTGCCCAACGCTGCCCTCAAGCTCCCACCAGTTTGAGAACACTGGGCCAAACCCAACACTGAGGGCTTAATTCAGACTGAGAAAATCAGGTGGGGAAAAACAAGAGGGGATTCATTACTTTGGGTTGCTATCCAACCAGTTTCTCTGACTGCACAACTTCTGTGCTCCTTTCAAAGGAAACTTGGATTTCAGCACTTTTTCCCAGTTTATAGGGAGAAACTGAAATTATCTTTTAATTTGCAGACAACATTAAAATACTGTGCCAAGGTCAGGAAAGCAAACCTTTGAGCTGGAAGCTTGTTTTTCAGGAAAATGATAAATCTGGAAAAAAACAACCCCAATGTATCTTTACCTTAAACTGTTTATTCTCCTCCCGTAACCTCTGAACTTCTACTTGAAGCCTCTTATAGTCTTCCATTACTTTCTTAACTTCAGTGTCATCCAAAGAAGAACTTATTGATTTAGACATTACAGAGGAATCTGTCTTTGTTGCAGTTGTGGATACAATTTTATTTATTTCTATGTCATGCTGTTAAAAAAGGACAGAGTGATTTTTGGTTAGTTATTCACACCACACACCTGGTATTTAGGAGGAGAGTCAGGTAAAATTGTCTCTGCACACCTGAAACGTGCCTGCATCAAAGAAATAAATAGCATTTTTCTTTACTTCCCCTTTCTGAAACCTTTACTTCCCCTTTCTCTTTCACAGAAAACACCAGATTAGCAGCACTAAATGCAAGCAGAATGACCTTGACTTTTCAGTCCCTGCATATATAGAAACACCCTTAAGTTTTGTTTTTCTCTAATGAATTTTAGGCATTAGAGAAAAAATATGACTAAACAGAATAGTTGTTACATTTCAGTTAATTCGGGGGGGTGGGTGGGGTGTGGGTTTCCTCCCTTCCTCTCATTACACCCCTAAACTGGAAACACAGAAAGTACACTGGTCTAGACCAAAAGCAACTACTTTTAGAGGAGAGCAGACAAATTAAGACTATGATAGTGACATTGTACTGATACATAACTGTAATTATAAGCTGTCAGGGCAGGGTAGAACAATTGTACCTTCAGTACCTGCATACTAGGAAACATTTTCCTGTTCATTCAATCCATTATCAGTTCTCCATTTGATGCTACATATTTCCATTAGAAATCAATGTGTTCACTACCCTAACACAAAAGATCTTACATCACAGCTGCTACATCATCCCTAACTGCATTCTTGTCTTCCTTACTCACCTTCCCACTGATTTACTTGCCAAAATCAGTGTTGTATCAAGGAAGTAAAGGGGAGTGTCAGACAGGCAAATTTATATCACTGCTACAACTGCATCAGCATAAACTCTGGGCTTTATGAGCATAAATCAGCACCTTACAAGTTTTTAAAAAAATATTATTTATCCTATGATCTTTCACCAAATGAAAAAACATCAACTCAAAGACTTCTCTGTGCTTGTATTGCACTGACACTGTTCCAATTAGCTGCTAGTTACATTAAGCATCACTAAGATTTTCAATAGTTTATATTGTTTTCAAAGGGTGATGCCATCCAGGCAGTGAAACAGAGGGTTCTGCCTTTTGCTTATGTAGCTGTCTGTATAAACATGCCATTTTATATGATTTACTGTGCTATTAAGACAGTCAATATGCATCTGAAAATACTCACAGGCTTATCATTTTCCGCTGGTAGCTCAAACACACACCTAAGTTTCGAATCCATAAGTTCTTCAGGTTTTGCTTCTTTCCACTGGAATAATTTAACATTAATTGTGTTAGTATAATACGGCAGATGGACACCACGGTGTATTAAGTCAGCAAATCACACCATCTCACTCAGGAAAAACTCTACAGGTGTTTATCACATTAAACACATACATGATGAAAAATGAAACCAAGTATGTAATGAGTCATATCCTAAAAACCAACCAGATCTATGAAGGAAATGATTCTAAATAGCCTGAAACTCCCACAGCTAATTTATGCAAGAAGTGGGAATTGTGTACAAGTAATTAGCATAGATAGGGGGAGCTATGGTCCTGATTAACAAAAAAAAGGGGGGGGGGGGAGGGGGAAGAATAACAAAAGGGAGGGGCACATTCAAAGGAAGGGAAAGGTAACAAAACCCTAGATCAGTTACAGTGGTAGTTCCAAGGTCTTTCTTCAGTGGAGTTCCCATTCAAGCTTTTCAAATTTCACATTAGGTTTTCTTCCCCACTGGTATGAACTACAGGACTGTTCTTCCCCCTCGTTTTCCACCTCCTTGTTTTCCAGCATTAATGCCTAAACAGTAACAGATGTGCTGCATATAGAAAGTGACAGCTTCCCTTCATCCTTCACTCTCCCCTTCAACTACAGAGTCTTCCATAAAACAAGTCTCCTTCCAAAATGTTTAATATGGTTTAACAGTTACAGAATCACAGAGTTGTAGGGGTTGGAAGGGACCTCGAGAGCTCATCAGGTGCAACCCCCCTGCCAAAGCAGCTCCCCAGCTCATACTGCACAGATAGGCGTCCAGATGGGTCTTGAATATCTCCAGAGAAGGAGACTCCACCACCTCCCTGGGCAGCCTATTCCAGGGCTCTGGCACCCTCACTGTGAAAAAGTTCCTCCCCATGTTGGTGCAGAACTTCCTGTGCTCCAATGTGCAGCCATTGCCCCTTGTCCTGTCCCCACAGACCAAAGAAAAGGGGCTGGCCTATTCCCCCTGCACCCCATACTTAAGATATCTATAAACATTGATTAGGTCCCCCCTCAGTCTTCTTCTCTCCAGGCTGAACAGCCCCAGCTCTCTCAGCCTTTCCTCATAGGGACGATGTTCCAGGCCCTTCATCATCTTTGTAGCCCTTCTCTGGACTCTCTCAAGGAGATCCCTGTCTTTTTTATACCAGGGAGCCCAGAACTGGACACAATACATATCTTTGCTCACTATCAGCTTAACCCTGCACTGAAAATACCAGTTTCCTTAGTAGTTACATACAGCAAGAAGCATCCACATTTACGTCCTGGAGTTCTCACATGCTTCTCTTTACTCTGACCTTACTTCTGGTAGCACGGTACCGCTCAGCACATCTGAAGGAGGCGTCAAATTATGGCTAACCCCTGAAGAAGTATTTGCCTGATCCTAAATAGCTCTTCTGTGGCTGAAGTCAGAACTCTATTTTGAGCTCGCTGGCTGCCTGTGAAGTGCTGAAAGCTTTATAGTACTCCAGTAATTTGTCTCACCTGTTTATCAAGAATAGGAAGAGATTTGGAGAGTGGTAACAAAACTGAGAACTGATCAAGTGTTATAGGAAAAGAAGTCATAGGTCTGGAGAGCTCTGGAAAACTCAAAGGGCCATCTAGGTCCTAAAAAATATCCTCTGCTAGCAGAATAACATTTTTCATAGTATAAAGTAACTCATAAAAATTAAAGAGTTAGAAAGAAAGGCAGACTGGCTTATCTCTCAAGCGATGCAGACATTTTATTACTGTTATTACTATTGCTTTCTCCCACTGGATCTTATTTTGAGGTCATTACAAATATAGTTCCATAAATCTCTTTCAGAAGCAAAATTCTTAACCCCAGAGTGGGCTGCAGCTTTAAAGGGCTGCTCAGAAGAGGATGCAGATTGTAGAGACTGTTTAAAAAGCCATGATAAAAAAATATACAAACCTCAGTGCATGTAATATGCCAACACACACACTTCAGAGTAATGTCCATTTATTTTTTCCTGTTTCTTATTGTGCCCTTAATAGCTACTGAATATTCTCCTAAGCTAACAAAAGCTAAACCAGAGAAAGGTTCCTTATTCCTTCCTGTAGTAGCAAACCTCACATTATAGGAAAGCCACCAGTTGACATATTGGTTTGTTCCTTTCCCAGCTGTCATAACATAGCCTGAAAACTTATTTCTAGGTCTTCTGTCCTGCAAGCACGTACATGCTTCTCTTGCTCTCATTTGTAAACCCAGAGGACAAGATCTGTGAAGGCCTTTCACAACAGATAGGGTAGGGATAAAGAAAAATACAGTATTTGCAAATCATCCTCCTGGTTCTTGCCAGGAAAAGGAGTTGCTCAAAGGAAGGCTCAACACAGTGTAGATGCATAAATTTGGCCTTTCTAAAAAAAAAGATACATTGAAAAAATATTGCAAATACTTTGTATTTATTTCATGGCTTGGTATTCTACTACTGGCAGGAGTGCCCCAAAGAAGCCACCACCGATACCAACTGTAGCTTTCAGTGCAAGACTCCTGGAAATTGAAATAAAGAGAAACCACCTTGCCATGCACAGAGATGGAAATCAGGCAAAGCTTTCAAGGCTCATTCCAGTGTGGTTTGACAACACATCTTAAGCAATGCAATAAAAAGTCTTATATAAAATTATACAATCAAAAAGAAATCCATTTTAATTTATTTCAATACTTACTACTGCTTCCATATCTGAAGTATCAGCTGGAGCAAACATCGACTGAACCATAAACTTGTGTTTACTTTTCTCATTAGGGTCATAGTCAAAAGGCTGTAGCATCACTGCAAGAAAACCCCAAGCACATCACGTTAACATTGCTCTGATGCAGAGTCACACACTGATACAGTTACCAGATTTGAGAAATACAAACATTAAAATGCTTTCAAGTTGTACATCCGTTCTGACCAAAGCAGCAGCTGAGATCAAGAACCTCACTTGAAAATAAAATTCTAAAAGAAGGCATGAGAAAACTGACTTTGTCAGCCTGTCTAAATTTTTCTCCAGGAATTTTGGAAATGCTGATCACTATACAATATTCCATAGCCAGCTATGGCAAGATGGTAATAGCATTTTATAGTAAATAGGGTAATTTGCATCTCTTCTGGGACAGAGGGGGAAAAATTCTCAAAGAAAGCATCTTTATTTTTCTTCCTCCACCCTCGGGGCAGAAGTAACAAGCTGCATTGTGATTAGCTGTACACACACGGTACTGCTGATGGCTCTGGGTAAGGATGGAAATTTCCCCCACAAAGCTGAAGACTCATGGTGTCTGTTTTATCCCCTACAAGTATTTCTCCTCCAAAAGTAAGGTGCAGAAAGTTTGTTGCCATTTTATAGCTGGAAGTTCACGGTTAAATGTTGTATAAACATCACCTCTGAAAGGTATACAAGAAATGTATTTCCATTCAAAAAATCACAGACATTCCAGAACTTTCTTCTGCAGAACACCACCATGTTCAGGGAGCAGAGAGAAATAAACAGGAGGTCTGGGGGATGTGGGGATATTTTAAATTTTATTTGATGTTAGGATTTTCCATGTCTTGTCTTTTTGAGTGAAGAACTCACCTGTTCAAACAACTTAAAAGGGGAGAGTTTTGTGTTTCACTTACAGGGACTATTCTTTAAACATAGTGATGACTTGGAACCCCACAATTTGCAAACGACCCCTGGCTATTCAGCTACCGTGACATTAATGAACACAGGACTGGCTTTGCCATGACACAGTCTGTATGTGAAAATAAGCAAAGCTGTTTACATGAACATGGTAGCAGATATTGCAGAAAGCTACCACCCCCCAAATTTAAAATCAAGTTTGCATATACTGCAATTACTGCTAACGTAAAGATGGTGTAAGGTTTAAAAATTCACATTTTATGACCCATGAGGCTACTTCAGTCCCTCAATCCAATCACTATGAAGAGAAGCAGTTCAAGAATTAGGATTACTTTCAAGTACTAGTGCTATTAACATTATGTGCCCAAATTCATACACACTAATTGCAGGGGGGGGGTGTATGAGAGCAATATCTAAAAATCCCATATCCTGCAAATGAACACCAGCAGAACCATCCACCTCTTTGAATGGGCAGAATGTTATGGTTGTGCCACGTTTATTATGCACACAATCTGTGGCTATCAACAACCACACACCTTTTAAAGCCAGAAAGAAGATGGCAAGTTCTCTCAGATGAGGTGCTTCAAAAATTATTATACACTTTTAACTCACCTTGCAGTAATTAAATACCAATCCAAAATAACTGTTTTCAAATTAACAAGCTGCTTTTAAAGCCATGTTTTCCATAAGTCAGCGACTGCATAGTGAGAGCACAGATATTTCAGCGGTCCACAAAAAATCACTGAAGAGTAGCAGCATGATTTTTCCTTCCCTGTGGTACACACCTCACTTATTTCAAGCCTACATAATGTGTAAGATTCAGCTGGACATTGAAAACTCTCCACTGTTCATGGAACTTCTCCAGATCTGCAGGTTTTTCAGCTTGCTTTGCTGAGTGCAGCTATAAGCTCATTTGAAAATCATTATTTCCCAAGTGACAGTGCTGAAGCCATTCTTGAACGACGAAGGATTGCTGCTCTGAATTCCATTCACTGAATCATAAGAGCAAGCAGCTAGAGAGGGCTTGACAGTACAAATGTTGTTAGCACTTGTATTTTTAGATCAATACATGAAAGCCACATTGACACAAATTATTCAGCAAATGTCTTGTAAGCCAGATGGGAAGCTCAAAAATACTTACTTTGTTCAAGAGGAAAGCAAACCATTTCAGCATTTATTGCCATACTATTAAGGGTTTCTGTGAAAGATCAG
The DNA here is from genome assembly GCA_022605575.1 of Laterallus jamaicensis coturniculus. Classification (NCBI taxonomy): domain Eukaryota; kingdom Metazoa; phylum Chordata; class Aves; order Gruiformes; family Rallidae; genus Laterallus; species Laterallus jamaicensis. The sequence goes on from JAKCOX010000029.1 coordinate 5,889,956, forward strand.
TTCCACGTAACTACCCTAATTGCTGGAGAATCTGCTACTGTAAATGTGGCTGCTTTGTTTTGATTGGAAATTCCATACCTTGTGTGAGAGCTATATGAAAAGCCTCTGTTCCTACAAAATGCCTTATCATGTCAGTCATCTCATCTGGTCAAAAGTTTCTGACCTGCTTTCTTCTGAACCCAGAGTTCTGAGAAACAAGTGATTAATGTGAGTTTCAAGTTCAGCAGCACCAGCATCCATTAGGTACGAGATTGGGATTTCAACTACTTTCTAAACTGATCAGCCCACAGCTCAAGCACCAGAGATATTCTCCCACTGACAAAAAAACTGCAAAGTCATTCAGTGATCAATGAAATGAGTAATGCAATTTGTATCTCCTAGTCCACTTGCCCCTCTCAAAATTCAAACACCAAGGACTGACCCTACTTACATCCTGTTCTGAAGTGTTTCCAAAGAAATGGATACCAGGTTTCACACACACTCCTGCAAAACCCCTGTGTTTTACTCAAGGCTGTCTGTAGAAAGTGAAGGAGAGGCAGGGACCACCTAATACACCTTCCTTTTCCTAGAACAGTTTGCTAGCTAAGTTTTAATAATGTCAGAAGCATCATACTCTTTTTTTTTTTGCTAGAGAAAACCTGCTTGGAAGGAGGTAAAACCTTACCCTTAATGCCTGGTATGACCTAGCACTCCCTCCCAAGAGGGGAAGACAGCAACCTTCCTCTAGTTTCCAGCTAAATTTATTAATGACCTGTTTACTTGGTCCTGGACCAACGCTCCCCTAATGCTTAAATATCAAAGGAGAGGAAGAGTCATCTACTTCTGGTGCACTCCAAGACATCAGTCACAGTAACTGTTGGCCTGCTGGTAAACTAAGCAAGCCAGACTCTGCAGGTCCTCTGGGCCAGGCTCCCCATTCACTCTCTGCACCTGCTCTGGCTTGAGCTCCTCTCCATGAGCTACTCTAATTATACACCCAGGAAATCTCTCTGGTGCCTTGCACAACAGCATTTATACCCTCTTATCTCCTCCATTAGCCAGCCTGCTTGCGCATACTACATTTGTCTTGATTCACAGCCACAGGATGTCAGCATCTTGGTCACCCTATCCTGTCCCCTTCCATTTAAAAGCTTGTGCTACTAGCAGGAGTATTTCATCCTCCATGTATGTGATTTTGCATCTTTTCTGATGAAACTCAGCTGATTTCTCTTACTGGAGTCTTCAAGGACACCCAGTTCTGCTGCACATCTTCAGCCTCCCAACTGTGCATCATCATCACAGTTGTTTGTGTACTCTTTTTGTGCCAGAACTGCTATAAAAGCATTAAACAAGATTAGTAACAAGAATCATTCTCAAGAAACGCCACTAGTAACTTCCTGCTATTACACTTCCATCCTCCATATCAATGTTTACTCTTTAACTAGCCCCATGAATCTATTTTTCTCTTCTAGCTTCAATGACAAATGTCCCAAATAGCACTGCATGAAATTCTTTATTGTCTGGACAGATCAAATCTTCCACATTTCTGTCACCTTCACATCAAACATCCCAACCAGCTATGGGGGCAAGCCTCAAGATCACTGTGCATGTGATCAGCTCTGCCAGAGGTGGGGAAAGGACGCCGGCATCTATAGAAACATGCAGGACCCCACTGCACCACTTCACATTCAGTCCATGTTTACATAGTTCTTACTGTAAATATTTCAGTAACACTAAAAAACAGGGCACAGTTGGAGTCTTAGTGAAAGGGGCAGACCCACTGTGCAGTGGCTGCAAAAGCACGCTCTGGGGGGCAATGCAAACTTGCCTGTTCAAAGCCAGGGAAGTTTACAGAAGACTAAAAATCCCCCTCCTTGGATATCTGACAGCATCCTAAGGATAACGTCAGCTTCTCCCCATTTTCAGGAAGTGTGTTCAGACTGCTCTCTTCAGCAGGACACAGATGGTACCACCCATCCTTCCGTTCTCCCCCCATCACACACCTATCTGCAGGCTCATCAGCATCTCCTTATATTTTTTCCCCTTTTCCTTGGTAATCTGTTCACTCCTTCCGTTTAGATTCCAAGCTCTCAGAAGTCAGAAAATCAGGTATCTTTGTTGAAATAAGATGTGCTACAGAAAAATGGAGTGTGTGTAAATAACCCCTCTTTTCAAAGTCCTTCAGCCCAAACGCAACAGAATCAGCTGACAGCACACACATACGCTTCCCAAGTTACATAAAGCTGGGCTGTTAAAATTACATGCCATTGCATAACAGGTGAAAGCAGAGCTACAAACCTGCCATCGCAGCCAGCAGCGCAGGCTAACAGGGCCTTAAATACAGATATTTAGACATAGACTGCCAGTATTTGACACTCCACTAGAACAAAACAAGCTTTACTTTCCTAGCATTTTATGTTTTAAATGAGCCATCATATTAGTATGGAATAAAGTAGAATCATGTTGGGACTGCTGACTTTATCTTAGGGCAGAACATCTTCTCGTACAACAAAACAGTACAGCTTCACAGGAGTTTAAAGGCACCCAGTTACTACAGTCCAAGGAAGGTAAGGCTGTCCCAAACTCAGCCTCTGCCAGTAAAATGATGAGAATCTAAAAAATAGTTCTAAAGCTTTATGCCACTGCTCCCAGGCCCCATTTTTTTGGGAGACAAGGTGCAGTACTAAGGCAGAGCTACCAAGAGACTGTGTTAAAGTCGGTTGGCAATTCTCAAGAGGACAGATTGCATATAGTAAATACAGCCCAATTAGCTGAAGTGTCAGGAAGTTATTAGGGAATTAGCTATATTCTAGTAATTCCTCATCACTAGTACTTTCACTAGGTTTGGAGGAATTCAAGTCCCATTTTTATGCCCTGTGTAAGATGAATTACATGACTGAAAAATAACTGAATCAGAGGCCAAGAAACAAATTCTATTTATTTTTTACTTCCTTAACTCCAAAAATCATCCCTCGGTTCTTAAGCAACACTACTGCAAAGCAAAGCTCAAACACATCTCCCCTCTTTCTGTGAATTCAAAACCAGTTCTGTTCTGCAAATTACAGCCCCTGTTCAAAAGATCCCTTCTGCCCATCCCAACCAAAGACACTGCCATCTTCACATCCAAAATCAGGTCCCACATATGGTTTAAAGGAACATCCAGGACAGCAATATATATAGCTCTATGAAAAATTCAGCCACAACACATGACGATACCTTCAATTTTGAATGTCTTAAGAAATTAAGAATTAACATTTATAACCCCAGAATTCAGTAACACATCTACATATAAAGTTACCTTGATATATTTTCGTAAGAACAATGAATGTGTACTATTTGCATTTTAAAATATGTTAATGCAAGGACTGGAAACTTAGTTATAATAAAAAATAATCCTAAATTATGATCAGCATGAAAACATGTACAACACAAACTTGAGCTTGTGATCAAATAGGCCACAGCCATTTGCAAACCTGAATCGTAAATCACTATGAATAAAGCTATCAGAAAAGGAGAAAATGTCAAAGCCACATAAGCAAGAGCAAAGCACAGCTTAGTGTTAGCACAGCAGTCTCTCATAATGGGATACTTGAAGTCAAGTCTTGGACTAGATCCATGTTATATCTGGTATGCTGCTGGGAAGAGTCAGGCTGGAGAAGCACGTAGGATGTAGGCATGCAAGTAGCCTAACAAAGAGGGTTCGTACAACAGCGCCTATACTATGTTCTGCACGAGGTAGAGGCCAGAGTCACTGTAAGAAGTTGAAGGAAACGCTCAATGTTGAGATCAAGATGACATTTTTTAAACGCATGGATTGTGCCAGCAAAAGAGGATGGCTTTTGATTTTGAAGGTTCATCTGGGAGATGAAAAGGATCCACATCTTTATAGCATGGAGATAATTTGTAGCTAGAAACCATGCTAATTTTCATTATCGCTTCATTGATTTCTATGCATTTAATATGCTTGCCTGCAGCAAGTAGGGAAGACAGACAGCTTTACTTGGGAATTGTCCGAGTTTTAGAAATCTTAATTTCTCTCCAGAGAGTGTTTTCATTTACATATTAGTCATTCCAGAGCTTACTGGATATGTGCTACCTTTCTGCAGTGCTCTGCCTGCCCCACCTGTGGCTACCACACTGCACCGGTTATCTCCTCACCCTGACGTCCCCCAGACATTAACTGCAACCATATGCACGCTCAACCTGACGTAACAGGAATCCCAAAGGCAACAGGCCAATGGGTGTGCAAATGTAGGTGTGCATAAGGCAACTTAGAGGATTAGGTTCTCTTAATATAACAGGTGCAAAGTATTTTTGAGATCAATTTTTATTTTGTTGAAGCAAGGGTGAGGGGTTTAAACATTTCACATTTTATTAAGTAAAAAATGAAGTCTTGATTTTTACATTTTTATTTTTTTCCCCCCAGTAAAAAGCAGTAATTTTAGCTCCCCAAATTTTTTATTCCAGGCTACAAAAGTTTGTTAAGAGACCTAATAACGAAATGTATAACCTATCAGTATTTTAAAAAATTATGCCAGTATTAAAATTTAAAATAATAAAACAAATGAGCATGTTTATGGATATAATTTTCCTAACCAAAAAGTCAAGCTTCATTTAGGCAGTATGCCACTACTACATGCTCTGACAGAATTTTTAATAATAACATGGATTGGAGAAGTCATTGAGAAAATACACTGCTTTCAAGTATGTATCATCAGCAAGTTAATAATATACAGACATTCTGTTTATAGGAAATACTCAGCTCTTTATGCTTTCAAAGTCAGTCACTCCTTTGCCTTTCCATTACCAAACTTAGGCAAGTCAAGAGCTACTGACTCATTAGAGAAAATCATTAACTTTTCCTATGGAACAGCAAAGATTTAGTCACTTGACATTTATAACACCAAAGCATATTGCATCTGCAAGGAGCACAAAATAAGCATGGTTTGAAAGTAAATGTTTTCATTATTGGTTATATTCGGCAGTTCGGGAACAGCCTAGATGAGTCTAAACTGGTGTGTGGCTGCAGTCCACCCAGTTTTATTCTTCCCTTGACATGCCTGTCCAAGCACTCGTTTGGCCTGGTGGTGAGCTGGTTCAGGAAATCAAGCTGGCAAAAAACTAACTGTACAAAAATAATCCCACAGGGAGGGCAGGGCTGATTCGGACAAGCTGGCTTAGACTGTTATTGAACTATATAAATCATTGATGTATTTCCACTCACCTCCCTCCCAACCCACAACAAGATCTAAACCCAAACCTATTACTGCTAGACTGGGAAGAATAGAAGATCTATTATGAAATGGCTGCTTCTCCATGAAATCACAAGCTCTTGCTTTTACAAATATTAAACAAAATACTTGCAGATTGCAAAGCATTCCAAAAAAGCACTGATTAAAATAAGATGTTTTCAATCACCAAAAAAATGCTTGGATGGCTTACCAGAAACATTAATTGATGTTCCTGCATCGATAATTCCACTGTTAGGCCTTACACAGTATCTACGTGGTGCTGTGGTCTTAACTTTGAAGCACACATTTCTGTCTGTGGGATTGCCGAGTTTCAGGTTTGTAGTGACAACATCTGTGAAAGGACCTGAGGAGAACAAAAGCAGACTTGAAATCACACAGAAAGTACTTCTCAAGCAGAGGCTAAGCAGGCTCTAAATCTCTGTTCACAAATCTTGTAAAGTAATTAGATGTTCAATTTCCATCTGTGGCACGTAGAGGTAATCGTTCACACAATGCTGAGGATGCAGTGGGGCTGGGAGCATTCTGACCTGCAGTGTGCTCCAACACGCACAGGGCGACAGCTGAAGTTGATCATTAAGAGCAAAATAAAAAGGGGGAAATCAGTTACACGTGGTGCCAAGACAACAGCATGGCATTCGTGTGGTGCCAAGTTCTCTGCTGCGTCACACTCACTCCATTCTCACTACTGAATCCCAGTAAACCCTGGCTTACAAGGATACCAGTGCTACAGATGATAGCTAGAGGAGTAGGGTACCATACATTAACTACAAAGGGAATACATAATAATTTTATTTTTAATAATTCCCTTAAATACTAGAAATTATAAACCAGAAGAAATCTTCACAAAATAGCTTACCTCACCCAACACAGGAAATAACCACGTGGAAATAGTAAATTTTTGGATGCTGAGTAAAGTTTTCCATATTAGCAAAGCCGGAATCAAACCATTGTTAAGTTCTACACCACCGAGTGCAGGCACCCAAATTTCTCACAGGCTCAAGACCCAGTTGAAACTGCCCAAACCCCTCTGCTTAGAGGAAAGGCTAGCTACTGATTTGCTGTAAGACACTGATAAATCAGGTAGCAGTGCTTGCTCAGATGGTAAAGAAGGAAAATTAAAAGAAATACAACTGCACTTCAATCAACTGTCTTCTGCACAAAAGTAATTAATTTGATGCCTGAATAAAATACCTTTGCCTAAAAGCAAAATGATACCCCCTCCCACTCCCCCCAAAAAAATAAATCAACCCTTTCCTTGCAGAAACAACAGCCCTAATATTTAAAAAGGGTGAACGATGGTGACAATAACAAAAATACTAGCAGGCAACATTCCCCCATCCTCCTCCTGCAGTACATCTGGCTTAAAATAAATTTGTTAAAAAGGAAGCAAACCAATTATTTGTCTCTTAAGATGACATTTAATACAGCTGTAAAAGTATTACAGTCCTGCAACCTTTATCCGTGACCCAATCTGTTTTAAGTAATTAGAAGGGGAGAAAAAAAACAGCCCAGAATAATCACACACACAGACACACACTGAAAACTGAAGCAGCCACAAATGCAGCTCCATTTCTGCCTGCATGCTGAACAAGCCAGCTTTGCATTTACAATGCAGCCTCATAGCAAAAAAATGAAGCAATAAAATTTTCAGATCCCATGACAAAGACTTCACTAAACCTGCGCTGGGCGAAACACTGAGATCTGAAAGATGATGAAACACAGCTGTCAAGTTCTCTCTCTGTCCTGCTCACAGAGAGAGGCTGTAAGTCGAACAGAAAGTAAGTGGGCAGACATCGCTGAGTTGGTAAAGTAGTTAAACAAGCCAAGCTATCAGAAAAATCCAGCAAATATTCAGACATGTCAAGACAGTAGCAAATCTTCAAGACCGTTCCAACCAGGAGTAAGTCTAACATTTCAGAAGAAATTACTTGATGCTTAAGAATTAAGGATGTGCCTCTACTAAAACCAGTTACAGCTTGAGCTATCCCAGCACAGAGGGATCTCCTCTGTACAAAGCCCTAAATACACAGCCGCATCCTCCATAGCGCTTCCCTCATCCACATACCAGGATAGATTTCCTGTGGGAAATAACCATGTTTTTACTTGGCTTATCCATGAATGCGTGCAGGATTTGTGCTCCCCAGCACGGAGCTGCTGTTTGCAATAGTAATACAACAACAATCCTGCCTGTAAAATAATTTCCAAATGGAGTTACTTATTGCTAACATAGATCAAACCAAAATATTTGGCAGCAAAACCTTTCAGCAGACCAAATTAATTTCTTCTCTCCTGCCTGACATTTCCTCTTCTGTCCACTAAACTTTAAACAGTTCCTTTAAATACATTTTCCCCAAATTGCAGGTTTTACACATCAGCCAACAAAACTATATTAGAAGGCTGATGTCTGCTCTCAGCAAGCTTGCATGCAGGCATACTCCTTATGGCACTGCTGTTAAAATACTGTAGGGAAGCAAAACAGAGCAGACAAATCCAGGATTAAAGTACCAATACTGGAGTTCTAAGGTGTGTAAAGAAAGAAATAGACAACCAAGTATTACTTGGGGGTAAGTAGGACACAGCAGTGAAATATTATCAGCCTGGCTGGCCTGCCTTTTAAGAGCAAGGCCCACAGACTGCCGACTCAGGTTGAAATGAAACCTTGCTAGCCTCTGTTAGATTACTATAGCCTAGGGTAGGCATTTTTGAGGGAGGCTGGGGGATGTGGGGGATGTAACCCCAGAATAAACACAAGCTAAATCTGTACTGGAGATACACCTTTGCTTTCTAATGTCTGGATTTGTGCACTGTAGGTAAGGTTGGCTTTAACATCTACCCTGGAGCCTCGTTCTTCAGTGCAAGGTATCAGGACTTCTGGAACCATACCCACAGATACAGCAAGATAAAATGCTCTACTCTTCTTTCCAAGGCCATTGTCCTCACTGCAAGTGGAGGACTATTTATACATGTAGATGCAACACTTAAATAATGCCTCTGCTCAAAGGCAGCCTATAAGCATAACTACAGCCAGTCAGATTGGGGCATCCAGATGGTACTTGGGTTAAAAGCAACAAGTTGCCTGTGCAGCAAAGGCTGACTCTCACCCTGTACCTAAACAGAAGCCACACTCTTAAAATAACCTTAATTTTCAAAAAATGATGTATTAGTATTTCTAGGCAAGTGAAACTTCTATTAAAGCAGGGTGCTTTCCAAATGACAATTCGCAATTCTAAAAATAAACCAAAACAAAAAAACAAGCAAGCACTACTTTTCTCTGGTGTTTTTAAAGATCATGAGAAAATGCTGCTAGTATCATCCCAAGGACAAAGTTATAGGAAACATGGGGCCTGTCCATGCATCGTCTGACTCAGGGTTGTCATGGGAGCAAGCTGTCTAGAAAGAAGAATGTAGTAAATAGAATTTGGTGGTGAAGATTTGGAATACTCCACATGGGCTCAATGATTTTTTTCCTGCCAGTTAGAATAAAGTCAACTTGTGTTAATGCAAACCTGGAATCTAGTGACATGCAAACTACTACTAAAAGAAAAGGGAACATCACCTTGCATACTCATGCAACAAGCAGCAGTAAGAGGTTATCCATGGTTTCTCATATGATCACTTCTCCGCAGGGTTAGTGTCTAACTACAGCTGTGGCTTTCCACCCAGGAGCTACGCATACAACCCTTCCCATCTGAAGATCACAGCATTATCTCTGAATTTTCTATGCTCCATTTCCTATTCAAACACCAATGCTGTATCAATGTTTCCTAACAGTGCCATTCTGCAGTGTACTGCAGTATGATATCCCAGATCATTTTAGTACTAATACAAAAGCCTGGGAATTAGGTCAAAAGACCATGATGTCAACTCTATTTCAATTTTAATTAACACTTACTGTCATAAAAATTGCCCACAGTTGTACCAGCAAACACAGGCTGATAGCACAGTACTTGCTGTAAGTTCCTTGCCATTCACTATTCACAGTAACCACATTACACACCTACATCATCAGTGCATCTTAATACAATTATTCCCACCTTAATGAAGATTCCACGCGTTAGGATGGCAAACAAACAGTCCTTTCAGTGCAGGAACACTGCTGCAGCACTGTTTAGCATGTGAGAGAAGTCAGTGCAACCATCAGCAGAGGTAAAGCTGTGATTTGGGCTTGGACAGGAACATTCAAACCTAACAGACACAATCCTCTACAGATTTGGACATGCAAATATGAATATGTCTTTATAATTAGCTGCACCCATTAGTTGGGCTAATCAGGGTTGCTTTTTTCCCACATCAGTCTGTGTCACTGCTGAAACGGGAAGTGGTCTGACCTCTCATCCCCACCAACTGCTTGTGGTAGCTGCGCAGGGTACATCTGCTTGCACTGAGAGCTGAGTCTGGAACCTGCCTGGGCTGAAAATTAATCCACTTACAAGACAGGGAGTGAGGGAAGGGGCAGTGGGGGATGAAAAAGGGAAAATTAGTTTTCAGGCATATCAAGCAGCACTCCAACACTGGCATCAGGGAAATGGCATCTTTCTGTGCAAAAATGCAAGACACAAAGACACAAGGCAACCAAATTTTGCCAAATTAAGGCAACATTGTCTCGTATTTAGTAGGTTAAAGCTAGCACATCTAGGCATATGTGCTGCAGTCACACCTGTAGTGTTATCACATTTGCTGAAAGTAATTAAGGCACACGCCTAATTTTTTATGCCTAAATCTAATGCAAATTCTCATCTGTTTAAAGCCAGGCATCCCCTAAAAAAAATGTAGTGAGCTGGAACTTTTCAGAGCAAAAGCACTGCAGGAACACTTGATCCAATCACAGTCATGTCAAACTGCCAATCACTGATCAACATGACAAAGAAAAAATTCTCATTGAGCTGCCTGAGTTGTTTCTGGAATATTTTAGATGCACTTTCATCATCATTTCTTAAACAACTTTTGCCAGTCCAGCTAAGCACCACAGACATGTATCCAAAACCAAGGTAAGTGGAAGCAGGCAGAAGTACAAGCAAAGCTTCTAGCGAGACAAGCCCTCTGGTGCTTCCTTCGTGGAAAGCAGCAGAATGAAACAACAGGATGGAAAGGACATATTTCACCATGGCTTAAGCCCATCGATGTGTCAGATGAAAGTCATTAATGACCTGACATATTAATCAGCCATCAAAAGGTTACCAAGAAATCTTTGTAAGGGAGATGGTGCAAAGCAGCAGAGAGAAAGCTGGAATTGGTTTGTGGCTATTCAAGAGCCTGAACCCTACATGCTGATGTGCCCTGACTAGCTGATGCATACATGGAGCAACAGTTCATCCAGTGAAGAGCCAGTGACTCTACAAGTACAAGTGAAGAGCAGGGGGGCTGAATGAGATACTTGAGGCTCCCCTCTCATCACCACAGCGTGAAGTGTCTCCCCACCAGCTTGGTCAGCCCTCAAACTGGGGATGCATCTCACCCTGCTCTAGGATATACGAACCTACTGCAGAGTCCTAAGAGTGAGTGTTATGAGCACCACTGACAAAATGATCACCACCCAAGAACACTGTCATCTCTCCAGCTGAACATTTCAGCCTTCAGTCATTTCTCAGTTCCTTTACTATGCCTCTGACAGTATCAAGTCATTTCACTTTATTTCCAGTTTCTTCCATGTTATTTCTGGGGGTGTCTATCAGCAAGAGACAGACAAATACAAAACCAGCAAGGAGGAGCAGAAGGGCTCAATAACAGGTGTAGAACTTGACTTACTATACACTGCTTTTTAAAGTTATAGATAAATTGATGACCTTTGAAGATAAACACTGAAATGAAAAAAGCTGAAATGTCAAGCAAGACGTCTCAAGCTATCAGCCAGGTGCCTGCACATCAAGAACACCCAAGATTCAATCAAAACCTCCCACCAACTTGTCTTCAGACAAATCACTTAAGGGCTTGATGTTCTCCTATTAAGAGCCCTAAGAGTTGACAGCAACTCGAAAACAGAATCAGGTTTGGACCCTTACAGTTTTCCTCTCTGTGAATTCAGGAGAATACTTATCTAATTACAGAGAATCTTGTGAAGATTAGTGTTAAAATGTACTGTATGCCAAGTTTTAATCATCATCATCATCTGGCTCTGGAGACATTCATAATTAAGTGAGCATCCGCAACTTTTGATATCAAAGAAGTCGAAGAATGAGAAATAAGCAGCCCCTGTGTTGCATAAACATCTGATATCACAAGTAACTCACTGAGAGGGCCCAACAACCCCAAACTTGGTAATCATTTTTAAAGAAAAACTTAGACCTCTCTTAATCCTTGTGTAAACCACTCAAACCTTTCGATCTCATCTAAGAGTTGAAATAGAAGTAGCTAGAAAACTCCTAGTATCAATTTCCTTACTCTTATCACGACTACCCTCACCCAGAAAGTGCCCTTGAAGCAAAGCAACAGGAGGGAAGTGGTCATTTCCACTTCTGCTGTGTCAAGCAGTAGGAGCCTTGATGAAAAACCTATCACAGAAATAGAATGGCATCCAAATCAGTCCTGTGTGATAGCTGATGCAGCAGAGTAATACTGTGCTTTGGGGTTTTAAAAAATATGTATCAATAAAAAAAACATAAATGTGGAAAACTGGAGAACCAACAAAATTACACAATCCAGATGTCAAAGTTGGAACAAGACTGACAGAAAATTATGCCATTTGGATGGATTAATCAGTGTCCTTCTCTGGCCTATACTGGCACAAACTATTTTTGCCAGAGCATGCCTCATGCTTAATAGGAAAAAAAATTGAGAAAAAAACAAATTTGAGACTGAAGACTATTTTCAGGATATCTATTAGTATGTAATTTTTGTCACCTCTTATTCCTCAGAGGATCATTAACAGTTTGACTTCACAGTTGTAAGAACTGTGAGGCCACACATCAGCTTGCCAAGAGAAATGGCAGAATATGCCCTTCAAACACTTTTGGTCCTAATTTGTTTTTTCCAACTGATGTCTTCAGAGTTTTACTACACCCAAACACTACTTAGAGCAGTTTTCAGCACCGAATTGCACAACATGAAATAATTTCTCTACATCCTAAACTTAAAGCTGTTTTCTGCACACAACTGCACAAACAAGTGATGGATAGCAGAGCTGGGTAGCTTTTAGAGGTGTATCTCTGTTTCAACCATGCTTTCATATCCTTTCAGAGCTGAATGCCAAACATATCGCATTACTTTGTCCATTCCACTCACAAATATCACATGTACCAACTCTCTCCAGGTATAAAAACAACTCGGGAACAGCGACATACCCTCTTTCGATAGTGGAACAGTAGCTGTATATCATTCAATAAGTGTGACACCTACTTATCTGACATGGCCAGAAGCCTCTTCACTGGGCTGCTGGGTGGACACTGGAAAGATAATGACACAAAGCATGGACCCCAGGGACAAGTGGGGATGCAGAGAGTGGCACGATCACGGCCTGGTGCACAAGCTTCACTGGGTACACCAGTGCTAAAGACTGAAGTTGATATGAATATTCTCCTTGGTGATTTTAATCATCTTGGTGATTTTAATCATCTTGGTGATTTTAATCACCATCCCAAACTACACTTTTTCTTGTACTTCTTGAGAAGTAATTCATCCTGGATCAATTTCATCACTAATTTCCATTTCAGATGCACACTGAAATGATAGGGAAGGAGCATCTTACCCGTTTTTGTTTTATGCTTGTATATATTCTTCATACAGAGAAATTTGATGTGTAACTTAAATAGCAACTGAGCAAATATTTTAAGTGCAAAACTATGCATAAATTGCAAATGCCAGAAGAAATAAGCAAAATTAGATTTTGGGATGGACAAGCAGCTGCTTTTCTAGGAAGTTAAAATTAATCAGACAGTAAGAAACTATTACAGCTACCAGTATCCTGAATTTAGCAAAATACATTTGTGGGGAGCCACCTGAAAACCACCCTACTAACTGTGCTTTCAGAATCAAAGGGAAAAAGCAACCTGAAGGCTTACACTGTGGCATGCAACAAGATGCAAACATGAAGCTGCATTCTCCAAACCTAAACTCCTGTGAGCATTATCCTCACCGTGGTATGACACCAGTAAAAGAAAGAAGTCATACTGCTGTTACACCTTTTCTGCTCTAGTCCAATAAAAATGTGGGAAGGCCAGAAGAGACATTGCAAACTGGAGGAAATTTTGCACACAAATGTTTTGAGAAGATGGAAAATATGTTCTTAATTCACATATCACAAGAAGCACCAGTTGCAAATATAAACAGGCAACAGTGGCAGTGCAAACACCAAGTGCATACTGGAGGGCCGGACTCCTGCTTGTAATAAACATCAGAAGCACCAGTAAGGACAAAGTAACTAGTTAGATGAAAAGAGTTGCCACAGGAAAACCAAAAAAGTAAGAGCAGAAAACCTGAAAAGAATTACACAGTCATTTGACACATCTTTTACAAGCACAACTAACTTTAATTAGGTCTTCAAAATTGTTTGCAAAAACCTAAGCTTAGGCTCCATGCTGAGCCCCACACCTACACGATTTCATAATTTGCACAGTAAGTAACTGGATCACCAGGCAAACCTCCCCCTTCTCTATTTTTTCCACCCCTCATGGAAACCAACCAAGAAAACAGGATTAAATTTAGAATGATAAAAATCTCTAATCCATAGCACCATGGTATCAGGGACTTCGTTTACAGCTCAGAGAACTAAAGTAGTTTGGTAAAGAGATTATTTTCATAAAGTATTTATAATAATGTGGGATAAAGTACTGCAGGCAGCAGCAGTACCCAATTTGTACAAATGTTTTTGAGGCCAGAAGAATTACAGTTGAAGTAAGCAATTTTCAGAACAGCTATAATGCAGGAAGGATAGACTCAGTCAACTCAGTCTGGATTGTCTTGCTAGTGTAAACACTCAATCACTTCAATCCAGGAGCATTTTAATCCTGCACTGAATTAAACATGGAAACGGCGATTTGTGTTGCATACATTTTCAATGACAGCAAGATCGTGACAGCTGTTCCAGACTGATGCCACAAATCCCTCTTTATGAAAGGTTGCCTAGCAGGCCAAGTTTTAAATTCAACAACATCCCAGACATATCAGAAAATATCCTGTATGCCTCTGCAGACACCTCAGTCTACAAAGCAGCTATGATAGGATTTATATATTCAACAAATATTGGGTCAAACGCCAGAGGAAAAGATTTGGCAGGCATCTGGCCCCTCATTTAGATAAACTGGTACTTCAATATTCATATATGTATGTAAAATAGGCTTCCTTTCTGCCTCTGGCCATCACAGGGGAAGGTAAGGAAAGGAGGCTTCAACATTACTTGTGGTAGAACCAACACACCAGTGTCACAGTCCCAAAAGAGATGTCTAAACTGGGAAAGAGTTCCTGACCTAACCAGATCCTCACTTAAATCAGTCAGGATTTACTTGGAATAAAAAAAAACCCAACCAAACCAACCCTGAACAACAAGAGCTTGCAGGAGCAGTGATAATGTTAAAGATCACATTCCCTATAAGATGAAATTGGCCCGAATAACAGCTGTTACCACAAACAAAACTGTGGCACCCATCATCACTAAAGCTTTCAAAGCCAACCAACTACACTGACAGAGAAAGTGAAAAGGCTGTTACTGTACCAACTATGCAGTGCATTCAGTAGTTATTAGTTGTTCCCTGCAGGGAGCAAACATAAGAGCAATATGGTAACAAGATAGTAGAAAATGAGCGTGACTGCAAGATGTGGGCAGAATTAGCAAGGGTCATTTGATTCCTGCATTGTCTCCAGCTAGGCAGAACGCTATGTTTAGAGGCACTCAAAGAAAGAAACAAAGACAAACCCTTGGTTGCCCAGTTTTCTACAAAAATTGCATTATAACATACGTAGAAGTTGCTCATTTGATCCAAAACTCACTGGATGCAATCAATACCTTCCAGAACTGGGCGCATACAACAAATTAAGCTTCTTTTAGAATTGGGTACTTGACCTGAGCTCATAAAGTTGGATCATTCACTATGGTGATGATGCTTTTTTTCCAGCTGAGTTTCAAAACAGATCTGAGAGTCTATTTAAAGGTTTGTACTCTAATTTTTACAGTACTAATTCTGAATTAGAGAGCAATTAAACAAAATTCAGCCTTGTATTCAAAGGTAACTAGCCTCTTTAAAAAGAAGCAAAGCACTGCATAACTACTGATAAGTTTTTTAATTTGTAAAACCTGTGAAGTGAGGAAAAAAGATGCAGTAATTTAATTTACAACGTGAAGAAACCATCAGAAACTCCTGTGCAAATTTCTACTCCACACTCCTTTTTCACGGGTGATAAGACATCGCACATAGCATGCAGGGTACCAGCTGGTAAATATAATTTACTGCTAAGCATCTGCGTGAACCTGCACCCGCTGCGATACATTACCTGTGCCTTTGTCTCAACATGATAGCCAGGCTCCTGGGACTTCAGACACCCTCCCCTTACCTCATGTTTACGTACGTATTTTCAATATAATTTGTTATCAGGTCTATTTTCTGAAGTGAGGAATAGACTCAATGATCCTTATGGGTCCCGTCCAACTCCGTATATTCTGTGATCCTATGGAATCAGACTGGCAGCCCACCACCCTGATGAGCTTCAAATAACAAACTTCACAGACCTTTTCATGTAACACAACACTGGTTCCATAGCTCCAAGTGAACTGGAAATTTGTGCACAAACATGAGATTCCCAAAGAATGGGAAAGTGTGAGTTTGCAATAAAAGCAAACAGTTAAAACACAAATTCCCACAAGACTGAGAGAACTAACTGTGAGTTCACAGTTGCTCCTGTTGATGTTATCACTGCATTAGGATTTTCCTCGAAACAGTAACCCTTTGATTCCCCTGATACTTATTACTTCAACTGCAAGTTTTAAAATCTATGCTGTACAAAATTATTCAAAAGCCCTTAAACCATCACTCACATTGGCCAAAGCCTTCAGGAAGTGTGAGATTTTTTTCAAAATAGTCTTGGAAAACCAAGATTGGTTATTTTAGACTGACTGTTAGGAAAAACTTCTTCCCAGAGAGGGCTATTAGGCCTTGGAACAGGCTGCCCAGGGAAATAGTTAAGTCTCCATCCCTGGGGGGGTATTTAAAAGACAGATGGTTGGATGTGGTGGTGAGGGACATGGTTTAGTGGTGGTTAGCAGGTTAAGGTGATGGTTGGACTAGATGATCTAAAGGGTCCTTCCAACCAAGATAATTCTGTGACCTAAATACATTAAATTTGTAGGAAAATGCAACTAAACTTCCTCGAGTGCTTCACACATCTCAAATAATTGTTATTTGACTAACAATCCTATTAAAAGTTTCAAATTTCTGTTAGCCCCCACACGTACAATTCCTCCCCCCTTTTCTCAGTGGAGCTACTAAAGTCACATCCCTGGTGTATGGGACACCAGCAGATTAGGGAAGCTCAACAGAAGCCCTATCTTCAACCTTTCACAAAGCCAGATGTGTCATGAAGACACAGACAATGCATCACTATCTTGCTTTTATCTCTAGTTCTTTTCCTCCAAACACTGCTTTTTAAAAGTGAAGACTCCATTCAAAGTGTTAATTATAAAGCTAATGGTGCACATGAAATTAGAATAATTCAGTCAGCAAGTCTGTACAACTAACGAACGATTAATAGTTAGAATTAGCTATTGATTCAAGCTAAGTTGCAAGAATAGCAAGCATAACACGAACTGCAAATATTTAAGTGTCACTAGAATAAGACTAATTTTGTTTGATAGCTGGGCTACATACTTAGATTTGTTTAGATTTTGGAAGCCAGCCTATTATTTAAATACTATGTCCTCATTTTAAGTGTGTAACTTGATAATCAAATTCAAATAAGTTGAGAGATGTGAAGGTTTAATGCAGTAACAAGGATTTTACTAGGAATCAGGCTAGAGAAAGGGAAACACAGACCAGTACGTTTGCCAGCAGAAAAGCAGATAGCCATTGACACAGCAGCCTTCAAAGAGTGAAGAAATCCTAGTACTGACTGCCATTATGCTGCGAATACCAGGAGGGCTTGAGCCGCTTAAAGAAAACAGCCTGTACATTCTCAACTGAAAGGATGCATATTAAGTGTACTGAACAGGCAACTTCTCACAATGCTGTCAGTGTTTTACATTCTTAAACACAGCCCATTCCAGTGGCAGCGACTAGAAATCCCTCTTTATCCAAGACAGCAAGCAGGGTGAAATCCCTCCCAGTACCTTCAGTGTAGAACTGCTTGTCATCACAGTCAGATTGTGACAAGGACGGGGTGTAATTACAGAGTTTAGTCCCCATGTCCGACCAAGTCCCTAACCTTTCTTCTGCAACTTGACAACTGCAGGTTCAGTAAAGACTAATTTTATGTCCCAAAATGTACTGAACTGCTGGTGGAAGAGCCTTAGCCTAGTATCCGATTAGAAATGGGTATTGGTGTGTGATACAGCAGGTTTTGCACACCTACACTGCCAAGCACAGAACTGAGCATGGTTAACACAGACTTACCTGCAGGAGCACAAACTGTCTCCTTTAGGAGCAGGAGCCACCTAACCATGGCAATGCAGGTTATACAAGCTGCACAAGACTGTGGCTAAATAAATACTAAGTGCTCCACTTGCTGCAGGTATATGGTTGGACTGAGCGCTGAGGCCACACCTTTGGACTGCAGAGCTGATGTACCCCAGGGATGCATGTGAAACAACACGGCCAGGCCTCAGGCCAGGTCTGAATCAGTGCCATAAGGACAGGAGAGCATCAGCTGCTCTGGTTTAGTGCTGAGCCCTTTGCAGAGAGCACAGTTACACAGCGGCACTGCATACGTGCAGGTGCAAAATCACATACTGGGAACAGGAAAGAGCATTTCCAGTTGGCAGCAATTTGCAGAGTTTTGGGAGGAATTAATCCTCTGTTTGGCAGTACTGCGATTTGCCACTTGGGGAGCACGGAAACAGAGTGCTGAGTCATAAGTCCAGCCTAACCTGTAGCAAACCTTTAAAACGCTGCTGAAATGTACCCCAGCCTACACCAGCTCCTGTATCCCCTTACTGAACACGACTCCTGACACTCTGCACCTGCCAGGAACGCAGCAGCGTTCAAACACCTACAGACCCGAGCAAGTTCTAAAATGGGTTATATTCTAACAAAACGTTACTTGCTGAGATGAAACAAGCAATCTTTATTCCAGATGAGCACACTATGCTGCAATGCCGGCCCAGCCTGGCTGCATAGCCATGCTGTGCAACGCAGCAGGAGGCCGTTCCCTATAGCACAAGGGCAGCACTGTCATCACCAACCAGAGCAAAACACACCTAACAAAGGGGCCAGAACTACACATCCTTGTACAAGTCCTAAAGTCAGAGCCTTGAATATTGTAATCTAATCAATCTTTAGCAGAGAGTTGGATGTTATCTCCTAGATAAGAAATAGGGGGGGAAAAAAACAAAAGGAAACATAAATGGAAACGTCACGTGTAACAACAATGGTCTGAGCAATAAACCCTTCCTTGTGTGTTTTCTCACCTAGGCAGCAAGTCCACACCAACCAAGAAGCAGAGAAAGTCAGCAAGACAGTAAAGCTCCTATTTCACATGGCATCAAAGACTGGGGCAACACACTGGGCACCTCCTGCCACATCTCAGTGGGCAGAGGAGAGCGTCCTGCCTCCCACAGTTCACAGCTGCGTGTCAGCACAGCACATGTCAATGCTATTTTGGAGCACGTGTGTTATGGTGTAGGAGATGCGAGGCGGGGAGGAAAGACAACCCCATCTCATGTTCACATGCTGTGGAAAAAAAAATTGTAGCATGAAAAAAAATCCTTTGATATTATTGCAAACAAGTCACAAATGCAGCATTTTGAAGCAGAGAGCCAAAGGAATTTAGAAGATTCACTGCAAACCAAGGGGCTGCAAAAGGTTCTTTAAAAAGGTCTTCAATCCTTGACAAGTGCTCGCTAGAGATGGCTGCAACCCCATAGTGACTGGCATGCCTTATAGAAGAAATCCTTGCCTCACTGCCTTACTCCCTGCATCTTTCTGCAAACAAGATTTCTCTCCTTCTAGAGAGAAGCACTTTAACAGCATCAGAGGTAACTATTTTCTGCTTTTTCTACCTGGATGCGTCTTGACCAAGACCTTTATCCATTTCCAGTGGTTGTGAAACTTGGTTTACAGTCCTACCTCACTGACATTGCTGCCCTACATTAAGGGCTAGACCTTTTGGCACACACCAGCGTGGAAGCACAACCATACGGGTTAGCAGCATCACTGACCTCTGTCAGTCTGTATCTGCTTGTCCAGTGCAAAACAATGCACTGGAAACAAATGCAACTGTTCACAAAGGTGAGGAAATCATTATTGCCATATTACCAGGCACTATGCCATCACAAAACCAGTAGGACAAGAAATGCTTAGAGCAGAATTCACTTCATGAATACTTGAAACTGGCCTTTCCTGAATGAAGGACAGCGGTCAGCACTGCTTGTGAGAAAGGACTTTAAGACAGAATTTACTGCCAAGGCATAGGAATGCTATCCATAGCATTAAGTCTGCCTGAACATTAATATTTAAGCATACTTTTAAACTAAGCCACTTAACAGTGGCAGTTAGTCAAGTAACGTTTTCCGTTTTAGGGAGTATACGTTGCTGGCTAAAGATCTGGCAACCAAAATCTATATGACTAGTTGATTTAAGTTCAACGATTACTGATTACTTAGCCTGGAGCCTCAACTGAAAGACAGGCAGCCTGACAAATTATCCTTTATTTCACCAAAAAAACAGAGCTTGGCTAGGTCTCTATCTACCTGTGATGAAGTTGAAAAAAGAAAAAAAAACCAAAACAAACAACCCAAACCCAGAATAATAATTATGCCTCATTAGCAAACCAGTGCCAATTAAAGCCCCACTTTTTGCCCACCCGAGTTTGGCTTTTCCTGCTCGCTGAAAGCAGTATTATTTAGAACAAGAGCTGATTTTTATCTAATCGTTCTTAACATAAAGAATGTTACAACAATAGTTTCCTTTTTAAGCATGTTTGATACCGCTGCCATACCAACATGCAAATACTTCAGCTTACAACAGATACATTCATTCGGCCCAGCCTTTAATTACCACACTTTTTATAAGCTCACTTGTATGACTTCTAATATATTTACTAATAAACAGGTGAAGATTTCCTCTACATTTGAAAATGTACGTGGAAGCTTTTTAAGAGAATACTATTTTTACCAAAATAAATAAGTTCTAAAAAAAAAAAAAGCTTATTTGCCAGGTATTCAAATAAAGCTATTAGGCACCTCTGACCCCAGTAGCATAAATAAACTTGCTGAATGCTTATTTGTAATCCCAGAATATTGTATTACAGTACTGCTATCCGTCAGGCTACAGGGCAGGAATCTCAACACTAGTGAAAATTCAAACCCATTCAAGGTTTTTATGTAAAGAAAGGACGGATTTTCACGCAGGCAGAGTATTCACGACTGATGCCTCTAAAAGGCTTGTCAGATTACAATAATAATGATAGGAAAAGGGCCCGAAGGCTGCCCAGCACCTGGCCCAGGCCCTGTGCTTTCTGCCACAGCCCCGAGCCCCACGCCCACGCTTCGGGTTTCCTGACAGCTCGGGGAGGGCTCGCCTCCCCCCGCCCCAGGGCCGGGGTCTCGGAGCCTGCGAGCGCATGGCTCGACGTCAGCTGAAAAAACATCCCCTTGTCCTGCCGCCGCAGCTCCGCGGAGGCCGAGGGCTCCTCCCGCCGCCTCGGACAGTCATCTCCCTCTCCCGGGCGGTCCCGCAGGGCTCGGCCGCTGCCCCCGTCCCGCGCTGCCCACGCCCGGAGGGCGCGACGGCCCCTCCGCCGCGGCGGAAGAAGGTCAGGCTGGGGGAGAAACCGGCTGTTCCGGGGCGCGCTGCCCCGCTGCCGGCCGAAGAAAGGCGGCGGCCGCGACCCCCCGCCCCGCCGCGCTCTCCCCTCAGGCCGCCCTCGGCCCTGCAGCGGCCGCCCGCGGCGCGGGTGGGGGCGGGCGGCGCAGCCGCGGCGAGCGCAGGACCGGCGGGGACCCCCGCGCCCCGCTGCGGTCCCACAGAGCAGGGGAGGGAGGAAGAGGGGAGCGTCTCCGCGCCCCGCGGCAGGCGGGAGAGGCCCGGCAGGGCGGGGGGCGGCGGCGCTGAAGGACATTTTAGCGGCTGGTGCCCAGCCCCAGCCCCCGGAAAATGGCTGCCGCTGGAGCGGGGCCTGAGAGCGGCCCCGCCGGCCCGGCGCAGGGAGGCGGCGGCAGGCGGCGGCGGCCACCTCGTACCTTTGAATTTGAGCTCGTGCTGCGGTTCGAGGCTGAGGACCTGCTCCGCTTTCGCCATGTTCCTCCTCCTCCTCGGCGGTGGCGGCACCAGGCGGAGAGAGGAAGGGACGGGGAGGGAGGGGAAGGAAGGGGGGAGGGAGGGGAGGAGGGAAGGCAAGGCAAGGCAGGCGGGAAGGCAGGCGGTGGGGGGAGATGGCGCGCCCGGCTGGTGTGTTCACCCCCCGCCAAGTGGCCCCGGAGCGGCGAAGGGAGAGGCTCTGCGGGCGGCGGAGCGGGGACGGGCAGGGCAGGGCGGGCGGTGGCTCGGCGGCTCCCAGCGGCACGCTGCCCTGGCAGGGACGCGGGGAGAGGGCGGGAGGCGGGCCGGAGGCGGGCCGATGCAGTACGGAGGGGCCCAGAGAGAGGCTGCGGCTGACGTCTACCGCCGGCACCACCGCGGCTGAGGGGCCGGCCCGGCCCGGCCGCCCCCCGGCTCCGTGAGCGGCGCGGGCCGCCCTGGCTGCTGGCGGAGGCGGGGCTGGGGGCTGAGCGGGCAGAGGGCGGTCCTTCCCCCTTCGACCCCTTTCGTTGGGGTCGAGCTACCGCCTACAGTTGTAGTGTCACGGGAGACGGAGAGGTGTAATTAATACTACTAATGAAGTTTAACCATCTCTGAAAGCGATGATTTGTCATAAATGTCTCCCGACCGAGCGGCAGCCTGTTACTTTAGGCCTTGGTTCTGTAGACCCAGGTCCGTACGACCCCGGGACTCGGTCGCACCCCTCGGGCAGCTCCCTGAGCTCCTCGCACCGCCGGGCGCTAGAGCCGGGTAAGGGGAACGTATCCAGTGCAAGGAGGGACCCCTGCTCGGCTTACCTGGGGCAAGCCTGTTATGCCTGCAGAGCAGCGCAGTACCAAGAAAAGCCTGGTAACTGCCATCAAGCTCCAGGAAGAACTCTTTAAATAAAAACAGGCTTTAAGGTCATCTTGGCAAATTCTGACACCCCTCTCCTTAAGTAAATTGTAACCAAAGTTTTGGCTTTTTGTTAATAGTGGGTTTTGGGGTGTTGCTGGATTGTTTTGGGGTTTTTTTCCCCCTTCAAATTACCAAACTATTAAAAAAATAAAAATCATGGTGCTATAAAATATGCCTTTATTCATAGCCTATGCTGATAGTTACAGTACCAGTAAACTTTTTTTCCTTCTCAGGTTGTTTTAAAGAATTTATAAAGCATTGCTGACTCCATCAAATTCAGCAGGGGATAACAACACATTACCAGCAGAAACAAGCTAGTCTTAAAAATTGGTAATTTATACACCCCAAAATTTATTTATTTAGCAACTGGACTTCAACTGTGCAGAACATTGTGAGGAAGAACTATTTGCAGAGATAAAAAGTGTCTTGCTATCAGTCATCCTCCAAAGAGTAGCAACCCAAGCATACAGTTGTGTTGAGTAAGTTCTGTCAGGGCCGATTAGCAAACAGGTTAAGAGGTGAATAAAAATATGGTAGAACTGTGAAAATTCATTTTATCACACCAAGAGAATGCGTGTGATGCACCATGCCTCACCCTCACACGAGTTCTTTGGATCACCAATGTCATTTTCCTTCACAATTGCCATAAATGCAAAAGGTAGCTAGAGGGATCTGAACTGGTAACAAGAGGCTTGTTCTCATTTCTGGCAATAAGAGCAATGCTAAGTGAGGGATGTATGTTAAAAGTAACAGCATCAAACAGGATGATGACAGTCAAGGCTCAGGCACATCTGCAGCATGTATACAGTATCTCAACACTTCAGCTCCTCTGGTCCATGACAAACCCTGGTTTTGCTTCAACACCTCTGATCCTGTTTCATCTTTTGGTTTCAGAGATGTCTTTGATTCCATGCCAAAACAAACAAAACTTCTGTGCGTGTCTAGCGTAGCTCTTAGTTTTGCATAAGGCAAGCGAAACCTGCCAATGCATCAGGACCAGTTTTCAGAAGTTTCAGCAATGTACATCAACACACTCAATGTACTGCTGCTGTCCCTTATATTCCTTCTGTTGCAGAAGAGATGGTAGTATCATGTCATGAAGGGGTGGGTTTTCTTTTCCAAACCCCTGCTATCCTACTTTGCTTAGTTAATTAGATTTGGAGACTAGGATGTTCTCAGTTATTTTTGCTACTTGTGGGGGTTAAATTTGTAGCATAAAGTACAGATTACATAGTAACATCTTACTAGATCTCAAACAATTGAGTTCACTCACATTTCAGGGTAGATCTTTCTTGGGCTGGTATCCTGGAAAGGTTATCTTTTCACCTGATCTCTTAGGTTTTATGTTTATAACTAGGTTCTCTCACTGAGCTAGTGTTCTCAGTCCAATAATTAGTAGAAAAAGACAAGCTGCAAGTTAAACAAACTAACTGTGAGGAAGAAAACACAGCAAGCTTTATACAATGTACAGTCATGCATAATAAAAAGGCCTGAACTGTTTGTTGCTCCTCAGCCCTTTCCAAGCTTTGTTTTTCCCAAAAGTAGTACAAAGTACACCCTTAAGCATCCTGATGATCCACATCTTAAAGGTTTGCCAAGGTATATCATCTCACTGGCAGCTGTGAACTTACCTGCCTGTAGTTGAAGGACTCGCCCATGTTTTCCTCCAGACTGGAGTTCTTATAAAGCACACCATTGCTGAAGCTGAAAACTTAGGAACTCTAATGAATGTAGATTGCCTGATCTTTGTTTTATGTGAATAATGTGTGTACTTTTAACACTGCCCAACTCCTGTTGAAATGGGCACACACAAAGGCTCCTTGCAATACTACATCCTTATCAATTACACAAAACCACCCTCACTTTACTAACAGTTCAGCCATGACAAGATTAGAAGGCGACTTGCTGCCTAGGGGGGGGTGTTAATTAACAGGGAAAAATAAGGGTGAACACAACAGGGAAACTCTGAAGAGCACCCGAAAGCTTTGTACTGGAACAATTTTAAAGAGCAGTTTCATCTGGCACAAAGCTTTTACCTTAAAAGCAATGAAAAACTTGATCCAACTAAAATATTCTCATCTCGTGGGCACGCGAGTTGGGTGGTTTGCATTTTGTTACCTAGATTCTCTATGCAGACACATGTAAATGTGATTTTCTTGCTATTCTAGTACATTCCTGTGCTTACCCCTTCTTATGCTCTCTGATGCACTTTGTTACACAAACATATTTGACATTTTTCAGAAGCAATTTACGCACATCTAAGAGAAAGTTTAAAAAGAGGTACTGAACAATAAATTTAAGTTATTCCAGGTTCCCATTAGAAAGACGTCAGTACACGTTTCCTTCATGTGAACTACAGCCAGTTGCTTAGCAGACACTTATATCCAACCTTTTCAGGTGAAACAGCATCAGAAACAGGATTTTTTTTTTTGCTTATTTATGCTTTTGAAGGCTATTAACTGACATGCTAGACTAGCACCAGACATCAAAACAAGAAAGCTACATCTTTTAAGCATCACATAACAGAAGAGAATTACAGCCAACTCCATTTTGTGCTTTACATAACCACCAAAACAGTTGTTTAAAAGCAGAGCAAGCTACCAACCAGCTGGCTCTATTAGCAAGTAAGAAAGGATCCCTTCCCAGCATGACAGGCCCCCACAACACCATGCAGATATTAAAAGCACTTTACAGTTTTGATTGACAGAAACCTGGCCTGAGCAGTCAAGAATTTCACGTTTCATGCAGTCTAAGCTAAAACCAACGTATTAAATAACTTGACCCTGGTTGAATTTGTCAGGCCTTGTACCGGTTGACAAGACTGTGTGTGGCCTGTGGTTTCTCAGGCATCATGCTGCAAAGAAATGAGGCATTACGCACAAGCTGCTTTGTCTCTGCTGTTTGTCCCCATCCCTTCTTTTTCTTTGTGGAACTTCTGCCTTTGCCTGTCCATACACAAACCAAGGAAAAAGCTACAGTTTCTGAATGACCAGTAGTGAGTATTTTTGGAAAACAGCTATTGGATCATTACTTTGATTCACTTCTGTATTATTTTCAGTCCTCTTCTACAGTTCTACTACTATAGAGACTATTTTAAAGTAGTGAGCATTTTGGAAGCATTCATAAACCAAGACAGCACAGTTATAAACAAAGCTGTTTTATTAATAAAATGTTTACACCTTTTTTTTGCACAATACATCAGACTGGTAGTGATTTAGCATGTTATTACACTATAAAAGTTTATTATGAATGCTTAAGCTGAAAAGGCTGCTTACATTATGCCAAATCAACATTTCTTTATTTGCATTCTATGCACTATACGGGAGTGTAACAATTCAAACAAAGAGAGAACAAAAGCTTGGTTTTCTTCATTTGCATCTACAAACCAACAATACAGACAAACCTGTACACACTCTTGGGACCAGCCCAAGAGAAGACTAAAAAAAAGTCTCAAAACATTCATAAGCTTGGGAATTCATCACTACAATATTTCATCACTAGTAATCTGACTACATTTCATGCAGTGAAGCAATGGTTGTAAATTTGTGCAGTTTACAGTGCTGCAAGTGCTCTGTAACTTTGAGCGGCTTAAGTTTGTTTTAATAAGAAATACTATAATAAGAAGGCACAGACCTTTCAACCTTTGTAACAGGTTAACCCAATCCTGTAATGAAAAGGCAGAACGTTCTTAAGAGGGACAAGAATTGCTGATACAAAGGTTAACCTTCATGCTTAATTTTACAGGCAAACATTTATTACGCTGCAAGAGCTATATGCATATCAGGTTATTGTTGTGCCCTGAATACACAAATGCAAATGCAAAGTCTCTTGTTTAGAAGAAAGCTTCAGTATGATTTCTTTCTTCATTGTACTGAGGGTGGGGAAGATTGTCAGGAAGTCTTAAGTGTCATAGCTACAGAAATGCAATCCATTTCTGTGTCTTAAATCAAGTCACTGGGTCACAATTTCAATGCTGGATATGCAATGGTCAGAAACAGGAAGTACAAAAAAGGAAGTTAAAAATACAGAAGAGTTTACATCATGTTACTAGAGCCTTACAGTATTCTGCTTCCCAGGTGAAATGTGCTTTTAGCCTTCGTTATGTGGTTTAAAACAATGATACACGTCTCAGCTGCCATGTTTTCATAACAGCTGAAGAAGGCTGTACCAATGAATTACAATTTTGTTTACAAGTATTTGCCACTGATAGTTCTAGAACCTTTCAGGAGAAAGACTCTCAGCACCTATTCTTTGCTAAATCCCATAAGGAAACCTGACACACTGTCAAGAAAACATAATGGCTTTAATAGCAAATACAGACTGCAACATGAGGCAAAGAAAGCAGCAGTGAACCTATCTAGGTGTCAGAGTTACAGCATATCCAAGTGCAACAACTGAGTGGAGTTTCAGCCCATGTGAAGAGCAGGACAGTGGCATGTATCCTTCAATGCCTGGAGGAGCAGTTAGTTTGTTCAAGAACATACACTTGAAAAAAGTAACATAAAGGAAGCAAAACACCCCAACCTTCTTAGGAGTAGCTTTACAAAGGTAATCAACAACTCAAACTCATTGTTAGTGTTTTAACAAAGAATTAAGAACCTTAACTTGCAGGATGACATAGGAACAGCAACACTGTTTCTTTTCAGAAGTCTTTATTCTGGGACAACAGCAGTTTCAACAAATGCTGACCCAATCTTTCAGGGACAAATCAGCCTACTGCCTTGATTTCCCATGTAAAATAGGAAGCACCATGTAACTTCAAGCCACTAGAACTTTTCTAATTATTTTTAAATAGCTGTTCATAGCACATACATTCTGACAACACTGTTAAAAATTCAGGGTGGGATGAGGGGGCAAATAGAGGGGAAGGAGGAAAAAGCTGACCCTGGGATCATTATAACTTGTCAGAGAATAAGCCCACCAATACTTTTGGGTTTCACAGGACAGTATTACATCCCTTGAAAGATTTATCTGTGACACTTTATCCATTAAGTTCAGTAATGCTTATTTGGTTTTTCAAGTCATACATTTTTGATTGTAGCTGACCAAGAAAGGATTTGCATTCAAACTTCTGACACCTCCAAAATATCAGAAAGACTTTTTCTGAAACAAGCACTTGTGTCAGAAAGCCTGGAAATTTTAGGGAAATACATTTTGGCACCTGAATTCTTGTATGAGAAAAAGATTTGGTTTCAAGTATATTTCTTTTGACAAGCTGGAGCTATATGACTTTGAAAAGGACAGCTGACATGAATTTTTATACTATAAAACCTGTATTTCTATCTTCCATTGGTAATTCACACCAACATCTTATTTCTATAAATCTTCTGCCACCTAACTTTACTAGGGCTGTGATCTATTACTAGGAATGTGAACTGAACATAAAATTTTAACAGTTTTCTTTACAGAATTTTGTGCAGATTTTTTAAGAAACTTAGTTCCAAGCACACAATTCTCCTGCTTCAAGTAACTGACTTGCAGCATACAAACAGCTTCAAGTCACTGTAAAACAACTTCCTGCAAGAACAGTTAAAGTTTGTCCTCTCTCTCATCCAGGATGAGAAGAGTCTCCTTTTTTTAGAGGTTTAAAATATTTAAAAAGAGATACATTAAGGTTTTTAGAAAATGAGTAGGCAGGGTGGAAATTTAAGTCAGTGAATTATTCAGATTCTCCTTATATTTGAGATGATTTTATCTACTTCTATATAGCTATTGCTGCTTAAAAGTGAGGTTCACTACAGGGTGATAGCTACACAATTCAGACAGCTTCTGACCTGTAAATCATCAATTCCCAAGATAGTCTTTGCAGATTGCTGACATAGCACACCACAAATAGACTACACCATCCTTCATAAATAGAGTTTCACAATAATGTCATTCAAACATCACTGATAAAACTTCCTTCTCCAACTAATACAAAATATGTTATACTGAAAACTAATACTCATGTTAAGGAATAATTCAGGATTAACATCTTAAAAATCTTTAGGCCAACTTTTAAACTAGTCAAGATACACAACCTGAAGTATTTTTTGACAAGCAAAATGAAGCTTTAACCATGACGGTAGACTGCTCCTGCTGAATCCCACCTCTCTCAACCAGGTTAAAGGATTCAACTTCCAAACCAGTAAGTAGGTGGTGTTTCCCCTACTCTTACTCTCTTCCCAAGCATGTAAATAATTTTTATTGGGCTGGCTGGTAGCATTATATTGGTATCATGTACACCAAAGACTCAAGTCTCTGTGAAACACTCCTCTACACTGTTAACTGTGTGATCCTGTATCACTTCAAGGGTCTCACTGATGTCTCCAGGGATCTGAAGTGCAGCAGTGTGTTTTGTTTCAATATGGATCTAGTATCATAAATTAAAACTTTATGTTCTTGGGAACAGCAAAAGTTAAGAGTTTTCTCAAACTCTGCAAAGCACCTATAAAGGTTTTCAGTAGTCTGACTGCTAGATGATTCTGTTATTTAACATAAGCTTCCACATTTCACCATTTAGGCATTCAGCATGCCAGTCTTCAGCATGTATATAAAATATACTACAAAACTACCTACACCACAGATCAATAGCCTGACAAGTCAGCTAAAGGGACTGTTGTTATTTAGAGGGTCAGATGAAGACACCCTCCAAAAGATGGGGAGCACATTTAAGTTGCTCCAAAGCTTAAGAACCAAATAATGATATTTTTGTATAAATTTATAGCTTTCGTGGGAAAGAACTGGTGTTTAGAAGTTGCAATCATTATATTTTGTCAGTTACAAAATACCCTGGATCAGCGATACAACATGCACCTCATTACATCTTTTACATACACAAAACTTCACCCTTCCAAACTTGTTTTACAAGCAATTAATTTGCTCTGAGAGTCTCTGAAAGTTTAATCTCTATGATGAGCTCCATTCATTAATCAGAAAGGAATAAAACTTCAGTCCTGAGCTGTCTCAACAACTTAACAGAAAAAAATTACTAAAAACTTAGCTAGAATGGTTGATAATGAGCACTCCAAACACTCAAAAGCTAATGTATCTCCAAATACAGAAGCTACATAGGGACAAAATGTAATCGATTTCAGCAAGCCTAGTGCAAGATGAAAGTAGATGGCCTAACAAATTATTAATATAGAAGAAACCATTTTTCTCCAACAAAAATGAAACAATGAACACGTGCCTTTTATCCAGGGAAGCCTGCATTCCAGTTTTCAGCTAGGGCCAGCCAATCGATAAACACTTGATCTTGGCACAGAACTAACTTACTTCAACAGTCTGTCACTTTAAATAGGCATGTTTTAAAAGCAGCCTCACTTCAGTGTTTGTAGTTTAGACAAATGTGAAACACTGGCTATTTCCATGTTTTCATTAACTGCTGTAATGCCAGATCAGAACTGCAAAAAACTGATGTGAAGTATGCTGGCATTCCACTCAGACTGGTAACAAAGCTAGAGAGTCTGAGGCATCAAGACTTCACAGCATTTGATAAAGGGAAGACTGTTGCTTCTTCCTTATGGTGTTGTGGAGTGGGTTTTTTGTTCATTTGTTTTTAAAGTGGAATTTTGGTGTAAAGTAAGTAAGTGAGGGCCGATCAGAAAGCAGTTCATAGAGATTTCCTAAGATATCTAGGGAGAGATCCAGACTGAAGGAAACTACAATAATCCCACTACTAGCCTAGCTCCCAGTCTTGCCTAGAGTCCAGTATTTTCTTCAAGTCAATAAATCTTGGATGAATGCTACTAATTTTTATCTCACTGAAAACCAGATTTAAACACCATTTTTACCACAAACTAACAGGTAATAACAATAGAAAGTGGGAAATTCTTTTCTACTAATCTATGTGAAAGATATTCCCAATATCTAAGACTTCCCTTCTACTACAATCTTTCCAAGTTCAAGAATTTCTTGGTTTATTACTACCCAACTTTAAGAGAAGCAGTTTTTTCTATATCACAGTTAAGATACTAAAGCAACTAGTATCTTGGTCTAGAATAGACTTCTGAAGCACTGTGAACACAGTATTTTGAAAAACCTGGTTGAATTAGATAACCACATGCTTCAAAGAAATTAGGGATTTCCATGACTGCCTCTGTGAAAGTTCTACATTTAATGGCTAACCTGCTTTATCATAATTAAAAGTATGTTCCAGAGTAAGCTTACTCTGTTCTTTCTTGGCTAATTTTATTTCCATCAGGTAGTTTGTGGGAATACTAAAGTTTTCTGTTTGTAATTTACTGGGAGCGATAAAAGAAGAATGTATCATACATCAGGCTGAACACCAAACACATAGCCCCCTCATATTACTATGAGATGCTTTGGTAAGTACCAACGTCTCTAAAGGACTTCAAACAGCCTTTGTTTGAAGAAGATATACTTAGATATACTTCTTGGGCTCTCTTTAATCACATTCCCACAGTTGTACAGCCTAAGAGGCATAAGTGACAAGGCAGGGTACATAAAAGGTGTGATAAAAACATAGTGGCCAAATTTCATAAAAACATCCCAACCATTCAAACTCCCACTGTAGTAGTTCACCTGTTAGGGTCCAGAATAGTTCTACAGGAACTTTCTCTAATACAGACTAATCTCAAGTACAAATCCTTTCATTGCTTGCAAACGTTTCTACATTTCCTTCAGAGAAAATACTTGGGATGATAGAAAACCAGATTACAAAGAAAGAATGAACATCATCAACTTGATCTCATTTTGATACTAATGATTAAGAGTGCATTTTAGCATATGTTCAGGTCTATTAGGCTCCTTTTCTTCAAAAGCATAAAGCTTCTCACTACTGCTGTCAGGAAACAAATAAATAAAATGGCACAAGCAGGTATGGTCAACCTAGAGTTTAATTGAAAGCATACTAAAACCAAAACAGAATAAACTGAACATCAATTTTCTAAATACCTCTCACAGGTGAAAAGGCCCAGGAACCAAGAGGTAATGATCTACATTACCACATGTCTTAAGGTTACTTCCTATTTGTGTTTTTGTGCCCCAAACATTCAAGACCACGTACCACAGATGAAAACTTGCTCAACAGACCTCATGCTGCACCAAAAGCATTCTCTATTGGCCCCTTCAAACGTGATTGAAAGTGAATGAATTCAATCTGTTTCCAGATGAACTCAGTGACAATACCTAAAAAATGCCAGAAAAAAACCTGGTGGAGGTTCCCCATGAGTTCATCCATAGGTGTGGAATGGAAGGAGTGTGTCAAGATCTTTTTTTTTAAAACTGTTTTTTACATAACTTATAATACTTTAAACACTGGTTTCATAAATATAATATAAACAACTTTACACATGCCAAGCAATTAAAAGCTTCCCCAAGGACTTTTAGGTCTTATCAGAACCATTGGCAGCATCTAGTTTTAGTCAGTAACCACGGCATTTAGTCAGAACTAAAACTAGGTTTCTTCAACATCTTGATATTAAGGAACAAAAAGATGCCCATAAGCATATCAGTTTGCCTTAAAGTGATTAAAGTCAGCATGAAAAAGGATTGTCTGTGGTTTAAGATCTGTTACTTGTGTCCCCACCCTGGTGCATATCATATTTAAATAAAAAGTGCAAATGGGATTTGGGGACTGGATGGACTTCTTTGCCTATTATTTATCTTCAGTTGCTTATTCTGTAGCCACCTGATATTGACTGTCCCATCATACTTTGGATTAGCTACAATTGAATTTAAAATAAGGCTCACTGAAGAAAAGGAAGAAATGACATCTAACTTCCAGACTTCTCCCACCCCTAAGTCCCACAAAAGTGCTCATTTCCCTTTTTACAAAAGCCCCCTAACATCTTGATTACAAAACTATTAAACATTTCAGCTCAACCATCCATATAGTCACCTTCCTTTCAAGCAAGGCCAAAAGAGTGATGATGGATTCCCTTTGAATGCAAGAGATACTAAACGTTTCCTAAGTAAACAGGCTGACATTACAACTGCAGTCTTTTCTGCGAGTGTACAGATGTCAGATGAGCTGGTCCATTTTTGCAGGACCTTGGGTATATGAACACCAGCAGATAAAGATCTAAGACTGATAATATAAACCCAACGTGAACTATTAACTTCCAAGACCACCTACTGTATAAACAAGTCTGATTTTCTAAGGGATCAGTCAACAGCAGCTGCGCTTTGTCACCGATGGCTGTCTTCTAAGTTTGAAGCCCTTACCACTAGACGGGGGGTTGGTGTCAGTTGATGGAATTCTGCGACCTACAAGGAGGCAGAAAAAAAGTTACAGAAAAATTATACTTAAAACTAATTCTAAGCATTCAGTGTATGACAGTCATGTCATTAATGACAACATTCCTGCACAACAGGGGTATGGTTCCAGAAAAGGGTAGAGGCCGTTTTGAGTAGTTTTATGATTTTTTTTTTTTGAGATCAATTTTAGAGAGCAACAAAGTTAAGCCAGGGGGCTAATCTACAGCATTAGCTTCAATATATTCAACTGCCCATAAGGACCCCTTTTTTTTTTTTCTCTTCTTTAAGTCCAATGTTTCTGTAGTTACTCAAAGCTAAACTGCAGCGCACACAGAGAAAAATGGATTGCTGCTTGTCCTCTTTCCACATACAGGCTGATGTACCTGTGCATTGGTGCTACAGCCTGAAACGTACCCTGCAAATAATATTGCATGCAATTCACATTGGAACACTGTCTGCTTTTCATTCACACAAAAAAACCCACCATGAATGGGACAGAAAAGATTTGCAATTTAATTAACCCAAGGTATTACAAAAATACTTGTGGAAAGCCTGCACACAACAGCTGCTGTTCCTCAGGCAGTAATCTGCCATTTATGAACTCTTGCATTTTTGAAAATGTACTGGTTTAGACCAAGTATAAACACTAAGAGCAGGAACTTAGTTCTCTCACAGCTGTGAAAAGTTTGTACCTTCCTAATGACATTCTCTTTCCCTTCCATAACCCTGGAAGTCCTAATTGAAACAATAACAGATAGAGTAAGATGACACTGACTTCTGACATGAGCATCCTGCTTGCTATTTATCCAGCAGCATCACATCAGGCTTAATCCCTAGAAGGAATATTTAGTGGTCATTAGATGACCAAAAACCTACACAGCTCATTTTGCACTTTGTATTCAGGTCTGATTATAACACATTTAAGTCAGTATACTCTCACTTCTATAGCATGAAAAAATTAATCAAATTGCTACTTTTTCAGAAAAAAGCACATTTGATGTTTAAATACTTACTAATTTCTATAAAGAGTTCATTAATGTTTATTGCATTTTTCGCACTTGTCTCTACAAATATTGCATGAATGGAATCTGCATAGTCTTTAGCATCTTTTTCCATGACTTCTCTGGAAAAACAAAGCAAAGAAAAAAATGTGAATGCAAAACCCCATCACATTATTCAAATTCTTAAGTGATAGATTAAGCTTTTAAGTGGCTCATTAAGTTAGGTGGTTTTTACCTGTTTGTCATAACAGTGCTCCCTCATCCTGAAGCTGATGCTCATTCTTTATGCTGTCTCCCTGCCTTGAGGTATGAGCATCACTTGAAGCACAATCATAAACTAACCAAGACCTTAATCCATCTGACAGCATTACAGTGGAGTTTGTTTCTTGAGTGCTCCAAGTGTAGGTCTGTGATCAATCATTAGGGGTGCTTTATTCTTCACACACAGAACCATTTTAGTTGTACTGAAAAGATCTTTAGTTATTACTTCCACTAATCCAGTGGACTTCCTACAGCTGTTTACAACATCAATCAAGTATCTCACAACACTGCATAGATCATTAGCATAGCATTTACTTGAAACAAGAAGATGTAGCCATAAACAGAAGTGTATTTAGACTGAGCACACAACAGAGCCCAAAAGTGAAAGTTACTCTGCATCCTTAAGCAGGCATGCTGAGCATGAAGTACGTTTCCTTAAAAAACATGACAACAAAACAAACCCCAGTAGGTGGAGAGGGGACTGTACTGTACATTGTATCACTCGTCATACAATTTCTGGAAAACATAGGCTCCTTTAAGTAACAAGGGACTTAAGATACCAAATGCACAGACTTTGGATCAGGAACTCAAATACTGCCTCTGACTGAAGTACAAGGAATCTTGCTCATTAGCTTGAATAATGATGTTTAGATAATTTATGATGCCACCTACACACCAAGAAGTAAGCGTGAGACTTACTACTGCATATCTCGTATTTGTCTTCTAAGTAATTTCATGTCATATTTCCTTCAAGAAACATGCTACTTCTAACAAAAGTTATTAGAGCTCACTAGATAACTGCTATATATTAACAATTTGTAAAATTATACCAAGAACCAACTTTGCAGCACTTTTTAAAACACATAACCATCTGTCTCCTTTGAGACACCAGCTGTGTTACCTTTTCCAATGAAACCTAAAAAAAAGAGAAGCTTGCACACACTTTGTTTCTGAGTTTTGGCTTATTTAACCAGGGTATCAGTAGAAAAGGACTTCTTTTGTTTGTAGTACATGCCTTCTTGAAAGTTTGGCTGTTCATAAAGCTTCTCAAGAACTTTTCCTGCTCCCTGCAACTATTTCAGCCACAGCCAATTCCACCCTAATATTTAAGCAGGGAAGGAAGGCACCTGAACAAGCAAGTCAGAAAAAATCTACACAATGCTTTCCAACAGGCTAAATGTTTTTTTCCCTAACAAAATGAGGTGCTACAGATTGACAGGAGGACTTCCTATAAAGTGAGGTAAACAGCTTGTATTACACTGTAGTTTCACAGGCAGTTCAGGCTTGTGTAACTTGGCACTGCTGCCACAAAAAGTAATCCTGTCTCCCTGTAAACTGCTCATTCCTAATGCTGCTATCCCACCTCTGTCATGCCAGCAAGCATTCATGGTGCAAGCAAGATAAAGACACTTGGATCAGTTTTCCTGGTTTTTAAATGGTTAGGTTTAATCTGGAACCATTTTACAACCTCAGTTACTGCCCAATCACACATGTAATCACACCAACACAGGAGAGGAATTGGGCAAGTCCAAGGGCAGACTAATCAAATCTCCAGACAGTAGAAAGATCAGATCCCTTGTGAAACTAACTAGTGCAAACCAGCTTCAATTGCTCGAAATCCTCCACCTGCTTTGAAATCTGAAGTATTTAGTGCTGTGAGCTTAAGTGAAAACCTCCAGACTTTCAATGGTTATTTACCTTACATCATTAAGATCACACTTATTTCCTGCAATAGCTACAACAATGTTGGGAGGACCATGCTGCCGAAGCTCTTTAACCCAGTTCTTTAATGTTGAGAAAGTTTCCTGATGGGGAGCAAAAAGAAAAACAGAAATAATTGAGTCAGAAGTGGCCCATGCCACAAAAACACACCCCAAACCAACCAGAAATTGTAGCACCAGGTCAAGATCAAATTTCTTACCTCTTTTGTGATGTCATACACTATAATGGCTGCAGCTGACCCTCTGTAGTACATTGGGGCTAAAGCTCGAAACTGAAAGAAAGACACCGTACGTTATGAATCTGATCTTCCACTGACTTCCACAATTTCCCTATCACTGAAGCAAAAACTAGCTTTGAAGTTCCCATTAGTGGAACACTTTTCTTTACAGTTACAGAGGCTGTGCAGCAGAGTACATAAACTTCCATGAAAGTATCGTTTTACAAAGGCCAACCAATACATAGCTTAAGGATCAGCAGCACACCTAGAAGCAGGAAGGCAAACTCAGCCTTATTTTGACTAGATTAGGATCTCTCATTCTGTACACAGAGACACA
Source organism: Laterallus jamaicensis coturniculus (assembly GCA_022605575.1). Lineage (NCBI taxonomy): Eukaryota > Metazoa > Chordata > Aves > Gruiformes > Rallidae > Laterallus > Laterallus jamaicensis. The sequence goes on from JAKCOX010000029.1 coordinate 5,926,198, forward strand.
AACCCGCAAGATACATGCTCAACTTTAAACACCAAGCAAGGGGAAAATAGGCAAAATTGAACTTGCATCTTCCTCTTAAAACTCATGATTCTGGACAAAAAGCAATTCCAAGAGAACTAGTATGTATTATTGCTGATCTGAAATGTTAAGAAGTTGATGTAAACCTCTAGCTCCATGGATCAATCAGTCATGGCACCCTTATATGCTAGAAATGTTGCTTTCCTCATAATCTAAGTTATGGCTTTAAGGATTTTGTTTAAGTTTTCCTCAAAAGTATAGAAGCACATTTAACACTAAAAGCCACAAAAGCCCACAGCTATGTGTCCTGTTGCAAACAGAGCTTTAAGGAACACACTAGAGATTAAAAGGCTACAGTAATTCTATAGTTATTTTCAGAATTAAACATACAGCAGGCTTATTTGATTGGCAGTGCATTTGCAGGGTATAAACCAGGCCTGTACCTTTGCATAGGCAGAGTGTTATGAATCCAGGACTGAAAAAAGCAATACAGCACGTGATTAAGTTGCATCAAAAATATCAATGAAGCATTCTTAAAAACAGCATGATATTCTGCCAATTAAAAAAAGAAACAGAGAACTGATCTAGCAACCTAAACTTCAGTCAAAGCACAGAGTAAATTGCATGTACTGCTTTTATGTAAGCGTGTATTTTAGAGCTTTCATGCATCTTACTACTCAGGGTAAAAAAAAAAACAACCCATAGTTTTTCATAAAGGCCTATTTGGTTCTAATAAAATACCAATTTCCTTTTGCTCTATACAGTTCGACTGAGAGCAGTATTATAAATCATAAAAATCTTGCTATAAAGCAGAATTTCAAGCCATTTACATTTGGCTCTCAAATTCTGTTTGGAAAACAGGATTTTGAACACGAGTTCAGAATATAAAAATATTTAATAGTGGGAAAGGGAAACACAGGCAGACATTCAGTTCATGTTGGGACATAATCCTTCTCTTCCTCACAAGTACTATAATGTAAAGGGAAACATATTTGGTAAACCACCACTTGGACTCATTGCAGCCTGTTTTTTTGATTATTTGTCTATTGACATTGGGAATAAACCAAGTCTCACTTGCCGATTTTCTATTACTCTCATTTCCTGCCTGCTAACACTTAGATACTTTTTTCCACCTAAGAGCAGTCGGCAGATAAAATACATTAACAAAACAGATGTTACCAAAACCACTGAATTTTTCTTTTGCTATTTTTCCAAAGACTTCAGCTTGCCCTCCAGCCTCCAATTTCTGTTCTGACAGAATTATTAAGATGGCATAATGTAAGTATCCAGAGAAGTTGTCAAAATTGCCAGGTAAGAAGGCAAAAATCCTAACTACTATAAGTAATCTCCTACAAATTTAGTGTAGAAGAAATGAGAGAAGAAATAAGGCATGTATGCAGGGAAATGAGCTGTGTGAAGTGACTTAGAGCACATTTTCACCTTTGGAGTACAGCAAGTCATTTAGAACAAGGGGTTGCACAGAATAGCATAAAACCATTTACTACTGGGCTTCTGAAGTGGAAAATAGCAAATGCTCCTTAAGAAGCGAGGCCTACAACTTCTGCACATTACACCACACAGCTCAGAGACATCTTAGTTCCAAAAATAGCGTGGATACGTTTGGTATTCCAGATCACCACAGAGGGGATCCCTTCTGTAATCCATTGTCAGATGTTCTGTACTACCAGGAAACTGAGCTACAGATTTCAGGGCACGGCATGTATACAGACCATCTGTGACTAGCTCTAAGTGATTGTGCTGTTCTGTTTTGGAGAAAGAAACATCTATGAAGATACTGGCATCATTTAAAAGTGAGCATGCTTGCTCCCATTTCACCGGTTTGGATACACTGGAGTCTCACAGTAACTTCTCTCACGTGTGGAACATAAGCTTCACAGATACCTGGGCTCTGACCCAAGAGCCTGACTTCAATAAATGTATCATTTAAGCTGCATAGAAGAAAATTAAAGAGAGATCACTCAGTCTGAAAACAGAAACCCTATGCTAGTTATGTGAGGAGAGGCTTCCTCAGACTGTGGCAGGCTGAATCCAAATTACAGCATTCTCCCATTGCTTGCAAACACAGTTAAAGTGAACAGGACGGAATGCTAATATGTAATGGATGTTTCCTGTCAAGTCGTAGCAGGCATGTTTATAAAGCTTTCCATTTGAGTGTACCAGCCTCTCAAATTCAGGCTCTACTTCTCAAAATACTCACATTCCAGCACTGGCATTTCAGAATGGGCTAGGATGTTCACTTAAACTATTTACAGCAAATGCGACTGACTGCTAGTTACTGACAGACCCTGGTGTTTCTGTTGGACATATCCCTGGGATCCATCCCTGACAACGTTTGCTTTATGCTATCATTCAAAATCCAGAGCACAGAATTACAATACAAATGCACCGAGTTACTTTCTAGTCAACAAGGCTGTTAACAAGCTAAAAAGCTAGCAAGTCAGCTCCACCAGAACTCCAAAAGATCAACTAGCTCTCAACAAGGATGACAGCCTTTGCAAGCAGGTTTTTGGTTTGGGGTTTGTTTTTTACTTGGATTTTTATTTGCTCTCTGTTTCTTGAGCCAGTCCTGAAAGCTAGTACAGCTGCAGTTACCAGTTACTATCCTAAAGCAATAACCCAACAGGATCAAACTGACTCTTACTGGGGACAGCTCACATCCTAAGTAAACTCATCATCAGCCACAAGCATTTGCCAGTAAGGTAAGGAAACTGCAAGAATAAGCACTGTTAATACAACTACTATAATTTCTACCACTGTTGCTAGTAATCCATGAACAAGCAAGTCAACTAGCAAGCAAACTTTCCCCTCTAAATTCTAAACAAAAATCAAGCAAATTAACTGTGATTTTGACTAGTCATTTTCTTGGAAGGTTTTGTTGCCTCCCCTCAGAACTATAAATGTGGCAGAAATCAAAAACCTTAAACTACCAAATCAAAATTTAAAAATTAACTTCTTGACATAGCATCGAACACCATCAGATTTGAGAAGTAACATTTTATTAATTAAGAGTTATCACCCATAAATGCTTTAAATGTTACTTTTGAAAGTCTAAACCCATTTCCTACTCACCTTAATAACATTAATAGCTAACACTGAAGCTAACAACGTGTTAGCAGTTGCATATTTTTTCCAGAATCAGGGCCTTGTACTATGAAACACGATTGTTCATTTCACACTAATTCTCATACTGCCCTCTGCACTGGCTGTAAATATTACAGTTCAGTGTTTAAAACCCAACTAGACATGGTACTAGAGATGGCTGCAGGCTTCACCCCCGCACACACACACACCCCTCCCCCCTGCTCCCAGCTTGTTTCTTTTGAAATGGCACACCCTTTCAGTGAAATCCCAGCCTCCTGCTTTATAATCTCCTCTTCTTAGGTAACCATCTTCAACTTTGTACTTTAACAATGATAACAATGAAAAACAAAAACATAGTTACAGCACCTGTATCTTGGCAGAAACCTTCAGAAACATTCTAACCAATGTTCCTAAAGCCAGATCACACTGTGACTTTCAAGGGCAGGGCTTAAAAAGCAACCCAAAATCTAGCCTGAACTAACACCAAAGACAGTGATTGTACTTACCCGTTCTTGTCCAGCTGTATCCCAAATTAGGAATTTATGCAGCTCATTTTGATACTGTACAGTCTTGGTCATAAAGGATGCTCTAGGAAAAAAAAAAGCCTATGATTTTCAGAATATAAATAATTTTTTCTTAGAGTACTACCATCATGAACTTGTAAAAAGCTGTATGTTCCAAGAAAAGTGCTTTACACACGCACAGACAAAAATACCCTGGTAAAGATTTTCATACATAGAGGCCAAAATTAATGAGGCAAAGGGTCTCAGAGGATGAGGTTTCCTTTCGGAGGATGAAATTCAACTAACAAAACAGAAGGAACAAATGCAAATTAGAAGCTTTTATTGTTTAAAAGATTTTGATAAAAATAAAGGATGTATGACCCAAAAGAATCTCAGAAAGCTCAGGACGAATCATCACAGCAAATTACTTAAGTGTATACTGGCAACTTCCAGAGGGAAAGAGATCAAAACTCTCCCCCTTGTATCAGATTTTTCTATCTCTGTACTAACATTCTGATAAATGCTGGTAAATCCATACTTGGGAATAAAATAGGGGAGATTCATATCACTATTGCTAAGTGTTAAGAAGACAGAAAAATCAATGATGAGTAACTTGCTTGTTGCCTGCACTTCGTACTCCCAAATCCTGTCTGTGATTATATACTTCAGTCTGCAGAGGCTCTTGCACTTCCAGCAAACAAAGAGACAAGAAAAAATATCTCTTCCTATTCTCCAGCTGTCCCCCCAACTTCTAGAATTTTTACAGTAAAATATTGCAAAATGTTGTGAAGTACTTTTGTGCTTTGCTTGATCTGCTTTATATGAACCACCTCAAACAGACAGGAATTCAGAAACCTAAACTCTTGCAAGAGGGAGTTCTCTGCTATATCTATTACCTGTAGGCATATCTTTTACTAGAAAAGCCAAACGCCGAGTTCAAATCCTTCTAGAACAGGGACTACAGATACCATCTTAGAAATTATATTTTCAGCATTTGAGATCCTGCATTATGATTCTAACCCCCTTTTGTATGCTTAATTCCTGTCCCTTTACAACACTGCAGACTTTTACAGTACAACTTCAGGACAGGATGTGGGATGGGATCCTGGAAGTAGCTGGTACTGGAGCTCCTTACACTACACTAAACTTCTTGTAGATTCCAAGTCAGAAAGCAAGAGTCTTTCAGCATGATCAACACTAAATACCTAAGTCCAAGATTAAACTTTAGTCTATGTTGGATCTTAAAATACCATCAGGGCATAGATTTTAATAACATCCATAGGAGGACAGAAGAGCTGTCTACATTTAGAAAGGGAAAATGGAGCAATTAAATAACACTTTCAACTGTTAAGAGGTAACCTTCTCCCCATTCCTTAATCTTGGATGGTTTGCCAAATAGTATATCAATCTCCAAGTTTGATTACTCTCAAGAAAACAAAGTTAGAGCATCCCTACAAAGAGTCCTAACTGCAATGCATTTCTAGATAATATATCTTAGCAATGAGTAACAGAAAACAAAGTGATAAGAGTATCTATTGTAAAGCACAGCAAAGGCTTCCATTTCCTGAAGGCTGCTGCAAATTAAGCATCAATTCTGAATTATCTGGCCAATATAGAAATAATTTCCTAAATCATAGATTCTCACTGAAAATTTATCTTACTTGATTATATACACCAAAACACTTTCTGTACGGTCAAATGCTTCTTGAAATTATTTGTCAGGTAGAAGCTTTCATTGTGACAAACATCAATTTAAAAAGAAGTTTAAAAAGAGAAAAAGAGAAAACATAGCTCAGACAAAACACTTTTGGGTCAACAAAAGCTTCCAACTAGAGCTATCCTCGATGACGTCTAGTAAGAAAACAGGCATTTTTCCTACTAAATTTCCTACCTGCTTCTCCCAGCCAGGTGAGCATTATAACTACATTTAAAAACAAAATGCACTTCAAAGTAGTTTTCTATTCATTGATAAATCCTTTTTAATGCTGTAATGGAAGACTAGATATTCTGTGGTACACAGAGATATATGCTGGTCAGGAAAAGCAGAACGTGTCCTCAACATCCTGAGGAGACAAAGGCTGCAGACCTGAGCAAGCTGCAGTTCACATGTGGTTGGAGACGTAGCACCAGTTCCATTCTGGTTACTCAAATCTTTAACCCATGTAGTCTAGATGTGCGGTGACACATCTGTCTGTGGAACAAAGCATCCCAACCAATTAAATAACCACCACTTATGTCTGAAAAACCTCAGTATGTTCCCACAGTTGAGCAGACTTCACTGGTTTTTAGGGTTTTTTACCTCCCCCAGAAAGTGCATGCATGAACACAATGGTTAATGGTGGATATTACCCATAGTAGCCACCTAATGGCTACTGTAGTGGTATCATGTAAGATTCCCATTCTTGTGACCCAGTTTCCTAGAACACAGGAAGTTCCATCTCCATATGAAAAAACACTTATTGACTGTGAGGGTAACCAAGCACTGGGACAGGCTGCCCAGAGAGGTTGTGGAGACTCCTTCTCTGGAGCTATTCAAGACCTGCCTGGACACTCCTGTGCAATGTGCTCAAGGCAATCCTGCTCTAGCAAGGGGTTAGACTAATGATCTCCAGAGATCCCTTCCAACCCCTACAAACATGTGAATTTCACAGACTGCTTTTAAAGCATGTGGATGACTAGGAGTGAAGACTGAAAAACAGTTTCTCAGACACTTGGGGTAATAATAAACACAACTGGATCTTTTAATAGCATTCACCTCAATTTTTCCTTACAGTTGATACTGGTATGGGCACTAGGTCTGATCTATCTGTACAACCTTAACATGTTTAAGACAGCCTGCTCTCCTACTTAAGCAAACAACAACATGTTAGCCACACATCAGTTTCATGGTACTCCAAAAAAGAGCCTCCACTATAGCTTATTTAACATTAACCAAGAGTGTTCACCTCTAAGATCCAAGAAAACTACTTTACAATCTATCTCAAAAGCTACCTTTGTTAATGGAGAAGTTAAAAATACAGTTCCTATAGCACATTCTGCATTTCAATACTAGTATTAACACTCAAAAAAATAAGGGGGGTAGGAAGGAGGAGAGATAGATATCATAGGAACCAAATTTTTTTTAGAAGGACAGGATGAGACACAGTTGATCTTTATCAACAGGATCTTTTTTGGTCAAAGCTGTAGTAAAGCCTACATGACACTTGAAACAGGAAGTTGCATCCCCCCTACACTTCTCAGATTCAAGTAAAATCATGTCCTCCTGTAAATAGTGAATTGCTTCTGAGCAAAGCAACCCATAAGACTTTTGTAAAGCAAAAAGATCAGCAAAAGTAATAAGAAAAAATCCAGCAGGTTCAAGAATTCCTGATGCTCCCCTTTTCTACCCATTTGAAGATCTGAGCTCAGTAACATTGCTACTCTGAGGCTCAACATTCAAACATTCTTAGCTGTGAGGCAACTGCATTAACAATTTCATCAGTTAGTTACAAGTGTACATTGCATAGAGATGTATAACATTAGATAAGTCATACGAGAGCCACAACCCAACAGTATATTAACTACCTTAAAAACCTAGAATCCTTGCTCTTGACTAAGAAAAAACACCTTAGAAAAAATAATGTAGTTGCATTGTAGACTTTGAAATTTAAAAGCAGTGCATGGGAAAAGCATGTTGTGTCTTCAACAGAAGCATCTATGGTGTAACTTATTCATAGCCCAGAACTCCTGGCAAGATTTTGTTACCTGGAAGTAACAATACAAAATGGGTCCAGATCTTACACATTAAAAGAAGAAGCCTAGAAGCCACAGGAGCATGGAATATCCTCCTACATTTCCTAAGGTAGCTCATGATCTAATTAATTCTGCAGCTACGTTTATTTCCACATATAGCTGCCACACATGGAGAATCCTCAAGTGATCTAAGCAGGAGGTACAAATATATATTCAGACAGTTTGGTTTTATTCTTGACTAAGTCACATTTATTTTTGTTTAGTATCTTACCCTATTGTTGGGTTGATGTTAGGATCAAAGCTATCTTCTACAAATCTCCACACAATACTTGATTTGCCAACGCCAGTGTCCTAAAAAGACAGAAACAGTTGAAAGAGATGTTAGTATCAACAGCTGATTCTTTGTTTTCTCATCTTGCAATACACCGTGCATGAAAAACACAATCACACAGAGAATCTCAGTTCAACTGTGAAATAATTCAGGCATTATGTTCATTAAGTAGAAAAAATGAAAAGCCTCCAATAAGTTACAGTTTTCTAAACAAAACTAATATTTTTTATGAGTGAATATAAAAATCTGCATGTTGTTTTTTTCAAAGCAACACACAAGCTGCATTTGAACAGGAGCAGAAAAGACTTTGCTTTTAGTGAAATGTACAGCAATTGAGCATGGTACTCCATCTTTGCAACTCAATGGAGCACATCAAATTATACAAATGTGACACATGCATTTCAACCTCTGACTAATGCCGTCCCACCCTGCTTAATGAAAGACTTGAAATTTCTTCTGTGACACACCTGAAACATGTTTCTAATGCAACTCCACAGCACTATAAATGGTAAAAGAGGAAACAAAACATGAAAATTCTGGGTCATTATGTATTTGCACCCCTGACTCCATGATTTTAAAAACGCGAGCAATCTAAAAGGCATATTTAGGAGTGAAATAACTCAACAAGCTGCTAGCAGTAAAACTTTTCAGTAACAGTTGGACATGTTAAATGGTCAATTAATATTAGAGATGCAAAGCAACAAGTTTGTCTTCACCCAAGTCATTAAAATGTTTATGAAAAAAGCCTGAGGAACAGCTTCATTGAAAATAAAGTTTTAGGCCACTCAAGGATTTCCTTGAATCTTCCAAATCCTGTAGTAAGTTTGGATACAATATGTAGACTTTTCCAGCTGTTTTCTTCTCAAGAAAAAGCTTATTTTCCTAGTTATGTATTTTCAAGTGTTCACAGTCTCAAGCAGAGAAAATCTTACAAACACATTCCCCTGCTCTGGGAATTCAAGGACCAGTTTTCTTGGATGCTTATTCTCCTTTTCTTACACGACGAAAGGTTTCTCAGGTAAGGCCAACACAAACTGTAGCTAGTAGTTACTCCAAATGTCTTCATAACGTGATGGACATGAAACACATCATTTTCCCCTCAGAGGAGCAACGCAGCCAAAACAATTCTGCCTGTCATACTCTGTACAACATAGGAGCTAGATACAGGTGGAGGTAACATGAGACTCCAAGTAAAACCCTCAGGCCAGAGCAAGCCAACACACCACTTTAGAGATTTAAGTTTAAAAAAATTTTCTACTGCAGTTTGCTTGATGCCTCCTTCCACCACCTGCACCACTTTCAGAGCCTACATGGTGCTCGAGAAAAGTTCAGGTCTCTCCCACTCAAGTCTGATTTCAGGTGCTTCCATTTGTTTTGGGAACTCTAAGCCCGAAGCAGCTTGCGAGGAAGAGGGAAGCAGAGAGCAGATGGTCATGCTGCCTCCCTTTCCTTTTTTTAAGGGATAGCACAGAGGAAGAGAAACAAAAAGAGGAGCGGAATTTACCCCTGGAGAACGCCTCCCCCCGTGGAGAGGAAGGCCTGTCCGGTCTCCTCAGGGACGGGACGGACCGGACAGCCAGGACGCGCCGGCGGGAGGCCCACCTACTCTTCGGGGGCAGGGGAGAAGACCCCCACGCTCAGAACCCCTCCAGCGCTTACGCAGAGACTCTCTACCACGAGAAAGAGCCTTTCAAGCCCGCCCCTCGGCGGGCTTCCTCCCTGCCGCTGGCCCATACCAGGGCCCCGCGGTGAGCCGGCCGCGCAGCACTTACCCCTAGAAGACAAACTTTCAGCTCCCTCAGAGCCATGGCCGGGCAGGCTACACCTTTAACGAGCGCTTGAGACGCAGCTCTGAGCGATCATATCCCTTCCCAAGGTTCACGCACAACCGAGGCCTGCGGGGGCAGCCCCCCGCCTCCCTCACGCCGTGGTTACCAGTAAACCTTCCTTCTCAGGCTCCGCGGACGCGACGCCATCTTGCGCGGCCCGCCGGAGTCACCTGACCACCCCCCCTCCCGCCTGCCGCGGTTTTCTTCTCTCTCAGGAGGCGGCGGTGGGCGCTGAGGAACGATTCGGTCCCCAGCAGCAGCTGTTTATTGAACCGGTGGCCTTTCGGTTGCGCGGGGGTTGACCCGGGGGCAGGAAGTACTGCCGTGCTCCTCCCTTTGCCCTCTCGCTCCCCTCCTCCTCGCCCATGTCCATTCCAAGATGGCCGGTAAGTGGGGCGGGCGGGGGGCCCTGGGGCGGCTCACTTGGGGCTGCTGTAGTCCTCACTCTAGTCCTCAGAGACCAACTCCCCGGCATCTCTCTTCTGTTTTTGTTTGTAGGGATCCCTTTGTATTTTGTGGATTTGCAGGATGACTTAGATGATTGTGAGTAACTGTTTTTTTATTTTTCTGTTCCTTATTGAGGCCCTTCCCTGCTTCCCTATCCCGGGGTCCTTCTGTCGCCCTTTTTCCTTCTCCGCGTTTTTATCCAGGTTAGGGTGAAGAGAGGATTTTGATGTTAGTTGTACTGGTAGAGGAAGGCTTATAAGGTGTTAGAGCTTAGCTTATAAAGTGTTAGAGCTTACGAGTTAAGGATGGATTTGTGGGTCTGCAGGAGCGCTGTCCTGACAGGGGAAGCAGACTCTGCTCTCACAGCTCGTCTTACCTGGTGCATTTCATAAGGTTTTAAGTGCTGGCTGACAGGTCAGGCCATGGAAGCACCAGTCATTTACCTCACTGAGATTTCACTTGTCTCCTGAAGAGGAATTTTGGGGCACAGCCGCTGTCCCACTAGGGAAGGATGACCTGTGGGTGCTGGGGCAGTGTCTCGAAACTAGCCTTTGAGGGACTATAGAATCATAGGATCCTCAAAGATCATGTAGTTCCAGCCCTATACTTGCAGTTTCAGATGGCTGCTGAACTATTGGGTTCAGTGTAAACAGCTCCTTCAACAATGGCCTACGGTCAGTCGCTAGGAAAAGAAAACGGGTCCGGCTGGTGGTAATTTGGGGATTAGCTCTGCTCGCTGTTGTCTGTGGAAATGAGCCTGGAGCAGCCGAGGGTTTTCCTGGCTGCGGTTGCTGGAATGGGTGAGACTTGTAAATGCTGTAGAGGCTGGTACCTCTCTGTGTGTTTTGCTCTTCCCGCATCCCTGCGGCACAGGTGTTCAGCAGGAGACAGCACTCCTCGGCAGCGGGAGTAAAAGAAAGAGCCTCTAGCTGGCTAATACAAGCCAGTGGGTTTAGGTTGCATACCGTGTTGTGGGTCCTAGTCCAGGTGAGGGCCCCACCTCAAGCCAATATAGTCCAGAGTTGTGTTACAGGACTAGAGCTGAACAGCTTGGTAAGAGGTGTTATTGAAGGGGATAAATATTTGGCGAATAATTATATGAACCTATTTTGCTTTAGAAAGTAGCTGTGTATGTGGGGTGGTTTCAATAGCCCTTTGGATGCTGGGTTGACTTTTCTATTTAAAAAAATGGAAATGGATACTTGAATTTGTTTCGTTTGAGAGATCATGTTTACTACAAAACCATTATTGCTTTATAGTGCTTGAAAATGTGTAATAGATGGATATCCTCTGCTCCCAGTAAACAAACTAAAAAATAATCAACTAATTTAGAAAGAAAGTAATCTGCAGGGTCACCAGGGGAACTGTTAGAATATAAGTGAGAGATGAAGTATTTGGTTGAAAAGATGTGCAGGTGCATCTCTTCTCTGAGTGGGAGGTCATTCTGTGGGATCTTGTTAGTTGCTCTCAGGTGTGTTCACTATCAGTCTTTGAGGTTTCTGCATTTTAGTATGTGGCAGGGAGAAAAATAGGTGTATTTTGATTAAGTTTTAGAAAGAAAAGTTTGGGATCTTTTGCAATGTAAGTGGTGTGTAAATGGTGAAGTTAACTATTTTAAGAGTTCTTGGGGGGTTATATCTGTACTTAAAATATCTCTAAGGTTTCTCTTACATCCTCCTTATTGCAGTTCGATCTCTGAAAACCTAAAAATCTAAAAAATGTAGCAAGTGTGCAGGATAGTGCTTGAAATTCACATATTTAATGCTTCAGGTTTTAAATTTGGGTAACACTGTAAGGAGTTGCTTAAAAAGAGGTACTGAAGGTTATTGCCTGCTGTAGTAAGTAGATGTTAAACAGGAGTTAAGCGAGAAGGACATTAGCTGATACATTTCAATGTGTTTATGCTGATTTAAAAACTTTTACAGTGGGTTCCTCTAGCAGAAGAGCTGCAACAGTCCTTGCTGCAGTACCTTATTTCAAAGGTTAAAAAAAAAAACCCAAAGAAAACCCAAGCAAAGGAAGCCCTTGATACAGGGCTAATGAATGCTTAGTTATTTGAACTGAGTGGTTCTTTCAGAATTGCTCCCAGTTCCCTTTCCAATTTCCTTTTCTCTGTGTTAAGCAAAATAAAACCCACCAAACCTAAACCCAAGCTCTAGTTTGTCAGTTTAGTTCTCTTTGGTCTGTGTAAAGTGCAAGCAGTGGAAATACATGCAGACTTCCTGTAGTCTTCTGTTATGGCCCTTGGCCTTGAACCGGGGGTGACGGTCAGTAGGAGTTAGGTGTTTGTTCTCCAGTAGTGTTCAGTCTTTGCTGTCCAGTTGAGACCATGAGCAACCAGATTTTTCTGGTAAGCTGATGAAGAGTTGATTAAGAAGTTTGATGCTTGTGGGCAAAAATTTAGTTTGAGTCATGAAGTTAATAAAAATGTTCATTAAATCATTGCACTCTGCTGATACAAACCAGTAAAGAATAGTGCAGAGGTGGATAGTGATTCTGGAAAACGATGTTGGATTGCATAGTTAATTCCTGTGATACTGCTGTAGGTGTCTCTTACAGGCTCTAAGCAGCTTTTGAGCCTCTTGTCAAACCTAAGGGATGGTGAACTCAAATTCAACTGTTAATACTTTCACATTTGCTCTTGTTTATAGGTGGACAGACTTCAAGCTTACTTGTTTGATACAATTAGAGGAAAAAATAAAGTTTGACTCGCCTGTGAAAGAACACTACATAAGTTGAATATTAGATCATAAGTTCTCTGTAACTTATGTTCCAGTGTTCTGGTGTACTCTGAAACTTTTAAGCACCTGTAGGTTCTCATTTTATAGAAAAAGAAAATTAAAATTCTTGAGAGGCTACAAAATGGATTCTGCTGTTACCATTCCTTACTTGTGTGTACTGAGAGATTGTGGAAAAAATTTCAGGTATTTAACTCTTGATCCTGAGCATAAGTAGTTTGTTCTGTTTTCCCTCTGGTCCTAGAAGCACTGGTGTGTGCTTAGCTCATTTAAATGAATAATAGCAGCACTCCAAGTAGTAGAATTCAGCACGTCCATCCTGTTTACAAACTTAGTCTCTTGGTAGCCAAACGTAGAATTGAGATTTACTTCATTGTCATTTGAATTGATTGAAATTGTGAAATATTTAAAGTGAACTGATAGGATCCTTCATTCTTAAACAGCTCCTTAATTCAGAACAGGTGGACACTAGATAAAGTTAATGGAAAGTATATTGATTTTTTTTTTTAAGCCCTACTAAATCTTTCTTTGTATAGCAGGTAGCTAGCCTCAAAAATTAGGTAATGAAAGAGTGTCTGATCTATGTGGATTTTAAAGCATATGTCTTGTAATTGCATAGATAGAAGGATGGTCAGAGTTGGGTTTGGATGTGAAGAATTTGCTGCAACCCTGAAAAGGAAATCTGCTATCCTCTATACCCTATATAACTTACTGTGAGCTTTCAGTGTTACAGTAGGTTTCTTTTGATGCAGTCAATACTGGAAGCTACCTCTTCAGATACTGTTTGACAGGAGATCTAGCCTTAGAGCATGTGGACAGATCAAACCCAGACAGATGCATACAATCTAAATTTTATACACTCAGAGTTAAATGTTTTGAACCTGACACACCTCAGAAATATATAAAGAGCAGCCACTAGAAATAACGATTGGTTGAGTGGAAATAAGGGTATCAGTACAATACATAGTTGTTCTAAAAAGCCATGAGTAATTAGCGTATGTTTCTGAGCATAAAACTGTGGCTTTACATGTAGTATCAGTGTATACATTTGGAATGTGAACGTTTAATCCCACAGTTTTCTTCTGTTTCAGTCTCGTTGAACTTGCTGGTCAGAGCATATTGTCGGCAAGAAGAGCAGAAATCAGAATTGCTGTAGTCCTTTAATTTAATTGTGTTCCTTGGAGACTGTGTTTTGTTAAACCAGTGATTTTCTGGGTTTTGTTGTGGGTTGTCTGGGGTTTTTTTCTCCTGAAGACCCAGGTATAACATTTCATTCCAAGCACATTCATGGGGTTTCCTCTTTAAATGAGCTGTATTTCTGATAACATTTTGGCCCATGTTGAATAATTAGAAGGCAGAGTTTTATGTGTGAAATAGGAATGCTTCTGTAGGAAAAAAAAGCTGAGTCTTGGTACATCTTGGTAGTAGAGGGTTTTTTTAATATAAAAAGTGACTTACAATATGTATTAATGTAGTTTCAAGCCAGAGTTTATTGTTCCAGATGTCAGTTCAAGGAATTCTTTAGGGAAGAGTTTGTAGTATAAAACTTGTGAAGTTAAGAGTGGGGATAGAGCTGAAGTTTAATTATCCTGATTAAGGTATAGCCACTTCATTCCTGAAGAAATTGTTATATCAGAAATTATGGAATTGCATGCACACATAACCCACTGGCAGATGTAGAGTGCATTATGAAATAATACAGACTTCCATTTAAGATGTGCTCATTGGGAAGGAGTGTAAATTATTTCTTTGTTATTAAACCAGGATACTGAAGGATAGGGATTATATAGTACTTTACATACGCATTTATTAATCTTCAAAGTATTTCAGTGTAAGAGGGTATTGCTGTTATTCCTATTTTGCAAACAGGGAAAACTGGTGCTATAAATGAAGCTAGTCCTGGTTTGCTTTTAGTTATTTAGCCAAAGATCTGCCACTTTTTGATAGGGAGGCACCATGTAAATTCCACTGCTTGAAGAGAAGAGGTCTCTGCCTGCAGAGGCATAATCTAGATGCCTGGATTATAGTCCCACAACCTATTTTGCTTTCAGGTTATTACCATCTTTTTGCTTTCTTTACTGATTTCAGTACCTAATTTTGGGTCCTGTTGTCTTCAGTGGTTGTCACTGTCAGCACTTAAGTTGTTTTGAGAGATGACTGCTTGCGTATGAGAAGCTGTATCGGCACAGTTTGCATGCACAATTGGTATATTATTTATATGAATGAAGTGTGCTAGGAGTACTTGGTTAGGAAAGTTGCAAACCCAGAGCAGGAAGATCAGCTACTCTAATGCAACTCTTTCTGCAGATTTGGTTGCTTCATGAGTTCTTATATTTGTTGTTGAAATGAGAGGATTTCCATGGAACATTGTGTTGCAGGCATATGACTTCTCTGTCTTTGTTTTAAGGATGAAGGATTAAAAAGAATAATTTGGCAGCAAAGCTATCCTATTCCCTTTCCTCTCCACAGTCTTTCTTTTTGCCTGTAATCTGTAATCAAGTACATGTTTTTGTAAGACTTAGTGAGGCAAATTTTAACAGCTGATTAACAGTTGGTATGGTAATATTTGGTTAAATAAGTTGCAAACCAAAACAGATTTAGAGAAAAGTATGTTTACATAGAAAGTCAGCAGTTGATAGGTCTGTAGTACAAAGCTCCTAGTTTGTTTACGAGTAAGGTGAAGTAACTACAGTGAGAAAAATGTACCCTGGTAACTTTGAAACAGACCCAAGAATTTGCTGGTTTAAAGCAATACAGTTTGGGATTTTTCTCACATTGTTAAAATTTCAAGTTTAGTGGGACTTACTTTCCTTTTGATTGTATCAGTCAGTTTGTGGCTTGCAGTTTTGTCAGCTGAGCCCTCTTAACTCGTAGTCCACTCAGATTGCCAAATCCACTCGGATTGCCAAGGGTATTTTAACAATTGAAATAAAGTTCAAAGCATGAATTTACAAGTCTATATGCAAGTTTTGCTCTTGAATTTAAGTTGGGGGTTTTTTTTGCAAGCTGTTTCCAGTGATGTACAGATACTTTTCCTTGGGAGTATAGCTCTAAAAGTGGTTGTATGTTCTACACTGTAACAGTTTTTGACTCTTGGATTTTTTTAACTTTTTTCCGTGGTGGTTACTCTTCTCCTCTTTCAAGTTGGGTTTGAAGATTATGGACCAGACTGCGATAGCATGAGGATAACAGCATTCTTGGATATTCCTGGACAGGATAACTTAACTCCACTGGCTCGTCTGGAAAAATATGCCTTCAGTGATAATATATTTAACAGGTAAGAGTATAACAGCTACAGTTGTTAACTGAGTCTGATAGCATTGTGAATGTTAAGGTGTCACAGCTTCTGTTACTATTCTCCTAGGCACATACCTAATAATTTTTTTGTTTGAGTAACATTTCCAAAAAAATGGGGCTTCATACTTGGGTACTTCAATAAGATTTTTCAACTCCATCTTTGTTTTGTTCGAACATGGAGAAACTATATGTATATATAACAGGTCTGAATGTTCAGAGAAGACCTTGATCTTTTTTAAGGGGCCAATATAAACTTGTAAGTTCCTTTTGCGTCCTGTCTGCATGTTGCTGGCAAGATACAAAGGCAATTAATGTGTTGTTCACTCCACAGGCAAATTATTGCCAGAGGACTTTTGGATGTCTTTCGAGATTTCAGTAATAATGAAGAAGACTTCCTGACTGTAATGGAAATAATGGTCAGGCTCTCTGAAGATGCAGGTTTGAAAGCTTGTTTTCTTTTGTTGGGGCTTTTTGTTTGTATTTGGAGTGTGGGTGTGTTGGGTATTTTTTGTTCTTTTTAAATTTTTGTAGCTGCTTTTACATAAGCTGCAGTACAGTAGGCAGTGGTATTTCATATGGTAGATAGATAAATGAAGAACATATGAATTATTTTGTATGGTAGATGTATAAGTGAAAGGCTTTTACATAGTGTAGGGCCCAAAGGAATGTTTTTCCAAGGAAATCATTACACCTGAATGTGTCATGTATGTAGCACGGAATAGTTGTTTGTTTTAATACCTCATGTGCATATGTTTGTGGTGATTTGGTTTTCTAAGCTAATGCTCTTTATCTGATTTATTTGGGAACTGATCACATAGCTTTGGATTTTAATGGTATATGTAAAGCTGTTACTTTATTTGTCTCTCCTTTAAGAACAGGCAAACTCAGTGGTGATATTTATTTGAGTATTTTAATTTTCCTCTGTTGTGAAAGTACTTAACAAAAAAAGTCCTTTTTTTTTTTTCAGAAGTTACTTGATCTTAATATCATATTTACTAAGTAAGTTTTGACTTTTTTTCCCTTTTACCAGAACCAACTGTACGTACAGAGCTGATGGAACAAATACCTCCTATTGCCATTTTTCTGCAAGAAAGTCGACCAAAATTCCCGACAGCATTTTTTGAGTACCTCATGCCCATAGTAGTGAGGTACCTCACAGATGTTAACAATCAGGTAGGATAAACAGGCAATACAAGGTGAATCATGAGAAAGATGTGTGGCTCTGAGTTTAAAGCATGAGGAAGAGATAGTAAGAAATTCTCTGTTGATTGATACATAGCTTTTCTGTTGGTGTTTACTGGGTTCAGCACACGTTGCTGGGGAGGCCTCAGTATATTTTTATACTTTCCTTTGCAGGTAGTGGGGGACTTGCAGGATTTGCCTAGCAGTGTATTGACAGTAGTCTTTTACAGGAGTCATGACTTACAAGCCCTGTCTTTTTCCTCCTTTGGCTTCTGATCAGAATTTGATGAAATGTCATATATCAGTTGTATTCAACTTCAATATTTATTGCTAATTCCTGTGATGTTAAAACCGAGAATTTTTCTGTGTCTCTCTGAAATTGCACTGTGTGTTCATTGAAAACTCCTTTTGTGGTTTTCAAATCAGTAGATGTTGTTTTTATAGTGATGTATTTTTTTTCTTTGTTCACTTTAATAGGTTAGAAAGGCAGGTCAAGAAGCACTGCTTATACTGCTAGAACAAGATCTCGTTGCTCAGAGTGACATTGAGAATAAAGTGTGTCCGATTCTGCTGGACCTCTCTGCTCCTGACAGTGATGATGAGTACAAGGTGGAAGCTGTGAATGTAAGGGAACTTGGAAGAAAGCTTATTTTTTTTTTCCCTTTAACTGCTTTTAGAATCTAACCATTTTCTGTGAGTTGTTCATGAGCATAAAGCCCAGGAAATAAAAATTGTACTTGTATTCTTAGTGTGCTGAGAGATTTATCTTCATCACTGAGCTTAAACTTTCTATACCATTACTATTTCAGTTTGTTTTTCTCTATTAGTCACTCTGTTGTAAATTGAGAACCTGCTCTTGTTTTACAGTTGAAGTGTGCTAAGCTGTTAAACCTTGAATCAATGGGTTTCTTAATCACTTGTAGTGTTGAGTGCCATTGAAACAATTTGAATTCTCAAAGAATTTGGAGAGGGTCAGGACTTGATGCTCCATACTGAGAGGGTAAAAATGATCTGAACTGAATTCAAGAAGAAAGCAAGGTTGCCCTGAGTACCAAGTGTAGAGGTACTTTGAGTAAGTTTTATCTTTAGGTCCTATACATCTTGTGTAGTGAAGAATCTTCTTGAAGTGAGCTATACAGTAGAGTAATGGGGAACAAAAATGCTAGTATACGCTTAAAATTGTAGTGTCCGATATTCACACTCAAAGGTTTTTCACAAAATGATGAGGGGCTTTTTCCTTATATGACTGATGATGAAGAGTGGTAGTTCTTGTTAATATTCAATAAATTTTTAACAGTAATTGAGATGAGATCCTAGAATAGTGCTGATACTAAATAAAACAAGCAAATAGACTTTTGGTATTCGTTCAGTTTTCTGTTTTAATACAACAAATCCTTTTTTCTTCTCAAATTTTGAAAAGATCAAGCTTATAGAGACAGTTTTTATATTTTAGGGTACTATGTGGCTGTCAGAACAGTAGCCAGATAATTTTAAAATGCAGTAGGCTCTTGGCAGCCTTTTTTAAAAAATTAAAATAATTTTTCTCCACAGTTCCTTTTACGTTTGCTCTCCTAGATTTCACAGTAATACTACAAAAGTGTGAATGATGACCTGATCTTAATTTCTTCAGCCTATTGAAAAAAAACATTCTCTGCTCACTTTCAAGAAATCAGTTGACTCCACAGAAAACTGCTGGTGTGTAATTACATTTCAGCACAGATACCTGACACTTGACCTGTAAAATAGTTTTACCAGATATATTTTCCTCTTCCCTGTTTGGGAGTTGCATATTGCTTAGGCAGTTTTCCAGGGTGACATTTGAGCACCAGATGACTTCCAGGAGTTTGAGAACTTGTAGAAAAGGCCTTGAATGATGTCTTCGTTAGTTCTTACTTAGCGTTCTGTTATGAAGGCAAATGTTTCTACAAAAAAAGCTTATTCTTTGGAGGTAGAAATCTTCAATAATGTTGGAAAAATAAAAACATCAAAATGAGTACTGTTAATCTGATGATAGTTGTGCAAGTATTAAAATTCTGGTGATGCAGGCAGAATAGTTGAGTAGAAAGGTGCATAGGAGCTCCTTTCTTTTACTGTTGCAAATATAAGGATTATAACAAAATGAAAGGAAACATACAATCCAAAGCACCTGATTTTCACAGCAGAAATATGGTTTGTAATGGTGGTTGGAATAAACAGTTCCTCAGAGAAAGCTAAATTAGTGAGCATGTTACTGACTTTCTTTAATTACGCTGTGATGTTAACCCCTGAAATTTCTGAGGTGTTCCATGTGAGGTGTACCATAGATCACACATACAATTACTCTTTCTCTCCGTTGTATGGCAAACTTTCATCATGTTGAGCCTGTAACGAGCTGGGAGTGTGCTTATTTTTGAGTCTGAACAGTCCTGTTAAAGCCAAGGGGCTTACTTGCATGCTTAAGCTTGAGGCATTTCTAATAGGCTTAAATGTTGTGGTTTTGTATACTGGCTATTGCAATGCAACTTTTGTCTTCTCTGTACAAAATACTAGTGTATACCACATTGTAAAAACACCTTGAAAAGGCATTTATTATAAAAGTTTTGTTAAATGGATGAAAAAAGACAATGAATTAGATGCAAAAATGTTATGGTCTGGCACAGTGGCATAGAGTTATTTTAGATGAAAACTTACAGGCTGTGCTTCACGTAAAACAGGTGTATGAAAAATTGAATAATGTGTAGCAGTTAAATCTATTTGATGGTAGTGACTCTCTTGCTCTCAGAAGCTTTATAAAGCTTACAAGCTTTATAGTTTTATTTTCCTTATGCACATTCCTTTTGATTATTTTTTTTTTTTCAGGTAATCTGTAAAATGGCTTCTGTGTTGAGCAGAACAACAGTTGAGCACATGCTGCTTCCTCGTTTCTGTGAATTATGCAGTGATGGGAAGTTGTTTCAAGTGAGAAAGGTTGGTGTTTTTAACCCTAATACACTTACTAATTTGCATGTTGCTGTTTGAATACCTTCCTGAATAATTTAGCTAAAAATCAGTCTGATGAACTCTGAACAAGTACGGAAGAGCATGTTTCATTTATTGACATGGCTATAGTTTCTTTAGTTCAATAAAGAAATAGATAACAGTCCTTAGTGATTGCCTGGGGTGTAGTTAAACTGATATTGCACTTTGATAGTTTTGCAGAACCTTTTTTTTTTTTTAGCCATTTTGCTTGGTTACAGGATGCAAACAAGTTACCTTATGTATGCCATTTCAGAAAGAGAAATTCAAAAGCAATAGATATTCGAGAAATCCTTTCTTTAAAATAATAGTAATCTTCAACTGGTAGTATTGAAAGTAGAAATTTTAAATGTTTAAGTCTTATGTTAATTACACTTGGCTCTGGTTAAGGTGGTTTTTATAAATATGTGTATGTATATAAAGTGCTTATCACCATATTGTTAACCATTCTTTGGAACCACTGACGGCAGAGGTAAGAACAGGAGTCTGCCTGTCAGTTCCTCAGCACTGCTGCTTCAAACTGATTTCAAAACAAAAAGAAGCTGCAGGACTTTGCTGCCAGCTGTCTTGACTGGTGTTTAATACTGCACTTACTGGAAATTTGAGCTGCATTATAGCCTTCTAAATAAGCTTAACACAGTCCTATTTTTCCAATGTGAGGGAATGTCTGTTTTGCCTTAATTATAGCATTTGTAATGTACTGGAAATGGCATTAAGTTGAGACCTTGATTAAACTTTGCTTCAGCAAAGTGCTTAAGCCAGTCTCGGTCATAGCAGGGATGCTTCTGTCAGTACACCTAAGTCCTGACCCTAGTATCATATTTTAGTCTGCTTCAGTTTTGACAGCTGCTGTTCAAAGGAATTTAAACTTTCAAGTAGGTTTATTAGTCCATTTTAATGATTACTGAAGTAGATGATGCTCTCCATGCAGAAACCTTTATTACTATTGATTTCTTCTAAAGCTTGTAGCTGAGGGAAGCCTGCTGTAATGAGTCTTTGTTCAGGATGAGTTAATATTACAGGATGTAGTTACGTGGCTGAAATTTGAATAGTCAAGCGTGCAGTTCTTACATGGGATAAATAATGCATGGTGAAGTTGATAATAGAACTAATGCACTTGAAAGAGACAATGTTATTAATGTCTCTCTTTATTTCTTAGATTTGTGCAGCTAATTTTGGTGACATTTGTAATGCAGTTGGGCAAGAAGCCACAGAAAGACTGCTGGTATGTAAAATTCAAAATCCATTCACAAGACTTGTATTTCTCCATTCAAAAGGCGTAATAAATAGTTATTTTATTGTCTTCTCTATAGCTTAATCAATGTGCATGCATTTTTTAAATTGATTTGGGCAAGGTGTTAGTTGCAGTTATATAGCAAAACTGTGAATGAGTAGAAACAGAAAGTTCTTGTTTTGTAAAACATTTTTAAGGTGGAGTTGACAGCATATGTGTATATACACACACTCTCTTTAGCACTACGGACTCTTTCCTGTGAACCAGGTGATCAGTCAAGTTACAAGTTCAGGAAAAATAGGCCATTTATTTCATTTTTTTTCCCTATTGCAAATAGTTACACATAAAATCCTAATGAAGTGAATGGCAGGCAGATAGTTTTTCCAATTGCTTCAATTAATGTATGTTTTTAACCTGTCCTTCTATATTCTTCACTCATTTTATTCTCTCTTGAGTTGTCATTGTCTCTGGTTTCCAAACAAGTACCTTGATAGTAAGTTTCTTCAATCTTTGTTTATTTCATTTTGCTTTTGCTTATTTTGGCAGATTCCCAAGTTCTTTGAACTCTGTTCTGATAGTGTTTGGGGAATGAGAAAAGCTTGTGCTGAATGCTTTATGGCAGTGTCTTACACCACATCCCCAGAAGTTCGAAGAACCAAACTATCCCCATTGTTTATCAGTCTTATTAGTGACACATGCAGATGGGTAAGTAACTTGCTCTGTAATTGATGCATCTTCGCAGGCAGATCATACACAAATAATGGGCAAGTCAGGAGCACACTGTAAAAGTACTCCAAACCAAATTTGCTGGGATTAGAGCCTAATCTATTGAAATCTAATCTTCTAAACAAGATAGTATCTTATTTTTTCGTATCTCTTACTGCTTAGAATTTCTGTTGACTTTTTTTTATAAGTGTAAACACTCTTCTGAGAATAGTCTGTGTTGGAAGTAGTGATGTCCTTCAAATTTATAACTTTTTACATGTTTCCTTACTATGATTGTAGATACAGGCTTAATATTCTAATACCCTTTCCTTTGGTGTCACTTATTTGATAACTCATAGTTGGTTATGTTTAGTATTAAATGAAGGTATTACAGCAAGAATCAACTGGTTTTTACTAAAGAATTGAACCAAATTTTTATTTTGTAGCATTAACTCTTTGTGTAGGAGTTGCATGAATCCTGACTTGTCTTCATATTATCACAGGTTCGTCAGGCTGCTTTTCAGTCTCTTGGCCCATTCATTTCTACCTTTGCAAACCCTTCAAGTGCTGGTCTTTACATTCGAGAAGATGGGACGCTGAGTATCCGACCATCAGTGCAAGATGTGAATTCCAGTTCCCCTCAGCCAAACAACAACATAACTTTAACATCTTCCAGTACAAATGCTACATTGTGCAGGTAAAATCATGGGAAAGATATGGTGTTGTGGAAGGGAGAAAGAAGACAATTCTTTTTCTGGCTCTTCAAGGCTAAAAATCTTAACTTGACAATATAGATTCAGAAAAGGAATGAAGGATGAGATCATGCATGTGTCTGTTTGAATATAGCCACTTTATTGCAAAATTCGCTTTGCTTCACAGGAGGGTAAGCATAGTGGTAACATCAATCCTGTCTTTCTGCAGAGAAAATAAGCTTCTGTAGGTTATGCTGTCTTCTATGAAGTATTTCACTGAAGCATATTGTTATTGAGTACTTTAAGTATTATTTGGGTAACTGTATGTGTCTTACCAGTTCAGAACAACCAATGGAAATCAAACCAGAATCATCGACTGAAGAGGCTTCAGCTGAAGTTAATACAAAGCTTTCAGTTGAGACCCTGAATGAAGATACACAGGAAGAAGGTTCAGGTTATTGTACCAATCCTGGAGAAGATAAGTCTCGATTGTCTCAGGGTGATAAACTTGCTTCTGGTGTCACAGAAGTCACTAAGGACAGCAGTTTTCCTGGAATGAACTCAAGGCTACAGTCTGCTGAGGATGTATTTAATACTTTTCTATACTGGCGCCCTCCTCTGCCTGATATAAGTCAGGATCTGGAGTTGCTGCAATTCAAGACTGAAAAGCACAAAGATAGCTGCTCTGTGCCATGTAATAACTGTGTTGCTAGTAGTGAAATTAAAAAAGTTCTAGAAAGCTTACAGGAGCACATAGATGATCCAGATGTTCAAGGTGAGACTCTATAACAGTAAAATCATGTATTCTCTGAGCAGATTTTCTCCTTTATAAAACCCTTGTCTACATTTAAATTGGCTTGCTATTCATGAGGTGATGGGAGTAGGTTGCTCCCCCTCGCCATTCAGAAAGGTACCAGGAAAAAAAAACATCTTCAAGTGTGAGAGGCAAAGGATCAGAAGGAAAAGGAAAGACTTAAAAGAGGAAGAGGTGACAAAATCAGAGCTTGAAGCAGTAAAGGAAAGAATGGGAATTTAAATAGATGAATGAAGAGAGAAAAAAGTGTAAATGAGTTTCAGAAAGAAAAGGCAGAGAGTAAAAGGAAAAGAGGAAAAAATTATGTAGCACTGGAGTGATGTTAGTTTGACAGTTGTACAGTGAGAAATGAGGGGTGTGGAGATGCACAGGAGAAAACAAATGTAGGAGACTTCCACCCCCCACTGCCCTGTTTCATTGTATCATTCACTTTAACTGGACAGTCTTGCTTCCTTTCTCAGAATAAGATGTGGATGTCAGTTTCTGTTTTCCTTCTGTTGTAACTGCTAAAAAACTCATAATATGCCTGTCATCCGTTCTTCTGCCTTTTAAGGTTCTCTGTACCCCTTATTTTCAAAGTATTCCAGTATTCTTCACCTTAAAAGTATGCTTTTCCTTTTGAAGAGCAAATGTTTTGCTAATATAACCTTTCTGTGTAGTTCATACTGGGCTTTTTAAAAATCTTTTCAGATAAACTAATTAAAGGTTTAATGCTTTTAAGTGCAGAAGGCAGACTAAATAGTTTTCTTTTGCTTCATACAGCTCAGGTCCAAGTGCTGTCTGCTGCTCTCCGAGCTGCTCAGTTTGATTCTGGTGGCGAGTGTGAGACCAAAAAGATGGAAGAAAGTAGTGGCAAAATTCAGAACAAAGAAACAGCTGTTTCAGATGCAACGTGCAGCCAGCTGGAGGAAGACACTCTTTCACCCCCTGCCTCCCAGGACAGCATCAGTGACCAATCTACCACCACTGTGCTGAAAAGCACAGTAAGTATACATTGTGCTCCATGACTGAAATGAATTCTTACTAGCTGAAGTACTGTGTGGCCGTGTAGCCCCTGGGATAATTGACCCACTTCTGATCTAAGGCCTTTGAACATTGCTACACCATAACTATCACATACTACTTAATTATAAAGAGGCAAAGAAAAGTTAGTGAGGGCTGTTATTTCTGTTTCCACACAAATTACCTAACAGTTAAGTTTTACAGTAGTCTCTCAGGTTTTTCCAGACTAAATGTACCAAGCACAGTTTCACCTCTTCCTGTAATGAATCTAATTTTAGTCTTTTATCTCCAGACAGGAGGCTGAGTCAGGTGGTGACACATACACAGTTCCTGGTTACTATTTCATTATTATAATATGCAAATAGGAGTGGAAAGAATTGTTAGCATAGTATTTAATGTTGCTGGACCTAACTGTGAAATGCAAAATAAAACTCCTTACTTATGAACAAAACTACACGTGAAACCTTTGTGAACAAAACCATAAAATACTGGGTGAAATTTGGAACTTTTTGGTTTTTTAAACTTTGTCATTCTTTTAAAGTTGGGGGGGGTTTGTTGGTATTTGGGAAGAGGTGTATACTTCATAATTTGATTGGCTTGTGAGCTTTCAGCAGTAAAGCTTTTATCATAGTATTGACTGACTTAGAGCAACCGCTCAGTTGTCATGAATTTAATTAAACAAGACAAGAATAAAATCTAAGTGTATAGTAAAAGTAACCAAAATCTGTATGAATGTTGGGTTTATTGTGTTAAATTAGGTTGCTTTTTTTAGAAGTAAATCTAACTACTGTTTCCCTTGTTGCTCTTGTGGTCTTAATTGTGTTTGCTGTAGTCTATAACTGTGTTGTCTTTTTGTACTTGTATAAACCCCGTGAATAGGGCTTTGCCTGTAAAAACGCTGTTCCGTATCTGAATTGTGTTGTTCAGTAGTGTGATGCTTTAAAATATCCCAAACAGCAGTAAGTCGAATTTAATTTCACTACAGGACTCAGAGGAGCTACACAGTGGAACCACTGTATTTTTGAAGAAAGAGCAAGAAACTAATCCACCCTGTGAAGATGACAAGTCAAAATTACAGGTGATTTAAAATAGCACTAGTGGAGTACTGGATATGGTTCATCTTACCCTTAATACACTGATAGCTTTTGTGATTGATCAGTCCCAGAATGTAAAGAAATGCTTTGGGCATTTTGCCTTTTTGGCATCTTAGAGGTGACCTGTGCAACCAACGTAGGCCCTGTCTAATACTATGTCGCCACTGGATTTGCTGTTTGCCTTCAGCAAAGAAGAAAGCTCCAGAGCAGTTTGATGCAACATATTGATAAAGTAATAACTGTTGCAGACCACTCTCTCCTAATGGGAGGACAAATAGCTGTGGGGTCACTTGCACTTTGTAAAGCTAGACCACAAAAGGAGTGTCTTGCTGCTGCTTGTGTATTGCTACCGGAGCAAAACAAGCCTCTTGTTGACAGCAGGAGGCTACTGTAGCGCATCAGGTATATAATTTTTTCTGATCTTTAACATTAGAGTGTGCGTTGCTGATGTACTGTCTCTATCTATAGGATATCATACCTCAACCTCTGTTAGACCAGTACTTGTCAATGACTGACCCAGCTCGAGCTCAGACTGTTGATACTGAAATAGCCAAACACTGTGCGTACAGTCTTCCAGGGGTGGCCTTGACGCTGGGCAGGCAGAACTGGCACTGCCTGAAAGATACGTATGAGACACTGGCCTCTGATGTACAGGTAAAAACTGAAAAAGTTTTTTATGATAAATTTGAAGTGTTTCTGTTCAGTTTGTTGCACTGAAGTTACAACGTCAAATATATAAAGGAGGTGATTGTATGTGCACTAAAAATACAAAATTCAAGATGTAAATCAGACTCCATAAATATGATTAACATTTTCTGTTATATCTAATCCTGTCTTTTCTGCTTTCTGAGCCCTTACCTGGGTGTAGTTTAAAAGCTTCGTTATTTTAGTTACAATGCCTAATCTAGTTGTTAAACTCTTCGCAGTGGAAGGTCCGTCGGACGCTAGCTTTCTCCATACATGAACTGGCAGTTATTTTGGGGGATCAGCTGACAGCTGCTGATCTGGTGCCAATTTTCAATGGATTTTTGAAAGATCTGGATGAAGTGCGTATTGGTGTCCTTAAACATCTATATGACTTTCTAAAGGTAGGAAAGTGTAATTTAATTTCTGAAGAATATTTTTTCTAACTCCACTGTATTGACTCTTTAATGAATGTTGCAGGTGTGAATACGTAATTGCATGTTTAGTTTTGTGCAGTACTGCCATTTTGTTTGTCTTGCTTATTTTTAAGGTTCCATAATTCTCTTTGGTCTCATACCCCAACAAAATACCAAAACTGAAACCCCTTTGTGAATGTGGTTGTAAATGCTCCTAGCTGTTACAAAGGAAGTAGTATTTTGTGCAGTCTAGCTGGAAGGTCAGACCATAAACAATTTCTGTTTGGGGCTGGGAGAGAACAGACCCTAGTGTGCTGCTGCATAATAAATGCAATTACTTCATTTTTGGTTGCTCAGCATTGTGCCTGGAGATGGTGCTTGGGTAGGTATCCTTGCAAAAGTGCTGACTTGACACACGAGACTCTCAAAAATGTATGTTCAGGCACTCAGTTATGCCCAATGTTGTAATGTAAAGATTACTTACTTTTGAGTAGGCAAATGCCCGTAGTTGTGAATAGAGCAATGTGCTAGAGAACTGCAAGTGTTGAATCTTCCCAGTTCTATACCAGTAATGTTTTCCCTTCAGCTACTTCATGCAGACAAAAGGCGAGAGTATCTTTACCAACTTCAAGAATTTGTGGTGACTGATAACAGCAGGAACTGGAGGTTTCGTTATGAGCTGGCAGAGTAAGTAATTTTGTTAACTTTCAATTTTTAGTTTATGTTACTTACTTACATGGAAATAGATAATTACATTCAGAAGTTAGCCCACCCTAATTACGATCTAAAAGGTTACATCCATTCTTTTTTAAGGAACTGGATGTGAAGCCACTGACTGCTGGGGTTTGTTTCTTTTGGTTGGTTTTTGGGCGGGGTGGGGTGGGGGTGGGGGCTGCAGAACGGACACACAGAGGACCGGGGGGGTCTGTGTGGTAAATTGTGTTGCATTCAAGCATGACTGAAACCTGAGTGTCTGTGACTATATCAAAGTGGAGATCTGGTTCACTTGCAGCTTAAGAAATACAATGGTCTCAAATGCTGTTTGGTGAGGTTTTGAGACTGCCTTGTAAAAGTCAGGGAAATTAATGTTCAAAGTATTTTTTCTAGTGTGTATGAAAACCCAGTTCTTAAAAATTACTCATTTGTTATTTCCATATAAGTAGGTGTGTAGCGGAGACAGAGCAACATCCCATAATTCTTTTTCTACAAGCTCTGTTGATATTTGAAGCACCCAAAGAATATTCATACTCATAGTTTAGGGCTAAAATCTGACCTTCATGTTTACCTCCTTGCTTTGTTTGGGCTATTGAGGATTTAGTCTCCCTTTGTACCTCAGCAGAAGCTAACTGTTACTCCAGTGCAAGAATGTTGTACAGCAGTTCCCTGACATCTAGTGGAGAGAGCTGTCACTTTGTCATTGGCTTGTGCACGGCTGCTTGTAACTGGCAGTGGTGAGACTAGAATGAGTTCCATACAGTTCTGAGACACAAACTTTTCTGAAATGTAGATTTCTACACTGACATAAATCTCTTATTTTCACTTTGCAAGAATGTATTGGGTATTGGTAAGAAGTTGCAAAGGAATTTCTCATTGTACTTCTGTTTGTAGCTTTTGTTGTTGTTTGGCATAACTTTGATTCATTGATACATCTAGTTTGGATAACACTTTGCTTTGGACTCCTTGATGGGTCCATACCTCCTAATACATGTATGTGCTTTAAAGAGAAGAACAAACTGTTCAAACACTTTGTAATAACTATAGTATTTTTGAGGCTCCAAATGATCGATCTCTGTTTAGCAGCTGGTATAATTGGAGCAGGTTAGTGCTGCACTTGCTAGAGTTATTCTCTTTCTTTGTGTTTCAGGCAGCTGATCCTGATACTGGAACTTTACAATCCCAATGATGTCTATGACTACCTAAGACACATTGCACTAACTCTCTGCTCCGATAAAGTTTCAGAAGTTCGGTGGATCTCCTTCAAACTGGTAGGGGATTTAATTCTCTCCCTGGCAGGAGAGGAGGAAAATAATCTGTGAGAGTGATACCTGAAACCGCTTTGCTTGCTTTCAGACAAGTAGGGTTTGTGTTTATAATGTGGTGTACAATATGGGGAAAAAAGTGAAATTGAGAACTCTTCAAAATATTTTGTGATGTTAAGACTAGAAGATTTGGGAGACACTCACCCAGTTCTGGGAGAGGGGAGGAAAAAAAAAATTACTGATCTCAAAGTTGATTTAACTTGTTACAATTTAATTTGCAATGAACTTGATGAAGATTATCCTATAGGTGTCCTGAATGAGTAGAAAGATTCCTTCAAGTTCTTTTTGTTCATGGCCCCGTGGAAAGTGGATTATTTTAGTTTGCTTTAGTGTTTTTTGTTTCACCTGAACAAACAGCTTTTTTAAAGCTTATGCTTTCTTCAGGACAAGCACAGTAACTTACTAAATTTTGCAGGCACAACTGATTATACTGAATACAGTCTTTGGTGCCCCTTGGTAGAATTCAAATGAAATAATGCTTTTTTAACTGCCTAAGGGATACAAGTCTCACCTCTTCATTTCCCCCTGCACCCCAGCATCACCACTTTTCCCATTCCTCTTTCCGTTGCTTCACAGGTTGTAGCAATACTGCAGAAGTTCTACGCAAACAATGCAAATGCACTGGGATTAAATTTCATTAATGAACTTGTTGTGCGGTTTCGTCACTGCTCAAAGTGGGTTGGAAGACAAGCGTTTGCCTTCATTTGTCAGGTTGGCATGTTCTCTCTCTGTGTTTCTGTCTTAACAGTTAATTTGGACCCAGTTTGAGGCTTTTCAGCCATGTTGACAAAACTGCAATTTAGACTCAGGAATTTTTTTGTTGTTTGGTGGACTGACAGAGTGGCAGAGTTGGTCTGGTCTCAGTGCTAGCCTGTGGTTGTCCAGTTTTGAAGCTGTGGTCCTTGTTTTGTTCTGTCCCTCCAGCTGAAATAGCTGATCCTTGTACTTTCTGGCATCCCAGTAGCAAAGTTAAGTCCTAAATTGAGATGCATTTTTGTAATACTTCAGCATGCTAGGATAAAAGTTCACAGGAGCTTAGGAGATGCCAGGAGCTATTTCTGTCTTTATTTCTACTTACCCGTCTCTTTCAAAACTAAAAATGCTAAATTCACTAGCAGTAAGGAGAAGGTTGAATGTTAAAAGGCAAAAGGGTGATGACAGGCGAGAAGAGTAGCATTTCCTAAAATGTTCTTGAAAGAAACTTCACTGCTCTTGTTGGGTCATCTGCAGATGAACTTTTTTACAACAGCATTTCAAAGGTTGTGCTTTCTTCACCAACATAAGATCATAGAATGGCATGGTTTGGAAGGGACCCCAAGGATCATAGAGCACCAACCTCAGGCCTGGATCTACACAAGGTGTTTCAGAGCCCTAACCAACCTGGCCTTGAACACTCCAGGGATGGGGCATCCATCCCCTCTCTGGGAAGCCTGTTCCAGCCCCTCACCACTCTCTCTGTAAAAAACGTCCCCCTAATAACCAATTTAAACCTTCCTTCCTTTGGTTTTAATCCGTTCCCCCTTGTGCTGCCATTGTGCAGAGTTAAATGCTGACTTTTTAATAGGCCAAATTGAGGACAAGATGGAAAGGGATTGCAAATATGTGTATTTTTATAATAACTCTTGCTTCCTCATGTTGTGTGTTTATCCTGTAGGCTGTAGTGGAAGAAGAATGTATGCCTGTGGACCAGTTTGTTGAACACTTACTCCCTAGTCTGTTAAGTCTTGCGTCAGATCCTGTGCCAAATGTAAGGGTTCTGCTTGCCAAGGCTCTAAGGCAGACCTTACTGGAGAAAGGTGCGGTCATTAATTTCCTTTGAAAGAATGAATGTCTCCTGAATGCTGTCTGTGCTCTGCCCAGGCTGTTCTTTATTCTTCTTAGAATTGGCTCAGCTAGTAAAAGGCTGTTTGGTTCTGTTTATACTGAAACCAGAACTGTTCTTGGTAATCTGGGGTATTACATTTAAATTCAGGTGTGAGAATACAGATTTAGGAATGTGTATTGTAGTGGGTTTTCTGTCTTAGAATATTTGATCATCATTCCTAAAGGGCCTGAAACTGGCCCCAATAATCTGACACACAGCGTACTTCATCCGCTAGAGGGCAGTTATGTCCTTGCTTATAGCAACATCAGCTGCAGTCATTGGCTGCAGGTGGTTATTTTTGGTAGCTATGATGCGTATGGCATGCATACGTTTTTCTCAAACATCGCAGTAGTTTATTTTGTTACATTTCAGATCTTTATGTTCACGAAGTAGTTGTCTTTAGGGTCCTTTATATGAGACATTACACTTTCTTCTGAAATTATTTGCTTTGTCCTTTTAAACTTAAACTAACAGCTGAGTTGGGAGAGGATGTGATATTGTGTGCTGCTGCAATGTCCTGTAGTACAATTCCTTAAAAAAAAAATAAAATCAGCTGATCTCTGATTAGTCAAAGGAAGATGCCAGAAATCTTCTATCTTTTTTCAGAATAAAGTATGGAGAACGTTTTATAATGCTTTCTACAGTGGCAGCATCCCGAGCTTGCTTTTAATTGTTGATATGTGTCTATTTAGTGCGTAGCAAAAAGAACATCTCTTGGAAATACCTAAGCTCTCAATAAGATGAGTAAGCAGCAGAATACTTCTCTGTCAGCTTCCTTGGCTTGCTGTAGTTTCTATTAAGGAGCCTATAAATTGGATGAGCTACTCTAGATGCTTTTGGCATCCTCTGTGTTTCTGTGCTGCTTGTGCCCTAAGTTTTATTATTTTGATTTGATTGAAATTGTCTTTCTCCTGTTATTCTAGCTTACTTTAAAAGCGTTGGCAATCCTCATCTAGAAGCTGCAGAAGAGACCATTTTAGCCCTGCAGTCTGACCGAGATCAAGATGTGTCCTTCTTTGCCAGCATAAAACTAAAACAGGGTAACATGAACAATACTACCATTGAAAAACAAAACTAAGGTGTTCTGCAGTACCCACTGACTGTCAGAACGGTTATTCACCATGTTTGTGGTTAGTATGAATTACAAGGCTTTTGTTGCCTACTTAAGCTGGAAAGGGTCTACTGAGAAATGTTATCATCTTCATTTCATGACCACATTTCATCTATAGCTCTGTGTGTGTGTCTGGTATGTGTAAGTAATGACTTGGGGTTTTTTTTCTTTGTAAATGTGGATGGTAGCTCTAATCTCACCTGCA
Organism: Laterallus jamaicensis coturniculus; assembly: GCA_022605575.1. Lineage (NCBI taxonomy): Eukaryota > Metazoa > Chordata > Aves > Gruiformes > Rallidae > Laterallus > Laterallus jamaicensis. The sequence goes on from JAKCOX010000029.1 coordinate 5,958,231, forward strand.
GAGAGATTGTATGGTATGTAAAGTCTTACACCATACTCATACCATGTTTCAGTGTAATTGAAATTCATGTTTCTTTCTTTAACAAAACATTTCCAGTAGTCTGCTATAAGCTTAAAGGGGTTTCAAAATCTTAAAACATGATTATAGCAAACTTATATGGAGATATTCTTTCCTCACTTTTACTGTAGTTTTTGTGTTGTTTGAAGTATTGAATTTTAACTGAAAAAAGTGTATATATGTGAATATTTTTGAATTTCAACAAAAAAGCTATGAAGAACTTTAATCTGTATCAGTGGAAAGAAGCTCAAAAATCATTTCATTTTATAGTTACTCTGCTAGAATTAAGGCATGGTTCATTTATACTTTATACAATGTGATATTTTTCAAAGCACAGAGAGCTCGAGATTCTTTGTATATTGTGACTTCTCTATTAGTTTGCTATTCCTGAGCTGTACCCTTACAGGTGTTAACAGGTCTGGTTCCGTTCCTGCCAGCTCTGGTAGTGGTAGGTAGGCTGTAAATTCCACAAACTAAAAATTGCTTGTTCTGCCCTAGCAGAGCTCATTTCATTTAAGGGATTTGGTTCCTGCAGCAGGTGCTGTATCTGTAGAAGGGTATTACAGAACTTGACAGAGTTCTTGTTTATGTCTCTTATATACACAACTCATTTAAAACCCACCTTTTAACTAGTCCAGTGTTCAAATCACAAACAGCCTGCTGCTTTGTGCCTAAGAAACAAAGGACCTCTAAAATCTGAAAATCCACAAATAACAAGTCTTTAGGGAAAGGTGCTGACAGTTTGCTCTAACTTCTGTGGATCATATGGCAGGGTTTGGGGCAGACAACAAATGCAGCTTGCTGGGATCCTTAAGCAGGACAGATTCTCTGTATTTAACCAGGTGTTTCAGAAGAAAGAAATAGGTAAAACAAAGGTCTCTGAATGAAATCAGGTAGCTGCTGACCGGTTTGAACAATTACAAAGCTAATACTTTCTGGTGAATCCTGACTTCTGTCCCAAGTCCGCAGAAAATGCGGGGCCTTGGAGTAAGAGTCTCTAGATTCTGGACTGGAACTTTATCCTGTCTAAAAACTAATGCTTAAATACTAAAAAAATGGTTTCATGTAATAACAGTTACTTTCTCTCTGTGAAAACACTTTATAAATAGACCTGTGTTAAATATTTCCTCTTATTTCACTGTCCTACTAGTAAGTAGTTCACATTGGGTGAAGGTTATAACAGAAATGAATTTCTTAATTTGTTGTTTTGTTTTAAATCTGGCTGGTCTGCAATGCAGCAAGTAGGTTCCTCATCTGGGTTCTGTATTTTTGGAGGGCTCAGTTTTGTATACATTTGTTTAACTAGTCTTGTATTATTATGTGTACAGTATTTGTAACAGATTGTTTTCTTGTGAGATCACAAAATGCTTTTTAGGAAGTTGCAGGCAGAAATATACCACTGCTCTCACTGCTATTACAGCAAACAGTATGAACTGTGTAAATTCTGCAACATTCTACGTTTAATTTTTTACAATTTTTTTCTAATTTAAAACAAATGTTTCTTCAGACTTTTTATGATTGCGATTTCTTAACAAGTTAATTTTTTCTAGTTCTAATATCTTTTTCTAATGCTGGCATTATGCTGATATTTTCTAACAGTTCAGATTTTCTAAGGTCTTTCTGACAACGTTTTACTTCTGGTTTTTATTATCAGTTCATTAAATTTCTCCGCACTGAACAAACTTTAAGTGTGTCATATGTAAGTATGTTTGAGATGTACTGTATGTAAATTAAATACTTTGAACATTAACTCAACCCAGGTTTCTGTTTGTTAGATAAACTGAAAATAGTTAGCTTTATTTGCAGTAATCCACTGGAAAACACAAGCTTCCATATGGTTTAGCATGTTTGGTTAGCATTCGCTAAGAGTTTTTAATTAGGATATGTGTAAACAGTAAGCCACCAGCTATAAAAATTCACTTAAAAGCTAAACAAGTCCTTTGTTTTTAACAATATTTTGGTACTTCTCTGGCTCCAGAAATCATGTCTGTTTGAAGTGGTATGATTTTGGTAGAGCATTTTAAAACATTTGTTAAAACTCTAGGGTTGCATGCACAAATGGGGGACATCACTGATTTGGGGTGGATTATTTTTTATTTGTAGACAATGTGCAGGTCTCCTGAACAGTTTTACCCTCTACAAGGCTTGTTGTCTTGTTTTAGTTTTAAATTAGAAATTATTTCAGCATGACTAAAGACCGCACTTTACGTCTTGTACTAGACAACTGTATGCAATGGTGGGTGAAGCGGTGTGTTCACATACAATTCTCTGGGTTGTTAAAATTATGCAAAAAATTAGTATTTTAAAAGCCAGATGGAGCGACGTAGCTGGTCCACCTTCACAACAGCAGTTAGGATATCACTTTGAAATATTTCCATCTAAGGAACATGAAAAATAACCTTAGTGGGCGCAATATTGCTTGGATGCGATAGAAAATTATCAAGCACTTGTAATCCAAAGCATGTTAGTCATGTTGCTTAGAATTCAGGCTCGTGGCTGTCTCCTGTCTGATACACACTTGGCAGTGGCCGGGGTGCCGCCCCAGAGGCGGCTGTGTCTGTACGTGGTGTTGGTTAGAGCTCGGTTACGTGGGGACACTCTGGAAGTGTCGCTCACTTGTCGAAATAGAGAATCTATGTAACTTTGTATTTATCTCAATAAATCCTGTGACTGTTTTATAAACCAACTTGTGGTAACTGACTTTTGTCATCAGTGGGATGGGAGTGTATTCCTCTGGTTAATGAAACCTCTCCCTGGTGTAAACGCTGCCATCTCAGACCTGGGTTGTGTGGGGAATTGGTCCTACCGCGTTGTGAAAAATCTATTAGATGGCCAGAGATTTAAGTAGCTCTTCTCGTGCTTTTTCCTTGAAGTGGGGATGCCAAAATGCTTCACAAATCTTTGTCAGAACTGAAACTCTCACAAGGTGTATTTTAAATGACCTTCTGTGGTAAGTGAAACTGGCATTCGGATCCTTGCCTTAAATCCTTCCCTCTCCAAACTTCAGCCTGGAAGGATGTTCTGGGTTGTTTTTTTCAACGTGGTGTTGCTCTTGGACATCCTGCATTAATGAATCTCTGTCATCATTAGGCCTTGGAGTGGGCAGAAGTGAAAATAAATAACCCACACCTAGCTGGTAGGTTTTGCTGCTTTATTTCAGGAGTCTTCTGTGTCTTCTGCTGCTGTAATCATGCTTTTGACCATTTCAGACCTGCAGTGCTGCTCCATCCTGTGCTGTAGAACTTCTACCAATTGCTGCAAAAGAATCTCTGCAGGGATTTTAGCTGATGGAAAAATGAGGAGACTAAACAGTCCCCTGTGCCCCTGGTAAAGCCAACCCACATACCTTGAGTTAGGGCACAAGACCCCTGTGTAGTAAACTGGAAACACAGAAAGCCTTACGCTTTTTTATTACATGTTAGACTACACACAAAGATGGAGACCTAGACTTTAACAAGAAGAACAGAACATTAAATATGCGTAGCTCTTGAGTTTTTACTGGAGTTGCTGCTTTGTTTCTCTACTTGTCCAAGTAAGTTTGGCATCTTCATGAAAACCAAAAGATGAGCAGGGTCAGAAATCTCTCCGTCATCACACTGGTGCGTGACTTTCTGTGGTGGTCTGGTAAGTTCATACCCGTGGAGTGTACTTCTGTGATGTCAGTTTATGCTGCTTGGATACTGCAAGGTGCTTGTGATAGAGAGAGGCACGTGTGTTTGGAGGGCCTTGAGGGTATGAGGGGACTGTCCAGGGGAGGGGGCATTTCAACCAGGTTTAGACTCCTGTCCTTACAAAGGTTCCTAGCTTTTTCTAAGAGACAAATCTCCCTTTTCCTGGTCAGGAACCAATTCATCACCATGCCTTCCTTGCCCCTGCACACCTTCAGTGCCAAGCTCCATCTGGCTGAAACTAGTGAGATATTTTCACTGCCTCAGTGCCGAAATGACTTGTCTCTGAAGGAGCTTAAGTCCCATTTGGAATTGTTGACTGGAATCCCCCTTCACTTCCAGCGGATTCACTACCTGGATGAAGGTGAGACCCTGTAACCTCTGGGGTTTTTGGAGGCTATTTGTGGTATCTCTTTCCCTGCTAGTTGTGGTACAGTTGGGTTCTGGATGAAGATCAGGCTGCTGCTTTCCTCTTTTTAGTATGTTCCACCTGGAATTCAGTTCTTAATGCTTCACTTCTGCTGTTTAAAGATAATGAATGGCCTACTCAGCAGTCTCAGGTTAGAGGATACAAGCACAGACCCATGACTTCCTGCTGAGCCCTGTCAAAACGCAATGCACCAGTGAGGCTCTGGCTGCCCTCTCCACACAGGTAGCTGTGCAGAGAAGCATTTATTTCCTGTTACACTAGTTGATCCCGGGGTGTTGGCGTACTTGGCTTTGGCGGTAACAAATGGAGGTGGCCATAGAAACTTGCTCAGACCTGCTACTTAACCCAAAATTTCTCTTCCCACTATCTGCTTTCTTGGATCAAACCAAGTCAGTGCTTGCTTTTTAGAGTAAAGACACCATGGATGCACTGAAGTGTTTTACTGTCTTGGTACTTTACACATTAACTGCAGCTCTGTGGCTTACAGCCTTATTACCCCAAGAGCACTCATCCAGTAGCCTTTTCCAGGCTGGGAGTGTCTCTGTTGTACAACTTCAGCACAGCAGCACCCAGGGTGTTCTTGATGCATTATGACCATGTCATCAGCAAACACTAGTGTGGCTAAGCAATCACCATCTAATGTTTTGGGTTGTTTTTTTAAGCTGGTCATTGTCTTCCCTGAGGATACGTACTTGCTTTTCTTTTCTGACTCCCCACAGAAGATCTGTCAGATGAGTCTACGTTGAAGGACAATGACATTGTCCCCGGTGGAACGCTCACGATGCGCATCTGGCGACATGATGGCTGGGGGCGTCTCGTGGCAGCTGCTGCCAAAGGAGACACCACGAAGGTTGATCCCATTGCTTCTGTGAATGGGTGGGGTACGGTGTGTGGAATGGCAAAAGCCTCTGGCTGAAAGTCAAAGTGCTTCTATAAAGCAGGACTGGGTAGAGCAAATAGTGGGGAAGGCTTTAACGGAAAAGAATTGCCATAGAGTTTAGAACTGAGGCATCTTTTTGCTGTTACTAGTAACCAGCATGTGCACTTGGAGCATAAGTTCTCACTGGTTTTTAACTCTTGGTAGTGCTGATGTATGCTTTCAGATTACATTCTTTGTCCCTACTCATCCTGATGTCTGCAAAATGTTCGCGTTTTTATTAATTTGCCTGACATTTTACTCTTCTGATGTGTTCTCAACAGAGGATAATGCCAGTGGTTTTCATACAGAAAGGAAAAATAATACATTGTATATAAATCATAGAATGGCAAGGGTTGGAAGGGACTCCAAGGATCATAGAGCTCCAACCCCCCTGCCACAGGCAGGGACACCAACCTCAGGCCTGGAGCTACACAAGGTTGCCCAGGGCCCCATCCAACCTGGCCTTGAACACTTCCAGGGATGGGGCATCCACTACTTCTCTGGGCAGCCTGTTCCAGCACCTCACCACTCTTTCTGTAAAAAACTTCCCCCTAATATCCAATCTAAACCTTCCCCCTTGTCCTGCTATTATCTGCCCTTTTAAAAAGTTGATTCCACTCCTGTTTATAATCTCCCTTCCGGGACTGGAAGGCTGCAATGAGGTCCCCCCCACAGCCTTCTCTTCTCCAGGCTGAAGTCTTTTTCTCAGTTTCCATAAAACACCACAGAAAATTGAGGTTATCTATTTGTGTGCGTTGCGTGAGGCCAAGTGACTTGTCTGTTGTCATGAGAATCAAAGGTAGAAGCTCTTGGTGTCATTGTCCATCTTCCTCTGGCTGTGCTGACTGAGTGAGGATGGGGCTCGGCAGCAGTACCAGAATCAAGCATCGGAAGGCATTCCCTGTCTCATCCACTTTATCTAGCACTGGCTTTCAGACCAGCTTGAGTTGGCGATCCCGTCCAGTCTGATTAGTAAGAAATCTTTGAGTTTTATAGAAAAAAATGGTTTCTGTGGTGCCTTGATAGAGCCCATGCTGCTTTCCTGATTTAGGACTGAAATGTTGTCTCGGCAGAAACATGAGGTGGTCTAGCTGATGCATACTGTAAACCTTCAGGCCTGAATGGGTACAGTTGTGAAATACCCTTCGACACCTTTCATAAAGAGCCATTGGCTCTGTGGCTCAGGCCCCAATTCCCACCTGAATCTTCATATTTTGTTCCTCTGCACTTCCCCAGCTGCTGCAAATGGATACTGCAGGGTTCTTTGCTTCCTCGCATTAACTGTTGTGCAGTGTTGTGGTTCACTGGCAAGCAGCTGTTCTGCCTCGTGCCACAAATAGTTTGTGCTTTGCTCCTAGGCAAATTAGGGGGCTTGGTTTGTTTTCCCCTCATTTTTTGAGTTCTGCATGTGAAAAGATGCTTGCTGCTTGGTGTAGAGTAGGAAACAGAAGGATGTGCCTTTGAAATGGAAGGTGTAGTGGTGCTGAGGCCCACTGTAGGCTTGCTGACACTCTTGATTCCCAAATGAAAAAAAATTTCAAAGAAATACCCATACAGCTGCTCCACTGGCTAGATGAGAAAGCGATGGTGCACTGTGGAAGCTGTAGCCCAGTGTGAAAATGGTTTCTCAGGAAGAACAGCATGAGGCAACTGAAAACTGTTCCTAAGAGGCCTCTTGGGAACACTTCAGAACTGATATGTTTGGCTTTACTACCCCAGAAAAAGCACCTTCTGGAAAAGAATACAATACAGGGCTGTTCCCTGAGGCAGCTTAGGTTCGAGTTGTCTGCTGGAACCTAGGTCCAAAGTCTCACCCGCCCCTGAAGAAGCCTGGGCTTATGTTGCCAATGTCTGTGTCCTCTCTCTTCAGGAGAATGACAGGGTTTGCAAGGTTCCTATAAGATTTTGTGGTGCTCAATAACTGCGTATGAAAGGAAACCCCAAATTAATGTTCCTTCTGAGGAGTGACTATGGCAAGCATCAGGAGATAGCAGAGAATCAAGACTGGGCAGAAGAATAAGGCACAAGCAGGAATTACTTAGCTGATGTCAGAGTGCAAGTATCCCCTAGGTACAGGTATGGGACTTTGGTGCTACCTAAACCAAATCAGACTGCTTCTCTGAAAGAGCCTAAAAGGTGTGTGTTTGCTCTGCAGCTAGCCCAGCTGGGTGTTACAAAGGACCTGGTGGGCACCACGCCATACGCAGAGTTACTGGGACCGGAGCAGAGAAGGGAATGGGCAGCACACCGAGCTTTCGTGGCACTGTTCATTGCCAGCCACAGAGGTCATGTTGAAGCTGTCAGGTTTCTCCTGAGACATGGTAATGTTCTTTGCTAAAGCAATTCTCCTCTGGGTGCACTGTCCTCCATACCACTGTCCTGCTTACCCTGGCCTTAGAATTTGACCCAAATGGCTTCACGTGTTCTGTTTTGGAGGCAGAGAATGTCCCAGAATGAGCATGTTAGTTCTGATGGGTGCTTGGAGACAATAATAACTGCTGTTCTTGTGACATGTATGACTTTCAGTGTTAGACATGTTAATTTTGGAAAACAGGGCTTCTGATTTCTTTTTTTCACCTCCCTCTTTGAGTCCCATTTATTTATTGTGATTTTATTATGTAGAAATGCCTAGTTTTTATCAGCCAGTGAAATGCAAGATGAGTTGTAAGCGCCAGTTCTGTGGCTCTGACACTTGGCCTTTTTTGTTGCTTCAGAAGCTGCCTTTCCCCAGAAACCTGCATCTGCACAAGGGACAGTCCTTTGGGTCACTTGATTGTCCCCAGGGAAAGGGTGTTTGTTAATGAAAGGACGTTTGTTAATCAACATTTTTTTATTATTGCAAGTGAGTGCTGAGAGGGAGTCCCACCTTATCTGATGATGCTCCCTTCCACTGGGATCCTTGAGCCTGGTGGCCTCAAGGGTTGTCCCTGCCAGAGGACACTGTCCTCTCCCAATAAGCCCCCCCCAGTGCAAACGCAGTGAAGGTGCCTTGCTCCCACAAGGCTAGCAGCGTTCCTGGGAAGGGAACAAAGACTTTCCAGTTGTGTGGGAGCTGAGGGCAGGAGCGTGTGCTCACCAGACAGGTTTAACGCCACTGTCAGATGTGACTAAAACAAGCTGCATCTGCCTGCAGAAAAACCTGTGCGTTGTGGCCCGCAGGTGGCATTAGCTCCTCTCCTATGTCTCCTCACGCTTGCTCTGTGCGCTTTCGCAGGTGCGGATTTGCACTCTGAAACCCAGCTAGGAAGAACTGCCCTTCACGCCGCCGCTGCTGCGGGCCGGTGCGACTGCATCGAGCTGCTCCTTCGCCACGGGGCGCAAGCTCAGGGCCGGGACAGCGAGGGACACACCGCGGTGAGCCTTGCCCGCCTCTGGGGCCAGAAGGAGAGTGAACGCACCCTGGTTCGCTTCCAGCCGAGGAGGAGAGTGATCCCACAGCGCCGCACCGCCTTGCAGCAGAAATCTGGCCCCACATCCTAAAATGCAGACTAACTCGGTTCTGACAGATTTCAAGGGGCTCAGTGACTTCTCCAGAGAGGCCCACTTCAAATACAGGTCGCTGGGTGGGATTTGTAGGTTCTAGTTATGCAATGAGCTCACATGGTGGTGATGCTGCAGCTAAGATGACAACTAGCTTGACAGCACGGCTCTCAAACACACTTTTAATTTGTAGCTTTAGTATTTATAACCTTGTTCCCTAGCCAAGCTGGCCATTTAGTTAATACGGTTTGTAGGAGAGCTCGAGCCTGTCTGCAAGTTCTCTCTGGAATGCTCCTCACTAGGGTAATTTCCTAATAGCTGGCAGCAGACCAGGGCGATAGAGTTTAATGGGTATTTCAGGGGACTGGAAATCCCTGGGCCTTTCATCCAGTTCTGGCCCTGACTGGCTTTATTGCCTCTGGCAGATCAGTTAAGGGTTATTTTATAAGTAGGGCAGTTTGTCTGCTGTGGGAGGGTGTGGGCAAAGTTGATGTGCATGAAAGTGGTTAATTACAATTGCCCAGTGCTTGCTCAGTGTCTCCCAACATTTTAAGCCTTGGGGCTTTGAAGTTTGGGGTTTCCTGAACCCAGCGCTGGGGTGAAGGGAATTGCCCATCTGCTTTCAACACTTCTTAGAATCCAGGTTCCTGAGATGTTTTAAAAATAAAACTACTGCTTACAGTCTCTTTATGCCTCTGTGATCAGTAGAAGGAAGCTGAGCTTCTGATCTGTTTCCTGAGGGTTTATTAAGGACTCTGTGCTCAGTCTTGAGCAGTTTCCATTGTTTTGCTTAGAGATGTTTTTCCAAAAGAGCTCAGCACTAAGTCCCAGTTAACCACAGAAGAGGTGATTCTGGGTGGGAACTGAGCACTCCTGAGAACTTGGCCCACAGCCCGTTTGCTTGCAAAGCCTCATGTGTAGCCAGGAGACCCTACAAATAACTAACTTGGGTTGTGCTTGTTCCCTTCTGTCAGAGCATTTTCTCTAGCAGGTACCAGGATTGCTCTATAAATATCCATGTGACTTGTGAATTTTGGCCTCAGTACTTGGGTTTGTGGTCCAGGTCAGTGCCTGGGAGGGGCTGTATCCAGAATGTGGTAAAAATCAGCGTCCTGTAGTGAAGCATTGTCTTGTGTGAATAGGTGAAACAAGGATCAGAAAGATGCTGGGTGTAAACTTGGATGCCTCCTGTTTCTATCCCATAAGGGAGGGATTGTGGCTTATGCTGCAGGCTGAGAATTTACTTCCAACACTCAGTTCCAGCTTTGCTTTTTGTGTGCTGGTTGGAGGGAGACACGTTATATAGAGCTGGTCCTGCAGGAAGGGCTGAGAAGTAGGACATCACAGTACATGAGCAAAGGTGCCCTATATTCCAGGGGAAAAAAGGAATCTGAATAATGTTTCTATGTGGGTTTCTTGTCAGATTGTCTCAGACAGAAATGGGGAGCATTGCTTGGGTGTAAGCACAGTAAGTGTGACGTGGCAGGAAGCCAGACCTGTCCTGCCTGGCTTGGAGATGGAGAGTAGGTTGTCTGGGGAGTCGTTTCCCTGTGCTCACAATCCTCAGCTTCCTGCAAGTAAGTCCCTAAGCCTAGTTTCCATGTTAGTAAAGTTCAGATGCTAGACTGGAATGCTTTAAAAATGCAGCTGCATCCCCTAAATGCTTGCCTGCCCCATTCAGGGTGGAGGGTTGGATGGCTGCCTAGTCTGAAGGCAGGGCTTTGCACCTGCCTTGGATCTTCCTTGCCACTGGACTATGTGCTGAACCAGGAATGGAAACAGAAATTAAAACCACGGGTTCAGTCTCTAGAGTGATCTAAGAAAAATCTCCCTTTACTTCAGCTTTTTGTGTGAAGTTTGGTGTGATTGCTTTACCTCTTTGTTGCAGCTGACTTCCTTTGTGGAGTTTAGAAGGTCATGACCTGAAGGGTAAGGCCCTGCTTGCTGTTCTGAACTGCTGGGAGCTGCGCAGCACTGGCCACGGGACCAGGGAATGGCTGCAGACAGCAAGAGAGGGCACAGCAGGAGCCGGGCTGTGCACTTGGCAGGGGCCCAGAATGCTCTGTAGGACATCTGGGCCCATGTCGTGGTCGCTGTGCTTGTCTGGAAAATCTTAGCTCTTGTGCAGCCACATCCTTTCTGCTGTGTCCAGTTGTGCACATCATCTGCCCAGGCTCTCAAGGGCAGCAGCCCCCTGCGCCTTCCGAACTGGTGTTCGTAAAGCCTCTCAAATCTGAGATGAGAAGTCCCTCTTCAGTTCCTTGTTTTAATCAAGTAATAAAACAAGGTCCAGAACTTCAGGCTACAGGCAGTGCCACGTCTGCAGCCAGTTCCTGAGATTCCACAGGGCTCACAGTTTGAGGGTATCAGTCAAACACAGTTCTCTCAAATGGGTTTTATGCTGATTATTAATTCTGTGTGATTTAAGCTGTTATTTAACAACTAAATACTTAGGAGCATGACAAGATCACAAATTTTATCAAAGTGATCAGTAGACAAGATAGAAATATGGTGCTTCTGACATTTTGCAGGCCAGCTGGATATTGCAAGCAGGATTATACAGGAAAGTCCTTAGAAATCCTTTATTCTTTCTTCCTATTGTCTGTCTAGACTGTCTAATCTGTACTCAAGCTTCTAGAAAGGGGGAGAGGATTTGCAGATGCTTTTAGGCATTATGCAGTATGCTGCATAGTTCTGGGAATGAACAGAAATGGGTGACCTCGGGACAAGGATGCCAGAATGGCAGGAAATCACGTAGTATGTGGTTATGTACTTAGGGACAAATATCAAGTGTGTTTTGCTGGAGGCTCATCCCTTGGAAAGAACAGAAGTCACCAATGTGAGGCAGGGGACTGGAGTGGTCTGCACCAGCCCAAAATTGTATTGGGGCAAATCAGAAGAATATTAGTGTTTGGGTGAGACGAGCCCTGGAAGGGTGTGTGCTGCTCTGGCTGGGTGAGAAAGGTGGATTGGAGCTAGAAAAGACCCTGAAGTAACCTGGGGAAAGGAGAGTAGGTCACAGCTGATAAAGGACAGTATTGCTCTCTGTCTGAGGTGCTAAATGTCAGGGAGGTAACCAGACTATTTACACTGATGGAAACTGCTGGGATGATAAGGCCAGGAATTGGCATGCACTTTGCAGCAGCTTTTAGGGAGGAGGGAGTGGTGCATAGAGCCCAAACGTGTATGCATTTAAGAATGCAGCCATCTGGAAAACTGCTTGAGCTGGATGGCAGCACTGCTGGATGCTGATGTTTTTAGTTGCAATGTTGTATTTGTCACTTAAAGTTTCCATTCTGAAGAATAACAATTGGATGTAGACAAACCAGATAATACTGCCTGTCTTAAAGCAACCAGCTGTGCTGCAGCATGCACCAGCAATAAACACTGGGACAGACAGCACGTGGAGATGCAGAGCTCAGGCAGGAAGTGGCTGTTGGAGGAACTGAAACTCTGGATTCCTGAAATCCACACTCAGCTCTTCCACTGCCTCATATGTGATCTTGAGAACTCGATTTCTGGCTTGCATAGTATCACGAATCCCTGTGAACGTTGTTCCTCTGTTGCAGTGGAGTGCAGAAGCCTGTTCTGGAGGGGAAGCTCTAAGAACTGTTTCAAAGGAAGGAAGCACAAGCAAGTAACAGATTTGTGCATCCTGCATTCCAGCCATTGCTTTCTCTTCTGTATGCTGCAGCACAGGGAAAGGATCAGTCTCCAGAAGACTTTAGAAGAGACTTGTTAATGAACTTCAGGATCCTCAGATAAAGAAACGGAGCTCATCGTGGAGAAGAAAATGCATTAAAAATGCCTTGAGTCTAATTATGTCCAGGGCAGGACAAACGTCACAACTGTCTGCTAATATTAAGAAATCCAAAGCAACTCTTTTGGAAAGGCTGTGGTTCCCCTGGATGTAAAAGGCAGTAAGTTAAATAAAGATGACAAGCACAGGAATAATTCATCACACTTCCTTATCGTTACCAGCTCGCCCCCTTCCCTTGCCCAGGCAAACTCCCAGTGTAGCTCAGAGCCGTCGTGCTCATGTTCCCCCTGCACCCTGAGAAAGCCGAGGCTCAGCAAGCCTGAACCAGGGACTGGCTGGAAATAGTCACTGCGTTTTACTGAGAGAGTTGTCAGGGCCTGGAACAGGCTGCCCAAGGAAGGGGTTGAATCACCTTCCCTGGATGTGTTCAAAAAAAGGGTAGATGAGGTACTTAGGGATATGGTTTAGCTTAGGATAGGATTGGTTGGACTTGATGATCTTCAAAGGTCTTTTCCAACCTTGTGATTCTGTGATTCAGGGAGAGTCTCAGATGTCTCCAAACTGTCACCTTTGATACTTCTAAACACTAGTGCAACATTTCCCAACCATTTCCCCTCTCTCTAGAAGCATTTCTAATTTCACCTGGGTTACATCCCAGAGCTTATGTTTGCTCTGTCTCTGAGCACCTCCCGTATGGGTGCTGCAGAAAAGGGCTGGGTGCTGTTGCTGAAGGTGAGCTGCTCTGAGGACTGAGTGCCTGTGGATGAGTGATGTATCTGGAAAGGAGTGAAAGTCTAGCAGTGTCTGTCGTGGCTTTAATTGTCAGATAACTTGCTGCTTCCTATCCCAAGGGCCCCAGTGAATGACGTGGGTCCCACCAGCTCTGCTTCGCTTCAGGCAGCAGGTAAGCCCCCCCCCCCGCTCCCTATTTGTAGCCCTGAAACATCTTCAGTATCTGAGGCCCTTTCACTGAAGACACAGAGGTCATTTCTCTTAGAAATGTGCTGCTTTCTGATGGAACTTCCATGCCTGTGGGGATATGGGCCCCCCCCATTCAGGCAACACCTGAGTAGTTTTGTGCTCATGTGTTTTATTGACACTTCTGGAAGGCGAACCCTGCTGTTGATCTCCTCTTACTTGTGAAACAGAGCTCGCAGCAGACCTCCCTCTGCAAACAGAGTATTGAAATTTGAGAGCAAAGTCCCATCGCTGCTTCGGCATCACACAAATAACTTGTTAGCTCTGAATTCTTACAGAGAAAAAAGAGCAAGCTTCTGGTTATACCTGTTCCATATTTATCACCAGACAACTGTAGTACAGAACGCTGTGGCAATCATTAGGTTCATTTCTTAAAGTGAATCAAATGAACAGAAATTGTTAAATGCCAGAGTACAATGTAGCTTATAAAACCCACCAGACATCAGGAAACTTGGACTGATTGGGCTCTTAGATGTTGTTTTCCTCTTGCTTAGGAAAGAGAATTGTAGTCAGCTTGCAATCTCCCCAACATTGTTCATGAAGGAAGCAGACAAAAAGTACCAATGAAACAGAAGGGCTGCAATTTAGTTAATTTTATGCAAAACACAATCCGCATTCAAACTGGGAGTTACCAGGCAGAAATGGATTGATAGAGAAGCCAAAATATTCTCTGTGCAAAAATGGTGAAATATTAAAAACAAAATTTCAAAGAGATTCCTGGGAGTCATGTAAGCCTAGGCCAGGGAGGGTGCAAGGGTGGAGTTTGACACTGTCAGAGTCAAGAGAGGAGCTGTGTTCTCATCCCAGATACCCCGGGCTGTGCCCCTCTGTGTGGTACATACCTGAGCAGCTCTGTGGTGGCAGAAGGCTTTGTATCAGGAAGGATAAACAGAAACAACTTCTAACAAGGAGTGATTAGAAGAGAGGGTGATTGCTTACAAAAGAGGGTTGTGAAGGATCTTTGCTAGGGAGAGGATGGAGAGGGGAGAGCAAGGTGTAAAGGACAGGGAGAAAGGGAAGAGCTGCAGTTCATCTGGGGAATGCTATTATGAAGGTGACAGGGATCTGTTTCTAGTCCTGGAGGCCCCAAAATTGATGGTGGTGGGCAGTGTTGTAGTGTGTATTTTATTTTGCATGACAGACTCCTGTGGGCATTGAAGCTGTCACAAAATGTTACAGAGCACCATGTACTCCTCTCCCAAACTTCACACACCCCACTGCAATTCTCTATTCCCTGAAGGCTCCAGCCCAGTGCATCGCCTGCCCCTGCCAACTTCAGACCCCGTGTATGCGTGCTCTATCTGCCTTTACATTTTGAATTAGTGGTGTTCCTTGACTTGTAACCACCAACTGTGTTCAAAGACATCCAGAAGTTGGTTGTGAACCATGTCTGAGGATCGTGCTGACCGTTAACATTTAGGAAGGATGGCGGTTTGCAGAGGGAAGCCAGAAGCGATTCACTCCCCAGTAGGCTTCCAGCATCCCGTTTGGGTTGGTTTAATGCCTAACCTAGGCTGCAATTTGAGGTTAGTGCCTTGGTTTTCCTTCAAGCTCCAGATCTCTGTACACTCTTCTGTTTGCTTGACGTGACTGTCTGGTATGGTTTGCTGGTGTTTTGCTGGAATTCCTGTGTGTACAGAAGCTAATAAAGGAACTGTCAACTCAGAAAGCTCCTCTTAAAATATGCTCCTACTGGCTTGGGATAAGAAACATAGAGGTTCCTTGTCCAAGCCTCTTCCACGGAATTTGTGATGCTATTACAATTCCTTTGGTTTCCAGTAACCAAATAACCATTGGGGTCAAGCAGAAGTCAAGGTATAAAAATGCATTGCTGTGAGCCTCCTAAGCTGTCCATACCTTAGAGGAATGGTCTGGACTGTAGCAGTTGTCTTATTTCTCTTGATGAGTGTTTGTATGTGTAATTCAAATGCGTGCGTGTGGTTGAATTCCAGCTTGTATTGATTGAATTGGCCTCTGATAATAAACTGTATAAATAAATCAGGTGGGAGTTAAAGCATCAGTGTGCTGTGTGGAAGGGGAATTAAACCCAGCACAGTGACCTTGAGCAGAATGTAATTTCAGAAGTGCCTTAAATATGCTGATGACATAAAATAAGGCTGAGGAAGTTGGAGGGGTAGAAGGGGAGGGGACGGGGGGAACAAAACAAACTCATTCAAACTGATCTGGATTTATCAGGATTACTGGCAGATAAGTGGCTTATGCAGTTTATTGCAGGGAAGTGTGAGGTGATGAGGCTGGGGACCAAAAAAGGAATCAGACTCCAGGCAGAGAGAGAGGAAGGCAGAACTCAGATGGGAGCATGGTGGGAAGAGCACGTGCAGCGCTGGGGGAAGTCTCCTCTAAGGGGAACAGCTTTCTCAGTGCTTCTCTTCTCACAGAGCTCAGCTCTCCAGCCACACTTGCCATGTGGCTCCAGAGCTGGTCCTGCTAAGGAGGGTCTTGCTCCACACTGTCAGCCCGTGCACTGGCTTGTGAACAAGAGCTGCATTTAAGGTGATCTTTTTCACTGGAGATCTCCAAATACAGTTGTGCTTCTTTTGGGGAAGCAAAAGAGGAAGATGGAGGCAACAGAGTCATGCCAGCATGAATTAGAGGGGCAAAGTCAGGCTTTGTTGGTGTAAAACCATGCAGAAGTCCTTCCACACAGGTTTGATGAGGCAAAACCCCTTCGGGGCTGTAAGGTGCATGCCCACTAGTTGAAGATAAACAGAATCCAGCTTTTGATGTTCCAGGAAACATGACTGTAACTGAGCTGCCTAATAGCCCCTCACACAGACTTTAGACTAGAAAAATACCAAAATATATTGTTTCAGAGTAACGAGCACCCTGCTGGGCCCCAGTAAAGCACACAGAAATCGGTGAATCTTTCCAGTTGGCTAAGCTGGAGGTAGATTCCATGGTTTGAAAGTACTTGTTTTCTTCTGGTTTTCTTTCCTTTTTAGCCCTAATGTCTATTTTCATTTTTTTAATGTTTCATTTGTCCCCTAAATTGTAAGCTTGAGAATTTCTCAGCTGTGGCCAAGTAGCTTTTGAAACCCAATCGAAGGCAGAAAGAGTAAAAGATATCAGAGCAGATAGTTGAAAATCTTCCAGCCTTACCTTTCACTGCCCTAATTTAATTTATTTCCAGAAAGACTCCAAACTGCTGATAATTTCTGGTGGTTTAATACCTAGGACATATTGGTAACACATAGACTTCTCTTTCTCTTTGAGTCTCCTTGCGTGGAGCTGCAAAAGGTGGAAATCCATTACTGTCTAGAAGCTGTAGCTGCCTGTGTGATGTTTGCTGTAGCTGAATAACGTGGTGAGGAGCTACAGGGAAAACTGAGCTGGGAAGGACAGAAGCTAAGGCAAGTCACAGATGATAACTTGATCTCATACCCTAATCCTTATGCCTTATCAAAATTGAGTCATGAATGGGGAGTGGTGACTCCTTGGGGACACAAGACATGCGCTTGGAGTTTCTTCTTTCCCCAGCCTTTTGTGGCCCCTGGTTAACATTGTGCCCAGTTCAGTGTCCCTGCCTGGGATGCTGGGAACAGACTGGGTGTGTGCTTTGAGATGTGCTCTACCCTCACCCTGAGCTGTATTATCCTTCTGCGATTGGTGGTGGTGTACTAGTAGAAGAATTAATAGCAGTAATAACAATAGCAGTGAAAGATAGATGACCTCTGTGTGCTTGTACCCCACGCTTCTGCTACCCATTGGCTCTCCACAGCAAACTATCAGCATTAGTTAGACTCTGCATCCTCGGAGTTCTGTTGTCAGTTTGGGCTGTTGTCACACACTTAGCTAATACCCTCTAGTAATTTTATTTCTTATTCACATGCACACTTAATGTCCTTAGTCATTAGACTGAAAAATGTTAAC
Source organism: Laterallus jamaicensis coturniculus (assembly GCA_022605575.1). NCBI lineage: Eukaryota > Metazoa > Chordata > Aves > Gruiformes > Rallidae > Laterallus > Laterallus jamaicensis. Next base: position 5,975,414 of record JAKCOX010000029.1, read on the forward strand.
CTTGTCATAGTTAGTGACTGGAAGCAGAAAAGTCCATTTAATTCTCAGGGGAATGAATTCTAATTTTCTGCTTGTCAGAAAGTGACATTTTACATATTTTTCTCTTTTTTTCCACCAGTTTAGTGCTAAATTTAAATGCGTGTGTCATAGGAATAGACCTTTTGTCTGTGCTAAACACCCCAAAAGCCTTGGCGGGTGTCCAATGTATGAGACTCTTGACCAATAGTTGCTGCTGGAGCTAATTTCATGCGCTGAAGAGAATGGGAGGTGGGCATGGGAAGTTAGAGATAAGAGGTCATTGCAGAGGGCACATTAGCATGGCATGTCAGAATGCATATTTTTCCCCCTAGAAAATACAGATGAAAAGCAGCTCATCTGGAATAAAATATCCCATGAAGAAACAAATTATGTTAATCAAGCCAGCTAGTTCTAATATTTGTCATTAAGATGTGACACCTTCTATTTAATATCACCAACTACTGGGAGCTTTTGAGAAATGTCCTGGGTGGAAGGCAAGTTGTCCGTGGACACTGAGGTCACTGTTCTATCCAAGGGAATAACTTGTGTCTTAAAAAATAGATGGTATTTATGGGAAAGAGGAATAATCCTCCCACAGACTACAGCAGGTCACTGCACTGCTGAGCTGGTGGTCTTATCAGTGGGCATTTTATAAGGTTTTGGGGTTTTTTTGTGTACATTTCCGTAGGGCTGTTCTAAGGAGGACACTGTGTGCTGGGAACTACGTGTATTTTGAGGAAGAGATGCCCCTATAAAGAATTCTTGAGTCTTAATTTGCAAAGATGGATGAGTTAAAAAAGAAGGATGGTGATTTTGCTTTTTCCAGCTGGGAAATGAAGTAGGGGAGAGAGACTGTTGTGGCCAAAGTCACCCTGGGAGTCCGTGGAATTGCATCCTAATCTTTGAAGTCCAATTCCAGTATCTTTACCATATATTGTCTTTCTGTTCCCTTGCTGCTGAATGTAGATTAAATATGCACATGTGTAATGAGCCAAACGTGTTCTGCATATGGTTAGCCAAATTCTGACCTAAGGGACATGAGGAAAGCTCGGAATGCTTTCCTGGTTGGGCTCAACCCAAGGAGTGCAAAACAATGTTGGCATTTAGTTTACAAAACTAAAGCTCCTTCTGGGCTTGTAGCTCCTTCATCTGCCTGTTTAGTGTTCTTAAACTCCAGCTTCCCTGAGTTCTGAAGCAGAGATGACAGGCCAGTGGGAGATGAACGCTGTGGCTGATTGTCTGACCTCTGGTATTGTCTGCGCTCCAGATGCTGATTAATGATTAGCATGTAACAAATTAATAAATCAATACCACAAACAAATAAACCATCCATTACAGTGGCCTGTCAAGTCTGTGTCTCCTCTGGGAGAGGAGAGACTTCCAGGCATTACATTTCTTCCCTGTATGTAAATGCTTCTGGACCATGCACTATCTTGGCACCTTGCAGATATGATGTACAAATTAAATTAATGATATTCTACAGGTAACTGGATATGTGCTGAAAAACCCTATCTGAAGTTGTTTTGCTTAGTTTTGTTTTCTGCAGGCATTCTTGAAGGGAAGGGTAAGTGGTCAATGTTGTGAACGTGGGCTCAGGAGGGGGGAGTCCAATGTACTCTTCCTGCACAGCCCTGGTGCCTTGCCCTGAAGGGCTTATCCGCACTGACTGCAGTCAGACAACAACCTTTGAGGGCTAAAGAGGTTCTGGCTGACCAAGCTCCCTCTGTAGCTTTGTGGAGAAAGCAAGGATCCTGCACTGTGTCATGTAAAGGTCTGCATTTCGATGCTTGTCCTGAATCGCAATCAAAGAATTTTAAAATTAATCCCTATGAAATACTGACCTTAGTCTCTCTGAGCCAAAATCAAGCAACAACTTGAGCTACCGTGTTGTCATCAGCAGGCTGCTAGAAACACAAAAGCTTTTGTGCATCTGGCCTTATTTTTCTGAAATAAAAACCACTTAATGGTGTTGTGATATGTTATGTAATGCAGCTAATTAATGCCCTTGTAACAATCACTGTCATACAGAATTCAGAGATGGTTTCCAAGTCTGTACAAACATCTCCAAATCCAGAATGGGATGGAGGAGTAAGTGAACCCCTGATTTGTCCATTTTCCTTACCCAGAACATGTGTATGTACTCCTCTGCAGTTCTTTGGGCATGATTTATGTGTTCTAATAAATAATGAGTACATGTGTGCATAATTAGAAGGGACAATAAAGAAAAAGCAGTTGATGAAATTGAATTATGCATAATAAAGCTGTGATTTTATAGAGTCTGTAGTCATCAGGAGGGAAAGGGAAGCTAGCTTGTTTTACTGGTGTTGTGAAAGGCCTGAGGTGGAACTAGGGTCTTTATAAGCTTTAGTATTTTTTGATGCCTTATTGTATTACAAAGAACTTTCTAACTCTTCATTTTGCCCATTTGTGAGCCCTTCCTAAAGCAGTGTAGCCTGCCCTGCACTCCAGTCTTACTGGTGTCCTGTCCTCCTATGCTGTTCTGGCCCTGCAGGCCCTGGCTCAGCTGTTGTCTAGGAGCAATTGTGATTAAATATGAGTAAATCCGTTCTCTGTCTTTGGGGGAGAGATGATCCTGCCTCGAGCAGCAGCATGATCAGAGGATCTGGGAGTCAGGTGAAGTCTAAATTCAGAACTGTTCGGTAGAAGCACAGACCTGGGGAGGTTCACAATCTAATCTAGTGCTGCCAGATCGTAGGTCAGGTGTATTTTATGTGAGGTATCCAAAACCCACCAGGTTTGGGTGAGACTGGAGGAACAAAACAGCCTTTTGGAACATGAAGCATGGAACAAACTGCAACCGGCTGTCGCTTGGCCTTCTGGGGACCGTTCAGTAGGCATAACTTTACAAAGCAACAGTGTGTCTTTAGTTACCTTTTCATATTAGAAGTGTGAAAATCATTGATGCAGAGCCCTTTGTTGAAACAGAAAGGGGTTTGGCACGTTAGGTTTGAAGACCCTTTCTCATATTCAGAAGCTTTTATCACATCCGTGTGTGCTGTCTGTGTGTGTTACTCGGCTCCAAACCAGCCCCAGCAGCACTGTGCAATCCACACATGAAACAAATAGAAAATACATTCCAAATAATTGCAGTATTTAAGTAATTTGGTGTTTTCTGGGATCCACAAGGCCCCAGCAGACTGTTAACCCTAGCAGAACCAGCAAGTGGATAGGCGCGCACAGCCGAAGGGTCAGACCACCCAGCAGCATACAGCAACAGCAGCCCCAGCCTGGCAATGCCTGTCACTATTGGCTGTTAATGACTGATTAGCCACAGTGCAAATGAAAGGGGAATTAAATGCAGATTTAGGCAATCCTTTCTCCTTCTTGAGTCCTTTAAGTGTAAAATACTGCACAAATGCATGAGGGACACTTTAACTGTGGTTTGTTGAGTATGAAGATTGTTCCCTCTCACATCGGTCTCCTTTGCTGCCCCAAGGTGAAGGAGTTGGTCTCAAGCTATCCCATTTAAGTGCTTATTTTCTCAGCACTCCTACACTAAATTTGAAGGACAAACAAGCATGGTGAAGAACCTGGTTTGTTCAGAACTATGGTGAACCTTTTCTCATTTGCATACAGGTAACTCGCAGTACCCAGAACATGGTTCAGAGCTGGCTCAAGCCTCCCAGAAGCATAGGCTGAAGAGAATTTTCCAACCCTATAGATTCTGGGCCTGTCTCCTGGTGCTCTGCACTGCAGGGAACAAGCAGAAGATTGTCTCCCTCATCCCAGTCCCCACCCCATGAGCACCCCTCTTAGACACCCTCATTCTTCCTGCAGCACAGCCACCCTAACAACTCAGGACTTGCACTTCAGCAAGAAGGGCTGGTCTGTTGCCTGTAAGGGTGTGTTGCCACAGACAGCTCCCAAACTGCCTGTCACTATGGCCAGGAGGGAAATGAGGTAGGGGACAAGATCTCTCTGCCCAAGTGAGCAGGTAGAAGTGTTCCTCCCTCCTTTCTCTCCAGCCTCTGAGCTCTATCTTGGTGTCTACCAAGAGGCCATAAACATGTGAGTTTAGTTCGTTAATGCCGAAGCTGTAACACCCATAATGGGGAGCACAAGAAATGACTGCAGCTTTCCTTTAAACAAAGGACATGACTGTCCTCTGAGCATAACTGCTTAATTTTTCCAGACAGGGACTGTAGCTCACTGGGGTTTTTTTGGGCTCTTCCTTTGTTTTTGTTTTTGTTCCAGCTTTTAAGGATGAGACTGTTGTGTCTGACGCATGTCAGCAAGCGAAGGAGATTCAGTAGCATAGCTGGGTTCAGCTTGCTCCCCGGTGAGGAATAAAAGCATTAACCGTCTCTCACTTCAGGGAGGAGGGGGGGGGGGGCTGTTTTCAGCCTGTGAGAAGTGAGAAGGCATTGTCAGGTTTGGGTCAGGCTGGAGCAGGGCTGCGTGGGCTCTCAGCAGGACAGATGAGCTGGGTGTCACACGGCAGCCTGGAGGCATCCTTCGGAAAAGCAGGAGGCAGAAGTGTGTGCGCACAGGGTGTGGGGGGGGCCAAGCCTGCCATGTCTTGTTTTGGTGCCAGGCTGTTCTCTACAACAGTGATCTCTCTGGAAAGCAGGCTCAGAAAAATGGATCGAATGCAGAGGCTTTAGGAAGGAAGCAGAGAGAAAAAATGGCCTCTTCTGCACTCCTTGTATCAGAACTCTAAATAATGCTGTTATCGAGCTGTTAAACCTTGCTTAATGAGAGTCCTGCCCAGTGCCCGTGAATCCCAGGCTGGTACCGAGCCACCTAACTGCAAAGGCTGGGGGAGGAATGGGGATTCTTTCTCTTCTGTTTATTTCTTCATGGTTGCACCTATTTTCATGGTTTGAAGTTCTCAGGCTTATTTCTTTTCAGTAAACCTTTATTTCACTTCCTAAGTGAAGCAGATAAACCATGGAGAGGAAACTAGGAGGCAAAGGGACAAATTCAAAGTTGAGTCAAACCTGGGCAACGTATGCAACCTGGTGTAATTGCCCTGAGTAAAACCACCACATCTACAACGGGATGTGCAAGGATAAAGAGATGACAGAGCTTGGAATAGAGACTTAGAGAGCTGTCTCACCATAAAAATGGTAAAACTGCATCTGAATTATTATCGTTCATTTGCTGGACTCCAGGTTTAGTGATATAAACCCTTCTCTCCATTCCAAAACAAATAAATGAATAAAGACAAACCTGACAATCCTTAAAACTTTGGCTTGCCTCATGGTTGCAGTACGTGTGCAATAGGCATTGACTGGTGATAGATTTAAAGTCCTTTGGGTTCGAGCAAATTCAGAGCAAACCTGAACCACTTCAGTTGGGTAAACATACTTTGTGTCTGTGTCTGAGCTAAAGTTTGGATGGGCATCCAAGTGTTCAAAGGTTTGGGTGCCACGGGGCTTTTGAGAGGCTTCAGTATGGTTTGTAGTGCAACACTGCAACTGCCTGAGTAGTATGTGGGGAACTCTGGGTCGCTGCTGCCTCTGGGTCTCACAGAGATGTGGGGAAGTAGGATTGGAAGGAATTTTGAACAATCTTCCCGTGGCAGCACCAGCTTACACCTGTACCATGCTGGTTAGTTTTAAAAGTAAACCTAGTATTTGAAAATTTTTTTATTACTATGGATAATTTTAAATTGTGGAGAAATGAAGCAAAAACTTCGTCTGAGTTTTCTTAGTTTGTTACCAGAAAATGAAGAACTTAATATTTACCATGACTGAAAAAAAAAGAACGCACCGGTCTTGCCTGAAACATGACTACCTTTTTCTTAGCTATCATTAAAATCCTGAGCTTTTTGTTACTGACACAAGTCAGGAGTAATAAACTTAAATGATATAAAAGATATGACAGGTAATTATCCTCAGAGATACTCTCTAAAAAGGTACTTTAATGTATTGTACTATAATGTACCTAGCACATGTCTTCCATAAAATGTAACCTCTATTATGCATTTTGAAAGAGTAGGAAGTGTGCTTATTCTAAGCACAGATATTTCATATGCTCTTGTCTCTTAAAAGAACCCAAAAGTAACAACCAGCCTTTGATCTATAATTTCTGTGCTGTTGCTAAACACATGGCGAATTTTTTATACTTTAGGTTTACTAAGGTTGTGTAATGTTGCTTTTGGGATCAATGTACTGATTTAAGAATAACTAAAGTATTAAAGACTGGAAAAATCTTACACTAGGGATCAGACTTAATGATGTTCTGAACAATACTCGGCTTCGTGTGTCCAGCTAGAACTTTGCATGTTATAGTAAATACAGCTGCATTTGCTTAAACGATAAGCAATTAAATTAACCCACTATGTTTACTTTTAGGCTTATCAGATGGTCTGACCCCATTTCATCCTCCTCCTCTGAACATCTGGTATGCTGCCTCCCTGAGCGCAGAGATGCTGTCCATAAGCTGCAGTGTTGCACAGGGACCATCTGAAGCCACGGTGCAGAGGCAAACGTAGGTACTTCAGAACACTCTTCATGAACACAACCTCCAGTTTCTCTGCAAGCCTTATGCTATATATCCAGTGGCTTCCCACCATCCAAGGGTGGTCTGAACATTTTGGGCTCTGTCAGAGCCTGGAAAACCCCATGCTCAGACTGATGTGTGTCTTACTTCAAAGGAGGCAGCACTACAACTTTCTGTGCTGAGATGAAAAGCTGCCCTGTGGTACTCTTCAGGTTGTGTCAGAGAATTTCCAGTTGGAAACCCTTATGGAAAGGAATCCACCACTGAGGCATAGAGGAAAGACCATTCTTTTAATCGCTTTGAACTGTTTTCCATGTAACAAAGGGAGTCTTGAGAAGTGTGTGAGCAGCCTGAAACCCTAAGGTCAAAATCTTCTCCGATTCATCCAATTCTCCGATTCGAAATAACGACCCTTTCCAGTGTTTTGATTCACTGGTGCAACATGAATGGATTTGTGTTGTTTTCACAAAGTTTCTGGTTTTGTTTAGAATTTACTTCTCAAACATTTGGTCTTTTTCTTGTATGATGGAGCAGGGTGGAAGGACAATGCTTTGTTCACTGGCAACCCAATCGTCGTGGTTCACAGCACAACACTATCATTTTCCAGGACAGTTTTTTATTCCACTGTAGTCCTATGAAAGAGTTTGACATGCTTTCAGCTGGTGTGTTGGAGAATGGCTGACAGACAATGGTCATGGAGATATAGCTGAGCTGCATATGCGTACATGAGGAACTGTGTACGTGCACGCAGGCACGGAGTGCAGAGTAAAGCAGAGCAGAAGAAGCGCGGCATGACCAATCAGCGTCAGGGTCAAGATGACCTTAAACGAAGATAGCCCTCAGAAGAAGCAACTGAATCCGGGAAAAACTGGTTAAAGGAGCTGTAAGAATGAAAACAAGAGTTGTAAGAATGAAAACAAGAGGCAGGCTTATGATGATGTAACTTGTAACTAATAACCAATGATAGTTTGACTAGTAGGCATATATTAACCACAATGTATAAAAGAAGCTAACTTAGAGCTAATAAACGAAGCTTGCTGATCGCTCATATTGAGTGTGTCCTTGCTTCCCTCCGTTTGTGACCATCGGTTCGCGACAAAATGGTCCCCGACACTGGTGAACTAACAGTTTGATGGTATGGAAAAACCACAGGAGTCAGGAAGAAGGTAATGGTCTGGGAGTGCACCTTATCTGTCCACTGACACTTAACGGTTTCAAGGGGAACTAAATACAACATGTGTTGGGACCTAATGCGGAGTGAATACAACACGTGTAGGGACCTAGTGCAGAGTGACCTGGGTTGGGCTTCATATGTGATTAGGTATTTCTGGCCTGGTTGTCATTGACTGTTAGACCAGTGCTTGTGGCTGTGGTTCTCTGAACAGCATGGAAGAAAACAGAAAGAATCCTTCACGAAGGGGAAATGATGTGTGTGAATGGGGAGCCGAAGGTCTCTGGAAAGAAAAGAAATCATCTGCCTCCTCTGTAGTAATTAAAGTTACTCCAGGCTGAGCAAGTAGCCACTGGCAGGAGCCAGAGATAGGAATTTTTGCGCACACTTAGGACCACGGTGGGTGTCTGTTAGGACAGTCACAGCATGTAACTGTAGAAATGTCTCACACACAATAATGATTAGATTTATTCCCTAAGCAGCCACCTTTTACAGCAGCTGGATCAATTGGCTCTGCATGTGCTGTGGCTGCTTTTCATTGTGCTTCTTTCAAAGAGCGCAGCACCACTTGTGTGGTGACTACAGTTTGAACAGTGCTGCCTGCTCAGACCCACCATTTCACTGTTGTCTAATCAAAACTCTTTATTCTCTGATGCAAAAAAAAAGCATTTTAAATAAATAATAATCTTTCAACTCTGAGCTCCCGGTAAAATATCTTAATCAAATTATAAACAGCAAGTGCCAGTTCTATGCCAGTTCTAACAGCACAGAAAAGAACACATTGTGAAGGGAAACGCACCAGGCTTTTGTCACCTAATTTATTGTTTATAAAGCCAGTGCCTGTGAGGAAGATCATTCTGATTTCCTAGTTCTTCAACTTAAATACAACTGTCATTTAAGCCTCCACTATTAATTATCATACACCCAGGAAGGTACACGCAGGCACACACCCATCGTGGCAAGAGAGTTTGAAAACAAGCTGACCTATTTCCCACTGTGGTGACTCTATCAAATACAGTAAAACTTTTGCATATGCGATTCCAAAAGCATCATCCATAGCTCCTCTTTAAAATGAGCCCGTTCCAAAGAACTGGCTTATCTCAAAACAACAGCCAAATGATGAGATGGCTTCAGGTTTCTGAGAAATGTTAGTCAGCTCAGGAGGAACTGATGTGAAGCTAATGTGAACCTTAGACCACCAAAAGCTTTATGAAAAACTGCACCAAATGAAGATTAGATTGAAACAGAGAAGACCTCTAAATACACTTGCATCTTGTTTTCAAATTTTGGTTAAAAATAACTGCATAGCTTTTTACATATATTTAGAAAGGTCCCATCCTGCTCTGACTTGTGAGAAGCAGAGGTCTAAGACTTTTATACAGAATTAAATTCCCTTGACTTTTGCTGTGTTTTTGAAGTGATTTCATTTTGGTTTGAAGCATTTCCCCAGTGATGCACCGAGTTTACTCACACCATCCTGACCTTGGAGATGGTGTGATATTTTATGGTGTGCAGTGACATTTATGTGCCCAACTTGGCTCCAATAAATAGGTTAATTTCCACAAATTAAATGCTAGGTTTGAAACATTACAAGGTGATTTAATAATTCTGCATCAGCCTTCTGAATCCACAGTTGGGGCAGGTAACTGGGCAGTCCTTTGTCAGCTGTGAGTCCACAGCTTCTACACAATTTTTTCAGGTATAAAGGATCAAACTAAAAATGCTGGGTTAAGAAACAGGACTATAGTTTCACATATTCTTCAACACCAAAACCCCAAATACACGGATCAATTAACAACTGACTGGTTTATGCTACAGGACTGAGTTCAGATGTTAGACAATACTCCTTCTAAATGATGGAAAGTATAATAAACCCCCTTCCTTGTTAGTACAGAGTTAATATTTGGACATTGGGAATAAGATTCAGAAAAGTAGGTGCTGGACAAAGACTTTATTTTGGTTTTCAAAATCAAACCGTGATTCATATGGATTTGGATTTCCCTTCATGCAAACATTTACTGAGTGTTAGGTGCCAGCTCTGGTTCTCTAATATGACAGTTTTTTGAAAAACATTGGTCTCAAAGCTCCCATTTCATTTGGCCTGAACTCATGTAATTTTGTTGCTACTAAATTGCATATTAATCTTTACTATATCTGTTTATATAAATCAGACAAGAATAAGAGGATCTATACGTGACCTTAAAATAAACTGAAAAACCATGTGATTAAAATAAATAGAGATACAAACCTAGTAATGACATGAAAGCTCACTGATTTTAAATACTGTTCTTACAATCATCTTGCTTGTTCAAAGAACAGTTTACACACGTTATAGTCCACAGCTAAATGGCAATTTAGCTTAAATTTCCAGAGTCTGATTCCAAGTTACTCTTCATTCTGGTTTTTAAGTAACGTGTCTGAAGTTAATTCTGCTATGCATTCTCATTCTTGGGTAATCTTTCCAAAGGATATGAGTCACTTCTCCATTATTTGTAAAGAATATGGAAAAAGTAAAATACCGTTATTTTGTGGGCATTTGGAACTGGATGTGAAAAAAAATAGGTTGGATGTTGATGGTTGTGAGTCATTTCTTGGGAAGAAGGGAAGAACAAACACTAGCTGCTGACCTACTGCTATGAAAGCCAAGGACTTACTGCTGACTCAAGAAGTAGGTATTGATAGCTGCAGAATACAAAGGAGATCTTGCAGAAGGGAAGTCTCCTCTGTAAGTAAAGAGGAGTTATAAGAGATGCCTGTTGTTGATTTCTGGGAGGCTGTTACTGGTTTAAACACCTTAGCCAATTAGAATGGCAAACAGTCACTAGAATTAAATGAGTTCCCTTCTGAGTTTCCAAAAGTCGTGGCAAATCTTTGGTAAGGAAGTGCAAGACTGAACTCCATAGCTCTGAGGTAACCACACCAGTAACTCCCAGTGCAATCCCCTACTGCTTCTGAGCCTTTTGCTGGTCCTGCTTGGTATAAATGCTGGTATAAACAAAACTGAAGCAACATAGCTACTTTGTAACACAGTTGTATTCCTATCAGCTAATTGAAAAAACAACCCCTGATTTTTGAAAGTGACTTTTGTCACTGTGACCTTTGTGTATTTTATTTATGCCAATCAAGCAGCTGCACTGGGAGCTGCTCAGTTACTTACGTAACTACACAAACTACCTGCACACTACACCACAAGAGACAATGCATTTGATAATTGTATCTTTACTTATGGTATGTCTGTTTTTTTCAAGATGCAGTGGACACACTATGATGAGGCCTGATAGTTATCTTTTCTGCAGCTGGTTTTTGTCTGTTGTGGTGGTGAGTTTTGTTTGATGAGGGAAGCTGCTTTCCAAAGGCAAGGATGCAGTTCCATGTGAACTTGAACTGATGGAAGTTATGCCTGCTACTCTTCTTACTCATTCTCTGTATGATAAAGATGTTTCTGTGCTAGCACAGGCACTTGAGTAACTCCCTAGTGGGCCAGTGCAAAGTCCTGACTGAAAACTAATTCTAAACACAGATTCCAATACCAGGAAGTGATGAATTGAGAATGAGCAGCAGGGTGAGATTGTCAGGAACATGGCAGTCTGTATTTATGTCTGGAAAACCTGCTGTGAAACTGAGTCTGAATGGAGGCTTTTAGGGGGAAACAATTATAAAAAAGTTTTTTAAAGTCTTCAAATAAATATTTTAAAATCATAGTCTTAGTAACACTAATAAAAATAGTGCTTGCTCTGTGATCTCTGTATGAATTTATTCATTGTTGCTTCTAAGTAAACCTGAAGTGGTGTTACCAGCTTGGAGGCCACAGATTTAAAAAAATCAAGAACAAGTAAAATGCTACAGGAAAATGTTTTCACTTTACCAAAGTGATTGTGGATGTTTACAGAAATCATTTTTAAAGCATAAATGTTTAACAGTCCAACAGTACACCATGGAGTATTAACTTAGGGATGCAAATGGATCTGTGTGCCTGACTTCTTAATGTCAGTCTGAGGGCTCACAGGGCCACTTTAATTCCTTAAAAAAGGCACCTTTTGTGCTTTGGATTTGAAAACCACGTTCAAGTTCCAACCCAGGAACAGCTGATCTCCAGCCAATAAATCCCTGGGTAGTCTTTGGTACTGGAGGAGATGGCATCACCTGGAATAAAAGAAACATTAGAATTCAATGATTAAAAGGATTCTGATTGTAATTTCTGTTATGCAACATCCTCTTCTGTGCTATAGTGTGGATGGAAGTAAAAACTTATAAAACCCAGTGTTTTTAAATATAATCTGCTGAATTAATATCCTGAGTGCACACTGACATTAATGGAAGGAAATAAGAACGTTGCATACAAGTCTGATTTATAATACAGGACAGTTTATAATTTAAAAAGTCATTAGAATAATTTAGGCCCCATTCTATAGCAAGGCACAGGGAAAGACCAAAGTAAAATGGCCCAATTCCAATAAAGTAACTAACTTTCATTTGCCAGCCTTCTGAAAAAAGGGAGTTTTTTAGTACCCAAATTGATAATATGTAACAGGAAATCAACCCCCAAAGTTACTGTTTAATGATGTATGTTAGCATGCTTTAAGTTTTGCTCACTACTTTTCTATGGGCTTTACTGGTCTTCCATTATTAGAATAGTTTTATCTTCAGTTTTAGCTTTTTTCTAATAATAGTAGTAGTAATAATAATAATAAAACTCCCTGTAAAACAGTTAACGTCTTAAAACAGGAGAAATAGCATTTTAGACTGTCTGTAATATAATTGGTAGCAAGGCAGCTACAAAATAATGGGTTTGTGGCCAAATGCTAAAGATACTACTGACCAAGCTGGTTTTTGAATCAAGAACTACTTACATGTTCCACCTTTCTACTTTAAAAGATGGGTAAGCATCAAGTTAATCTGCAACTAATCTAGCTAAAAAGGAAACAAAACAAAAGCCAACAGTCTCTGTTCACTGACTGCTGTGCTTACTTTGGCTGAATCATCTCAATTGGGCACGTTCTATCATTTCAGCATCTGGGGACTTGGTAGAGAAATATACAGCAAGAGAACAATGTCTCAGTTCTCTTGCCAGAGTTGCTTCACTTTGTTCTTCAGCCAATATTAGAAAATGTTTGTGATATTTAGGTGGAACAGTTCCTCTAAAAAGATAATTTTTATGGCCAAAAGTGCCACCCACTGAGCAAGATAATGAAGGAAATCATGTCCCAGTTACGATCTGGTGGGAGGCACTATGAAGAAGCAGTTAATCTAACCTAGGGTGAACAACAGACATGATGACTGTTACCAAGAAGGTAAGTGTGCAGAAAGACACACACTGCTGGGCAAGGACTTAAGAAACTTCACTTTGAATGTGTGAAGGGTGACCTAAATAACAGCTAACCCTTATCTTCCTTAGCCAATAAAGATGGTGAGTTGAACTTGAAGCTACAATGCCTGTTTCAGTATGCACTAGGCTTTGCATGCTACTTTGGCAGCTGGTAACCGTGATTTAACACATACACACCCTCACTGTGCTGAAAAAGAGGTAAACTGAGTGAAATTGGAGGTTTGAGACAAAGCTGAAGAACAAGTAGCACTAATGGCAGAACTGCTGCCATTTCCTTTCTCTGCCACACTCAGCACTAGCTCTTAATTTTTGTTTCAATTTGATATCAATAGAAGCTTTTACTAATTTCTCACCTTATCTCCCCACCCTTGGAATCCTTTGAAAGAAAACTAGTTCAGGGAGCTGGAATGATCTTCTCTTCAGTGGACTAACCTTCCTTTTTGATAGCATACTCTACTTCCCCTTTTTACAAGTATGTTCCTCTCCCAGTGTCACTGATTTAGCTGCCTATATAGTTATGCTGTTTGTTGGTGTCTGACACTGTGTATTTATAAGTTAAACCACCAGTAACATTCCACTCCCATTTCCAGCTGTTAGACAAATTTTAGATTACATGAATATAACCTGTGTGATTGAAAATGAAATAGTTACATGTTGGCTCATTAGAACTTCTTACTAATTTGTGCCAGTTAAGAGGCCAGTGGTGTTGTCTCTGCCAAAAAGACTTATGTCTGCATGTTAACCAGCAGCCTGAGCTGTGAGTTAAGGTTATGATGAGCCCTGAAGCGAGACAGATACATGGTGTATCTGAGCAGTGAATGGTCAGCAGCCCTCAGTGGCTCTGTGAGCACTCCCCTGCACTGCCCTGTGCTGTTACCAGATGTCACAGAGGAGTGCATGGGGGAGGTGCTTTACAGAGAGATGATTATGTACAGTGAAAGCTCTGTGAACTAACCACCACATCCAAAGGGCAATTCCTTGTCTTAAATGAATGCTTTTAAAGCACTGCTTGGGTTGCAAATACAATTTGCTTTGACCTTTAGTTAAAGGCCCTCCTCTACAAGACAAGGGATTTTAGAGCCTGCGTGGTTTCTTAAGACAGATATGGCTGTATTGCAATTTTAAAATCTAATTTTCTAACCTTAATATATTTTTCCACGGGTGTCACAGGTCGAACCTGCAGATGTTCTGGAAGCTGTATTTTAGGCTTTGTATTTTCTTTCTTTTCATCTTCAATCAACTGAAACCAAAACATCAACATTAAAAATTGGACTCTCTATCTTGTGAAATACGCTGTAATATCTGATATCTACACGATTCCCCTCATTGTTCATCTGAACTCCCTGTTCTTTCCATCTAAAACAGGACTACTTACTGTAGTGTTTTGGAAATTATTCTTGGTTGGTATTTCTTGGTTTCAGAAAGTAACATAATTCTGAATTTCAGATGAAAGGCTAAATATTACTGAAGTGATTTAAACTCTCTTAGTTACATCAGTGGTCCAAAAAGGGCTAGAAATATCTATATCTTATACATATAAGCACAACCCAAATATTAATAAATGCTAAATACAAACATTCACCAGTAGTAACAATGCATATTCTGTCAGCTTTTCAGCTGTAGCTTTATTAGTACTGTGCAAACGTGGTATGGGGGACAGACATCAAGGATGGACACTGGAGCCCAGAGGACCAAAGCTTTCAAAGGTGCTGACCTGGATGCCTACAAGAATTTTCAAAAAATCCTAGAACAGATTAAGGACTTAAAACTCCATGACAAGTGCATTTATAACTATTCAGAGACTGTGTCAATCCTGTTCTTTAGCAATGAAATACTGTGATTCCAAATGTAACTTTATGTGCTACTATATTCTAATATCTCAGCATCACTGAGAAGAGACATCTCTCCAAATATTTTCATTTGTTGTAAATTCCCCCACTGAAAATTTAATTAGCTAGAACCTTTTCCCCTAGATTTTTAAACTACCATATGGATAGACAAAGGGGAAATATTTTCCTGTCAGTGTGCATCTAGTACTTGTTAACACTGTTGGGAGTCATGCTTCTCAAGAGAAATATAGCAGAATATGTGTAGCATGTAAATTACCACTTGCTGTATTTTATTCAGAGGAAAAGAGAAACTTTGAACCCATCTTAAAAGTAGTGTACTAGGAACCTAGCTCAGGGAAGCAAACGCAGTACTTCTCAAGTCTTTTGTGCTCTCCTAATTTTTTGTCTGGATAAGGCTGCCTACAAGCAAAATTTCACTTGTTGCTTGTACGCCATTCAGTTGTACCTCCTCAAGAGGCGTCTTCAAGAATCCCCATTTTTGAGACCATCTTCTTGCAGCTTCTAGCTCATTTTCAATGTATTTTTTCCTGAAACAGACAAATATTTAATATGACTTTGAAAGCTTTCATTTAGAAGAAATCACGGCAAACAGAACTACCAATATAATGAAGCACGGTGCTTAAGCATGGATCATTAGACCTTGACCTGAAAACAGCAAGTTTATCTCAGATCACAGAACTGTCAGGGTTGGAAGGGACCTCCAGAGATCGAGTCCAACCTCCCTGACAAAGCAGGGTCCCTAGGACAGGTCACACGGGCAGGTGTCCATGTTTGAACTAACGATGGTCTCGTTCAGAGGTAATGGGGAAATGATTTCTATGGGTTGAGAAAGGAACAGCTCGTGTGGCTTGTGGGAGTTGCAGGGGGGTCAAATTGGCTACGACACATTTTTATAAGACCCAGAAAAGTTAGCAGGGACGTCCTTTCATGCAACTGCCCGGGTAAACGCTGACTAATGACTGCAACGATGCAATATTTCGTGCCCGCTCTGCTCTGGCCCTGCTCCCCGTCCCTTGGCAGGGAGCAGCGGGGGATGGGCGGTGTGCGAATTGAGGCGGCTGGAGAGAAGCAACAGGGCTGTGAGGGGAGGGCCGGGGCTTTTACCAGCAGTTGTCCCGGGCTACCACGTTACACGGCGGCGGCAGGTCGGCGGGCCGACGCGCCATGTCTGCCGGAGCGGCGGGGCCGGGCCGGGCCCTCACGGCTTGAGCGTTGCTGAGCGACGGCAGCGGAGGCGGTGCTCGTGCTGCGGCCGTTACAGAAGGGCGGGAAGGGGCGGCGCGTGCCCCAGCCGTTGGTGCTTGCCCTGCGCTGCGCACGGGCGGTCCCTTTGTCTCCTTGTCCTCCCGCAGCCTTCCCGGAGGGGTCCCGCATCCCTGGCTCTTAGGTGAATAGCTAAAAAAGGCTCCAACCGCCCAATTTGGGGCTTTTTTGTTGAGTTCCGCTCAGTAAACCAGGGGAAGTGCCCTTGAAGTCGTCTGTAATTTTTTTTGGGGTGTCTTTAAGTGGCATTTCACACGTTATTCGGTAGGAAAGCACGTTTGGGTTAAGGTGATGAAAAGCTGCTGCCTTGCTTGAGGAGCTAGCCATATTCCAGAGGAAGTGGTGGTGCCTAAACTCCCTAATTGGCATCTGAGCTGGGCTCTCCTTAGCAGAAAGCAAATGGGGACACCTCTGGATACTGAGTTAAAGGGTTTCATTTTAAATCTGGACAAGGGAGTTGTTCAGTAGCCAGAAAGTTGCAGTGTTTTTGATCGTTTGTAGGTGACATGCAAAGCAGTTGAAGGATGCAGGTTTTCTTGTAAGAATCAGCTTGTTAGTGTGTCCAAGGCTCAGAGTGTGTGTGTTGTGTTTAACCTGTGCCCTCTTGTTGTACACCAAAATCATCTCTTGGTGATTGCAGTGGGAAATAACATTGGTCTTGTGACCGACAGTGTCTTTCCTACCCCTTTTTCTGGTAGATGTCATTCTTTATAAACTACATGCTAATATTAGAAGTTCTGAGAAAGACCTCAGCTTACTTTGAGTTATATGTAAGAACCTAAAAAATCTTTACAGCTTGTAAAAAGTTCACTCTGTTCCAATATATTAATATTTTTGGCTTGCCATCAATTTTTTTGTAATTTTATTTTCATGCAATTGCTTTATAAAACATTTCAATGGTAAGTGTGGCCAACTGGCTCTCTGCCCTTATGAGTTTAAATAGTTCCCTGACCCCTTTCTTTTTTTGTCTGGCAACTGGCTTGTGCAAACACGCTGTAAATAGTTAATGTGACTCTTTCACACCGTTGGACAGTTGTTATGCTTATTATAAAATAAATGCAGAAAGGTTTTGACCGAAACTGAGTGGTTTATAGGCAGTGTGTTTGAATGTTTAATTGCTGGCTTTTTATTTGTTTTGGTTTTTTTAATAGAGCAAAGAATCTAAAGGCCTTAAATATTTGAGTATGAATAGACTGTATAGACATTTACCAGTCATTTCAGAAGTACTAAGAAACTCTATTTGAGTAAGGGGAGGAAAAACCCCAACTTCTGTAGTCCTAAAATAGCAATTAATACTGCTCTTCTGGGTCTCTCAAAATCATTACACTATCAACAAATAGAATATTTCACTTACATGGCATTTCTTGATTCTCTAATTGATGATTAGACTAGCAATTAAATCAGCTGGGTCTCCTATCACACCCATAAATGCTTACTCATTGTCCTACTTAATTAACTCCTGCTGCACAGTCACATTTACCTCAGGGGTCCTCTTATTTCAGCTTTAATACTTTCTGTGAAAAATGTAATTTGTTAATGAAAACAATCAAATTCATAGTTTACTCTGTGTCAGGTTTTAAACTGCAGTTGTGTTTAAGAGAGAATGAAACTTCTTATACTAACATTGTGAAAATAGCACTTTATAATGTCCAGTCTTTCTCTTTGTGTTTAATGGAATGGTTTTTCAGATGGGGGAATGCAGTAAATGAGTAGTTAGTTTTAGGTCTTATTAGGCTCTTATGAGCACAGGATGATATTAGAATTCACTTGCACTATGAGAAAAGAAGTGAAGTAGGATTTTAATGAGCTCATACCTACACTGAATGACGTAGGGGTATGGGTCTGTTCAGATCCAAAAGTCATTTGCTGAAAAGATTGGCTCTTGTAGGTACATAGAGCAGCATTTGTCATCACAATGCTTCTACGATGGGTAAATTCTAACCTGGATGTGGCCATAAATGCTGAAATTCTAATGTTAATGCTTCCTGTCTTCTTCCAACTTGGAGTTATGCAATTATTCTGGTGCTCAGTAGTGCTGCTGTTGATCAAGTGGGTGTTCTGTGAGAACTCACAACTGTTTTTCAAGCATTTACAACCTGTATGTAACTTGAGAGTTGCAGTTTAGTATCTTGAGTTTCAGATAACCTTTCATCTGCATTAGGCATCATCATATCACTGGGGAAGTAGTTTCAGTCTTCTTTTTTTTTTCCTTCTCCACAGACTCTACTCCCTTCTCCCAATATAGTAAAAGAGCTTGTGGCACTGTGTTCTGATGCAGCCTGGGGATTCAGTTTGACCAAGTGAAAACCAAGATGCATTACCCAAATACAGTTTTCTGTGTACAGATGCTTCTTCCAGCACATGATGGGGCAATGCACAAGGGTTTGGAGGAGGACTGTGCTGGATGATCATGCTAGGTCTGGGTTTTTACAAAGCTACAGCCTGAGGATGTTCTAATGACACAAATACAGGTGCTCTGAAGTAGGTCAGGGAACCACACTGGCTTAGACTATGCAGAAAGTCATATCATTCTTTTAATCTGTTTCACAGAACAGCTCCACAAGGGCAGTAGTTGTGCTTCTGCAATCGAGGAAGCAGACAGAATGGAGACAGGAAAAGGTGATGTGTGAGCTGAAATGAGCAACTCAGGGTAGGTGGATATCTTAAAATTCTATGGCTGCAAAAGATTTTGTATAATGCAATGATGGCTCTGTTAATGTCATTCACTGTCTTCAAGACTTGAGTGAATTTTTGTGTCTCTGGAAGTCTCTTGTGTCTACCCTGATAGGAAAATGTTAAAGCTTTTTATATTGTTTATGGAGAAAAGTGTCCAAATTAGCTTTCAGTGTGATGATCTCTGAAATTATTTGAAAGGGAACAAACCTTCTGTGATCTGTGTAAATATTTGTAAGTTCTGTTTAAGAGCATTTCCACTCCCACTGAATAGGCTGAGATTTGGTTCTAGATGATACTTATGCTCAAGTGCTAAAGAGGCAGGTATAACATACTTTGTGCTTTACAATACTCTAAACTACTTATTTTCAGAATTAGTTACAAGACCAGACATAGATCATGTCCCTAATTCCAGCATTGTTATCCACTACACAGGTTTTATTGCGTTTAACATTCCTGCTAGTGGAGACTAGAGTCTTTCATCAGAGAATGGGTAGGAAATGAAAAAAAAGCTTAGTTCTTTGTTGCAAAGGGTATTTTGAGGGTTTTTTTATATTTGCTAGTTTTTAGGCCTTAAACAGAAATTGTTTTAAACAATTTGTCACAGAATCACATCTAGATCTAAATCCTTGATCTCTTTATGAAGGGCTCTGCACTGTTCAGGTTGGACACTCACCCCCAGTAAAAAGACAGATGAAAGTTCTTTGAGAAGTATGGGGTGTTGAAGCAACCTCTTGCTATATTACTGCCTTACATACCTGCAGGATAAATTTAGGCAGAGCTGCCTTGGGGCAGCACAGTGTGTAAAACTGTGGTTAGACAGGGCAGTCCCTGAGAAACTCATCTGCTTGGCTGGACTTGGAGGAGGTCTCAGCCAGGTAAGGATTCTTGCAATTTTTGGCAGACCCAGGTGAATAGCAGCATAAAAGTGCTTAGGAGATTCTACCCCCAACTCAGTCCTCATCCCATGTTGTAGCAGGTTACTTTGTCATTGTCAGTGGGGAAGCAACAATGCAAACGAAAAAGTATGGCTGCTTCTCCCCTTTGCAATCTAAAAGCTCCCAAATGGAGAAGTGTTTGTCACTAAATGAAGCTGTGAGTTGTGTACTTGTTTTCTGAATGCTTTTGAAATTAACTAGCAACCCTTAAGATCTTGTATAACATAAATACATTTCCTTATGAAGAGATGGCCATTATAGATCATAATCCTTTCTTTTTGGGAACAGCTATATATCACAAGGGGTTGTGCAACGTCTACTCCATTGTGTCCTGCTGGGATAGATGTTTGTAAATGCTGTTTTCCATCTGTAGTTCAGGCTGCAATGTAGTGCATGTGCTGTGACTAGCACATGCTAGTGGTTTAGGGAATTGTCACAGAGCTCAGTTGCTAACTAGTATGTGACCAGTAAGTCTCATACGTTCCTGCTGTGCCACAACTTTTGCTGAATGTTTGTCAGCTCTGTAGAGGCAACTTTCAGGGCTCTGCCTAGGCTGTTTGATGGCTGGAAAAGTAGAACAAATGGTCTGCACTGATGGGAGATAATAGCAGTGAGGGAGAGAGAATGCCAATGTCCCTCAGGAAACGCATACATGGTGATGTATGCCAGTCTGGTTCTCTGGTTCTGTTTGGAAGGCCTGCCCTTCAAATTCTGAGTGCTACCATCTTTGCATCCAAAAACCTGAAAAGCAGCTTCATTATTTTCTTTCAACTACGCTGAGCTCGCTGCTTTCCCTCCACTGACAGCACCTATGAAAATGAAGCTGTTTGCTGAATTGTTTATATATCCCTTTATGTGCCTGTGCTTAGGCTTCTTGCATTGAAAATGTTTACCAAAAATATTTAGCAGTGGCTGCCCCATGGTTTGCAATATTAAGTGTGGAAGTTTAATAGAGGAGATTATAAACATAACTTCAGTGTCTTTTGCTAACATTTCTAAATAATATTTCAGATGTAGGCAGCCGGAGTGGTAGACTGCTTTGTTATGACTGCTATGATTTAAGTAAACAAAGTCCTATTGACACTATAGAGTCTGGCTTCATTCCAAAAAACTTGCTAAAGTCTATCACATCAAGAATATGTTAATTGGAGTTCCTGAATTTCCATTTATGAAAGGAACCCAATGGTCTGGTTAGAACCATTATGTTTTGTAGCAAAAATTAGAACTGTCATCTCAGTGTGGCTGTAATTATCCAGTGACTTTTGAGCAGTGAGTGGTACGTCTGCTTTCACAACACTAAAATGTTTTCTTTTCTCTCCATAAAATGGCACTTAGAGCTACAGCTTTATGCAGATTTCTGTGCTTGGAAGGCATGAACAATCTTAATGGAATTTAGATACCATTCAGTAATTCCTGGAGTTTTAGTTGGGTTTGAGCCGATTCATTTATTTTTGTTCAAAGTAAGGCAGTATATGAAATCTCAGAAGGATCAGTGTTTGTCCGACCCCCTGCCAAAGCACGATCACCTCAAGCAGAGAACTACAGGAAACTTCAGTACATTACACCTGATGGATCCACTGATGTTTGTATTGTACCTGGGGGAATAAGTGTGCATGGCCTCCAAAGAAAATTATTTCTGCTAGTGACTGGCAGGGCTTTGCCACCTTCCAAACTGGAGGGCATGTTGCAGTAAAATTCTTCATTAATAGGCATTGTGTCTGAGTGCTACTCCACAGCTTCAGTTGCAGACAGCTGGCAGAATGCTACCTTACCAGGGTTTGAAAAAACAATGGAACATGACCACTGCTTCTAGCTTGCTCAGTGTAAAAATTTCCTGTAGATGCCTTCCAGAATTCTCCCCGATACATGCTGGAGTACCTAGGCACAGTATGAATTAAAGATGAAGAAAGACATAATTCTGAATTTCTGTTGCATTGTATAAACTGAAATAAAAGTCTTCATGGTCTTTGAAAGTATTTTTTGTTTCAATACAGTGCATGTTTCAAATCAGGAAGAGTTGCCTTTTTTCCTTTTGCATGAAAGGCAGGGGGTCT
Source organism: Laterallus jamaicensis coturniculus (assembly GCA_022605575.1). Classification (NCBI taxonomy): domain Eukaryota; kingdom Metazoa; phylum Chordata; class Aves; order Gruiformes; family Rallidae; genus Laterallus; species Laterallus jamaicensis. Next base: position 5,997,175 of record JAKCOX010000029.1, read on the forward strand.
AGGACATTTTAACAGCTTTCATATCCTACTCCACAAATATATTATTGTGGCACAATAGTTTCTTTGCATGAGAATTGCTTAAATGATTCAAAATGGATTGAAAAATATATTTCAAGTTTTAATTTTATGCACAGAACATTAATGAGCAGTGCCCCTTGGAGACTTGCTGTCAGTTTAACATATTCACAATAATCTCAACACAGATGTTATTCCATCTAAATCCTTTTAGAGGGAAGAAACTAGTAATTTTTCCTTGGAGAATGTCAGAAAATATGTTATTGTTGAAATTGCATTTTGATCCCAGAATGCTATGTAAAATATCATTACTAGGAAGAATAAGTAGCACATTGTTTCTGAGGTAAAATGCATGGGAAACTTTTTTGAGCCTGTAAATTTTAAAACAGGAGAATGTTTTGTTAGTTCCATGCAATTTCTCTTCCCTTGAGGGTGATTCTAGACAATGATGGATATCAGCATCTAATTGTATCCTAATTTAAGAGAGTATTTATTAGTTAAGATTTCTCTATTTGCAGCTGTAATGTGATGAAGTTATTGTCTCTTTCAGATACCTTTCCCTGTGCGTTCTCTGAGCATATGCATTAAGCTACTTGCTAGAAAGAAATTGCATGGTTACAGTAAGAGTTTTGTGTTGGAAAATACTAAATATTCTTTCTGGCGCTTGTTCTGTCATATACCCAGATTTTGCTTTTTCTACTTGGTGCACTCATGTTGTATACTGCTTGCTCTTACATTTATTTTGAAATACCTTTTTTTTTTGTATTGGACAAGTCTTTAGGGGTGCAGCTTTGATAGTGAAATTACATTGAGGCTATAGGAGTTCTAAGGTTGTAAATACATGTGGTAAATATCATGTTGTTCGATATTGGAGGAACCCTTTCTGTTCCACTTAATCTTAACCAAGGAGGAGCTGTAACTAGTGCCCTACATACACCTCAGCCATATGTAAGCAATGCACAGGTAATGGGAAACAGCATATTTAGGAAATTGTTGGATGACTCAAAGTAGTGAGTCTGTAATTTTCATGTGTTATAGGAACTCTTCTAGGACTGCAAAGATAGCTGGTTGGAATAAATCCCATCAGATTTTTCAGAAGTTCTTTGGAGAAGGGAAGTGAAAGGTGGGGTGCAGTTAATTCATTGCAGAAAGGGAATCACCAGTTCCAGTTGAATTGTCCCAACCCCTTCTTGGGTATTTCTCCTCTTTGTTTTTAAGTATGCTAAAGGGATAATGATCCTTACTGTGGTGTTATAAAATAGCAACAAAAATGTAAGCAGAGATGACAGATAAAATTTCCAAACAGAAATGTTGGGGTTAAATAGAATATATGTTATTTAAATTTAAAAATTAACCAGAATCCAGTTCAAATGTAAAGGTAAATTATAGAAATGCTACCAGTAAATTTTTCAGACTACTAATGCATTTTCTGTTTGAACTTGTAAATGTAAAATTTTGACATGTGTTTAAATATTAATGGAAACTTGTTCTAGATAGACAAATATAAAATTTTCTTTTGCATTTTTAAAGAACAAGGAACACAATGATTTGCCTAGTCTTGTAGCAGATTGGTTTAAGTCTGTATTAATGATAGTAAAGGTACAGATCACTGAGCTTTGGGCTCACTTTATAGTGCTTGATACAGGTTCAATTGATTTGTCTCTGTTGGTCATGCTTCTTCATCGGTGGTTTGCATGAATTTTTGTGTGGCTGAAAAGATTTCTACAGCTTTGATAGGAATGAATGAATTACGTGGAACTTCTGGATATAGAGTAAATATTTCTAAACAAATATGAAGATACTTCTACTCTTTAATGTTTTTATTATCTATGAAATTTATAAAAAAAATCCTTAAATTCTCTCTTTTTAGAGGAGCTAGTTTTTTAACAAAAACCCCAAGAAATACAAAGAAGTCAGAAGACATGGAAAATGGCACATATTGGAATGTTTCTCTTTTTCTTAATGACCTCTCAGTAAATAATTTTAAAATTATCAACAAAGCATGGCTACATAATTACTGACATTTTAAAAAACAAGTAATTAGGAAGCTGTAATCAGAAAGTAAGTAAAACACCAACTGGATGTATATTCAACATTTCAATAGGAATGTATTAAGAAAATATCGTGGCGTTCAGATGAGTTTTAAGACTATTGATAAAATGTTTTACCACTATATGCTTATAGATCATGAATAGAGTTAATATATGGCAAGTGTGAGGAAAGCTCAGTTATTTCTAGGAGCATTGTATGCTGCTTTTCTGTTAACACCTACAATTGCAGTGGACTGGCCTCATCTCTTTACCAGCCCCCTCTGATAGCTGTGGAGTTGCACTGAGGTAACAGCAAAGCAAGAAGTAGCAAGACATTTCCCGCAGTGAATTGGGTTTTATGTTTGGGCTGGGAAATGTGTGCAATGACCAGGTTAGAATGAGGTACTGTGTTTACTGGCACGTTGGCTGAAAATGGTGAAGGCTTGGGATTTTGGGTCTGTTAATGCATTGTGATGAAGTAAACCTGCAGAATGCTTCAATTCTTGTGAAATCCCCTAAAAACTGAGTGAAAATTAGCACTAATGAATTCACCAGTGAAAAAGATCAAGCTTTCAATAACAGCTGTAGGACTTACATGGAATTTTATGGGTTTGGCTAGTATGACTTCTGTGAAGTTTGATAATTTTAACTTAAAACTTTCAGGTATGTTGAAAGATTGAACATACTGTAAAGAGACAAAATTACATCACTTAAGCATTGAAATAATTTTAACATGGAAACTTGGGTTTATATCTTTGTTTCTTGAGACAGATCAATCTTGTGTCAGATTTGTGACTCACCTGAAGAGCTCAAGCTCCTGAGGCCTCCTGATCATGCCTGTTCTAAGTGTGGTTTAAATGAATGTTCAGGTTTTCTGGTTTTTGCTTGTTGTGAGAGCAATGGCAGAGTCTTTTGCAAATGCCACTGATTCCAAAGTGCAACATCATGCTTAGTAAATGATACTGATCTCGTATCCCTTTTTTCTTGCTGGCTTTGGTGAATCAGGGAATGTTTCTAATGTCTTCCCTGCTTCCTGGAGTTATAGTGATTCTGAAAGATATTTTGCTGCTCTCATACAATTTATATTGGCTTCATGTCTGTGAGATTTATTTGCACTCATAGCAGCTAGTCATGCTATCTGAAGGACAGAGGTTTGGGCATGTTCAGAGCTGTGCTGAGATCTTGATTCCTGGGACAGGATGTAAAATTGCTCCCTTGCTGAAAGGTAGGTCCCAGACAGGAGGGGTCTTATTTTGGCATTGCAATGGCGTTAAGGCTGTAATCTACCAGATCCATTTCTTCTGTTGATACAGGCTTGTCTGCCACTTGGCAAACACTTCTCATTGTGTCCTGTTTCAGCTTTTAGAAATGTTGCAATCCTAATCTAAATCTTCATTTAAAAGAAATTGCTCGTCTTTATTATGGGAACAGAAAATATGATGAACCTAGTCATACCTAATTGCATTCAGGAGGCTCAATATTTGGACGTAGGTTCTACAGGTAATGTTGCCATAGTGAAGAATGGTTGTATAGTGACTGTAAGAGAAAAATAATGCATAATTCAATTTAGTATTGATATTGAGGAAAATACAGGATCTTTGTATTGAATTTAGGTTAGGCTTTTGCTGCTTTTGTTCATTCTGAAAGTAAAAAGTATTTTTTTCTTGACACATTTGGTAGAAGGTTTTTGTTATCAATTTATTAAAGGTTTGGCAGCTTGCTTTGATTAGATTTGTTGCTCCTTGTATAAACTGTACATTTCAGCATAAACTGAATAGGTTCTTTCTTGTAAGGCAAGTGAGTATTTAACTAGGTGCTGAAACAAGACATACTCAATAAAAAGGCAAATGAGGAAGCATCTTTATGTAGTTATAAACTTTGCTTTAATAGATCTTTGACTAACCCAGGTTATGACATATAATATAACGCACATGCATCCCAACTCAATTAAAACCTTTTTCAGTAGCATGTTAAATAGTACCCAATGATGCAGGCTTTCACATTAAAGTAATTATGGGGGAGGGGGGAATTTAAAGAACAGAAAGAAAGTTTACTCTTCCTCTTTATAGTAAAAACAAATGTGTTTTTCTCCAGAATCTGCCAAGCCTGTGTTTTAATGATTTAACAGATGGAGTTGGCACATGTGAACCTGGAAGATGCATCTGTCTGATTTTTCCAGTCTGAGGATTTTTTAACTGCATTAATGGCACAGACGATGGTAAAATATCACCTCCCCAGGCTGCTTTGCTCTCCTAACACATAATGTCTTTTAAGGAAAAAAAAAGTGATAGGAGACTGGGGTGAGGAAAAGGCCAGAGAAATGAGGATTTGAAAAGTTTAGTATTTTCTGTCTTCACTGCATTAGGCTTTTAAGCCTTTCACTTTGAATTTCATGTCTGTATGGTGTGGAAACAGAAATTCTATGTAGACAGGATTATTTGTGATCTCAGGGTTCTGTTAATTGCTCTAAATAAACACCATTTAAAAAGGAGACCAATAACCACTAGTGATTTGTCCTTTGTAATTTAAATGACTGAGTGTTGCATTTCCAATTTGGGGGGGTTTTTTTGTTAGTTCTTGCAAAGGTTCTGCTCATTTAGAACTTCAGATTTAGCAATCTCATTTAGTCACTTGTACTGTTCATTCAAGCAGGCATGCAGATGCTTAACTGTTTTAATTATTTGGAATGAGGGCTCTAATTTGAATTTCTTTTTTAGAGTGGAATCCTTGGCACTAACCTGGGCTTTCTAATAAACGAGTGATATGACTACCGGTGTAAAGATCATGAAGACTATTGGTTCAATGCCTCAGTGCTTAGAATGGACAAAATTACAGGCTCATCCTTATGCTTCTACCTGCTTCTGCAGGTATGTCTGTAAAAAAAGTCCTTGTGAGGGAAGTATTGTCCAAGGGCCAGATCAGTACTTAGTTGTGTTAACTGTCAAATTGGTTGCACTAACTATATAGATCAGGTGCTCACTAGGATGTAAAAGGGCTCCTCATTCTAAGCAAAAATGCTGTGATAAAATGAAATTAATCTGCAGTGGGCTGCAGTGAACTGTCTAGTACTTGTTTTAACAGCAACCATACTTTTTGCTTTACTTTGGCTTTACCTTACTACTGCTGAGAAAGAAGAAAATAAAGAGGAACAACTCCCTTTGTTAATTAAATTAGCACAGATTTTCTGTCCAACATGCAACAAAAAATTTAAAACAAGAATGAAACGGGCAGCTAAACAATTGCAAATGCTCTGGAGGTTTTCTGCTGGAGGATAAGGTCTAGTCATACAGCTGTACATCAGAAGTGACTGCACAGTGATGTGCTTCACTTATGTGAGGAATCATAGATACACAGGTTTACTAATTGGTCTAGTGAGAGATACTACCTTTGTATGAACTTTGCCTTGCCAGTATTATTAGATGATTAAGATCAATACCAAAAATGTAATGTTAAATGTGTTTGAACTTCTGAAAAATCTACTTGAAGGTGATGCAGATGTGCCCCACCTGCACTTTTTGGTAAAATGTGAACTCTGACCACAAGGGAGGTGGAGCCTTATGGTTCTACAGCTGTCTTGTCTCTTTTCTTCCATCTCTGTAGCACTCCAGTCTTGATGCCACAGACTTGTTTGAGACTTAAATTATTGAAACATATTTCTAAGTAAACTGACATTGAGTAAAGTCTTATTGAGACTGCTTCTTTATTTCCTGGTATTTGTATATAGTTTGCATTGCCTCATTTTACATGTCTAAAAATGAGATATGTAGATGAAACTAACAGAACATTCCCCTTGCTCTAGCCTATGAACCCCTTTTGGAGGTTTCTGTTCAATTTGATGAGCTTAGGCATCCAGCTTCAAATAACTTCAAACAGAAGTTAGGTGTGCTTAACCCTGCTTTTGCTATCTCTCATGTAAAGCATATAAATAGCAGGGTTTCAAATGCCTTTGACTTGAGCCAGTGCAGAATCAAATACACTTACTTCAATAGTCTTATCCCGATTCATGGAGATAGAAACAGAATGAGTCTCTTCATTTATAGTGAATCAGATAAGAGTGCTGAGAAACTTCTTCCTTAACAAGTGCTCCAGTCCTGGAAAGAAGGTGCCAATTTTCTGTAAACCCAGGACACTGAAAATATCATTGCATTAACTGTAACAAATATCACTAGAACTGTTTGTTTTCTTAATGCCCTTTTGTATTTTAACAAATGGCTGTAATAATTTTCTTCACAGTTTTAAGGTTTGATTAATCAGTTCATTGTGTTCTTTCTTCAGAAGAAAATGTGTTACAGATATCCCTTGGTATGAGTGACATATGGGTTCTAGCTGAAATGATAGAACGTCCTTTAATTTAGCAGAAACAAAAATATGTTTGGCACTCTGTTCTTTGCTACTAATCCAGCCAAATTTCATTTGCAAGAGTCATGTGGCTTTTTTGTAATTGACTATGGTGACAGTACTTCATCTGGATGAGATTCTTTATGCTTGTGAGGTGTGTGGACTACAGGGTACTAGCAATAATGAGGAAGGTAACACTTCTTCTGCACTGCTGCTTCTGCCAGAGTTTTTAATGTTGCAGCTCCAGCCAGCCAACAAGTAGAAAAGGGTGGAAATACCTGAAAACATGAAAATACCTTCAACTGTACGAGTTCTTTCCTTCCTTTTGTTTTCCTTTCAGGCTTCCTGATTTTTCTTTTAAAAATTATCTTTGTTTTTTGTTTTAAGATTTTCTTACAAAATAAGGCAAAATCTATATTAAGGGAGATTGCCTTGAAATGCAGCAAGGGAAATGATATACTCTCCAGGATTCAAGCCAGTTAATATACTGCATGATTCCAGAGCCTTTAGACATACTTTACCATGTATGAGAAGACTTACTCTAAAACTATCCATTTCAACCCAAAACTTCTCAACATATGGAACCCTGTTCTGAGTGGACGTGGTACTTTTTGGTTTGTATTGTGCTGTTTATTCTTTGTGGTTGTCAGAGCTGTATTAATTATGGGCTAACATTTTAGGAATCTTTTGAATGACAAGCACACTTTACTTCATCTCAAATTGCAAATGTGTTGCAAGTTCAGGAATTTATCAGCTTTCTTCCCTTAGTTGTGTGTTTTTTCTGGACACTGATAAGTAGCATGCTCTATTCATTTACGTTGACAGTAGAAAGAAGCATGTGCTGCTGCCTTAGAGGCAATGCTCAATCAAATCCTGCTGCAGTGCTGGTTACTTACTATCTCCATAGGCACTTAGGCTTTTTGATCTACTCTAGTATTGTCCCTGTTATGATGTTAAGGAACCAAAAAGCCTGTGAATATAACTGACTTGCTGAGCAGCCTTTCTTGCTGTCAAGACTTGATTTGAAAGGCTAGGTATTTCAGAAAACACTGAATTTTTTACACAGAATAAAAGGATACAAATGTGAGAAACCTTTGATGAACAGCTTCCAAATAAACAACACAGAATAAAAACATTACAGAATTTTGAATTCTATTAATTCAGTCATCCATGGAAGTCAATGAGACTTTCTACTGATAAACCTGTAAGTATCTTTGGCATCTTATACAGTAGATCAACTATAGCTTTCTATTGTGTAACTGAGATGAATTCCATCCTTCAGAGTAAAGAATTGCTGTTACTGAGGAATGTTGTCATTAAAAAACATTAACTGTTTCATGCAATCAAAGTACAGAATGTATGCATTTAATGTCCAGTCTAAGAAAGATGGAGTAAAAAGCCGCCTAGAATATATGTGGCTGCCTCCTAGCTCTAAATTGTCTTGTTTGGAAAGAAGCGTGACAAGTGAATGCCTGCAAACTGCTGTGCTTGATGCCATTAATTCCTAGAAAATAAATGAAAGCTAATATTGAATGTACCATTAAAAAATAAAATTACAAGGACTTTTTTATCTAGCAATCATGACTAATGGTAGTTCTGATCATCAGAACTTCTCTGTATCCTTTTTTCCCCTGTGTCCTGTATAAGGAGAAGCTATGTTGCCAATATTAAGAAACTTCTGAGATGAGATTGTTTTGGTGTACGTGTGCATATGTTGGTAGTGGTTTTTGTTGAGAAACTATTTGTACTCAAGCATGGACTAAAATATTTTTTTAGTAATCTGTTTATTATTTTTTCCAAGGAATAGAACAATCTGTGCAGGAAAAGAAAAGGGTAGTTGGTGCGCAAATATATCCACTAGCTTCCATGATCTTACAAACTGCCAGTTATTTAACAAGCCAGTTAGAATAAGGACTTGGCGAAACCAAGTTTGAATAAGATCATGCCCCATAAGTGAATAAGATCATGCCCCATATATAGCACACACTTACCAGATTTTTTTATAATAGTTTATATCAACTTTAAAGTAATCTGTGATTAAAGAATTAAAAAATTGGGAAAGATCAGGAAAAAGGTTCTTGCTGAATTTTCTTCTTATCCCAAGTTTCAAATTTATGATAGAATTAGGCTTAATTTAGTCTCTTAGCAATTCTCTGTAATCTAGAAAGATAAGAACATGTCTAGAGAGACAAGAGCATTCTCTTCCAGAAAAACTCCAATGCAAAAATAATGGCTAGATTCTGTGGAGGGTATATGTTCTGCTCAAAGTGATTGGAGCATACTAGGCAGGAAACTATGCTGAACAGGCCTGTAACTTTTCCATCTTGTCCTTTTTCTTTTCAGTGACTAGAAATACCCTTGGAAACTGCAAAACCGGTGATGTAACTGGATTGTATAATCAGGCCTTCATATAGAGGCCAAATGAGCACTGGTTTCTAGAAATCTAGATGTGTTGCTGAACGGTTTTGCTAGCTAAGCATATGTGATAGTTCGGGAGTTAACTTGGATGCCTATTTGCCCATCCCTCTATGTTCACTCCCACTGCTCCAGATGGGTTTGCTTGCATATCGTGATTTAACCTGGCAGGCAACTAAAACAATCACACAGCCATTCACTTGCTCCCTACCTGGTCCAGTGGGATGGGGGAGAGAATCAAAATTAAAAAAGGTAAAACTCGTGGGCTGAGATAAAGACAGTTTAATAGGACAAAAAAGGAAGATAATGATAAAAGAATGTTCAAAACAAGTGAAGTACAGCACAGTTACTCGCTGTGCAGAGACAATACTCAGCTGTGCTGCCTCCTGGCCAACCCCACAGTTATATACTAAGCATCATGTTCTATGTTATGGCATATCCCTTTTGCCAGTTTGGGTCAACTGTCCTGGCAGTGTCCCCTCCCAGCTTCTGGGGTGCCCCTCAACTTCTCGTTGGCTGGCTGCTATGAGACGAATAATATTTGTCTTTCACTGTAATCAGCAAGAAAAAGTGTCAGCTAATAGTAGCTTTTCATAATGAAGTATAATTGATGTAAGAGAAATGAACAACTCTTTCATCCTGACAATGTTGTTTGCCATCTCTGTAGTGCTAAACACTCTGAGGGAAGACAAATACTCTCTGCAGCACAAAGTGTGACTGAGTGCCTTTAAGGAACACAAAGTGCTAAATGACCTTTCATCACTTTACTCACTTGACTGAGTAGAAAATTTTTTAATGAAGGTCATATGACTGGAAAAATATCATAGATGATAGTCTAAATGGCACATTCTTGACTCTTGCATGTTCCTTCTGATCAAGGTCTTTTCCAAAAATGTTCTTTGCATCCAGAGGCTTTTTCTTTAGCACAGTAATACTAACGTGATCCTAATGTACTATGTGGTGTCAGGTGGTGAAGACTGATAGTTTTTAAAGAAATGGTTGGTGTAAAAAATTAAAATAATTTAAGTACTTAATTTGTCCTTAAAATTTTGTTTGAATGCTTTTAATCCTGTTCCTACTGTATAAAATAAATCACTTCTATAATTACTAGTGCTTCTGAAGGCTAGTTGTGGCCTCTAGAAACAGGGCCAGAGAAAATAGTAAATTTGACTGTATGCTGCTTTTTGAAAATATAGTCTTTGTTGGATATCCTTGTGAAGTAGTAAGGAACTGTAATCCAGTTACATCTAGACCTTTCACAAAAGTTACTTACCCTTGTAATGACCGTAATTATCCCTTCTGATTATAAGCAGCCTCCTGGGTGTTGTATTTGGTTTTTTTGTGGGCATGAATCAGGTGATTCTTTGATCCCCATTTAAAACAAAGAACATGTGTGGGGGGAAAAAGACAAGTAGGTCAGATGAAGCTTTCATAAGAGGTTGGGATGAAGCCATGTAATAAATTTTAGGTAGGTGACCTATTGAAGACAGGCTTGGAAGGAGAGTAAGACTTAGAGGTTTGGCTTGACATCCAGGTAGAGAAGGAATCTTACGGAGAGTGATTGCTTACAAGGGTATTCTGGATTGAAGAAAGAACATGATATACAGAAATTATGTTAATATTTTATTTTGGAAGATTAGCTGGGCATGAAGACCTTTGTCCTCTCCTTCATAACTATATCATTTTAGAGTAAGTTTATTCAGCTGAAACATGGTTGCTTTTCAGTTTTGGTTTTTTATAGAAGACGGAGGAATTGTCCACTACTGTCAAGAGATGATAACCAAGAGTAAAAGATAAAGCACAAGTTAAATATTCAGGAGTAACAGATCTAAAGCAAGATGACATTCAGCTGTCAGATGTTTGAGCTGGTTTTTGCGTAGCTGTGCAAGTAGAAATACTGGGAATCACAGTGCTGAGAGTACATACGTTCATTGTCTTCTGGTACACCCTTCCAGCTCTGCCTTCCCTGGCTGTGCTGGCACAGGTCGGTTTTGATAATTTTTGAATTTGTGTCCAGTACTGATACCTATGTGCCTGCATTCTCCTTATGGTCCACTATTTTCTGGTATTGAGGACTCAGTTTACGTTTACAGGAGCTCATTTCACAAGACTAGCTTTACATATACTTAAGACTCCTTACACTGTAATTTGAGAGTTCCTTTGTTCCTTTCCTAATTGGTACAATGAAAGCAGTCTGCAGAGACATCAATATTAAACATCAGAAGACAGTTTTCCAAGTAGAGCATGCATCTGATGAGCCACATGAGAGAGTTGCAGAGAAATAGGTCTATGCTGGCATTAAAAAATAAAAACAGCCCGCCTTGTTTGAACAGACACACAAATGAAACATTTGCATCCTTGGTAATTTGGATGCTGGCAAAGAAGCCTTGTTTGTCAGTCCTTTGACTTCAGACACTGTCATATAATTTTCACTCAGAAGAATACCACAGAAAAAGGAAGCAAAGTATGTTTATTATTTCTTTACATGTTCAGCAGGAAGCCAGCGATTTGTTATTCAGACACATCACATTGTTATGCTACACAATGCAATACCATGAAGTGTGATAGGTCTTTAAAGATGAAAATGTCTCTGTGGGACAATCACTCTCAGGGTATTCATCTATCAGTTTGTATCGTGCCTTTCCAAGTCAAATCAGAGAGCAGAAATTCCAACATCTGTGATGCATGCTCTTACTTTTTACAAATCAAATATAAACAAGAACAGTAGGAGTCCTGTTCCTAACATGAAATATATAAGCTTTGTCATAGTGTCATTAATATTTTGTGTTACTCGGCACATGCTGACTGTTGCTCTGTGATGCTTTGGTTTTGGGCTTCAGAGGAGCTTGTGCAAATGTTGCCTTCAGTTTGTGTTATGTAAATCATTCCTTTTGCATCGTTACTTTTCCACTAAATTTTACTATCATTTGTGGTTTCCAGTGGACTCAGGCTGAAAGTAAAATGAAGCTGGAGAAGTTTGCATTTAGTTCTGCATGAAAGACATGCATGCACATGAATTTTAGAGACTGGGCACAAAACCCTAACACCTTGACATTCACTTATGTAGACCCAAGTCACATACTTGCACAAAGCTTGGTAGAATTTAGTGGTCTCTTTGCTCTGAGTTTGTCACCTAATTTTGAAACTGCTGAGGTGGTTACAATTCACCATATTTCCTTAGCTGCAGGTGAGGCATGGGAAGACAGCAGGAGTTGTGGTAAGGAGACTTTTACTTAATACACTAAGAGATCTTCCTGTGCTTCTCCCATGACAGCTTGTCTGCCAGTTTACATTCCTGAGCTTCAGATATCACTCCAAGCTAGACATCTCTTGAAACCTGACCCATTTTTTCCATTCCTACTCATCACATTTTGCTGAGGAAGCTAGGTTCACATCTAACTGTAGTCTGCACAGGAAAAAGCTAGAGGAAAAACACAACTTTCATAGATGTTCACTGGGGGGGGGGAAGCTGCACTGCAAACTTGAAATTTTCTGTTCAAGCACAATTTGTTAAAATCTCAGGGTACTGCAAATGTTGGACATGAGAAGAATGAGAGAGAAAACAGAAGAAAGTTCTCTTTTATGGAATTTGCTCTGTAGTGTTGGAGCGAAGCAGAAAGTTCTTAATGCAAATTAAAATCAAGTCCTAAAATCATATTGAGACTTCATGCTTATTTTCTGTTGCCCTGCCCTGGCTGATGTTGCTTTCTGTATTTTATTGTTAAATCTGAACTGTTCCATATTTGCCATCTTCATGAACAAGCTCTTTTTCTATTAGAAAAAAATGTTTTGTCTGCACTCTTGACTTTTCACAAGCATTTTAAATTTAATGTCTGGGAACCTCTAGCAGTGGATCAGGATTGTATTGTCCAAGGTGCCTCATAAACAAGAGCGCCAGCTCTTGTTAGGCACAATCAGTTGCTTGTATTTGGCTGTACTCTGTGGAAACATTTTAGCACATTAAGTGTAACATTATAGGATACTGACTGTGCCAGTTTCTGGATTCAAACTTGGTTAGAAGTTGTGATATGGACAAATCTCAACTAAATGTTTCATACTTTAATATCAAGATGATATCAACATACTCTCGATGTCACATTGTTTGTATACTTGATGTTTTGCTCAAATCTTAGCCTCTTGAATTAATTTGGTGGGAGTTTTAGTTTAACTTTTAAACCAAGTTTCTAGCTTTGTGGCCAATTTCTCGCCTTTATGGCTATTTAGAAGTTAGAAATTTAGAGTAAAACGAGCATTATTTTATTTAAACATTTTGATAAAATCTGATCATCCTAAATACCAGGACTTCTGAGTATATGAAAGAGTTTAAGAAAATGTCATTGTTTTGTGTAAGGTCTTCAGATTCAGAAAGAGGTTGTTGAATTAAGTTCAAACTGGAGCAGACCTCCTGCAGAATCTGTGTCAGTATGTGTACCTGAATGAGCATGTAAATGGAGCTGAGGCTCTATTTAGAGCTAGATGTCCCAACACAGGTGAATTTTACCTAGTCTGTGTGTTATCCCAGAAGGTAGCAACAGCTGCTGGTGGTATGTCATAAAATGGAAAAAAACCTCCTGAGACTGAGTTACTCTCCATCTTCAAAGCCAGATATACAAGACAGATGAGGGAATGGCAGATTGCTACAAATCAGTCTTTGATTAATATCTCCTGAGCTGTTAAAACAATTTTTAGTAAATATAAACTCCCTGTGCTTCATTAAGAACAGCATGTATCTTATTTTTATGCCCAGATGTCACTGAAAACTAATGCCACCTTGCACAGATGCTGTCTTGAAGCTTTTCCTCAGTTCATTCAAGACTTCATTTTGCAGCTGCTGCTATCTTAGTTGCCGGTTTCCCCCACCCCCAATTCTCTGTTTGCAAACTGGTTCTAGAAACTTCTCTTATGAGCTGCAGAAAACAATGCCTCGAAAAGGCATATAGGATGCCATTTCATGTGAGAGTAGCACTCAGTAGGATCTTTGAGGGAGCAGAACCTGGAGGTGTCTCTTTGACTCTTCATCTTGCTCTCTAGATTTCAAAACAAGCATTTGGGAAAATGATTTTACATGTCCCTCTGACTTCCCAGGGAGTGGTTACCTTTTCATTACAGGATTGGCTTATTCTACAGGATAGCAGCTAGGACTAGTGGGAAAAACACATCACATGTGCTTCTTTAAATTGTGCTATTTTGGCTTTTTGGCTTGTTAGATGATTTTCCCTATGAGCCCTTTTACTATATGGTTGCTCCCTTAGCTGGGGAGCCAGGCTAATGTGTTCAGCTGGGTCGTCTTTTTACATTATCATATGTAACAGCTGTGCCATGGGAATAAGCTGATGCTGTTTTGATAATAGCTATGCTCTTCCACATCACACCTGAAGGCTTGACAAATAAAATGGCATTAGTAATGCTCTCTGCTAAATAACAGTTGAACACCAAGTGGATTATCTCTTGAGTTATCAGTTTGTGCAGCTGTGTTGGCAGCTATTATATAAAAAAAACCAACCCCAAAACACAAACCCAAAACAAAACCACAAGGATTTTCCGTAGGCATTGTGAACAAGGAAGGGTCTTAAATCTTGCCTTCAGGCATAGTGCAACTGCCACCAAGAAACAAAGGTCAGTATTGAACCTGGAGTGAAATGTGAAGGCTAAATTAGGAGGGGCAAGGTCCACAGGCAAATAACAAATGCCTACATGCACACATTCGCTTTAAGACTTGCTTTTCTGATCTGTGCAGTGTTTCTAAGTGAATCTTCAGTTCTCCTAGGAAACCATTATTAGGCTAATTGAAGTGCTACTTGTACGTTTAAAAGCAACAAATGCCATGAGACATCCTTAAAGCCTTACAAACAATTGCCTGACATTCTTGCTAGAAAATAAGGTACAGTGTGTATATAAACATTTCAAGCAGCATGAAATAAACTATAAATGTTTCCAAAGCTAATAGACTTTCTTTGTATTTTAAACATAGTATTTCAATGATTTTTGCAATGTTGCCTATCAAGATGAGGGTAGACTCAGTCCCAGAGTGATGACATTTTTTTCTATAGTATTTAGCAATGGGAATTCTTTTCTTACTAGAGACCAAATAGTTCACACAATAGTTACTGTCACTGCTCGTGTGTTCCTGTCAATTGAGTTAATGTTTCATCTTTGGATTGAATAAGAACATGGAACTAATAATTTTTTGAAGTATTTATGCAGCTCCTTCTCTTGTTGAATGCTTTATTAATTCACACCAAGCAGTCATATATGCTTTAGCATATGTATGGATTAGTGGAAGATAATGGATCCATGCTTATGCTGCAACTAAATTTGGCCAACACTCAGGGAACTTTACTGAATGGGCTGATTCTTTTTTTCCTAGAAATAACTGTAAAATATTCTAACTATAGCCTGATGTAAGTTTGCCCTCATGGTGGTAGATGATCTTAAAGACTCAGTCTTTCAGTGAATGTTGGATCAAGCTTGAATTGATTTCTTTGTCTCTTTGTGCTTTTTACCCCCCTTTTTTTGTCAGCTGCATTCAGATATCCAAGAACTTTTTTGCAGTAGTTATGAATTACTTCATTTCAGTTCTTACCCCTCCCTCCCCCCCATAATCGTTATTTCTCCTGTGTGACACATAAAACAAGATACTTCAGACTCTTCTCCAAATTCATGCTGCCCCTATCTACTGCTCTGTTACCTGCTGGAAACTAAAACCACTCCAGTATGTTTCCTTAATGTTTCTCATAGGAATGTAAGCTTGAGTTGTTGATTCAGTTTTACATCTATTCTGTACAGATGCACACAGTGTGTCTGTGTCATATGTTACAGTAGATGCTTGCTTTGTTCTCAGAGCCAGGAGCTGTGTAAACACATGTGAAGTAATAGACATGTATCTCACCAGTGCTCACCAGCTTAGGCTTGCTGGTATGTTCATACACTGTTAGTCAGCTTGCAGTCTGCATGGAATTTGCTGGCATCTCCTTGCAAAGCACTCTAGCTAAATAGCTGTTCAGTATGTTGCCCTTTCTTTGAGTGCATGTATGAATTTTGTGCTCTTTTGTAAAGAAGTGAATGGAAGAGGGTGTACAGAGAGGCTTATGAATTGTACTGAATGTGCATGCTCATCAAGTGCACAGAATACCTCTTGAGGTTAAGTTAGGAATGCTGTTATCCATCATGAGTGTTTTGTGCCAAATTTAACCTTCTGGTGGTAGCTGGATGGGAATAGTAAACATCTACTGAATGTGGCTGTAAGTATCATCCTCTGTACATAAAAATTGTTAATTGTTTATGGAGAGAGGTACAGACCTTTCTTAGTGAATGAAAGTGGCTTAATAAACAGAATAGTCTGTAAAGTGTCAACTGGGTAGTGGTGATCTTACCAGCACTATTTACATTTGAAAAATGAATGCTTGGTGCTCATTTTAAAGTGCAATTTTTTAGTAAAGAATAAAGACTGTCCCATGCAGACTAGCTATGAGGCTTTACAAGTCTGCCAGAAGATCATTTTTACATTGATACTTCTGGTATGTTTTATGTATAGCCTGATAAATTCGCATAGAGAAGACAAAGCAACAGGAGGAAGTTGCACCAGGAGTGGCTTCATCTCAATGTAAGAAATTTTTTTACAGTGACAACAATCACTGACTGGAACAATTTTCCTTGGCATGTGGTAGAGTTCCCATCAGTGGAGATTTTCAAGATGTGACTGGACTGGGTGCTAGAAAATCTGACCTAAGCTCCTTTTCTCACAAAGGTTGGACCAGATGATCTTTTTAGATTCCTTTCAACTTGGGCTGTTCTATGAGGCTATGATCTGCAAGACCTGTGCTTAGATTTCACTTCATTTCAGTTGCTTTCTGACCTCAGCCTGCTTGCATTGCTCAGGAGGGGCAGAAGTATCAAAAATCTGATGTGCCAATTTATCAGGTGTGTAATGTTGTCATCTTTAAAACAGCTATGTTATAGCTGCAGCTATAGATCAGTGCTGACTCTGCATGGACTGTTTCAGAATTATAACTTGTGAATGGTTCCTTGAGCATGGCCATCCTTCAGTGCCTTGATTGGTTTGGACTAGCAAGGATAGCTTTTTTGTAGTTACAGGTGAGTTGCTATTCAGGAAATAAATATTTGATATTTATTAATTTCCTATAAAGTTTTAGTATTAATCTTGGAGGGGGGAAAAAGCGTTTTTATCTTCTTGCCTGAAGGAACTTCAGTGAGTGGTAAACTGGGATGTTTGGACATCCTGCCATTTTGAAAAGGCTGGGAAAACGAAAGTGCTGTATTATAGACTACTTCCAGGATACATGTTTGTTTAAATAATGTATTAAGCCAGATTTGTGGTTCAAGCCAATCAATAGAGTTCTTTAGGAATACGAGGATTTACCCAGAAGAGTGTCTGGCACTGTAGTGTCTATCACGTAACATCACATCAAGCCCGTTGGAAAATGAAAACTATAACTTAGGGAGGTGAGAGTGTCAGCCTGACCCTGGACATAAACATTAGAGGCTGTTGGGACAAATATGATCAGGATCTACATTGAGAGGTGTAAAGGTTCAGTTTCTGCTTCCAAGGGAGAATGTGGGGTTTGGCTACAGACTACTGCCCCTCTGTACTGTTAGAGGTGATTAGAGTAGCAAGCTTTTTGTCTTGGCACCTTCTGTCTTCCCGTGGGATGGGGAATGTCAGTGTCCTTCCTTCTTGAAACTAGCAAAAGGCCATTGCAAGCCTACTTTGAAAATTAATATTTTTCTTCTTATGGAAAGTAGGATGTTTTGCTTAATGGCTTGGAAATAAACACATTTTAATGAAATTTGGTCCATTTTCTCCTACAGATGGTGCTATTTTCCCATGAAAAATCTTAAAAGTTTGAAAAGCCAAATGACTTCAAAGCAAATTCATTTTTAGCCCAAAGAAAAAAGGGTGTTGCAAGGACTATTAAACAGAATATGAAGCCATATTGCTGTGGAAGTGGATCAAAATCAAATGGAAACTCCTCAGTAAGCTGCTCAAAACTCTCCCCCTCAACTGCCCAACTGCCCTCTCAATTTGAGCTAGGAGATTGCTGTCATGTATTGAATAGACTTATACAGTGCTGAGATTTATTTCTGTGAAATTTGGTGTATTATTAAGGGTTTTTACATGCAAATAATTGGAAAATATGGCTTCCAGAATTTTCCAAGTGTGTCTATGGTTCTGGATCTACTTTATCCATCCTTCTTTGTTATGTCTTACACTTTCATTGCTTTTGAAATATCCTGTAGTCAGAGCAGGGGAGTTACAGGAGACATCTTAAGTGTTCATTCACCAACCCAGATAATAAAGAAATGCTAACTCTTTTGTATTAATGATAGTAGAGACCTTGTAGACTGACAGTTTTGTAAGTCTGGTGCTGCTCAGTCCTTTTCACTCTTCTAGCACACCTCACAGGACTTAGGTGATGGTCAGCCTGATACTCTGTTCTGAATGGTGCATGCTTAGTACCTTTTTCTGCTGACAGATCTTTGATACAGTCTGTTCCCCTGAAAAAAAAAGTCTACAGCTGTTTCTAACACATAATATGAAGTGACTGATCCAACTGGTTTTCTGAGATTGTAACTACTGGTATCTGCGTTAGGTAGGTATAAAATGATACGCGAGGATACTCCTTGTAATAAGTCTGTTGCCTCATGCCACTCAGTGCTTTTCAACTTCTAGCTTGCCTTGAGTATAAGTTAAATTTGCAGTCTTCTAGATTGCTACTCATATAGTGGGTCAGTATATGGGGGGGGAAAAAGAATTTGATGCCTGTATTAAAAAGCCCCCATACATAGATTTAAAGTCAAAGTAAATTTTTAAAAGGCAGCAACAGCCCATATTGTGTTTTCTGTCACTTTCTGAAAATCCCATTCTTGGTGTGTGTTGTGAACAGGTCTTGTTGCTGCTGATTCAGGCTCAGTCTGAATCAGAAATTTGTCAGGAGAAATTTCCGATACAGAACCTGAAATGTCAACAAGACAGCACTGATACTGGGAGGAGTTGCCCTTCTCTGAAATTACACAGTGGGAGAGCAGAAAGGAAATCACATTTCTCCCCATTCCAAACCAGTGAGGATTTTGTTTTGTTTCTTTTTAACTAAACGTGTGTCATGGGCTGGCGAAGGCTGAAGATGTCCCTCTGTGAAGACAGTCACTGCTGGAAACAGGCTGCCGCCAGCAGAGTGTGTGACCAAAACAATACAGTTTTCTTTCTTTCCTTCCTTTTTTCTTTTCAGAACAACTTCTAGATGTTTTGTATACTGGCAGGCAGGAGGAAGAGAGACAGATGGTGTGACAGTAGGAGAACAGTCTATTTTAGCACTAATAAAAATGGGACACAAGATCCATGTATGGCAGAGAAATTATGAACTGGGAATGCCAGGGATAAAGCAAGACAAGCAGTGACCTTTCAGTGTTAGAGCTATGCAGTGATTTTTTTTTTCTTGAGATTAAAATCTACAGTTCTAGTTTCTCCTCCTGTAAAATAGGAATCAAACCAATGGTGGTCCTGATGTATAGTTAAACTCCTGTTTCAAATAACAGTGAACAGAACATAATTTGGCTACAGAGTAAAATATTCTTATGTTTAAAAATAAGGCTTTTCCCTCCTGCATCATTCCTGCAACTGCTTGTTTTGCACAGTTCCTATTCTTGCATACCAAAAGAAAGGAATGAAAAAGGATATTCCCCCCATTCTGTGAACTCGAATTAGAGTTCATGCCAATTCACCTGTCTTGTGGGTGTAGCAGTTGCTGGGTTTGTGCATCTCTGAGGAGGTAATAATAGCAGGGAAGGAGAGAGTCCTTTGCAACTCCTGCGGGCATTCTCACTGTATGTGTTTGATTTGAGTTTTTTCCCCTTCAGCATTAGTACATGTTTTACCGTGAGGGGATGAGTAAGGCTGTAGCATGGGCTCTTGTGGAAGGAAAATAATGGGATTTCTTGTTTAGTCAGTCATGAGGTCTCACCTCTTCCTTTGTACTGAGGTTCCTATAGCCCCAGGGATTTTATATCAGTGCAAAGTTGGTAGCCATTACTGCTGGAGGGGATAATGGTTGTCAAAATGAAATTAAGCTTCCTCTTGGGAGAGCTTTTACAGGTCAGCATAGCTAGGCCTGTCTTAACTGTTTTCTTTGAAGGAACTCACTTTAAACTTTCCTGAAATTAGTGCATCTGGCAAGAAGGAAGGAGGTAATGATGCACACAGGCGAGACTAGATGAGCTGCTAAGGAAGTACTCACTTCTGTTGGCTGATGCCAACAGTCTGTCTGTCTACTCATTGGTAGGAAGGAAAAATATTTCACCTCCTTTGAAATATAAACACAGCTAATTCCCTGTAGCTATTGCTTGACATCTTGCAGATTTGACATCTGCAAACTGCTTTAATTAATATTTGGGCTACCTCTCACAAGTGTGTAGAACTTCCAATTTACAGAAGTGGCAAGCCTTCAGTAGATAAAGTTGTTTCCAGAATTGCTAAAAATAAGAAAATCTAATTAATCCACCTTTTCCATTTGTTTCTGTTCATGCACTATCACCAAGAAATACCCAAGAAAAAAAAAGTTGCTTTTCTACACTTTTTTCAAAAGTGTCATCACTTGAAAAGAAATGTCTGACTCTTATGGACAGGCCCATCAAGCTCAGCAAAATCTGAGATGTTGACAGAAACAGAGTGGATATTCTTGTAAGAGTGATCTCTGTCATGCTTTTGCCATGCTTTGCCTGCAGAGATCCTGCAGGCGACGTTTCCTGCACTTTGAGAAGTTTGGCGCACTGCTCTATTAACTGAGTTATAAGAACAGATATGTGTTATATACCACTGCTCCCAAACTGTCCTGCTGCTTCAAGGATGCACAAGGGGATATAAGAGAAATAGTGTGGAAGGAAGGAAGCAACATAAGCCCAATTCAACTCTCATGAAAGTCTGTAGGAATTTTTCCAGTGACTTCGTGGGAACTGAATTAAGTTGTTGGTGAGAAGCCACATCCAAAAAAAGTCCAGACCTACTCTTCTATTCTACATCTGCACTGGATCTGTTGAATTTATTAGGAATAAAAATCTAGCTTACAGCATGTGGAAAATAGAGGGGGTGAAGGTTATGAGAAAACCCCAACTTGTTGATGTGGGAGTGGAAAAGTCCTGCAAAGTAAACTGTTTTAAATATACTAAAAACGTACCCCCCCCCCAATTGCACAAAGCCTTCCTGCATTCATAGTCACTGACTTCATCAGTTTCACAGCATTACTTTTCAATCAGCAAACATCATAAAAACAGGAAGGCAGATTTATGGCTGTTTATTAGCCAGCACCATTACTGTATTTACTGTAGTGTGAAAAAGGAAATCAGGGAAAAGTGCTATAAATCTCAGTGGCTGCAACCCAGATGCATTTATTTACTTACTGGATACTTCACTAGTAGCTTAGCAGATGCCTGCTAGTTTACACGTGTATTTTGAGCATATCAGCAGAATGCTCTAGAGGGATGGGTGTTAAAATTCTGTTGGGGTCTGTGGTGGGCACTGCTAGGAAGACGCTAGTGAAATGTGTTCATTTTAAATAGCTGAAGTAGTTATTGAAGAAACACTAATGTGTTATCCAATCACTGCTTGTTTAAAGGGAGCCTAATTATAAATATAAAAATATGTACTCTTGCAATAACAATAGTAAGATAAAGATCTGGCTATTAAAATCATGTGAATAAAAGCAAAATGTCCATCTCATCATATTAAGATATGCTTTGTTCAGAGAGGGACCCCAATTCTCAAATTTTTTCTGAAGTCCTGGAGCTGAAATATTCCACTCTGTGGGGCGAATGGTATCAGATACAGAGTTCTGTTTCCTGCAGGGTAAGCCCAAAGGTTGTACTTTACATTGTAGATAGAAGTATAATGTATCCCAAGACAGTAAGGCATCTCACCCTGGATGACCTATTTCTATCTGCAGTTAGAAAAAGTAATCTGTGAACGTGGTTGTGTTCAAATCTGCACAAATGCATAAGTCCCTTCTTTACAGAATGCATCTACATTGTTCTAAGCAAATCTATCTGTCTTTAAAATCAAGATCATTACTTCACAACAGCAAGGGTTGCATTGCCTAGGCCTGTCCTTTGCATCTTCATTATACAGGAAAATCTAATGAATAGAAGTTGAATTGAATGCATTTAGGACTCAAGTGTGTCTGAAAGATCTATTTCGTTTGTCAAATTTTCAATAAAAGCACAGCTTATTTTATTATATTCAGATTTGTGGTCAAATGCAAAAGGCTGCATCTAGATTTGTGTTTAAAGTCCAAATGTATTTTTCCTAAGGGGAAACCATGAATCCATTCAAGCCAATTGAAATACTTCCATTGATGTTTAGTGAACCGGGAAATAAGTTCATCCCAAAACCTAAAGGGTACAACATCTCTATAAATCACTTTGGGGTTAATTGTCACTCTTGGTTTTTTACTTACTGTTGGTTCTTATTGTTAATGCTGTTTTTAAAATGAACAGTAAAATGCAAAGTGTATAAATTATAAATGAACAGTTTCAATGAGGCTGTTGATTGCAATGACTGAAATTTAATTAAGCAGTTTAAGATCTAAGTGATATTATTATTAAAAAATTATGTTAACAGAACATTTGATCAGCCTCTTAATTTGTTTTATATGAATTATACTTATGAGATAATGTGATTCTGAGTGACAAAAAGATCTATTTTTCTTTTCTCTTTTTTTAGGGAAAACTAATATACTGTATGTAAACTGAAAGAAATGGATAGAGCAGTCTCAGGGAAACAAAAGCACTATTTTGGCATCTTAATTTAACTGACTTCTGTAAATACTAGCACTACTTTGGTCTTGATATGGCATGATGTGAAGTACTTCTAGAGAAGATATGTATGCAGGTGCATGTATGTATTTATACAGATATGCTAATTTGTTAGGGTGATAAGCTTATTACTACTAGCCAGTGTAATGGTTGTCACGCTGCCTTTTTGCCTGTGAAACAACTGACTGTTACCCTCTAATTTGCATGCTTTTTTCATTAAAATATAGTGCACGGTGGTTTTAAGCCAATGGGAGTCTACTGGAAGGCACATTTATTAATTTACAAGTACAGTTTGTACAAGTGTATGAACAGATTGGATTGCTTCCTGTGTGATGCAGCTAAGCAGCAATCATGGATACTACATGCTAGAGAAATATATCCTTATTTTTGGAAATGGGGTCCATGCTTGGTGACTTTCTGGAAGTCAGTCTTGGTACAGTTGAATTAACATTTGTACTGCCCCTGAATTCCATCAGTCCTGCCCTTTTAGCTGTCAGGTACTAGCTGAGGATCACCTACAGAGTCAGTAAGAGTTCAGCTTTATCTGTCCTAATCACACATTACACTTCTTCCAGACAGATCTTGTCTGGCTGAGATTTCCTAATTTCACTGGAATGTATTTTCTATAAGCAGTCTTTGCAGCACCTTGGTGTCTGCTGCCCTTGCCTTGGGTGCTGAAGTGCTCCTTAAATGTTTAACAACATTTGTGTCCAGAGAATGTGAGTCTTGTTCCATGTGCCACATTGGGTTTGTAGGCATCTTGGTGGGCTGCCAGAGATGAGTATGCAACTGAAGGAAGAGAAAAGGACAAAAGAATCATTCTAAACAAGAACAGAGACCAAGAATTAGCAAGAGAGTGTATTTTTGTATTGTGTTGCTTTGATTTTTCTGCTCTGTAGCTCTTTAAGTCTGTTCCTTGGTTACTCTGACAGGAAATCAGGCAGAATTTCAGTCTACTAAAATTTTTTGTGTAGTACAAGTGTTTGTTTGAAATCAACTGTTCCGTTTCTGTGCACAGCCTGCCTAATACCCTGAGGAAATGGGCAAAATTCCAGGTTATATATGTTGTTCCTTGGTTGCTGCTGCATTGACCTGATTTTGGATGAAAGGTCCAGATGACCCATGTAACAGCATGACCATTACCCTGTCTGACCTTCACTGCCCCTCTCCAATAGACATACCTGGGATTCTTGAATCAGCTCCTGGAATCCTCTGATAAACAGCTCTAGTTCTTGCTGCTGCCTTTGCCCTCCCAGCCTGTGGACAACCAGTCATTTTAATTTAATCAAGACCTTGTTTCAAGGAGAAACATGTAGTAGGTGGTCCCTGGAGTACTTTCATTTTTTCAAAACTGGATGGATGTGAAAAGCAAATCAGGGGAAAGAGGGATATGTGATGCACTTAAAACACAGAGAAAGATGGAAGGTGCCAAACACTGAAAAGGAAAGAGAAAGACATGAAACAGAAAATGACAGGAAGAAGGGAAGTGTGACTGGTTGATTCATTCCTCTGTGCTATTAATTTGTGTACGTTAGGGCTCTCATGCAATAATCAACCCCTTATGCTGAAGTCTCTTCCCTCTTAAATTTGTTGTGCCTATTCTCATACAGTTCATTCTGCATCGTTCCTTGAAGACAATCTCTAATGAGCCACTAAGTGCAGCATTGTTTTTGAATACATACTTGGTTTTCTTTTTATGTCTAGAAGGGTGGAAAATTAATTTTGCTCTTGAACTTGTTCAAAATCTTCCTCCCACACTGTGGAGTCTGGATGTGATGTTGGAAGATGGTGTTTTCTGGCTGCAAGCATCAAAGTGAGATCCAAAGGGCAAGCATCTTTAAATATTTAACTACTAATAATCTGGTTCATAAAACTGACTGGGTGTTTATGGAAGACAGCATTGCCACTTTATGCTATTGATCTAACAGATGCAGTTAATCCTGTATCTTTAGAATATAAAAATGTGCAAAAGTAATTCTGGATAGATAAAAAGAAATACTCAACTTAGCAAAGTGCTTTTAAATGTTGATGTCTCAGCAGCCTTTTTTTCTATCTTAAATTTAATCAA
Source organism: Laterallus jamaicensis coturniculus (assembly GCA_022605575.1). Lineage (NCBI taxonomy): Eukaryota > Metazoa > Chordata > Aves > Gruiformes > Rallidae > Laterallus > Laterallus jamaicensis. The sequence goes on from JAKCOX010000029.1 coordinate 6,021,862, forward strand.
TACTTTTTTGAGGTTGTGATCAAGTAGCATAAAACATTTTACAAATTCTGTTTGCATGTGATATATTTTGTGTTATCTGAAGGCTCTGTGTGCAATAGGTGATCTTGCATATTGCATTAGTAACTACTGACATTTAAAGGTGAATGACCACTTTTGGTGTTTCAAGTTTTAAGCATTAAACTAAACATACTTTTAAAGAGATTTAATTTTCACTAGTCAGAACTGAGTTCTTTCAGTGGTTGCCTGATTTCTGGAGCCCCCCTCCCCCCCCCATCACTTTTTCATTGGAAATCACAAGAATCCCATAAGAATTTTACGGCTTACTGTTTCTGAAACACCTTGAGATTCTTAAATTCAGGTACAATAGAAGAAGAATTGTTTTATTAGTATGTAAAGTGACATGTTGATAGATAGGTACCTCCTGAATGGTGGTTTCAAGTGTTAAATGATGATTATCCAGAGCTCCAAGGCACTGATTCTTTGAAAGGGCTTTCAGTATTGTGGGAGTAGAATGACAGGAGTCTGATTGCAGCTGATTAGTACTGAGCTACTGATCTGTACATTCTTTTGTTCTTGAAAAACAGTATAAATTAAGTCCCATGGAAGAAGAGACCAGGCTTAAATTCGAGACCAAAAGAGTGTCTGGTCGAGCATCATCCTTGAGCACCTCCCAGCATCAGAGACACATTCCACCTACTTTTGGAGAGGGAAAGCTATTGGGTGTGCACTGTATGCAGACTGTAGGAGACATATATTGTAAAAAGTGTAGGATGAAATTAGGTAAAAAGCAATACATCACAAGGAGCTAGAATTACCTTTGTTTATTGTTGAAGCAGGCAGCTTACAATGTACCCACCTGCATTAAAAAAAGGGAAGAATAAAACAAGTCTGTACTTAAAGTCCTAGGGTAATACTGTAACTCTCCGTACGCTTTCTGTACCTCTTATTTCCACTAGTGCTATCCCAGACATCACAAGTAAAAATAGTAATTTCTACAAGAAAAAGAACAAGCCCTAGAATGACTATAGTACAGCTTGATCTTTTAAGTTTTGGTTTTACAAAAATATCAGTCAGCTACACAATCCTTCTGCATTTTTCTCCCCTCTAAAGGTCAGCTACCACTTCCTCTTCGTTTATGTTCTTTGGCTTTTATGTAAGCGGCTTCTGCTTGAAAATTTTCATGTATCACTCATCCATCTGTAGGGCGAAACATCTCTCCCAGGCATCTATCACTGCCTTGCAGCTGACACATAGTCATAAAGGTGACCTATTTCATATTAACAATCAATTTCCTTTCATTGTCGCCACCAGGATATGTTCTACCATTTCACTTTCCTTGTCAGAAGTGTAGACTTAGGGGTCAGATTGAAGATTCTTTGAAGGTAAAAGGAGGATTGTTTGATTCTATGCATCACTGGATTCTGTCAATTGTATTTGAATGCCGAGGGAAAATACCCAAACATTGATTTCTCACAAAGAGTAATAGAACAAAGTCATACTTAAGTATCAAACTTTGTATGCACTCATGGTAAAATGGTTTCCATGATTTAAGAAGTGTTGTATGAATCTTACAAATTTCAAGGCATGATAGCACGTTATTGAAGTTCTTAGTAGGATTTGAATGCTGTGTCTTCTATATTACTTGATTTATGGTGTTGAATTGTGAAAAAATTAATTTAAAAAATCAGTTTTAGATGTTTCAGAAGTCTGTTATGCAAAAGAAACAGTGTGCATAAACCTACAATGCAGCTGACATCTATTTGAATTGTTGAGCAAAGCAGTCAGCGATTACTTTTTAGTAGACAATAATTCAACAAAAGGTGGATTAGGAGGACCCACAGGTTTGTCACTGAATTTTGTTACCATTTTTTTTTTGAGGGGGAGGGAGGCACGGGGGGAATGTCTTGAAGAGAACTGTTTCTGAGATGAGGATAATCTCTGGAATTAAGGTGCTTCTCTTCCCTCCTCCCTTTGATATCACTTTCCATCAAAGTAGTTACGATTTTTACTACTTATTCTAGATTTATTTGAACAGAAGTGATGTAGAAAATCAGTCCACCATAATGTTTGTCTAATTTGAACTAGTTATTCCTGCTTTGTTATGTGTGGGTAAGTGTGCACAAGGTAATTTGGATTATGGTTTCCTCATGGAAACTGAGGAAGTCCTGTTGCTAGAACAGCAAACAAGTACCTGAGAAAATTCTCATACAGAGCAATGTCAGGGCTTGGGGAATACACTTCACATTCTTCGCCTCTTCTTTGTGTAACACACTGTGGTCTAACGTGGTTACTCATGCTGTGCACTGCCTTCAGGATGTGTTCTACTGGGCTGCTCAAGGGCTAAGGTACCTTTCAGACTGAAGTAGCACACCAGAAACTGGTCCGAAGCAGAAATACTATAGGTTTGGCAGTCTCTTTGCTGGAAAATCTGAGTAAGAACTTCTGAAGTAACCTTCAGTATTGTTCTGAAGTATAAAGGCTTGTATTGCTCCCTGTTTCTGAGTGTGTTGAGGCATAGTTACTACCATGCTGGTCCTGAAGTATTCTACTTTTATAGTTTTTTTCAGTTTTGACCTTCAGCAGATGTTATGAGTAACTTTGTTTTCAGTTCCATGAATTCATCTTAAAATTTACAAAACAATGAATACCGTGGCAAAGGACAGCGTATGTCAGAGACAAAACAAAAGAGAAAAGCAAACAGTGCTGGAAACAGCAAAGCAGCCACAGAAGTTTCATCAGTAAAGAGATGAGGAAAAAAAGCCTAACATTGTCAAATTTCTGCAATCAAAGGGAAGAAAATCCTTCTAAACCTATTTACATGTTTTGAGTCTTTTTAGGCTATGTGCAGATACTCAGAACTTAGTAGATCTAATGTGGAAAGGAAGGAAGTCACCTGGAAAGCTGAGAACACCAGAATAACTTACATTTCTTCCTTGCTCTACTGTAATTTTAATTGACTAAAAGCTTGGTTGTGTTTCTGACCTCAAGATCTCAGAGCAGACACTGAGTGAAAGGAGATTAATAGGACATAGGGATGAAAAGAAAAAAATCCAGATCGTGTTGAAAGTGGAATGTTTTTCTCACTGCTAGTCCAAGTATATTCAGCATGGGCTACAGACCTTTCTTCTAAAGTTGAAACAACTGTTAATTCTCAAAATGAAAATGTTCCTAATCAATACATGCTTTGTATTTCAGTGTTTTGTCCAGCTATGTGCACAATGTAACTGCAGTGGCTGGCTGAAATCCTTTTTAAAAAGGCAGAATAAATCATGGTAATTCCTTTAACACATTTCTTGAAGAATGAGCACAACTCTAACAAAAAGTTGTGATCAGTCATATATATTTTCAACTGTTTTAAATATATAAAACTGAAATCAGAATGATTTACAGTCAAATGAAGCAGCCAGTTAATAGGTGCTCATAACTGCCTTTCTTTCCACAGTCCTTGAAAAGGTTAAAGCCAATAACTTAAACTTTATCTGTGCATCAATAAATCTTAGAAATGAAGAACAAAGGCCAAGGAATAAAGCACTTCATATCTCATCAAAGGCATTATGTATTGATCTTTACATAGATGTAAATGTCTGCACTCTTCATGTACCAATCCCTCTTTCCACTCTGTGCACTGGTATTTTAGTAGCCAGTGTGAAATTCAGACAAGTATTAATGTGAATTAAGCATGGAATTATGAGCAGAAAGCAACTCCTTTAAAGTGCAGTCAGAGTTTATCACAGTGTACTTGATTCCCAGAATGTAAAATATTACCAGTTGTTCTTCAGCTCCAGATATTGTGGAAACACTGTTTTGTGCTTTGGATGGTGTTTTTAGGCAAACACTGTTTACTTCTGCTTAGGCTGATGTGGTTATTACTGAACCATGAAAGGGAGAACAGAAGAGTAAGTCTGCATTGCAGGGGAAGTGAGCCTATGACAGAATGTTTAGTGTCCTAATTTTGGGTCATTATTTGCTATCCAGGGTTGCTCCTGCATGCACTTGTTCTTGTGCTTCAGGCTCAGGAAGAGATTTAGGGAAACAATAGCAATAAGTAGCTGAGTAATGTTAGTAATATTATTAGAAGTGACCACACATTTCTTAAGTTTTTGGGTAATTAAGACACAATTCAGGATAGATGTTCCAAGTAAATAGAAACATAGACTCAAGTCAACAGGGGTTAGAGCATGCTTGCATTTTTGGGGGACCCTTTCACAGCTGATTTCCTAGACATAGTGAGTATCTTTTACTTTGCTAAAGGAAAAACGAGCAGAAAGGAAACAAACTTAGCACCATAAATAAACTGAATAATCTTTAGAAGTGTAAACATATGAGAACAGGTGTACTCACTGCTTAATGAATGAAAATCCAAAGTGCTGGATTAGAACTTTATTGTATCTGAAATTTTCATGTGATTGAGGGTCTTGGTCTGTAGGTCCAACTAATTATTAGAATGTGTCTGCAACTTGCAAGTGTATGGGGGTGGCCTCCACTTTCACATAAGCATGTGGAATAAATAAATAGTAAATAATGGGGATGTTTTACCTCATAGGATCAATCTGGTAGTAGATATAGCAGATGATAATACAACTGAGGGCAAAAAGTTAAGATTGAATTTGGAATGAGGCTTAACAAAAGGTTTGGCCTGGTGTTTGCAAGATACATGAATTACTACATCCCTGGTACGTCTGCACATGTGCTGTGGCCGGTACTGGTGCAAACTGGAACAGTCCATTTCCCCATCATGGTGTTAACAGAACGTGTCCAGTGGATGTGGCCCTACATCAGCAGCTGATCAGAGCAGTACCCAAGTGGGGGAGACCTGAAGGAAGGAGTTGACATCCATTTAGAATGCGAGACTGCAAACATTGAGTTCTGTGGTTTTCTTTATAGGCATCACAGACACAACAGAGTACTGCCCATTACATTGTGATTCCGATAGCATAAGATCCTTTATGGTGGTGTGTTTGGGGGAGTGTTCATGGCTCAGTTTTAGTGTCTCCTTTCTGATGTCTTTGACAAATTGCAGAATAACATTATGCTACACAGGGAGATATGAACTAAGTACAGTTGGAAAAGTACATGTATGTTACATTATAGCTAAAGGATTCTGACATGAGCAAAAACATGCCTTTTTTTTTAGTATTCTCTTTTCTTGAGCCATTTGTTTTATTATCTCAGGCTCTGCAGATCACTTCAAAGACAGTAAATGCTAAGATGGCATGCAATCATCTATCCTATCAGGTCTGCAGTGGGCCAGCATTTTAAACCCTTTTAAAATTCTCTAGAATCTCTGAAAGATCCTTATTATTCAAAAGCCATGTGTACATGACATGAAGGCATCTTCAAACTGGCTTATATCTTGAAGTGCTTTGCCTTTACTCCAGGAAAGCTGCAACTCAGGTCGGAAGCAGGTGAGCAGTTAGTATGCGCCTCACTTCTGACTCATTATTGTTTCTTGGTGCATCTGTATCAGGTTTAAACACACAATAAACAGTGCAGTCTGAAAGTTCATATAGCTGCAAATGGATGTACTTGTAAAATCTCTGAATCTCTAAGCATTTGCTTTCAGTGTGTGTTCAAATGCAAGCAGATGTCTACTGTATTTTTGATGTGAAGAAGTTTAGGGTTATGTAGCTCTTCTAATTGTTCCATTCACAGTACTTATTTATACTTACACAATTCTTTCTGGATTTCCATGTTCTAGCAGTGTTTGTAATGAAATGTGATTTTTATTATTCTGTGTCCTAGAATGAGGCTGTTGTATCTGACTGTTGACTAAATAACTAATTTGATAAATCTTATTACAAACTTGATTGTACTTACAGATTTGAGCATTCCATTGCTGTGAACAACTAAGATGTGAGTTTTCAACACGTATTCCTAGTTCAACTGGAGGTGTATCTAAATGCTTCATTATTAGGATTCAATCAAGCAATTTTAGGGTAATTCCATTTGTTGTTTTTTTCTCTCATTCATTCTGTCTTATTTTTTCTTTTACCTTCAGGAAAAATCGCTGAAGTGTTCAGATTGTGAATGTGCTGTCTCAGCTCTCTGCTCTTTCCTGATGCCTTGTGCTCTGAATTGGGTCACATGCAATTTTGAAGCGGTACAATAGTCCTTTTATGTGAGAGCCATTTCTCCTCAACTTGCTTTCTCTTCATCTTCAGTCTGAAGACTAGAAATAGAAGATGCACTAAAAGTAAGGCAAGATTCTTTTCTTTAGCTGCAGATTTCAGAATAGAACATTCATAAGACTTTTGCCAAAATTTGTAAAGTTATCACTTCAAGTTCCCTGGTTAAGCATCAGAGTCCAGCTGTGACTCACCCATCGTGTACTGTTTTCTGTGGCAGTGGAGAAGCTGGTGTTAAATGATGCCCCAACCTCAGCTACTGTACAGATACCGTCACGAACTCTAGAGAACAAACATAGTTTTCCCGTGGCAGCTAAAAGCTTTGGAGTTTATCATAACGTGAGGAGACAGCATATCAGATAGAACTACAAATTAATTACAATGTCAAGACTAGACATGTACTATTCTGTTGTGATGGCTGTGGACATCTAGTCCAATACGTACCTCTGATGGTGGCCAGTCCTGCATGACAAAGTTGCAAGGAAACCCTACTGCCAACAATCCTGGAATTACATGCTCAAAGGGGACCATCTGTCCTAACCTCAGGCATGCAGAGACTAGCGTATACCCTCGAGCAGGAAATTTTGATCTGTGATTTTTTCCTTCTTTAGAAAGATTAAAGTACAGGCTTTTCAACTCTACTAGATCTTACTCAGTTTTTCTAAGGTATTGAAGAGGTGTGAATGCCGTATGTGATTCGAAGGATGTCAGTGGGAAATCAGAAATGATAAAAACTACTGAAAACAGCAGTGTGTTTCTGAAGAGTTTGACTACTGTCTTACTTATTGCAATGAGCAGACTGAAGAACCAGATGATACATGTCAGAAAAACTAAGACCCTCATCACTTTGCAACAAGAAATATTGCTGATTTCCCTCTGAATGTTTAAGAAGCTATTGCAAAATATGTCCAACATAGACTGCTCCTCTAAAAGTCTGGGTGCTATCCAGGATCATACTCAGCAATGTCAGCATGCTGAAGGAAAGGCTTATCTCCAGGAAGCTCAGAAATGAGGAATCCTAGAAATCTCGTGAGGTAAGCCAATCTGAGAAACTCAGATATCAAAAATGATGATGTTCAGAGAAGTTGGATAAAGTTTTAGTCAGTTGCTAAATTATGACCAATGTCATACCTGTTAGACAAGAAAAATAGCAAGGTACCACACGAGGACAAATGCATAAACACGAAGTCAGTCTCTTAGGCATGGCAGTGATGGTGTGTTTGGGCTAATCAAGGGCTTTGAACAATAATGTTACGTGTTTTGCTGAGAGAGGTAAAAGGCTGTCTTAGCTAGTCTTTGATTATAGAACGGGTCAGCTAGCTTTGCAGTTTCTGCTTTCAGTTTGTGAAGATTTGAACAGCTGAGGATCTAGACAAGGACTGGTATAGGAAAGATACATGTCCTTTTAGCACTGTCTGTTTGTTTTACAATTCAGAACTGCACAGTGATACACAGCCTGCAGTGCTGATGGATGCAGATGTACACATAAAGTTGAATCCACGCGTTTGTTGCCTGTGGGTGTAGAGCATTCAACCCTCTTCCTTTTCAGTCATGTCTTTGAAAAAGGTACCCTTTGAGTCTTGGTTGGTTTGAATAAAAGATAATTTGATTTTTCTTTCACCTTCAAAAATTAACTTGAAAGGATGGTTCAGAAATGGTGAAACCTCACTACTGTCTTGCTTATATACAGTGAATGTTTTCTTGAGGGATCAGATGTATAGAAGCTTTTACAACATGCATGAAACAACTTATGACAGAATAACAAGCTGCCCTGTGCCATCACGGCAGCTGGCAGAGTGAGTCATTGCTTCTGGCCCTGTAATGCAGACCTTGCGTGTCTGGGAAATAATGCCCAGCCAAGTGTGATTGCAAGCTATTATTAAGGCTTTATTTGTGAAATTGGTGTAGTTGAGGTCAAACATCTTTCTCTCTATTTTCATGTAGTGCTTTTAGACAGCTTTCAATAATGATTCCATTATACCCATACTATGAAGATATTTTACCTCTTACACAAATTGCTGGTTAATTACTGTGTTGTTTTTCACATCTGATTCTGCTTTTGAGTAAGATAGTATGACATTGAGCCAGAAGCAACACTGGCTACAGAAAAAACAAGGAGTTTTAACTGAAAGTGAGTACAAGAATTTTTGAAAGAGATTAATGCAGCTGGGGAGTTACTGTAGATACTGAAAATGTGTTGTCTAGAATTTGAAATTCTTTAGAAACAGTGGTTTACCTGTAGGTCTCCAGGCAATGTGTTATGTTGCCTTTTAGATCCATGTTATATGATAAGGAGGTAGAAAATTATTTTATCTGTAATATCAACCAATTCAGAATTATTCTCTGATTTATGGGCCCTGTAATGTCTTGACACACACAATAACCCAGAAGATTTTTTCAATCTTGAAAAGAAACAGGATAAGCTGTATTGGAGATGATCTTTGACCAGAGACCCAGGGAATATCTAGTACTCTGATAAACTGTTTTTTCAAAGAGAATGAGTTGCCCTTGATGATTTTTGGGTTATTGGTATGTTGGGCCAGCCACTTAATCTCATTTCTGGTATCTAACATGGAAAGAGAAGAACACAGATTACAGTACAGTCAGTTGGGAAAGGTCGACTCATATTTTAGGGTTACTAACGTAACAAGTGGAGTTTCAGGAAAGCAATTTAGGAAACCTGGAACCCCGACTTTGGTTCCTAACATAATGCAACAAATTAGACAATGTGATGTCCTCTGACATGAACCTTTGATGATGCCTACATCACCAGTCTTCCCCTTTAGAAGCCCCTCTATTATTTTTGTGGATGAAGGGGAAAACAGAAGGGGGTGGTTAGAGGAAATGAAGATCTGTTCCTGCTTTTTGTTTCCTAGTAGCACGGATGCTACACAGAAGCTTGTGAAAAGCTTTCTTTGCAGAAGCATGGGGTACATAGGCAGAACACCTTTACCTTGCTGGAGCTCCCAGATTCTCCGTAGCTTATGTGTTTCATGCTTTGGGTATGTATGGCAGCAGAGAAATAATGATGAAAATGCCCAGCTTTTTGGAAGGCTTTTAATCTCACAAAGGAGCCATTTGATCTTGGACACAAAGGTTCACACAGAAATGGCAGCAAATTGTGTGTGCAGCTACTTATATCTCTGTATATACAACTGGCTTGAAAATCTTCAGAGAAACAAAGCCCTTTGTTAAACCTAAAATATCAGGTAAGTTAACGTTCAAGTAATAATTATAATACAGAAGGGATTTCAGATCCAGGTAGATAATCTGACGTGGCTGAAAGATGAATATTGCCTCAAAGAGGTCGCAGATCATGGATGACCTAGCATGAAAGCTTTTCACAGTGGGCTAAAACATTGTGATCCTTTCAGGATCATGCATGTTTTCTAGAAGGCAGTCAACTTTGCTTGAGATACTTTGTACCTAAAATCTGGGTGGTGCTACTACAAGGGCAGAACTGTACCAAAGGTAGCCCTCAGCTGATTACAGCTTGTTGGAGGTTTGGGTTTTTTTCCAGTTACAAGTACTTGGGAGGAAAAAAACCACCTTAATACTTTATTAATTTTCCTCTAAGAAAGATTTTTTAAAAAAAATTAATGTGAGTAAAATTTGTAGGGTTAAGTTCTGAATTTCTGTTAAGTCAATTCTTAGTGTTACAGAAGTGTTGGTGTGTCTTTTTCCTTAAACAACTAGGCAGAGTTCAAGCAAGGCACTGTCAAATATTTTAGAAAAGCATGTTATGATAGTAACCTTGTACAGAAATACTGACTTACAGTACTTAACAGTATCACCTGCCAGAGAAAACTTGGCAAGTCTTCTCATTTGGTCAGTGAACATTGCTAAGGAGAAAATTAATTTGTGAGAAAGTCATAGCTCAGCAGAAAGCACTTGTGGTCCTTCAGCAATGTACTCTGGAAGGGAAATTATTTAAATAAACTCAGCATTTTGTATTTACAGCAAGAGGAAAGGGATTCAGAAAGTCTCATACAGTGGTAGTAATTATCATCCATTTACTTTGTCACATATCATCGCTTAGGTAATAGTTCTTGTAAAAATACCAAGAAGGCTTTTCTGTCACTGACATTCTGTTGCATTTTTCTGCTTTACATTGTTGTAAGTTATGAAAGAATCAGGTTCTCAACATTTGCTATGCAAAGTTGGCACGTGTCAATTCATGTAGCACCTTGTTATCTCTGTAAGCTGAGGCTTTCCATTTAACTGGTGAGATTAATGAAGGAGAGTAATCTAAATTCTTGCCTCTGCATAAATCCATTCATGCTGAAATATATCATTCCAGCAGAATAGTTCTTAAATGATTCTTGGAAAAATATCCCTAAGGGTGCACAACAAGGATGTGATGGCTTCAGTGCAGTTAATGAAGGTAACCAATGGAGATGCACAAATCACATCTTGCATTGCAATGCCTAAGGCTTCCAAAATCCTGATCATTTGATAATCCTTTCTTACCTTGAATTCTTATAACCAGTTTTGGGGTTCTGGAGAGATCCAAGCTTCTCATGAAATCTTGTGTTCCTCTATTAGTGTTCATCCTCTTTTCTGCAGTGCTCATGCTTCTTCCTGTCTTTGGCTGAATTATTCATGTTTTGACCTGAAAGCCTTTTGTTTGACTCCTAATCATGTCTGATGTGCAGGAGCTACATTCCCAATCTCAGGTCTTTTCCAATAGTGGTTAATCTACTGCAAAGAGTGTTTCAAAGTGAAGAATACCTGTTATGTTAATGTAATTCTGTATTGGGTTGTCTTGGAGGTAGATATATGGATAAAGGGGGCTCTTGGTAGGAGGCTGAAAGTTCATGGCCTAAACTGTTTAATGAAGTAACTACTGAACTCTGAATTAAGATTGGATGAAAATTTGGCCTTCCATCAGGGGAACCCTTAGGTTGGTTAAAGGCTAAATTGTGCAAACAGCATGAACCACAACAGATTTGCCTCTTCCTTCAAACTGGAATAAATAAGGCTAGGTAGATCACAATTTTGGCAGTATTTGCAGTTAAGAACCTTCCTGCTGAACTTAGGTCCTTTTGAAAAGCCATCAGACTGCTGTCTCATGGAGCTCTAACAAAAAAGTTATACCAGTGTTCTGCAGAGTGGGATGGTTTGCCTTAAACAGAGACCTCTTGTGATGTTCTAAAACCCTTCAAAAATTACAATGAAATAAGACAAAACCAAAATCCAAACAAAAAGCCTCTTAAAACCCAAGTGCCAGAACATATTGTTCAGGGAAGAGGTATTTCCATCCATACTTAAATGCCTTGGCCACCTCTGTGCTCAAGGGTTTAAGTTTTCAATGTCTTTGTACCCATAGAATTATCTTGCACTAATGCAAGAATATATAAGTTGTTCCAAAAACCCTGGGCTCGACTCCAGATTCATCATGTGGACTTGAAAAAACCAACATGCTTTGGAGTTACAAAAATAGTACCAGATTATTTATTTATATAGCACCCATAAATTTGCAGGTTGCTTTACACTCCAAAATTAAATTCTGGTCCCTGGGAGGGTAGTGCCACAATGAATTTTGGCTGCTAGGTTTAAATAAAATGAAAAACTGTAATTCTGAGAACTTAAAAAGAAAAATCATAACCAATCTCTTCCATCCTCTGTCTTTTAGATATTTCTGCAGTGAATGAATTTAATTTCTAGCCTAAATAAAATGCAAAGAAGAATTGCCCCAATGTCTCCTAAAAAAAGACTTAAACTTGCACACTGAAAGCATAGAACTCAACCATCTGTTGCTGGGTTGTTGAATCAATGTCAAACTCAGCAGCATATGAAAGTGTGACGTACAGTACAGTCTATGGAACAGGGCAGATATTTTTGGTGACATCTGGATGCTTTTTATCTACTACAAACCCAGGAATTTTGGGGACAACAAACTCTTGGTCACAGACCCTTAGAATATCTACAAAAACAGAAAAAAACCCCCCACGGTGTTTGCTCCCCAGGTTACATGTGTCCTTCTCTTCAGAAGACAGAGGAGGCAGACAGTTATAACAGGACATACATTTTCTTTACTTCCTCAATTCTAATTTTTTTTGACATTTTCCTAATGAGTTTGAGTAAGGTGGCCAACCCAACACGTCTTTTCCTTGGGTAACTAATTCAACTTGGGCTTAGCAACTTGTCCCTGACAAGTGATCAGTGCCTCTGCTTGCTGTCATGTAAAATGTTTACACTTTCAGGTTACAGCTCAAGGACAAGAAAAGCAAAAGCAAAGCACCATTTAATAAAATTTGGAGACTTAGTATTGAACTATATAATGATCATATTTAGTCTTACAGTCAGCACCTGCTAAAAACTTACTGCTCCAGAGGGATTGGTGATAGCTCTGTGCTAACTTTATTGATGTAACAGTGACAAACTTCCAGTGATTTCATTGGAGACATCCATAATAAAAGTTTTTCTTTGCTTTAAAGTTGCACTTTGGGGTGGGTGAGGGTTGTGGGTGGTTGTTCACTTTTTTCACAGCAGCGTAATTATCGGTCATAGTCCATGTAAGAAAGCAATCCAAACACCTGCAAAGTCCTTTCTATAGAGTGTACAGAAGAGTTCTCAGAATAGCTCCTTTACTGTTATTCAGCTGTTGCTTCAGTTAGGTTTGAATTTACAGAGAAGAAAGAGACATCTGGTTCTAACTTCGAGTTCTCCGTGGGAAACACAATAGCAATAATTTTCCTAAAGAAGGCTATCTACCAGTTAGTGATGATGGGACTATTTTGGATCTATTTAGCTGTAGAGTAAATGCTTTTTCTCTTCATGTAGTGGTGCATCAGATTTTGGTGTAAATTTCTTGTCCTGTCCAAGCTCACTGTATGAAAGCTCATGAATGAAGAGTTCAACTATGAAACTTAAAATACTGTGGGCTTCTTTTAAACTTCAGTTAGGTCACTTATAGAACTTGGGCAATGAGGGTACACAGGGTACACATTGAGTGGTTTTCTGTTAATAACTATTAGGACCTGAATCTAGTTGTGGTCTCATTAAAGAAAATAAAATTACAATGGCCTTAATGAAATCAGGAAAATCAGAAGCAGTGTTTGCATATCTTCATCCTGATGGAAAGTGTGATGTGGTATTTCCCACATGTCACTGTCACCTCTTACAGATCTACGTTTTTGTCCATTTCTGTTTTCCCAGTGTGAATTTAGTTAAACAAGAGGTTAACAAGTTATAGAGGACATGAAATTCTTCAGGTCTTGGTGAATCTGCTGCAGGGTAAGCTCATCTGTTTGTAGGAGTTACTCAGTGCATTGTCAGGTCAAAGATGAGAATTTAAAACCAAAGCCCAACATATGTTTTTAAGACCCTGTAGAAACACAGGAACAGCTGTACTGTCTGCTCAGATGCCCATCAATCCCAGTATCCAAACTCTGTCAATGGCAGTAGCAAATGCCAAGGCAGTGATACTTTGTTGGTATGCCTCCTGTATGAATAACTTCACCATGGATGCTGGTATTTTCTATACTGGTAGGGATGGGTTTGAGCTGCACAGGTACCTACCAGGAGCTCAGATAGCAGGAGATTTATTATTGTTGCTGGTTGGAGATCAGTGCCAAGAGAGATGAAGGGATTTTCCAGAAACCAGACAGGAATTCAGTTTGTGAAGGAGTTGAAACTAGTCCTTTAGGCCCAGTCTGACTTTTATGCTGCAAACAGTTTTTTAAAAGTGAGACAGGAACCTAGGAATTGGTCCAGTGGAATGAGTATAACTGACATCTGACGATCAATCTGACCTTTAACAGTTTTTCAAGTTGGTAACATAAAATGGTTGCTCACAAGGCTCTGAATAGGGCCAGTCTAAACCCCCCTTCACTCTGAATCATTCTTTATTCTCTTCTTGGAAATGTTCCTTCTTTGCTTCTTTGTTGATATCTGATGTGTTCTACTGGTATGAAAATAATGATGATAAAAATGATATGATTCAGGGGTAAAACATTGTGTCAGTCAAATCAGGTCTTGAATGGTTAGTAGGAAGAATTAATACTTCTTTGTGGCAATGTACAAGGCAATTAGTTCCTGAGAGAATGACAAGCTTTGAATGGGTGATCGATATTGTCTTATTCTACATTCTCTGGGCATCAGAAATCTGAAGGAAGAAATTGTTCAATTTTCAGAACTTGTTTTTAATAAATAGGCATTGACCTCAATAAGGAATATTGTTGCTTGTGTGCCTAGCATTTGTATTTAGGAACTCGCTGAGATCCCATTGTGATCGTAGGATTTGCAAGGTGTTTGTTTTAAAATACACTGCACTTCCCATAAAGATCACTGTCTGATCAAACTGGTCAGGAATATATTTCCTAGACCTACATTATTATATTAAAACACAGAAACTTATTCTTTTAAATTACTTTGATCAATTTTTTTTTTTGCTCTCAACCCAGACTCCTGGCAAAGGATATGCTTAAATTTGTGCATGAGTAACTGCTCGGCACTGGTGAGGCCAGACCTTGAGTGCTGTGTTCAGTTTAGGGCCCCTCACTACAAGGAGGACATTGAGGTGCTGGAATACATCCAGAGAAGGGCAACAAAGTGGTGAAGGGTCTAGAGAACAAGTCTGATGAAGAGCGGCTGAGGGAACTGGTATTTAGTCCGGAGGAGGCAGAGGGAAGACCTGATCACTCTACAACAAACTGCAAGGAGGTTGTAGCCAGGTTGGAGGGGGTCTCTTCACCCAACTCACAAACAATAGACAAGAGGAAATGGCCTCAAGTTGTGCCAGGAGAGATTTAGATTGGATATGAGGAAAAAATTCTTCACCAAAAGGGTTTAAAGCTGCCCAGGGAAGTGGTGGAATCACCATCTGTGAGGGTATTTATAAGAAAGTAGATGTGCTGCTTAGGGACATGGTTTAGGGGTGGACATGGCAGTGTTAGATTTATGGCTGCACTTGATCTTAAAGGTCTTTTCCAACCTAAATTATTCTGTGATTTTAATCTATGACTTCAATGGCATAATTCACATCCATAACATTATATGCTTCTGTAAGATCTACTGGAGAAGCTTTATTTCATGTACTGTTTTTGTCAAATATGTTGGACCAGGAAAGTAAAAAATTAATATCAATAGTTAAAATCCATAGAAATTGAAGTCAGTTGTATTCTACTCTTATATCGGCACAGCTGTGCTTGCACATACAATTACTGGGGGTGTAAAGGAGGCCAAGAGCAAGCCCAGATAGTTCCCACCTGAAAGATGATATTGCTTCTGACCTGTGTGATCACTTTCTTTATATGGATTTTGTAATTTTAGAATTAAATCCCTTCTGGTGACCTTTTATCAGACGTTAACATCTTAGGGAGGTGTATTACATCCTGGATGCAGAAATTTACTCCCCCCAAAGCTGCTTCCTGAACATAAGTTTATCTATTACAGTCTTCATCACATGGCAACAAATATAGCGGAAGGAGCAGTCATTTTAAATAGGGGGCTATTTTAGTCTGGGGATTCCCTGCTTTTGATGCAGTCTTCATCCCTTCCAAGACAAGGAGTCACTGTCCTTACAGGTGATAATTGATGTTGACTAAGGCTACAAAGAATCAAAGTAACATTATTGTTTGTTTTGCAAGCGTACACCAAACTACACAGAGCAGTCACAAGACAAGAAAAAAAATTAATCTTGCATGTTACGTTTTTGGATAGTACTTGAACATGTTTTTGTTTAAGATTCTCTTTTCTGTTCAGTCCTAGTTTCCATTTTCCCCCTTGACAAAAATCTTTGGAATGCTGTCCTGTTTGCACAGGATGTTTCCTCCCTTCTGAGTGACTTAAAGCGCAGCCTCTTTGATTTGTACAGCATGTGGAGTTTTTCTGGAAATATCATTGTATTTGTAAGAAACAGAATTTACACTCTCAAGCCTCATTTCTAAATCTAAAGTAAGTGGAGACCATTTCTTATGCTTGATCATCACATTTTTTCACCTGGCTTACAGTTTTGTTCATTCTGTATGTGTACCCAGTTGGCAGCAGTGAAAGCCCATGCATTTGCAAAAGACAAGCCACACATGGCAATCAGTTTGATCTGCAATAGTAGGTATAAGGTGTTGGAAACTGGCAGAAAATTTAGTTAAAAATTTTTGAAAAGGTAACTAACATTACATTAAAATCTAGAAAAGGGATATGTAAATAGGAGTTGAAAAATGAAGTCATACAGATGTGTCATAATGAATTAAAGCGTATGTCTTTGCTTACCAGTTGTATGGCCACATTTATGATACCAGCTGTTGACTGCAACTCTCTGAGTGTGACCATCCAGACAATTCCTTATCCAGTGAATGGCCCATCAGTGAAATCCACACCTCTCCATTTTAGAGACAAGGATGTCATGCAAGACAGTGTCAGATGTTTTTCATGAGCCCAGGTTGATGGCAGCATTTGCTTTTCCTTTATCCAACAGTGTTCTAACCTTGTCACAAAAGGTCAATAAACTTGTCAGGCATGATTTTCCCATGGTGAAGCCGTGTTGGCTGTTAGCATTTCTTACCTTCGACATGCCCGAAGTGGTTTCCCCTATAAGGCTGAGATTGAGGTGTTCACACTTTGCTAAGAGTTCTTTCCAACAAAAAACCACGAGAGCTCAAATATGAGGTGGCACTTCTTGCCTTTGAGAAGCATGTAACCATGTGTGACACAGGTTAGTCTCTTCCCGCAAGATGATGTTTCTGTGCTGATGGAAGGTTTTCAAGTTTGTAGTGTGGAATGAAAAGCAAAACCTGTCCTCCCATCCTGCTCATCTAGCTCCATCATGGATTTTGTTTTTATTGCTCCATCTGATGATGTTTTAATGACCATGTTCTAGCTTCATTTTTTTGTTTCAAGTATGATTCTTTTCTCTCTCCTATGGCTGCTTGACTTTAATATCTGGACATTGGTTTTCCATAGTATTTCCAACATAACTCCAGTTTAGCATGTCACAGTTGCTGTAACTAAGTTTTTTTATATTTCCATCCTATTGTTACTGTTCCCCCCCATATTGTAATTTATTCTTTCCTATACCTAGATGACCCATACCCATCTTTTACTTCCTTGGTTCAGCAGCAAATGAGCCCATCAGTACCAGCAGGTCATAGTTCACAAACAGGAAGACTGCCATATTTTTTACACAAGTAATGTCACTGCTTCATTCTCTGTGAGCACATTCAGAACCCTAGTTATATTCCCCAGGCTATATTCTGTTTTATCAAGTCTAATGGCTCTGTGCAATAAAGAAGAAAGTTCTGTAGGCATTAGTTTGAGCTTCTTCACTTGCAGAAACTCTTGGTTGCTTTTATTGACTGGACAGAATTGAGTATGGGCAGCAGTTCTGAGACCTGGCCTGTATAATGTGAGTTTTTACATTTTAATTACTTCTGTGCTATGTTTGTTAGAGTTTGTTTTTAAAGAGATACGGTTCTGTGAAATAACTTATTTATGAAATCCATAAGGCTTCCCAAGGCCTGAAGCAGCAGGATGATAATGATTAATGAAGGCAGACAGCATGTGGCTATGAGTCCCAGCATAGCTCACATATTAGGAGTGTTCTTCAGGCTGCATGGGAGCAAGAAGTGATCTGCTGAGATACAGTATTTTGAGTCTAAATATTCTACTGTACTTCATGCACAGGCCCATGGTTACGTGTCTCCAGTGGACAGAAACTGAAGAGTTCTCTTTTGATGGAGTGTTGGCTCTGTGCTATGGTTGATGCAGTGGTTTCCCATATCATGAAGACAGAATGCCGTACTTATAACCCTTATTTATTGAAGATTCTAGAGCTCTGTGTTGTACAAGATGTATTTCCAACTTTTCCACTCTTGTGTTCATTGTACTTTTACTTCTGTTGAGCTGAGTATTTTGCGCTGTAAGACTAGAGATGTCTGCTCCCAGACCTATGAGTATAAGCAGGCAGAGTCATGGGAAAAAAAAACCCAAATTCTAAAACTAGTTTCCGTCAGGCATAGGAGGAAAGCTACCTCTGGTCCTGAATAGCACCAGAATATTTTACATACTAGTGTACTGTTAGCCACAATGCTTCAACCTAGATTGCTCAGCTGAGAGGCTATGATGAGGTTGTTGAGCTTGTTACACAATAAGATCTGTTAATGGCAAAGAAATATTAATAAAAAGGTAGCAAGAAGGGTTTAATATTCAGAAGATACAAGGTCAATGGACTTCAGAGCAGACATGCCAGGTTCTGAGTCTTCACTCTTGGTCACTCTTGTTTGTATTTCTAGGCAAAGATGTTGATGTATATTGAAACATGTAACATTATCTACATACCTATTAGCTGTTCAGTGGGAGGTCTCATATCAGCACACTTTTTAACTTGCTAAAGCTAATGTAGTTCTGCCAGCTTTGTGCAAAAATAAGTGAAATTATCTTCAAGCATGGAGCTGACATCTCTGGGTGCCAAAGCAGTTACTGTTTTGTGTGAGAAATCAGTGTGCCAAGAAATTCTGTCTTTTCTCTTTCCTCCTCTGTTATTAAAGCTCATTGAAAACTTAAAAAAAAAAAAAAAGTAGAATGTAGCATCAGGAAGAATTGTTAATCTTGGATTTGAAAATTGCAACAAATCAGTGTCACATGACAAAAGTAAAAACTATCTCCTTGTCAAGATGATTCTTATTGGGAAGAACAATTCACAGAGGAACTTCTCCTCTAAATATATGCAATTGAATCTTGTTCCGCTGAACAATCCAGCTTAGTTTGCACATCACATCTACTCCCATGGACAGACCAAAATGCTGGGATACCCAAGGGTAGGTACTGTCAAGTAAACAGCTCTGACAACTTTTGTAACCTCAAAGCCAATGTGATGTCTCATTACAGAACATTTCATCCAGTTACTGCCATGCATTTTTCTCTCTCTTTTTTGGGGGTTGCTGAGGTCCAGTGCCTGCACTTTGGGGATGTACTAAGGCAGGCGCGTTCCTGTATACAGCAGTGTATTGGGTATGGCAGAAGTATGTGTTTCACCGCCAAAAAAGCTCTCATGTGAGTCATGAAAGCAAGCCAAGTACTATGGGGATGGAAATGGGGGAGAGTTTAGGCACATACCTGCTATAATGCAAGATTAGTGCTTTCAGTTGCTTGCCCACTGAGCTCTAGTCGATTTATTTGTGCTGCTGCATTCCTAGCAGAAAGATACGTACCCTTGTCAACTCCTAGACCTCCCAGAAACACCCCTCTGGATCCAGTGCTGGTCTTATTCATGCCTGGATCTTCAAAGAGTTCACTTCCCAGGAGGGACAAGAGGATGTAGGCTTTCCCAGCCATCAAGGAAGGGATAACAATAAAAAGTATTGTACCAAGTCTATAGTAACAGCTGAGTTCTCAACAGTGTCTTGAGGTAAGCGTAAAGAAGCATTTAATACAGAGCAATGTGAGGTTATTTTGTAGATTTTTATAGGGATTTCCTTTAGAAAATGAACACTGTTCTGAGCAAATTTTTCCAAGCCATCACTACTCCCAGTTCTTCCTCCCCACATCTCTTTTCTCAAACTCCTACTCCTTATTTTGTTAGAAAAGTAGAAGTTAACTGTTAGGCCATTGTGTTCTTCAAAATGAGTCAATTCTGCCATATCCAACAGAGTTCAGTTTGAGTTTAGCTTCTGACTAAGATGAAGTACAATTAAAATGAGGAAAGTGGCACAGTGCTTAGTACTGTGTCTGCTAATTGCTCCAGTACTTTCATTTATTGTGACAGCTCTCCATGATGCATTATCACTCTGGTGGCTTCCCCCCCACCTTTAGCAGCTTTGCTTAGATTAATTTCTGAGTGTTGCTGCACATGGGTGTGCTGAGCACTTGGCACAATTTGCAACTATTAAGTCTGGTCCCGAGTTTGTTACTATTAAAGTTCATATTCGATCTTCTGCCTCGTATAATCACAGGAGGCGACATAGCTTTGTTGCTGCTTTCATTTCCCCATTCCCCCTGCTTATCTCTCTCCTAATGCCCTGTAGATTGTTAAAGCCTGGGTGAACTGCAGTGCTGCAGAGTATGAGAAAAAACTAAGACGACAAAGCCAAACCTTCCTTAATGCACTGTTAAGAATACCAACACTTACTCTGTAAAGGGTACAATTTACAAAATATAAAATCTATAAAGTCTACTAGGACACTGGCTCTGCAAGTTGTGCGGTGCTTATGTACTCTCTGCCAGGTGCTATCAACAGTGGCCTGAGGAGTGCAGGGCTGCATTGTGTTAGGTTCGGTGGAGGCAGAGGAAAGCTCTGGACTGGAAGCAAAGAGAATGCTAAGAACTGAAGGGGCAAAACCCTCATCTCCCCTACCCTCAAGAAAACAGGTTTATATGAAATTAAGGTGGGAGCTGTAAACCAAGGGGCAGTTTGTGATGTTATTAGTAAACCACTACTTGGTGTGTATGACATCATCCATGCCTGATCATCCCAGGAAATGTACCTGGCCTCTTTACACAGCGCTTTATGGTCACATTTGGGTGGTTAAAGAAACAAAGAAACAAGCTGCATTTTGAAATTTACTTGGAAGTCAGTGTAAGTCAGGTACAGAGAGGTATTTCTGACACACTAGCTAGGTACTTGCCTGACCCTTTACACACAGGTGTATTTCTGCAGCTCTGGCTTTTGCAGCCTTTTAGCTCAGTGGTAGAGATTCAGAATTTCTGATTTGGAGATTGGAGATCACAGTGATACTTGAGATAAAGGATGCTGTGCTTGGCCATGTTTTTTCCTGTTATATCTCATTTTGTAGGGGAAGGTAGCAATTTACTGAAATTGTTCTCTTTCATATGTTGCATTTTGATTCCAATGAAAAAATTTACTGTTCCTTAGAAAAAACCAGCATTCATGACACTTTAAAAATTAAGATTCCGTGATGACCCTGTATTTCTCTCTTTTCCAGATCCATTTCCAATTTCTAGAGTTTTTAAAGCTTGTTTCCATTATTACTTTTGTGTTCCTCGATTTCCCTCCCCCTTTTCTTTCTTCTACAGTCTTCCTGACGTCTTCTCCCCTCCATTTGCTGTTCTTTATCTCACTGTTATGATCTGCATCATTTGTTTCAGGCACTGTTGTATTTCTCTCCTCAAATGAGTAGTTATCCCCAGCTAATCAGTGTTTGAGATCTGGGTTGGAATTGCAAAATCTAAATCCAAAATTAAAATTTGTCAAAGTCAAGAATATTCACACACGGGCAGAGAGGGGATCTAATTTTCTATTCTTATTATGATCTATTACTATTACTTAATTAGTATTAGGGAAAAGAGTGCCAATGGGTGTGCTGTGTTCCTGGTGTAGTAAAAACAATTCTTGCCTGTCTTTGTGATTTAATTAACCTTCATAAATAAAACAGACAAAGAAAGTGAAATAGGGAGTTGAGGATTTATGAAGCTAAATATGGTTAAACTATTTCTTTAGATCATCCAGGAAATCTGAAACAAAATTTTCTTGAATCCTACTCTTGTATCTTAGTGACTTCTTTCCTATTTGGATCCAAGATTTTGTTTCAAACTTCCCTTTTTCCACTCTCTTCTGGACTAAATAATCAAATGCCAGTCTTGAAAACGTACCCATCTTGGCCAGAATTGCATTAGGTCCAGGTATAAACTCTGCATTTCTTATGGAAAGAGCAGTAATCGTGGCATTTTATTAGAAGTAAACCATTATGGGATGAAACCATGAGATACAAGAGCCCCTCATCCTGTGGGCAAGACCAACTGTAGAGCCAAAGGGTCTGTCCCTCATGGTGTAGGACTAAATGCCAGAGCAGCTCTGGTGCCTCGGCTGATTTCTGTGCTTAAAATTCACTCTCCATTAACAATTCATTGGGTAAAGCCCACATAAGTGCCTGAATCAAACAATTATTCCTACACAGATTACAAATTTAAAATCAGAGAAGCAAGCATTCTGTCAATGGTTAAATGACTTATTTGACAGTAGGGCCATTCCTTCAAGAATAAAATGCTCAGAGATAAATGAGTGGGCTCAAAGACAGGCGAAGGCTGTATGTGATGCCAAGAACTACACATGGTTCTCCCATAAATATGTCTTTAATAATTACTCTTAATACATTGTTGATTGATAGGTCACAAACTTCTGACACTAAAAGTGCAGAGATAATGAAACAAAGGGAGCTTCAGAAATTGAAGGAAAGTCAGGGCATTTTTCCAATTCATTTTTTGAATGTACAGAGCTATATTTCTCTTCGTAGCTCAAATTCTTGAGCTTGCCAAATTTGTGAATAAGAATCTTTCGTTCTTGTCCAGTAAATATCTCTCCAATATGTAGAAAGAGCAGAGCAGGAATGGAAAGCACTCATGCAGCTAAATATTCACCAAGCCCATCTTGATAACAGAAGGCTTAACACAAAGACATGATGCTAGACATTTTGGTGACATGATCCATTTCTGCAAGGAAATTAAAAAAAGGTATGTTACTTTAGATGCATGTTTAAATGGACCCATCAAGGGTAGGCTGCTTTTAGGCAAGAATTACAATGCAGGATAGCTGTGCTGCTCCCATTGTGTCTGGATCTCAGAAATATGGTACTTCCAGGGCCAGACTTTAGATAAAGAACTTGTAATCCATTTAGGAACCCACATAAACGTCCAGATGTTTAAAAGAATCCGTGTCAGTAAATGCAGGTTTTATCAGATAACATGAAGCCTTTTTGGAAATCTGGCTCTCCTGTAGGTGTTTGAAAGCTCTTTTGAAAGTTCTGTACATAACCATTTTGTAAAAAGCCTTTGTCAAACATGACTGATCAGATGCATGTTTTTGGATTGTTGAACCGTGTGACTGTTACTCAGTGCAGCTGAGCACCGCTCAACCTCAAAACAGCCTGAGCTAATCCGGAGAGTCATTAATTACTCGCTGTCCACGCGGTGGCACACTTGGCAGGTATGTGAACCCCTTGCTGACTGTTAGCCACCCCTTGCAAGGGAGCAAGTTCTTCTCTTGGCTTCATCCAAAAGCCTGGGGTTTATGAAGGAGCTTGAGAATGTGCAGAGGTCCATGTGGAGGAATGGCATTTTGTCTGGGTGTAAGCTTCCTTATAGCAGAGCTGCTACAGCTGCATCAGGCTTTTGAGGTCCAACTACTCTTAATTTTTCTCTCTGTGAACTGGCAGCTTAAAATACTTTGTAAATCACGAAGAAGGGGATAAATCACACTTTACCCTTTCCCTATATTTTTATATATATATATTAATCTCTGCTCTTCAAGCAACTTGAATTCTCATGTATTTTTCCAACTTTGTCTTATTATGCCTTCTTGTTAAGGCCTGATATGTGATGGCTGTAGGACTGTTTTCTATCCTGTTTTGTACATCCTTTATTTGGCTCAAAATAGATCTTTCAGCAGGATTATAGTGTTTGTCTGCTTTGCACCACACAGGGGTAGCTGTTCTGAAAACCTCAAATTCAGAAAGATTTATATTCTCTTGCTGCTTCTTACATGCTCTTTTCATGTGGTGCCATCCCCTCTGATGAGTGTGTCTTTTTGTTTTACAGATGTCAATGCCACATTTGTCATTTTCTTTAATGAGGCTATGGCTTTACCTAAGCAGTAGGGCGACTGTGTGCAGGGAAGCAGAAGGAAAACCAAATGTGAACTTGGGAGAAAGCTCTTCTGAAATAAGCTTATGTTATTGCTGGTAGAGAATGTGGTCTATCTGATATCAGTGTCTGGTTTGCCTGGTTTCTAGTGGGTGGTCCCTTAGAGGTGGATAACAAAACTCTCTCAGGCAGCAGTAACTATGAAATTATAATAATGGCAAACTCTAGAAGGCAAGCAAGATTCTGGTACTACCTAAATACCTTTTGTTCCAGATGGTCAGAATGATTCATTCTTTAACTGTTGTGACATTTATCATGAGAATTGACTGCAATGATCAGTGATATTTTTGTTCTATTGGTCAAGAGGTAAATAATTTTTCATGTTTTCAATTAGTTACTGCCAAATTTCAGAGAACCTGAAAAGACTGGTTTCTCAGAGGTTTGTACTCAGCACCTTCTGAAATTGCAGTCCAAATCTCCCTGGTTTTGGGTGACATGAAGGCTTCCCAGTTACAGTTCAAAGACGGAACATTAACACCTGGGAAGACTTACTCTCAACTCTTAAAAACTTCTCAAATGTATTTATAGACTGAGGCTATATAAAGTGATGCTTTGTTATTCTGGGTGCCTATACTAAAAGATTTCTTGGAAGTATAGGTAGTGCCACAGAATTAATGGAATTATTTCACACAAAGTTAGAAACAGAAGGGCAAGGAGAGCTAACAGGTATAAGGTGGATCTTACATGGTTTGCAGGTATACTGCTCAGGTAAACCCATAAGCTATAAATGCAGCAAAGCTTCCCAGAACTTTGCCTTTGTTTAAAAAGAGTTCCAAATTCTTCATGTTACGATGTAGGCTGTTGGTTTTTAACTTTTTTTTTGTGGAGTCCTCCTTTGCAGACCTGAATTCTTCCTTCATGAAAGCACAAGGCTTGGCTCTTGTTTCCATGTATCTTTATAAGCCCACACCCTGAGCATAAAATAGTGTTGAAGATTACTCCCTTGTCTTATCCTGCCAAACACAAACTTTAAAGAGCTTTGGGATGTGGATGTTCTTTTGTCCTGTTCAACAGACCCCTGACTGAGATAATATCCTTAGGGTTATGAAGTATTATTGAAAGGAAGCACAAGAACACTGTGCTCTAGTTCTCCTGCATGTGGCTTTAATTATAGATTCTCATGAATCCTTTTCATACCTGCTCTTAAATTTTTTTTCTTGAAATCTCTTCTACTCTGTAATGATTCTGTTCAAATGAGTTGCTAAAACACTACATAGGAACTAACAGACAGAATTAAGGGATCTAAATTCAGCCTTTCATCTTGTTTCTAATTCAGCTTGATAAACTGCACAGAATAGCTTGAAGAACTGGGGTTCTTCCTCATAAAGTAGAAGCAAAAGAGTTTGAGCTGCTTTTCATCATCCTAGGTCCAATGGCTGAATTTACATACCAAACAGAACAATACTGTCATCTTATGAAATAATGTTTGGGGAAAACATGGGTTTCAGGATTATTTCTTATTCAACAACAGCAGTACTTCATTTTTTAAAAATAAATATTTATACAAGCATGCACTGTACAACAAGATAACCTAGGGTCTGAGACCCTTCAGGGAAGTATCACTTTCTAGGATGAATTTTTTTCTGAGCTGTTGTATAAATATTAATTCACCAAGGTAGTTAAGAACCTACAGATATTTTTCAATATCAAATGGAGATCCTTTTTACAGTTGTGATCTTACTCAGTGCAAGTTATAGCTGAGCATCAAGAGCAGAGTCTATTCCTCTAGAAAATAGAGGTAAATTAAGCCTTAAGTAAAATCAAAGCATGCATTGATTAATATGCTGTAGAATAGCTGCACTTCTAAATGCTTATAGTTGGGATAAATTTCACCCCTAGACTCCCTTCAGGTGTCTCAGAATTTTGCTATACTGGTGCTGGAAAAATTGCAGTTAAGGTATTGGTTTTAGGCAAACACATCCCCTAAATACTTAAGAACTTTTTAAATTGAAAGAATGGATCTGAAGATGAGCTGCAAGTTCTACTGTCCCAGAAACTGGCCTGTACTTGGACAAATCACTGAGCCTGATTGGTTGTATCATTTTGGTGATGAGACTCCGTTAACAGACTTGTTAATAAAAGACCAGTTCACTGTTCTTAGTGTTTCCTGCAACACTCTAATCCATATTATTCCCAACAACTTGTATCCTTTCAGTACCTGTTTTTACAGGCATTGATGTTAACAGCTGAATCCAGGGGCCAGATATTTCAGGATGGAAATGTAGTTTCAAAGAGTCAAAGTTATGCTTTCAGTTGGCATTGAATTGGATTATACAGTACAGTGCTGGCTTATGAAAAGATGAAGGGGGTTACATCCCTTTGGGTCCTTTGAAAATAGTGGTTTAGTGTATTATTTGAGAAACCAAATACAAGCTGATAACCACTGTGCCAATCTTGCCCAGAGGGTCAAAGACACTGGTCCATGGTGTGGAAGTTCAGCTCTGTTTTCACTCAGGTTTTGAGAATCCTGAATGCCCAGTTAGTGTCTCTCTTTCAATTTCATTTTTTGCAAAATGGGAGAATAGCAGTGCTGTCCACTTCAGGTGGTGGGACAAGTGTAGAGGATACTGGAGACCTGTGGAAATACCTGAGAGAGTCTGTAGTCAAACCTTCTCTAGAAGGAATGCTTTTTGTATAACTCTGGCGATCAGCACTGATTGAAGACTAAATAATCTTTGAAAAAGAATATCTTGTTTCATCTGAACATGAGTGCTGCCTTAACTTCCCCAGTTCCTATGATAATAGTCTATGTTTTTACAGACTGCTGTGTGCTGTGGCATTAGCAGCTATGTGTAACTGTGCTGGTAAACCCCACGTTAATCTCTAATTTCTGGATAAAATAGACTGTGCTCTTAGTTTGAATCTTTTCACAGTTCATTATTAAACATATTGGTTTGTTTTCAAGTAGTATCAGGAGCAGAGAGCTGAGATCAAATCCTGATTTGGTAGGTTTTATAAAGATCAAATCCAGAAAGGTTTATTATATTTATATTTATTATATTTAATTATTAAACAGGAGAAAGCCAGAATAATTGCATATGTAAAGTAAGGAACAGAACACCTAGAGAGTATGGCTTGGTTTTTTCCATGTTATTTAGTCACCTATCTGTTGTGGATTGATGATAATTGTTTTTGTGTAATGCATTAAAACTTATGGAGTCAAAGTAGCTGACACCCTAGATGGACAATAACTACCTAGATAACTTGTCCAAAACTTTATGGGCTTTAATGTCCAAAACTGAGGCTAGAAACTGAGCAAAATTCCACTGAAAATTAAACTTTAATCACAAAGCTGTTGCCCTGCAGCGTATAGGATTTCAGATAGATTAGCTGGACACTACAGGCAAAAATAGCATTTCAGCAGCACAGCTGAGGAAGAGAGGAATAGGCCAGCTTAGATTCTGGGTGGTCTTGTGAGCCACATACACATGATCAGATGCTTTACCATCCTTGTGCCCTGAGACCATATTCTGGGATACAGATTTCCTTGCGGACAGACTGTTGGGATACCTCATATGGAAACACTGAGGGTCCCAGAGCCTGTGCTTAAGATAGTGCTGGCTTAGGGTCTCCATTTCAGTACCTTTTAAATTTTGTACAACAATAAAATGCATTTGTATTCTCATGTCTATAAAACATATCTGTAGCTATTAGCTATTGGAGAGAATTATGTTGTCAACATTACAAAACTATTAATTATCCTGAAATTAGAACATGTCCTGGAATGTAGAATAAGTCAACAATGTGGGCTTGTCAGACTGCAGTAAGCTGTGTGTGGTTCATCAGTAGCTAGTAGAGGAAAAGTCTTGTATAGTAGAGTTTAAATGATCAGGTAACCTGTATCAGGTTACTTGCTGCTTTTTTGCTTGATATATATATATTTATTTTTTTCTAATAAAATTTTCTAATAATAGGCAAAAAATAGGTTTTGGTGAAGTTTTTGAAAGCTGGAGGATATTTGCTGGCCTATGCCACTTTTTGATTCTTTTCTCTATAGCTTTTCATACTTTCATGTGACAACTGTTTTGGGGAAACACTAAGAAAAATAACACGTATGATTCGAGGACTGTTCTCATCAGTTCTTGAGCAGCCTGACCACAGTTGACTGTACAAGTTTTAACTGAGTTGAAAGCTTTATTACTATTGTACTGGCTTTTATCAAACCCTATAAGATTCAGTTACAGTTCCTCACCTAGATGTTCCAGTTTTGTTAGATAGCTTACCTTAGTCCTATTCCTGGAGTTGAGCTTATTTGCAGAGATAAAATGACTTGATGTATAAATTCAAAACTCTTTCTATCTGCAGCTGATTCAGATGTAGTAAAAGAAGTGAAGTAGTAAAACTTTATTTTGCACTCTAAAGAAATTTTTATCTGATACAAAGTCTTAGAACAATACTGTGGGCCTGTGAAAGAAATTAGTGTGTGCAAAATGACCTAGAACTTCCACTGTAATCAGTTACACCGCTAAACTCAAGGAGCTGTCTAGAGGTTGGTTGGCTGCCTTTATAGCTACTTCCTTTCATTTTTGATTTGCGTTGTGGTTTTGACTCCATTTAGAACTGGGCCAGAACCACAATTGTGCATCCAAATGCCCACAACTCCTGGCCCAGATCTGAATTTTTCATCTTGAGCTCATCTCTGATTCAAAAGAACCCCCAAATTTTAGGCAAAATTCTATCAAAACTACTAAGCTACACTGGTTGGAGTGCCAAACCACAGTTCAGCTCAGGTTTGTTTGAAAATGGTTTTAAACTGGTCACAGATTGTTGAATATGATCCAAAGTTGGATCATAATATTTAGAAACTTCAGCAAATTTGCACAAACTCAGCATTTGCAGTAAAACTGAAATTGAGAGAGTATTGTGAGGTCTTTATTTTTTTTTCTGTGAACATTTCATGGAGTTCTGCAAACCCATGATGAGAACTGCACCAATTCAGAGGAACTGGTTGTTGGGAGAACTTGCCTGCTTAAAGAGCTGAAAGAAATGATGGAAATGTATCCGTTTCCTCTCTTATGCTTTTTCCATTTTTAGTGGAGTTGCTCTTGTTCTGTTCTGCATTTTGCACAATTAAAATAAAAGCCTTTGAAGTGACTGGATTTGCATATTTTTTTTTCCAGAGACTTTGTCATAGCCTCTTATGCAAGTGATAGCATTAAATTGGAGCAGCACAATGAATTCCAGGAAGGCAGTAATCTTCATTAAGCTTGTTTATTTGTAGGAGCTCCATTAAATTAAGAATCCTTATCAGGATATGTCTGCACTTGGTGAAACGAGCATGACTGTTGCCTGAAGGATTGGTTCCCTACCTGACACTTTGGGGTCCTGGACTCTTAATCATGTGGTTGGCAAACCCAGCAGATCATTTCTTCAAAACTGACATTCAGCCTATTGTACAGGAACAATCTTTGCTCAGACTGTTTTACAGTCTAAGAAATGGGGGTGCAAAACAAGGAATGACCTAAAACAGGTCAAAGGAAACCTGTGGCAGAGTTTGAAACTGAGCATACACCCCTGTCCACTGATTTGATTTTGTGACACTTCCGTTGTGCTTTAGTTTGCAATCCAGTGTGAGATAAGAGTGCTGGTGAGTTCTCCTGAGCCTTGCCCTCTGTACTGATTAGGTTTTAATAAACCTGTTTGTTTTCAAATGGCACTGTGTGAACAGAAGGCTGCTTACACGTGGAGACACCTGACAGCATGAGTTTTAACTGTCACAGGATGACACTTGCTGGCCCAAGAGGATCCTTGCAGGCCAGCATTCTTAAACACAGCACATAGAAGTTTGTTTTAACTCTGAAAGACCCCTTGATTGATTACAGGGCAACGGCTCATCATTCAAATGCATCTGAATATTTTATTCAAATCTATTTCTACTCAGAGAATTGGGACATGGTGAATGAAATTTCACTCCATTGAATTCAGTGGCAAAACTCCCGACTTATTTTAGAAGAGACAAGCTTTTACTCCAGCATTAGTCAATGAATCACTCAGTAAACACATAGGCTGTTAGTTAATTTTCACTTGCTAGGTATTCATGGGCTTACCTGCAAAGATCTGGGACTGCCAGGGAAGACAGCTTGTATTTCAGTTTTTCCTTGCACTTCCAGGATGCATCAGGATGCTCCATGCTGTTTCTGCAGCTACAATACCTGTAGTCTCCAGTGGCAACAGTGTGCTGTATGCTTAGAACAGTGTGATATTATGTGTTTCTCTGCTGCCAGGGTGATGATTCCAAACATTAAAACCTGAGAGAGAATGAACTTAAATATCGGGCTAAATCTAGGTTTACTCTGTTGATTTCTGTGACATTTTCACAAATTTGATCCAGCCTGAAAGCCTGTAGCTAATAAAAATGTTTGTCTTCAACTGTCAATATCAATATAAAGTTAAATCTCATTGGAGAAACATGATTTGTATTGAGAAGCTCTCCACCTGCTCCCCATGGTTTCCAAACAGAAGACTTATTTAGTTCATTGAAGTTTTATGTGAAGCATTACCTAAAACATTTGTTAATTGTGAAAGGCTCTAAGCATTGACCCTCTTAGGAAACAAATAAATTCAAATCAAAGTGCTGCAAATGTAAGAAAAGTTTCTTATTCTGAGTTCTGAACTAGTAGTGAAGATGATGTGAGAATGAGATTCCTGCTATTTTATAATCACATCATTTGCACTATGTTATTCCTCAGGTTTAAGAAGGGCTGCTAAGGCTATGAAAAAGCAGGAAAAGCTTTGAGATGCTGTGAACATTTGACATTGGTGAATGGGTACCCTAAAAATCAGAAATAAAGAGAAATCAATTCTTAAATAAATACCAGAACTGCAGTGTAATACCTTGAAAAGGACTTCATAAAATGTAAAACCAAATTTAGCTTCACTTTAAGTGTATTTAACGATGACTACAAGTCACTGGTAAGGTTTCTTTTCCAAATTATTTAGGTAGAAATTTTCACTTTTTTGAAATACCAATAAAAATACTCTAGATGTGTTTAAATTCTGCACTGCAACAAAAATATTTGTAAATATTAACCCCTCTGAAAGGGTAGTTTTTATGCTGAGTTGGACACATAATCAGCCATGGATAGGACACCCTCAAAAAGAGGGTTTAACATAAGACATTTGTGCTTTCATTTAACCCAGTGGTGTCTGGTTCCAGCCAAGCTGTTCTACTACATAATGACAAGAAAAATAAGATATTAGTGAAGATCTGGGAAGAGATGAATATGCTTCTGCTTATATTTACCCTCCTGGCGTGACCCATAAGGTTGCTCTTCAGGACTAAAATGAAAAATGCAGGGAATTGACTATTTGAATGAAAAAAACCTCATTTCTTCTCCTAACTGAAAATGTAGGAAGACTTAATGGAGAGAGGCCAAAATTTTAATGCTTGGGCTTGTATTCCTATTGCAGGAGCTCTGTGTGCCTGCTTGTGTGTGTGTACCAATTCTGAGAATGCTTTTACAGTGAACGGACTATTTTAAGGTGGCTTAAACAGTTATTGGTACCAAACTGCTTGATAATGAATGTCTGGAAAACTGTGATGACAGATAAAAGGATCGGCATTTTAGGTTTCAATTCCTGATGTATCTAGTTTAGATTGACTGTGAATAAAGTTCTAGTCAAGTTCCAAATGAGCAAGGCAGGGTCTTACAGGGTAGGGCAGCATTATCTTAGAAATACTGCTGAAGCATCCTTCTGAAGGGGCTTCTTATCTGTGTGAATTGTGGAGAGATTTGTAAGCCTTGATTTTTAGTGAAAACTGCCTAAAGCGATATTAATTGAATATGCATCTTTCTGATAAGCATACTGTACTTCTGAAACTGTTGTCATCAACATGACAACAAAATAAAATCCCTGAGCAAGAGGCAGATTTGCTGATGAGAAATTCTGCTGAGAAGTATGGAGCTTGCCATTCCATTTTGTAAACAACTGCACCCATGTGGCTGCATCAGATGGACACTGTTTATGTGCAGTGGTTGTTGGGTTCTGCATTTGTGTCATGATGAAAGACATAAAAAGATGAAAAGTGATGGAAACAACATGAATATGTAAAAAAATGAGGAATGTGCTTCAAAGGAGAGTGGTACGTTAAGAAATGCCATCTAGCTTGGTATATGTTCTTGCACTTTTGGGGTGCTTGGGCTGCTCTCCGTTGCATGGTGAGCATCTATCAGCCCCAAATACTTATAAAGAAATGAATGTTTCAGTATGAGGTCTAAATAGTCCTTCTCTGAATATTTGTTTTGCAAAGTATACAGCAACTTCTCTAGAGGGAAACTCAGTGACACATTAAGCCGTGTTAGAGACTGTGGTTGGATATGGCCCAGTAGCTACAAACTGTAGTGAACGATAAGAAGGAGTAGAGCTGATACTGATAGCTCCTCTTTGCTTTCTTTGACTGTTTTGCGTTTTGCTTTATTTAGATTCCCACATCCTTTCCATTAACAGCTGTTTTGCAATTCTAGATGTGGTACCTGTGTACTAAAAGCATCTTTCAGATTTAGAGGTTTATTCTTGAACTTTGGTTTGTGAAAGGAGATGCATAAGAATCTGTTGCCAGCAATAAGGTGGGTTTTTTGGGAACAAGCCTAGACTGGGAGGAAACCTATTAACTGAATTGTGACATATTGAAAACAACAACAATCCAAGCTGCCTAAGTCCAAAACTTAAGCCATTTGTACAGGTGAGTTATATTAATGTGTCTGGTTTAGATCTGATACACTTTTTATTTCCTACTCTGACAATGTGAGCATGTGAAAGTATCCTGATGTTCATGAGAATCTGTAAAGGATGCCTGTGAAAATCAGATGGGAAAAAATAGGCAAATTTAATCTGGAATAGCATATATTCCCCTTTCTACTTGGCAGGAGATAAGGGCACTAACAGCTCACTGTAAGGACTTAGGGTATTTGTCTCAACAGGCATAGAGTGAAGAACCTAATTCTCTCACTAGTGATAGTTTCTATTTGGATGGAGAAACACTTGTGGGTTGGACCAAAAAAATGCACCTGAAGCCTGGTGAAGGACACTGATTTTCAGCAAGTAATTGGTCACCTGTTGTTCTTAACCACCTAAGGAGACTTTGGGAAGGACTGGTTAGAGGGACAGGAGTTTTGGGCTGCGGATTAATGCTATGGAATAGCAGCAGTCTGTGGTAGTTTATTTCCTGTCTAGGAAGTTTTTTTTCTAGTTGCTTTTCTCCTGTGTGTGGTCTTCACTCAGCACAGCTTGTATCATCTGTTGAGGGTTCCTTTCCAGTATTTCCTTGCTGTAAGGATCTGGATACTTCTTCACATTTTCTGCACTATATGAAGGTGAACATAATACACTTCTGCAGGTTTAGGTTTCATGCTTCTTTAGATTTGCAGGGGTTTGGTTTCACTGGTCTCCCATATAATCTAGAAAGTATATAAAAAATTGGAAATAAGGCTAGAGAAATCCAAGCCTACACACTGCAGTTGAATGATGACTCTACCTACTAACACGGTGATAACTGGAGTGAATTTGAAAGATCTACTTCTCCCTGTTCCTTCTGCCTTTGTACAGATGTGTATGCTGTAAAAGTTATTTATAGGATTCATTTAAATTCCACATCTTTTCCCAGCACATTTTCCACCTTCTTTTTCACAGTACTTACTTGTAAAATCAATACGCTCAAACAGCTTTCTTTTTAAACTCCCTCCACCTTCCTTTAAAGCTTGGAGGGTTCCATGTGTTTCCATGGAGCCACTTTTTAAGCATATAGAAACAAACTCAAGCACAAAACTTCTTACTTAAGGAAAGCCAATGCTGTTGCACACTACGGAAAGCCTAATCACACTTGGCTTCTGCAGGTACAAAATTGTCACAATTCAAAACACCTGGTGCATATTTTTGTTCCATAGAGGTTATGTGGTTATACACCTTAATCTGGGCAAAATACCCTGGGAAAATACATCATAGTGTATTACAGATTTAGTTTTAATACCTCTCTTATAAGATATTCCACAGCATGCAAGTGACAGAGCTATTACTGTGTAAGCAGCTAAGCACACAGTAACATCGATAGCTACAGGTTTCTATGTCCACGCTTAAGCAGTTTAACAATCTTCAGGCTTTAGAACTGTTGAGCAGCCGGCAGCACTCATCGAGCAGATGTGACTGTAGAGATACTGGTAAGAACAGGAGCTGAGGCCTCAAGGAAATGTTTTCAAGTATTTTAAATCTAAATGAGTGAAATGAGAAAAAAAAAAAAAGCAGTAGACCCAGATAACCCCCAGATACTACAGCAGCACTAAAAATGCTAGCCGTGAAGAACTAGAATTCCACAAAGGCCTAATTTTAGTCTCTGCTAAACCATTGTGTGAGCTAGCTGACCAGCCTGCATCTAGTTGATGCTGGGTACTGCTTTTGAGTGCGTACTTTCAGGTAGTGCTAAGACAGCTTCCAGAAGAGCTCTGTTTGTTCCAGTTTCTCCTCACTTGTCTGTATGTTGCACTGACAGAGATACTTGGAGACAGCAGACCCTGCATAGGTGTTACCATTTCCCTCCTTGTACCTCTCAAGCTGTTGTGGTGTAGCGAGTCTTAATCAAGTTCCTCATGGTTCCACGACTTTTTCTGTTGTGATAATCTAGACAGGTTGGGTACCATAAACAGGATAGGAAGTTACCATTTCACAGAGCCAGGACACTTGGCTGGGCCTGCTGAGTTCTGTCTTTTGCTGTCTCTTGGCTCAGCTTTAAAAAGGCAACAGCATGAACAGCTTTGAGTTTGCATTCAGAACCTGATCTTCTCTGTTCCTCCCTTCTAAAGCTTTCCATTTCTGTAATGTCTTTTATCCAGAATCTCTAAATTCTTTGCAAAAAACAGTGAATTAAACCTCACAGCAAACCTGTGATATAGAGAAATGTGAGATCTACTACTATTTGTGACAGAGTAACCAAGCTTTAGAAATAGAACAAAACAGCCCTTTTCTCCTCCTTCTCGGCCTAATACTTTTGATCAAATGCAACAGAGGAGCAAACTGTGGCATAGAATTTAGAGTTTGCTGCAGTGTCATCTTGGGGTATCTCTAGCGCAGCCAGAAAGAGCCTCAGATTTCATAAAGAGTTTGAGTTATTACTTCATCTTAAATTCAACCTTAAGCTGTTAGTTCAGCTAACACGAAATCAGTGCTGACAGCCAGTACTCAGCTCTATAGAAGGAGGCAAAATCATCTCCTAATACATCTAGCAAGTCCTGTGGCAGTGACCTGTGTGCACAAGCCACAGACTGCTGTCGTGCAGGATGCTATTTGACTGTATTAGTTCTGTAGCCTGAACACTAGTGAAGGGGCACAGATGTATGTGTGTATTTTACTACCACTGCCTTTAAATTTCTGTTCTTGGAACCTGCAGCTTATTCTACTGACAACTGAAAAAACTCAAGTGCTTTCAGCTCTGAAGTCCCTGTGCCACGTGAGGTTAAGAGCAAATGAATGTGGCAAAATATATTTTGCAACTGAATGTGCCACAAATATGATAAGGTCTTTTCCTTTGATAGCTTGGCAAAAAAAGAAATTATATTAAAATTTTACAGGTGTCTGTAAAATGCTAATATTTTTAGAGACATTTTACTGTCTCTAAGAAATAATCAAAATGCTAAAAGAAGTATTCAGTGATCCCCTTCATTGAATTTTGTCACTGAAATCCTTTATATTTTTGCCTTTTACATTGGCAGTACCCATTCATTGTCAGAGAGGCAAAAATCACAACAAATTGCTTAATTTTTTTTTAATCTGTCCAAAACGTAAAGAACAAAAGCGGTTTATTCAGTGGCTTGTTTGCTGCCTTGAATTGGGGTTTTTCTTACCTCTCCACAGTAGTGGACACCCCCCCACCCTCACCCCCCATATTTTAAGTCAGATTTTCTGCTGAATGTGCTTCCTGTTGAAGCACCCACGACTGTTACTACTGAAATGGCTTTTGGCAGAGGAGGGAAGTTTATCTGGTGTTTAAATGTGAGCTAATTAGAAAATCACCGTGGGCCAAAGGTATATGAGGAAAAAGTTCCTGTAGCTGAAAAACCAGTGAGGTAGACATCAGAGCATTCATTAAATTGAATGAATATCAGTTATGAAGGATAAATTATATTTGGAGATTTCTCTGCGTAGAGGTGTAGACTAAATCCAGTGGGCAGGATTCTTAACTGATGTTCTTCCATTGAGAGACAGGGGAACTGAGTGAGTTTACTCTTGCTTAAGGATTGGCCTCTTCTACTCAGAAATTCCCACATAATTGAGAAACAGTTACAAAACTGAATTTGACTCGTAACAGAACCAAGATTTCTCTTTTGATTTCAGATTTACCAAAACAGTGGCTTGACAATTGCTTCAGTTCACTATAGATACATGAGCTACTTTCACAGTTGTTTCCTCAGTGTGGGTTTGATTTCAACAATTCTGGAATTCAGAGCTTGTCAAGCTCCTTTGTGATTGACTTAATCTTTCACAGAAGGATCTCATGGATTTATAAGTGAGATCTTGACTTTTTCTTCAAAATCTTTTCTATTTTTCAAAGTTGATGCTCTTTGTTTAAATTCCACACAGTTCCTTTCCTAATGCCCCTACAAAGAAAACAAAGAAAAGAAAGCAAATAGTGGGATTTTTACAACTGTTTATTGCATAACACTGGGAAAACATCAAAGTACAGGGAAGTGATTATGCTTGGGTTTTTTCCTTTCTCTTTTCTTCCCCCCCAATTTCAAATAGTATTTATATTTGCCTCTGATTCTCATGTTACTTTTTTCTTTAAGCTGCCAAAAGTCTTCAACCATGGTGCTGGATATTAAATGGCAAATTTCTGGCAAACATCACAGAGCTTTGTTTTCAATGAAGAATCAAATCTAGACTCTGATTAACAGGAGGATCATTTTACTTTGCGCTATCATTTATGCTCATAGTTCTTGGATTTGGTGTCATTTGCACATGGAAATGTAACATTTGCATATGTAAATAGTGCATTTGAGTGTCTTGTGCTTTCAAAACAATACACAAGGTACAATACCTGCAGTGGTCTCAAGAACAAACACATAGAATCAAACTAGTAACTAGCAATGATAAGAATGACAGGATAATTATGGCAAGTGTTCTGATGGAATCAAGAACATTATTTTAAATATCTATTGTCAGTGGAGGTCAGCCTTAAAATCCTTGTATGCTCTTCCACTGAACCCACTCCATCCCTCACATAGTTTTATCTGGGAGGAGAGAGTACTGACACTGAACTGACAGCCTGGCTGGGCATCAAAGTGTTTTGCAACAGCCCTGCTGATTGTGCTGATTCAAAGAATTAATTATTTTGCATTTGTTAAAACCAAAGCAAGTTGTGGCATTAATGAGAACAGGAAAGAGGAAAAGCAAAGCAGAGGACAGTAGGACCCATGGACATCGGCACTGATGTTAGTTGCTCCACACTGTAGGAAATGCTCCCCTAAACTCTCTTAAAAACATACACAGATTGTATATAGAATGCCTTTCTAAAGCAGGCTTTGATCTATTGAGTGAAGCTGACCTGCTCGCTGTGTTTTAAGCCGGCAGTGGAAACACAAGACGTGAGACATCAAGAGGCAGATGATAGTTAGGAAATGGACTCTGAGCAGAAAAACTAGGGTGCACAGAGATGTGTCTAAATGTCCTGGGAGTCTGCCCAAGGCAAAAACTGAGATCTATGTATCTGTTCGTTAAGATGTATTGAAATGTTGTGGGCCAAGGTGGTCCTTTACCTTTTATAATAGAGGGTGTGGACGGACTTCTCTACTTGCTTCCCTTTTCCCCTGTTCTGATGACCCTGAGAAGATACTTGTTACAGAGAAGAGAATTCTGAAAGGAAATGCACATAGAAACAGTTCTATGCTCAGAGATCTCGGGTAAACTGATCTCTGGGCAGTTTAGCTTGAGCTATTCTGCAAGAGGCAGGTCTGGTATGGATCTAAGGGTTAAGGGTCTGCAGACACTAACTGATCAGTGTTGATGTTAAAGTCTTCTTAGCAGCTTCTGGCTCAGTAAATCCCCCCCAAGTAGATTTTAGTACAGCTATAGTTACAGAAAGGCGTCAGCTGGGATTCAGTCCTCTCTGTCTCAAGCAGCCTGGAAAAGTCCTCAGACCGC
Source organism: Laterallus jamaicensis coturniculus (assembly GCA_022605575.1). Classification (NCBI taxonomy): domain Eukaryota; kingdom Metazoa; phylum Chordata; class Aves; order Gruiformes; family Rallidae; genus Laterallus; species Laterallus jamaicensis. Next base: position 6,059,709 of record JAKCOX010000029.1, read on the forward strand.
CTTTTCTGTATGTACCACACCACAGGCCACAAAACACTTCCCAACAGCCTGTACCACACTGAAGATCAATAGCAAAAGAGCAAAAGCCACAAACCATGATGTGCCTCAGGAAGGGAGTAGAAGAGATCAAGGGCATTGCCAATGTGAATGAAATCTACATGAAAGAGCCTTCGTCATTGCGCTGCTTTCACGGATTAAAGGAACAATTGAGCAGAAGAATGAAAAGGCGGTGCCAAGAGGAAGAGAAGATATGGAGGAGGGAAGCTGGGTTTCTCGGGTTAAACCATTCTAGTCACGTTCTTGGCGCACAAGCAGAAAAGCACAGCTGCTTTACATCTGCTGCAGAGCACTGGAACTGAACAGGCACTAATATCAGTATTCTCAGCCTGTTCAGATGAGTTTTTTGTTTGCTCTGGTATGGATACAATACTTTTTGTAATTAGTAACATACAAAACTGTTTTCTAATGCCACTGCAATAACTGATTTGGCTTATAAATGTTTTCTCTCAAAGGTCAGGCCTACAGGGACTTACAAAGGCTAATTTTGTCACTAGAATGTCAGACCTGATGCCCACCCTGGGAGACACAATAACCACTGAATTACACAATTTAAATGTTTTATGCTTATATCCATGAAAAACACTGACAATTTGCTTTCATGTAGCATCCTGATTATATTTCATGCAGTAAATCTCCCCAAGCGTTGTGCCTAAAGTGAAGCTCACATCCCTGGATACCAATGCAATACAAAGATTACAATAATAACACAAAACTTCTTTTCCTGCTTTATGGTCTTTGATGCATATTTTGAGTATGGCAATGAAGCCTCTGCTAAAACCATCAGTTTAGCTAATGTGAGGGAAGTGGGTAAAAATACAACAGGAAGAAATCTTAAATCATAGCTCAGTATCTCTGATTGATCCTACCCAGTACCCGGTGTGAGTATCTAATGAACATAGATATTAATGTGATTGGCTTAAATTAAACCATTCATTCTAGTTTTAGAAGAATCATATGTTTCAAACTCAATCTTATTCTTTGTCTGCATGTGAAGCTTCAGCTTGTATTGGGGAGTATTTTGCTTATGTGAGCTTTGTGAATCAAGACTTTTAAAGATGAGGAAAACACCAAAGCAAAGAGAGACCGTGTTACACAAATTAAAGCCTGAGACAGACTTGAAGCACAGCAGCCAGGGAGAGTTTGAATGTAGGATTCTAGACTCACTGCTATCAGAAATAGCAGCTTTGGGTCTTCTATCCCCTGCTGCTCCTATTATTTAGTAAGGTTCTTTTAGCTTCATATTAGATAATAATACACCTATGTGGGTGACAATAAGAACTGCAACTGTGATAATTATAGCTGAGAACAGCAGTGCATTCTTCAGCTTAGCTCCACGCTAGGAATGTGTATTTGTGAGTGTCATATGGCTGTCTGCATTGCTCAGATACAAGCACTGGTGGATGCCTGAGTCTTTCAGACAGGCATATAAAAATCCTGACATTTCCCAGTGGCCTTATGAATGTTTAAAGGTGGAAGACCATATTGTTAACGTTACCTGCATAGCAGACTAGTGTTTGAGGATTTGGAGTCTGTTTTGGGGCCCTGTTTGTGTGTATAGCTACAGTTAATATGCAGGTAGAACTGCAAACCAGCAAGTTCTGATCTGTGGAGCAACTTTCTGTGTTTGTTGTAGCTTTAACTGCATCTCAGCCATATGCCTCGTGCAGCATGTTCAACAAACACCTCTTTTTATAATTCTTCTATCTCAAGGGAAACACTGACAGGGCCATGGTAAATTGCTCCTTCAACTAAATGCCACTGAAGAGGCTGCTATGGATCAGGCTTTTGGAAAAGATTCAATGCCACTGTCTAGACAGAGGCAAGAAACAAGGACTCCCTTTCCCCTCATCCCCTTGGAGCCTCATCGCAGAGCTATGTAAGTCTGCTAATTAAAGTGGAGTTTTGCACTTCACCCTTAGGAGTTTCTTTCATAAAAAATGTAGGTCATTTGATTGACGTGTATTCTTCAGCATCCTAATCTCCAGTGAGAAAATTATGAAAAACAAGATGTGCTGCATGCAGCCAAAACTGAGGGCTACACAGAAACACAGTGTTTTATTGCACAAAAGTTTTAGTAAGCCATAAGGCACCAATCCCACATCAGGAGGAATAGGAATGCAGAGGAACAGTGCAGCAAGCCACACTTTTCTTTGATTGGCCAACAGTGCTGTTCTTTGCTAAGTTCCACTCAGTCTGATGGAACTGGATTTCAAACAGCAGGTGTGTTTCACTGGTTGTCTCTGACATTATGCCCAGGCAAGAAGTGAAGTAAGGAAGGGTGATACCTGGGTATGGAAAGGTGTTGACTGGGACATGGAGACCAGAATTGGAAGTGGTGTCTTATTAAGGGCTGGATTCATCCACAGGCTGCTGTTTAATTCTGAGAAACAGAAGGAGAAGGGTCAATGGACCATTTCTGATAATTGGGTAATATCCATGAACCTTACACATGTAGGGTAAGGTCTTCGTATGTCAGTTCAGAGCAGAACATAGTAGGACTGGTAGAATTGTGTACTAGTGCACAACTGGTTATGAGGATGTTGATGGCATCTTGTTTGTATCCTGACCACTCAGACATTCCAGGAGTTATCCAAGAAAAGACCTAGGAAAAGGGCACTGTATTCTGTCAGAGATCTCTTCATATCATAGTGAGATGCCCAGTTGGGATTCTCCATCATCTCTGCTGAGACATTCCTCTATTATAAGTTATGAATGGGGCTGTTGAATGGGTTCTAAAAGCTAGAGGAACCTGCCATTAAAATATATAGTTTCCATTTTCTCTTAGACTACACAGCAGAGACAACTGGAGTTTCCAACTCAAGGTGTGATCATCGAGCATTTTTATCCTCTAGTGCTCATGGAAAGGACATACTTGTCTTCATCTTTTCCTTATCTATTGAATGTAGACACACCTGTACGCCGTGATGCACAAGCAGTAAATCACCAGAGGGGTCAGGAAACCAGGATGGGGATATATGCTTTGAACGGAGTATTTCAGTGAGAAGTTTCCCTCAGAGAGGATAATACAATCAGTAGTAAACTAACATTATTCTCTTCTCTGTCATGGGGTTATTGATCACTTGGATGCTAAATAACCAATATTGTATTAAGCTAAGGACCCCAAAGACTAATTGAACCACTTCAGTTTTTTCAAGGTAGTCTGGGTGAAGTATCTAGTGAAATCTCAGTGGATATTGGCAGGCGCTCAGGAGAACTGATGAGCCAAGAGTATGGGAAAATAATGGGGATGAAGTGACCTGCCCGGTGACTAATTTCTGTACCAAGACTTTTGCTCACACATTCTCAGTGCTTGCAGACAAATAGGTGTTTCTCACATAGCTATGGAGTCCAGAAGATCCTGGCCTGAACAGCATGTGAGCAGCATTAAATTTTCCCTTTACATTTGGAGGCTGTGTTCCTGTGATCCATCTAATCAGGTCTATTACGTTATTGGTTACCTAGTAGCCAACATGTTCAGAAGTTACTGGTGGATTGGGATGCTTCCATTTGTGAGCACTCATTTTACACACTGTGTCCAGCCCTGATTTTCAAAAATAAAAGCTAGACATTTTGTGAAAAGAAGGGACTCACAGGTCACCCCAGACTGTATACTCAGAAATAAACTGGAAGTCACTTAAGAATTTAATTCAGGATTTTTATAGGAGAATTAAAAAAAATCTAACAACATTTGTATTATTAAATTTAGACCAAATGTGTACTTGGAAGTATTTCTCACTGAGTAATATAGAGACATCTTGGGTGTCGCTGTAAATTAGTGAGTGTCTGGTTTTCATTGTAGTGAGAAAGCTGTGAGAAAATACCCAAGTGAGACTATTCACCACTAAGAATTAAGCATCTGTAGTGAGGTGTGATACAGGGCTCTCTGCATGTTTCCTCTCAAGTCCCTCCATGCCCAGAGGTTCAGTATCTAACAGGTCTTTTCCTTCTTTTGATACCAAAACAAAATTACTTGCCAGGTAGATTTTGTTCTGGAAATGTGTTTGTAAGGTGGCATAATAAGATGCTGCGATAGCTTGTGGACAGTTTGGGGCTATTGTTAAAGCTACTAAGGGAAGCTGAAAAAAGAAAACAACATAGTAAGGAAAGACCTCTGTCCTCTGCATAGTCTGCTTCTGCTTAACCTTTCCTTGGGATGTTTTGTCTCCATTTGTGTGTATTTAGTGTATACTTCATAATAATATGAGGAAGGGTCATAAAATCATTTGCTTTGGCCAGTGAATTGTGCATCTTCAGGGAACATATAAATCCTGGTGTTCAGTCTGTACTAATGCAGAGTTTAAAACCAAATGCACCTTGGTTCCAAACACACCTAAGCTTGGGTGTGTTCATCAGCACTGATTCTCTATGCCCTGCCTTTCATTTGCTAAAATCTCTGTACCGTCCTTTACTACTCCGTAGACCTTGTCTAATATTTCTCTTCTCTACTAGAGTATTACTTCCCTGGAAGGTTTAGTCAGATAATGTTTGAAAAGTGTTTGAGATCCTTGAAGAAAGGTCATCACTGCAAGGAGCTGAGCTCTACTGACATGACTGCAAAATTAAAAAAAAAAAAAAAAAGGCTAGAACTATGGCACAGCTAAAAATAGAGCCTGAAATTCCTCTCCATTCTCAAGCCATATAAGGATAGCTATGCATAGCAATGTAAGGCAGGGGCTTCATGCAAAAAGTGATGGAGTTTTGGCTGATTTTACATGGGAAGCATTGTGTTCATATGTTTCCTTTGTGGAGCTAAATCATAATTTTCAAGCTGTCAGAAGGCCTCTTTAAATTACAGTATTTATTGCTGTATGTGCCCAAGAACAGCTACAAATGTAAATACAGGCACTCCCTTGGCTACATCCACTGCACTCTTCCAGATCACTTCCAAGAGGAAAAGAAGCCTAATGAAGAATGAATCGAAATTTCTCTGCTGCTCATAATGAACAGATTAATTCTTCTTTCCTTGTACCTCTAAATGGAGGCACTAGAGTCTGGTCTTTGTCTAGAATTTCCAGTGACATTGCTGGCAGTTCCAGGCATGGATGACATGCAGGAAAAGCACATTGCTCTTGTGCAGAAATCTCCTTGCTAATAAACTTCTCACCTGCACATATGTGCACACATGCTCACACACACGCAGAGGTATATATAGGCTGGTTCACGCTCTGAAATTAGTAGTTATGGAAAATGATACATGCAATAACTTGATACCCTCAGTGCCTTTGTGGCAGCACATTCCTAAAGAAATACCTATGGGATATATTGATAATAGAGCTTAGATTTTCATTGGACAGAATGGTGAGTGAGCCTGACTTGGCCAGTCTTATGCCAACAAGCCCTACCAGTCTAAAATAGAACACACCCACTGCAAGATTCCCTATAGGGATTCACGGATTCCCATCCCAGTGATATAGGATTCCCTGTGTTTTGGCAATGTTGAATAGAAAAGGTGCCCCAAGATGCTGGGGGGTGAGAAGGAGAATGCGAATTCAATACAAGCTCCCCCCGCTGTTGGCAAAGAAGCACTGTAGAATCTTATTCATGTAACCCTCATACCTCCCAGGTTTTGTTTATACCCCTTTTGTGCCTGACATGTACCCAGACTGCTGGCCAAGCCACAGTCACTTAATCTCTTTTTTTTGCAACCCAATTTGTTCTCAAGTGCAAAACAAATAAACGAGACCCCCAAACAAAGCACAAGGCTGTTTCTAACTTACATCTTCTGGTTCTTCCTTGATTCTTCTTTTTTTCCTTCTTTTTTCTTTTTTTCCTTCTTTTTTCCTCTTTTTTTTTTTTTTTTTGAAAAAACACAAGTACTAGAACCAGTCCAGGCTAGTCTGCTGGGTTTATATAGGTTTTCATGCATTGCTCACGTTTCCTGTCTATCTTTTGTGTCATCTCTTTTCATTGCTGCTTTAGATTAGCCACAACGCAGAGCCATTTATGTTTATCATATGTTATGTATCAGGCTTAATTGTTCCTCCTGCCTTTCATCGTCTCATCATATTTCACAGACCACGATTAACTATTTTGAGGCACCCAGCTTGCCTTTACTTGCTACTTAGTCTTACACATCCATATGGTTCAGCTTGGTTTTCAAAGATCTCTGCATTTTGTTACTTTAACACAACAAATTAAGAACTGTTTTGGATGGCTTGTTTGCTGTGGCATATATATGTACCTATATATTAAAATTTAATATCAAAGAGTAAAAGGCAGCTGGTAGATCTGAAGCATTGTGGAAGGTTGTGCTACAACAGACAGATCTGAAACCTTGTATCTGTGGATTATTGACATCACTTCTGTTCACATCCTGTGTTTCTCTGGTCTGTGCAATGATGATGCCTTGTGCCTTAGGGAATTTTACTGCCCTCTCTCTTCTCTTAAGAATGTTTTCCTAATTTGATGCTTTATTTTTAAACTGTTATGCATTGTGCTGTGTATTTTATTCCAAGACTGGGAATGATTCCCAAAACTGTATTTTCATGACACATTTTTGCATCTCCATTAAAATCAATTGGAATAGGTTGGAGAAATTGAGGGAAAAAATTCTTTTTAATAGGAATTCCTTTTAAATTCCTTTAAATAGGAATTTTTTGTCTGGGATATTTTAGAATATGTTGACATCTCTATTACTCTGAACTTTTCTGTCTTTTATACTCTCCTCAGTGCATATATCCTTTGCACATCTTTAGTCCTTTAATCTGACTACTGTTTTTATTACCCTCCTTTCTTTTGTTCCATAAGTCCCCAACAACAAAATAATAAAAAAAGTCCATGCCATGCTAATGTACTTACCCTCAGACTCGGTTGAGAGCCATGGCTTTTGCATACAGACCTGTGGGTATATATATTTACAATCAGCACAGGAAGCCCTTGCCATCATCCATCTACTCGCTCCTTTGTACTTCTTCCCAGGGGTGTATTGCCCAGTGTTTTGCTTTTCTTGTTTTATGGCTCTTGCGGAAAATCTCCAATTTGGCTTTAATGAAAGACTTGTAAATTAATATATGGTGAGATTAATTTTTTCATTATTTATTTTCTCTCTCCCCACACACACTTTAAAAGCTGCTTTCTCCCTCCATTTAAGCATACAGTCCTGCATCTTAAACGATTCTCCCCTTTCTGTGCACAACCCTCATTCAGAACTGGTAAATGTTCACTTTCTCTCTCTTCCACAGATCAGCTATTTGCCTTACATATACCATTTTAACTTTCAATTTGTCTTTCTGTTTGCCTGCCTCTATGGCTGTGCTCTGCTCATTATAATGTAATTTGTTAGAAATGACCTGAATTATCCATAAGAAGATATTTGAGAAAAAAAAAAAAAAGTGTTGCTTATCTGTTCAGTGTGAGGTAACCCCACAACCTTAGAAAGTAACTGTGTAAACTGAAGATGAGAGCAGTCTGGTGAGTTTGCAGATCATATATATTTTAAAGCCATAAAAATAAGATTGATCTTATCAACTGACTCATAGAACTGGACCCAGACATTCTTGCATAAAGCTTCCAGCATAGGTTTTAACTAAAGCTGTCTTTTTATTTTGTCTTGAGATTAAGACCAGATGGATATCATGGGTGAATATGATATTTTGAACGTTGTGCAAAGGATGTTTCTTCCTAAGAACTATTTCCCTCTCTACTACTGCACCCTTAGGGATTGCTGTGTGGCAGTAAGGTGCCTTAGAACCAGACTAGGGCAGAGAACATGGTAGGTGCAACTAAGACATGGAAAGTCTAAAAGAATAACAAAGGCTGCAGGAAGCAGCAGCAGCAGATGAAGGTTTCCACCGTGTTGTCTTTACTGCTCTACATGTAGTCTTAGTAGTAGGAGGCTTAATACTAGATGTGAAACACAGACTTACACTGGGGATATGCAGACTTTGATCAGTATTTGCTCTGTGTTCATATCTCATGAGTTTTCCCTCCTTAGTCTCTCCAATCCATTCCTCTGTGCTCTCCCAACTCACACCGAACATGGAAAACCTGATATTTCCCCAAATGGAAGCACTTCTCCAGCATTTGTGGGGGCAAATATTCAGGAATGTTTGCAGGAAAAACAAGAGGGAATGGTAAAGATCATAACAGAATCAACCTGGGACCTGTGTGCCAGTGGATTCTGAGCACCAGCATTTCCAGCATATCCAGCTGAAAAATAAGAACAGGGAGAGGAATGTTAAAATAAACTTCTTCAGCTATAGCTGGCACTTTGGACTTCTACCTGCAGCCTCCAAACCTCTCTTTCACTGTAATCTCAATTTACCATACAAGGGAATGTTTTAAATTAAAGCAAGGGAGCAGTTAAAATTTCCAAGACAATCTTGTCTGTCTCTCCTTTGAGGATGCCAAACTGATGACAAGTAGAGTACTATTTGTATATGTATACTTAAAGTTGACTTAATTAATGAAACCCATGGAGTCTAACCCCTAATCTCATTAAAAATGTCAAATGCACAGAAACAAGAAGCTGTTTTACATTTGAAGGATATAGAAATGAAAGGATTGCTTTCAACTATATTTTTAAGTTGGTAAAATATTTGTGTGCCCATAATGTCCATTTAATTTTGGAGTTTGGTCCATAAGGAATGCTGGGACAGGATGAAAAGTAAATGTAGTAAAGGATGGGGTTGTGTTTTTTTATTCTTTTTTTTGTTTGCATCTGGGAGGTATGTTTGCCTTCTCTGACTCGCACTGGGGCTGCCCATGAGTCAGCTCTAGATATTTCACCTTCTCTAATAGCACTTTTATATTAATAGAGCCTGGTTTTACCCAAGATGCTAGGAAACATGGCTTTTGTGAAATTATTTGCATTGTTTTGATGTTATACAACCAGGGGATAAAAATATCTAGTGATGTGGAGAAAAAGAGAATATAGAGTTTTAAATATTTCACTAATTTGTCAAGGAAGTCTGGAAAACATCTGCTTCCACTGTTTGTTCTTCTGTTGCTTTGCTTTTAATTGTTCCTACCTCTTTTCAATGGAACATAAACTACCATTTCACTACTTTATGTGATAAACCAATCCACAGACAACTGCTGTGACATTTGCAGTACCCTGGACTTGGCCTTCTCTTTCTTCCAGATGTCTTCTGTGCAAACATTCCAAAACTAAATATTGATTAAGAACAGTTTAAGGAATAAACACAAGCAGTCACAGTGAACAGGCACATCATATACACTTGTGGAGGTCAGAACAAGACTTGTTTAATTTCCATATGTTTTTCTGACTCATGGAAGGGGAAGAATCAAGGTCCATATGGAGGCTTATCCCTTCTACTCTTCTCACTTGCATGATACTGAACATGTGGCCTCTGCTAGCTGTGCTGTTATAACTGGAAGTCTTTTCACTTCCATAGAAAGACAACAAGAAAACAATGCTGTTACTTTTCTGCATGAATGGGAGCAAACTTGTAATCCCAAAATATCACTAGGTGGATGGTGGAATGCTGAAGCCTTGAAGTACATTGGCACTGCAGAAGTCTTTCAGCCAAGTTCCCAGCACAGTGGAAATTTCTGTGTCAGATGACTGGAAGAACAAGTTACAGATACAGGATGTGTAGACATCTGTAACAAGGGACATACATGGTTTCAGGACTAATAATAATGATGCAGATTGTTTGCAGAACAAAGCCAAGACTGATCTATGCCTTGTCCTGGATATAGATGGGAATTTGTGCAGCAGCTCCTACCATAATGTCTTTGTCCACAAGCTATTTCCTTCAGTTCTTTGCAAGGACCAGGTTTTGTCTAATTGGAAAAATCTGCAAAACAGGGCTTTATTCCATACCCTACAGAAATCTGAAGACCAATATTTGCTGAGAAGGGTAGTTGAGACAGTATTGACTAATCTAGAAGATGCTGTATTTCAAATAATAATGACAAAGTCCTTTCATTTTGCCTTTCTCAGAAATCATCCAGACTGCATGGATGTAGCAACAAAGCAGAGAGCAAAATAAAACTCACCTTGGGCATAATTCTTCCACTAGTATGCTAAATGCTGTCAGGAACGTATCTTACACCATAGACACAGGGAATGCTCAGCTTCTGTCCCTACAACACTGTAAATCATCTTTTTATAATACTCCCTTTTTATGATAAACAAGAAATCAAGACAAGCAAGCAACCTGTAATGAAATTTTCAAACTGAAAGTGAGTAATCATATTGAACAATCAGAAAAGTTTCACTCATGGCATGTATCTACGTGCCTGCTTTTTGGGCATAATGTGTGTCAAAGCCCCTAAAAATAAAAAAATAAAAAAAAGAAAGAAAGAATGTGCAAATAAAGGATGAAAATGCTGGGAGCAGGGGAATCATCATTCATTTGTGTAACTCCTCTACCCAGAGTCTGATTCTTGTGAATATCTATATTACAAATATTTTTTATTAAATAAAAGTGAGGAAATGTTGCTAAATGTGTGTGGAACAGAGACTAAAATGACAGGTTAGGAAGGGTTATGTCCTTTGGAAGTGACCAGTCTTCCCAAAGCTTTATGTGTGTAAACATTTGAGCATTTTTGGCTCTGGTGTTCAAATAACTAGATAAAAAGGTAAGGGATGTGTTAATATGTACCTAACAGACCAGGCAGAAGGCTAACCAAGGCAGGATGCAGTTAGCATCAAAATAGCTGAGGGTTTTCTTGCACCCTTAGGGCCAGAATGAAGACAAAAAATGTCTGCAAAGCTGATCAAAAGACAAGGTGAAGTGGAAAAAAATGGAAAAGAACGACCAGGAAGGAACCACTTCTGTTAGGAAAGAGGGCTCTTCAGGAAACTCTGAGAGATTCCTGATTTCTCAGAACTGAAGCTGCTTGTATGCCTGTCTTCTGAATGAGCCCTAGAACATGCTTGATTAGAACAAAGCCATGATTTCTCTACCAGTGGCTCTACTGTAAACACTTTCATTTGGGAAAGAAGTACTTTCACCTTAGAGTTTCTGGAACTGGGCTCTAAATTTTGGTATAAGATAGTTCTGGATCATTGTCACTTCCAGGAGACATTCTGCATGTGCAGAGTTCAAATCATTTCAATTTGGTCTGTTCCCACAATGCAAATATCCACCTGTGCATTGCTGTGAAGAACTTACTCTGAATCATCTCTTCCTATGTGTCTAATACTGATTTAATTGTGGGTTTTGGCATTACTTAAAAGCTTGAAGTGTTTTTAATAGATAAAATATGTTGTGTCCGTTATTTGTGTCAGCACTCCCTCAGGAATCTTACTCTTCAGAATGTTTTCTTAGAGGCATATACATACACAAACCCTCGCAGACGTCAATTCAAGCACTGCACCCAGGGAGTAATGACTAACAGACTTCAGACAATGAAGAATCCAATTTAAAATCCAAAACTGGATTAAAAAACTCCTTCTTATTCTTTGTAGATTTCTGTAACAAATGAACTCCTTTGCTATTTCTAAATATCTAATTATATTCATATTTATATGGGTTAGCCCCCAAGACCACAAGCAAAACAGATTGGAAAGGAAGCTGCAGAGCACACATCTCCAATTCTCATCTGAATTTTTAGATACTGATGGTTGCGTAGCATGAGTACAGACACTTTATAAATCATATCTCAGCTAATTCAAGTAACTTATTTGACAATGTATTTGAAGTCACTAGAGATTTTCTCCTTTTAGGCTTACTGCTCTGCACAGGGGTGCATTAAAGAATTATTTCAGAGAATGATTCAGACCACTGATTCATGGTATATACTATGGCTATTTCTAATTTGCTCTGTGAAAGTTTATGGGAAAGAAAAAACAATGTGTATTTCTGTTATTCCTTTTTCCTGATATTCTGTACTCCCTTAAGTCCACTTCTCCACCAAAAGCAACATAGAATTTTGATTAGATTTTCAGTTTTAATACATATTTCTCCTTCTGTCATGTACTACTCTACCATGCTTCGATTATGGACAATATCCATTTTAGGTCACTTAAAATTGTTACCTCAGTTTGCTGATACCTGTTTCTTCTATTAAATGCTTAAATCCCCCAGCTCAGCCTCTTGATGTGAGCTTGTCAGACCAGGAATTCTCACAACTGGACCTTTGTGTTATGTACTGCCACACAAAATGGATACTTGCAGGAAGAAGGCAGCAGTAAACAAATACAATCTACTGAAGAGGATGATGTTGGGAAGGATGTGTGATTACTTATGATTACTTTCAATTTTTCTCCCTCTCATCAGCACTGCCACACCTCCCACTCCCCCCTCCTTTTCCAGGGAAAGGGCCTGACTTTATGTTCTGGTATAATGTGTTATTTTCCTTTTCTCTTCAGCATGATGTTCACTTTTCCCCCTGGTGATTCTGAGCCCTTTGCCAGATACTGATTTTGTGTTATTCTTTTTGTCATAGCTTTGCTTTGAATGTCAATTCAGGGCTGGCGGTGCCAGACAGCCAAAGAGACAGCAGTAAAGTAGTTAGTTAGAATCCACATGAAGCAGGTTGTGGTGGGGTAGTAGCGTCACGAGAGAATGATGGCACACCAGCCCAGCAAAGACACTGTTCATGAAGCTCAGAAAGGATGTCAAGATGTTAGAACAGATTCAACTTTCAGTTAATTGGTTGGAACTGGATGATCTTCAGTGTCCCTTCCAAGCTAAACCATTCTTTGACTCTGTGATTAATACCTGCAGCTACTAACCTGATTCAAATGAAGTTACTTAAGATTCAGAAGTGATATGAGGATGACCTTGGCTTCTGAACCAACCACTGGCTGACAACAGTTAAAATAAAATAATAATGATTGTTCCTAGAGGATTCTAATTCTGCAAAATAGGGGTGTGGGGGAAAGGCTCTGGACTAGCATCTAAAGGACAAGTCTTTTTGTCTGCCTGAGCTGTTGCAAATACTAAAGTTGAACCTGTTTTTTTGCTAAGTTCAGTAACTTCATGTCTGAGATGCAGGGCATGTTCCTCACTCTATGTTTCTCCATGGAACATGGAGTGAAAATACTGCCTTTCATCTACTTTAACCTTCTATTTTTACTCAGGTATGGTGCATTTTGGCCTTTTGCCTTTTTATTCCTTTAACCAAACACATATTTTGAAGGCATGGAGCTTTCTCATAATCCTCATTATTTGTGCTAAATAAACAAAAACCTTTCTTCAAAGGTTTTATTGTTTTGAAACCTGCAAATAAAGTTTGAAACTAAATAAAACTATCAGGAAGTAACAAGTTTGCCATAAACCCCTAGCTGAACTATAGCTTTATGGTAAAGATATGCAAATGCTACAGATGTTAACATTAAAATACACCTCAGCATGACTACCAACATAGACATATAATGGTTATGGTCTGACAGGTTTAACTTATTCAACTCTATGTTAATAATACAGCATCTGCAGACTCCCTTTTCTTCCCTTGGTTTTACTGCAATACTTACACTCATTTCTGGCAGTGTGAGGTGTTTTGCCTCTACCCCAGTGCCTCTTTGCCTCATCGTCTGCCCCTGCTAGTGTATATCGTGGATTTAGGAGAAGAATCCAGTTCAGACATAGGAAGGTTTTCAGGGCCTGATCTGGTAACATGCTGTTAAACTGAGATCTGAGAAGTTCACATGCAGTTCTTCTGAATGTCTGTGCTGGAGCAAGATCACTGCAGTGTGTGATCTGACCCTGTCCCTCACCACCCCCTGCGGTATGAAAAACCATCTGAGGGGTTTATTTACCGCAGCTGCCCATGAAAGGTGGTTTAAAATCAACATTCAGAGAACAAACCATGGGGTTCCAATGCAGTACAGAATTTACCAGAGAGAAGAGTATTGCTCTTGGACTGGGAAAACAACCATTCTGTTTAGCGAAAGATTTTGAGGTTTTGAAGTGTATTTATTTTCCGATAGGAAATGACAGCAAGGCCTTTTAAAATTCTCAGAGACATACAGATAGACACAGGCCCCAGAGCAGACCACAGTCTGTGTATTATACCAAGGATGGGGCAATATGAGGGTTAGCCCCTGTGTAGTGTTATTTTAGCTTTGGAATTGCATGCAGCTTCTTCATCTGTCTCCATATCTCTCTTTCTCCATATGGTGAAACTGAGGTATTTCTTCAAAAACATCTCGTCTTCACAAAAGGTTTCATGGGAAACCAGCTCTGTCTTGTATTCAGGGACCCAGAGAAGTTGCTTTATATACACACCTTGTCAAACAAATACGGCAATGCAGATGGTTTGGGACATGTAGGAGACTAACATAAATGGTGAGAAACAGAAAACACCCAACACAGGATCAGGGATTTGTCAAAACTTTTAACAGCATCTTTGGCTTTTAGACTGTTTCTCCACCTCTCCTCCAAGGGAAACTCTCCGTGAATTTATGGCCATATTTGTTTTCCCCTATATTATTTCTGAGCAACTCTTTTTCCCTCTGTAGAGACATGTTGCTGCTTTTGCTACAGCTAAGTTTTCTGTAAGAACTATCTTGCTTTAAACAATTACACTACATTCACTTTTATTATGTTTTTTTGAAAAAATAGATTCCTCCTGTCCCTTTTGACTCATCTGGTTCATTTTCAAAGCATCCTGTTTATTTTTCCAGCTATTTGTTTTTAATACGTGTTATCTGACCTTTCCTTCTGCTCTTTGGGGATGTATACAAAGCTTTTCCTTTATTTGCATTTGCTTTTTCTTCTCCCTTCCACAGCACCTAATGTTGGTCAGTGGAACCCAAGAAGAGGAAATAGGAATAAAAATCCACAAGCCCACAGAAGTCGATAATTAGCAAAGTTAATTTTCATCATGCAGGTGTGGAATGCTTCAAGTCACTGAGAGGCTGGTGTTTTATCCCAAGAGCTCCCCATCACAGTTCTGGTAACAGACAGTTACAGGCATCCTCTTTGAAAGCAGCATTCATAGAATCATAGCGTAATTTGGGCTAGAAGGGACCCTAAAGCCCCTCCAGTTCCATCCCCCTGCCACAGGCAAGGACACCCTCCACTAGCCCCATCCAACCTGGCCATGAACACAGCCAGGCATTCTCCCCTTTGGTTTCTTTGTGCAAGACAGCCATCAGTAAGGCAGTAAGCACAGCAGGATAGGGTACTCTTTCTGTTCTCTTTCCTGGGAGAATGGTCTACAGGGGTTTATTGTAAACAGGAATCAGAGCGTGGTGCTACTTCAGCAAGTTTATTTCAGCAATGTACTTGTAGAGGAGACCAGAAAACTTTTCTTCCTGGGAGTGTTTTTTCCATGGTTGTGGAGCCCTTTGGCCAGTTTCCCTTTTACATGTTCTCTTTTAAGAGAGAGCTGCTGAGAGTCTGACAATGCCTCTGGCTAATCATGGTTTGGCAAAGTGATGTTCTTCTGAGACAGCTGCTTCTAGAAGAATAGGTGTCCAGAGCTGGGAAGTGCTGGCAGACATCTTTATCAGGCACAAAGGCAGACTGGTCACAAAAAACAGTACCACAAGCTAGTGGTCTGCCACCATTTACTCACCACAGCTGCAAAAGTCTTGGTTGTCTCCAGAGTTTATTCTGGAGTTGTACTGGCACCCGACATTATTGTAAGGAAGAAATATTACAAGCTGCAATGTGCACTAGAGCTTTTTGCTTGCAAGGATTCGTTTGGCGAAGGCACCTTTTGCTCCCAAAAGGAACAAATAGCTAAGCTGTCAGCAAGTTTATCCTGGCCTGGCCCACCTGGAAAATGAGATGGTGTTGACAAGTGCTTATATTTTGGCAGGCAGACATGCTCTTCAGGCCAGGAGCTCTCTTCTGAGGAGGTGTTCTTTGTTACCCTGATTTCCTTCTCACATTTCTGATCTGCCCATGACAGCAGTACTCCTATGTGTGTAAGTACATGTGCCCACGTGCGATGTGGGGAAGTCTCAGCCATTGCAAAAGATCTGCTGTCCTGGGAGTGCTGATCTCATACCAGGCCCAAAGAAACCAAAGGGGAAAATACTGTTTTCAAACAGTCTTCCTGTAGCTCTAGTCTACTCCCAACAGACTTTCATTTTCTGCCCTTTGATTCACAGCTTGCCGTGATGATACACTGATCAGTTATGGAACACACACACACCCCTTTCCCCCTTTCCTCCCACCTTTGGGCAGATCTAGAGCAGGGCTTGATGCTAAAGTCTAAATCATGGACATGTGGAAATGGAGTGAAGCTGTGTTAAGGTTGGATGTTAGGTTGTTCATTGGGGGTGGTCGCTCCCTGGAGCAGACTCCCCAGGGAAGTGGTCATGTCACCAAACCTGTCAGAGTTCAAGGAGTGTCTGGACAACACTCTCAGTCATATGGTTTAGTTTTAGGCAGTCCTGTGAGGAGCAGGGAGTTGGACTCGATGATCCTTATGGGTCCCTTCCAACTTGAGATATTTTATGATTCTATCTTTATGTGCTGGGTATAACCACAGCACTAAACAGGAGCCGACAGTTCCAGGGCAATGCTAGGGGTGGTCTTCTCAAAAGCAGATTGACAAGGGTACTTGCCATGTATGTGACAATTCTCAAGGCAGAAGATTCATCGGAAAATCAGCTTTGTTGATACTGGCCCAAATCCACATGCCAAAGCACTTCTCTGAAGAGAGCACACCCTTTTTAAAACATGCATGTTATGAACAATGTTTGCTTTTAAAAGACAGAGCACAATGGGAGTCAGCCTATCCTGTGGCTTGTGTTGTGTTGAAGATCTGGTAGAAGGGAGGTTTGGAACACTCTGAGTGCAGGATAACAGATTGTGTGATTTAACAGAAGTTCACAATATTACGCTTCGCTTCCCTGCCCACTCCCCCCCTCATTTTTGCTATTCCTATAGTACAAAGTGGAGACAGAGCACAGCTAGGCCACGACTCTTCTAAACAAGATGAGGTCTTAATCACAGCAAGAGGAAGACTCAAAGTATCTTGATGACTGGGGCCTTGTCCTTTCAGTATTGTTTCTTCTGCTCATTTGCTTTGATTATGGGAAGACTACAGGAAAGGAGTGGTGAGAATAGTTCATTGATGTTATTTCAGCTGGAGGAAGAAAATACCTAATAAAATTATTTGGAAAGTAAAGTTCTGTAAATTCACATGGTAATAATTTTAAGTATGTGAAATATTTTTACTAGAATGGTTTTGTTTGTATTCCCAGCTTCAGATGTTTCGATATGGAAGAGCACTGTTGAGTCCACATCAATTGTGTCTGAGATTTCAAGTATCACCTTCCTGATTTCCTGCTATTTGCCCTTATTTTTAACTTGTACGTGATTTCCAGGTGGTTATATCAGGGTTTCTGATTTTTGACTTTATCTAGTATCTTACAAAAATCTAATCCCCTGATTTGGGACCTTTCACTTCCAGGTTTCAGGATCAAACCCCTTGTAGCTGGAAGATAGAGTGTTTCATCTTTCTTTGTACTTGTCATAACAGAAACTCAGATTAATACTGTAACGTCTTCCCCATAGCTTATATTGATATTTTTCACCCCTGAAACTCAAGCATTTGTGATTGTCTCCCAAGTGTCTTTTAATGAAGTGTTATTGTTTTTGGAGGAAATAAGATTTTTTTAAAGGAAAGTATAATTTTGTTCAAAATGCCTTTTTTCCCACTGATGAACTGTGTTACTGGAAGATCTGTGAGGAGCCATGACCTTTCAATCACTGCCATTGGCAGCAGGCCCTCAATAAATGAAGCCAGGAGCAAACACTCTTTTGGGGGGCGGGAGGGGGTGTCTGTTCATCTCCTCTGGTTCAGCCAGCCTCCAGAAGGTTGCAAGATGGCATGCAGGAAGCAGAACTACTTCATAAGAGGAATCTTTCCTTTTTAAATCTCCTTAAGGAGCTTTTGAGACTCAGAAAAAATAACCCACAATGGTACCTGGTTCTATATAAAACTATATGAATGACTTACTACTGCTGGAATCAGATTCAATATTTATGTCTTGAGGTAAATCCTCCATTGTCTTTACAAAAGCATTGCTTGTGTAAAGACTAGAGAAAAAGGTGTATTTTATTGACTGCAAGCTTTGCTTAACCTTTGCATACCATGTTTCTCTTCAGCTTGTTGCATGAATGCTTTTCCATCAACTTAGA
Source organism: Laterallus jamaicensis coturniculus (assembly GCA_022605575.1). NCBI lineage: Eukaryota > Metazoa > Chordata > Aves > Gruiformes > Rallidae > Laterallus > Laterallus jamaicensis. The sequence goes on from JAKCOX010000029.1 coordinate 6,077,789, forward strand.
AAATCCTTTCTGTTTAATTTCTTACAGTGTTGCCAAAATTTATTTCTGTTACCTCTATATGTCTTTCTGTGAATGATACATGTGTAGATACAGCAGAATTTATCCCAGTGCTGTCCTTCTATTTGTGTAGGCAGAGATGAAATCCTTGATACATAGGTGATGAGTTTACTGAAGTTACTTACTGGGTTTTGAATAACTGGACAAAGTCTTTGCTTGATAATATTCCTCTCTCCCTCTAACTTCCAGGGGTAGTCAGTGGTACAAACAGGAGGATGTCATTCTTAATATGGTGCTGATCTCAGTCCTGAGCAAACGTTTCTCTAGGTAACACTTTGTGTCTCTAAAATTTCAGATGTTCCTAAGGAACATGGGTAAAATGGGTACAACTGACTGGGAGAAAGCTCTGTGCCAAGCACTTTCTTCTGAGCTGTGTCATTTCTGTCCTGTTTCTTCTCTAGATCTCTCCCACTGGGGTCATGCAGAGAAATGTGCTTGTACCTGAGATCTGTTGATTTGTCCAGACCTTTGGCAGTAGCTGCTGGTAAATAAAATGAAGCAGTTGACTGCAGTTGAAACAAGTTGTTGGGGTTTGGGTGGTACTAGCGTCAAGAAAATAACTTGCAGGGATGTTGTGAATGCCTGACTGCACTGTGCAGTCTCAGAAGAAGCTGAGCATTGAGCCAGGAGGATGCTTGACCTTTGCATTCTCATTCACATGAACTTGAATTTGGGACAGGATGTGTGTATAAGAGAGATCTTGTAGTTCAAACTGGAGTTAATTCAGGGAATCTGTGCAGTGTGGGTAGGTCTGGGTGGTCGCTTCTGCCCTGGTTGCTCACTTAGCAGACCAAATCCAGGTAGCTACTTGTTAGAGAAGTTCAACTGCTAATGGTGATGTAGACAGTATTTCTTGCTTGGGATAAATGGATAGATGGGATTCATTCTGGATTCTCTTTTAGACCTCTTTCTCTGTGCTCCTATGAATCCACAACAACTGATCTAGTCCATGACTTAGCAGATGAAATTTTGAGCAGCTGAGAATAGAAAAACATAATACAAGATTGAAGTGAAGAGGGAGGAATTCCTACCCCTGATTATCTGATCCATGTTTACTGCTGAGTATCTCAAAAACACAGAAGAGAGAACCAGTGCTGAAGGTGAGCTGGTGGTTAGACATGGCAAAGATAAGTTTCAGCACAAGCAGTCTTGCCATACTTTCCCATATTGAAAAGATGGAGGTTTGCTGGCAGAATGTGTTAAGATACTTGGCAAGATTAATATTCTACACTAAATAGATGAAGGTGCTTGACAAAATACAGTTTGTCCTAAGCATTTTTTGACAGAATATATTTTATCCATATAGAGGCTTTAGCAGAATTGTCAGTGATGCCTCATGATAGATGGCAATATGAGGAGTTGTAAGAACCTGACTGTTAAAAAAAGGACCAGACAATTTAGTGCTGTGGCAATTTATTTGACTCTGAGTGGGTGGTTGGAAAGGGATGGGGGATGGGTGATCTCCTAATGGGAATTTAATCATATACCTTCTAGAAATAATGGGAATCCAGAGATGATTAAGGAAGAGATGAGAAAGAAAAAGCATTTTGGAGAAATTTCCTCACAGAGAGAATGATTCATTTTGGACTGTGCTGTCAAAAGGCAGCTATGGAAACTGCAGCTGTGGATGTATTAAATAGGAGTCAGGCAGGTGCTTACTGGAAAAAATGTTATGGATGGAAACAAGCACCAGGAGGAGTGGGAGGAATCTGCAGAGCCAGCTTCCGGTTTTTAGTTACAGCAGAATAAATGTGTTATTCTGCATTTGCATTGCAGATACACAACAGTTCTCAGTCAGAACAGATGCTTGGCTGCCGTGGATTTTCATGAACACGTGTCCAAGGGGCCATTCTCACCTTCCTCTAACATTTTTTAAAAGGAAGAGGCGTATTAAATACCAGGATGAAGGGAACAGTTTCAGGATGGAAAAAGTTGAGCAATGGTGGTGTAATAGAAAGCAAAATTTGGCCTGGATTAGTTTCCTCCAACAGGGCTGTTTTTTCCATTAGAAGTGCTAGCACTAAGGAGTATCTCTGACATTTGACAGTATATCAAAAGTTTAGCCCTACAGAGAAAAGCACTGAGTGATGGAGAGGTATGTGCTGGGGAGGAAAGCAGGAAACAAAGTGGATGGCTTTCAGTATTTTAGAAAGAGGAGCTATGAGGGTTCAGAAAGAGTCTGATGTGCTGCATCAAGGGACTTGTTGAGATGTGAGTCTGCAGTGAAAGTATAAGAGAAGCTTCCAAGAATGCTGCTTACCTAAACCTGCTTATTTCTCTTAGCTCTCACACTTCCTTTTCCTTCTCTGTCCTGGCCTTTTGGATTCAGATTTCATGTAATTGCAGATGTTGCCATTGGTTTCTGTGAAGTCACTCCTATTTATACCAGAATTTGCAGAGAAGGAAAAGTCACTGATCTTAAGGAGAGACAGCATGTAAGAGTAAACCTCTAGTGATACTCACCGAGGCAGTTACTGCTTGCTTTCCTGCATCTCAGCTGTGGGTCCATTGACTCAGGGATCATGTCTGGATGCCTCTAGGTCATAATTTGAAAGCAGTTTCCAGTTTATCTCAGTGCAGCTCTGTTACACCCTGATTTCTCTGTGTTGTCCCACTGTCTTGCCTGTGCACCAACCAACACAAAGATAGTTACAAAATACAGCTGTAATAACAAAAGCCACGAGGTTATTTCAGAAGTCCAGGAGCCAGACCCTCAGCTGGTTCAAATCAGTGCAGATCCATTCACTGCGCTGGAGAGACACCAATTCTACACTGGCTGAAGATTTGTTCCTGAGATTTCTGTTTGCAAATGGCACAGGGTGAGAGTTGCTGGAGAGGGCTGAGAAGAAAAACATCCTATTTTCTTTTAGGAGAGTTTAAGATTCTCTGACTCAAATGGCAACCATTAGCTTGTTATCTCCTGAATCCCGGGGATACAATTTGCTAGGCAAAACCCACATCTGTTCTTCAGTTCAGTTTCACCTCTTTGAAAGCATGTCCAAGCTACCTTCCTAAATGCCTCCAGAAAGCCAGGTTTTAGTTACATATGTTTCATTCTGTATTGCATGTTTCCATGGCACGCTTTGCCAGATAAAGCAATCTGCAGCCCATTTAGTTTATCTTGAAGCCTTTTAAATCAGTCCCCTCTAAGCTTGAACTTCTCTCATTCAGGCATCCGTTGTTGTTGAAACCCCTATGTCAATAATTCTTAATGATGTGTGTGTCTAACCAGAGTAATTCTCCTCATTCAATCTGCAATTTTCCAAGTCAATCCTTTCAGCCCACCTCAAAGAGCTATTGAGATCTCAGTGATAGGCTCAGGAGAGAAATTTTGCAGCTGCTATAAAGAGGATTGTCACAACTTGGGTTTTTGGAAAGAGTTGAGGTGAAGATAACTAGGTGGGAAATGGGCATTCTCATTAGGACAATACAGATTGGCCCACATGTGGTTTTATCTTCAGTAACTATTTTCACTTTTATGCTCATTTTTTTCCTGAAAACAAGAAGGTTTTACTCCTTGCATGAGCAAGATTTTTGTGAGCTCAAGAGGTTTTACTTTGGTCACTGTGAAAAAAGAATGTATAAGGCTCCCTCATTTCATTCCTTTATTTTTGCCTGTTCTTCAATACCCGTTGAAGGAACAGATACATTTAAGGATGTTTATTTTAAGTTGGTACTCTGGATTGAAAAGCTTTTCCATCTGTTTCTGCCCTGCATTGGATATAACATTTTGCAGATGGCAGCATTTATCAGAATCCCACTGCAGACTCCTTACTGGCTTTGTGCCTTCGGAAACGGGCCGTGTTCATCGCCACTATAACTCCACTGAAATTGGTGGAACAACACCATGACCCATCATCACAAATGCTTCCTGAAGTAGCATCATGCACTCTAGGCACAAAGGCTGTGTCTTGGTTGACTTGTTTAATGTAAAGATATTGAATTATATGTAGTTTTCATGATTACTGAAAATTACTGGTTTGCTTTAAGAACCTCTTGGTTCTGATTTTTCCAGTCCATGAGTGATTTAGGGAACAACTTTCAAACACGCTGTCTCAAATTGCAGCCACAGATTTTGGGTACACAAGTTACTTAAGCAGATAGAAATTGGGAAGGCGTCTGCTGTCTTGACAGAAGCAAAGGAGCAGTCAGTTTGGCCAGCTTTTCTCTTTCACGTGTTCTATGAAATATAATGTTTGTGCCATATTGTTATTTCCCACTCCTCCTTTCCTCATTATCTCAACATTCTCCCAAATTATGTGTTGTATAAGTCCCTTGGGGTGCTGGTCCTAAATGCTACCCTTAATCACGAAGCACCTTGCCTCACTAGATAGTCTCAGTTCTTTCCATTGGAACTGCTTATGGAGCATGGCATTGTCCGGACCTGGCAGACTGGTCCTTTTTAGGACAGGTCTAAGAATCACAGCTCCATGTTCAAGTTTCAGGGTCAGTTCTAGTTGGAAAAACTGTTTTTCACTTCACTGTCAGGTTATTTTTCTCTCATATTTTTATTTACATAAAGGTGCAGAGTAGAGAGCTGGAAGTGTCATAGGTCATGAGGCCAAATATCAAGTCCAGTAAGGGAAGAAACGTTTTCATGCTTTGTTGGCTTTCTGGAAAAAAGAAATGTACTTTGGGACAAAGCTTTTCATGCCTATGTCCAGCCAAAATGTCACTTGCTTCGGAAAATTTGAAGAAAATTGGTTGAGAACCTTCGCATTAGTGAAGGGAATCTGGAAGAAAACTGAAATTTGACTTTAAAAAGTAATTTTCCACCCTGCCTTATTATGTGGAAGGAGTGGCGAGTAGTAAAAGAGAATTTCCCTTTAGAAGTGTTTACCACAGCAAACCTACAGAGCACACTGTTTATTCAGTGCTGCTATGGAAAGCCCAGTTTCAGTCATGCTGAAGATTTACGTGAAATGACAAAATGAAGATTTAACTGTCACTTCTCCATGTCCCTGTTTTTTCTCACCCTTCCTTAATTATTCTTATGCTTTGACGGTATTTGGGAATGAGCTTGTGTCTTAAAATGTGAGCCCATGATGTCTAATTGGGCTCCTGCAATACTATTTCAGTGAATGCTAACGATAATGTGACTGGCTAGCATATCCTGGATACCCTTTCATGTAAGCTTTGACCGTGGACAGCCTCAGTGATTCTAGCTGTGAACCAGCGTAGTGAAAAGAGAATCTCTTCTAAATAATGTCCATCCAGGAACTGATGCTGAAGAGAGTACCCAGGCTGTTCTCAAAAAGAGCTGTGTGCTAGGAAAGAAAGAGAGCTTAGGCGATGTCTGCATCTCAGCAGGGCCTGAGAGCCTTCTCAGTGGTTAAGCACATCTGAGGCATCAAGATGGAAAAATACTTCAGAGATTTTGTAAGCTGTAGGAAAAGTTCCAACTATTTAGCAAAGTTAATGCTGGGCTCTTCTGACTCATAGCACTAAAAAGCTGCTCCAAACAGTTTCACTGCTGAATCAATTAGCGCAGCCAGCACCCTTCCCATCAAAGTAACACCTTTCCTTCTTGCTCAGTTTTAAGACCTAATTCAATAACTTCAATAACAAAAATACATAAAGCTGTATTCCCTGCTGTACCCACTCCTGCCAAAGCCTGCTCACATGTTTCACTTCTCCATATTTGCACACTTCATGCTTAAGTTCCCTACAAACTGCAGTTTGGAGCCAGTGCTAGAGATCAAAGTCCTTACAAGCAAACCAACTCCATTAATAGGTGTAGTCTTCCAGAGAAAATACAGTCCAGGGATGTTTGGTAGTGATAATTCTCAGGATCAGACAGATACTCTTGATCCCCTCATCAGTTTGTTTAGCACAGCCAGGGAAGCTGAACTGGGGACTGGAAAAACTGCCTGACTCTGCAGAATCAAAGCTGCAGCTGCAACAGAAGAGGCTGGACTAAGGTCCGTGGAGGTCTGTAGCACACAATCAGCCCTGGATCCCCACAGAATGTACTTTAATACCTATTCTAAAAGTAGTATTGTGCCTGTAACCTTCACACCCACACTGCCTCTTAGTACACCCACCAAAATTGTCCATAGGTCTCTTGAGTATGTCTTTTGATTCCAGGAGAATCTTCTCTATGTGAGCAGCTCTGTTAGCAATTCTTTGGCATTGTAATCAGTGCGTCTATTTTATTTTTATTTTTTATGATTAATTAGCCAATTATATGAAATTACCTTTTGCAATTAAAACATAATTTAGAAAAAACATTGAGTAGATAATGCTCATTTGTCATTAAATTGCTTATAACTCCGGCTGTTGTATGGCAAGGTCTTTTTAGTTTCTGCTTTTACTGCTAGTTGAACAACATTGATTAAAACCCCAACTCTGATATAGTCCTTGGAGTGACTCAGTCTTCTCTTGTCTTCCAATATTTAGAAGGAAAAGGACTTAGATTTGCAATTTACATTGTTAATAAAGAGCATTTGGGCTTTGGAGGTTGCTGCAGCTCTGAGCTGAACTTTTGTAATAGGGAGTTGAAAGGGCAATGGATGTAACTAAGTGTTATTTAAACTGTCACTGCAAAAAGGAATCTAAAATAGGGTACCTTAAAAGTTGTTTCTTTTGTGAAAAGGGAAGGACGAATCAGTTATTGCCTGTGTAATTGTTTAGTTATCCATCAGATTACTGCACACTGCACGTGTGTACTTTTCAAAGTGCTTTGGTGTAGACAGACACAGACCTTTGCTCCTGAGGAATTCAATGATTTGCCCCATGGGAATTGCTGGGCTTGCCGGAGTTCACTTAATGACACTGATGGGTCAATTCTCTGCCAGAGCCAAGAACTCATCTTCATCATCTTCTCAACTTCACATCCACTAATGATCAGTCCTCATAATGAAGGCATTTTTCACACTGCCAGGAGTCACAAGGAGAAAAATTGATTGACAGAGTTATCTGGATTGTAGTAATTAAATCAGGGCAGACAAATCCCTGCTCTCATTATATTTCAGACATGTCTGAACCATGAAAAACAGAGCTGAAGCATGCTGATTTGCTTCCTACAGTTCAAACTGTGGCATTCAATGCTTTATAGGATGTATAGGGACAGAATACATGAATGTGGACAAATTAGAAAAAGGATAATTATAAATCACAAGTGGTCTAAATGTGAGTGTTGGGTTTGACCACCTTTAGAGAAATGTGTATATGAGATATATGAAAGAAGCTATTAACTATGAACCGGAGGTATCTACCATGCTCATTCTGTACCCAAGCTCATTCTGGAGTACAATGCACAGGGAATTTGGCTTTACCAGCGAGGCAAAAGAGATGCAGGTAGAAACAGAGATACAAACCAGTGACAAGATGCACAGTACAGAACTAGCCCAGCCACAAGACTGGTGGTTGCACAGCTGAACGCAACTGTATGGTTTTTGAGCTCTCTTGTTTGTTGATGAGAGCACAGATCTACACTCTAAAAGCCAGAAAAGGATTTCAAATACCACTGGAATTCTTTTGTTGGTGAATTGCTTGTTGTGGAGCACTTGCCTTGAAGAAGAATTTGTGTGCAGATGTTCTCCGGGTAATGCTGCAATCTGGCTTCAAGAGTTGTCCCTTGATTCTTTTTAGAGAATTTTTTCTTCCATCAGTTTATTAAGCTGAGCCTTTTTTCAGATACTATAATTTAAACAGAGGAGGTTATATGAACTTGAATTAATATTAAACAGCTAATTAAGCTGATTTGGTCTAGTTAATACTGGGTATAAAAGATGTATGTTTAGAGAGAAGCAGATCAGGGTTTAACGTGGGAAAATTGAGTAAGAAAATCTGGATTCATGTGCTTTGCTTTTTTCCCCACTAAGCACGATCAACTGTCCAAAACAGAACCCCCATTTTAGGACAACCTATGACCTTTCCTATTGCACCTTCATGGTGTTTGATGTGTATAGAGGAAAACATACCCACAAGAAAGGTGTGGAGGTGGGATGTAACATCGGAATCTTGTTTTAATCCTGACGTTGGCATTAGTGGGAACCTTCAGCATTTCAAAGAACTTGAATAATAAATAAATTATTTTTGCATAAAATAGATACAAACTTTTCTTACTTGCCTTATGGTATAGGTGTTGTGCCTGAGTACCCACATGTTTAGTTCCTGGGCTTCTTTCTTCTTAGGTTCCCTGTCAAACTGAACCAAGGGTAAATATCTGAAAAAGCCAATACTACTATGGAAGCTCTAATTTCCATCTTCAACAGGTTGAGCATCTTAGGAATGACAGCTGGCATGTCATGACAGTTTCTGTTGATGAGTCCGTCTTCTGAGAGCCTCATTAGAGTTCTCACTCACATCCAAAAGGATTCTGGGAAGGAATTGTTCTGACATAAATCTAAGAGATGTGCACACTGCAATACTGAGATTGACTTTGACCTGTCAGTGTCTGTATAAGGCAAATTACCTGCTCTTGGGATGTTATTTGACATGCTTCTTTACTGTTGCAAGGATTGTTATTAAAAAAACTCTTCTATTCGTATCGAAAGACGTTTAGTAGTGGATGGTGGGGCATGGTACTCTGGTTGGCTGCAGCTACTGATTATTCTTTTTAGACATATGCTGTAGTGTAAACTTGTAAACTGCCAAAGTTGAGACCAAGTTTCACAGGGAGGACAGAAAAGTTTGTTCATGTGGAAATCACGGACTGCATGAACATCTGGGGCAAAGCATGAGAGCCAGTCAGCAATTAAAGATGGGCACTGGAAGGCAGAAAACAGATGGTGGATATACAGCAGGCTGAACAGTGAAGGCAGTCATTTTATTGGTTCATAAAGACTGATCTTTAAAGGGCTAAATAAGGCAATGTTAATGATAACGGTTCAGATTCTGTTGCTTTTGGATTGGGCTGTGTAACCCCACCAACTCAAAGCTGTGCTTGGCTTTGCTGTTAGGTCATCTGTGCAAAAAAGCTGGGGAGATTCTTAGGACATGCTGCGTTTTGCAGCATTTGCCATTAGTGAATCCAAAGATGAGGTACAACAGAGGGTGATTATGTGATGGGGACAGGAAAAGTGCAGTGAGAACTGGACCTTAAGTGGAAAAGATGCTGAACTCAACAATCCTTATGAATCAAGCACAGATTTACCTCAAGTTCAAAGGTGACCTTTCTGTCTGTGACCTCAAAGTTATTATCTGAATAAAGTGACCATATTCTCTCCATTATTCTTTCTCTGTCCCCACAAATCTTTATCATTAACTGTCCTGTCTCCAAGGTTAAGAGAGGGTGTGCCGCTGCACAGTCCTGTCATCATTGGTTCTGGTGGTGTAAAGTTATGGTGATGATATCAACACAGTCCACTCTGTGATGTCCTTTTCTCCAGTTGCAGTATATGGTTCTCTGGCTTACTGGCAGCTTATGCATGTGAGAGGTTTTGTTGAGGAAGGTAGGTAATTCTAGGAGATCACAGATGATCAGGTTCTTTCCAAACTGTTTTTGTAATCCCCTCCTGGAGTCACCCAAAGTTCTGGGACAAGGATAGAAAATGAAGACTGCTGTGACTAGTCCAGGAGGTGCAGTTTTCAATGTTTGGAACTGAGTCAAGAGACAGTGGCATCAAATATGGATGATCAGTGTAAAATAAATGAAAGACAATTACTATGTTTTATTAAATATGAGAGACACTGCCTGTAACAGAATTCACACCTGCACAATGAAGAAACTGGCTCAGTGGGCCAAAAGTGGAGAAAATTCACGTGTTGGACTGGGGCAAGTGAGAAGGTTCTTTTCCAGAAATGGAGAAATGTCATTATATACCTGGCTCAGCTCCAGTAGCGAGGCTCCATGGCCCTTCTTAAGAGATGCTGATTTGCATCAGTAGAGAATAGGAAATTGGACTTGGATTGCCTGGAGTTGGAGATCTGATAGATCACTGAAAAAATTCCAGCTGATGGGATAGCAGGGAGGAGGATGAGTGAGGAGCTGAAGAAGAAATTAAGTACAAATCACGATAAGAAAGGCAACTTTGGATAAGGAAGTGTTGATACCATTTAAGAGACAGCAAATACTTTTCAGAGCAAGAAATTGTCTTGCCACAAAGTCATGTCAGCATGTATTGGTACTTCAAAGGGAGAAAACCAGGGAATAGTTCTCATCTGGCTGTAACCCAAATACAGCTTCTGATCACGCCCACCTGCAGATCTTAAGGACAGCTGGACAGCAGAGGTGCTGTCTAAAACAGAAGTGACATTCTACATTTACTTCAGTCACATGCACAGCCCATTCCTTTTGAACCAGAAGAACGAGGCAGTTCAGCTCCAACGGCCCGCAGGAGCACAAGGACCTCCCCCAGCCCTGGCAACCTCTTTATTGCTCAGTCAACAGAAGAGATAAGGGCTTGCTTAGTTTCAAAATCAAGCCCAACACTTTCCCATTGAATAAAGCTTGTAAATGGTAATTTCTTTTTTTCACTGTGAAGAACTGATGTGAGCATGTCATCCTCAGCTGCCACCTTTCTTTCCAGTCAGGAAGCAGAATTCCTAACACGTGACTTGCATGGTCAGCTGCAAAATTGATAATTCTAATAATGTCTGCAAAACAGTAAAGTTTAACAAATGAAAAGTGAATGTGGCCTTCATCATGAGGACCCACAATTTGCTTATGAAGTATGGTGAGTGGAAAGGGGTTTAAGAAGTTTTCCTTTGTTTCAGGGTAGACCCTTTGAGTGCCAAGGTTCTGCTGCCTCCTTTTTGGTTTCCACTCAGCTGATGTGCCTAGCATAAGCCTAGCTGACCTTGACTCGGTAGAACCCAATTAATTATTTTTCCTCACTGGCTTTCTCTACTGCATCCCTTCCCAGTTCAATAAGACAGCTACAGCTACTCCCTTTGTCAGAACAGAACTAGCAAAACTGAAGAGTAAGAAAATTATGGGAAGCAATAAAGTCGTAGGAGTTTGTTGTTAACATTGGCACTGACTTCCCATGTGAAGCCGTGCTCGGCGAGATATGTCCTGGAGTTGCTGAGAGTAAGATCAGACTTTGAAGCACTTTCCATAAATCCTGCTATATATTTTTCCACACACAGTGGAATAACAAAAGGGTGAGGAGAAAAAACTTCCACAATGCTAGCATGGAGAGGGGGCAAATGCAAACTCCCCTGTTCCCCTCTCCTTTCCCGGATACATGCAGCCGGTCTTGCTTTATTTCTATATAAAGAGGAGGAGTATGGGCACAATGCTGGGAGATGAAAACCAGCATGTGGCTTACTCACAACCTTCTACATTTCAGAGGGCTTTCAGAAAGGGATCTCTCATTTGATGAAGATCCTTTTTTCTGTTTAGTCATAAACAGATGAATCCTGTAATAGCCTCTGTTTCCTCTACTACAGGAGGTCTGTATGATTAATAAGATCTCCCTGTAGTGAATGCCAAGCCAAACAGATGAATGCAAGGCGCATCTGCTGTAGATTAAACATTTGGAAAAAACATTTTATAAATATTTTTTTCCACAACAACATATCCATATGGCAGTTAACTAGGGTATATATTTAAAACCTTGCATGTACAGTATATAGCCATGCATATGTATTTAATATACTTATTAAATAAGTACTTATGTTGTCACTCAACAGATAGCTTTCTGATATGACTTTTAATCTATTCGAGATGTCAAATCAGACTGTTTGAAAGGACCACATGTGCTTTATCAAGCAAAACATGAGAAGACACTGCTTCTGAGTGGGTGGGTTAGTAGGAAGCAAACGTTTTCTTTTATTATTTCTCAGAAACAAGAATGTGTAAGATAATTACCTGGTTAGTATGAGGTAAGTCTAAAATAACATACACTGAGTACAGTTAGAGAGATAAGGTTGTCTTGAGTAGTACATTGAAAACAGATCCTGAGGAGAGGGGAAAGTTAAACTACTTCGAGATTTCTCAGCCAAAAATCCTAGCAGCTAAATTAGAGTTTACTAAGACTTCAAAATGCTGGAATCATATCTCATTATAATTAATATTTTAAACCTCCTTATCTCAGCAGAATTGGTGAAAGGACGTTAGAAAAATAAGAAAATCCTTTTTTTCCTAATCCTTATTGTATAATGGGGTATTCTTTGTTTTCTTTCTGTGTCTCTGTGTCTTCTCCTTTAGAGGACTAGACCATAAATCTGGATTGATGAGAAACACAATTTTAGCTCAAGCTAAAACCAAATTCAACAAGTAAACATTGTCCAGAGCAGCTATCGGCACTCTCACATAAGTCAATCTTGTCTCTTAGTATGTTGTTCTTGTAAGACTTAGCAATATTATTGTAGGCTGAGCTTATGATAGACTGGCTTGTTTTGTTTATTTGTCATGAAACCTGAGATCCTGATATGTGATTCAAAGAACCTAATTCCTGAAACGTTTTAAAAGAGTTTTCTTAACCAGCGTTCCAGTCTAGGAGCCAGAAAGAGGAAAAGCAGCCTTTCCAGCCTCTCTATGTGCTTGCTTGTTGTCTTGTTAAGGAATAAGACCTGGTGTGCGTGTGTGCATGAAAAACTGGGGCACTTATCTGAAGAGAAGGGCTTTCTGAATCTGACGGTTGCTCTAGGAATGGCTAGTGCTTGTCAATTCATGTCTGTCTGGGCTCTAAGGATGTGGCTTTCCAGACCTTACAGCATGATACTTGCAACCAGACATGACGTTTCCCCACATGCTTTTACACAGATTGCAGAACAGAGGAAAATAATTGCCTAACTTTGCTTTTATCACACACCATTAGGTACTTAGCTGACTCAAACAAGAAAGACAAAAAGCTCCTCGTGTTCAAGAAACTTTTTAATATTTATGTTCATTACAGTTTCCGACTTTGCTGCCTAAATGATTTGTTTTCTGATGTTCTTGCCATAGTTTTCCATACGCCTCTCTGAGCATCCTGCAGGCAGGTGGGAGCACAGAGGTGGGCAGTTCCCTCACTTTTGAAATAGTAGCTTGGTGACTCATATCTCATTCTGCTTTAGAGACTCATTTCTTCGTGGCCTACTTGTCCTTGCTCCTGAACTGCAAAGTGTTGCTTTACTACTTAAGTAATTTTATTTTTTTCTTAAATCAAAATGCCTGTGGAGTCTTGGAACAAATCACCGAACAAAACTTTCAGAAACCTCTTAGAAACAGTGGGAAACTGGTGGATTTGGTCTGGAAAACCTTAAAGAGGTCCTTTTTGCATCTGGGTTGAGAACAAAATGCAGAATAGGAAGCCTATCGGAACACATCTAATTTTCAAACTTATCTGTCTTTAGAGCCCTGGTGTGAGCCCTCATTAGCTCTTTGTGATGTTCACAGCAGATTGTTTTCTTCATGTGTCAGAACCATACCTTAAATTAGTTTGCAACCAGATTTAATTAAATGAATTTAGGGAAAGCCACTCTTACCGTGGTGTAGCAAAGGCTTATTTTAGACTGGTTATGATTTGTTCTCAATGAATTAAATTTAAATTGATATAATCTAAGTTTAAATTGATTTAATGGCGTCTCATAGCCCTTTGTACTGCCTTAGCAGAACTGATTTGTAGTAGCACTTCATTTATGTCTTTATGAACCCTGGATTCCAGAAATGGGTAACTAAGCTTTTCCTAGCATTACCATAAGGCTGCACCACCTGTAGGCCTCCATGCTGGTGAATTTACCCAGCTGCTCAAAGTACACTCTGCAAGCCAGAGATAATAAATGATGCAAACACCTCCAGCTCTGGCTGAATGTTCTGGGTATGCACCTCCCATGCATGTGGGCAGAGAGTCCATCCAAGAAGGGAGTCGGGATAATTTCCCAGATGCTCCTACAGCATCCTGTAGTAATATGGAAAGATCGTTGTGAAGGGAGAAGGTGCCCAGACAGTCCCTGTGGTAGCATCAATAACACTCATCAAGGACATGCTATTCTTAAAAGGCAGACTTGAGCATGCACAGGCCAGGCTGTGTGGATAGCGTGTAATCCAGGGAGCTAGCAAACGGCCTTTTGCTAGATGGTTACTTTTTGCTGTCCTCTGTCAGGCCTTTGCCAGTGCCTCCCACAATCTTATACAACTTTAGGAGAACACAGGGTGCTCATTATGGCAAAGGGATGTCTCCTCAGGGAAAAAAATTACTTGCTTTGTTTATACATATTTAACAGAAGAATAGTTTGTTTAGGTGAAAAAAGGAGGGTGAGATATGTTGACACGGCATGAATCTTTATTTAAAATTTTATTTAAAACTTACTTAAATCTGAATCTTTATTGAATCCATTATTTCCATTCGGTTCACCTCAGGGGTAAAATGGAGTTTGGAAGTTGGTTCTCTCGCTCCAGCTACTGTGCTTCTTAGAGGGGTGGATGTGCTGAGCAGTGAGGCGCTGGCCTTGTCTTGCCGGTTGGCACTAACCTGTGTGAGATGTAGCTGCCTAAACGTGCAACAGCCCCCTCTCTCCTAGCTAGGTAAGACTGGGTTTGCCTCTTGCTATGAGACATCCAGATTGTCAGAGGAGCAAGGGTAGGCTTTGAATGGACATAAGGCCTCCTACGTCTCTGCCAAAATGCCAAACCAGTTACCAGCACAGATTATAGAAAAAAAGAAACAAGAAACTCCTAACCAAGAAAAGATATTTTCTAGGAATTTTTTTTTCTATTTTGAAAAAAAAAAAAAAGCACTTGTCACTGGAAATACAAATCCTCTTAATTAAAGACAGTAGTTGGAGAAGTACAACTGTCCTGCTTGTCGGGCTATTTGTAAAAAATACCTGTTATTATTGACAAATTTTTTTTTTAAAGGCACCCCATGTTTTCACATGATAAAAACACGCTTTCCTGATCATCTAGAGTTCAACTAACAGTCAGTTTGGATGCCTATGGTTAAGGACTTGTAGCAGCTCTGCTTTGGCGAAGGTTCCAATGCAAACAGTTTGCTGCTGTCTAAGGTGAGAAGTGCATTCAGTGAATAAAAAACAGTTTTGGGCTGGGAAAGGGAATGACAAACTTTTATCTGAAAATGTCACTTTATACTCTCTCTATAAGATACCCATGGTTCTCAGCCAATATGTTTTTGTGACTTAGCTACATTTCCTGCCAGATTATTCAGCTAGATACAGATCCCTTCTCCTACTGTGTGGAAACCTGAATAATAATTTCAGCTGCAGAAAGCCCTGGTGAATTGCTGGCCTACTTTGCTCTCCCAAGGGGAAGGTGCACTTCTCTAATTCAGGAGCCGTTGCTTTGGCAGATGGCTCTATTTACTCAATGAGCAGGTCAGGACGAGAGGAAAAATGGAACATAATCCAACAGTATCCAATTAAAGGTAGCTCTGTGCAACTGGACCAAAGTCATTGCTGTCAAAACCTCTAGGGAGTGTGTTCATTTTTTAGCCTTGTTTCCTAAGGAAATGAGGCTGTCTGCCTGTCTACCTTTCTGTCTGTCAGCATCTACCCTCTCCGATTAATTTATGAATGTTTGCCATTATCAAGGAAAAATGACCAAAGAGGAGAGAGTTTTCCAACATATTCCAGCAAAGTTAACAGAACTTGGCAACTGATACGGAAGGAGACCCAAAGTGTCTCCGTGGAGGGAAAAGCAGATGGAATAATATCTAACCATTCCAAGACTGGAATGTACATCAGACCTGTTGGCCTCGCCAGTCTGAACCAGGATAGTACCTGCTCCACTCACCCATCCAAAGAGCTGAGGAATGTAGGAGGATATGGTGTTAGAGACACAGGAAAAGAGACTATGAGAAGAGAGGGGGAGAAAGTAAGATACCGAGTTCTGGGCTAGATTATAATTCACCACTCAGGAACCTGCTTTCTAACATGTGAGAGTGCTCTTGGCAATGGCACCCCTGTAAAATGAAGATGCTAGTACAACAAACATTGATGTTGCTTTCAGAGAACATTGCCATTGTCTCCTCCCAAAGGGCTGAGCCCTGATCCACACACTTTTAGCAGAGCTATAACAAAATCATAATGTATGAGTCTTTTTAGCAGTAGACTTGTATAGCACAAGTACTCATCTGGGAGCAGTTAGAGTGCTATTAAAATGTTATGCTGCCTTAATACCCAAATAACTGTACTGGGGGTAGGTACTACTCTAATAATCCCAATTTAGGTAAAACAGTGCCAGGTTTGTATAGAGAAAACCACTTAGAAAAAAAAATATTGGAAAATCAACCAAGAAAACATTATGGGTTCCCAAAAAGATGAATCTTGTGTGCATTAAATTTCATCTCTCTTTTCACTGAAGCTCAAAACTGGTTTTGGAACCAGAGGTAAACATTAGTATTATGATGGCTTTTTTAATGCTGAGCAAGAAAAATATCATTTGCCTCAGTTTTCCTGGAACTGAAAGAACAGTGAGAGATGGCAGAACAGGTTTAAGTTCCAGCTGATTATTGGATTTATTAGAAATGGGCTGTATGAAGCAAACAATATAGGCAAACCCTGGAGAAAGCGAGGTGAGAGGGTTTGGTTTATTTCCTTTGTATGATGCCCTCCCACCCCTGGCAGATTAGATATTTGGAACTATTTCAAGACATTTTTCATTTTGTTGGTAAATAAGCATGCACTTGTTCTGAGATTTCAGCCCCTAACTGTTCGATCCATCCAAGGGAGAAAGGCAAAACCATAAGTGAAGCTCAAACAATAAAATCTCAGCAATGGGTCAAGCCAGTTATTATTACATGATTTCAGGCTTTGAAAGGTCATTTATGTTTTCTAAGTTGGATTTATTTTTTACATTTATTTGTAATATTACCTCGCTGTGTTTCATAATGTCAGGGAAAATGTCTGGTTTCAGGCCTAAAATGTCAAAGCAGCATTTTCAAAATCACTCAGCACTGAGTCAAATGTTTTTCTGTTGGGGTCACTGGTAACCGGCCCATTTGCCTTAGCAGGCTTGGGCCAGTGCTGAATGTTATGGAAATCCACCTTTCTTTACCATTTTCCAGGCAGGCTGCACTTCTCCTCTTCCATGGGCAAGATTTGTATGTGGCAAGATTTCTCCTATGAAAGATAAAAGCATGACAGTTATGGCCTGGATTCACTTCCCATCCTTCCCAATGACTGCAGGCTAAATCACAGAACTGTTTTATTCCTCAGTTTACACCTAAGTGACACATAAAATCCCCATCTCAGAGGGCTTCACAGTTCACCAACCCCTGGGAACAGCAAAACTGCTACTTAAACAGGTGCCAAGGATATATTATGGAATAAACTGTTCCTGTAGTGTTGCGAGAAGTAATATAGATGAAGCTGGTACAATCTAGACATATGTCTCCATCTGTGCCTCCATGTTAGGGGGTTATTCTGGATGATACCGACTTCAACAACCAACAATTTCTCTAGCAAGGAAAATCAGGCTTTAAAAGAATTGATAAGGAGGAACTGATACCCCTCCAAGTGGCTTTGCCATTGGCTTTGTCAAGATGAAGACAAAAAAAGGGGGCACAGAATAAACAAGCTTGCTCTTCTAATAATTGTGAAAGTTAGTTTTTTTCATGACTCATTTCCCAGTCAGCACAGTAGTGAAACACATCTCTCTGCTGTAGTAGGTCAAACATCTTGGTGCCACCTTCTTAAGAACAGCTTTTTTTTTGCCTGCTGTAGAGATACGTTATGTCTTCAGTTGTAAGTGTTGCCAGATGCAAAACCTGCTAGCACTCAGATTCTCTAATCCTCTAGACAAGATAAAACCCCCAGCATTCCCCTCTCGTCGCCTGCCCTTGCCTGTACCTTGCTTTGCTATCACATCAGCTTAGAATAAGCTGGTAAGAGAAGTGTACACTATATGTGTTCTCCCCACAACTTCTATATGGCAAGAATATTTCCTTTGACTTCTATTCAATACCTTGGTTTATGAACATTATCATTCTTCCTAATAGCCTGTTTTACTGCAGAGAATTGCTGTGATATAAGGGTGTGACGCATACGTGGAGGTTTTTCATGGTTAGTGTTTGGTAGCACAGTGCCATTAGGAATATTACTCTTCACGCTGGATAGCTGGGCAGTACTAGCTGAAGCAGCTCACACACCTCATGGGCTCCCAGAGAACCTGATAAATTAGAACTCCTGTAAGGGTGATATTCCTTCTGTGTTACTTGTACAAATTCCTCTGTCATGCTAGCTGGAAGTAGGGAACAAAGAAGGGGTTTGGCCCCAGGATGATGAAGAAGCAGCAAGAAATACAGTTCTGGTCTCAGAGCACTGATTTTCATGAGGTAGTTGATCAGTCAGTGTATCTCAGATTGCGGTATCCATTTGTGGAGGGAACTGTAGGACTGCTTGTTCAAGGCCTCAGATTTCAAATATGAGATGGGATGGACACTTCTTTAAGTTGCTGAGCTTTATTGCTCAAGAGCTACATCCTGCAGGTACTCACTGCCACACATGATCCTGAGCACAGGGTTTATTTCTCTCAAGGTAAACTGGAGCACTTATGTAAGTTTTAATGGGATCAATATTAAATCTTTGTAGGCCACAGCTTTCCAATATCATGAAACATTTTTATGGCTAAGAAATCAGAACAGGAGGAGCCAAAGGTACTTGTTTTCTCTCTAATTAAACCAGGGTATTAAATTTAATCTTACCCAGTGAAACAACCTCCCTTCCTCCCATGACTCCCTACCTTCTCCTGTCAATAAGAGTGTATCATTATCAATTAGTATTGTTAAGATCAGAAGGGATGAACTAAAACTTAAGGTTACCTACACATGGTTGTTATTCATGTCTTTTCCTAGATCACATCCCTAAAAAAGGATAAAGAAGGTACAGTTCAAGTAGTTATTTTTCTTAAAAAAACAGGGAAACAGGAAGACATGCAATAATTTACTTAAGTACATACACCCTTGGGAGAAAGCACCAACTGACTCTTCCACCTCATTTGAGCTGACCTCCCAAACAGCACTGCCTAAGCTAGGAGATCAAATAGGAAACTAGAAATTATCTTAATTTAGGGCTTTCTTAATGGGATTTAATTTAATATGTTCCCTTTGTTGCTGAAAGTTTTTTTTAATGACTTTTCCATACTGTTATTAACTACATTGTAAGTGCTTCTGTGTCAAGTAAGAGACTTAAGCATACATTTGGATGAAACTCACCAATGCAAAAAGTTATTCCTTGAATAAATTCACATCTTAATGAAACTGTTCATCTTAATGAAATTAAGGAAGTGGGCCACTGATTTTTCTAAGTTTTCCTTTTTTATTATTTCATATTCTTTATTTGTTGTTCATGTTTCCATATTTCTCACTTAAACATTGGCAGTGAGCTGAGAGGCCAAATGGCTCAGCTATCTCAGTTTTTCCCAGCTGCTCCTGGATGGCACCTAGAGAGGAAAAGAACTGGTAGATCAAGATCTTGGTCTCTATCCTATACAATAACTTTATTCTTTCAGGGTCAGCTTCTGTTAAAAGTCTGCTTCTTTATTTTGACTTTAAAAGGGGGATAATTTCCCATTCAGCGTTCTCTCATGGCACTTAGGGAGAGATTTTGAACGGTATAAATGGCAGGTAGACACCTAATTCCCATGGAAAGTTTCTGTAACTCCACAGTAATGTCAGTCAAATTGTGCCAGAGCTGAGATTGCTCACTGCCTGCACAAAACACTGCTGTAACGTAGGAGTCTGTGCCCCAGGTACGTGAGCCACTTCAGAGTGATTTGTGTCCTGACACAGAGGTGGGTGCTACTCTTGTCAGTAGCAACAGCAGCTGAAATGGCTCTGACACAGGTCAGAACTAGCTAGAACTCCTGTGATGCACACTTCTTACTTCTCTTCCTAGAAGTGTATGATGTTAGGTTTTTTTTCCCCAAAGTGGGAAGGCTAAGGGGAGGTTTGTAGCACCTTCTTGCTGCAGCTGATTAGCTGGCATGTCAGGCACTCCCGCATCCCATGATACGGTTGCTGGTGCCCTAAATTAGCCTGGCACTGCCTCTTCTTCTGTACCTTGTTCTAACCTAGAGGTTGCTCTGCTGTACTTCAGAGCTTCTGACATCCCTCTGCTCTTGGGAACTGTGAAGCGCATGAGTAGCTGAGAGCATGCTGAAGTTCATATGTACTCCCATGCCTAACGACGTTGTAGAACGAGGGTCTTCCAACATGAAAATAAATTGCTCTTAAAGACAGTGTAATTATCTAGTCTTCACTGAAATCAAAGTAATTAGGGAGGAGTAAGTCAGCAGCAGCAATAATCCTTCTTTAATTCAAAAGCAATTTCCTAAAATCCCCATATAAAAAATGCTTGAAATGGTTGGCTTCTTAGAAAGCCCCCAACAACTCTGTCCATGTGTGTCATCACTCAGATTTCACCGAAGCCAGTCCTTACCCTGAAGCACACGGCTGCCCAGACCAGTCCCACACATGGCATGAAGACACCGTGCACACAGTCTGCTGCCACCATCGCAGGCTGGGGTAGGAATGACCAAGGGTGAGGCGATATTTGTTGCAGGCTGTGAGTAATGAAGCAGAACCAGGGCTTCTTACCCAGCCTACTGAAAAGAAACACAACCCAGTCAAGTGCACATTCCTGGGCTATTTATGGACCTTTCCATCTCCCACCTGAAGGTGACTCACACGGCCACATGCCACAGGCGGGAAGGCGTTTCATGCAGAAGGACCTGTTGGGCTTTCCACTCTGGGCCTTCTGGTGATTTTAGCAGCCTGATGAAACATGTGATACCAGCATGGCTTTATGTTGTGCAGATGGGCAAAGTCTTCTTCTCTTGCTATTGTGTCAAAGTGTCACATATAATTTAAACAGTATTTATAACATTACTAGAAATAGTTGGGGTTTTTTTGAATCATGTAGAACATGGCAAAATCAAATGAAATTAAAGTGGAAAATACTCTTTCATTTCAGCCTGTACAATCAGACGCGTCTGTGTGCAAATGGATTAATGTGCCAAAAACATAACTTGAGGCTAGAAGTGTAACATCACTCAGTAAATTAACATCAATAATTATAAGCTGTAAACAGTAGCAGATATAATTAAGATTTGAGGCCCAAGGGTTGTGTATGCCTGGCTGCAACTGACATCATCAGACACTGCGATCTTGATGTTCGAGTCCCCTCAGGAGACAGCAAAGTTACAGACATTACCCTACATGGAAATAAAGTGTCAACATATTAGGAGCATTTGCTAAGTTCCTCTCTCTCTCTCTCTTTTAAAGACAAACAGGGCTCTGTCTAAAAGATGAAAATAGGAGTTTTCAGTTTTCCTCTGTGTGATTCCATCACTGCGCCTGCTCTCCTTGCAGCTGAAGATGTGTCAGAACATCATGTCAAAACATTATTTTTCAAAGGGTTAAATTAAACAGGTTGTTACAGTACCCT
Source organism: Laterallus jamaicensis coturniculus (assembly GCA_022605575.1). Taxonomy (NCBI): domain Eukaryota; kingdom Metazoa; phylum Chordata; class Aves; order Gruiformes; family Rallidae; genus Laterallus; species Laterallus jamaicensis. The sequence goes on from JAKCOX010000029.1 coordinate 6,099,125, forward strand.
GCAGATAGAAAACTGTCCCAAAAGAGTAGAGGATATTGCTTTGTTAGGGGAGAAAGAAAGATGAGAGGGGAGGAGGAAAGAGATCAGATAACTACACTGTGAGCTTCTGAGTTGTGTGGAAAGAAAAAAAATATGTGCTTGTGTTTGAAATATCCTTTCAGAGCTCTGAATCATAATAATAATAGTAAAGGAAAAATAGCCAGGGTAGGGGTTTCAAGTGAAATTATTTGAGCATTTTTCAGGATGTGAAGATTATTGTTAGCTTTAAATGGAATATTCAGAGCTTTGTAGAAACAGCCATTAAAGCAATTGAGTACTCATCTCTATGGGCAAAACCCCCAGTCTGTTTAAGAGCTGGAGCTTCAACAAAGAAGGGAGCATCAACACAGAACTGGTTCTCATTTTGAGATAAACACTGGACAGTGACAGTACATTCAGTGGGCATCATTTGCCTTTGGAGTTATAATTTTCAGTGAAGTATTTGTATCACTGAAACTCCAGTGGGAGTCCTTGCACAAGGTACAGAATGCCTTACATAGAATTATGCCCTTCTCTAAGAACTGTTTGTGGTATTTGTGCGTTCAAGGACAGTGATGTAAAGGCCAGGCTGCTTTGGTAGGGGTGGCCATCAGAAATCACTCCTGTCCCAGGTCCAGAACGGCCCACGTTTCTGCATGTAGCCCAGGTGTGAGACATGGGACAAAGAGAAGAAGTTTAAGTGCTGACAGAACTTAAACTTGGTCCCGTCCTCCTGGGACAGACAGGTACCTCTAGTTAGTTCTGTTCTTTACAGTGATACAATGAATTCCAAGAATGGGAGCAGCCCTGTTTGCGCCACTGCAAGATAACATTTTCTAGGGAAACCCTAGGATGGCACTTGAGCTAAATGCAATTTAGCTTCCTTTAAAGACATGTGGCAGAGCAGGAAAAAGACCAGGGAAAGTAAATCTGTGTGAGCAGATACGGAATTGGCATTGGTGTGAATGGTCCTGGGTGATGTTACAGGGCAGGACTTCCAATGACATAAATGTTTACAGCCTTGCAGTGTTTGTAGCGTTCAGAATGGTCCTATCTGGGTTTCAGCAGAGCTTGCACTGTTCCCCAGTTAATACAGGAGTGTGTAACGGACACATTTTTACTACAGAGGGAACCTGTGAGATGTTGAACTTAATGTCACTCCAGTGAAACACGAGGGCAGTTCACGTGTCAGCCATAGTCCATGAGAACTGCACAGGCACTGAAAACATCATCCTGAATTGCTTGGTGGTTAGGGGAGGGAAATCTGTGTGCGTTTAACGCTGAGCGCGGGTGGACACAGCTGGTCCTTGGGGTGGAATCCATACCAGAGATGGGAGCAATACACCTCATAGCATGGCCCTCTCCCTCACATTCAGTAATCTGCTGGGGAACACTGTGAGCACTGCATCAGCACTGCCTGGAGCACTGTGCTGAGTACCTGTACCGGCCGTCTCAGAGCCTTGCCTGTAGCAGTTCCCTGCTTGGTGTAAACACACTTTTACTCACACAATATAGCAGAGAATAGACAAGTCTGATCATACACAGAAATGAATATAAATTTTCTCAAAGAAAACAGCCTTTGAAGTTATTCTGTCAAGCAAAACAAGCAAAGCTTTCAGTTCTTGGCTTCACAAAAGAGCAAAAAACAACTGAAGCTTAGCAGAATTGCTTGCCTGTTTGTAGTGATCCTAGTGGTTTGTGGGGAGGCCACATCTTAGGAAGTTATTGCTGGTAACAGGCACATACAAAGAGGAGATTGGAAAAAATGGTGTAACAAGTTTGTCTTGATCCTCCTGAAATATTTTTGTTTCCACTAAAAGATACAGAAATGGTCATTTCACATTAAAAAACTGCTTGACCAGGAAATTATTGTATGAGGAATTTTGCTTCAGTGGTTGATTTCTTTAAAAAGGGCAAGCTCAAAGCAAGGCTGCAGGCTGGCAGCATTCATCCTCCTCCTCCTCCTCTCCTCACAGTGCCCTGTCATGCTGATAGAGCTGTGTGCGTGCGCTCAGTGCCCAGAGACATGAGGAGGTGGAGGTTGGCAAGGCAGCAACATGCACAGTCCGCAGCCACAGCCGGGCCGAGAAGCTGACTTGCTCTGGAAGCCCCGGGCTGCTTGGGAAGCACAGAGGCTGAGAGAGCTGCTCAGCTGTTTCCCCCCTCCAGCCTGATGTTAACATCCTCATTCTGCCATCTTAGACTATTTATTGCCTGCTCTACCCAAATCACCCTCCAGCCCTGCCTGGAAGTCAAACAAGGTGAAGACAGCTGAAGTGTTACTCTAACTTGCAGCACCTCTATAAATCTCCTAGTAAAGAGCCAGTGTAGTTTTACAAGTGTGATGTCTTTTTATTTTATTACCCAGCATGCAGTACATGAAGCTGTTTTCCCACAATGTATAAATTTAGTGAGGGAGAAAACCCAATCTTTCCCATCTCTCTGCCATCAGCTGCCTTTCTGAGATCAAGAAGCAAGTGGAAATGCTTCCGCTGCCTAAATTCTGAATGACTAGAAAATAGGTTAAAAGTGCTACTTTGTACTGTAGCACCTTACAAAATTGTGTTTTGTTTGACAGGACTTAATAAAAAAATCTTTTAATCTCTGTCACTGTGGGGAGGTGGGAAGGCCAAAAAGTCTAAATGTTTTAAAGGAAAATTTTAATTAGTATGCAAATTTGACTTTCTGCATTAAAATGTCATTTACTAAGTAAATGTTGTTGCACTGGAAGTTCAGATATTTGATCATTTTCTGTCAAGGTGCCTTTGCAAATTTCCTGAATGTAATAGCAGCATTTCAAAAACAAAATGAAATTCTCCTTTTGTTGCGGTGCATTGGGTATGCTCCACCAAAGCCTGTGTGACTAGAATAGCTTAAATCAGCCACCGGCTTATGCTGCTGTTTCTCTTTCCCCCAATCTGCAAATTCTCTTCTCCTCTCAGTGCCTGCAGAGGTTTCCTGAACCCAGGGAGCCAAGAAATATATGTCATAAATTTAAATCATTGAAGCATACCAACAAAATGATTACAAAAGCTATTGTAGTCATTAAAGTCAAAGGAAGTAGTCGTTGAGTTATTGTCAATTACCACCGAAGGTTACAACAGTGATTAGCATTTACACTATTTGGAAAAGACTTATGCACATTTTGATAGTTAACTAATTTCATTGTCTCAATAAAATGCACATATTCCTGTCTGCTGAAGAAGGACAAGAACAAGATCAATGGTTGAAGGCCCAGCCTTGCTTTTAACATAAAGAATCATAATGTTCTAATATAAAAGTGATGGAAAAATAATTGTGAGGCAAAAAAAAAAAGGGGGGGGGTAGTGGAAGAAAATTTAATAAAGGCAGGAAATTCCAAGTTTAGTTTCTTTCACTCAGTGTCTGTGGGGTCAGTGGCTGCTTCCAGCCGCCACTGAATGAATGTACTGTCTCAAACTACACCTTATATGGAGCTCTTTAGGGATCAGAAAGCATTGCACATGGGAGCCATATGTTCAGCGCTTGCCATCGTTTATTGAGACCTGAGGTTCAGAGCTGAAAACAGATTTAAACATCCATATTTAGAGCTCTTACATACAAAATAAGGTACACAGTTGAAGACAGAAGAGAAAAAGCTGTGATCCAGCACAGAAGTGGTTTTGCAGAAGAAGATGGCTGGGGAGGTCAGTTTCTAGCAGTGCTGAAGAGCCTGCCCTGCGGAATACACGATCCTCTACTACCAGTGGCAATGTAAAGATCTAACCAGGCTGGTGAATGTAAGGGCACAAGGGTTGGTTCTGAACTTTGGGCTCACCCTGTGTCTGTCAAAGGCCAAAGGAGAAGGAGCCTCTTCAGTGCAGAGTGAGGGACTACTCTTTCCACCGGTGCCTTGTTTTACCTTGGCGCAAATTTCCTTGCATCCACAGGCACAGTAGAGCAGGCAGGTACTGTAGCCTTTAGTGGACCTTTCTGGTTTTGTGTATGTGTCTGCAGAATGTCATCAACTGGGTTGAGATGGGTTAGCAGGAAAGCGTGCCCTATGAATAATGCCCATGCCTCACCTTGGAATAAACAGCAGCCATCAGTTCCTACCATTGTTCATTTGGCCCTTTTGATGAGCACCAAGTTCTTGTGATGAAAGAACCTACAGTGGATTTTTCTTTTGCATAATAGATGGTTTACTGGTTAAACAGTGTGTGTGTGTCCCCCAACCTGCACTGCACGTGAATGTTTTCACCGCGTTAGCAGTTTTTATTTCTTATTGGCTGTGTTCTAAAGCAATGAAGATTGAGACTCCTCAGTTCCCCAGAGATCCTTGTAATTACAACAATGACTGCTGGAGCATGGAAAAAAAGTCATTTGGCAAAATGACCATTTTGGCTTCCTCTGTCTCATCCTCCCCTCTCTCTGACTCCCAAGTCCTGTTTGCTCAGTTTACCAGACAAACACATTGTTTGCTATTTGCCAGGGCAGATGTTTGTTTAATTCAGCACCTTCTGCTTCCTTCCAAGACTGAGGAAAGTCGTACTGTTCACTGTAGTTTCTGTTTACAGCAACTCTCTGCTGCCAGCCAAGGTGCAGAAAAGAGGAAGGACAATGGTGGCTTTGAGAATTATTTATTCAGCTCATGAAGAGTGATCCCATGTGCTAGCATTTCTAGGAGCTTAACTACCATCTCCTGTATTCTATAAATGGCACCTAACAAAACAGTGAGCATCGTACTGAACTGTCGCCCTGCAAAGAGGCTGTATCCAACCACTGAATATTTTTATGTGGAGAACAAACCCCCTTTTTTTGAAAGAGCATGAAGATCCCAATTTGAGCTGACTCATGCTCTGATCCAGCTGGGTTCTGCTTCAACAATCCAGCTATGGAGAACTGTTACTGCTGAAGAGAGCATTTGTGTTCAGTCTGGACCGAATACTACGCAGACTCAGGGTGGCTGCAGAAATTCTGCCTAAAACCTGTGTGATGTCTTAGGGCTTAGGGGATGTGAAGGCAGGAACCTGGCTTTCTGTCAGAAAACATCTTGCCTTTAGTGAGGCCTAAGAGAATGGAGAAATGGCTTTACAGACCGGCGTGGAACTCAATAGATGCTGTAGTGTTAAGACTCCTCCATGTTCTAAATGAAACTCCTGCTACTGAAGTCCATGTTCCAGGAGTGTCAGGAAGAGTTTGGATTTACTCCCATCCCTTTATTCCTCCCTTCCATCTTCTGCGTGGCTGGCACAGTGTGCTTACCCCTTCCTTGCAAATCCCTTTTTGGCTTTATGCATATCTCCTCTACTTAGTACTTTAACTCATGCATCTGGTTTCTCTAAAGGTCTGTGGCTTTATATACCTTCCCTCCACAAAGGATGGCTTTTTCAGGGGGGTTGGACCCAATGATCTCTTGAGGTCCCTTCCAACCCCTGTGATTCTGTGATTCTGTGATGGCTTTACATACCAAGCAGCAGATCAGAGAACTCTAAATGGATCCAGTACAAGAAAAGGATGAAGAGACGTTCTTCTTTTACTTTAATAAACAATATAATGCTATTGTTCCTGATCAGCTTGTGAATTTTCAACAAATCCAGAGATAATTACTAGATTTATATATATATAACTATCAATGCAGCGCTGGGCTTTATCTGCATGCTGTATGTACCCATTTTTCTATAAATAAAGAAGCGCTGTAATTGTCATCAGAACCATTTGTTGCAATTTGAATGCATATAAATAACGAGTAGGCAAATGCAGGTTATTCTGTGCAGACTGAGAACAACTATATACATTGGCTTGTTACCCCTTTGCAGAAGCCAGGCAGAGACTGTGGAGGTTTTGCAGTAAGGGGCTGACACGGTCATGAGTGAGTCATCCGTGATTTGCACTGCTGCGTGCCACTGGGCACCACCAGCTTTCCTGATAGGGCTGTTCTACTTATTCCTGCCCTGCTATAAAGACTTACTGGAACTTCAGCAAACCTTGCTGTGGGTTTCACACATCTATTTTCCTGCAAACTTCTTCACTTTCCTAGCATGCAGTCTCAGGCAAGCCGTCAGAAGCAAGAACTTTGTGATTATAGGGTTTTTTTTGTCTCAAGAAAACGTCTTGGCATTAGTTCTGCCTTTGCTCCATTGGAAAAATTCTTACCTGCATGATCACAAGTTTCCTTACAAAAAATATTCCTCATTCATGGAATTGTCATGTTAGTTTCATGTGGCATCATCTGCACAACTGAAATAGCCTTTTGAAAAAAAAAAAAAAAAGCCAGAATTAACTGATGGAACAAGTTCTACAGAAGTTAATAGTATAATAGTATTGAGAGCTTTTGGGGACAAATAAGTGCTGCCAGCGTGACTTGGACCTGAATTTGGCTCAGCATTCTCCAGAAGAGTGAATCAGAGCCTTGTGTGAGGCAACACTGTCATTCCCTTGATTCCTTTCCTGTCTCATTCTTATCTCAGCCTTCGTATTTCCTGATACAATAACTGCCATATAGTGGACACATAGTTTAAAATATTTTCATATTATAGCCCTCTAAATCCATAATGCTGTATAGCAAATTAATTTAATAAACCCTTTCTGGTTTAGATCACTGCCCCAAGAAGGCAGCACTTTCTGTTTTCTGTCCCATTCCCCTAAAAAAGGAGAATATCTCTCTAATGCTGTCTTCTCTGTCTCCATTCTTAACCAATTTCTGCTGGTTCAGTGTTGTCAGCATATATGAAGATCTCACATGTGATCTTTAAACCATTCAGAATGGGCACCTTTGCAACCCCCTCAACAGACTTTGGTAACAGTTGAGGTTATCTCAGGATTTGTGGTATTCATGAAATCTGTGGGAATTTATGGAACACAAACCTTTACATGATTTTACCTAACTGGAAAGGTAAAAGAAGACAAGATGCCTGTTGAAAGTGATCCAAAGCACAGTGACATCGGTGTGAATCTTCCCACACACATTTCAGGAGCTGTAAAGCACCAGTGCAAATGCTGTGACTGATGAACAGAAGATAGCTGGGAGATATCCCATTTGGCCATAAAGACTGTTTGGTGCAGCTAACTCCAGTTTCTTAGACAACACTTGGGTGCTGAAATACTTAATTCCCTAATTATTCTTTTCAACTCACGACTTTTTCCAATGAAGTGTAATAGAAAATACCTTCAAAAAGGCCACCAGCCAAATTCTTCTCTTGCTTTTATGTGCATGGCAGATCACTGAACAAAACTATCCTTTCACTTCCATTGGTATGGGAGAGGCAACTCCATCTAAGCCTAGTGAAGGACTACTGGGGAGAAAAAAAACATTTTCTGAGACACAAAAGTGAGCCTGCTGATTTCAGCTCAACTGCATAAATATAAGCAAAGGCAGAATTGAGTCCTTATTATTTCCTGTCTACTGCGTTTCTCTCATTTTGTCATGACAGCTGTGTAGATGGAAACTCCCAAGATTTCTACAGCCAAGTCATCCTTCACCGATAAAACTCCACTGACTCACGTAATAGATGAGACTGTCACACTAAACCTGACAAACAACATCTAATATGTCTCAAATTACATCCGGGCAGATAGCCCTGTAAACTACTGTCTCTACCATGCAGATGTTTCCCATCTCTTTAGGAACAGCTTTGATGGTCAGGTGAGAGGCTGGCTGCTCCTGCCCGCTGTGGAACTCCCATGGTGGGGTAACGGTGAACCCAAACCTTCCTCTCTGCGAGCGTTTCTCTGCGTTTCATAACTGTGGTGTTGCCATCCCAAGAGGAAATGCATCAGCACTGTCTGTCATCCTTCTTTTAAAGACAGAAACAAAGTGAAGCTGTGCTCTGTCTTTAGATGCCTCCAGAGGTGACTCCCACTTAGTCTGACAGGGGCCTCCTGTACTCCTGAGGAAATATTACCAGTTTTTCCTAATTGTCCTTCTCTCTCCCCCCCCCCCCCCCATTATTTTTCACAGAAACCATTCTCTTTTACCTTTCACTAGCATAAACTGGAGCTTTTGAACAATGCAGGGCTGTTATGAGCTGTTCTGTATTTCTCTTTTAACTGTTCTGTTAACTTGCTCCAGCCTTGGCTGTTTTGTTTGTTGTTTTTTCAGACTAGCTCTCTCCGATCTGCCTCCCTCCCAGATTGTTTGTGTTTGGAAGACTTGTACATTTTGCTGGTGCTAATCTTCACATCCTCACTTATTCCCATTGGCCTCTGTTGCCCTTTTTCCTGTTGGGATGGATTTCAGTTGTATTCTCTCCAGTTGTTCTTTAACTTTTTCCAGCTCTGTGCAGTCAGCTTTCTGGTGCACCATAGGACTCCAAATTGAAATTTGTCTGGGCAGTTCACATTTCCTTCAGTTTCCATAAGGTGAAAAGCATTTGGCATTCTTGCACTGAGGAGTATTTCAAATGTAATGATAACCCTGTCCTGGGTGTGCAGAGGTTTCTAAGAGGGGATCAGTCAACAAGAATGCAGCACAGACATGCTTCCTTGGTTATTCATAGAATCATGGAATGTGTAAGGTTGGAAGGGACCTTCAGAGGTCATCTAGTCCAACCTTGCTGCAGTAAACAGGGACATCTTGACTACATCAGGTTGCTCAGAGCCCCATCAAGCCTGACCATCCAGTTCACCTTTGTGACAAACAGGCCCTTGTGGAGATGTAGGTAGTTCCCTCCTTAGCAGGGATGCCAGAGGATTGCTGGCCAGGCTGCTGTAGGATTCAGGGATGGCCAGGACCTCTCACCACAGCAGAAGCCTTGACTGGTGGGTAATGGGGTAAGACCTTGAGCTGCTTGCTGTTGGCCAGCTGCTGCAAAAGATGTTAGCCAGCACATTACACTCATGTTTTACTCGGTTCACTTGCTCTAGTAGGTCCTAGGGATCATTTTTATTAATCCTTAACTATTAAGACTAAACCAGTGCAGATTTTGATACATGATGCTACTTCCAAGGCAGTCAATGGCAGAAATCCAGCTGTCAATGAGTGCAAGAAGAGCATCTGACACAAGCCAAAACATTCACAGTCATAACCACAGCTTTGGCCTTCTACAGCTTGATGTTTGGAAGGAGACAGCAGTCACAATGTGGGCAGATGCTCTGTCCTTCTCAACCTCCCATTTCCTCTCTTTGGTTCACATGTGCCAGAGATTCACACAGATTTGTTTCAAAGACAGGGTCGGTTTTTTTCTTCATCCACTTTCCGATGTTGTGCTTTGCTTGTTTCTTTTACATTGTCTTAAAAAAAGAGAAAAGTAAAACAAGTTCTGTGAGACTACAGGGAGAAAAAAACCACCCGAAATTCTCTGGACTCTCTAAGATCTTGGCTAGAAGGACAGAAGACACCATCATTACAGTTAGCAACAAAGGATACAGCATCACTTCCAGCAAAATCACCACTTAGTTCAGTGAGAGCAAGATTAGGATGGGGGAAAGAAACCCACACCAAAACCCAACTGAGATTAATAGAGGAGAAACTGACTTTGGCTGAGACAATAAACCATAATCCAGACCTGCAGTGACAGCCATTTAGATCCAAGACTTGGGAGGTACTGCCTTTCCTCTGTTACCTTCCCCAACAGATTCTGCTCATTACTCTAACAAGTCTTAACAATCTCTCTTTACCTCTCTCTCTGTCTCTCTCTAGCAAGAGCTTTTGTCCATCCTAATTCAAAACTACCCCCTTAACTGAAGCAGTGGAGTGCAGGTCCTTCAGATAAGCACAAACCATAATTAGGTCATATTCTGGGTAAATAATGTGTGGGTGGGAAAAGGAAGAAAGGGGGAGGGAGAGAGCAAATGAAAGGAAGAGACAGGGTTTTGGCAGGGTTACAGAACTGTAGAAAGCTTCTTGTAAGTCTTAAGCTAAAAATGGGAGAGGTTTGCATTAAATAATAAAAAAAAAAGCTTTAATAGGTCCTGCAAATTGGCATTTTTGGTGATTAGGTAGACAGGCTTTTTTCATTTTTAATAACTGCTAATGCTGAAACGCTGTTCTAACTCTTCTGTTACAAGCCTTGCTTTCAAAGGGCAGCGTAGGAGGGGATCCCCCAGAGCTGCGGGCCTGGGTGCTCTGGGGAGCATTAATGCAAGTGTTAGCATCTGTTTGGCGTTGCAGCCCTGTGCTTAGCCCACCCTGCACTGTATTTGCACACTGCGATGCAATTCACGTCTTGTGGCTGAGGAGTTTGATCCAGAATATACATTGTGGGCTGTTGGGCAGGTCCTCGAGCCTGGGGCATCGTGGGGAGTTCTGTACGATGGTGGTCTGTGAAGAGGCAATCAGGATCCTGCCAAGGTGTAGTGAATACTGCCCTTTTTTCACAGAGACTGCTAGGTGCCTGTGTGAAGATGGATTCCCTTCACAGGAATAAAAGGTAACAACACGTTATGTATGATGCCTTCAACAGCTGCAGCCCAAACAAGAATTTCACTCTCTTTGCTGCCCCCAGGCAAGCTGTTCCCAGGATTTGAAAAGCAATGTAATGTCTTTTTGCAGGGCTCAGCCCTACCTTCTCATGGAGCTATTGCTGTCAGTATTCATTCCTGGCAAGATCTTGGGCCATCTCATTCCAGGATTCAGGCCCACTCACTCCTAAGCCATCTGTTATTTTCAACCTGCTGCTCCTGCATTCAGGTAGATAGAACAGACATCAGCCTCTGCTGAAGTCACGTTCATTCTCAGGTGTCTTCCTCTTTCCTGTGTTAGCTGGATTAGGAAGTCTTTTACTGTTTGGAGACAGAGAGGCAAGAGACAGTGGTGAACTTGTAGGCTAACGTCAGCATTGACAACCAGTGTGTGCCTTTGTCATCTGACAAGCTGAATCTGTTATCTGACCACCCCTGCTGAAGCCTTACAAACCTGCCATTTTAGATACCCTGTCTAATCCCCTTCCTTTTATTATGATGGTAATAATGAAGGAAACAGCAATAAGTGGCAATGCTGGTTCAGCCATGTCAACGTGTTAAGTGTTTGACAAGATTTTCATATCCTCTTCCAGCCACTAAAAAAGGAGTGGGACTGGTACTCCTAAACAGCATGAATACTTCTTCTTTCTGGCCTTCCTGTATATAGATGAGATATATATACACACTTATCTCCTGTATTTCATCAGTTTTTCCATGAGGATGTTATGGGAGACAGCACTGAAAGCTTTTCTGCAGTTGAGATAAACAACATCCATTGCGCTCCCCTCACCCACCGAAGCCATCATCTTATCACAGAAGGTTATTAATTTGGTCAGGCATGATTTCCACTTCATAAATCTGTGCTGAATACCCCTCATCACCTTCATGTCCTTCATCTGTGTGGAGATAGTTTCCATCATTATTTGCTCCATCATTTTCTCAGGAATCAAGATGAGGCCTGGAGTTCCCAGGATCCTCCTTCTCTCCTTTCTTGAAGACCGAGTTAAGACTTGATTTTGATTTCTCCCAGTCCTCAAGAATCTCCCCTGATTGCCATCACCTTTCAAAGATAATTGAGAGTGGCCCTGCAATTACACCGTCCAGCTCCCTCAGTTCTCATGGATGCAAGCCATCAGGTTCCCTGATTGTTTAAAAGTTCTCTAATCTGCTCCTCAAGGATCCATGCAGGGTAAGCCTTCCTTGCTCAGGATTTTCCCACTCACTTCAGAGACCTAGGATTCCTGAAGACAAATCTTAGCAGTAAAGACAGAGGCAAAGGCAGCAGCAAATTCCTTGGTATATTCCATATCCTTCCCCAGCAGGTCTCCTGCCCCAGTCAGCAGTAGGCCCACATTTTCCTTAGTCATCTTCTTGCAGCTGAATCTACTCACTACCTAAGTTCCTGATGAGTTCAGCAACACCTGGGAAAGTGGTTTCAGTTACGTGGAAACCCAAGACTTCTCTTGCAAGGTCAAAAACTGCCAAACTTTCTGAGCTGTTTTGGCTGAAAAACTGCCAAAGTTTCAAAAAAAAAAAGAATTATTTCATCACAAAATAATTCTTTTTTTTTGGACCTTATTTGTTTGTTTGTTTTGTGATGAAATGACAAAAGTGTTTGAGGAAAGCAGACTGTTTCCTAGAGAATCAATGTCATTCTCTTTTGACAAAGACTTCATGGAGAAAAAGCAGTTTGCACTAGGGATTTGCTATCCGGAACAGAACAGTTTCCAATTGGTCCTTGGTTAGAGAGGTTTTGCCACCTTCCTCTGCAGTGATCACTCAGTGAGCTGGCTGAGTCTGTCTGAAGGCCTGCTGCTGATGTCAGGCAGCTCAAAGGAGATTCTGACTTGTCTAAAGGATTGTGGGACAGGTCCATCCAAAGGAAAAAGCTACCTCAAGAGGCTGATGCTGGTTATGGTCAATGTGCATATGTTTCTTGTCAGTAAGAAGGGCTTATGTTCTGCTCAAATTCCATACATGTGATTTTGGCTTCCATTGGAAATTTACAGGTTACCAAGAGTATTGAATTCTACATTATCAGCTGTGGGCCCCAGATTCCAGTCTTAAAATATTAATGTCGAGTTTCCGCATGCTGAATTGGCTGCACATGTCAGTTTCCTGTGTTCTGCTTTCCAGGTTCAGTGCTTGCCTAAATTTTACTTCTCTTGAAACATTTTTGTTGGTGTAACGAATGGAAAAAGCTTACCAGTATGCCCAGTCTGTAAATCTACGCTATTCTTTCTGGAGGGATAGACAATTTTCTTTACAGGACTCATTTATATTCAGTACAATTCTGATCCAAGAGCATTACATAACATTTACAGACTGTAAAAGGAGAACAATCACAGAAAAGAAGTTCCAAAAATATACATATATACACACACACGTATGTATGTACAATATATGGGGGTTGGACCCGATGATCTCTTGAGGTCCCTTCCAACCCCTACAATTCTGTGATTCTGTGATATCTCTATTTCTGTATAGGCACAACAGTGGAGAGGCAACGGAGATCATAGAACCTTCACAGCAAGCCCATGCTTGGTTGGTAGGGCCACCTCATTTGCCCTATTCCTGAAACTTCTTTGTAGAGTCAAAGAGACAAACCACAAAAGAAGGTCGTTTGATACTGACATTCATCTGGAGGACTACTGACCTATTTGATTTCAGTGATGCACAGCAGTACATCAGCTGCTAGCAGCCACGAGGTCATTAGCACACTATAGATAATACTTGTCTGAGAAGGAAGTGGTGCCTACAGATGAACTGTGTTGGCTAATCATGCCCAGTATAGTAATGGCATTGGCACATTAGGTGCTGCCTGGAATAGCCTTGAGCAGCAGAAACTGTCACTCTGGAGACTCAGGTTTCCCATTCCAGCCATGTACATGAGTGTTCAGTGTTTCCAGAATATATCTTGGAAGAGCTGTTCAATAGATCAGTGGTTTTCATAGACTCAAATCTCATTTTGAATTATGGTCTAATCAAAATATTTGAGAGGGTATAAATTTACTTCTTCACTTTAGTATAACATTGGAAGAGACATCTTCCTACCCAGCCTGCTAACTGCCTTTCATTTACGATCTGCCAATATTGGAAGTTTTTATGTGACTAGAAATGGAGACTGAGATGGCTGAACATGCATGAGCCATGGAAGGGTTACCAAAACCAAAGCCTCCTTGCTACTGCAGAGTCTAGTGTGCTCTTTGAGGGGGGGGGGGAGGAACTAAGAATTAAATTTGATTTATTTTGCACAGGCAAACTCAAGACAATAGAATTTCCTTTGTTTTCATCTGTTAAACTAATAGACAGACCAAAAAGGAATAGAGGTGAAGGGTTATGGAACTCATATTTTTCTACCCTCTGTGACTGTCTTCAGTATTTCTTGTTATCTGCAGATATTGCTTTCAGCACAGTGACCTTTGAATAAACAGGATTGTGGTGTCCTAAAAGAAGTGAAATAAAAAGCACAGGCAGATTTGAAAACAGAGCCAGGTCTGTGACTTCTTTTCAGCTAAACTGGATACTCAGAGTAGCCTTCAAATAGTAAAAAAATAAAATATAAACTTCTAGAGAAGATGCCCATGAGAATCTCTAACTACTAATCTGCTTCTGCTTAATTCCATATGGAAATAATACTTTAATTGGTGACCTTCTTGTGTGATTTGAAGAGAATAAACAAAACCCACTGCATATTTAGCAAGTTTTATGGCCATGCTGGGGGGGGGGGGAGGATGGGACCAGAAAAACTTTAGAGACTCTGTACAGTTGTTGTAAAGTTTATACCCAACTTTTTCTTCTGTAAACATAAATATAGCCAACACTTTACTACTGAACTAATAATTTAAGCAACTTCTCATGAAAGCTTGAAGAATTGCCTTTCCCATTTGTGGCACAAAGCCTGTGGTTCCTATTCAAACCAGTCAGTCATGAGAAGGGAAAATATCCATGCATCTGCACATCCCATTATATCCTAACCTCGGAATGCAGAAATGGCCTCTGAGTAGTGCAAAGCTGCAAAACCCATTGCTGAGAACCTGCCATGGCTTATCACAAACCCTACCTGCTTACCTTGCTGTAGTTTTTTATTCTTTCCACATGAACAGCTTCAGAAGGACCACTTAGTCCACATCCACCCTGCAATAAAGGGCATTATTTCCTGTTCCAAGCACACAGTCACATTACTCACAAACTTTCCAACTGCCAGACAAACTTTGTTATAGTCCATTTACTTCCCTTGGAATATGGCATTTGAGGCTGTTTTCAGGGTTGCTCTACATAATTCACTGTGACTAGATACATAACTATTTCCTTATAACATGAACTAAGCAAACACAACTTTAAGGCGAGTTATCCTGAGCCCTGGGCCTCAAGCCAGTGTTTTTGCTCTACCTCACGGGAAGTTCTGTTCTGAAAGTAATACTGGCAACAGGGAGAACTTCTTCTGACACAGTAATTTGCTATCTCTCTGGCCACAGTGGTATCAAAACCACCTGGCAAACATGCAGATGGTGTCTACTTTGGAGCTCAGTCTGACAACACAACCCATGACCTCAGTGAGGGTTGTGAGCAGGATGGCTGTGCAGTGTGCAGAGAGGCTTGGGAGGGGGGACATACATTTTTCACTTCATATATCATTGCTCACAACTCACTGCTGGGATTCCACCAAGATAGCCAGTGCTAAAATGTTGTGGAAAATGACATTTCCTGGGTTATTGTTTTTGGCAGTTCTAATCACACTGGACAGTTGGGCATTGGAACTAACACAAAAGCTCCTCATGTTAATAAGAAAAAGACATATGTTTAGTAGCCTGCTCTGCTAACCAAGGAAAAAAGGAAAAGACTCTATCCTTCCAGAACTGAAGCAGATGCTGAATATCTTCAACATTCAGAACCATCTTTGCATCTGTCTGTAAAGTACCATCGGTCTGTGCAATACTGCAGCAGTACCAGAAAATGCATCACCTGCAGATCTCAAAGGAAGATCCCCAGTCATGCGTATTTCTTTGCTGCAGCTGTTCTTGCCAGCAGCGTAATCATCACTTGGAGTCTAACAGCAACCGAGGCAGAGAAATAATTGGGAGGCTGGGAAGGGAAAGGAAAATCAGCCAGGAAAATTAGTTACTCTCTCACCTTCAGTCTTCAGGAACTGCAGGCCCCTGTGTTTCAGTAATCAGCCTCAAGCTAGGGAAATGCTTACCTCCCCGTTCCTTCTCCTCGCAGCAGTGCTCAGACAGAGGGTTTGGGCAATACGCTCAGAGTCCCAGAGATCAGTAATGTGCAGCCCAGGGTGATTAAATATAGGGAAGGAAAAACTGGGTTGAAAACTGACATTAAATAGTTTTAAGCCACCTCTGTTTCCCTGGGTGGTGGCTACAGATCAGAGCAGGGCAGCTGTCTGTGTGACTGAAGGGCTACTCAGTCCCCCTCCATGTAGAAACTTCTATTGCCCTGTTCACCTTGGTATCCAACCCCGTCAACATACGGCCACCACCAGCTTGCACCGCCCTGTTGGCTCTAGAAATGGGGGATGCTTCTGGTTCTCGGGCAGTGGTGTAGAGGTGTGTGTAGAGGTGTGTCAGGTGTAGGTCTGCATGTTGCTCTTCTGCTGAGGAGTGCCCCAGGAGCAGCTGCAAACCCAGTGACTGAGCATTCTCAACTCCCAGGCAGGCAGTAAACAATAAAACCACTTAATTAAGTGATTAACTCTTATTACCACTCCTCAGTTATCCCTGTAGACTGTCTAAGGATGACCTTGAATTAGACCTTTAGCCCTTTCTCCCATTGCTCTGTGACATTCTCCACCAGCTTTGCCCAGCCTGCTCTGATTTCACCCAGGCTTCCTCTGTAGTGAGCGGAGCTGTCAGGAGGCGGCAGTGCTCCCCTGCCATGCTGCCTGCAGCCGGGCGCTCCTGGGGTCACTGCCATTGCTCTCCTACTGCTGAGCCAGAGGTCATGTGCCCTCAACATCTGTAAAAAACCCAAGCGATTTCTCGTCAGAACTGGGCAGAATGAGCTTGCTCCGATTTCATTTGCAACACTTGAGGGCCCTCAGCGCTTTGCAAGATTGCAGTAAGGATCTCCGTGTAACATTTCTTTACAGTGACTCATATTTGGACTTGTTTCAAATCAATAAATCCTCTATAGAACAAGACCCTCAACTCAAGCCCAAGACACACTCATCTTATTACTCATTCTCTTTTCGGAGCACCCGTGAGCAATATGGGCTTCACAACACAATTGGAAACCCAAGCTCAATGGATCAAAGTGGTGAAGGGAATGGGAGCAGTTGTTTCTCGACAGGCTGCCGTGATGCTACCCACATACAGGGAAAGGTTCCCTCAGAGGAAGTGCTGGGATCATTTGGATCCAAGCTGAGAAGTGGTGTCATTTCAGGTTTCCCAGTGGAAATATAAAAAAAAAAAAGAAATCAAAAGCTTTTGTTGGAAACCACTGGTGTGAAGACTGCATTTTCCATTAATAAAAAGTTGGAAAATTCCTGCTATTTGCTTTGAAGCTCCAGCTCAGAGAGGGATGACCAGGTTATTTAATATTTTCATTGCTTTCCCATCTCATCCCATAATCCTGACTAAACACTTTGCAACCAGCAGGAGACACTGTCACAGGCAGCCTGCACAAACGGTCTGTATTACTTTCAAAGGCTCAGGGCAGATTTCTGTGCACTCCTGCAGTCTCCCAGCACAGGGCTGGGAAGGGTTGGCCTCTGCTTCCACTAGTTTTAGTGGTTCTGAACATGAGCTTAAAAATACGGATGACCAGAAGAACTGATTTTTTCACAGAGAGGTAGCCAATACTCAGAGCTTAATGTGCTAGTAAACCTAGAGAGAGAAGTGTGGGGAGGGGAGAAGGATGGCATAACTCAAAGGTCATCTTGCCAGATACTCTGTTTTCTTTCCAGTCTTCATTCCCATGAAACAGGTGGACCAGTGGGGTCCTGCCTGTCTCCAGAGGAGGTGGAGGTGGTTTTTGCTCCATTTCCCTGATGGATCACAAACCTATGGTGTTTAATGTGGGGCAAAAAAGATCTCAGGGTCTTGAGTTGGGCTCACCATTTAGCTATGGCTGTGCCCTTTCCTGTGTGAGCCCAGGGTAAGTTTCTTTCATGCCCAAGACAGTGCTAGGGTCACCAGATCCTGTTCTGTGGAGGAATGGAAAATGCCAATGTTGTTGACTGAGCAGTAAGTTTTGAACAGGAGCTGGTAGTGGATGGCCAGGAGATTTGAAAAAAGTTCTACATTAAAAACATAAAAGACTGGACAAACTGTCATTGCATGAGGGCACAGGAGTCCTGGCTCCACAGAATGTTACCTAGATGAATATTTCTGAAGTTTTCTAAAACTTTTCCTTCTTTTTTTCTTTTTCAAAATAATTGCAACAATAATGCTAAAGGAAACCTCTTCAAACACAAAATCATTTCTGTTGTAGAATTTTTTGAATGCCAAATACCTGCTGAGCTAATCTTTGGAAGAACAAGAAAAGTTTGTTCTTTGTATATGTAGATTGTTTTGGGGTATTGTTTGATTCTGCTTTTGATAGGGGTCATGTTTCTGGGCTTAGCTGGATAGTTTGTTTGTTCCTATTCATTAAAAGGGACCCTGCAGCTATTTGGGGAGGGAGTGTGGTATTACATTATTATTGCTCCAAAAAGTATGGACAAAAATGTATTGTAAAAATTCCAAGGTTTCTGGTAGGAGTTCTCTCAGTAATAAATACTCTCGGTCTGCTGGAGTGTAGTTAATGTGCTAACATTGTGTTGGGCTAATTAGACAGGTCTTTAAAGAACAGAGTTAAAATATACAGATAATTCTGGATATAACCTATTGATACAGCAGCTTTGTGCAATGGCTAAGGAGAACAATACCTTCCAGATTCAGCCTTTACATCGGTCACCTCATCCCACAGGCTTTGCCACACCGTTGCAAATAACAATGCTTGTGATGCTGTGGGCTCCTGTCTCCCTGCTGCAAGGTAGAAGTTCATCGATGTTGATAAAAGTTATTCGTACCCTGGGGCATGAGACAAAGGTCCTTGGATGAGACCAGCAGTGCAGAGATCAAAACTTCTTGTGAGATGTTCACTTAACTTGGTCTGATTTGCATCAGGGCTGGGGTGTAAAGCGGCTTGCAGGGTTGCGGTTGATGGGCTTTACTTCTACAACAACAACAACAAGAACCTCCAAAACGCAACCCAAACCCCCCCCCCCAAGTGAAATCTCTCTCTCTTTCATAAGCTTTGCAGCTTGCCTACAGAGGATCATTAATGGAAATAACTGTACTTGTTCAGAAACAGCACGAGGCAGTCTCTTCCAGAATAAAGGGCTTATCCTCTTGATTCATGGTGCCCTTCCAGAGCAGAGCCCATTGATTTTTTCCTTTCCTGGAAGAAACGGTCATCATGGGGGAATTACTCCCAGTTTGTGCTGGAGTTGCCAATCTGTAGCAGATCCTTCTTGTCCACCTTCCAGTCAAAGCAACACCTATTGCACTGAGGTCACTATTTCCCTTCCTCTGAGAAATTCCACCCTATCTGTCCCATAGTTGGCCTTTCAGAACCGGTGGAGCATTGCCATCATTGTCACTGGCCACAATGCTTTTCTAGTCATCAGCTTTAAACTCAGGTCCCTAACTCAGAGGAGGGTGCAACTTGCAAGCTCTCTTTATTTGGCTTTATCTATCTTCCCTCTGTCTAGCTCTCCAGTCATTCATAGGATTATCCCACACTGCCAAAGACATGTTTCCCCTGCCACAGACTAACTTTTCCATGAAGAAAGTCACAAGAGATTTCAGCTTTGCTGTAATGTAGAGTAATGACAGCATAATAGTATCTAACCTCCTACAAAGTGCTCAGGAAACTGGGAGGTTGGCTGAGATTATTCAGTGCTGTGAACTGCATTCCACTAGACAGATAAAAACAACTGCCTGAGAGCTCTGAATTGATTGGAATATTCATGCCTCTAATTAGAGAAAACTTTATAACCCACTCTTTTTACTGTGTTCCAGAGTCACTATGAAGTGAGTAATAAAGAGACCACAGAATCTGTTCTTTTTAGGTACCTGTATTATTATTTTTGTAGCCCAATCTAGTACAACTGGGTCAAATAAATCCTTTCTACTGAGTAATATCTGTGTTTCAGGTAGATAATTCTTGGCCCTCATGTCATTTGGAATTTTTAATTAAAACCTTGTGGCTTCCAAGGGTTCATTAATTTCTTCCTTTCATAGTTCCAACCCACGTGACTGATTCTCCACTCTTCTGCACTACGTACAGCTGTTGGCCTTGCCCTGAGTGTAACTACCTGCCTCCAGGTGTTGTGTCATTCCCAAGTCCAGCTTGCAAAGGCAGAATAGCACTTGTGGCAGTTTTTCAAAGCAGACTGGAAAAAGTGGTCAAAACTATGAAGTCTCCTCTTTAATTCTTTACATTTTGATGCTTTCTTTCAAATTCAGAAATCTCAAGCTTTGGGTATTTTTCTGTTTTCAGTTTTTCTTCTCTCCTCTTGCTGATTTTTGCCCCTTAATGCAAAGGAATAGTGAGTGGAAGGTATTTTGTTGTTCCTTTCTCTTTTCTGTACATTTCAAAGCAGATCCAACATTTGTCTAAGGGCGAAAGACAAAAGAAACCTCTGTCACTTCATAAACTCCAAAGTTAAACAGCAAAAATGAGAAAAGTGCAAGTGAGAGAATTTAAAGCAAAACCAAAACTGTTCAAAAAGCAAAGAACAAAATTTTCCCTATTTTTACTGTTTATTGTCAGCAGAATCCTGTCTTTGCTCTCTTGTCCTTTTGATCTACAGTACAAACAGACTTTACCACAGATTGAAACCTCAACCCCGCGGTCTGACACTTTTTAGTGCCTTCCAGTGCTGAGATAAGATTTTAATACTGGATATGTAGTTAGCATATTATGAATTATCATGATGGACCATTATCATAACTCATGTTTCATTAGTGAGCAATGCCCAACATTCCTTTGGAAAGCCATTGACAGCACCACATTTGTAACTTCAAAGGGCCACGCTCGTAATTCCGAGGATCGTATTTCCCTTTGACACTCTGGGAGCAAATTGCACCAAAGCCATCAGCCGGACCAATGGCAAAAGCCACTTACTTTTCCATTCAGTCTGGATATTTTGACAAATACCTTCCACTTAAACTGTTGAAAAAACAGCTCTTTACTGCCCATGACCAACTGTGAAAACCAGCATCTACTCATATACTATGAAGGCAATTAACCACTGACATAACCTCTCTCTCAGAGCTGTTACTGCAAGACCAGGCGCTCTTCTGAAAGCATAGCTTGAGTAGCACATGCTGCAGAAAGCACTTGGTGAAATGCTATGGCTTGTGCAATGCAGTCAGCCTCAGTAATTGTGTCCCTTCTGGCCTTGAACACCAAGAGAAGGAGGCAGTGGCCTTCTGAGCTCCCTTCAGGAGCCAGGCAGGAGCACAGCCCTCGGTTTCTGCCTTCTGAACAAACAGCACTCTGTCCTGGTATGTAAAAATGAAGACTTTAAGGGAATTATGTTCTGAGCAGATGTGAAGAATAACAAACTAAAAAGAGATAGAAATAAAATTAATTCTTTAAGCCAGAATGCTAGTTATAAGCATGCAAATATTTATTTATTTATTTATAGATCTACTAAAAGATTATGAAAAACATGCCTGCTGTTGGCATTGTCCATTCTAGTTCAACATGTATCTAAAATTATATCTGCTTTCAAGAGGATTTCCTGAGCACTGCAGAACTGAAATCCTCCTGCCATTCTCAGTGTCTGTTGAAAAGAATCAGAGCAGTAATGGATATAGATTTCAAAGGTGAGAAGAAGAGCCAGGTCATTTCTTACATCAGTCTGACCCTGCAGCCCACATGGTTTGCACAGTTCTTACCTTCCTGGTTGCACCTTTTGTTGTTGAATACTTTTGGTAAGAGAGGGACAGACAGACTGCTCAGACACACACACAGCACTGCAGTGGTAAGCTTGTGCCCACGAATGGAAAGTAATTTTCTCTTAATTTTTTTTTTCCTTTCTATATTTTTACACATACCAGGGTTCAGCAGTGTATAATACAGGAAATGTCTGGACACATGCAAATCAGCAGCTTTGCCGTCTACAACCCACTGCTGTTTGTCTTTGTGCCCTTGGTAGATCTGAGCTGGAGAAATCAATCCCTCTTTTCATGAGCTGTGGTTTCCGTGTGGTGGAGGCATGAGCCAACACTGAGTAGGGGACATAGTCTTGGAAGAGGGTGTGATACGAGATACATCTCCTTGCTGTTTGCTGGTGGCTGATCCTACTGCCTCATCAGCTCCCTTCTCATTCATTTTGGACCTTATCTGAGACATTTAGCTCCTTCTGTGCTCTGTAGGCAATCTGTATGTTCTGGAAGACTCTGGAGTTCTCTTGGAGGCCAGGCAGTTAAAGGGAGACTTGGCAGTATTTGTTGTTATACCAAAATCTCCATGGGACTGGGCTGTGCAGGGCAGCCGTGGGCTCAGAAACCAGACCCACAGATTATTTCTGAGCATGTCACATGCTCTGATACTAAATTTTGAATTATTTTTCCTTATTGCTGGCAAAAATCCTTTCATTTTGCCTATAGCTAAAACGTGTGAATTGGCACCTTTTGCCAATTCACAAATTTCCAGGATACCCAAATTCTCCCATTTACCTTGCTCTGCAATTCACGTCATGCTGTTCTCTGCATGGGATGCAAAGATTTTGATCCATGCCACATGCTGCACATCTTCCCAATGAAGCAAAAAGCATCCCTTGCTGGCTGGTACCCTGCTGACATCCCATTTCTGCTAATTAGGACCCTGAGTAGTTAGTACAAAATATAAATGTGGCAGGATTCCAAGCTGCAAAAAGAAGGGAAAGTGGGGAAAAAAATAGTTGGACAGCTAAGGGAATATGTAAATGTATTTAAAATAGATGGTTCTAACTGCAGTGAACAGATGATTTTTTATTTTTTTCTATTCCAACTGGATGGCTTTAATCAAAAATGATAGTTCATACATCTGCTCTTTGAAGATAAGCCTGCAGTTACACAAAACACTTAAAGAAAGAAGCTGTGGTGTGCTGATGAGACCTCAAAAATTCTAACCCATGACTAGGAAGATTATAGTCTGGTTACTTCAGCAAGTTGCTAATTCTGAAATATTAGACTGAGTTATTTGTCCTGTCTGAGGCATGAAAGGGATGCCTGTAGATTGTGCTGAAGCAATTAAGACATTTTAGAAATCATTAGTGAACTTTCTTGATTGAACAAGCATTTCCCCTCCAGCCTCTCCCTGACTTTTCCACAATTGTTTGACCTAGAAAGGCAGCTTTCCATCATCCTGGCATTCATTTTATAATGCAAGGTAAAGATTATAAATTAATGTAAGTCTGCTTCTGGGAATGTGGTACTCCACTGGAAAAGCACGCTCAAATTCAGGTACTTAGGGATCTGGTTTAGCATAGGACAGGAACGGTTGGACTTGATCTTAAGGGTCTTTTCCAACCTTGTGATTCTGTGATTCTTTGTTTGGGAGGTCGTGGCCAAGTTTTTGGCTGCTGGTGTCATCCATCTCTAATAGCCCCCCTGGCATGGAAGCCATAGGAAATCACTGTTACGCTGAACCCCCATATGCTGGAGTTTTATGTTTGGAAGCGCGGAGTGTGGTGACCATCCAGCATCCCAGCTCTGGCCTCAAACCTGCAATTAAGCCAGTTAACTGGGACTGCTGGGAAGAAGATCTAGCTGAGGCAGGGAAGAGAAGAAACTATCAATATCCATTAGAAAAACATATTCAAATTCTACAAAGCATTTTTGTTTGGGACTTTTTCTGTTATTTCTTTTACAGACTGTTCTGCTGTGAGCTTTCTGGGCAGTTCAGCATAGAGTCTCAAGCATCATTCATCTTCCCTGGTCTGAGGTTTTTCATTTGCTTCCTACAGCTACATTGACAAGGTCTGAGGAGCTTCACAGAACCACTGTGAAATGGATAAAACTCTATGAACATTGCATGGTCCTGGAGAAAATGTCCTTATTGCTACTGAGGGTTATAAATTCTGTTGCTGATGATCCTGTTCATCAAGCTTATTTTATTTGGCTCTAAACTGTATTTAACACCTCAATGAAATAAGGAATTCAGATGTGTCAGGGCTGTTTACAATTAGGGATCTTTGAAATCCAGCCCTTCAAAATCGTGTTCTTTTCTGGATACTGTCATGAGATCAAACTTCCCTACAATAGAGTTCAGTGGTGAGGAATTTGGGGTTGGACCTGTTGATAAAATCCTTCACATTTCTCTCTTCCACACTTGCCAGGGGTATTCCTATCTAGGGTTCAGGGATGCCCAGCATAAAGTCTCTTTTTATTTGCTGCCCTTGTTTCCTCCATGCCCAGATGGTCTTACATCCTCCAGGTTCTTTGGCTTTTGTGGTGGCTGTTTCTATTTTCTTCATACTCAGGGACACATGGTCCAGAGAAAGGTCTCTCTTCCTTACAGTCTCCACCATCCCTAATTGATGAAATGCCAAAAGACATGGTGCTTGTGAGTCTTGAGATCAGACAACTTAAGTTTCAGAGACTGATCCTTTCTGAGGTTTCCTTTGGAACTGAGCAGTGAAATGCAGGATATTAGTTGTCCTGGATGTTGTCTGTAAATTTAGGATTTTGCAATTCCTTTTTATTCTGTAAACATAATTGTTCATTACTACATATTATTTCTCATATATACTGGTTCTAGAAAGAAACAATTAGGAACCCAACAGGAAATGTTATAAATGTAGGATTCTCATGAAAATTTTACATTATCCAGACTCAGGAGAGCCATGGAAGTGTTTCCTCACTTGATTGTGGTCATTTTACACTACAGCTCTTATAAGTAATTCTTAGGATAAAATGGACGTTAGTATATCTACATACATCTAAAAATGTGGAGATCTTTTAGTACCGATTAGTAAAATGTTCCTTATTAAAATTAGTTGGGATTTTGCCATCACTGTGGCTAGGTACAGGGGTGCTTCTGTTCCCTGCAAATATTCATTGGGATTGTGGGGATATATAAAGCAATTCAGTAGGTTCTATAACGGGTTTTTTCACTTATCAGTCATAAAGCTGCTAATTAGTCCTGTGACTCGACAATTCTTCCAATTCCTAATAGTATCATCACAGCATATTTATTGAAATATGTGTACCAAACTATCATTCTTCCATCTGAAAGGGAACAACCAGCAGTGTGTGTGTTTAATTCAGCCTACCCATTCTCTGTTGTGAGCTGAATCGCATTGTAATTTAGGTTCTAGCATTCGGCCGTATCACAGCAACTAATAAATATGCAGATTCAGGGACTAGAGCAGTCTTTATGTTGCTATAAATGATCATTTAGCTTCATGCTTTCCTGTTTATTTATATATATTGCCCTGCACCAATACAAAAGGAGCTACTAATTCCATTCATTTTTGCTGGACAGTGTTGCTGCTGGTTTAATGCCCATTGGCAGCGCAACCTCCTCAGAAGTGATATTCATTCTCCCTGACAATCTCATTTCAAGTCATCAGGAACACTGTGTCAATTGTAGACTAGAATGAAAAAAATAATAAAATTAAAAAATCTGCTTTCAGGGGGCTTCTGAGGAGTGGAATAGGCATGTCGCTCCCTTTGTTACATGTAAAATTAATCATTATATTTCTGCTAGCAACTTGTTTTTCTATTTGTGTCACACAGGGACTCTTAAATGAGCTGCTGTTGAATCTGGTGAATTATAGGCTGGAAGACCACAGTGTTTATTAAGCACTGACAGAGGATGGAATGATCTAGTGCTTGGGGGTGGTTTTTTCTCCCCTGCTTTGGAGTCTGTTTGCCTCTGGTACCACCTCATTAATCATTCCTGGAATTTACCTTTCCATAAATACTTGGAAAAGATTTTTAATTATTTTTTGCTTTACCAACTGTGTTTTTACTGTGTGATAAGGACAAAACCAAACCAAAACCATGCAGTTGCCTGTTTGTTCATACAAAGTGGAATCCTGGGTCTGAGATGAATCTCAAATCCAGTGTCTCACACCTCTACTAAAACCATGCAGTTAAGCATATCCCCAGATTTTGCATATGCTTACATGCTTTTGGCTTCAGCAGGCCTGAGGGGAAAGCATTTGCTAAACAGCTTAACTCAACAGAAATGTACTTAAGCATGTGCTTAATTCGCTGGCTCCAATGGAGCCGTGGTGCTTGAAACGAATACGAGTCATTTCAATAATTTAAACTCTGCTTTTAAGTTTCATACGTCGTGCACACATTTCAAATTGATCTACTCAGAAATAACAGGATTTGGGTGTAGAAATGAAACTCACAGCCTAGGAAATGCTGTGGGTTAATACTAGTTTTGACACAGAACTAGCCAGTCTTTTCAGGCTCACTTTTCTTCTCTGTAAAGAGTTCAATCAACCTTCCTAGCAACTCATTATTGCTTTTAACGGCTTTGA
The DNA here is from genome assembly GCA_022605575.1 of Laterallus jamaicensis coturniculus. NCBI lineage: Eukaryota > Metazoa > Chordata > Aves > Gruiformes > Rallidae > Laterallus > Laterallus jamaicensis. The sequence continues at coordinate 6,124,995 of JAKCOX010000029.1, forward strand.
AGATACTTCTTACACTGTTACTAACACAATTAAACTAGTAGTAATGAGAGTAATACTGATAACAAAGATGTTTATAGCATACATTTTGTTTAGACATTTTGCTTTGTGTTTCTGTTTAAGGTACAAGGGTTTCTGGAGCTGGGATGCACAAAAAGACACTGTGCTGTTAGTGATTTTCCAGTTGCTAAGGCTCGTTTTGTTGTACAGAGCTTTAGCAGCTGGTGTTTCCTGAATACTGCATTGTCAGGTCACCAGGTCATTAATTAAAATTGCACATGTAGCCATTTGTAATTTTCTGCTAGATACTCCTGGCCTTACTCATGCTTGGGGCCTTCTCTGTGACACATAGTAGGAAGGCAGCTCTCAGGATATGGTTCTGTGTCCATGGAATTCCAAACATTTTACAAACACATGAGCTACTCATGCTTTTTTTTTTTTCTGCACAGAATTTCCAGACAACTCACATTCCTTCAGGGAAGCTGTGATACACATATATTTGCTAGAAAAAAAAGGCATTTTCCCTTTTTTAAAATTCAATTCTCTATTGTGGAGAATAGAAACATTTGCCACTTTCATTTCCCTGTTTGTATCTAAATGGAAATACAGTGGGTGGATTTTCCCAAAAAAACAATGTGGAAAAGCAATTTTCCATCCAAAGATATTCCAGATGTAAAAGATTGACCAGCTCCTAGAGCTGCGCAAGGATGTTTTGTGGCAGATAATAGTATCCACTTTACAAGTGACAGAGACAAACAGAATTTACCATTTTAAAATATGAATGCTGAAGTTTTAGCAAGTAGATTTAGCAGAGCAGGTGCCCCAGTATAAACTTTTGCCCACAGAAGTTCATTTTGATTTTCACAGTTGTCCTGTGCTGGAATTATCGAGGTTGGTGTCATGGTTGCCAGACTTTTATCCAGTACATGTCTCATTGTAGCCAGCCATTCTCTCCTTTTCTTCAACATTTCATCAACAACAGTGGGGGAATGGCTCAGATTCCTATTCAGAGTTAATTAAAATGTCAAATATGAGGTTCATGGTTGCTGCACGTACCTGGATATTTACTAATAATTTAAGCATTTTAATTTGCAAATCTTGCTCTTTGTACCTGTGTTTGGTCATGCTGATGTGTCCTGAGGATATTCGATTTCTGCATTCATAGCTATTCTTTTGAAGGGTTGATTCTCTCTCAAGAGATGGTTCCTGCCACAGACTGCAGCACAGTAAATTAATTTTGTTTTTCTTAAATTAGTTGCTTCAGCCTAGTGAGATTCAAGGTAAAATCCTTGCGAGACGCTGAGCACCCTGAACATCTGCCAAAAGTAGTTGGAGTTGGAGTGGATTAGTGTTTCTCAGAAGGTTTTAGCAACTTTCAGGTTTTCTGTAGTAAAGAATTTCTGTAGAAGAGAAATTTCTGTGGAAGAGATCTGTTTCATAAAAGCACTTGCAGTCTTTAGAAGCAAACAGCTTAAGCTCATTTTTGCCCTCCAATGGAGAGATTCGCAGAGCTGCTACAATCCAAGCTCCCGTCTGAGGGCATTTATCCTTCTTACAGCTTGGTACACGCTCTTCTGTGCTGTGCTTTCACCTCAGGGTTTGAAACTGGTATGACTCTCTAGAGTTCAGGTGGGAAGATACACTGGTGTGCTGTTGGAATGGCTAAAACTTCCCTCCTGAGCTTTTTGATAGTGTCCCTAATTCCACTATTGCTGCAATGCAATTTATACATAATTCCCAATAACAAAGGAGGTGGACACACTTGGAAACAAAACAGGGCCGTTCCAACCTGGTGTAGCCTAGACCTGTAGTGTCAGGAAATGATCTCTGGCCTGGACTTTAACTTCCACTGAAGCCCTTTCTTCTCAGTTCAGTAGATCTTCATTCCTCTTGAGTCAAAGCAGGGAGAAACTGCCATAGATTTAATTTGCCCCATTAGCTTTTTAGACCACTCCCCAAGAAGAAGATTTGAGATGATACACATCCAACCCTCTCAAAGATTTTTAGCAGCTTTGTCTAAATAAGTAGGACATGGATGTTTAAAAGAGCATCTGAACTACACTGGATTGCCCTGCCAGTGGTTATTGTGCACCCCTGCCTTCTGTAAGCAGAGATCTTTGTTCTCCATGGCTATCTATCCTGCTATGCTCCTTACAAAGCACTGTTCCAAAGGTTGCTGTTAAGCTGTGTGCATTGCAGTAGATTTCTAATTATGTTAGTATGAGCTCTGGCAGATCTGTCCATATAATGATCAATAACTGTCTTTGCCACCCACCTACCACATGCATATACACTTAATATTAGAATCACCCACAGAATTAATGACTCTAAGGCAAGGGAGGGCAGGGGGGAGGGGAAGAAAGAAAAAGTAACTATCTATTGTAAAATACTCTTTCTTGGCACAGGCTGATATTGATTCACCCCAAGAGGAATATTCCTGTTACACCTCCTATAAAACACAGAAATTATTCATTAATTGCTGTGGCTGAAAATTAACATTGAGTGGCTGTAATTTAAAACAGAATGCCATGGAAGAGAGGTGGGCATTTGGGTCTAGTGTTCAACCACCATTATATCAAGGAAACGTGTAGGGATTACTTGAATACCATCCTATTTTTAAGAGTTAGTATAGTGGGTGGCATGGAAGCAACAGCTCCAAGCAGCTCACAGTATCTGTCTTTCATGCACTTCAGCCCTGTAGTGAATGTTTGTGTTTGCAGAGTCCAAAAACTGGCGACAGTGATAAACCAAACTTTCTGTTGACTTTGGTCTCTCCTTGCCAGTGTGAGCAGTACCCTTCTGAGGCCCACAGCCTCAGAACACACTCGTCTGCTCTGTCCTGTAGGTGACTGAGAGGCCATCTGGTAGAGCCATCTCACTGCAGTCTCCATCACTGCTCTGCAAAAAGAATTGCCATTTTAATGTCAGGATTATTCAAAATGAAATGTGATGTGGTCTTCTGTCTAGTAGGTAGAAACCACATAATATATTTAATTAAGGATTCTGTCTGGTGAACTTTCCAGTAGATAGTTACTGATATTTTTGGGGAACGTTTAGTACACTGATGCCTTTTTTTTTTTCTTTCTAATAATCTAAACCTGGATGAAACTATTTCTCCAGAAAAATACAACAGGGGCAGGGGGTGAGGGGTGGAAATGACTGCAGTTTTGCTCTCATTTGCACAAACCTTTGGAATATTTCAGTTTCTTAGTACACTGACCTGCCTGTATCTTCTCTTTGTTGCACAGAGTGTTTGAAGTCCTAGAGCAAATACTTACAGCATGGGACATCACACGGGATGCTGCCCACACAAGTGATGTGGTTGCCTCCTCCCACTTTCAGTATGGTCCCTGGTGTGCTGTGTGACTTTGCCCCCATTCGCCAGTCTCAGTACCTGGGACTGAGAGAAAGGGAAGAAAAATGATGGTGTAGGAATAGATCCAGCCCTGAGTCATAGCACAAAGATCCATATGCAGTAGTCATAAAGCAGAGAATACTCCAAAGAGCTTGCCTAGGATCCGCTAATGCTTCCAAATTCATGGTTGAAGTTCAAACAATTAACTATGCAAATATGACCGTTGTGTATGTGGATAGGAAACTCTGAGATTCTTTAAAATACAATCTTTAGTCAGGAAAATTTGCAGAAATATATAGAGCTTTTATAAAGCAAGTTTATTTCTCTTACAAGTTCTGCACAAAATTTACCCACAGACTTTTAAAATATTCCACATCTATCACCTGGGCATGAAACGTTTGCAAGTGCTCGAAGCCCTGGTGATCTAAGTCTGCCACACACAATTAAACCACTGCTGATTCCTTTCTGTATTGGTATCTGTGCTCTGGGCATTCATGTTGTGGCTTGGAAGTGTGGGAGTTACATTTCAGTCATGAGTTTTCAGTGTCTCTTTAGATCCAAAAACCTAAAAGATGAAACTTTCCCTTCAAATCTCTCATTTTGAACTTACTCACAGAAATGAAATCAGCCGTTTTCTTAATTAATACAGTTTTATAAACCGAGGAATATTTTGCTGGGATTAATTTTGGCAACAAACAGTAGTTGAAATGCAGAGCTCTGTTTCAGCATGCTAGGAAAATTGGAGTGTGTTTATGTCTTGCACCAAGCATTGGCATTAATGTTCAATTTTGTGCTGTTTCTCATTCTCTAGTTTAAAGTATCCAAGCAGATTAAACTGAAAAGGGAGCTGATGGGAAGTTGGTAATTGTCCCATGTTTCTCAGGAACCATTATCGCTTTTGTACAATTAGCAGCAAAATGTCATCATGAATTTCCACTGAGGGGTACACAGAAGAGTCAGGGAATTATGCAGGTTTCCAAAATCCACTGGAACAGCTGAACCAAACATCTATACCTATATAAAGTTGCCTTGTTTGCAGCGTTGGGAAGAGTCCTGCAACTGGGATGACGTTTGGTTGTTTCTTGGACCCAGGCCCGGGAGTTTCTCCTGTCTGGAGAGTCGCATTCAGATCGGAGCTTTTCTCTCAGAGTAGAAATCTGGTGTCAGAGCTGGAGCAACATTTGTGTTTTTCTGAGTGATTGGAGTCTACTATATATATTTGTGAATGATGTGGCCATTGGCACTTGTCATTCTGATCTGTTGAGTGCCACCCACCTCAGTCTCATTGAATCTCAGAAGCAAGCTGCATGACTTGCTCAAGGTCACGCAGAAAGTTCGTGCCAAAGTCAAGAATCAAACCAGCCTGACGCGTGCTTTTAAGAGCTTCCCTTCAATGCAGCAAAGAACAGCATTCATCTTTAACAACAACCCGGTGCGTGGCAGTTTGTTGTCCTCTGAGTCATCACTCCTGCTGAACGCCTCCCTTGGGAAGGTTGTTAAACTTCTACAACACTCACAAAATCTTAATGGGTTTTGCCAAATGAATTAAGAGCCCTTACAGTTTTCATGCTGTGTACCGTGGATTTTGAAAACTGATGTCAGTAGAGCAGTAAATCTCTCAGAAGCAATAGGAGGCAGCAAGGCAAATAACACAAAAGGTGAAGAGTGCTGTCACATTTGCCCAGATGAAAATTATATGAAGCTGTTTTGGTGGGGTATTGGATAAATCAGCAATAAACATTTGAATGAAAATGAACAATTTGGGAATGTTTTCAAGCTGCTAAAGCCCCAAAGCAAGTTAAAGAGAGGTTTTTCCTTCTGGTTCTTCAGCCATGTTACTCTAACGATTGTCAAAAGTTATATGTTTCACTTAAAACCAAGGGAAAAGTTGCTGCTTTAGTTACCCATTGGGGTAGAAAAGGGCTGGACCTATTACATTCCTGGACACTGAGTATTCCCTTTGGGAGATACTAACCCTGTGTCTTTTTTTTTCTTGCATTCTCTTTCTTAAACAAGCTGAAGGATTGCACCCTTACATTTTGTAGTGTGAAAACAGATGCATTTCTGCTGAAATGTGCAACTCTGAACTTTTTTCCAGAGGCTGGCTTAAAGGTGACATTGCACAAGCCTTTTTATTAAAACCCTTATTTTTCAAGACTCTATAATCTTACTCATAAAAGCTGGATCGAGACTGGAACTGAGCTCTGGAAGGTCAGTTTAGCAGTGGATATCTTTTTTCCTTTCTTTTTCTTCTTTCTTTTTGTTTCTACAAATGAAAAGCAGCTAAAGAAGGTAAAAGTGAGAAAAAACACCAGTTAAGAGGTGGCCTGAATTTTTCAGGTCTATGGGTGAGTTTCTGGGCTGAAACAGTTTGGGGCTTTTTTTGTCTAGGTCCACCTCCTCACATATCAGTAGGACTCAGATCTGGCCTTTAATATTAATACTGGTTATTTGCTTCTAAAGTGGAAGCTCCAGCTTCCTGATCCAACCTGAACTTCAGATACTGGCTTTATTAGCAAAAGTCTAATATTTTTTCATTTACATTTGCAGATGAAACCTAATGAAACCTCCCTGTCAGATCTAGTAATTTGTAGTAATATGTTCGATTGCCTATGAAACCTCTGCCATTCAGACTCCACAAATATCACCCTGCTCCACTCTGCCATCAGCAGCCCTTGAGAACCATTTAATCTGGTGTTACAAAGACACCCTATTAAGCTGTTGCTCATTACAGTCTAAACTAGAAAGGTGATCTGAAGCTCATTCTAATCAAGGTATATAGATAAGTTATGGCTTCATCTTAAAATGTCACAGTCATCACTCCATGAGGATTCATGCTTTCTAGAAGAAAGGATCCCTTTACTTAATGATCCCATGGACCAAATTCACTTCTGCTGCTGACAGTCATGGGTTTATTTGTATCTTACACATTTTAAGACTTTATAATGCCCGTTGGGGCTGTCTGGGTGACCTATTTACTTTTATATGGTGTGGAAAAGAGAATGCATTTAAATATTTCATTGGATCTTTTGTTTTCCTGGCTATTGAATTTCTAGAACTTAAAGTGTCTGTATAACATTGATGGGAGGATCTGTTAGGTGAGGTGGACTCTTGCTAAGGGTTGGAGCATGAATCTGCACCTGCAGTTAAGCCAGGCCCAGGGCAATGTAGCAGTTGTCTGTGCCCTCCTACTCGGAGCTGTTCACACTTGCATGTAAGCAGCATTTCCATCCCCTGAGGCAAATCTTGTCCCTATCAAAGTCAAGGCTGAAACTTCAAAATTTTGTCTTCACTTCAAAATAACTGCAACAGTCTTGGTATGGTGGGATCCCCAAACACCCAGTTCAATCCATTTTGAAGGCTAGTAGTAAATTATAGCTCTTATTTCTTCTACTGTAGGATCCTGTCAATAGGATTCAGTCAGTAGGGTGATGATGAAAAAGCCTTTCTGTGGGCAAGGAAAATTGACTTCTGCTCGAGTTTCTCCAGCTGGTGCTCTCTATCTCAGTGTGTTATGGTTTTATAGTTTTTACAACTTTTCCCTTGAATAGAGAATTCTAATTCATAGTTAAATTTCAACTTAAATGGATGCTAAGTCTAATGTAGGTTATTATTATCATAAACTGGAATTGATTATAACACAGGCTTACCAGCCTCTGGAGCAAACGCTGTTTGCTGGAGTCAATGTTCACAAGTTGCATTGACCTGACTAATATTCGGTCCATAAACCTACCTCTTGTCAAAAGCTGTATTGTGTCAAGGTCCCACTAGATGCACCTTCAGCACGTGCGTCTGAAATGCTATCCTAGTCCAGTAAAAAGCTGGTTTTACCTGCCCCTAGTCAAGGCTTGACACGTTTTTCTTATCCTCAGATGTAAAAATCAGAAAGCTTATCTGCTTCCAGCCAGCCTGTAGTGAAGCTTGCATACCAGGGAAGAATCTTGAATGCTGTCCAGCACCTTTGACGAATGCTGAACTGCAGCGAAGCTGTCCACCCTCTAAGTGGAAGAGAACTTCATTATGCTTGTGTTAGACGCCTCGCGCTGCCTACGAGCCCGATGTCAAATATGAAGTGTTGACCTATCCACACAGTGGTGCTAGACTAGGCTAAATGACCTAATTTATCACTTCTTTCTCTCTGACTCCTTACAAACACCTACATTCATCAGGAGATTTCAGCTAATCATCCCCATCAGGATGGGAGTGGGAGCCAGACATGGGAATTTTTACAGTTACATTCCTTTGGAACTTGCTTCTCCTGGAACTCTACCTGACCTTTTGCTCCAAAAATGTTTCAGGATAAGTTATTACCCTACCCCTATTTCCCCCCACTTCCTGCATAGTAGAAGGTGAAATAAACAGTTAGAGGAAACATGGGTTCATTTGGCTTCACGTGCATCGTGGTAAAAGAAGTTACAAGGCTCCTATTTTGCATTCTAGTGTGATTAGCTTGTGTTTTGCACTCTCTAGAGATCTGTGGGTCTGCGGTTTATATTAATCCAGATCTGCCTGCCTGCCCCTCCGCTTGTTAAATATTATCTACTTCTTCTGCCATCTCTTCCTACTTAGTAGGCTGAATGAGAGCACTAATTAGACTCTGGTGCCAATTTACTGATGCACCATCTTCTGTTCACCCCATGAGAGAGGGATTAGCTAAACGCGACAGCTCTTTGTCTGAGTTACTGGCATATGATATTTGTTGTAACTCTGTCATGAATTATATCTGCATAACATGCAATTATAGTCTTCTTTCCATATTGAAATCTAGATAGTGTTCTTTCATTTCCCTTGAAGGACAATCATACCCAGTGCAACTATCTTAATAGTTTTATGTCTAAAGGAATTTTCTAGACTTTTTTATGGTGGGTGGGAGAGAAACATTGACTTTTAAAGCCCCGTACAGTTTTCCTTCCTGCACAGAAACACATTGTCATTCCAGCTATGGCTATAGAGAAATTGGTTATGGTAAGATAAGCTGCACATGCAGTTCACTGTAACAAAATTTGAAGTAATGAGGTAAGGGAGTACATTCACAGTTTTCACAGAGCCCTGACGCAGAATACTGAGTAACATGGAAACCTGAGTTAATTGTGAATAACCCATTTTATCTTCCTGCATAATATTTATCAGCAGTGCACAGAGAATGAGTTTTGAAGGCATGGAAGCTGTTTTGATATGAAACAAGGCAAAAGCAAAACCTAATTTTAAATATTGTGCAACTGTGCATGATCTGATAAGGACAAGATGAGAACACTACAGAACACGGTGCACACTTAGGCTGTGGACTGCAGTGACCCTCAAGACCCCAGCCAAAGACATGGATGTGGCAATACTGATTGTACTGGCACATGCCAAAGGAGAATCTCAGGCCCAGCAGTATCTGGTACAAGATGTGGCAGTGATGAAAGAGGTGTGATCAGAGTGGCTATCACAGAGGTCTTGGCAATGGCAAGTGATTCTCAAGGCCAACTGCAGTTCACTGATTCCCATTAGGAGTAGCTCATTACATGCTAAGTTGGGTGGGTATTTTATTCTTGGTTTGTGTTTGACTCTGTATAGACCTGACCAAGGCAGATAAATTTGCCTTATCATTATGGAGCTCGAGCGGATGGGTTTAAAAATACTTCCTCTGCTGGCTTCTGAAGTTCACTCCCATAAAGCAAATCCTTCACATTCATGTAACGTGAGCCCTGGCAGAAGTGAAGTTCACCCATTGGGTGTTATGTAGAAAGGCACCAAAGCAAATCCATCTTCCTGTTGAAGGGATATTCTTGTGAAGCTGCTTTTTGATAGTCACCGACTCTCAGGCAGTAAACCTCCTGGTCTGTCTGCAGTGAGCAGAGTTTATGGCACGATGGAACAGAAAAATAAAGAACTGGGAGGTACAGGCAATAACTAGTTCTTTGCTCTAAGATGGGAAGCACATGGGTTGGTTTGATTTAACCCTGAGAAAAGTTAATTAATCAAAACACACACACACACACACACACACAAAGAATCCAAGGGCAGGAACAGCAGGGATTAATACATTCTCCTAGCAGTTGAAGAGAATCATAATAGAACCAGAGGTTTCTAGGATCTTGCTATGGAATTCCTGTCTTTGAATTTGCAGTGCTGGAAGGTTTGTGTTCCCCACACAGTGATAAATTCTCTTTTACAAACTGGACTAAGGAGGAGGGAAGGAACAGGGTGGAATCAATTACAAACCATATCAGACATTTAAGTTTAAACACAAGACCTTGCAAAGGCTTGCATGAAATCTTACTAGCAATATAAACAGGACTGGTGCCAAACTAAGCACCAGAAGTATTCAATAATAAAATACAGCTGTCTCCATTGGCACCTACCCATGAAAGTTTGTCATTTTTACTGTTAGAAATGCTGACAAAGAGAAATCTGAAAAATGAAAACATTTTTTCAAAAGTGGGAGGTTTTCATGAACTGCAACCTAAATATTCATTTAACATTGGAACATTCCATAAAAATAATTTATAACATAATTTCTTCTTAGAAATGCATTTTGACAGAGTTCTTTTCAAAGACTTTGGTCGAGCTTGGCAATGCTAGCAGCTTTGCTTTCAAATCCATAATTCTTAATTATTAAAATACTCTCTATACACTTTTCTTGGATTCTAGTGAGGCACTTCAAAGCAGGGGCCCTCTCTGCATTGGCTTGGTGCACACCATGTCAGCTGAGGAGGAAGCAAGCGTAGCACAGCTCTGTAGATGGCCCAAGCTTGAGATATGCAAACCTGATATACAAAAGCCTGGAGAAGAGAAGGCTGCGAGGGGACCTCATTGCGGCCTTCCAGTACCTGAAGGAGAAACAGGAGGAGAATCAACTTTTTAAAAGGGTAGATAATGGCAGGACAAGGGGGAATGGATTAAAGCTAAAGGAAGGAAGGTTTCGATTGGATATTAGGGGGAAGTTTTTTACAGAGAGAGCGGTGAGGTGCTGGAACAGGCTGCCCAGAGAGGTGGTGGATGCCCCGTCCCTGGAAGTGTTCAAGGCCAGGTTGGATGGGGCCCTGGGCAACCTTGTGTAGATCCAGGCCTGAGGTTGGTGTCCCTGCCTGTGGCAGGGGGGTTGGAGACCTATGATCCTTGGGGTCCCTTCCAACCCATGCCATTCTATGATTCTATGAAAAGCAGTCCCAGGAAAGTCACACAGCTATGAACTGGTTCTGGGAGGAAGGCTTTGCAGAGCTGGACCCCACATGGAGGCTGAAGCAATCCTCTGGCTCGCTCGATGAGCTTTGAGCCTTGGGCAATAGAAGCAGACCAAGGCCTGTTATCACTTGTAACTCTCTTTACAGCCTAATCTAGTGGGGGGACTTTCTCAGGAAAATTAAATAGGTTTATGTCCTGAGAGGTGAAAGACATATGTGCACTCACTCACATGTGCTCACCCAGAGATAAACACCTGTGTGACTGTGGCTGCCCTGTAATTCTCCTCTGCTTTGGTAGGGACGTTCTCTTACTCTTTATTTTGCTTTATTTCTAAACTGCTTCCCAGACAGCTGGGCTATGAGTACCAGTCCATTTGAGATGAAACACAATATGACCATGTTGTAGCATCTTTAAGTTACCTTCAGGAGATTTCTACTTTGCCTTTAATCCAGCAAAATAAGGACATTAATGGTGAGCTAGAGAAGGATTTACCCTTTGGATTATGCACCTTTAATCACAAGTATTTTATGATATGGGAGGGGGACAGTCATTCTTCCCTGCATCACTCCATGGGCTTCTAGTGTTTATGAATTCAAGTTTCTTCTTTGCCCTGAAGAAGCTGCAGTTTCTGCCCTCCCAGACATGCCCCCTAGCTTTGGTCAGGTCTAGTCTTGGATTCCTGCCACCACTTGCACTGATCATGGTTAGCTGAAGGATGATCAGGCAGTAACTGCATTACTAACAATAATTTTCAAAAACCTTGTCATTTTACTGCTACTTAAATTTTCTTCCTTTTCACCCCTTTCCACCCCTGCTACATCCTTCTTTATCCACTGGAAGTTGCTTTTCTCCCAGATGTAGCTGTTAAAAACCCAGCTCTTCTGGTGGCCACATCCTAGCTGAAGGATACAAACCATTCTCTTTCAGGTAGACTACTGCATACTTGCAAGACAAAATTAACCAACTCTGTCCACAGAGAGCCTACCCTCTTCCAGTGGGATGTCTTCCATTGAACATGTAAGGTCTTCCACAAAACTTCTCCCCTACTTGTTCTTCAATTGTCTCTAAGGAGTCAGAAGGAAATTTAATGGTCCCACTTCAGAATTCCTTAGACTTCCCTGTGACTATAATCCTGTACTTTTAAGGCATAATAATAACACATAATTGGTTTTCTGAACTTACAGTGACAATGAAGTGATGTATATGCTTGCTCTTCAGATGACCTACTCTGAATTGTAGTGTATATTAGTTTTCTTTGTACCGAGACTGAGGTCTTTAAACTAAGAGACTATTAAATGTGTAGAATTCCAGACTAGTGCATAGGAAAAAAACCATAAAACGCTCCTCTTGTTAAAATTACAGTTACTGTACTGTTCTGCTTAAAATACTGCACAGTCATAAAACTCAGCTTGAAAATTATATGATCAGTCTCAAAGCAACTGCCATCAACAGTTCTCCTTGTCAGTCCTGTGCAGTTTAAGTACTGATTAAATTCTACAAAGATGGTCAGAAATGACATTTCAGCATTGCAGAGCTGGGCTCTGGGATTGCTTTGAGCTTGCAGGTAATACACAGGCCAGCAATCATTAATGTTTAACTGAATGACATTGCAAATAATGCGAAGACACTGCAACTTTAAAGGAATAAATTCTTTAAAGGCTAAGAGTGACTGTTATCGTTATAAAAAATTCTATATTTATTCCAGCTTAGTCCGTAACTGGGAGCCGTGCTATGTAATAATAATGGAACTGCTCAGACAGCAATTTACCAATGTGCTTGAGGCCCTGTCAAACCACATGGAGTGATGCCATAATCAAATTCATAATGTCTTATCTTTTTCAGATAAAGTAATCATCAAAGGAGTGCTGGCATGAACAGAGAAAAAATTCAGGGCTTAGACATGCGCTAATGTAGTGAGCTGTGACACAAATTGGGCTGTCCCTATTTTGCCTTTCTTCTCTATCTGTGTTTCCAATTGGTCTGCCAAAGAAATGCTTCTGCCTTTGTTTCATACCATCTTCTGAGACAAAGGAGCTCTATAAAGGAAAAGAAACTTGGAAGGGTTAAAATTTAAGAGGGAAGTGTTGGTGTCTCCCCCCTATTCTCTTTAACGCAGTTACTGGCTGGCATTATAGAGAGCACATCCACAGACTTGAGATTTTCAGTTAAATCAATAAAATATTGTTTAAAAAAATGGAGTTAAGTGCATTATCTGTCCATTACTCCATTGTGGTTTGCCCTCAATCATCAAAGTGAGACAAAGGTTCCCACAAGGCAAATCACATTTGTAGTTAAGCTAAACCAGCTTTCCCATATCGGGAACTATTTAAGGTCTCTTTTCTGCTTGGTAATTAAGCACGTGCCTGTCACTAAGCATATTAGTAATATTGCTGAAATCATTGGAATGATAGTGGGGTTAAAGGCAGTTGCTTCTGTATATAATATTCATAAAGAAGACAAGAAAGGAAATCACTCTTCAAGGGCAACCAGAATGAAAAGATAAATCTCTGCAGTCGTACAATAAACCACACGTGTGGGCAGGGAAAAAAAAATCCAAGTTTTAGTTTTAGAGGGGTTCCAATTCAAAAGCTGGTGAAGCCATTGCAGTGGGGTTGGGCTTTGTGGAGTTTTTTTCTTTTCAGCTTCATTTCCCTGACATTTGGCCCAGAGTGAGTAGAACATCCCATTGATCGGCCTGTGCAGTTGCTTTTGAGTTGTTTCTGGTTTAAATATTTGCTCAGGCCTTGATGCCACATCTCACTAGAATGCTCCTGTGGTGTGTATGAGGCCCAGGCTTTGCCACAGCCTCATGTATCACATTGTTATGAACTGCAAGGCAATAAAGGCCAGCTTTCCAGTACACTGAGCAACCTCAGCTCCTGCAGCCTGCGGTGGGATTTGCTGAGGAGATCTCAATCTAGGAGCAAGGCTCTGTCCTCCTCAGAGTGTTAGTTCTGTAGAGCTGGGAAATATCTGCTTTCCACAAATGCATTACAAAAACAATGGGACCATACAATGTTTACATTCCTGAGGACTTCTGCACCTGGGATAAGCAAAGTACATTTGAGCCAAATATTTTCAGCCTTCCTTTCAAACACTGCTATGTTGGATTTTGGCCCCAGAAGTGTAGTCGCCCACACTTTTATTTGCTAAAATGAATAATCCTCCTTAAAAAGTTGCAAAAAAGTTGGATAATTAAGGGGCCCAAGTGTAGATTGTTAAAAATGTTATCTTCAATCTATTTTAAGCTATGTGTAGCCCACAAGTGTACTGTTCTGATGGGGGAAAAACACACAAAAAATCAGTATGAAAATGTACTGCGACACTACAGAATACTAATCACTCCTACACAGAGAGATCCTTCATTTTATCTGCTTTTGCAGAAGGTTTTTATAAAGTCAGATTTTAGAATAACTAAAACCCAGTACAACTGAAGGAGACAAAGCTTTGCACTTGAACAAAGGAATGTTTTCTCAGAAAAAAACAATGACAAGCTGGTTTGTGCTTTTATAGCTGTGCATATTCTAGATGATGGATAGATGGTTACACAATGAGAATATATAGTGAGCTGAATATGCTCTCCATTAAAAAAATCCCAGGCAACTAAGCTTCAATGCAAATTCATGTGATGTGTCTGCTGGCAGGTTTGGCTGAAGAATTGTATGTATTAGGCTTGCTCCTGCTCTAAATGATGGCCAAACATAATTTATAATTCACCAAAGAAAGAATGATCCCTCCTGGAATCTGGCTCTAGAAGTTTAGAAGGCAGTTCCTCACTTTCTTTTGACCTTGGGCATACCAAGACTTGGAGGTCTGGTTCCCAGCACCAGTGGACTGGTTTACCACAGACTTTCTCCTTTCTTGTGCCAAGGATTTCTCCCCCTCTCCTTCTACCCCATGTCTTCCTGGATGTCATCAGCAAGTTAGCTCCTGTCCTGATCCATGAACTGAATAGCCAGGCAGGAGAAAATGCAAACAGCTTGTCTTCCCAGGAGATAGATTCTTCACCAGCTGTTATATCCTACAGGAAAGGTCACAGCTGGAGGTGAGCCAGGGCAAGGGAGTCCAGACTCTGTCCTTGTGCTTGCAGGGACAGTGCAGGTATTCTGTGCTACAAAGTGGGTCCCTCTGCCACATCAGTACTATCACAGTGGGCTTTTCTGTCAGTGGCTCCTCTGATATTGTGGACAATAAAACCATCAAAACTCTTCAGCAGGACTTTTTGTTGTTACTGTTGTTCTTGTCGATGATAGAGTTTGAGCATAAATGAATCGTAACTAAGGGGGCAGATTGTATTTCAGGTGGAGCTGTGGCCAACCTAAATCCATCTGAGCCAGCTCATGTCTGCAGCAGGATAACCACATTTCTGCTGCATTGTGCTGTGTGGAAGCGCTGGCCTGCTCCACTGCTAACTCATGGCTTTCAACACTCCATCACCAACCATATGCTTTTCTTCATTAGATCCTTAGGGTATGTTTTTGTAGTACAGTTCACTATGGCTTTTCTTTCCCTTTGCTTTATCTAGTACCATCCATCAGATGAAAAGAAAGAACTTATTTTCATTTAATTCAGAAATGTTTTGTTCTTACAACCTAACTACTGGCTTCACATATTTCATGGCACCAGCTGCTAAATTCAAAGGGCAGAGTCCTTACTTGCTCAGAAAGTTGTAACACAATCTGTCAAGTAAAAATGAGGTTGAGGTGGAAGAGTAGAAGCTGTGCCATGTCTCTAGTTCCCACCTATTAAGTGGAGATACTACTTCATATGCACTAGATGATTTCTTCCGGTTGACATGTCTAAGGAGCTTAAACAGTTACAACAGAGAACCTTGGTGGAACAATAAGTGACCTACACACATTTGTCTAAGTGGCCAGGGTTATTTTCCTTGCACATGTTGCTAAGAACATGATCAGCAGAGCACCGAAAGTGAGAGATTCATGCTTGGCTTTGAAAAACTCTGTCTCGGCACAATGAGAGCATAGCTGACCTCACTGCATCATGTTTACAAGCAGAATTTAAACAACCAAGATAAATCATTGTCAGTGATAGCAACAGGAAGTTAATTCAACAACCTTGAGAACATCATTACTATTTTTCACACATTTTCTATCTTTTCAATGTCTCAGTGAAATTGTACTTCTGTGCTGACGTCCTTGGGACTGCAGAAAGCAAAACTATCAGAGACACCCACCTATCTCTGCCTTGAGCAACAAACAAAAAGCAGACACAACAGAAGAGAAAGCAGATGGCCTTGCTAGTGCCCTGAAGAAGATCCTCCAGGTCACATTTTGTAGGTGGTGAAGAGAATCCATTCTGCAATGAATTACACCTCTTGTTGACATTGTCTTCCTTGTGCTTGTCTTCACAGATGCTGTGTGATACCTAATGTTAAAACTGCTTTGTTTGTGTAGAAACACGAATGTTTAGCATAAGACATCAACAAGGCAGAGCTTCTCCATCTATCCTGGGTTCCCTTTATTGTCAGTGGAGATAAATAGGATGCATCTGACCTATTTTAGATCCCTACCGTAAAATAATGTATCACACAAGCTTCTTACCACTGACATAGAAGGAAGTTGTGATGACTAGCTCAGACAGGGATCTCAACACTGTAAATGTCTCAGACTAGGTGAGACAAGTCCTGCCCACAGCTATGTGGGTATTGCCTCAATGAATCACAACTACAGAGACTTCTCCAATATTTTTAGAGATGGTAGAAATCTGATGATACTGGTTTCCTGGCAATACTTAAATGAGAAATGAATAGAATTAAATTTGGTGATATTTTGAAAATTTTAATTCAAATTTTCACCAACATGAAAATTTTTTAGCTTTCAGTTCTTTGGAGATTGTCATTTTGATGTTCTACTTAGAGCTTTGTACAAACTGCATTTTAAACCAATATTTAAAACCTTTGAAACAAAAGTTGACCTCGAACAGAAAAGGGACTGTTTCGTGGAGAAATTTGCAATGATCCTTTCTGAATTCTTAAGTCTTATTTAAAAGGAAACAGCCATTAAAAGTTAATGTGTCATTCCTGCTGGAGTCTTCCTTGTCATGCAGAGGAGATTGGACATAAAAGATATTCCTACTCGGAATAGCTTGTATTTTGGGTAAGACGGTGCTTGGCGAGAGGTGTTGGGACTAGATGTTCCTTCCAGATGGTGATCCTGACTAATGGTTGTGCTGCCCATATAGCTAGGTCTCTGTTCCACTGCATAGGCTGGCAGCCCTTTGACTTCCTGAGCACACACAAGTTATTTAGGTGGTGTGTTACACTGTTAAGGCAGCTCCTTTGTTTTGCTGTGTGTATTTTCTTTTTCCCCAGGGCTCAGGACTACTGGTGAAATCACATTGAGACTTAAGCAGGCTTCTGACACTTTGTGTCCTAAGCTTTGTTTTTGCTTAGGCTCAAAGGTTTGTTACTTCTCTCTATCTCTGCTTCACACATCTTCTAGAGGTGTCATTGAGCCAATTATTTATACCTAATTTTTATTTAACTAGCGTTCTTTGGGAAAAACCCCACCTTAACTCTGCTGAGATCCAACATTAATTATAATGAGTATCTGTTAGCCATAATCAATCAAGGTGCAGTTCGAAGGCACTCCCATGGCTCTATGGCTGCCCAAATCCTGAGCCACGCTGTGATGCTTCTCCTGGCCAGGATGTGCATAAAACAGTCTAATCAACCTGCTGAAGAATTTTACAGCTGTCATCTCTTCTCCTTCAGTAAATAAACAGCCAAAGGGACATAAAACTACTAGTCCAACATTAAACATGGGGAATGCCTTCCTTCATAGGTTTGGGCAAGTGGGACAACTTTTAAATTAAGGAAAGACTACACCAGCTGGCTGATGTCCAGAATTGGTCTCTGGGGAGAATTTTATGAGTGGTAACTAACCATAAGTACCCGCAGCCTGGCAGTGTTTAGCAGAATGTTGGCAGATGCACTGTATAGTACTTATAAATTTGTAATGATAATTAATAATAGTTTGCATGCATGTGACACATTCCTTACTGCAATTTACTTCTTGTTCTGCTAAACATGGACATGAAGAAGAGTTTTGTCTTCTACCTTCATATACACTGTTTCTGCATCTTCCTCCCATCTCTTCCTCTCCACCCTCAGCAAGGTACATTCCTTCAAGATTTCCTCATACACCTGAATTTCTGGTCCTCTTATGGCACCCCTCTGGATTCTCTCCCAGTGTCCACAACCTTCTGGAAGAGCCATACTGAATGCGGGGCCCAAGGCAAGGCCTTTCCAATGATCAGTAGACCTGAAAGGTTCCCTCCTGTGTCCCAGTGATGTCACTTTTCACAAATTCATTTAGTAGTATTGAGTCTTGCTCAGGTTCTGATCCATAGGAATACCTAAATATTTGTTTGCTCCCCTACTCAATCTCCTGTCTGTGTAAGTGGCTGCTCTTCCCTACCTGTAGAACCTTGCTCCCCTCCTTATTGCATTTGTTTGTTTGTTTGTTCCATTTCATCAATTTGTCAAAATCCTTTGACATTCTCATGTCTTTGTCCAATTTGCTTGTAGCTTTTGCTGGTGTGTTCTCATCACCAAAATCAGTAGTGAAAATACTGACTAGTACCAGGTGAAGGATTGCACCCCACTAACATCATTCCAGTGATCATTACTACCTACTATGTTATGACCAGCTTCAAACTAATTTTATAGACCAAGGCAATGTTTTCCCCATTTACTTCCAAGATACCAGGTGAAACAGTGAAGTTATTAAAGTCAATAAATATGGAATCTACACCTTTTTTCCTTATCTGAAGAAGAGCTGGTCTATCAGTGAAGTGTTCCAGGTCTAAAGTAAGCAGTAGGAATGCAGAGAAGGAAGAAAAACGTAGGACCTCCTTTGATGGATGCCTGGATTGGGTTAACTTTCACCCTCATCTTCTTTTTTCCACTAAGATGCTTAGAAAATATATATTTGGCAGTTTGTCTGGCAATTTAAGATGACTGATCTCTTATTTCCTGACTCACCTCCCCCTCCCACCCCCCATTTCAAGACTAGATGTTAGGATTGACCCTTTCCAAACATCTGCAACTTGATCTGCTCTCCATAGAGGGCAATATCTCCATGATACCTACTAACAGCTCTCAGGTTGATTGTTTTAGCCAGTTCATAACACACCCTAGTACAAAATAAATCAGACTCAATGCATGTGAAACAGTTAACTGATCCCTAACTTGCTGTCACTGCAGGATCTCAACATTAAGGGGTGAAACAATGCATTGTCTCAGCTCATCTACGAATTGATCTAATCTGTCTCCAGACCTCTAGCTTCTAGTTTGTTTGGCTGATGTTATTTCAGGAAGAATATTTAGGCTCCTTTCCTAAGTTTTAATATAGCATCATAAATATAAAATCCTGGCTGTTCCCCAGCCACGACTGAGTCCCAAATGTACGTGTGAATTGAACCCTCTGGTGGTGACTGATCTTTAACAAAAGCTTGAGCCCATAGCACATACAAAGTAAAAACCATCAGCCTAAACAGGAGCTAAAGAAGCTGAAGTTGTGTGGTTTATCTCAATGCTTCTGATGGGCTAAAAGCCACACCTGGTCATCTAAAATCATTCAGATTCCCAATGATTTACACTTGTGACCCTGACCGTAAGATTTATGAAACCAAAAGAAATCTATTTAACATCAATATGATCATAAATTTAGACAAAACTTCTCTTTTGTTTTATGAATAAAAACCTAGAGATAAATCTTTCACTTCATTTTTCACCTTTTTAGCCTGTCTTAAAGAAAGTTTGTTTTTTAAACACTACCTGATCTTTTGGAGGAAAAAATGCCAATTTGAAAAAAGTTCAATGCAGAAAATATCAAAATGAAACTTTTTGGCATTTCTGAAACAAACATTTTAGATAAAAAATGTCAACATGAAATGTTTTGACAGTTTGAAAAATGTTTCCCTATTTTGAATCTGAAACTTTACCAAATTTAAATTGAATTTACTATTTGTCTAGAACATAAGAATTGCTTGTGTTGGTAGTTTTCCCTGGGTAAGCAGCTAATCTTCCTGCCAGGTTAGCATTAAAACATCAGCCAAGCAACTGCCTGAGCATATATTGTAAAGCAGTTCTTGCCTTTACAGCAGCTCAGATTTGGGCTTGTTAGTGGTTATCTATCTGTCTGTCTGTCTATCCATCTAGCTGTCTATCCATCTGTCTTTCTGTCTATCTATCTATCCATCCATCCATCCGGCTTCCAACCTTGCAAGCACTTCTATGGCCCACGAAGAGAGACACAATTACACTTTAGCAACTGAGCAATTTCCCACGACACACAAATTATCTTGTTATTTTTAAACCTAGCTAGTGGCAAATTTATGAAAGTTCATTCCAGAAAGAAATGGTTTATTCATTAAAGAGAAACAAGTCCATAATTGTAAGTTTTAGAGTTTGTTATAGCTCAATTCTTAAATTAAAACAATCCCTTCTAGACCAAACTCACAGCATTCCAAAATAAGATCGCAAGCTGCAGTGAAGTGGCGTCACAGGGTAGTTGGTGCTTGCACTGCATTTTTGGGAGGCTATAGATGCTATATGCTAACCATATTAATTACACATAATTATACAAAAATTAAATCTCGTGGTTTACTGAAAAATAATGTTTTACTCAGCTGAGAGGCTTCAGCTGTGAAGCAGTTACAGTTCATATGCAAGAGCTGCTTTTGTGACAGAAGGAATTTCGCTTTCGTTTGATTTCACAATTCCTTCAGCCGAAGCCTAAGACGATGCTGTTCTAACAGCAGCATGAGATGAAAGGAAACTCTGCCAGGGAACACTAAGCCCACCTCAGACCAAGACCCTGAGTCTGATGCAGATGCCAAAATACTGGGCTGTAGCTGCCTACCCCCTTAGTGGGATCCACAGTCCTGAGTGAGGAGTCACAGAATGGCAGCCAGAAAAGGCAACATGCTAGGAGGAAGCTGCTTAAAGCAGCCACTGCTAAGGCAAAGGGTGTGCCTTCATCTGTACCCCTCTCCAGGCTCCTTGCTTAGCGCCAGTGCCTCGGTTCTCTTCCCACGTGGGATTAGCTGTCAGGAACACTCTTTGAAAGGTAAGTTGTCCAGTCCCCTTCCCCACATCCCCCTTATAATAAAGCAGGACTTGTGCTATTGTTTTCAGTGCCAGTGGGATCTGGGAATGGTTCCTAATTTGCAGCAACCCAGTGGTGAGGATCCTCACCTCAAAGCAGGGGAGATGTTGGGGAAGTGGGTTTCATCCCTCCAAGCAAAGAAGGAAACTGGATCCACATCCTGACCAAGCTAACCACAAAGCAACTGGATAAAGGCAACTCCTCTGTCCCTCTTTTTAACAGAGCACACGGGTTCCCACTGCAATATGGCAGACACACACTGAGAAAAACCTACTGGATTTTAGGGGAATCAAGTAAAGGAATGGCTCCGTGTCGACTCCCAGAGTAGCTTGGATGTGTTATAGGTGCCTCGCTTCTGGGCCTCCCAGAGACTGATGCACATGTTTGACAGGGAAACTATAAACACTTGGAAAGTTCCTGTCTTTCTGACCTTGAAGTCCCTTAGTTGGAAGGCAGCTGAAGAGGGGTTTTGCTCAGTACAGTCTGGATGATGTGTTCTGTCCAATGTCCCTTCTGCTGCCTCTTTTGTATTTGGGATGCAAAACATGGGAACCAAGCGAGGAGATACGTAGAAGTGCACGTTGCTTTGTCTAAGGGGCTGTTGGGAAAGTGTTAATTCACCCGGGGGGGTGGGGGGGGGCAGGGGAGGATGCAGTAACACAGCTGCTTGTCATGAGTGCAGAGACCCACCAGCTGTAAGGAACTAATGACTTCCCACAGGGTCACTCTAAGAGTTGGATGGGGGAAAGGGGTGGGTTTCTACTGCAGTTGATGCCTAGGTGAAAGACTGCAAAAGTTCTGGGGAGGAGAAATTGGTACCTAGGTGAAAGGCATGAGGATAAGTGGAGTGGGCTGAGCAGCCATCCCTTCGGTTCTCTCCGGTGTGCTTTAGTTTCGAACAGCCTTTTGGTGTTTGGGAAGAGACAGAGTATGCATAGTATTGATGCTTCCATTTCATAATGGAGTATGGGTGAAGATGATTTTACATCTCTTATCTCTGACCTCTTACTCTCTTCTAATTTAAGTACCTGTGGGCTTCTTTGAGTGTTAGAGGTTTTCTCAACCCTGCTGGTTCTAGTCTAAGTAGCACTGGGCTTTTATGTTTCTTATTAGCTAATTTGAGGAAATTAGATAATGTGAAGTTATTGAAAGTTACCTAGCATTTAGGTGAATGGGAGAAAAGTATGTCCAGTGCAATAACTCCTGTCCATCAGCTGGGCTGTGCTGATCCCGTGAGGCAGGTTCAGCCCGCTGCATTGCTGTGTGTAAATTACCTCCCGAAACGCAGCAGCCGGCAGAGCCGCTTCACGCTGAGTCCTAAATTGACACCAAAAGGGAAACTTCCATCCAGACTATAGAAATATAAAGAAATCGAGCAGACTCACCAGTAGCACAAGAAGTTCTGAAACCACAATGGCTGTTAAATAAAGCCAATTTTCCTACAGACACTAAGTCAGTGTTTAAAAATACAAACATCTAGATAATTAGAGGAACTTCAAATCTATCTTCATAGTGTTTCGGGCAGGATGACATTGTCAGCTATTCTATTTTGTATTGATTCCCACAAAGCTCAGTTATTCCCAGCCTTCCATTTCAAATGCAGCACCTTGTTTTCCTGTATCTTGAAGCAAAGAAATTAGATAAAAACTATTGATTAGCCAGGCACAGAGGGGAGCGATGTCTGTAACCTTCCTTTGTCTTGCAGCTCTGCAGCTGAGGCAGCAGTAATAGGATTCTGTGCGAGTGCGACTGTGATGAGGTCACACTGCTGAGAAGGGAATGAAAACACTGCAGTCAGCTAGATCGCTTGCTTCTCTGATAGTTTTTGATATTGTTTGTCAAATTGTGATTTGAAGGTTATTTCTCTGGAGGCTAAAGTCGCCTTGCTTCTCTTATGCACTTGGCTGGGTTTTTAAAAATCATGCATTCATATAAACACCCCCTTCTCTCCTGAAGTTTTTGGCTCTTATTTGGAGCCAAAAACGCTCCCAATAAGGAGAGAGAAAACAAGTCTCTCCAGAAATTTTCCATCATTATGAGATTAGAGCAGGGGTTTGTGAGAGTAAGTCAGATTTGTTTGGTCTCTCTAACTCTTCTTCCTCCTTCCTTTTTCACTAGGGTGCTGCAGTCCTCTTCAGTTCAAAACAAGTTCAATAAACACTTTCAAGACATATGAGCCGTGAAGGGTTATGCTGATTTAGTACATAGTGGCATAGCATTTATTGGTATCATTACTCAAGAAAGAAATGAGGAATTTTTTTCGATTGCTTTGAGAAAAAGGCATTTTGTGACCTACCTAGGGCAAGTGCAAAACTGTACAGAAAGTTCCAAAAAATGAACACTTTCCCATTCTAAAAGGGTTCTACCATTTTTGTTCTTACATTGCTTCACAACAGTGAAGCAGCTCCTTAAGGTGACAGGAAGGAAACTGAGGCACAGAGGGTCACATAGCTATCATCTGCTGAAAGACGGTGTCAGGTAGTGTCAAATGTAGGATAAGCACTCAAGATTACCTGGCCCTCAGGACTCTACTTTTGGTGCATAAGGCAGGCTGCATTCCTCTCTTCCTGCAGAGGTAGAAACCACATGGAGCATGCAATGGCTTCCCCTAATCAGACCTCAGGGCTCTATTCTCCCTTTGGAAAGCTCCCTTGCCCTAGTTCTCCTCCTGTAACGAGACACTGGAAGATTGGTATGGAGATAGTTGGCTAAGAAAACCCTCCAAATAAACTTTTGGGCTTGCAGGGCAGTAACAGGATGCCTTTAGCAGGCAGCTGCCTTGTCTGTCTGAGACTTACTGTGCAAAAACAAGTATGTCAGGTCAAGCTGCATATTTTGAGGTTTGATGTCCCACCCTCTCAAATAAGTGATGTGGGAAGAAGTCTTCTGGGAAAACTCCTTCCCCAGGCTTATTACTGTGGGGTTTTCTGTGGGAAGCAGTGAGACTTTCCCATCCTCTCCTTTACCCCATGTGATGCTCTGTGATCATAATATGTGGAACTATCTCATGCTTCCAAGAACTCCTCCAGAGCTGAACAAGCACACTTGGTGTTTTTCTTTAGGCTTTGTTCTATTCTGTATGATCCTGAGGACAACATTCTTTGTCCCTTGTTTGCTTCACCGTGTGAATAAGGTGGTACTTCCTTTCTCGAAGACTGTTGTGAAAACTTTTTTGGGTCTTTTTAAGTCCCCATGCCAGATGGAGGGGTTTTATGGGACAGCAAAGCATTCTTGCTGCAATTGATTTGTTTAGAAGGGAAAGCTGGTGTTACTTCAGAGATCTTTTTGGAAAAAATATGCTGGGAAGACTGTTCTTTGATTTGCTGTCGCTCTTCTACTGTTTGCATCTTCCTCATTGCTTATATGGCTGTGTTTAAGTTACTGATGAAGAAGCCCCACAGCTTAAAATATGATCTGTGGGTATACTACTTCTAGACTGCCCACTGAATGAGTCACCAGTGGCTGGACAACTGCAATGACATAGTGCCTGATGAAGTACTTGTCAGCTGGCTGCTTCTGAAGGGATGAAATCACCCCTGTTGGGCCAGGGCTGCAGTAGGTATTACCTCATTAGCATTCAGCATCACCTATATGCTCCCAGAGAGGCATTAAGAATGGAGGCTCAGAAAAAGAGATTAGAGGAAAGCAGTGAGTGGGGAAAAGGCTTGAAATAGCATTATTCTTTAGAAAATGGGCAATTGCAATTACTAAATAACACAAACAGCACATTCTTTAAAATCCCTAGAGGGTCAGAGCTTGGCTGAGATTTTTTTTTTTTAAACCCTAGGTTTTTTTCCAATGAATAAGTATTTTCTTTTAGTTCCCACTTGTCCTTTCATTGGACAGATTTTTTTTTCTACCCCCCACCCAAAATAAGTGTGGCTTACTCACAGGCATGTGACTTTGTAATCAGAGCAGTATCTGGGTTTATAAAGGATGAAACCCCAGTCCTGAGTAGTGAGTAAGGTTAGACTGGCACATGGGTATGGATCCTTGTGATATCCAGAGAGAACCTGGCATGAAAATCACCTCTACCCACAAGGCTTAGGCAAATTTTATATTTAATCTCTTAAATATTCTTGGCCAGTATTCAGCATATTTTCATGGTTGGTCATCTATCTCTTAGCAAGATCTAAAGGACTCAGCCAGGTGCAAAGATAATTGTTTCCTTATTTCAGCCAGCATCTGCTCAGCCAGCTGGGTAGCTCATCTGTAAAAGGTGACAGGCTCAGGTAGCAGCCGGCAAACCCCACCTCTGGTGGCACGCAGAGACAGTCTGTGTAACCCTGTATTGGAGAGCACCCTGCAGAGGAGAATGCAGCTCTGCTGAGGGATCACAGAAAGGGTGAGGCAGGTACTTAAGGAAGTAACCCAGGAGCAGAAGTTTGGTTATCTCAGAGAAAAAAGACTGCAGTCTCACAACTTTCCATGTTTCACTCTGACCCCAAATTACCCTTCCTTCTTATTGAGTGCCTGTGTTTTCCCCATATATTACATTAATCTGTTTTATTTTAAAAGGCTATTTATCAACCGCCCGTGTAAGTCCTGACTGCCAATTCTCCATGTCTACCATTAATGAAGAACCATGTCCACCATTCTTTTAATGGCTTCTGTGATCTGTAACTCCCCACATCTGGTGTTGGTGCCAGTCAGTCCCGTATCCTGCCTTTCTGTTCTTTGAGCAGATGGTTTGTAGGGAACAGTTATCTGAAAGGAGTGGCAAGAATACCTAGCATTGTACGGCGTGGGTGAGTACAACCTCTGGCATGCTCTGATGCGCAGCCCTCCTGCACTCACATTCCTAAGCTACAGTCAGCATTGTAAATAAAGAGAAATAATGTGTTTCTGACTGGAGCCCATGAGAGATTTGTGTACAGTAGAGCTAGAGAACCCAGGTCATATGTTGTTAGATTCTGTTACGCATTTAGAAATGTGCTACTCTTTCCTTATAGCTCTGTTGCTAAACAGACATTTTTATTTCTTAGTGCTTGCTTTCTTTCCTTTGTTACTGCAAACTGCCAAAATCAGAGGCATCTGACATAAGAAAGGAAGTCAGTTTTGTTTAATTTATCTCAGATTTATTTTGTGACGTTTCCTGGATACATTTACCCATCACATTATTAAACAAGAGTTTATTTTCTGGAGGCTAGGGCTTCAGCTTTGGCTATATTTCAGTAAGACAGGTATTTAAATAATGTCAACATACTGAGAAATTAGAAAGTCTTTCAGGTGTGTTTTGCAGGAGAAAGTTCAGAGCTCCACTATCTCTCCTAATAGTTTGCCTGGGGCTTTTTCAAATGTATAATCTTATTTTTCCACTCATTTGAAATGTAAACAGAGAATTTTCACAGAAGACAGTGGAATCCATCTGCAAATAATATTTGTTTTTGGCAATTTGTTTCTTTAATTATGATGATAAATTTCCACTATTTGGCAGCAGCACAAAGAAATATGCTCTTGCATGTCTCTGTTGCTTCAGGAGGAATGGAGAAAGTGGGTCTTCTGAAAGAAATTCCCCCGTCTAATCACGTTATTCTTGTAATTCACCCCAGCAAGTGATGAGAACCCCCTTTTTCTTGCTCTCCCATGGGAAGGATGCTTGGCTAAGATTCAGAAAACATCTTTTTTTGCTTTTGGACAAATTTTGACGGTCTCAGGACAAAACCCCAGTCATGAGGTTATACAGAATTCTAAGATGAAATCTGCCTTTATCTCTAAAAAAACAAATAATGCTGGGTTGTAATGAGGCAGATGCATCTCCACACATCATCTGCCAGAATAAAGGTACGCAGTTCTGAGGTACTGATACACATTGGAGTAGACTTGGTGGTAGTCTCACACCCAGGGGACCCTACCTCAGGCCCAAAGCTCTGAATGCCTCAGATGTGCTTTTAAGAAATGGTGACTCGAATACAAAGTTTGCACCTTGAGTCCATCTCTAAAGCAGTGGCACATCCAGATGTTGTTGCTGGGTTGGTTACACAGTTTCTTGGGAGTCTGGATTTAGAAAATTCATTAATTAATGTTTAAAATCTCGGTTTTCTAGCAGCACACGCCAGCTTGTTGTTACTTCTGCTTCCTAGGCAAACAAAAGCCAGAGGTTCAGGAGAGTGTAAAGGATGAATCTGAATCTTTTTAAACCTCCTATGCATTCCTTTGCCTCAAGACTAGAGCCAGAAGATCTCCTGTACAGACCTAAAGCGACCTACCCTTTTTACAACTGCATCCTGTTAAAATCCATGTTCCACGGTGCATGTGCTCATGTTGAGAGAGTCAGTCATCAGGGTTTCAGTATAAATATAAACCCTTGTGTTTAGTACTGCCTTGGTGACAGGTGTCCAGCATAGCCTTTTGGATCCTTTTTTCCTCTTCATTTTCATTACAAAGGAAATATACACTTATATTTATAAATATTTAAACTACATGCTCCACATTATATTTTGGGGTGGATATTTTATTCTTTGGAGAGAGGAAAAATTCTTTGCAGGACAGAACTTGACATAGAAATATCCTCCATGTGTTCTACACACCAAAAATTTGTACTCCTGGACTGCAGATCTGACAGGGGAGAGGCATGGAGTTTTCAGCCTCCTTTGCCTTAACTTCTGCATGCCAACAGCACTGACTCACATGCTGTGTACATGCTGATGCACCATCCCCGAAATTCTTTGTCTTCCTGTCTTCAACAGGCAAAGGAGAAACCCTGACAGAAGTAAACACATACTATGTAAAATGTTTTATGGTCCTCAGACCTCTGCCGACTAGTTCAAAATAACTGTAAAGGATGTTTCATATTCCGGATGGGCCTTGGGTCTGGGTAAAGGAGGAGCAAAACTGGATGAACCAGATGTATTAAATACTTTATTCAAAAGCTTTATCCCTTTTCTGTTCTTGGATTTCCCACGACTGAATTTTCTTAGTTTTTCCTCCGCTGTGTTGTTTGGCATATGCTCCATGCAAATATACTTAAATCACCAGGCTGGTCAGGAGCCCGTCACATTTGCCTGGTTTATGATGTTTAGTTAGCTATCGTAGCCATATGGGGGTTTGGGTTTGTGTTTTGCTTTTTTTATTATTCTATGCCTGCTTAATTGTAGCTTTTATGAAGAAATGGAGAAAGTCATAAAGACAGTAAGACAAATAATTCCCAAAGCAAATATAATGAGGGAAATGAGGAGAAGAGTTGGAGAAATATTTACATGATTTGAATTTTCTGTCAAAGTTCCTAAAAATAGAACAAAAAATTAAATAAAAGAAGTACTCAGATGATTTGTTAGTGAAAGGAATAAAAGGAATTGCAAACATGAGAACAAATGTTCGTTTTTATTCCAAGAAGTAGTTCTTGGCAGTATTCAGGAAGCTCTAATAGAGAAAACGAAATGTAGATTTTATCCCACTTGAGCATAAATCAGTGTACTAGACTAAACAACATCTATTGTACGATACACTGAATTCTTCTCTTTTGTAGAAATGTTCAATTAAGTCTGTAAATTTGACAAAGCTGCATAAAAATATATTTAAATGACTCAGCAGGTGCCTTTTGTACAGCATGGGCAGTGTATTCTTTCTAGGATGTAACACACATGGTTTTCATCAAATGGCAAGGATATAAATTGTGTGGTCAGTGATTCTGAGAGCATGTTCATACATGTACCATTGCATCATAATGCTAACAACCTGGATAAAATCCTGGGGATATTTCCTGCACATTCCTTTCTGGAACTTGAAACCATCAGCGAAGAGACCTCTAATTTAACCAGGATACCCAGAGGCTGGTTTACTCACCTTGTGTTCAGCTGGTTATTTTGCAGGTCGCTGCCACCTTCCTGCAGCACAAATAAGTGCTGCATGGGGAAGCCCTTCAGTAGCATCCGAGAATAGCATCAATTACCTAATTACTGGTGTGAGTGTGTTAAAGGTTACATCAATGGGCACCAATGATGATTGAATATAAAGGCAATAGCATGAATGCAATTGTAACTATAGTAGTATGAGGTAGGTGTGAATAAAACCTAAGTGGGGCACACTAAAACAGTGTATGCATAACCTGATGTGTGCCAATCCAACTTTCAGAAGACAGGAACAAGCCTTACATTAATCTTTGCCCCTTTTAGGAAGTTCAGCCAGTTCTGAGTTACATTCACCAGCTAGGAACACATGTGCTGTGTGTGAGGCACTCCAACTCTGCACTCTGCTCCCTCTGAGATGCTCCATAACTTCTAACAGCATAGCACCCAACCAGCTGGTTTATCTTCTCTAACAGTATGCAGCATGGTTGCTTTCCTCTGAGTTCAACAGCTACTGGGAAGAAAGGAGAAGCCAAATGGAGTAGCAGGACAGTGGAGGTGCTGCAGCCCAGGGGATGATAAATCAGGTTGGGACTTCCACTCAGCAGCATGCCTAGGAATGGTCTGATACTCTGTGCACATCATGGACATGTAAAACAATTGCTCTTACTGAATTAGCAGAAAGCCACCAACAGTTGCACTGTTTAGAGGTTGCAAAGGTTTCAATCATAGGCGATTTTTCACTGTTAAAGTACATGCGGCCCTAAGATGCCATCATATGCCTGCTGTTGATTTCCTCAGTGCCACCTTCAGAACTGGTGACTGCAGCTGTGTCTTCCCTCTTCTGTAAACTTCAGTGTCTCCTAGTGAGCTCTAGAGCCAACATATTTATGTTTCTGTCTTTGCATGTTCTTCTTGTGTTTCTGTTCTGAAATTGCAATACTGAAGAATTGTGGCACACAAATGTATTTTCAAAAGAGCAGGACAACTGACCTTCTCTTGTGTGGGTCAGGGATGACATTTGCAGGGAGTCAGGGCTTTACAACAGGAGGAGAAAAGGGAAGAATCTGTTGCTGTTACAAAACCTTAGGGTCCTTCCTATAAAGAATTTAATTCAGTTGCCTGGATTATTCCAATGGTAATATAAAAATGCAAAATGTCTTCCAGATGAGCCTGCAAAGTATTTTTTACATATCAAATATTCTCCTGAGAGCATATACCCATCTCCATGGTGTACTACTCTCTGTAAAGAAAGCATTCTGTTGCCTTATGCAGAGCACGGTGGCTTTCATGGGAAGAGCATTGCCTGACAGAAGGGGAGATGTACAAGAGTGATTTCTCCAGCCATTTTCTATGGAGAAGATGGAACTGCTTTGCTTGAGCTTGTTGAGAAGGAAAAGAACTGGAATGACCTATTTGTCCATCTACCAATTCTAGTTTTCTTCAGTCCATTGATCTTTTGGACTCCAGTCAGTTTAAGGTGAAAGGTTGCATCCTTACAGCCTTTTGCTGTAAAATGTGAACTTAAAAAGAAAAGAGAGCATAAAAATGCCAATTTGCAATGAAAATGATTTGATTTGCTTGATTTGAGTTTCTTTTAATTTGGACACATTTGGCACTGGAACAGGAAAACTGAAACAGTAACTCAGTTGTCCTGGTGGAAGGTAGCAGAGGTGTGTGCATTGCTTGGCACGCACAGTGTGAGAGCTGGAGAAAGCAAGCCCTTCCGTTTGTACCTCCACCTTTGGAGACAAAAGCAAACAAAACCTGAATTGTTCCAGATATGAAAGAAAATTCCTTTGCTTGCCCTACATATGACACTAAAAGTAGGTCAGTTGATGATTGTTAAGGTCTGGCGGATGCAGGGTGTGGGTGAGCAGGGAGCGGCACGTGGGGAGAGCTCCGTGCTGGGAGCTGGGACATGGATTGTGGCACTGAGCAGACCTTGGAGGCAAGCAGCTCTCAGAGCATGGCTGCAGGTGGTTTTCAGGTTCTTTAGCCTGATTTTCTCGAACCACTAATTTTAGGGGACTTGGATTCTCATTCTAATGTGGGATTTGAACAGAGATGAGCTGTTTATTGCTGTTAAATATTCAACAGTATAACTCAGTTATTGCAGCACGTGTGCACATACTGACAGAATCTTATCAGACAGAGTGAGAAGCGCTGCTGCTGTTCAGGATACTTGGTTGTGCCCCTTGGCTATTCTAGCACAAATGTTGTCTGGACCCGGTTTCAGAACGGGGTTATGATCTCCCTGGCCAGGCTGTTTTCTCCATGAGACAGATGCTTCTACCCGATGGCCTAAGTTGGTGGCAGTGCTGTGGTTTCCCAGGTTGTCTGGGTGTTCAGTTATCAGGTAACGTCTGTTTAGCTCTTTCTTCACAAAACCCACATCTCTGGGGATAATGTGTAAAACAATCAAACACTTTGCTCCTCTGGATCACAGGTGTGAGAATCCTTCACTAGAGCAGGCCAGAATCTCATATCTCTCCGGCACGTGCCTTTCTTCCCTCTTGGTGCACGTGGCATTGCAAGAACAAGGTAATGGAAATTTGTGTTTGAGTTCTAGGTCACTTATCGGCTAATTTTGAAGCAAAGGGCATGTTAAAGTATCATTCATCGTTTGCAAGACTGGATTGCCAGCAGCAGAGTTCCTGGTGCGGAGGAGGGGAGGCAGAAGCCACAATGAATGCTGCTTTGACTTCCTGCACTGTTGGTGGCATCTTGTGTAAATGAAGGTGTTCAGCCTTGTTAGCAATCATGCATCCTGGAACTGATAAAGGTGACTTGTGATAGATGCCTGCCTCTTCTTATCTCAGATGTCTCTTTGAAAAGCTCCTTTGGCAAGATGCCTGAGTGCAAAGGAACAAATCTTCTGTCTTAGACCAAACTTCTAAAGAATCTGAAAAGTTAACAGGCTCTGCTGGCTGCCACCTCTATTCCCTCCTCTCTGCTTTCAGCTTTCTAGATTATTTTTAATCTGAATGTCTCACTGCTGCTTGTTTTCCTTGTGCAAAACCTCCAGTATCCAGCAAAAGAAAGGTTCCCGTTGCTTCAGTAGTCTTTAGAGCATGCCATCAGCATCACTTCAGCTTTGGGTCTGGCTCTGCACAGTGCTGAGGATTTATGATCCCTGCTCCAGGTCCTTAACCAGTGTTTCTGGGTTCACTTAACTCTGTGGATATGAAAGGTCTCAGCTCTTCACTGAAGTATCAGCTGGATCTACTACTAACCAATAACACAGACATTTGATGTAGGAAGGAAGGAAAAAGGAACATTGTATTTTAATGTTTAACTTGTGAAACAAGAGGAAATGTCTTCAACCTGTGATCCGTTTGGGTTGCATAAGCTATGAATGAGGTATTGTTAGATGAATATTAAATATACATGTATATATTAAATATTTAACTTGATCTTTGTTCAGTTTGCCTTTCTTGTAATTCCCTTTCAGTGTTCATAGAAAAAAAACCAGATTTTTATACTGCTTGCCAGTAGTGACCTCAAATTTTCTGTTTGTGTTAATAATATCAATTACCTGCACACATGAGTCACGTTGAACTTTGTCACTCTATTGGAGGAGTACTTCTTGGAATGTGTCCACAACACTCTATTGCTTGTGATGCTCTGTGAGTGGATTTACTGTTTCTTGCATGTATAATTCTGGAGGTTCTTAATTTTGTTTTCCGGTATAAAGCTTAAACATGCAACTGTTCCAGTAACTTAGGCAGAGATGCTGAAAGAAAAGCTCTTAGCAAATACAGGAATAAATTCAACCTGGAACATCTCAGCAGCCACTGGAATCCCCAAGTTCACTGCAGACCACGAGTACATTTTAGACCTTCGATTAGTGTATACCCACAGTATGTCCCCTACAGCTGTGTGCTGCTACTCTTTGTTTAGGACCGGGCAACCCTCCAGTGGCAATGTTCTTACAAGGAATGCATTTTCCAGTGTT
This sequence comes from Laterallus jamaicensis coturniculus, assembly GCA_022605575.1. NCBI lineage: Eukaryota > Metazoa > Chordata > Aves > Gruiformes > Rallidae > Laterallus > Laterallus jamaicensis. Next base: position 6,157,395 of record JAKCOX010000029.1, read on the forward strand.
TTGATTTAATGACTATTATTCAAGCTGAAGTCAGTTCCTTTCTCACACTATTTTAGGCTGTGTGTGGTAAACCTTTGTGCCACTGTTCTCCTCATAAAAATGCTGGTATTTTCATCCCATGCTAAAACCAATACAAATTATACCAAGCTCTGAATCTTATGAAATAAATGTTGGTTATCTTCATAATGGATAAATCTTGAATGTAAATTAAGCTTGCAGTTTGGTGTTTCTGCTGTCTTACCAACCCTTGTCAGTGCAATAGTGTCAGGAGTCCCTGTTAGGTGTTTGATGATGGACAAATAGAGAACAAAAGGTCCCTGCCCCAAAGGCTGAAGTTTAGGTATTTCTATTGACTGAATAAATATCGGACATTTGTCTTTTCTTCCTAGAAACTGATATGACAAGGCAACTGTAACCTGGATGGATAGACAATGAGTTCTGGGATGGAAGGAAGGAATTCAGGCTGGAGAGAGGCTTGCTGGCATGGCAAGGGAACGGGGAAAGACTGTGGCTGCGTAACGTTCTTCCTCTTTCACACTGATTTAGGTGTGATACTTTATTAGTCAGACTCTGAACACAACTATGATGTGTTCCAGCATTTACTCCCTCCTCCTGTACGTCCTTGTTCCCAGGGTGAGCAGTGGATACCGGGAGGCTACAGCCTTTGTGCTACAGGATTCCCAGACCATCCGGTCTTTCTCACTTGTGTTGAAAGCCTTACCCAAAGCCTTCAGGAAAAGGTTTGCCTTCAATAAAGGGCCAGATCTACCACTGCATTATTCAAGAAGTACATGCTAATCTTTTAGGCATTTTAGTCCTTATTTATCATTTAGAGTGGGTTGAAATTTCCATTTAATTTAAAATTAATAAAATGGAAAACTTTATTTTTTGAAACTGTCTAGGGAAAAGTTATTTCCATTTTTAAGTGAAAATATCTCTTACAATTTTTATTTTTAGATCTGTCTCTACACATGCTTTTCTTTGGTAGGCTTCGTTACACAGTAGGATAATTTTATTTTGGAATTTAAAAACTTCTTAAAAAGAGTAGTGAAGAAAACATACCCGGGGAAAATGAGATGTTAGAGTCATCTGAAGGAAGAACAAAACTAGTTATGAAATCATTACAATTAAAAAAATATATCTTTGACCAGTTTTACTCTCCATTCAGTGACAGCAGCTCTGATAAAATGTATCTAATTAACACCCAGCAGATAACAATTATCTCGTATAATTATGATGAGCTTGTTTGTTCTTTAATTGACAGCTTAAGCAATGTTTTATGATGTTTATTTGACCTTGACGCTAATCTGCTCCCTGCTACTGTGAGCTGCCAAACGCATGGCTGTTTGGATTTCCATCTCCGCCACTTGCACTCACCGCTCGTTATCGTCGTCCTCGTCCTTCAGTGTGACATGTCCTGCTCTGTTGTGCCCCAGTGCCACCCAGCTCCCTTGCAGTTCTGGGAAGTTGCACATGAATGTTGCTCCTCTGTTGCCTGTCCATCCTCAGCAGTGCTCAGTACCTCATTCTATACAATCCACAAAGCAAAATGGAGCATATTACTTAGAGAAGTTGTTCACTGATAGAAACTAAATCTCTGAATGTATCTGAGAGTTTTACACGTAGCTGATACACATTTCACACAGACCTGTGATCTGCTTCCTATTAAAAGGTACCACACAGTTCAATAACTAATCACCAGTGCTGAACAGATGTGTTTGGGTTTGGTGCATCCCAAATACTTTGAGGGGATTTTAGTTTTCCCAGAAAGGCAGAAATAAATTTCTTTGTTGCACTGTAAATAATGAAGCCTTGTGTGTCGGTACCTGGCTGCCATAACAATGTGCACAGTAACACTGTACAATGCTCTGCCTGGAGCCTGTCCTGTTATTAAGGGATGTCTAGGATAGAATTTCAAATTAATTGTCAAAATAGATTTTTTTCCCCTTTCCTAGAGAAAGGCAGACCTAATTAGATGGGCGTTGTGGGGAAAAACTTAAGAGCGGAAAGAGAATCACCTACCTCGGACGTTGAGGGATGAGTATGGAGGTCGTTGGTTTTGAGCCCAGTCTGACCAGATCACTTGATCTGAGACTTGATTTTTTTTTTTTTTCACTGAAAAAGTGGGGATAAGTGTGGCTCTTTCCTACCCCCTTTCCTCTGTGTTAAACAGCACCTTCCTGCTGTGTATGTTTTACTGTACTGCATCTTTAGTGTTTAGGATGTTAGTGCAGATGTAATTGCAGGGCACTTCTGCAATCCTGTTTCTGCTGCAGATGGGAGGGCAGGGGGGAGGATAGAAGTGCTTGTTACCAGTGGATTTGTGTGGATGTTCAAAGTGGATTTAGAATGGTGGGATATGTTTGCAAACAGGGAACCTTTAGCCAGCTGACTAGTAGATCCTTCTTCCTGGCACAATGGCTCTTAACGGAAATCTTTGTCCCAATTCCTTCATTTGAAATGTAGCTGTGTTCCTTAGAGCAGTTGTTTTCCATCTGGAAAGCAGGAAGGAGCTACTCCCTCCTGAATTCTTTGAAGTCTTCATCCGGAAGCCTCTTGGTTTTGGGTTGGGTTTTTTTCCTTCCCTCCACCCCACTGAGGAATCAACCATTTCTAGTAGCTTGGACAGTGACTTGAGTCTACAAATTCTCAGTTCTAATTTTTCATCCCCATTTTCCCATCATGGGTGTTCTCACTGTTCACAAGCTCCTGTTGTTGGTTGTATTGTTAACATCAAGTAATTAGGTACTGTTGTAGCAAAATCAGCTTACGTGTGCTCAAATAATGTAATCAGGGAATAGCTAATGAACAAAGGTGAGTTCCCCCATGTTGTTTCACTAGCATTGTCCTTGAAGATTTGGAATGAAGGGTTATCTGAACTGTGGAAACTGGTGCTGTCCAACTTGGCACGTGTGTGAACCAGACTTATGTTGGGGGTTGCTTATCTGAAACCAATTTTAAATTAACTTAGTGAGTGAGTAACAAATAGGAAGCATCCTCAAAAAAAGGTTTTGTCTGATATTTCTGAATTTGGGGGTTTCCATCAGAGAGGGCAATAGCCTGGGAACAGCTTTTCTTATACCATCATCTCGTCTTTTTCACTTCAAGGCAGTATTAGAAAGTGCAGTGGTGCATAAGACTTAGTAATAACTATTATTATTTGTTAAGCATTGTCTTATACAGCCCTGAGAACATTGGGTTTCTGTCCTACATGGATCATTAATTTGGGTATGCAAGATTTTTCAAACAGTAAGTGTCCTTGATGATTAGACAGAGATTATCACAAAGTGCTGTATTTTAATTTGATTTTTTTTTTCCTTCTAAATGAAGGAACTGAGCGTCAAATTGAATCTAGTTAACTGTGGTAGACTTCTGGTTGGAGGATGAGATAAAGTATGTCAAACCACTTAACTAGGTTCTCTCTCAACATAAAGTGAGTGTTTGGAAGGAGATGTAAAAAAATCTTCTGCATGGACTATCACGATTTTATGTCCTCAAGGGTCAGATGCAACCTTCCAGTTTAAGACAGCAGTATTCCCAAAGCAAGCTCAGGTGCCTGGGTTCTCAGATCTTGTGATCGGTCCTCATCCTTTAAGAGGATTCCCCTCTGCATCCCAAAGCCAAGGTAATAGACAGCTGGACTCTCAGCTCCATCAACTGAGACCACTGAAAACCAACTGATAAGGTTTGGGGTTGGCAGGAGATAAGAGGTTTCTGTATTTTTTCCTCCCCTGTGAGAAGGATTCTGTAAAAACAAATCTCCATTCAAGTTAAGTCGAGGTAGATTTGGGTATCTGTTACTGATACATAAAATAATACAGGGAATGAAGTCTGAGATGTATCCAGTAGATTCATAGTAAGAAATATCCTGAGAAGACCTTATAGTATTAGCTGACCTTTAAAATAAACCAGAATTTACTCAAACTCCATAGGCAAAGATTATATGCTTTTTGCCTTAGAATTCATCACGTAGCTATTATTAATAAAGAAAAATTTTTCAGAAAAAGTGAACATATGGCTTGTTATTACTGACTTCAAGCCACAATCAGAACATTATCTAAATAACTCCAGAACACCAGCAGTATGTTCTCAGGCATCTAGTACATTAGAGCATGACTCCTCAAATACTTCAAGACTATGTATGTTCCATTGTTGTTCTCTAAACGGTGTTGTCTGTGGTCTGACTTCTAATCCTATCAAAATCCTTTATACTGAGGATTTTACAAAGGTGCTGTAAAATTTTTAAGTGAGTTTGAGGTGACTTTAAATATTTTTAGGTAGCATACATTTTTCAGGAACTGAAAAATTAATTAGTATCAGTCCAAACGCCAAGTCTTCCTGTTTGTTTCTTTCTTGTGGTGTTGCCTTCCCTGTTGCTTAATTGGTTTGATTCTTTTTCAGTGTAATTTTCCAGTCCTTTACATGTTTTCCTTCCTATCTTCAGGAGCTGAGTAAATTGATGCAGTGGGATGAGCTGAGAAAACATAAGACTTGCAAAAATTTTCCCAGTCACAGGGACAAATATTGCAGCTTCTCTCCCTAAGGTTTCTGCTGATTCCAGCGACCAGCCAGCTCTGGGAAAGGACATATTTTAAAATATTTTCAGAGACAGGCAGAATAGTGAATGCTGGGCTGCTTCTCCCATCAGGTTGCCATGTACCTCTGTAGAAGGAGAGGAGCGGAACCGAGAGCACTGGGCAGGAGACTCGAAGCACTGGGAATTTAAATGTCTTGCTCGTCTAATTTGGCTGTCAGCCAGTTTATTCCTCTCCCTTTGATTGATGTATCTATTTAAATGCTTTAAGAACTGGGACTCTTTCTCAGCAGGGATTTGTACAGTGCATTGCATGAGGGATCCTGACCTTGTTTGGGGCCTTCTGTGTTTCTGAGAATGAAGTAATAATATAATAGACTCATTATATACTGAAGCAACATTTTTTAAAGCTTGTCTCCAACAAATGAAGTGATTATGAAGAGTTGCTGATGCTCTGAGTTAGCATACATGAAAAAGGGGCAAACTGCAGCTCCCCTTTCTTGGCCTGTGTACGCATAGGGAAGAGGAGAAACTGCCTGTTTGGGAGCAAGGAAGAGGAAGCTGCCTTTATTTAAAAAAAAAAAAAAAGAAAAAAAAGAAAAAAAGACAATGTCTGTAGCCTGTCACCCCCAAATTAAAGAAAAACAAACCCGAAAACTCCAAGGCTCCACACTGTGGGTCATAGCATCATAGCTCTTTTAGAGCCCCACTCTGCAGAGATTTCTGTCTCCTTGCTGCATTTTGAAGCTCTCTTGCTGTCTTGCTATTAAAATTATCCTTAGGAGACAGCCTTGTGTCTTTACTTGGCTGCCTTTCCTTTTTTTCCTATTTCTTTTTTTTCTTGATGAGTCATTCTACCAGCTTATACCCTATCATCAGATAGACCAGACAATGAAGTCACTGGGGTTGCCTGAGAGCAAAATTGGCCCCATTATCCACAACCGCTGTGCCTGCCTTGTCACTGATAATGCACGGCTCAGGGGCTGGCCTTCCAAGGATGATGGAAAATCACCAGCGACAAGAAGCTTCCTACCCAAACAAAAATATTTGTTGGAGTCTTTGGTGTGTGTGTGTTTTAAATTTGGTGAAATGCTTCCAGCTGAAAACAGGAAATCACACACAAATAAAACTGGTGTTATATTTTGGAAGGGTAGAAGGGGAAAGTAAATTACCCGATAATGTCCCTTTACTTGTGTGCACCAGCTTCAGCTCTCTGCAATTAGCAATGGCAGGAAACAGTTTTGGTCTTCCAGTATAAACTAGAAGACTTCATGTCAGAATGTATGAGAGAAAAGAAGGATGCTTGACAAAAATCATTGTTCAGTAACTCAGCCGAGAAGCAAAGTTCAACTATTGTTTGTAAAGGAACATGGGTGGAGAAAGATTTGCCCAGACAGTTTTAGCCTGGAAACAAGACACACCAAATATAAGAAGGTAAACAAAGCTGGGATGAGAGAAGTTACTTTTTCAAAGCCTTTTTCAAAGGCTAATAGCTGCCTAGGACTAGTAGTAAGGTTTTCTTGATTCCCAGAGCAATGTTCTCTCTGCGGAACCACAGTACCCTTCAAAACAAGTGTAAGGCGATGCATGACTCTGATAGTGCTGATGGCTTGTGGTCTGCTCAGTTGAAAATACAAATTGAAATAACAAAGTGCAGCTGTCTTTTAGGATCTATAGTAATCTGATGAGGAATCCCATAATAACTGCTAATATTAAACCTTTTACAAGTCTAACTACTTGCATCAATAATGGACAGAAGAAAATCAGAACAGGAAAGAAACTAAGTCTTGCACAACCATTCCCTCCACAGGGACCTCTCTTCCCCCCTTTCAGTATTGTTAACCAGAGGAGAACCTTTTTGTTGCTTAGGGAGCCCATTCCAAGAGCTGTGTCTGTTGGTGCTTTGGTGAGACTCGAGTGCCTGAGGTTCCTCTGCCCAATTATCGTTTTGACTCAAAACTGATTATTTTTTGTATTGCCCACTGTACCCATCACAGCCAGACCCCGTGCTCCCCTGCACTGCATGAGCATCATATAAAAGGATGCTTTCTGTTCCTGGTGTATCTCCAGCCCAAGGAACTTTAGCACATCTCTACCAGTGACTATAACACACCAGGAGCAAGGAGAGTCAGAGCTCCGGTGCACTGCTTGCTGAGGCTGCTCTTTATGCCACGTCTGTAGAGACCAGAGAGGCCATCTGGCTAACGCTGGCCAGTGCCAGTTTAGTTCTCCCCTAGAAGGGAGAACCCTATGTTCCCAAACTCACCCCAGGATTACAGCCCAGAGAGTGACTGGTTTCAGCTGTATGTTAAAAGCATCTTTGCACTATTTTCCCAGCCTGATTTTACTGGCTGGCTGTGGCTTCCTTGCCTTGCCTATTTTGCTTGGTTCTTGCTTACACTGATTGTCCCACTGATGGAAGCTGAGCTCTGTGTGTGTGTGTGTGTCTGGTTTTTTCCTTTTCTTTTTTTCTTTTTTTTTCTTTTTCTGTCTTTCCATTTTTTCCTCCTCTCATTTTCCCAGTGTGGCATTTAGGAAGAAGGCTGAAAATATTGAACAAACTGCTGATGTCCCCAAGATTCAAATGTGTGAAAAAGACTCGTAAATGAGTCTAGCACACTCAGAAACATTCTTAACATCTGTTCAAGCAGGAGTACCAATTCCCTTTCTCAGAAAGCACAATTTGTCCTCCCTGTTATTTAAAACTTGAGATTTCTTTGGGTTTGAATAATATCAAAGTGAAGCTAAGGAAAACAAACTCTCTGATTATGGATACAGCCTTTACAGTGAGAGGTGTGGCGTGGATAATGAAGCATTGCAGAGTTTTAACTACTGTGTGTCCTCAGCTTCTCCTTATTTCGTGGTAATGGCAAGGGTTGTGTAGTTGCCCTCCACAGTTGCAGACCCTGTGGATGACATCCCCTGGACTGGCAGACATGGGTTTAGTGACTGTTCTTACAGAGCTGGAAAACAGCATGTGTTTTCCTCAGAAATCTTACTGCTCACTAGAGTGAAGCAAACGTGCTTTAGAACCTGATAAAAATAATGTGAGGCTTTATTTATTTTTATATATATTCCTGATGAGGGTAAAAAATCTCTCTAACTCACTTTAGTTTTGTCCAGCAGTAAACACTTCAGGATTCTGTCCCCAAAACGTAGTTGCAAAACTCTCAACACTTCTGCAATTTAGTGAGAGAAAGGCTATAAATAGCCAGCCAGACAGACAGAGGCACAGCGGGGAGAGCCCAGGGGTCCAAGCTTCCAGCCTTTTTCTTTAACCACAGTAAAGAACAGCAGACATAAAAATGACAACCCAAAAGAAAGGGAAAAAAACCCCAACAACAGCAACTGGTAACTCTGAAAATGAGGAAGAAAGAAAAATATAAGTAAAAGAAATGGTACATTTACTAAAACTGCTGAGTCGCCTCAGCAGCGTAATGGGCTTCCAAGGCTGCTGCAGTAACCTTGGCAGGCTCCAGCACCGGGCTGGAGTCATTGCAGCCGCACTAAGGCTGCATCCCTTGCATGTGGGCTGGCGCTTTGTGAGGAGCTCTGTGCAGTGGGGAGGGGGATTCTGCTGGAGTGCAGAGATCAGAGCTGTTCTCCTGACGTCTGGGGCTAAATCCCACTGCTGGTCGGGACTGCAGCATGCTGTGAGCTGTGAATAGGTTTCTCAGGATAGTTTTAATGCAGGTGGAGGAGAAATCTGTGCGATGGCGTGAGCATCCCAGGGAATAGAGCAACTTTTATTTAATCACAATTAATCAATTAGCATCCCCCATTCAAGTGACGTTTATTGCTACAAATGCCTTGTGATGGTAACAATGGTGGTTTTACTGCAATTATTTAGCTTTTTAAAATCCATACCACCCTTTTTAGTTCTTTTTGATAGAGAAATGGTGTAAGTCACAAGTTTTATTGCTGATGCGGTACTGAAAGATGAAATACTTTACCTCTGGAAGGTTAATGTGCTGCAAGTCTCCCCATGATTAGGAACAAAAATAAACCAGCAGGTGGGATACAACCAGAACAGAGAGAGTTCTGTGAAATTCAAGCTTAAAACAGGCAATAAAACTAGCAATGGCATTTTTAGCTTAGAGGCCTCCTGCAGCAGTGATCTATATTACCAAGAAAACGTCCCCTGGAATATACCTGTTGTTCCAGGAATGATGAGATTCTACAACTTTGATAGCAGTTTTCCAACTGCACATTGGTCCTAGAAGCCTGACAAGTGTTGGTTCCTGGGACAGAAGGATGTTGAAAGTAACCTCTAACACCAGCACAAGGACAGCAATTCAATCTAGCTAGCATTTAACCCTTCAGGGAAGCCTGGAATTAAATGGATTCCAAATAGAAGCCCAGTAAGTTTTGGGTTTGGTACATTGTCCTGGTTCTGGGCAGGCCAGAGTCAATCTCCCCAAGCAGCCAGCCCAGGTGAGCTGAATTAGGCCGGGTGAGCTGAATTAGCCCCAGCTGCTTCCACCCCACCTGCTATCACTCCCCTATAAAAGGGGTTGGTCCGGAAGGTGTTCTGGTTGGGTGCTTCCAGAGCAGTCTAAGTGTGGCTGGAGTGCTGGGCTGGTCAGTTGGTCCTTGTGTCTGCAGTGCTCTATACCTGTCAGGTCAGTAAGGTACTCTGTGTTATCACTGGGTGTGAGTGTAATTGGCTGTTATAGTTCAACTTCTGTCAGTAAACTGTCTTTATCCCAACCTATGGAGGCTCTGTGTCCTTCCCCTCTGGCAGTGAGTGATGGGTGTGTGGTGCTCAGCCACTGCTTGGGGCTGAACCATCACATACATGTGTTATTCCTTTGTGGCTTTGTTTCTTCTATGTATTTAGGGTTAATTATGACTTAATTTTGTTCAGAAACAGTTTTGTAGTTGGCTGGGGTTACTGTGAGTTGAATGTCCCAGTGCAAGTGTTGTGCCTGGGTTTATTCCTGTGATTTGCCTCTCATCCTTTCTCTTTCCAGCAACAAACTAATTCACTCTCCATCAATCTACTTGGTTGTCGGTACAGCTTGTAACAAACTTGGTAGTAGACTATAAAATCTGCTGAATTGTTGATGTTTTGCATCTTGATTTCCACCTTTCTCTGCTATGACTTTCTACCTAAAGTATCCAATGACTCCTACCATGAGGAAAGCCTCATGTCTGGGGCTTGGTGCTTGGTGTGCACCTTTGTTATGGCAGGAGGCTAAAGCAATACAAGGTTGGTACTAGAAAACCTGTGTGTGAACTTGACTGCTTGTGAGTGGGGCTGCAGGAATCCTATATGTGCCTCTGGTTTTTTTCCAGAAACTTTGCCCTGGTAAGTGAGGATTATCCTGTTTGTATCTACTTTTGGCGGCAAGGCCCACTCAATACATCTTCATGTCCATTCCAGCTCTGTGTTGTTGCAAGCACATGCCATCAGTCCTCATTAAAAAGGCTCCTTTTATGCAGAACTGATTGCAGTGATGCTAAATTCCTTTTACAGTGCAATGTCACAAGCAAGTGAGAGGAAGAGCTAGAAAATAAACTTAGCATGCATCCTACTCTCAAATTTTTATTTAGAAAAAATGTTGTATAACAAGAGCTTTGCTTTTCTATTAGTTTTTTAGTCCAGTACATCTTTTTTTGTTTGTTTAATTCATATCTCATACTTGCAAGTCTGTCATGGCAAGGTGCAAGTGGGAAAAGTCAAGCCTTTTGGTGTAAGACAGTTTGAAAATAACCTCAGTATTTCACAGTAAGGGGAAATCAATAAGGCCAGCGGGAAGGAGAAGAATAGGTATATTAATAAACTAAGGCTCTGAGAGTGGTGGGGTCACCAGCTAAATGTAGCTATACCTGCAGCCTGAAAGATCATCCCAGGCACCAGAGCCTGTACGTGGTGGGAAGCTTGAAGCATGGCCTACTTGTAGCTAGACACAAAAATATGGGCTGGAGGTTCTTTTTGGGGCTGGGGAGGGCTGTTTCCCCATTGGGATGCAAGCATCATAACTCTGGGAAATAAATGTGGCTTGCAGATGAACTTCAGACTATGAAATTGTATTTTACTAGGTAACTGGATTCTGTGAAAACAGTAAAATGCATTTAAACCAGCCAGAGTACCTCCAGTACTGAAGATGCTTTGATGTGGGAGGATAAAGAACTTTCTGGACTTGTTTTTCAATATCTGAAATTATTGTGGATGTTATTTTTGGGTCCATGAAGAGTTGCAAAAGAAAAGTGTCAGTTGCCTGTGCAGACAGCTCTCAGAAGTCCCCCAGGATGCTAAGATTCATTCTGAACCTATACCATGCTTTTGCATTTTCTTTCTGTGTATGGATATCCAAATTCTGTTCTCTGTGGTGCTCATTACCAAAGTATTTTTGAGGAATAAAAATGTATCATAAGTCCAGTATGGGAATGACGTGGGAAATGTCAATATAAACACCAGCAGATCTAGTGCACTTAAAAGGTGGAAGCTTTTGAAAGGAGGTAGCTGGGTGGGTGTTTTCCTTCTGTAGAAATGGCTGTATTATCCTTTGAGTTATGTCAGAATGAACTAAATTTATACTTGATTAATGATGCCTGAGTGAGTTACTGAAAAATACTGGAGTGCATATTAAATAAACTAGGCTTGATGACATATCTAAAATATCTGATCAGTATCCGAGCAAGTTGAGTTCTTTTATCTCCAATTTCTTGTTGTGTTGTGCTGTGCCTCCTTCTAACATCTTAATCTGGCTGGAAAAGAATGTCCCTTAGTTGTTTACACTGCCTTGAATATTAATGCTGCCTTCTACACTGTGGTGCTTGAAACGTTGTAAGGGAACTACTTAAAGGAAGATTGCCCTGTGCATTGGAATTGCAGCAGCAGGAAGAGGAGTAATCAGGATTGCATGGCAGAGGGAAAATTAGGAGTGGTTTTTTGGTGTATAGTGGGAGGGAGGGGGAAGAAGGCTTGCTATGTAGAACTAGATTTTTCTGTGTCATCCCAGGCTCAGATGAGTGACTCTGTGATGACAATACTTCCATGCTTTAGCATGTTGGTTCTCTAAGTTTCTGTAATTTCCTTGGTTCTTCATAATAGGACAACCCAGTTAGACATGCCAGTTTTCAGATTGCATTAAACCTGATTGCGTGTATAGAAAACACTGGATCCAATTAGGGGCCTCAGCAGTCAGTTGAGAGATGTGTGTACAGGACAGTTACACACGAAAATAAAAAAGCCTTCAGGTTTTGGAGTTTCCATTTCCTCTGCAGTTTAAAGCAACATGAGAATTTGGGGGAGGAAAAGCTGGTTGCTTTTGGAGCTTTTGAATTGCTAGCAGCTCCTGTGTGAAGAGGTTTGGATGGGGCTCTCCCTGCGATCAATGAGATCTGGATGTGTATATCTTAGTTTGGCCCATTTAATTCACTTGATTATAAAGTGCTTTTCTATTTATGGTAGATACAGAGGAAAAGGAGCTACTAGGAAACATTTCATAAGGGTTTAATCAGGGGAAACATCATCTTGTTAAGCAAACACTTGATAAAGGCTTTAATAATACCATGGGGCAAAATGGGTGTGCAAAACTAGACTGGATAGACCTTGAGCAATGTTGTCTGACCTCAAAACAGCCTCTGCTTTGTGTGCCTGGCTGGACTACAGGGCTTCTGAGGACCCTTCCAGGGGGAATGATCCTATTCTGTTTGATTTCTTTTGCTTGATACAGAAATCCTTGGCCCATTATGTACAGAGGTGGAGCCTTTTTAATTAAATGATGCATTTGATGACTTTTCTATTACAGAAAAGCTTTAAGAGTTAAATAATCTCATATTAAAAATAAAGATAAGGGAAATACAAGCACAAACTCAGAGAAAGGTGAATCCAAACCACTTTTAACCTTGCCAAGTTTCAGTATCAATGACAAGCCTGGAAAAAAGTACCAATGAGAAAAAGTAATGACTGGTTTTACATGAGCTCAGTTCTTGTCTTGACTTGAGATCATGTACCCCTTCCCACTGTGTCCAGTCTAGTTAAACCAGATTAGAAAGAGTTTTGAAAGACTATATAAAATTTTATCATTTGGGACTGAACTGAATTTGCTGAGATTCCTCTGAGATGATTCTACATACACAAAAGCACTTTTAGGTTTAGAGCCTACAGGCTTTGATCAGTCACATTTTGCCACAATACTCAGAAATATTCTTAGCTACTGCCCAATTCCCTAGCTGTGTGAAGTGACTATTGCTTACTGCATTTCTTTCTGCCTCCTTTCGGTGCTGTTCTTGTACTGTCTTGTTACAACAGGTGATGGTGTATTATCATACCAAATAAATGGAGCTTCTGGAATGCAATTAAGGTGCAGAGAAAAGAGCAGGTAATTCCTGCCCATGGCCTGAATTTCATTCCTTGCAGTGCTGCTGACTTACCATGTGACCTTGGATAAATTTCCTCATTAGGAAAATGGGGCTGATTATTTACCCCCAGGGCACAGTACTACAGTGTTACAAATGACAGCAGCCAGGGTTGTACAAATTTCTTTGGAACTCTCCCAAATTCTGTCCATTGACCATATGCTAAAAGACATTATGGAGGAGAGTCTTACCTCTGCGCTCCACGGGGACAACAGAGTATTTCATGTGCTCGTACAGGAATGCTTAATGGGCCAGATTTGTTACTTGATGGTGGTGTGATATATTAGAGTAAATCTACAGCAGAGTAGGTTTGTAATACAGTGATGTCAATGCAGTTCATGCAGCAAGGTAAAGGATGGTGCTTAAGCCATAAATACACACTCTGCTCTGTGTGCTGCTTAAGCCAGTTCATCATTTAAACCCTGCCTGATAATGAAACAGAAAATATATTAGTGTGTTTGCAGGTAGTTGCTGTAAATATGTGTGAGGCTGAGCTTTTGCAGTTAGCAAGGAGCAGAGATCATCTGTCTCTTCTTTCTGATGGGACAGGGGAGGATTTGTGCTACTTTGACTTGTACTTCCTTTTTCTGCTACTGGAAGGGCTTGTGCACATCAGAGCTCATCAGGCTTTGTTTGCTTGTTGCTAATTGCATTAGCTGTTCTGATAAAACCAGGCTGTCTCTTACAGACCTCACCTGTTCTCTTTGTCATCTTGAGTACCAAATGAAGCAGAGTCCAAGGGGTGATGTGTTGAAAGCACTCCAGCCCAAGGTTAATTCATCTGAGAAAAGGAAGGATTTGGTGCTTGTGGTATCTTTCTTGTGCACCTGACTGTTAATTAGGGATGTTATATCAAACCAACTTAGGTCTCTGCTCTGGGAATGGCAACAGAGAGATGAAAAACTAATGTGAATGTACAGCAAGTAAAAACATTTCCCTCTCAGGCAAGTTTTGCAATAAATCTTGTATTTTATAAAATGTGATGCAATTAACGGAGTAGAGGAGCTGATCAACCTAAATGAAATAGTCTCTCTTAAAAATTGTTAAAGAAATAGCCCAACCAGAATGCCAGCACTGTCTGATGGGGAGTTGTAAGCTCTCAGCTTATGCTTCTGGAATCCTTGATGGGCCCAGACTCTGGCTGGATCACCACGTGCCTGGAAAGCCAGGCACCTCCACCACAGCCTGCCCTCCTTTCTTCGGCAAGAAAGGTCTGTGAGAGTTACAATACAGACAGGGAGCTCAGCCCAGAGGAGAATAAAATTATGAAGCCTTCAAACACTGGCTTTTCAGGATCTGAGTAATTATTCCTCCTTCCTCCCTTCCATAAACATGAAAATATTATTAAAATCTGTAAGAACTGTTTTGTATTCTCTCAGCTTCCGGTGAGGTCAAGCTCAAGGTAGTTTTTAGAAGGGCAAGAAAATGTTAATAATCTAAAAGAGAAAGGAGAAAAAACAGTGAAATTCTAGTCTTTTTATTATGTCTGAAACAGGTGGGTTTGGCATTTTAAATTTCACTTTCTGCAAGGTGTATGCTAGGAAGAGTGTGCTTCAGCAAATATTCCCCAGTAACTTGTTCCCCAGCTTGTTTCTGTTGTCTAATGCTGGTTCCATTCCAGCACTGGCATTCTCTTGGCTTTTATCTAGCCCAAGTTTTGCTCAAAGTAAGTACAAATTCCTTTTAGCTAAGCTATCAGAGCTCTTTCCAAGCAAACACACATCAAATATCTTACCTGCACTAAGTCTGTGCTCTTGACTTCCATGCAAACTTGAGATGTGAGAAGATGTTTGCCATTATCAAAGGCACCTTACAACCCCTATCCTCCTTAAAATGTTGTTTTTAATTAGTCTCTAATCTTTAGTGTCACCTAATGTATTTGTGGTTTGTCAGGTTCTTTTTTTTCCCCCAACTGATCTCTTACCCTTTTTTGCTGAGCCATCAGTGTCTTTTTAAAACAAAAACTTATCTGCCTGTATGATTGATTTGCAAGATGACCATAAAACTCAAGGCAAGAATTTACTCTGTATTACACAAATCAGGAATTTAATTGCTACTTTTATATCTTCTTGATATCTTTCTTTAATATCTCAAAATATAAAATATGATGGTGGCAATGAAACATACCTTCCCAAATGTCTGCACTCATTACTGGTACCAATAATCAAGGCCCTGATTCAGCAAAATTCTCAATTGTCTGCCCCAATTTTAAGTGCAAATAGTCCTATCAAGTGAATTCATCACTTCTCATATCTGTTTTACAGCATTTTATTACTGCCACTGCTGCTGATCCAGCCAATACAAACAGTGTGGCTTTCTGGTGGGCACATCTGTGAGCTTTGAGCCAGGACACAGTGAATTGTGCAATGTTTAACTGCTTGTTCTTCACAAGGCAAATGCTGCTCCTGTGGAAGTCTGCAGCAGCACTTCCTGCACTCAGTTATAATAGTGGCAGGCTCCAGTGAAACAGATTATGGGAATTTTATTCATTTCAATAGGGATATTGACTAGTTAGACACACAAGAGGGTAAAATACTTTTCCTTTAATCAATAAGCTAAGCACTCCTCTAGAAAAATGTGCAGTTATGCTTTAAATGTTACCACTGTGCATCGTGTCCCACTGGTGTAAATCCATAACCCCTTCAAATCAGCCTGAAAATACAGCCTGTTGAACCAGATGAGATGCTGAATGGCAGCAGGGTGGGGAAGAGGAGAAGGATGGCTCTGGTTTAGCCACTTTTAGAATGCAATGAAGTGATCATGTCAGAACAAGATGTACTTTTTAGGAGCAATCATTCATTCACTACTGTCAAGATTGCTCTAACCTATAGCAAATGCATCTACTCAGTGTTCTTGTGTGACCCTAGTGTGGAGAGAGGAGCTTCAAACCAAACTGTCAGGTTTGTGCTTTGCGAGTTCGACAGCAAACCCACTCACCAAGCTTGATGTGAGTGTAAATATATACTGGGAAATAGAGCCGTCACTGACAGACTTACCAAACCCAGGCTCTCATTTTGGAGCAGACCTTCTCCAAGATAAATGGTGTGTGATACAGCCAACTGAATTAATTTTCACCACAATCATTTGAAAATGTGAGGTTTAACTGTCAGCACACCCGTGCGCTGGGATTGTTTGCTCGCTGCATTTGTTTTACTTGCTGTGATGAAAGGAAATGACCCAGATGTAGGTGACTTTTTTTCACACACATGAACAATATACTCATATCCTTCCCCTCTAAGTTTCAAGAAGGCTTTTATCGTAGCTAGTGCCAACGGGTGGCATTTTGCTCTGAATAGCAGAGTGACAGCGGAACCACTCTGTCACTGTTCCTCCAGCTGCAGAAACAGAGGTGGATCTGCAGCTGCTGGCTGCATCAGCAGTTTCGGATGGAAGCTGGTCGGGCTGGGGGCACCCTCCCTTCCACGTGGGATTCTTGAAGTGGTGCCAGGCAGCCCCTGGAGATTATTTCCTCTGCATGTACCAGGGATTTCTGCCTCAACAGCGACCTCGGAAAGGGAGGAGGGTCCCCAAGCAATCGATCCTGTCCGCACTTAAATTGTATTATCAAAGTGGATCACTAACCATTTAATGTCTTTAAATCAAAATGTAGAAGACTGTGTGAGATGATACCATGTGTCTAAGAGTTCAGTGCCTGAATAAAATAAAATGCAAGAGGGAGGAATCAAGTTGGATGAAATGAGACAACCAGCAATGGTCTTTCAGGGGAAACAAACCTGAAGGATTGTCAGGGATACCATGAAATGGTTCCTTCAGTCCAGCCTGTGGTGGGCATGGGCTGGTGGTGGCCATTACAGAAACTGTTGGTGACAAATGTTCCCTGTTTGCAGGGGCTGCCAAAAAGCAGTCGAGTGACAGAGTATAGCTAGACCTTCTCCAGTGTGGATTCCATTCTTTAGGTACAGTTAAACATGTAACTAGATGCAGTCTGCTGCTATGATTTGGGATGGGTGTGAGTGACTCAAATTCTTTGTTATATAAAGGACAAAAGTTACACTGTAGTTCCTGGAGCTGCGCTGTGTATGGTGTAGGGGAAGCTTGAATTGATCCCTGCCAACCAGGCCTTCATGTCCCATTGGGACATCACTGTAGTTCTGCTGCTAGACAAGACAGGATGGAGATTGCAAATGCTAGTCCTGGAGATCTGCCATATGTGTGTGGGGTGCTAAGCCTGGTTTGCTATGTTTTCCCTCATGCTGGATCCAGGATGGCATCTGTGTAACATGGTAAAGGGCCTCAAATGACTTTGAGCTGCTGGAAGAGCAGCAGCTCCTGACTGACATTCCTCCATTCATCTGAAGAGCCAGTGCAGTGGAGGAAGCACTTGTACATCTGTATAGTATTCTGCACTTGGACATCATAGCCTTCTAGATTTAATTTCCAGTGATAAAATACAATTTGTATAATGTGTGGAAAGGTCTGATACTGCTGCACTGGAAGGAAACTAGAGCTAGAAGCATGATCATGTTCCATTTCAGGCTAATTGAGTAAGAAAAATGCAACAAGATAAAACAAGGGGAGGAAGAAATGTTCTGTGCTTCACAGAGGGAACCTAATAAAAGGGAAAGGACGGTGTTCCCGGCGCTAATGTGCATGGTCTCTTTACACAAGCCGGTGTTTGTGCGGATGCAGCTAAGCCTGGCTCCTTTAGCAACAGAGCCTCTCCTGTTCCCTCCTCCCCCTGCTCCCAAGGGGTGCTGGCTAAGACAAAAGAGCAAATGCCATTGTCTAGAGCAATCCCCAATTTACTTCCAAGTCAGGCTTGGAGCATGTGGGACTTTTATGAGCTCTCTGGCCCTGGCCTGCCGCTGACCTAACCCTGCCCGGCGCAGGTCACCGCCATTCAGTGCAGAACAATGCCATTTACGTGCCAGCTTCGTCAAAGGCCTCTTCAGGGCCCAGAACGCTAGTCACACCCGATTTTGCTGAATAATGCTGGATAGTTTAGTGAAATGTGCCTGTGTTTTGCTATGCCATCCGCTGAACAGCCACAAGTTCGGTTCACATAGCAACTGTGAGAACAGGGAGGCCGAAATCTCCATCGTTTGGGGCACCCAGCCCCATCCCTACGAGGGCTCAATAATCCATGACTGAAAGAGAGCTGAAGGGCTGATAAATATGCAAATGGATGGCTTTTAAATGCCTCTTGGGCTGCACTGAGAGAGGTGGGTGTGCGACAAATACAGGCCTGAGCTCCTAAGTGAAGAAATAAAGTGTGATTGATACCATTTTAAATCCAGGGGCTAAAATAGCCGACTTGAAAATGTCAATACCTCTTTAAATGTGGGTGGCATGTAAATTGTAACCACATATGCAAAGAGCGACAAAGATTTAAAGAGTGCTGGGGCGAAATGAGTTTACAGGCTTGCATAAGGGACTGAGCAACACCGAGGCAGGAATTATTTTAACCACCAGGATGGTAACAGTTCTTAGATCTTGACTCCAGGGTGCAATATTTTTTTTCTAAACCCATCTATTTTTAAAAAAATAATTTTAAAATAAGTTTGACATTTTGCGTGAGGAGCTGTCGAGAAATTCCTTATATAACATTCCCTCAGCAAAATATTAAAAGCTTAGCTGGTCTGAATTTGAGTGCAACTGTTTCTTCTACTTACTGGAGTCCCTCCTCTGCCCCCTCCCCCTGCTCCTTTTCTGTATTGGAAAAATAAAATATAGATATGGCAAACTGTTACAAATCTAAATTCTGCAGCCATAAATACTGCAGCAAATAATCTTTTACACCCTCTCTTCCCGTCCTCCTCACTGAAATGTATTTGAAACACAATTACTGTGTTTAATGATTCAATTTGTGAAGACTTTGTCATGAGGACAATGAAAGTGGCTCAAGTGTGATAAAGCAAACATACCAATAAACCTTGTTTTTATTGATTTGTAGGAAGCTCAGTTGTCTGGGAGAAACAGAGAGCTGACATCACCCCCTGGTCCCACTGGAATGCAGTGATAAGTGTCAGCTTATTTTTCTTACAGGCAATTTCTCTGGCTATTTGATGTCTGGCTGCAAATTTAAAGTAAATGACATTCCACAATCTGGTAGGGGTGGGAGGTGAAGTCTGCATTATTTGTTTTAGCATTTAAAATAATTTCATGTCTGAAAATTTCTCCAGTGTCTAGACAAGATGTATGACTTGCCTGCTGAAAATATTAAAATTTTGCACTGTACAGTCGACACAGCTACTTTCATAGTAAACATACAGATTCAATTTAAGATTTTTTTAGACTCCTTTTTACAGCATATTATATTATTACTGCTGGGGGAGCCAGATTAAATCTAATTCAGGTAGCCAAACACAGTGCTGCTCTGTGCTGGCCCTGTTGTCGCAGTGTTTTCTTTCAAGGCCTGTGAAGTGTATTCATTTAAATCCTTTGCATTTTGTGGCCTTTGAGTATGAATGCAGCAGCACATCTGATGGGAAGATGTGCAATCAAGGCACAGTATGATCACCACAGCAATAGGGTTGGTCTCTTCTACTTCCAGCTTTCTTCTTTGTGTTCCTTTTTGGAGTCTATCTGAATGTGCTGGGGAGGCAGTTGTAGGAATCTGAATACCTGTCACTGCCCAGGAAGATCTCAAGAAAAGGACTCTTGGATTCATGTCTGTTCTGGCCCAGGCAATTGCCTCAGTTGTACTTTGTGCTGCATTTTTCATTCTTGAGTTTGAATCTCCACAAGTGGTGCCTGTGCTGTACTCTGAGGAAGGCAAGCAAGCCAGGCTGGAAGTGAAGGCCTGCCTCACCTCACTTCTTTGGCTGTTTTGGGGACTGAACATGGATATCCCACAGAGGTTGAGCGCTTCATTCTAAGACATCTGCAACTAAATCCTTTCTGGCTTCTGATTTTCCCCAGGATGGTCTGTAAAAGAGTCAAGGCTAGAAACTAGACCTATGCTGCTCCCCAGTGAATGTGGTTCTTTGACTTGGGACCTGGCCACGCGTCTTCTATCTTCTGTGCTGTGTAGATGCCTACTCTGCAGTGACAAACTCAGTTATTTATGGAATCAGGGGAAACTTCCTATATATATCCATTTCTAACCTGAGCAATTCCATTTACCTGTCTTTGTTCAACTATACCTGCTCAGCAGTATAAGTGAAAGCTTACATGTGGCTCTCATATGCCCACTTTTATCATGACACCTGCACTGAAGTCACAGTGAATGTGGAAGCTGAGAATCCCCAGCAAGTCCATTACTGTGCCTGTACCATGGCTGCCTTTGAGCCCATTGCCTTTCTTCTCTACCTTTTCTGGAATGACTTTTTCACACTCATTTATCCTCATCAATTTGGGATGTCTCTGGAATCACTAGGACCTGATTCCATGCTGCTTGCATTAGGAGTTCACCCTCAGCTACTCTAAGTCTAACCAAACCTAGATGAACTACTTGTAGAATAGATAATTGTTTTAACATAACTAATCTCTTGCCCATAGTCTAACCCCCATTTCTATAAGCAAAGCTGTTTTTTAAAAAATACTGTTTAAATCTTTGAAAACAAATGGGCAAAACAATCACTAGAAATATTCTTGATTTCCTGTATCAAAAGTACTGAGAAGGTTCTGTTTTAGTCCCTCCCTTTTTAATATTATTTGTTTTTCAAAATCCTCTTGATTTATGATCTCTGCTTCTCTGTTAGTGTGAATGAGGAACCTCTGCACCTTTAGGAAAGCTGAATTTTGTGCCTGGAGTAATACTGAATTTGATCCCTAAATCCTATTCAGGACGTGCTCCCTAAAGTGTACAGTTTGTGTTGAGATAAGAGCATACCTGTGCAGTTATCCCCTTCAGCCAGCGTATGGGCAAGAGGCAGTAAAGAAGTATTTTTGTCCTGGTGAGAGAATCTAAGATATACTGTGGATTTTCAGTTTCTAAAGAGTGGAAGCCATATCCTGTTGAATGTCAGTAAATAAACCTATCTAATTCCATTATATAGGTAGCATTTTGCCTGGCACTCTGTGTTGTACTATATCCATCATCATGAATAGACAATATATTTTTTTCTTGGGGTTTAAATACATCACAGATTTGGTATGTGGGTATTTATTTAACTTGAAAATATTATATTTATTTGGACATCTTAAAGTACATCAACTGAAGCTTTATGGTATGCTTTTGCTATTCAAGCTCATTAAGCAAGAAAAATTTCTGTACGAAGAGCTTACCTTTAGGGTGGGTTTAAAATCCAAATTAATTCATAATTGCTTCTTTATCATGAAAATATACTCTTCCTGAAGTCAGAGAATATGCTTTCTGATAGCAACATATGCTATAGGGATGGTGGATAGGAGCAAATAAACCAAACCATCAACACTGAATATGAACATCTGTATTTGTCTTCTCTCTGTATTCATTTGACCTGTTTGGTTTTGTTAACAGGTGCCAAGCTCTCTGTAGCCCCAAAAGGCCCTTTACTTTCTCCAGTAAACCAAATGACTTGGTCATGCTCAAACCATCAAGCTGATAGTGCAATTAAAGGTAATACCCTGTAACAAAAAGATGCACGGTTAAGTCACCAGGGACTGTGTAGCTGACTTGTTGAGTGAGAAGGTAATAGCATTTTCTAGCCTTTAACAAGTCTCCCTCTTCAATTCTTTAATGCTCACATTTTTACTGTGGTGAAAAAATCTTATTTCTGTCTTCATGCTTCTTAGGAACTCCCCCTGTTCCTTATTAAGAGTTTTATGTTTCCAGCATTTCCAGCCACCGGTTCTCTTTTTCCCCAGGCCATGGGGAAAAAGAAATCATGAGATTGGCTAAAACCAGTGTCCTTTGAGTTCCTCTTATTTGCCTTCTCCCTTTGGAGCTGTAAGGGTACCAGTGCTTCATCTTCCTAGATTTCTTTCCACAACTATGAGAACTAAGAATACATTTTTTTTTTAAATGAAAGACAAGATTGCTTTGCAATGCATGAATCTAGCAGCTGGGGCTTTAGAAACTCAAACCCATGAAATACCGTGGGACTTGCAATTGAATGTGGAGTGCAGTTGTCTGTTTTCACTGGGATACAGTTAATTTTCGTGCTGGTGTAGTGCTGTGCTTTGGATTTGGGATGAGAATAGTGTTGACGACAGGCTGATGTTTTGGTTGTTGCTAAACAGTGAAGAACCTCTCAGCTTTTCAGCCAAACTGCCTACAGGGATATTCCATACTCTGACATCCTGCTCAGTGTGTAACTTGGGATTGGCTGGGAAGTGGCACAGCTCAGGAACTAGCTGAGCATCAGTTCCAGGTGGTGAGCAATTGAGATGTGCATCATAAGTTTTACCTTTTTCTTTACAATTCCCTCATCCCACTGAGGGAGGATGGGAGGGAGCAAATGGCTGTGTGGTTGTTTTAGCTTCCTGATGGGCTAAACCATGACAGCTGTTAAGTTGGGGAGTGTTTGAAAGCTGAATAAACTCATGTTAAGATAAATAGGCTGTGTTGACTTAAGAGCTAAGAATCAAGAGCAACAACACTAGGAAAATAGCTTTCTGTCTGTGTCCATGCTTCTACCTTTGTTAGAGTGCACCTTGATGGATGGAAGCCAGTGGCACAGCCCAGTACATGGGAAGGTAGGCAGGAAAAACTACTCAGCTCCCTTGCATACTGCAGCTCCTGCCTGGCAGGATGCCCTCGGTGAGACTGCACAGCCAGCCTGCAGCAGAAGGACCTCACTAGAGCTTCCCATCAGTGAACCTGAGTGCAGGTTTTATGTCACTTTAGATACAAATGCTGTCTCCACATTCTGAATGTGTCAAATTGACTTTCTGATGATATGTTGATGAAAATTGTTTGTTGGTTGGGATGTCACCTTTTCTGTTGGTTGTCCAAAGACAGTCCATGCTATTCCAACAGTGTCTGACCCTTTCCCTTGACTTAAATGCTACAACCTCCACACCTTACTAGAAGACAGTTTTCCCTCATACCCAGCCTGTTAAAGAAAATAGCACAGTCTTCTCTGTCCTTCCCATCAGAGGACAGATTATTCCTTTTCCCTTTGCAGCAGCCATTGACATATTTGGAGGAATCGTCCTCAGCCTTCTGCTCTTTGAAAGCAGCACTCAGATTAAAGGTCTGGTCTTATACTGCCATTTAAAACCAGCTCACAGAGGCCCATATTCCCTGTTGGAGGCTTTTACTTTCACTGTGTGTGGGGCATGTCCGTGGCCTTGGCTAGAATTCAGCCCCTGCTAACTTGGATCCCACACAGAATGAGCAGAGATGTTCTGGCAGTGCTGCCCCTGCCTTCTGTGTTCTTCTCAAACTGCTTGCAGGCTTTGGTTTTCATCTTACATTTGTGTACTCAGACAAAAAGGTAACACTGACAAAATTCTAGGGGCTCACATAAGCTGGGTACACACTGGAAGAAATACTTGTATCAGCAAATAAATAATAGCAGGTAAACTGTGAACCTAGGAGTTTCCTATGTTGAGATACATCAATGAGTAAACAAGAGGCTTTAAAGGAATGTAAGGACACTTGGGAACACCTGCAAAACCAGTCCTAAATTCAGTCATGTTTCCCTACAAAGGTGAGCATCTTTACCAACAGCATGGAGAAAGGTCAGTAGCATGTGCTTTCCAGAAAGGTGCTTCTCTGTGCTCCTCACAGTGAGCAGCTTCTTTCATCACAGAGGAGGAGCAGAATCAAAGCTAACCATTCCTTTTTTGAGAAATTAGGAGCTAATCCTCACTTCTGCACACAGCTGAGGGGACAAAAGACCTGACAGTGTAAATAGTGACTAATTAGAAGACATGGCTATCATGGGACTTAAGCCAGTTGATAGGTGGCAGGTAGGAAATGGCTTGGCAGCATTCAGATAGCTTTTTGTGTTGAGAACTGTAGACAGCCCTGGGATGGACGGAGGTTAACGAGGTGGTTGTTCATGACAGCTGTCATTTCAGTGGAAGTTTTGTTGATTAACCTCTGGAAAGATGCTCAGACTACCCTTTGGCATGTAGCAATTACAGGGGACTCAAAAGCTCATCCAACCTTTGCAGCTTGTGTCCTCTCTAAATTACTTTTTTCTTATAAACTCATGGTCAATATTTAATGAGGAAATTAATTACCAAAGAGATGATAGAGAGCTCCTCTCAGGGAGTAATATTTTTTATTTTTGCTGCAAACAAACATATGACACAGGCAGAGAAGCAGCACTGTGGTTCTGCAGCTCTGACAGTGCTGCACACAGAGGGAGGCAATTCAGATAACTTAAAAATGAGCCCTTGCTGTAGGATGCTTGAGGACTTTGTGCAAAACTAGAAGCATAAATTCATAGGATGCTGCTAAGTGCTTTGCAGCACGTTTTCAGCTTTGCAGTTTTCCCCTTGCTCCTACACAGTCTGGCTGGGATTCACCTCACCTACTCAGAGATGCCCACAATGTATGCACACATCCCTTTTTGACTTCTTTTGTGCTCACTGAAGAGGAATAGACACTTCAGAGGTGATACTTTGACTTGCAGTGGGCTTCTGAAAGACATTGCACAAAGTACCCTCTGCAAATATATAGTCCATTGACTGGAAGTCCAGCCATCAAGATCAGATGGAGATATCTGAAGTTAAGTACTGTGTAACCCTCCTTGAGTGCCCGGGCATGAAGGACCCTTCAGCACTAGAGTGGCTGGTATGCGCTGGTGCAGTGCATGGCACAGATGTTATATTGTGGCAGTCTTTGGGTAGACACCTTCAGTGAAGCATGGTGTGAAAGCCAGAATTATTTGCCCTCAGAGGATTCCTGAGCAGCAAACTTAATCCTAGCAGGAAGAACAGCAGTGTTGTCTTGTAGAGCCTGGCAGGGTTGACTGCTGGTTTATGTACTGGTGCTGCAAGTAAATGATGCCTGAACCTCCTCCTGGCTCCTACAGATCACCCTTGGTGCCCTGCAGGAACATGAACTTTGTCCCCACCATCATATTTGGGCTTCTCTGAAGAAGCAAAGTTTCTAGCTTATGATAATGCTTCTAAAGCTGAAGGTCAGCCACAATCCGCAACCAGCTTCTATAAGCTCAGTATTGAGGACGATTTTTTTTGTAATATATTTGGAATATTTTAACTTACATTCACTGTAGATCTTGAAACTGGTGATCATTAATTTTCATTTTTTTCTAATGTAACTAACTGCATAATGCTTGAACCTACAGAGGATTTTAATGGATAACTGATGTGTGTCTTCGGAAGACTCTAGAGTCTCAGAGCTGTTCCCTCCCATTTGCTGGCTGCAAGGCAGACTAAGGCAGCTTTCTTGCCAAAGTTCTGTTGAGAATCTGCACCTCCCATTCCCAGTAAACCTGTAGTGGCCTTTGGCTTCCATGCAGGATTGAACACACCCTGTGAGTCAAAGAACTGCAAAACTGTCTCTCAGGTTCCTTCTCTTCCAGTGTGCAAGCTTTGTATCAGGTCACAGAAAGGGTGGGAAGGTGCCTGGGAAAGGTCAAGAGATGGAAGAGCAGTAGAGAGGGAGCCCCTTCCAGCATGGTGGCACCAGCAGGCATGCTCAGGGGCAGCATCTCCTGCCTTGTGACTCACTGGATTGGGAGCTGTTGGATCCATAGGATGTGTCTGCAGCATGATAGAGGCCATGGCACCAGGCTGTGAACGAGGGAGTTGTATTTCTAACTACCAGGCAGAGCCAGTGGTGTGACATTCCCTCTCCAGTGCATTACATGACCATGTCTAGGGTTGTCACTTCAGGGTTCTGGTCTTTACAAGGTAGATGCTTTTATTACTTTGGCCACTGAACATTTTTGCTCGAAGTGTCTGCAGCTTGCTGAGAGGCAGCATTGTCTCTGGATAGATTTTTCTGAGTAGGATCTTAGACAATGTTTACCAACTGCAAATATTTTGCCCCTAGCTCCTTAAATCTATGGTAGATTATCAGGCGAAGGCCAGACTGAATAATTTTAGATCTTCCTTGTCCCTCAGTGAATGCTGTAGGTAATTAGTACATGAAAGTCAGCCTGGATTTCCCTGACATGCTTTTCAGGTCCCAGGAATATCTGCCTTGAACAAAAATCACAGGTGTCCCTTGACCTTTCTAGAAAATCAGAAATAGAAATGCACATGCAGTCGATGCCTAGAAAAGAGTTTAGAAAGCTGCAATGTAGATAGATGTGTCTAGTTAAAACATCAGTCTTTCGATAGGACTAATTGGCTTGATGCCAGCTCGTGAAGAATGAAGCTGTTCCAACATGTAATCAAGTAACTCCTGAGGGCCCCCAACTGCTGCCTTAATATAGCCATACCTGCCACAGCAGCGAGATGGCTTTCATTCTCAGCCAAGCAGAACAATCTCCCTTTGGAGAACAGCAGCTTTGGAGGATAAATGTATTTGGAGCTTTCTCCAGCCTTGGAGGAAGGGAATCCTCACATTATAAACAAATGGAGATTCTTATATCAATTGTTTGTGCCTTAATTATTGCAAAGAATAATTAACTAATCCTACAGGGACTTGGAATGGGTTGTAAAGCATGCAAGACTTCATCTTTCACTCTGTGCTAGCAAGCTCAAGATTTGTGATGAAGAGAAAAGGCATTGTTCTCTGATATCTTAGGGGATTTAACCTAGATTTCATTAAGCCCATGCTAACTGGGTGACACAGAGCACACCAGCTACTGCTGGAGCCTGGGCATGTCTGTGTTTCATTGCAGATGTCTGTCACGTGCCTAGATGAAAATTAAGACACTGGTGCATAATCAAGGTTAGTTGACCCCAACCTCTGCTGGCCTTGGGCAACAACACTGTGCAAGTAATGCAGAGAGATCACCACCGGCACCTTGGTCATTGGCCTTAGCTGTGACCTTCTATTATTGCTTAGTGTAATTATTATCTCCTAAGGTTACAAAGACTATGGGTGAGTTTATCCAGCAGTATTTTTCAGAGATGTTATGGCTGCCCTATTCAGAAAGAAAGCCTTAACTCTTCCCACCTTTTACTATTGGGGCTGAAGACTTTTATCCACATGCACAGACAGCAGAATGGGGTCTGAAGGAGCTACCCACTCCAACCCTCTGCCTTTGGTGAGATCAGCTTTCCTTACATCACTCGTGACAGATCTTTGTCCAGCCTTTCTTAAGAAATTCCAAAACCAAACACTCACCAACCACTCCAGATAACTTCTCTAGCATTTCCCTGGTCTTACAGTTAGAAAGTTTCTCCTTGTTCTTTAATACCAGGATTTCTGGTCCTTTTGAAGTGTATTTTCCCCATGTTCTCTGCAGCCTATTGTAAATTTGAATTCTTGTCTTTTCCTCTTAAAGGAAATCCTGCAGCTCTGTCAAGCTTCTGCTTGAGATCTAGGGACCTTGACCTCAAGGATACCGATTGTGATTGCTTTCTTTTGGCATCTCCCTGACTGCTCCGAGTGTCCAAGTTCTAAAGCATGGAAAGAGTACTGCAGTGGGAGTTTTCCTTGCCTCCTTTGTATGCAGTGGGGTCTTCCCTGCTTGTCTGTCCAGGCTGATAATGGCTGCTGCCCCAATTGCTGATGTTGCTATCACTGCAGCCCCACTGCTTCAGATTCTGGTCATTGCTACTGAAGTTGTAGCAAACCCTGCACTTCACTGAAAAGCATTCTGTGTTTCTAATTTCTCATGTATGGGTCCCAACTATCCTCATATCTTTTGCAGATCTTCCTCATTCACACTCCAGGGCATTAACGGAAATACCCAAAGCAACTAGTCCTAGAGCAGGCCCTGAGGATGTCTGCCTAATATATTCTTCCAGTTTGACAATGATTTCTAGTTAAATACTATGTTCCAGAGGTTTTCAGCCTCTTGCATCCACTGCTGAGTTTCAGGACCAAATTTCTTAGCTTGCTTGTGAGGATGCCTTGCGAGTCAGAGTCCAGAGACTGCTTAAAACAAGCTATGACAACTGTTGTTTCTCTGTCCCTGAGCCTGTTATCCTGTCATGGAAAGAACTGAGCTTGGTTTGACATCATCTGTTCCCAGTAACTGCATGTTTGTGCTTACTCATTTTGTTATCTTCTGTGGGTTCACAAATGATTTCGCTCTTTTGTTTCTGTGTCCTTCCAGAAGCTGAAATTTGCCAGACAGTAATATCCCAGTTCATCTTTCTGCTTTCTGGTGGGTGCTGTGCTGGTCTTTGCCAGAGCTCTGGCTGGCCCTTTGCTGTCCCTTACAAGTTTTCAAAAACAACTGCTAACAACTCCAAGATTGCTCTAGCTTGTTTCCAAAGTACCTGAGGGTAAATGGTACCAAAGCCAGCTGAGAGGAAAAGCCTATATCTCTTGGACCTTCTAAGCCAAAGCTTGTCTTCTGTTGTCACCTGTGATAGCTGTGTGGGCAAGCTGCTTAACCACAGGCTGAGGTGGGTGTCTCTGTCCTGTCTGTTTGCCTACATGTGCGTGCAACACAGAGGTTGATGTTTATTCCCCCTCAGATTAGGTCCACAAACACCAGGGTGCCCTTATTTTAGAGATTATGGACACATAAAGGGGCAATAGCTGCTCTAAACAGTCTGTGTCTGTAAAAAAAAATAACATCCATGCAGGAGTGTGAAACTCCATGGGCAGGAGAGATGGACATTGAGAGAGTGCAGAGAAGGGCTATGAAGATGATGAAGGGCCTGGAACATCGTCCCTATGAGGAAAGGCTGAGGGAGCTGGGGCTGTTCAGCCTGGAGAGAAGAAGACTGAGGGGGGACCTAATCAATGTTTATAAATATCTTAAGCAGGGGATGCAGGGGGAATCATCCAGCCCCTTTTCAGTGTCTGTGGAGATAGGAGAAGGGGCAATGGCTGCAAATTGGAGCACAGGAAGTTCCGCACCAACATGCAGAAGAACTTTTCCCCAGTGAGGGTGACAGAGTCCTGGGACAGGCTGCCCAGGGAGGTGGTGGAGTCTCCTTCTCTGGAGAGATTCAAGACCCATCTGGACGCCTATCTGTGCAGTATGAGCTGGGGAGCTGCTTTGGCAGGGGGGTTGGACCTGATGATCTCTCGAGGTCCCTTCCAACCACTACAGTTCTGTGATTCAATTATATAGTCCTCATTTGATTTCAGTTTTTACAGCAGGGGGATTCTTACTACATAGAGTTGCTCAGATGAGTTGAATTCCTGTTACTTTTAATAGAAATAAATATGCATAGTTTGACAGCAGAGATGAAGCTCCTATAGGTGAGTCTGTGACAAAAGCCCAATGTGTTTAAGATGTATTTCAGAGTCACATAGATGTATTGTCCATGGAGCCATCCAGCACACCTTTGCCCAAGTTTGTGACTTCACTGACACAGAATCTGATTGGAATCAAACAGTTTGTGCACAAAGTTTTTGCTACAGAGAGAGTGTGTGTGAAAAATAAACCTGTTCTATCTTGAAAATGCCTATTTTTACCAACATAGCTGCTCCTGAGAGCAAAGTTATACTACAGATTCACCCAAGTCCTCCTAAATCCAGTGGGTGGTCTGTCACTAACTCCACTGGGTGCTGGGGTAGCCCCCCAAGGGCTTGGGTTGCAGTCTGGCCTGTGGGCCTGCACACACTTGCCTGCTCCTCAGAGTGCAGCTGCAGTAGCATGTTTAATGCTGCATGTCACTGTGCTTCCAAATTACCTTGGAACTTAGTAAAAATCCAGTAAGCTCAAAGTTTCTTCATTTCTTTGAAGTGAAATTGGTTTAGCCTAGATGTGCACTGAAAAGTGAATGCCCTCTTAATATGTGCATGGGCACCTATGCTTGGTGGTATGAGATGTAGTGCCAACTTTCTGTTGCTCTGGCTTGTAAGACTGTGCAGAATTGTAAGGGGAAATACTCTCAACCTGGGCCAAAGCTGACTTTAAAAACTTTAGTACTCTGTGTTGCCCTGAAATAAAACCATGGATAATTAGGATGTTAACCCTAAGTAGAAGGGGCTGCTCATTTCACAGATCTCAGGATGGACAGAGCCAAACTGTGCAATGACAAACATCTCCACAATTTCTGTCTCTGGTTTTTAGAGGATTAGGGTATTTGAAATAGGCAAGAATGGTAAACAGGACTGAGATTTGGAGGAAAAAAAATCTCTTTAGTGCAGGAGACACCTGGATCACTAACTCATTCACCAAGGCCTTCCCTTGTTTGCAGTACCTGTTTCCCACTGAAAGGCAACCTCAGGCAGCTGGGTTCAAGAAAGAATCATTATGGCCAGAAAGCCCT
This sequence comes from Laterallus jamaicensis coturniculus, assembly GCA_022605575.1. Taxonomy (NCBI): domain Eukaryota; kingdom Metazoa; phylum Chordata; class Aves; order Gruiformes; family Rallidae; genus Laterallus; species Laterallus jamaicensis. The sequence continues at coordinate 6,187,462 of JAKCOX010000029.1, forward strand.
CATGCTGGGGCTGTTCAGTGAATTTTCAGAACTGTGTGGGTAAGGGCAAAACCTTACTGAGGTTTCTGAGGTGCAAAGGAAGGCCAGATGACAAAAACACTGAAAAAGCTGGAGACACAAGATTTTGGACATGCATCCACCTTCTATTTAAGTTCTCTATACAACCATATGTTTCAGATGCCCATGGACCAGTCTGGCTCTTGTGATTCTAATCTGAATCATTAAGACTTTTTTGGGTTGTGAGACTCCAAACAGCTCTTCAAAGCCATGAGTACCATGTGGCCAGCAATCTTTGCTGTAATGGCTGTTTGAACATGGTGCAAATGTGGAATCACACACATAAAAAGGACCAAATAAAAATTTAATCAACATTTTTATTCTGTTCTCCAACTTGTGCTCATTGTTTTGTATCTGTGAGCATGCTGAAGCCTGGAGTGATTGAGGGGGCTTGCTGTCATCGCAACTCAGTCTGCTCTTCATGCTGAGCACTTTGTTTCTCTGCCTGAAAAATTTCAAATAAAATGTCAGTCTGTGCATCTCATTAATCTGCTAACAACTAAAGTTAAAGGTCTAAGTGCTTTAAAAATATAACACATATTTTAAGTTCAAGGATACAGCTGAGGTTAGAATCCTTTCCATCCATCCTCTCTGCCAGCCATAGTGCAGTTTGAATCCAAATAAGCCTCATGGAGAAAGGCCATGTGCTTACATTGGTTAGCTCCAAAGCAGTAAGGAAGGGAGTTGAAGCAAAATCAATACTATTGAAAGACAAAAGAGTTATAAAGCCTTTTTCCTTGAAGACATCTGTCTGTGTGTCAGGAGGAACCACCACCACCTTTGATGTTCATTTGGCACCACTGCTGACAATCACGGCCGAGTCTTCAGCCTGTGTAAGCCCAAGAGACCAAACTCCATCTTCCCCTCAAGGTCATCAGGTCAAATGGGTGTGAAGTTGGTGTAGCTTTGAAAAACCATACTCAGCCTGCAACATGAGCGGGTGCTTGGCCTCTTGGGAGGCTGTATTAGCTTAGACAGATGCCTGTGTGTCATTTTAGTTCCTTAAGCACTCAAAAGACCCATGTATTTTCCTTTTTACAATCCCATGTTTATAGATGCATGTGTGTCTGTTTGTGTATGCTCCATATTATTATTGACAGCTAACTCTGGATCCCTTGCTATTTCCTTCTCCCTCTTTTGTTACATTATATGCCATATTTTCATGCCATATGCCTCTTAAGCTGCACCTTTATGTGTACAAAATGTGTATCTAATTTGCATGCACAGTTACTACCATTGTAGACACAGGCATGGAGTGAGTAGGCATATTTGCATGCAATTATCTGATTTGCTTGCCCAATTGTGGTGATTTGCATATGCAGATTGTGTGCACAGTTGTACATTTACATCTTTTAAAAACTGGCCTCAATGGTTTATTAAAATACCTTTAAGCCTCCTCTTATAAAATATTGAAGATCCTAGAACCCCTCTGGCTTTTCAGCATTATATCCCCTCAGTAGATGATCTCCACATTTTTATATTCTCTCTCTTGCCCAGTACTCAAGAGAGATTTAGTCTGCAGATTTATACATCCATTATTTCAAGGTATATTTGATCTTCTCCATATGCCTCCCTTAATCCACCATAGCTGTAAGTAGAGAAAAAAAAAATTACCCTTGCTTAACTTTCAGAGGATATTCCACCTCTCTGAGCCTGTGTTTTCCATTTAAACTCAGGTTTTTTTCAATGAATTATTTCTGATGGAACTGAAAAGATTCTTTTCCTAGTAGAGAATTCATTAGTTGCTGTGGGTAAATCCAAGACTCTCATGTGTGCTCTGGCACTGCTTTAGCACGAAGGGACCAAATGTGTCTTTGAAAGCATCTAGAAGTTTTCCTGAGAACAGTATGAGTAAGAGGAAAGTTGCCAGTTTGGTTTCTGTGCCTTAAGTTCTTTCAGACATGAAATTTTCTTTACTGTAATTTCTCAGTCATACATCTAACACCCTGGGACTTCTCCCACCCCTATGACTAGTCAAATTCTTGGTGACTTTACATGCAGGGTCATATCTCTAGCTTGGAATAAATGGGCCCTTAGTGCCTGGTGCTGCACACACCTCCCCTCTCTGGGAACCAGGAGCAGACAGAGAATTCAGCTGATTGATCTGCACTTTTGTCAGGCCACACTGAATCCTCAGATGCTGCTTGTGCTCCAGACAATTCTTCTACAATAGAGGAACCAATGAAAAATTGTAATCTCAAAATATACCAAGAAAGCAGGAGAGGGGTTTTTCCATAATGCTTAGAGGAAAAGGGAGGAAATTAAAATACCTGTGCATTTTATGGCTGTGGTTCAACTCTAACTTACATGGAAACATGAAACAATCATCTAAGCTTGTATTTGTTTTATGATAGCAAGGCTGGATCTGCTTCCTAAAAATCATCTGAGAAAAAATTGTCCCAGGTATGGCCACAGCAAGAGGGGCAAAGACATACTCATACCCTGTTGAAATACTGCACAGTTCTGCTAATGCCCAGTTATGTTTTGTGGAAAAAGGTTTTCTGCAAAGCAGGGAAGGGAACAGAAACACAGCACAGTAACTGGCTGGAGGGAACAGAAAGATCTTTGAGGTCACATGTCCCACAGGAGCAACAGAAATTCACATTAAACTAGGATTCTTTCTCTGCTTCCCTTCTCTTCCCTGTCACATCCACCTGGGTGCTGCGGAGGCTGAGGCAGGACTATGAGCCCACCATTGCCACTGATCTCGTCCCTGCTCTGACACTCAGTCTCTAGCATCCTTCTGGTCACCACTGACCCCTTCCTTCAGATTATAGACTCTCAGCTTTAGGTGTGATGCTGTGAAAGTGTTTTACCACTTCCAAATTGAATTAAACTTGCAAACAATTTATGAGAATGAAAATTACAAATCAAAGATGAAGCAATATTTTATTCTTACCGCAACAAGCTGTCTCCTCTCTCTTTATCCCAAGTTGTCTGACACATGGCAAATCACAGATATCAGTGCTGATACTGAGACCTGAAAGCTCAGGAGAGGCAGAAGAGAGAGAAGGAAAAGCTTAGCAATTATGACAGCTCAGATAGGCAGTTGCAAGCAGGGTCTATAGAGTGCTTGGCCAGGGGAGTGAAACCTCACCTTTCCTCAGGTGGGTTGGGTGGGATGCTCTAGGTTTGAATTCATGTTGTCCAGCTGTGTGCATTTAGTCTGGTTCTGCTCTATTTTAAGCCATGTGAAATCTCTCCTCAGGTACTGTTTTGAGTCTTCCACAGTTCCTAAAATGCTGTCAGAAAATTCAGAAATGTACCAGTGCATTTGTCTGAAATTCTCTCAGGACTTAGAAAATGCACCTACAGAGTTTAACAACTCTACATGTCCTTGCTAACAAGTCTGGGCTGGTATTAAAGCCTCATACAAAAATTTAAATACTGCTTACAAGGGACTAAAATAACCCTCAAGTAAGAGGATGAACCATCTCTAATTTTGTGCACGCAGGTTGTTCTGCCAGTGTTCAGGAAATGGTTGAACAATGTTATTTCCTTGCTCGAGCATCTAGTAAAAGGGATTTTTGCTTTAAACTGGATCTTCCAGAATATCTGAGAGATCTTTAATGCCAGCAATAGTAATGCTATGCTGAGAGTAAAGTTTCATTGCAGAAGACTGTTGTGTTTCAATGGTCCTAGAGATGAGCAGCTCCCACTCCACAGTTTGAGTTGACTGAGTTTCTACAGGGAAGAGCCAGCCTTCTGACACTGCACAGAAACGAGCTTTTCTTTCAGCAGACTCTCTGGGCTGTGTGTGGGGATGGCACTCTCGAGCCCCACTTGGTCCTGGAGCCCCTCACACCAAACCCACAAATAACTTTCAGTGCACTGCCCAACCTTGGGAGCCACCTTCCACCACCGCCACGCTGGCTGGATGCTAGGGAGCAGCAAACCTGGGGCTGGTATGTGCTTTGCTCTACACAGGGGAGCTCACAAGAAGTTTGCCTTTCTTGGGAAGGTGTCACAGCTCTGCCTTGCCCACATCTCACTATGCAGGAGCAGTGTCTCAGTCCCTGCACATCCCTGGACCGGAGCTATTCCAGCAGAGGGTCTGGAAAATGTTCATGGTTTTAGTTTCTTCCTCTGTTTGATTCACTTTAAAAGCACATTCCCACCCCAGGCTGTACTTCTCCCATAGACACAGGCAGCATTACTCCTTGCTATTGTTTCCCCTCCACAGGCTTTTAACAGGTTCTTCCTTACAGAGATTTCACCGGCTGCTGCGCAGGCAGCTGTTCAGCCAGAGAATGGAAACCAGCAGCTGGGGCTGCGTGAGGAGCGGTTTTATTCTTGCTGCATGTCGTGATGCTGATACTGTGTAGGTGCCACTTACAGAGGGCCTGAGGAGAGGACTCCTCACAGACCAGCTGAGCCAGGGCCACAGTTTTTTCCTGAAGCCACAACTCAGGGAACATTGCTTGGCAGCCACTACCCCCACCTGACAGTCTGCACCGAGTGTGACTTACATTGCCTTTACTGCATTGCTTAAAGTTCATTAAAATCAAATTTGAGGGTTTTTTAATGCCCAAAATACAGTTTTTAAAGGGCAGGCAGAAATTACCTGGAAATGTCCCTCTTTGTGCAGGAAATTGTATGTAATTATAGCACATTACTGCCAGTCCTCTGTGTGTTACTTAGACCCAGTTTATTTTTGGATTAGAAAAAGGGGGGGGAGGGAGTGTGGTGGTTTATTGAAACACTGATTCTGAAACATTGGGGACCCCTAAATCTCTGCAGGCTCCAAGTACAGCAGAATTTTGATCATATTTTACCTTTCGGCCTCTTTCCCAGTGCTCTGCACTTTGAACAACCATCTTAAAGCAAGTGTCTGCAGTTCCCGTGGATTTATCCATAGAAAACGTACCAGGACTCCCCTGGCATCTGAATCAATTGTACTGAATAATAAAAAAAAAACAACATTTAAATCCAGCTCCAGGAGGGAATCTACTTTAGGATAAACTATGGCTTCTACTTTACCCAGCATCCAGCCTTGCAATCCCTGCTCCAACCATAAAACGAAACAAGTTAAAAAACCAGCAATGACTTTTTAGTTCAAGGTGAGAAAAAACACACCCCATCCCCCCAAAAAACCAACCCCACAAAACAACATGGAAAACTTCAGTTCACTCATGGCCTGAGTATGATCCAAGGCAGTAATAACACGTGCAGACAGAAAGGAGCTTTGTCCTTTCAGGAATTGATGGGCATAAGATTTTTTTTTTTTAATGTGGTCTTGATTCCCTTGAAAAGTTAAAGCCGTTCTTCACTCAGTATCCTAACAGCAATAGGTATTGCAAGCATGAGATGTTAGAAAATATTTTAAAAGCCATATTGAGCAAATTGATCTTTTATCTGAGTGGAAGGACTGGGAATACACTGACCTAAAGAGAAGGGTTTGGAACCACGAGGGAGTGGGTAAAAACCCATTCAGGTAAACTCCTCAAATGTTCAAAGAGCAAGAGTGCAAACCCTATAAGTTAGAAGAATGTTTAAAATGCCTGGAATGAGCCATTTAGAGGGGCTGTTTGAGTTCTGAAAGTGCCGCTTCCTGACAGCACGAGGCCTTGAATTCATATTCCCCAAGGAAAATAAGCATTGTTACAGGACAACTGAACTGGTACAAACAGGCATATATTTGTCATGAATACTTATAGGCTTGAAATTAGGATAGCTGCTTTGAAAGTTTCTTTCTCTGGATATCTTCCAAAATATCATCCAAGTGTCTGAAATTCACAAGAGTTCCCAGAATTGGGGGTGCCATGTGGGCACTGTGGAAGCAGGGTGATAGGGATGGGATATTTGGTAGCGATTATTAACAAATGGGGCTGGTGATAGATGCATGAACTGGGGAATTCTGAGGAACTACTGTCTCAGAAGAGCTAAGGAAGGGTGGCACAGGAGGTGAGAGTGGTGACTTGGCAAAGGAGCAAGAATTGGGGTGTAGTGGCAAAGGAACAGCGTTTAGCTGGTTTGTTGTTTCCAGAAAAATGGTTGAATCTGAAACTGAAATCTCCCCAACACCATGGCATCTTTTGTTTGTTACTGCCATTTTTGTGCTTATCCTAATGAGGTTTTCTTTCCATAGCCAGATACACTGGAACAAGCTATAGCCTGTCATTTCACATGCAACGGGTGACACCCAACAGAAATGTGTGTGTGCAGGCATGTGATGACCATGATTTGCATATAAACAGTATCACTGTCAAGAGCTGACTGACCACACATGGGCATTATACATACAAACTGTCTTAAAATCTTCCCTCAAAATCTTTTAAAATTATAAGTTAGCTGGGTGGTGAGAGCTTTGCTGAGGTCAGGACAAACGTATGTAAATGCTGCATTAGAAACGTAACAGGCTGCTAAGAACTAAGCAAGGAAGCAAAATAAAAGGAAGATTCTGTGGTTCTGCCTTTGGCTAGATGGGATGTTTATCTGCGTCTCATTCACATGTCCAAGTCCAGCTTATGTCACCTTCCAGAAGAAGGTGACTCAGTGACTTCTGGCTATTCTAGGTGGCCATTGCTGGGGAAGGTGTGCTAAATCAGAAGCCCACTACATCGCTGGCTCTTTGACACAGAGACTTCCTATCCCAGACTGACATTTTAAAAAGCTTTTCTTTTCCTTTTCCCTCTCTTCCACAGCTTGGGGGGCAAATCCATCCTGTAACTCCAAGGCTAATTCATCCCGTGTTTTTCCCTATCTTGCAGCCAAGGACCCAATTAAACCAGATCCTGACAAATCCCAGAGCGAAGGGAGCTATTGCCTCACTAAGTGCTCTCCCTGGGCTAAATCCTTTATGTGAACTGTCGTCTTTTGCCAGCCCATGGGAAGCTGGTTGCAAACACGTCTGATGTGTCTGCTCAGTCAGAGAACCTTCTTATTTCAGCAGGAAATATCTGGGCCTACTTCTCCTTGCTGCTGCTCCTAAATATCCCCTTGTGGGTGTCTTAGCAGCCATTACATGGAGCCAGTCCCAAAAGCAGGCGTTTCTTCCTTTTTTATAATGGGAGAGTTCATTTATGCTGAGAATACAGTTTTTAGCAGACTGCCTGCAGGACAATACAATAAAAGATTTATCCTTAATAGCATTTCACTGAAGTTTCACCCCAGGAGACAGGGGTTTTGTTGTGCTCTTTTTTATTTTCCCCTTCAGTTGCTATGAAAGTCTCTGCTCTTAGTTTTTTTTACAGAGCATAATCCCAAATGTCCTCTGCCACCTTCTCTCCACTGAATTTTACTCTTTCCTTCAATCCTTTCTCATCTCTGATAAACTTCTGTCCTTTTGCTTTACTTCTCTGATTATGCAGTAAAAGGAAATTAGAAAACTGGTTATGAGCATGGTAACCCTGAAGCTGGACAAACCCTGTGTAGCAATGAGTGTGAAATGGGAACTAGCCTTTGCTCAACTGCAACTTCATGTTTGCTTTCTGCTCAAGCTCTCTGTTTGACGCAGTCTGCTGATTTACAAGCTGCAACTTCCATCCCCATGTCTGTTCTTTACTCATCCCTCCAGGTCGCTGCAGGGCCCAGAAGCTGCCTTTTTGAAGGAGGTCTCCCTGCTCCAGCATCTAGCTCATCTTCTGTCCATGTGAGGTGCAGACACTTAGCTGAACTTCCAGAGCTTTTCCCAAGAGTGACGGCACCCTGTGGAGGACAGGTACATGGCTTGAGTGGGTTGGGATGCCCTTGCAAAGTGCCATCTCTTCTCATTAAGCTTAGCAAGCTTGGAGTCTCCTTCTCTGGAGATATTCAATACTTGTCTAGATGCCTACCTGTGCAATGTGTCCTAGGGAACCTGCTTTGGCAGGGTGTTGGACCTGATGATCTCTTGAGGTCCCTTCCCCTATGGCTCTGTGATTCTGTGATATGAGGCACTCGTATCTGAATACAAGTAGAACGTGGTCCTGTATGAGTGATATTGCCTGAACCTGCTCAAGCAGACTCAAGTTTGTGTAGTCCTTCCTGAGTCCTCTGGAGGCTCCGTGATGTCCTGTGTGTGCCCGCTGGGTTGGCTGGAGGGAGACTTGAGACAGTATCCTATCTCACACCGATCCTCGCGTGTCGGCCTCCTGTTCCTCTGCCACTAAATAAGCAGAATGGTCCCTACTTTCTTCCTAAATTGTCACAGAAGTCAGGGTTGCAAAGAGCTGCTTGAGCAGCATGTCTCAATTAATTGTTATCCTAAGCTTCCTCAGGTGCCTGACTGCTTGAATATCTAAGAATTTATGGGCATTTGGTAACGTCTGAAAATGAAGAGTGTCTTTAATATGCTTATGATAAGTATTTGCACTATTTTAGAAAGCTATTTTCATTCCACTCAGACACTTGTTAAATAACTTTTTAGAACTTGAACATTTACTGCTTGTTTTATATGTGAAATAAATCAATCAGATTTAACAAAGGAAAAAACCTGATTTGCCCACAGCCCTGTCTGAGCACAGAGGTGCCATTTTGCAATCTAATGAAGCTTTCAGTTAAAGAAATGAAAGGTGGGGGTGAGACTTTGATGCCTAATAAAAATGATTCAGCATCCTCATGACTTTGACAAGTAGTGTGACTTTTAAACCTTCCAGTGGAGCCATATAACAATAGAGTAAGAACTTATAAGTCTAGACCACAGAAGACACCTACCAACAATGATGCATCCTGCCCAAATCCAAAAGAGCTTTGGGAAAGGATAGGTCCCCAAGCAAAGCGATGAACAGAAACAGAATAGACTGCCGTGAAGAAAACCCATGCCGATGGTTTGAACCCATGGCACCAAAGGATGTCTGCTGTGCTCTGCTTTCAAGAACAGGGCTTGTCCAAGTTAAGGATATACTGAGACTGCAGATTTGTAGGTGAGGGACTGCTGTTCTGAGTTTGTATGTGCCTTGCACAAAAATGTGGTACTACACCACGAAATGGGGTTTCTTTGCTGTCAGTAACACAGTCAGTAACGAATAAGGCATTTTGAAAGTGATGCACTTGCTTCAGACTGCACTTAGCTCGAGGGGCACGAGCAGGTACAGCCTCAGCTTCGTTGGGGGGAAAAGAGCCCCAGTTGAGTAATGAATGGGAGCTCCTCAACTCTGTGAAGTCACATCTGCAGGGTTGGGCTTTACCTCAGGAGCAGGGTATCGAGACTTGCTAGCACAGCCTGTCCCTGCCTGCCTTGGCACTTGTGATGACCACTGCATTTAGATTCCATAGAGCGACTGCCAGTTAAGGTTAGCTACTGTCTGGGGCTGCAGCACTTTGGCCTCACAAATGCCTGAAGACAGCAGATCTTCAGGGCTGCTCAGTGCTCTGTGTAACTCTAGTATGGTGACAATCTCTTCTTACACATCACTCAGTTCTCTGCTCTTTCCAAAACAATGCATTATTTTTCTTTTTATTTTCCCAGTGCTTCATAGTTAATTGCTACAGATTTTAAGTGGGGATTTTTATATATATAAAAAGGAGAGTTCCTTAACACCTTTATAAATCATCCATACTTCACAGTCTGAGGTTATTACCAGATGGGTATCTGTCGAGGCCTGTCTGAAGAGACTATCTGTGACTTTGACGTATTTTTCCTATGCTGCTAACAAATGGGTCGCAGCCCAGTTCTGTGATTATACAACATGTTTACAACTTCTGCCATACTGAAGATGCACAGAATATCGCTTGGCAGGAGCCAAGACATGCATCTTGCATGATATAAGAAGTGCTGCCTCTCTCCCTTCCATCCCTCCACGTACACAAGGAATCTCACCCAGACAGAACCCCCTTGCTGTCATATTTGGGAACGGTGGGGCTGAGTCTCACAGACAGAAAGTCTCTCAATCTTTGATACACTTTCAGACTCAGCAAGAAAAAAGGATTAAAATTGTACTGCGCGAAGGCTTCTGTGTTATGAAGTATCATCAACCAAACGCTTTAAGTAGTATTCTATAACATAGTCTAACATAAGTTCAATTTTTACTCAATCACTTGAAATGCACTTAGGAAAATTGCTTCTTTTGCTGTTTTCACAACAGCTCTGGAAGTCAGCCTCTGGTTTAATGATAACTGCTTTAATCACCGTTTGGCTTGTTTCATTTTGACAGCATTGATGTAACAAATTATTTATTTTCTCTATGTTAAATATACTATCATTGCAGCTACCCGAGTTTTGTTACTGGTGCACTAAATGCAAACGACAAGGTTTGCATCTCATTAAGGTAATTTGTGTGCGCATAATTTTCAGTAAACACAGTGAATGAAATCACATATCTTCTCTACCAAAAGTGTCATCTGAAACTATTTGTGCTTGTTTTAGTAACGGAAGTTATTTTTCCAGCCCCACTATATATAGCAAAGCATGTGTTTTCTCAAACAGGGGAGCCAGACTGTAAAGCGAACACAGCATCCTCGAGCAGGAATTGCAGTAAAAAATAGTGTTACCCCATTAGGCTGAACCCCCCCTGCCCCATTTGCCGTGAATCGCTGCGGTCTGCTCCCAGTGCAGATACTGCAGTGTGTGCAAGGAGGAAAGGAGGTTTGTTCCTACACCCTCAGCAAGGGGATGGGGGAATTCTGTCACTAATTTGTTCTGATCCTGCTGCCTCATTAGGGCAGTCTGTAAAAGATGGGAAATGTGTACCATGTCAGTGAATGTGAACTTTCTGCATGGAGCTGTTAACACAGTAAATAGCTCAGGAGGAGGGAGGGAGACAGCTGGAGTACATTGTGTTTCATAAAGACTATACCGGGGCCTTGAATCTTCATTTAACCCATCACTGAGGTGACAAATATCCACCGCTTTGCTGCTGTGTGATGCCGCTGCTGCTTGCCTGTTAATTTATCTGTTTTCAGGCTGTCTAGACATTGTTTGGGTCAAAAAGTGCTGTCTCTCCCCTGCCGTGGGATTTGCCTGCTCAGCTCTTGCTGCAGGCTTCTGTGCCAAACGGGCTTTACAGAAGAATGCTCCCTCTGTCTGGATGGCTTATTAAACAGGACTCTGAATATATGGAGAGGTTTTCAATCAGGCTAAGGCTTCCTACAGATAAAGTGTATGTTAACCTCTTCTCTCTAAAAATACACTGTCGAGGATAAATAATTCAAATACTTTGGGTTTTTCCCCTTGTGATTAAAAGTCTGCCTAAAAGTGCCCTTGAAATGGTCTCTCATGAGGGTCAAGCAGGTTTTGGATGGTCTGACCCCAGACTGAAGTAAATGCTAACCCAGGGCCCAAGCTGGGCCTTCCACTGGGGCGGCACTGTGCCCAGCACAGCGGAGCCACTGGTGCTTCTCAGAAGCCCTTGTTGCTGCTGCTGCCAGATCAGGGTTAGAAAACACTTTTTAAATGGGACTTCAAGTCAAGTAAAACTATGAATGATACCTTGGGCACGTACGTCTTGGGAACACTTGTGAAGATGTTGACCTTTATGGCACTCAACTGCAGGGATGTTTTTTCTATGAAAAAATAATCCAGGTGCCTCTACCCATATTGTTGCTGTGAGATTCTCAGTCTGGTTCAGTAGGAGACAACCAGAAGTTCCATAAAAGCCAAATTCCCATTCACTATAAAACAGTGTTATAGTGCATTGGCTGTTCAGTCTTAGCATGGATTTCCTAATGTACCTGCTGTGATTTTAGAGTCTAGAAACAATATCCTACCTGGGACTTCATGAAAAATCTCTTCTTTTTTTGGATGGATGGAAAAATGGTTTTGATTAACTGAAACATTCTGCATGGACTGATCATGACCAGTACTGGGGTGTATTAGAAGAGGGGTGGTTAGTAGGAAAAGAGAGATCCTTCTCCCCCTCGGCTCTGCCCTGGTGAGACCCCACCTGGAATATTGTGTCCAGTTCTGGGCCCCTCAGTTCAAGAAGGGCACAGAACTCCTTGAAAGAGCCTAGTGCAGGGCCACAGAGATGATTAATGGAGTGGAACACCTTTCTTATGAGGAGAGGCTGAGGGAGGTGGGCCTCTTAAGCTTGGAGGAGATTGAGGGCTGACTTTATTAATGTTTATAAATGTATAAAGAGTGAGAGTCAGGAGGATGGAGCCAGGCTCTTCTCTGTGATGGCAATGATAGGACAAGGGACAGTGGGTGCAAGCTGGAGCAGGGGAAGTTCCATGTGAGTGTAAGGAGAAACTTTGTCACTGTGAGGGTTTTGGAGCCCTGGGACAGGCTGCCCAGAGAGGTTGTGGAGTCTCCTTCTCTGGAGACATTCAAACCCCACCTGGATGCATTCCTGTGGGATTTAGTCTGGCTGATCCTGCTCTGGCAGGGGGTTGGACTAGATGAACTTTCGAGGCCCCTTCCCCCCTAACACTCTGTGATTCTGTGTGACTGCAAAGACTATGGAAAGCATTTGTTGAAGAAGTAGGTCTCCTGAACCGAGGCATGCTCATGCACTGCATGGTGGGAGATGTAGCTCTGATGTTTCATGTTCCCATGTCATTTTATCAGCTTGACTTTCTCTTCCAAGATTTACAGCTTCCTCACACCGTGTGTAAGTCATCGCTTACTGCTTCAGTACAGAGCACAGGAAAGGGAGCGCAGCTAAGGGAGCGATAGAGCCCACAGCTTGGTTCTTATGGGGAGATGTTGCAGTGTATTCAGCAGTAGTACTAAGAATTTTTCTCTTCCTCTCTCCCCCCCCCCCCCCCCCCATAAATTCACATATATGCAAAAATACTTCTGATACATGAAGAACACAAGGAAAAGAAATCCATCCTCCCTGGAAAAAAGTTCTCCCAACCCTCTCCTCTTGGTTTACAGGTCAGGCTGTGGGCTTTCTGCTTCCCAAAAGGGCCTGGAGATTCCCTCTGAGCTGGCAGCATTGTGCCATAGGTCCTACAAAGGGAAAGGGATGTTGCTGCTGAAGATAAACCTCTTGGGACTTTCAGCTGACTTTCTGGACGTTTCCAGTTTTCTCACATCTGTTAACTATACCGTGTTATTTTATGAGTATTTTCTGTGAGCAATTTTTTGCTGGCCATTCTCTTACTGGAAGAGAGCTTGTGACCCTGAAATAGGCACGAGACCACGTGAACTCCTACAGACTTGATTGACTTCAGCAAGGTTCTGCTTGAACCCTGGCTCTTGGCCACCTGGAGCACACCCAAGAACCGGCCCTCAGATGACCAGAGTTCAGGCAAGTGTGCCCAGACTACAGCAATTAACTCTTTGAACCCAGAAATTGTTGCTCTAGGCTTCTGTGCTGTCCTGGGTCAGCAGTGATTAGTGCCTCTTATGCCATTTGCTAGCAAGCCTGCTGAAGAGAGTGTGGAAGCAGCATATGTTCAGATGAACAGAAATTCCGGTCAGCGTTCACCCAGGCTGGCCTTAAGTCACACTCACTGCAGGATTCTCTGGCTTCACATCTTTCCTCACAAAGCAAGGACTACAGAGAATCTTTGTTCCAAATTTTCTCCCTCCTCCCCACTGGAATTTACAACAAAATGCCATGGAAATACAAGTTTTGTTAAAGCTTCCTGTTCAAAGCCTAAATTTTAGGCCAAGTTAGACCTGAAAGAGTTTCTTTATTTTAGTTTTTTCCATTACTAATTCTGTATTTTTTCACAGAATTTGCATGGGTTTTCTGAGATAGTAACAATCAATGTAGTAATTTCCAAAATACACACCAAATAGAGAGGTACTTTGTCTGATTTCCTGCAGCTACAAGATTTTTTTACAATCCTTTTTATTCTGAATGAGATAGTTCAAAAAGGGAAACTATCCATATCTTCAAGGTGATGATACAGGGCTGTTATTCACAGGACTTCAAAGCTTCTCATGCAACTCCTGAGTTGTGGACAGCAACTGAGTTTTATCTCCCACCAAAGCAGGGAGTGAAGTAAGGTTTAAGGAGGGCAAACTGTGGGGAGTAGGAGGGATGCTGAGAAAAAATAAGGGTCCTGGTATATTTTCAGCCTACGTAAATCACTAACCTTCTGCTATATCATTTACAAGTCTCCTGCTAGAGGCATCTCCCAGAATCCTGTTCATAATAATAGTACATCCTTCTCATCCTTCTCTTCCCCTTCTGTATCCAGCCCAAAATGTGCCTCTGCCATTGTCTGCAGAGGACTCTGCAGCTCAGCATTAACATGGGAGCCGCTGTTGGCTTACTTGCATGTCAGATATTTCTTGCTGTGCACACTGCTGATCTACTGCAGTCATGATTTTAATGACCTTCCTCTCTCTAAATCAGATGCTAAGGGCAAAGGAGTATATTTCACTTCTCCAATTTGTAATTAGCAAGCAGCAAACCTAAGTCAGGCAGCATTATCCTGTTGCCTTGGCACAGATTGGGAGGTTCAGCCCTGTTCTCAAAGCGGCAACCAGCCGAATGCTGGGCCCCTGAGCTCTCCCCAGTTCTGCCAGGGATCTGCAGGGTGGTTTGAGGACAGTCTCCCTCTGTGTGAGGAAGCAGGCCAGAAGTCAGACAGCAGAAGAGGTGGAAGATGTGGGTTCAGTTCCTTGGTCTGCCAGGGACTTCCCGCATGACTCTCAGCCAGATACTTTATCCTCTTGTGTTTCAGTTCTCTGTCTCTAAGCCAGGGCAAACAACGCTTTCATACGTCACTGTGGTGCCATGAGGGCACATTAGGAACTGTAACATCCCCTAAATTCCATGGAAGAGATGCATGAGCTGGTTTATACGCAGCCAAACAGCTGTAAGAGCAGGTACTGCCTTTAGTGCCTGCCTATGCTGGAGGTTTGAGGTAGGCAATGTGGTTGTAACAGCAGGCTTTAGAGATGGGATTCATCTGGAGCCTGTGGCCATTACTGGGTTACACACAATAAAGCATATGGCTGTGTTTATAAAGGATGAGAAGTGCCTCTTGTTACTTTGCTGTGATGCCCTGACCCATAACCGGTCAGCCACACAAGGTGGCTCTCACTTGGATGCCAGTGTCAAAATTGGACAAGATTAGATGTGGAGTCATCATTCCTTGCTTTAGGCGCCTTTAAACACATAGAGGATGTTGCCAGTAGATCTGTGGGGTGGTTTTTGGTTTGATAGCTATGCTACCTTGCATTTTAAGAATGAAATATCTCTTGATGGCACCCAAGAAGTTACTCTTCCCTTAACACTCAGAGGCAGTGGGCTTCAGAGCTGTTGAGACTGCTGGTCCCAGCTCAGCAGGTGATTTTGTTTGATTCATCTTGTGCTATTTTTTCTGCTCAGGTTCCTTGTAGTTTTCTGTTGAGCTAGTGCACACAGTGGACTATATTTGGGGTAGGGATACTTGATGGCAAATGGCCATCACAGAAGAAGTGTCTTGACTCTGTGTTGGGTTTACTTTGAACTGGTAACCAGCCCTCTTGTTCCTTGGCATCTCCAAGCAGCAGTAGCTCCTTTTGGTGGCCTTTGCACCTGACAGGACATTGTGAGTTAACAGTTCTGTCAGAACTTGGTAAAAGTTTGAGAAAGTGGAAATACACAGGAAGAAGTGTTTGATTCTCTGCCCACCATTTGTTTGAAGGTCACAGGACAAAAAAAGCCTGTGTAGGCATGCAAATATTTCAGGGCACTGGTAAAAGCCCCACACCCATTCAGCATTTGCTGTGTTCACTTTTGGTACTCTGTTGATCTTTCATAGATTGCAGCACATCTCCCTTTTGTAAGCTTTAGTTCCTTTTTTACTTCTTGAGATGAGGCTTCTTCATCATTCCCAGACAGAAACTGAAGTGAAATACACACACAAGTAGTTTTTACCATCAGGGTATTTTCCTAGATGTGCTCTTCTTGCAGTCCATGTCCTCAGTCTCATACAAAGACTCATTTGGCTTGTAACCCTGTGATGGCCAAACCACAAACTGGAGCTCAAAGTTGCTGTTGCTCTTAGGTGCTGATAATTTTGTTCCTTTGTTTATTCTACCTGAAATCAGCTTATAGCTCAGCCCACTTCTGTTGTGGTTGGAGTTTTTGCTCCATAAACTGTATGTGCCCATGGCTGAAAAGTCAACAGTTCCTGCACTTTCATTTCCTCTTGTGAGTGTGAATCATAACCAAGCAAGGCCTTGGAGAGAGAAGTAATATGGTGGATCAGCTTCTCCAGCCTGTGGGAGCTCTGCAGGGTGCCCTTTACAAATGCAGTCTATGTACCAAACCTTGAAGGATTTCTTTTGCCATGGCTGAAGCAAACTGACCCTTGAAGGTCTGCTTGGTGATTCCAGTCAGATGAACACAAGCTTTCCAAGGAGAACAGCCTTACAGTGCTGTCATCCCTTGCTTCTCAAATGATCCCTTTTGTACCCATCTACAGCAGCAGCAGGTGGGCTTGATGACTGAGGAGGCCCTTCAAAGCCAACCTCCACAGCTGCTGAATGAGCATTCAGAGAGATGTTTGAACATGCGGCAAACATGAGCCCTGGGTTGGGACTGAGAGTGTGGTGGGCAGTGTGGATCTCTCCCTTCTGAATCACCCTCTCCTGAGGGACCATACATGGCCTTACTAGCAGCTTTCCTCAGAAGTATCTTTAGAGGGCAAAACTGCCAAAGCAGTGGTGTTTGTGTGACTACCATTTCCTCTGAACAGTGTTGGTAGCTGCTTACTCCTTGTTTTGATATACTGCTTCCCCATGCCAGCAGGGTAGGGCTGTTGTGTAGTATAGAGAACATTTGGCTTATAGAGAAGAGGGGAAGACAATACATGTTCTAATCCACAGGCATATATGTGTGTGTGTGTTCCTGTATTTAAAGACTAGTATTTGCATGGAAAATATTACTATAGGAAAAATTATTTTTACTTTCATTGACATTTTCTTCAGGAGCATTTTCTGATCAGCTTTGGAGTTAGAAATAACCTGAATTTTACCTCACTGAGAAATGTGATCTGCTTTCTTTTCCCCCATGCAATTAGCAAAAAGAAAAAAGACAAAAAAAAAAAAAGGTGATGTCTGGCATGGTTGTCAAAACAGATGAGTTTTCATCTGGGATTATGACATCTCAAACAAAGGTAGCCCATGAAATTATTAAATCATCAGATTGCATGGTGGTGTGGGTGATTGCTCCACTGGACATGCTGTCCAAGGACAGTAGGCATTGCTGGTGTGTTTTCACTGAAAAGCAGCAGTGTAACTGTAATGCAAGTCAGTTTGAGGTGAGTGACAGTTCAGAGATAATTAATGCTGAGGGACTTTCAGTCCCAGATTTGGGGCCTTCAGGAGATGCCACCTTACTTGAACTTGCAGTTTCTCTGAGTTTTCTACTGTAAGTCAGTCATGGCACACGTACTCACTACATGGAGCTATCCAAAATTTGGCAGAAGTTTGGGAAAAGATGTTCTGCAGTTTGTTGAGTTTTATTCCTAGTTGAACCCTTTTTTGTCCCCTGTGGCTTGGTGCAATGCCCATCAGCGTTCATGGAAAACTCCAGTTGAACTGGATGAGTTTTGCAGATCCGGTTCTGAACTACAAGAAGTTTTTTCCATTCATGCTGGAACGACTGGGAAGCGCTACTCAAACTGCCAGAGGTGGGTGACCCTGGTCCCTGCCAGGTGCCCAGGTTCTACCTGTGGATACTGAAAGATGAGAGAGAAGAGAAAAGCCCAGATTCCTGCAGCATCCAACTTCTGCCCTGAACCGGCTCTCAGCCTCATGTAGGCTTCTGGAAAACTGATATTCTTCTCTATGAATCACACATGGAATTTGCATCTTATGTCACACACACGCTGAATAGTGGAAAGAATATGACTCAGTTGTATTCTTTTTATGAATTGAACTCTAAGACAAGATGTTTTGCATTGTTTTGCCGAGAAGCCTCTGCTCTCCTCCCTCCCATCTCCTCCTGCACCCACCCCCGCAAGGTACACACACTTACTCCCCCTTATAGTACCACATGCTCCCACCGCTCCCTTGCTTTGCCCCTTCTACTGGAACTTGTTTACTGCTACCTGTCCCTTTCAGTGACAAGTCAGTGCTGTTATTACTGTATAGTTATTATTATTTTTGTGCCAGTCACTCATCTGGACAGGAAAGCTTTAAGAACCTTAATTACTTTGTGGCCAGACATGGAGCTGGAGTTCTAAAAGTAGCTTTTCTTTTTTGGATCAAGTTCATTTCCTACAGTGTCTGGGTTTATGAGTTTGCTAAAAGCTTTCAGGGTCTCAGGAACCCCTGTACTTTCTTCTCAAACACACACACACAAATATATATATATATATATATATAAAGTAGAAAATCTGGAACAATTAAATCCTTTTCACCTGTTGTCAATCACCTGCACTGAGTCATTTGCAGTTTCCCATACTTACTCTGCTTTCACTTCGGGGCTAAATACCTCTCTGAAATAATCTCTGTGATTATTGTATGCCATGGATCAGGACCCTTCCAGCTGCAACGCTCTACAGAAAATATCACCGTTACTCTTGAAATGTAATTTCTGGCTCTCACCACCAGCTGTGTTAAAAAATATAAAAATTAAGAGAAGTGCAGCAGAACTGGTGGAAAGATAGTAAGTAATTCCCTTGAAGCTATGTCCCCACTGATTTGATTTTTCCTTGACAGCTTATCCATCATGCTATTGCCTATTTAGACAAATAAATAAGACGCCTGTTATCTGCCAGCCTGGCCTGAGGGCTTTTAACAACACCAGAAAGTCTGCTGGCTTTCCTTTCAACATTCAACAAGATGATTAGGGAATCACATTATGGTAAACGTGGCTACTACACACTTGAGTGGGAAAAGAAGAGCTGGTCTGAAACTTGGGAATCCACCAGAAGTCCAACGTTGGTTGCAGACCTGCAATGGAGAGAAAGACCCCCTGAGCTGGGCTTGGAGAGGTGGCTTAGGGAAAACTCGAGTGAGGCGAGCAGAGCAGCCTGGGATTTGTTGCTAGCACTGAGGGATTTATTTTGATACAGTATCATGCTCAGAAGAAAACAGATTTGGGTCAACTGAAACATTTTGTGAATTCATGTTCAGCTTAACAAGTTGTTTCATTCTTAAAATTTAAGCAAGTCAAAACATTCCCTTTCAACATTGTTACATGAAACGGTGCACCTTTCAGAAACCTATCTGGGGTTGTTTTCTTAAATACTTACAAGTGAAGCGGTGCCTTTTACTTCAAGCTGACGCATCTTACTCATTTTAAATGAATAATTTTAATTGCCTAAAACTGGGAGAGGGGAAACCCTTTTTAATCTACCCTAAAATAGTTTTTTTTCCACAATTTGTTAGTGCAGTTTTCCAAATAACTCCTTCCCCTCCATGAGAAACCCTGTAGTGCACCCACAGAAAGAGCCGTTCCTTCACTGGCTCTCCAAGGGGAACTTTCTTCTCTCTATCAGTGAGAACAAACCAGCTCTTCCCCACTCCCAGGTGCTGGTAACCTCAGGGCAGACCAAGGGCTGAAATGACCCTGCTCAGGGCTGTCAGGTTCGCTGACTTACTGCCTGACCACGAACAGGCTTGGAGCTTCTCCCTCTCAGATAAGCTGGGGTGAAATGACAAGTGGAATTTTGCTCTGTCCTGTAGCTGTGGGCTGGATTTCCAGAGGTTAGGCAGATAAATTTCTGCAGCTCTGGGGGTCTGTTTTCAAAGTAAAATTCCAGAGAAGTTGACGTGAAATTATGACTAAGTCTCATATATGTTCAAGTCTAGCTCTTTTGGTCCATATTACACCCAAACGACTCCCATGCAGGTGCAAAAGCCCACATACACTGTCCTGATCGTCTGCAAAAATCTCCATTTTACTGCACAAGCTATCCCAGAGGTTTTCGTAATGTGGGATAACAGGATAATGTGAATTAGCAGAAAATCAGCTCTGAGGCACAGCCCTAATATCTATGTGAATCTGCATCTTCACCCAGGCAACCCTAAAAAATTCCAAGTTGAAATAGAGCATGGAGCTGTGTCTATACTTGTATGGGTGTCTGGAGAAGACCTGATCTCATCTGACCTGATGAAACTTTGCCACCAGCTTCATAAGGCTCTGATAAATAGTAACTTTCCAAACATGACTAATTTCTCCCTAAGGTTGGTTGGAAAACTAAAGAAACTTGCCTTAGAAAAGAGAATGGTCTCATCAAAATTAAGATCTCCCCAAGTTCAAAGACCTGAAGAAGTTACAAACTGTATCTTCCCTGAGCTTTTTTACTAAATTCATTTCACTAGGGAAAGTTTAAAGTGACAGCTTTTAAAAATCACTTTTCATTCTTTGCCCATTCTCCCTTTCAACAACACAATCACACCCCAATTAACTAACTGTACCGCTTACAATAAAGACTAATGATCCTCCACCGGCCCCCACCTCCATTAGCAGTTCAGAATCCCACCAGAATCCCAATTAACACATTGATTTGCTTAAAAGGAAAATAGTGATCTGTGGCTGTCCATTCTACCAGCTGTGTGTTCCATCATCCAGTCTCCAGCAAGTCCATTGATTTCCCTAAAATAAACCCAGCAAATGTCCATTAATTCCCCTCCCCGAACTGCAGGGTCCCACTCTGATTCTTCTTTTTGCCAGAGTTCACTGGGACATTTTATCTAAGAAGCTTAAAGACTGTTTCTCTCCTGCTGACCCACCGGTTCATCAAACTGATTTCAACTGACTGCTGGTGTGGGACTGGAGGAAAATGCTCAGCGAGGATGTTAGCTGCACGCTGCCAGTTCCAACTTGGTGAAGCATCCAGATAAACCGGATAAAGAAAAGGGTCATGAAAGCCTGTATGTTAAGGTTGTGTCCTCTACAATCACACTCTGATAATTAGACTTTGTAATGAGGGAGCCCTCATTATCGGAAGCTATGCAAGGAGTCTGCAAATGTTATTCTTGGGGCTGGCTGGAGGTCAGGAGGGAGCACATCCACAATGCTGACTTGCCCCGAGGCCAGCACAGGAGCGGCAGTTCCTGTGTGTCCAAGGGGGATTCTGCTTAGGGACTCCTTGTGAGGGAAAACAGCAGAAGTCTGATGTCCAAGGACCTTCCCATTTGAGAGTACTCATCATGCTGTGCAACACGCTGCAGAGAGAGGTTATAAATAATTAGGAATGACTGACCCAATTCGGATAATAGAACCAGCCCTGTAAGCTCTTCCAAGCACTTCTTGCGTGGTGGTAGAAGCTTCTTCAGGACATGTGTGACACAATAATGCAGATGGCTCTCTGAGCAAACGACACAGGCATCTTCAGAGGTTGCATCACGACATACAGACTTCACAGATGGAAAACACCAACTTCTGCTGGCCACCTCCATACCCGCTCATCACAGGCAGGCTCCAGCGACAGAAGCTTGCTCTCCAATTGCTAACACCAATACCCACAAGGCTCCTGTAGTAAAAAGTGCAATAAAAACCACTGTGAAATAATAACCAAGTGATAAAATTACAAGTAGGAACACATAAAAAAAATCACATGCACTGCAGGAACAATGATAAAAGCCTACCTCTCAACCTGTCTAATCTCACACGCAAACCACACCCTTGGGTATTGCCAACCCGCTGAAAGCAAGAGTAGGAGCGGAGTAAGTGGAACCGTGTGAATGTGTGATGTGTAACCACTCTGAATCCATATTCTAGCACTTTTCCTTTACTGCCTGTACAAGGTTTCTTAGGAAGGTTCCCTCCCTGGCTGGATTTGAGGAGCAGAAGTCAGTGGGACATGTACAGACATTGGGGTGTCCCTGACAGATTACAGAGCCGTTCCCGAGAGCGGCATTGTGCCCCATGACTTGTGCAAGAGGCTCTAATACTTCTCTTAGGAAGGGTTAGGCTGCCCTTTCTTGACATACCTTTGGGGGACGGCTTCTGTGAAGAAGAGAGAACAGAAAGCATAGGAATGCTCTGCTTAACAGAGACAAGGGATAAGTAAAATAGTGACGGACACAAAGTCCATTCCATGGATTTTATCGTAAAAGAACATTTTCCTCTTGCTTTTCTTGTGGACTGCCCAGTCAGAAATTCAGATCTGTGTTAATTTCAATCAGATTTGAGTCAGTCTTAGCATCTCACTTCACATCTCCTGTGTCAGTATAACAGGTTAAGGCACAGTGATATTTTAATGAAGTCAACAAAAGGTTTGCTAATGTCTTAGACAAAGAGAATATTTCACTAGTCTTACACTCCAGTCTTCTTGAAGGCAAATTTCTTCCCCTACAAGGTGATTTGAATAATGTTCACATTTAGTTTTTATGGAGGAGCACACTGGGGCAGGCCTAATTGTATGTGGTTATTGAATTCAAATCCAATATTTGCATCAATTTTATTTTGGTTTTGTGATTGTTAAATTATTTTTTTCCTAGCATTTACCCAACTTTAAATGCAAGCATAGAAAAAGGACATGTAAAAACTGGCTGCATCCATCTTTTCAGTCAGAGAGATCATTCCACGTAGTGCACGAGATTAACACGCTGCAACTTGAAAACCTGTGCAGCTTTTAGGTTCACTACTGGATGCCAACATACTACTAGAAATTTGGAGATAACGACAGGGCATTAGACAGTCTCTAAATCACAGCAATTATTTTTGATGAGAAGAAAATGAAGATAAAGCTGAAAATAGCACTGCACTTTCAAAAGAGCAATTACAGGGCCTAAAACCTGGGCAGCGAGGTATAGGTGTTTTAGCAATGTGAGAGCTGAATGCTAAGCAAGGCCTCGTGTTTGTCATCACTGCAGCCAAGCCCAAAGCTGCACGCCCCTGGCACGTACATTTCAATCCTCATCACTGAAAGGGATTAGTGGGAGGGTATGATCCCATCCACACCGAACCAAATGCAGTGTTTCCTTGCTTTGGTGGATGAAAGTGCAGCTCCTGCTCCCTGCATTCTTCTGCGTGCCCGCACCTCCAGCCAACTTGCTCACCGAAGTGCCAACTCCAATTATGAAGGCCCAGAGTTTGCCAGTATACCTGCATCTGTGTCTGCTTCCTTCTCACTCTTCTTCCCCCTCTTTAACACTAGAAACTTATTGCCAAGTGATTAGCATTTGCACTAAGAAAACGGCTGGGTTAAACAATTTAAGTTTTAATTCTGTTCCAAAACATGCGATCATTTGCAGAGCTTAAAGAGAATTACAAACACTAATTGACTCCGACAGTGCGGGTGTGATGGCAGATAAGGAATGTTAAAGCCATTCTGCTGATAGGTAAGCAAAAGTAGGTAAAAGTAGTATCATTTCCCTGAGCTCAGGCAGAAAATCTGTTATAAGGGTGAGATGAAAACTCAGAATTTCTGATTGTCTGGTATCATGTCCTATATAAGAGAAAAGCTCTCCATGAAATTGCAATCTCTAGTTATTAATTTCTCTACTGTGAGGACTTGGGATCTTGTTTTCAAAATAACATCTGCTAAAATACACAGGCTAATAGATACATCTGCATTCACAAGGAAAAATGTGGCTCCACATTCGGATTTCCACATGCAAATCTTGAATTAGTCTTCTAACAAGTTCATTATGTGAACGATGTCTAATTTGCACATGCTGTTTTGGCAACTGTCTGTGCAATTTTCAACACGCAGAACTGCATGCCTGCCCTTTGGAAACTGAAGCTCTTTAGCAACCCTTCATGTAAAATTCCCTATTTTTCTTTCATTGAATTAAGCTGATCTGAGAACTGTGAGGTCTTTTTTTTATTATTATTTAAAGGGAACCAATAAAGAATATTACAAACGACATCCTTAAAAATTAGTTAAGAGTATGATTGACTTTGAAATCACTTTAGTCTTCTAGTTTTTAAAGAGGTTTATTCTGATTAACTGACCTGAATGTTAACAGAACTGGAATTTTAATTTGTATTCAGACTGTAAGAATATCATCCGCTCAGATGAGACAGTGTTGTTTAATTAGGTCTAGTAGTTAACTCAGAAGAAAGTAAATGTACTGCTAGAGGTTTGGAAGACTGCTACAGGCTCCTGGGATTTGCAGGAGTTTGGAGAAGCTTAAAAATAAGTAGTCAGTAGTTTTAGGAATTAGAAATGAGTGCTTAGAAGGTATTGGAAAGGTTCTGCAAAGTCTGTAGTCAGCATCTTTTAACCTTGTGCTTCCCATTAGTGTAATGACCTTGGAAAGATTTAAAATTTTGCAATTCCAATAAATAAAGTCATATATATATATATATATAGAGAGAGAGAGAGGTTCCAATTTCTGTGATTTCTCAAAAATGATGATAAATGTGGTATCTACAGTATCTTCCACAGGATCCTTTGTGTTTCATTTATGATGCGAATGAGCTGTGCAAATGAGAAGTAATGTACGCACCACAGACAGCAGCCATTAATAGCAGGAGAAGGAGATTAGCTTCACAATTAGAGCCTGAATCTTTGCAGTTTTCTCTGTAGTTGATAAAATAAATGAAAAAATACTCTTTCCCATTGCCGTGCCCACATAGTTGAATCCATTGCTGAGACTTTGCTTCTGGCTTTTGTTTTATTTTGTTGTTATTTTGGGACATTTTTTGGTTTTAATTGAAAGAAGCGCTGCAAATTACAGACTGACATATTTGTGATGAAGTGACAAGGCAAGCACAAAGCCATACAGAGCTGACAAAATGAGATAGAAAGAGGGAACTATTCTTTAAATGTGAAAATTGATTCAAGAACACTAGCTGTTTTCAATTTTTTATTACGACGTATTTTAAGGACACCCATGTTCTTACAAACTGGAGTTTATGTTCTGATACAAAAATATAATTAACACTTAAATTGACACTTTATGTCCTGTGGAGTGGAATTTTTCTGCTCTCGAGTGCAAGCAATTTGTAAAGAAACATGGTGGCAGTGACACATTTAAGCATCTTCAACTGGGGCATCCTCCTATGAGCATCCCTGGCATAGGCAGCTGGTTTGATTCCCCCAAGGAGCCGCTCTGGGCTGGCACCTGAAGGAGTGGGAATATTGGACAGGGCTGGCTCAGAGGCTGAATGCCCGGGGCTGCCGCAGAAAGGGTTTACGTGTCACCCTGCAGCAAGGCATCTGCAGGTCCCTTTTAAGTGCCTGCATAAGGCGCTTTGGAGACAAGGCTGAAGAGAGGTTGTGAGGGGGTTGACATTCTTCATGGTCCGTTTGCATGGCTGTCCAAACAGGCTGTAAAAGAATAAGTACTTGGGAATGCATTTTCAGCATCTGGTTGTCCACTGGACTCATCACATCAGGGAAGGGTATTTGGAAATATATTTTCAAATTCCCAATTCACTTTTGTTCCCTGTACTCCTGTATATTCCCTGTGGTTTTCTCTAATGCTTGGCCCATAGGAAACCCATGCTGCATGGGCAGATATTTGCAAGACCAAAGGCTCATTCTCAAACCGCCTGAAGTGAACGGAAAGAGCCCCCATAGCAAAGCAGCACAACGACCCCTCCAAACACAGCTCTGTCATTGTTATTGCAGCAATGCAGATCCAAAGTCACAAGTGAGATTTGTTTCCATAAACCACACAGCAAACGTCCTGCATGGCCCTGCCTGAATCCTCTGCCCAGAGCCTGTGCAGGGAGCGCAGGGGCTCCAACGCAGCACCTTGTTTCTTCCAACAGCAATTTTCCAAAGCCAACACAAAATGGTTCTTTAAGTGCTAGAAAGGTCTGTAAGAGAAAAGCTATTGTTGCTAGTGCTTGGAAAGACAACTGCAGAGCCTCAGAATATGGATTTCGTTGTCACTGCATTCCAGCATCGCAAGCTTCGGTGTCAAAATCCATAAACACAGCGTTAGAACAAATTACACAGTGGGGCTTTGGAGATTCAATCTTGTATGATTGTACAGTAGCTTCATCTTAATGCCTCTGCTGCAGGTGTAGTGAAATGATGCTCTGTTTCCATCAAGGTAGCAAACAAAACCTCATTTTGCTCAACAGAGCAAAGAAAGGAATCAGAAGTCATTGTTCTCCAGTGGCAACAAATTTCTACCAACTCAGTACAGATGACAGTCATAGGATTCAACAGAGAAGGGTGACCAAGAGGACCAAGGATGAACTGCATCCTATGCATTCAGGAGGATGAAATTAACTGCTAACACCACACACAGCCACTGCATGCACTGCACTGGAGTAGTGCTCAACTCTGGTCTTCATTTCCCGTGGGTTTTAACGGGATGCTGCTAAATCTCTCCCTCCTTCCCCATGTAATGACACTAATCTGTTAGCATTTGTGAGATATCCTGGCCTCAGTGTGCCAGGAAAGCAGTACAGACGAGCTGAGAGGACACAGAAAGCATGGCTAAGGGCCGAGCTGTGAAAAGACTGGGCAAAGTCACCAGAAATATTTCCTTCAGGGTACGCTGCTGTGTGCCGTGACTCCTTGTGAAGCTGTGGAGGTGGGACACATGAATGGTTTTTCTTTGTGGAAACCTTCTCAAACAGGGACACTTTTTAACAAAATGCCATGGAGCAGGAGACCTTCGTGGATGACATTCCCCAGCTGTGAGTGCCCCATGTTCGAAGAAGAAATTGCTGCTCTCCTCGTCTGCGTTGATGAGCAGGGTGAAAGGATGCAGCAATACACTGGGCAGGGGCACAAAAGAGTTGGTCCAGCTTTGGAAACTTTAAAAAAAATAGAGATAAAATCCAAGGGAAGGGACAGGAGGAACGACCTGAAGTTTAAATGCCATGAATGTGAAGATTGAAAGAATTGGATTGGTTTTGTCTGGGGAAAAAGATTAAGGAAGCACGTGATAACAGCCAAGTACTATGGGGAAGGTTGATTTAGAGAGGGTGATGGTTGGTTATTTCCCTTCTCCGCTGGAGGTAGGACATCAGCTTAAGAAGAGATCAGCCTAATTTGCAGGAAAAAAAATTAATAAATATTTAGAGTGGATATTAGGAAAAGCTTTCTGCTTATTAGGAGAGTTAGGTAATGGAACAGCCTTCCCAGGTTAGTGTTAGATCTCATTCTCGGTAAGGTTTTCAGGACTGTTAGCCAGGCAAAGAAGACAGTGTCACACCAGGGTAATCCTGGCATAGAAGTGACAGACTGTACAGCAGAAGGAGAGGACGTGCAAAGTTTGCTTCAGCCCATTGCTGTGTTCTCCCTTTAGAAGAAGCAGAGGTAGTCTGGCCTAGGGAAGGTGTCACTAACCTGACTCAGTTTCACTGAAACCTTTATTTTATTTCAGACAAAAAATTTTTAAAAAAAGAAAAAAGGCTGTAAGAAAAGTTCAATTTCTGGAATGAATTCATTCACTTTTAATTTTCTTTATAGTATATCATCTGTTTTTCTATGTCTTTCCCAAAGCTTGCATCAAAGCACACACTTTGGTTTTATTGAAATAAAATGAAAACCCTGAGCAGAAATCATATTTGCCCATAGTTTTCAAGGAATTTCAGGATTTTAGATTCTTGTTTGGAAGAGAAGCAAACCTCAGAAGTGCTAAGTCGTTTGCATCTTGGAACGGCTCCACTCTCCCCAGCGCTTGTGTGATCTTTGGCCCCTGGCAACTGGCAGGGCTCCTCAGGGTGCCCAGGGGAAGCACATGGAGCTGAACTGCTCTGAGCGTCCAGAGGTCTGTGGGCTGGATGGGGCTCCCTGCACTGCTGCCTTGACTTCAGCAGCTCTGATCTCCGGGACAGCTGTGGCAGACACACCTTCTGCAGTTCCCGTTTCCTCTTCCCTGGCTCAACAAAACCTTTCCTTTCCCTTGTAGGTTTTGCGAGACTCCTTATTTCATTGAGGGGGGATGAGAGCAAGGGCTGAGAATTTTGGGGGGGGACTCTGTGGCAATACACTGGACAGGGAATCATGGCAAAAGCTCAAACAAACCACTCAATGCAATGGAGCAGCCAGGCAGCTTCAGGGATTGTGGGTGCATTCCTGCCAGTCCTGCAGCAGGAGAGCTTGGCGGGCGAAAGGCAACGTGTTCCTGAGCGGACTGACATTATGGTGGTTTCAGCAGATTCCTCCAGAGCAAGCCCAGACTGGAGAGGTTCATTTTAAGACATCATCAGCCATCTCCTCATGAAGTAATCAGCTACAGAAATAAGACTGGGCAGATGAAAACCTGGGAAGGTAATAGAAACTGGGGGAATGGAAGTTGGTGCCTGAAACAATTAAGAGTTCAGAGGTGAGTCAGAGAAAAAACAACTGCTTTTTATTAAAAATTCATTTCAATTTCATGGCCAAGCTGGAAAAGTAATTCCAGCACAGTCTGACTTCAGAGAAATGCCTCCCAGATAGCAGGATACAGAACAGCTGAACAGTACTGAGAAGACACAAGACAGAAGTATTGTCATCAGAGCAAACTTCTCCCTGCTAGATGCGCCCCGGCTGAAGAATATTGGAGGACCGAAGCGAAACGTCCTTGGTGCAGAGATATTTACATGCTCTCCTGCAAAAACTCCTCTCACCAAACTCTCCAAAACCCTATCAAGTCTCCCATCTCCGGAACCAATGATGCACCAGTTTTGAAGCATTACATCACCGGCACCCGGCTTCATTGGCTGGTCTTACCCTGAGGACAAGACATTCCTTCTTGCACCTTTTCAAAGCTGCTGCTTCTCAGGAATTAACTCTTTGAAGGGTGTCACCTAGGGACAAGTCTGCATTTTTTGACTGATACATATATACAGGTATTTAATACAAGAGGTTTTGTCAGCCACAGCTTGAAGCTCCAAAGGAACAGCCATGTCTCTTCAGTTCACATTATTTCTCAACCTTCACTGCAGAAAAACAAACTATATACTTTCTGTCCTTCAGGGAAAAAAAAATCAAGTTGTCAATGATATTACAAAAAGCAGAATAGGCTGAGTCAAGAACACTGTGCAGCCTCAGTAAACGGCATTTATAAGGGGAGGAGAGGGGCTCCTGCTGTAGTGTAACAAAAAATTCTGCTAACTGGTTAATTAATCGTCAGCACTGCAAAAAAAAAAAAAAGATGCTGCAGATGCAGGTTAGCTCTGCCTTGCTTGAATTCCTATTGCTCTATTTCAGTTTGCATCCAAAAATAGCTGATAGGTTTAGACAGCGTTGCAGGGAAAAGAGTGGGGTACATCTGTGAGTGTGTACATTTGATGGGTATGTGTTCCTTCCCCT
Source organism: Laterallus jamaicensis coturniculus (assembly GCA_022605575.1). Classification (NCBI taxonomy): domain Eukaryota; kingdom Metazoa; phylum Chordata; class Aves; order Gruiformes; family Rallidae; genus Laterallus; species Laterallus jamaicensis. Next base: position 6,216,442 of record JAKCOX010000029.1, read on the forward strand.
TTCCAAATTTCCAGTTTGCCTAGTAAGTGTGAGAAATCAGTTTCATAAGATCACTGCCCAAAATCAGCTGATGAAACCCACTGCATTCTAAGTAATTTGGTTATATAACTTTTCCAAAAAAAAAAAAAAAGAAAGAAAAAAAAAATCCCACAGGGAAAAAAAAAAAACCACCACCGAAAGATGCAAGGAAGTTTCTGGAAGATCATTTCTTGCCTAACTTTTTTTTTTTTTTCCTGAAGAAATGTTGTTCCAGGGAGTGTCTGACTAGTTCTGCAGCTTGGCAAAAAAGCCAGACGTTACCTCATAGCTGCGGCCAGACAGCCCATTTCTATGCCAGGCAACCACTGCAGAAGCACACAGCACAGGGCCCTGCTTGATTAGCACTTCTGCTGTTTCGAGAGTCCTGGAGTGTTTTGTTCAAGGTGGGCTGCTGAGTGGGGACTCGGTGTGCTTTTGTGCAAATGAGCTTGCAGGCAGGGGAGGCATGTGGGGTGCAGGGGAGGGGGGGGGGCGGAATTGGGGGAAGGGGGATGGCAGGCAAAGGGACACAATAGGGGAGGTCTGCATTAATATTCTGCAGTCATGTTATCTTTGGGAAACAGGATCCGTTTGATCTGACCTGGTCAAAAATAAGATAAATAAAATAAAAATAAAAACAACCCACCAAGTACCACGTCCTAAAGGTCAGAGGAAAAGAAAGAGATGGGGAAACAAAGGGCTGTAATGACAGAGCAGGTCAAACTGAATTAAATGTTTAATTGTCTCCCTTGTGCCTCATCAAATAATAGCTTTCTTTAAAGCAAGAGGGATCTTTTCTTCCAGCAAAAAATTACCGATTCATCAGTGAGCTGGAAGGTGACGAGTGTTTGTAAACATCATGTCAATATCATTTTCTCATCCTCTCCCTCATTGTTGATTTACCTTGTTTAACTGTGTCATTTACCTGGTAAAGCTGTGTGCCCTGTACCATAAACGCTGGGGTCCCTGTGCAGAGTTACAGCTGCCCAGTGATGCCCGGCATGCTTTTGGAGTACAAGAGAAGGGCAAACAGCAGGGCACAGAGTGGGCAGTGATGCTCAGCCCTGCACCAATGTACCTCCTCCTGGCAGTGTCCTAGGGTGACTTCTTCCAGCACCTGAGATGTGGTTCAGTGCTGTGGAATGGAGACAGCCTGTGCAACGTGCTGGGAACATGGATTGTGTGTGTGTGTAGCAGCCCACAGTCACATCCTCATGTCATGAGAAGCTGTGGGGATGCGATGGGGAACTGGAGCATTACGACCTGTCCTGATGTATCACCTTGTAAATAAGGGTGGAAATTTCTGTTTGGATGAGAAAATACACATTAAAAAATTGTATTTTATTGAGTGACAACTACTGATAAACTCACCCCTCTATCCTAGAGCATGGCATGATTGCCAGCAAACATGGTATCAGAAAATGTAAGGGTTTGGATTATCTTTAGTAGCCAATTTTCCAGGTGAGAAAAGTTATAGATAAAGAGGTAAAATTAATTGCTTTTGGTCACATATAAAATCAGTGGTAGGATCCAACCCTTAGCAGCTCTTGCCTCTGAGTCTTCTATTCGACCCCTAATGCAGGATGTGTGTCCATGGGAGGCATTAATCAGGCCTTGTTCAGGACGACTTCTGAAACTTCTCCCAAGCCTTTTTGTTATTTTTGGGGGCTTAAAAAGGAAAAAAGATTCCCAGATTTTTAGGAACTTAAAATAGAAGTTGGAAGAGGAGTTGGAGGGGCTAAAATGTTCTGTTAAAGGACTTAGGGTAAAAGTGGGATCCATCTGACTCAGTTAAGACTGCACCCAACTGCTGTATTATAAGGTCCAACAAAATGTGTCAATACCATGGATGAGAAAACCACAGGGGAAGCTTTTCCAGGATTTACAAGAAGAGATATGCACTGGATCTTCCCACAAATGGGCTAAGAGGCTGGTAACTCCAGTTCTCTCTCCAGTTACAGCACTGGAGTACAGTTGCTCCAGGCAAGTCCTGCTTAAGATGTCACAGAGATCTGGAGAGCTGTGCTTTAGAGGTGTCACCTCAGTTCTGTGCCTGCTAGAAACACCACAAGCTGATTTGGGCCAGAAGAGTAGGAGAAAGAGATTGCACTGCTACCAGTTCTGTCATCCACAGCCAGATGTGCAGCTGCTGGGCTGTGGTGCCCTCATAGGCAGCCTGATGGGTTCAAGTCGTAGCCCCATTTGCAAAACCAATACAGGTTCCAGCTAGGAAGCTTGAGCACCCCATGAAGTAGAGGAGAACAGTGGACAGTGGTGGTATTTGTCTTTCTTGGGGGTTTCCCAGAGCTGTACATTACCTGCCCTCAGGCCACAGACTGACTCAAAACCAGGGGGCTGTTTGGCTGTATGTGCGCAGCATGGCTGATTCCTGGGTGCCAGGGAGGCCCGCGGGCTCTGCGGAGACGCCAGTCGCAGGGCTGCAAGAGAAGAAAAGAAGGAAATTGCTTTTCTCCTCCTTTTTGGCAAAGCAGTTGGAGCAGTGAGCAGGGTGCTGTGAACTGTGCTGACTGTACCCCTCTGCATCCCTCCTGATCTCTTCTCCAGCTCACTCTTAGAAATACATTTAAAATTACATTTTAAAGTCACCATATGACCAAATAATGGAGGTGGGGGAGGGTGTATGTGTGTGTGCAAATTTCCTTTTCAGCATGTTTAAGTTTAGTGTAAATATCCTCAAAATTTGGCCTGGTGCTTAAAAACACACCAGTAACCCTTGGCACATGGGAGCGAATCCTAAGCCGCTCCGGTCTCCTCCGACTTCCTCCCCAGTGTGAGGAGCTGTGCTGCTTCGTACATTTTCTCATGTCAGTGATGACAAAAAACACCCAGGGAAATTCTGAGCATCTGTTGAAATGGTGGTCCTGGACCGATGGTTTGACTTGATGATCTTAGAAGTCTTTTCCATCCTTAAAGATTCTGTATTCTGTGACCATTTGGGAAGCTCTGGACTTTGAGCTGTTCGTGAACTCCTCCTTTGGCTAACACAGGAGGGCATTTCGCAGCTCACGCCAAGTCTGTGCTGCAGCATCTTTACAGGGACTTCATGTAGATGAGAGACATTTGGTCCCATCTCTCCACAGTGCAAGTGCCGGTGACCTGCGAGGTGGCTGGGGTATGGCAAGGGAGAGCCCATGGCTGTTCTCAGAGCCAGGTCTGCTCCATAGGACTGAAACAGGTGCAGAGACCTGGCTGGGCAGCTGAACCTCATGAGGTTCTCTTCCACTGCAGCCAAAACAATCACTAAGAAAACGCAGTTGGAGGAATTTAGAGCATTGGAGGTTACAGTATGCAGTGAAAACCTCAAGGCCAGTTTCAGCCCCAAAACAGTAGGTTCATCTTATCAGGCTACCCCACAGCACTGATAGAAGGATTCTTCTTGCAGTGGGAGTGGGAAAGGCTAATTAGATATATTTATGGGATATGGTATGAGAAATACATTAAAAAGTAGAAATTAAAAAGTAGAGATCCTCCCTTCCAGACAAACTGGAAGCAGTTGGTGGAGACTTGCAGGGTGACAGACAGAAACTAGAACCAGCCCTGCTTACCCTGATCAGGAACAGCAAAGCCATCGGTCCCAGATGTGATCAGGAAGGGGCAGTACAGGGAAGGCGAGGAGGATGCTTATTGTTGTCTCTCGATGTGGATGCTAGGAGTTGAGCTGTACGCGTAGGCATTGCCCATTGGGAAACAGGTATGGATGGAGCTGCAGTTTCCTTAGAAGATAACAGAGGTATTAACATTAAAGAGTAGAGATTGTTTAGATTGTTTGGGGAGGAAGAGAAGGGAACGAGAGGAGAGAGAGCTATTTGAGAAGGAAAAGGATTTATTAGCCTTTGAAAGTGGGGATCTGAGAGAGGCTGGAATGGGGCTGCTATGTCATTATGGGCTGCGGTTGGAGATGTTTCAGAGAGTAAACTAGTAATAGAAATATTTTATAGGCCACCTGACCAGAAAGAACAACTGGACTGTGAAATGACTGTGCAAATAAAACAGTCATGTAAAAAGGAGAGTGGTAGGAATTGAGGATTTTAACTACCCAGGCATAGACTGGAATACATTAAGGGAAGGAAAATAAGGCTGGAGGTATGTTTGCAGATCAGAGGAAGGCCTGCTTTCTAATTCAGTCTGAGCATCAACTGCTCGGCTTGGGTATTACAAAGAGACTGCATGAGGACATGCACAATAGGGGAGCGCCCTGGGGAGGCAGTTTGACAGGCTCCAAGGGAAAAAAGGTTTTAAAGGTGGATTGTGAAGCAAAGGAGAAAAGAAAAAAATAGACAAGAAAGAAACAGTGATTTTTGGTCTGAGTGGCCTCAGAGCTTGAATTTCAAATATTCGTGTTTTATTGGGCTCACAGTTCCACAGAAGCAATCAGCAGTGTGTCTGCAAGTGTCAAATTGTGACCCACTAATGAATTAAATCCTGCAATAACCCAGCTTTACCCCAGGTGAAGCTCTGGCTGCCATTAGTGTGGCCTGGGGAAATAGGGCCTAGAATAAAATCTTGGCCCCACTGACACCCACGTAAAAGTCACAGGTGATTTAAGGAGGCCAAGATTTCATGCCTGATGCACATGATCTCATTGGGCAGGGGAAGATTAGGGGAAGTGGGAGTACAAAGCTGGTTTGAGGAGGCAGGGTGACTCCCTGGTGGGAAGAAGGTCTGGGGTTTCATCGCCTGCCAAATGCACTTCTTAAAAGAGTCATCAAAGAGTGAGAGACCCACCATTAAATGTAATGATTTCAGACCACTAAGAGCAAAGCTCGAGACCATTAGTGTTTGCCTCTGTGAGAGCACAACCAAGGGCTTCGTTCACCCAAAATGGCTTGGTTGGCCCTGTTCCAGGTCCTGGCCATACGTTCCTGGAGATGCCACCACCTCCTTGCAAAAATGAACGCTGGGTCTGGAGTCAGCTGGTCTCTGTCCCTGCTAGGGAGCGCTGAAATCCCTTCACAGGGACGGAGGTGCCTCCAAAACTTCAGTACTTCAGCCCACACAACCTGCTTGTGCTGGTAAATGTAGAACTACTGAACTGCTCTAAAAGTGTTTGGATTGGTTGGTTTGTTTGCTTTTTGGGGGGGTTCCATAATTTTGGAGACTCCTGCCCTGATAATTCCTTTTGCTGACTGATTCAAAGGAAGTACACTTACCAGTGACGCACAAATGTAACTCATTTTGTAATTTTATTTTTTATTAATTGGGGAAAAATGGATCTCTTGTAGGCAGGATGCTGTGCCTACATGCATAAAGGAGACAAGGAATAGCTAATTTTTTTGTGTTGTAGCTGTTATGAATCATACACTGTTTCCTTATAGCCCATATGCTTGACTTCACCTCATATTTCCTATCTAATGAAAAGAATAAAGACAAATAGGATGGTAGGTAAATTTGAGAGGTTTTAGGAACTTGCAGATGGCTCTGAGATAGCTGCAGGTGTCACACATAGCAAGACAGGAATTTTACTACAATTGTAGAGCTATTGCAAAAAAAAAAAAATAGCCTTCTCATTTTATTCCTTTGCATTTAAAAAAAAATAATGTCTGTGTGTATATGTGTGTTTAAGGGAAGCTGAAGGAAGAGGTTGTAAAGAGTGAAAAGAACCCTCAAACCCCGGCTACCAACAGGTGCCAGTGAATCACCGTCTCTTAGTCACCATTACTGGCTGCATGAATCAATGGAAGGCTCTGACTATTAACTGACGATTCAGTGGCTGTATAACAGATTATCTGCTCGCCAGCCGGTCTGTATTCAGTGGCTGCCTCATGAAGGACCCAGACAGAGACTGCTGAAGGGAGGCAGCTCCATGCACCATGGTTGAGCAGAAAGCTGCATTTTAAAAGCCTTTTTTTTGGGGGGAGGGAAGTCTCCTGTTATTATAAACATATTAAGTTTTTAATTGAATGAGAAATGAGCGCTCCAGTAAAATTATTTGGAGCACAAAGGCTACCAGAGAGAAAGGTAATTATATTTGTGTTGCAAATGTTTGCTTAGCAAAATGAAGCATGCTGTGACGGGGCCCAAACTCCAGGGATGCTCCGGAGTGGTTCGGGTTGTAGCACAGCCACAGATGTCACTAGTGCCCAGAGCCAAGGGCACATCCATTGCAACTGCTGCTTCCAAAAATGTAGAATCAAACCCAAACGCCCCTTCCCTCCTTTCCTGTCACTCCCAAATTTGTCAATCTTGCAGACAAAAGTCTTCCCTCTCCCCCCAACTCCCCAAATCCCACTGAAAATAGTGACTATTCAAACAGATTTTCTTGCAGTTGGTAATGTTTTTTGGAGGTGAGGAGATGTGCAGTTGCTCATTAAACCAGATTTTTCACAAAGAACAAACACTATCTGTGACAACTGTCCCTGGGTTGCTAATCCATTTTTCTACCTCCTTCTCCTTTAACACTTGGTGGAGAGTTTTCATCCCTTCTCCATAAAGACTACTCATTAGAGTATGCTTCTAGCAGAACTGGCAGGGTGTAACAAAGAGCTTTTTAATCCCTTTTTACTCCAAACATACAGACAACAGATATTTTGAGTTCGATTCACCTGGAGTTGTAGTGGAGAATCTGGTTGCATTTTTCAAACCCGCTCAGAGGATTTTAAGCAGCAGCTGATGTCCCAGTTTCTGAAATGTAGTTTGTGACAGTGCTTTCTTGATGCTCGAACTTCCAGAAAGGCTCCTGACATCTGACTCGAGGTCGGAGAGAAAGGCAGCCCTGATCTGGCTGCCACGGGGGGGACGGTGCCCTTGTACGAGGCAGGGACTGGCTGCTGCTGCCTCAGACCTGCATCCCCTCTGGCCTCTGCGACAGCAGCAGGATGCTGCGCTTTAGGAGAGAGCTGGGATTTGTTCTGCAAGAGCCAAGCGTCAGTCTGCACTGCTGATTCTTAGGATAATTAAACAATAGGAGCAAAATGATTAATAAGGTTCTTTTCTAAGGTGTGGAGAGGGCTGAAGGTCTGGAGAGTGGCCACTAAATTTGACTAAACTTAGCAGAATAGGAAAGTTTTCAGCAATTATTGGCTCATCATTTCCTCAGGCTTTCTAACCCATCGCTTTAACTTATTGGCTTAAGACACTCCTTCCACCCACATCACTTTTTGCCTTGGGCCATTCTGCTGCTCTTGACAGCTGTCTAGGGCAAAAGGAAATCACCTGACCACAAATGTTTTCTCATAACTTCATAACAAGGGGATCTGAAGAAGTCAAAACCTTGGAGGTTCAGACCTTGCTTTAAAAAGCGAGATAAAATTAGAACCTGTAAACCAGACATCGCCCTCTGCCACCCTGGCTGTATATCCAGTTGTGCTGCAGTGTACACAAATTAATAGCAATTAGCAGCAATTTGAAAAGGGTTACCTGAATTGCTGAAGTCACAGCAATAATTAAACGCCAAATGGCAGCACTGGTTTGTCCCTGGTTGGTGATGCAGATGGATGGGGAAGCACTGGGATGCAGCTGGCGTGGCAGGACCTCTGCAGGGGCTGACGGATGGCAGTGTCAGGAGACGGGTCAGGAGTGGCAGGGCACGTGGGCAGGGCGGTTTGCCCTCTGGCAGTGCTGGGTGATTAGTGTTCAAGCTAAAGCTAAATCACGTTCAGCAGGGATCTGGCTGCCGACTGTCCCACAGCAGGGAAAAGGGAGAGATGCTTCGAGCCCACCCACCCCTGTGAACTGCGCCAGCAGACACAGAGCTGCAGTCACACACAAGTCTTGGTGGTCTTCACCGTGCACATGAGCGGGCTTCACCAGTGGCTGTGAAGCAAGGAGCTGCGGGAAAAGGAAAGCAAATGGATGTGCAGTTGGTGTTGGGCCTTTTGTTATACCTGCAGATGGGTGCAAGGGAGTCTGGGACTGCTTCAGGAAGGCCAGGGGTCCTTTAAATGTCAAAAGCTTGAGGGATCCAGCTGGGTCAATTTATATCACCCTGATGTCCCTGTCTGAATACAAGGCAGGCAATGAGCTGCTTTTTAATTTCTTCAAGTTTTATTTAGACCTCTTCTCCCTTTGGATCTGTTCAGAAAAGTGTACACTTGGTTGTTCTTCAGGCCACTGTCCCCTCCTGCAGAGAGGAGGAGCCCGGGGGGAGGTGGTTGTTGAGTGATTCTGCCTGCCTTGAGTGAGTGAGAGGTTAAGGAACTCACCCAGGGTCACAAACAGTGGCTTTCCCTGAGGACTCCAGCAGAAGCCCTATCTGGAGAGTTTGTGTTTCAGTTTTACTGGGGCCACCTGGAAATGATGACTTTCCCTTTTTTGTACAGTTATGGGTGCTCAGCCTGAAACCTGGTTCGATGGAACACTGGGATATTGTTCCCAGGAATAAATCTGTCTGCAGACTTGATGATGGGTGAGGATCCGGGCTTTTCCATCTTCACTGTCCTCTCTCCAAACTTGTGCTGGAAAATCTTGAAGGGATGTTCTTGTGGTTCAGAAATGTAATGCCCAGTTCTGACTGCAGGATGAAACCACGACCTGGGGCTGTAAGCCCAGCTCCACGCATCCTGACCCCCATGCTAGCTGTGTGGTATCTCTCAAATCTTGCTGGAAGAAGACCTGGAGGTTCATGGTGCTGCTCCATGGTGCAACCAACAGGGATAGACCCAAAACTGCAAAGCAGTAGCTACCGGCTATTAAAAAGCATAATTAAAAATTTAATTACCTCTGAAAATAGTAGTGTCAGTGGCTAGACATGCAAATCCTGCTGCAAGCCAAGTAAGAAATTCCAGTTTCCAGGAGGACCCTTGTTGGGAGGGTTAGGAGAATGGAGGGAGAGGACAGGATCCCGGTAAGATGGGCAAAGGGTGCCATAGCTGTCCCAGTTAGACAACCCTCCCCAAACTGCCTTCCTTCCCTTGCAGTCTGTCTGTCCATCTGTCTGCCTCCCAGTGCTCTACTCATCGGATGGTCGAAGTCACTTACTCTTCTTTACATTGCCCACAGGGCATGTTGGATCTGAGCACATTCCCTCTCTTGTTACAGCTGATGAATGCAGCCCTATTAAAATATCATCTCATCCTCACACTAGATTGCAGTCTAAGATAATATGTGTTTTTTCTATATCGTTTATACAAGAAAGATTATGTTAAATGCCAGACCCAGTAAATATTTCAAGATCCACTGCATTGCTGAGAACAGTTTCTCCCCGGGCATATGTTTCAGAGCCAAAGAAAACACTTTAAAAATTTCCTTCCTGTTTAATTTTTTTAAAGGGCATTTTTCCTATATCTCTTACTGAAATGACAAGTTGTCATGTTCCATGATCTTATTACAGTTGCAGATGTAACTCAGCAGGGAATCTGCCCAAGTTTACATTTAAAATCATGAGACCCTGATTCTGATCTTTTTTTTTTTTTAATCAGTTTAAATCCTCCTATGGTGTAGGACTTCCAGCTTTACCTCATTATAATCAAGATCAGAATTGCGCCTAATTATAACACTTAACTCCTGTGTAGTGCTTTACACTTTCCAGGATCTCTATATTCATCAATTAATTAATCCCCAAAGCAGTATTACATTCCCACTAGAAAAATGGGAAAGCAAAGCACAAGGGGGAGAAGAACTTGGCAAAAGGCATCGGTGACAGAGCTGGTGCTGATGCCACAATGCAATAACCTGTCTGTCCCCACCTGCCCTCTCCTGACTTTGCCAGGGTCACACAAAGCATCACCCGAAGGGTCCTGGGAACATCCCACAGTGGGACCTGTTCTCCTCTGGATTTCGGGGTATAGGTGATGGTTTAGAAAACAAGACGACTTTGGAAAATCTCAGGTCTCAGGAAGAGCTTGTAAGGTGTCTGGCAGGGGGCTGCCAGCCCACTGCATCACTAAGCTCTCACAGGAGGGGCTAAAGGGATAGCCAGGTGCTAGAAATAAATCCTGCAGCCACTGAAACCTTCCCTTAGAGGTATGTGTGTGTGTGTGTGTATATCTTATGGAAAAGTATGTTTAACACAAGCTGTATGTCTGAAGAGCTTACAGATCTGTGCCACTATTGCAAGAAAAGGGTCGGGACCAGGTTTATCCCATATCTCAAGCACTTGCTTCATGCTCCAAAGACCTCACTGTCCTGCGCTGATGTTATGCAAGGTGCTGATGACAGCACTGAGCTTAACAGCTCTGGGAGAAAGAGAAGGGCCCCAGTTCTAATCCTAATACACTTTTACAGCTTATTCTCTCTCGAGCCCTTACTGGATGGATTTTCCGTCCTAATGTGCCTGTGCAGGGCAATGTCCTGGCATAGTTGTGTCATGGTAGCTGCTCTGTGCAGGTAAATCCCTGCATGGGTTCTGGAGTAAAAGCCATGGATGCACAGGGACATGCTTCCAGAATAAGATACATTTTACTCCAGAATAATATCCAGGCAGGATATTCTACTGGCCTATCTATAGTGGATTAATTATTCTAGTACAGCTGCTCTGGGAAGGTATTTCCCTGTAGACAAGCCCATGGAGGGTAAAGGGGAAATGTGAGCTTGTTGAGGGATTAGGCAGAAGGGTGGGATGTTTAAAAGTTCAGCTAAGCTTCAAATAAATGAACTGAAACCTTTGGAGGTTTCCCCATCGCTTCTCATGGAGATCAGATCGCTTTTATCACAGGGAGAATAAAAAGGACTGAGATGCAAATGTTTTTGTTCTTACTGAGTTGGGTAGTTGGAGGGAAGAAGAGAGAAGCGACTTTAGGAGGAAAAGCAGGTTACATGGATTTTAGATGATGTGATTTTGGAAGGTGTGAGTCATTAGGAAAGAAGGTGGAGGGGTGAGGGGAAGCCTTTTCTCTGGTCGCTATGCAGCAATGCAGAGCAGTTGTTCCTGTGTTTATTTCTGTGTTTTCCAGCATGGAAATTGTTGGCATGCACCATTGTGAGATAGGCATTGTGCAAACTCAAAGAGAAGAGCAAATATTCCCCAATACAATAGCAGCTGATGCCAACTGTAACACCTGACGTAAAGATGTTCAACATATCAGAGAAGGAGGGGTCATTAAATGAGACACGTATTCTTTTAACTTTAATTTCCTGAAGGGGTTTTGATTTGGTTGGGGTTTTTAAAGAATAACTGGAACGACTGCACTGGACTGGAAATGCACACCAAGTCAGGGCAGAGAGAAGGAATCTGATTTCTCCTTTTATATTAGTCTGAAACAGAGCAAAGTGCTTCATTCAAAATAGGGGGAGCACAAGATTGAGTGGTTTCTTTTTCTGACTGTATTAATATTTTGATTCAATATTTCATTAACCTAATTCACTCTTACATGCCTTTTGCCTTCAAACAGCAAGCCCAGCTGCTGGCTGTGCTCCTCCCGAAGGGCCTCTCTTACGTGCATGTGGGTGTTTGTCCCTTTCCCCCATTTTAGTTTCTTTGTAAACCTCGAGGTTGATAAAAGTCAGATTATTATCCAATTGTTTAGATTGTTGCCTACCCTAAAACCAGCCCCTTTTAAGGAAACGAGCTAAGAAATGCCCCAGTCTGCCAACCCAGTGTTGTCTGTTGAAATTGCCTCTGGTCATGGCTGCTTTGCTCAGCTCGGTTCCAGGCACATGAATCAGTGCCGTATTTTTCTCTTCCTCTCTCTGACCTTCCTTGCTTTTGTGTGTGTGTGTGTGTGTGTGTGTGTGTGTGTGTGTGTGTGTGTCTTTTGGGTTTTCGGAGCAGATTCGTGGAGTCACATAGGAGGCCCTGCAGCATTAACCTGGGCTGCCAAGCAGCTCTTCCTTACACACAAGGTACACAGAGCATTCGGTGCCAGGGCTGCTCCAGGCTCCCTTCAAGTTCATGTTCCTGTGATCAAACCTCAGCACTGGTCTCTGCTGCATGGTAGTTAATGTTAGCCTGAGCATCCTGACTCTCATTCCCAGGGCAATTCTCTGCTCTGCTTATCACGTCCTTGGCCCTTCTCTTACTCCTGTGTTTGAGGGCAATTGAAAGCTCACCATACTCAGATGGTCTGCTCATGGAGCCCAACGCAGCAGTTCTCCTCCCACCTGGCCCACCTAGCCCAGTGATTGTCTCCCCCCAGGAAGGCAGCTGTGGTACAGACTCAGGGCTTGTCCTGATGCTGTGTGAGGAGAGAGCCCAGAGCACAACCCAGGGTGCTCAGATGCTTCTGGGTTCACCAGAGTGGACACAAAATACACAGCAGGAGAACATCTGCCCACAGGACTGACCATGCTTGAGTCAGTTTTACCTGCTCCTCTGCTGCAAAAGGGACAGATCCCAACCCAGCACAGAGCAAAGGCAGATGCTGAATAAATGACCACTGCCTGCGTCAACTTCCCGTGCTGGAGGAAGCCTCTCCTCTGCGGACGGTCAGGCAGCAGCGCAGCATGCGGGCCAATGGTGTTGTGAAGGATTTCCGTGTGGAGATGTGTGTCCTGGCAGTGACCCACACTTGGAGGCATAAGACCCAGCATTTGTCTGTCTCTAACCTCAAGAGAGTGGAGCTCACATCCAAATTCAGGTGCCAGTCTCCTGTATAAAGAAAACCACCTGGTATTTAGGGAAGTTTATCTCCTTACAGATCTTACCACAGCCCTGAGCTGTCCCTCTCCATCCCACAGTTACCCGCTTCCGTACCATGGGTTGTTTGTTTCTCCCTGGTCCTTTGACACCTGCATTTCCTCTCTCCCAAAGTGCAATCCTCCTGTAAGAGCCTCAAATGTGTTCCCTGTGTGCTGTTCATGAAGCCAGCAGAGCCATGCCGGCTGGCTAAGAACAGCCAGCCAAGCAGGTCAGGGAACAGCCAGACTGCCTGTGCTGTGTGGATTGCTCTCGTGGTTGGTGAAACTGGCAGGGCAGGAAAAAAACCCCTGTGTGTTTATCTGTGTGTGTGTGTATGTGGAAATCTTTGTAGCTCCAGTCTAGACGTTCCCTGCTGTTCAGGGAATGAAGGAGACTGCAGCCCGAGCAGCAAAGCTGGGTGAAATCATAATAGTCCCATTGACATCAGCCTGAGCTCAGTGGACGTGCAGCCCTGGCACCCTGTCAGGGAAAATGTCTCACACCCGGACTGACACTGCAGTAACCCAGGGACCCTGGCTAACACAGCTTGTGCTGCTTCCTCGAGCAACAGCCGAAATACCAATCAGGACACTTCCTCTGAGCTTTCAGTAGATCCAGGAGGGTTGTAGCTCAGATGTTACATAAGTAAACAGCACTTTAGCACCCCATTTATATGGGAACACGTATGAGGTATGATGAGAGTAGCTGTTCCTTCCATAGAGCCATCGGTGCTCTCCACTTCTGATGTGAGAAAATCGCATACGCTACCCTGGAGACTGAAACACATTGAGGTTGGCCAAAGACGCTGCATTGAGCCATATGTTGACCCAGATCATCAGGAGATTCTGTGGGTTTCATGTCCCAGCTTTGTGGTGTTCAGGCCCTCCCTCGTGTTTGTCAGGCTTCCAGGGACTGATGTCTGGCATTCCCACCCTGTCTGCCACCCAGTCCCAGCAAGCTTTTTGCTGGAACAGGAGCCTTTGATTTTTCATTTTGAATTAACTTTGGGGGTTGCAGTGTCTTTCCTGGGCGTGTTGTAAGATTTCAGACAAAAAGAATTAAAAAAGCTGTATCCAAACCAGATCCTGCTATGTTAGGGGCAAATTAAACGTTTCCCCTTCCCCCCTCCCCTCCCCCTGCTTCTTTTTTTTCCTGATTTTATAATGGTTTAAAACACAAACTGAAGTCAACCAGAAATTATGTTAGAGTGCTAGTATCCCCTTTTTCCTTCCTTTCCTTGGCATGGATGTGTCGCACTGCCTGCATCCTGACTTCCCCAGGAGATGCATCCCTGGAGCCTCTTTCCCCTTCGCCCTCCAACCCCGGCTCCCTAGGTTGTTCCTGTAGGTACCAGATGAATGACATCAACTCCACTAGTCTGTATTTGCGGCTGCAAAAATAGCAAGGTGGTGACTCAAAATGAAAAGTGCTTTCCAAGTGGTTATGTTGTATTTGGTATATTAACCGCCACCCCTCAGAGGAGGCGGATGGATGTGGAGGAGGAAGAGGTTGTTTTGGAGATTTTGTGTGAAACTTCTTTTGACTGACAGCATTCTGTGACAGTTCCCATTGCACTGCTTTTTACTGGCTCCTGAATTTGCTTGTCTTTTGGCAAATCTCCTCCCAAGCCTGCTGCCTCTCCTCCTTGGGATGCTGAGATATTGTCAGGAAACAACAAAAGAAACTCCCGGCACGCTTCCTTCCCCATGGCACCGGGACATGGGATGAATGCAACTCAGGAGTCGGGTCTCAGCAGATGGGTTTGTGGTGGAGCGACAGCTCCCACAGCCTTCAGCGTCGTTTTGGCCCTGGTGACCAGAATTTTGATCATGTGTCCCTGATTATTTCCTGAGCTGCTGCTGACTTTTAAGACCTGCTGCATGGCTAACTGATGGAAAATAAAACCTTTATAAGCGCTACTGGCAGCAGGGCTGGGGGAGGATCGTATTATGAAAGCCATATATGGTACACTGGCCTATGCTATAACTGTGTATTTCAATTGTGCTCTGCAAACTTTGCCCCTGCAGACTGATGGAAAATGGCTAGATGGAGCACGGATTCATTTTCTAAAGGAAATGAGGATATAAATTCATTTAAGAAATGACATGCCAATTTTTCTTGCTCCGTTTTCCTCTCATAATAAACGGTACAGCTGCCAGGAATTTTTGTGAAAATAACACTTGCTTTCTCCTTCTTTTTTTTTTCTTTCCTTTTTCTTTCTTTTTTTTTTTAACCCTGCTCAAATATTATAAGAGATCCAGAGCTAGATATATCATATTTAAGATCTCAGCGGAGGTAAACCTCACTTAACAAATGAGGATCTGCCCCTGTCCCCGCTGACTGCTGTCAGCGATAGTGACACAGGCTGCAGTGTTACTTCCTCAAAACTTGGAGAAAATACATAACCCATTTACTTAATGGGCTGAGCTATAATGTCATCAGTTAAGTGAATCCCACGGATAAAGAACAAGATGAAGTAATTGCTTCCAAAACATTTCTGGAATGAAGTAAAGCTTTGCAGTCGCTGGTCTCCTGGGGTCCCACTGATAACCTCTTTTGAGCAAAGTTTGTTCTCCTGTGATGCAGAGCTCCTTTTCCAGCTATCCTTAAGGCCTTCATTCTGCAGCCAGTGTTAGAAGGGACAGCATGAGCTAACACCACCATGGCTGGGCTTGCGGAGTGCCAGCTTGTTGAGTTTAAATCATAGAGCACCCTCCAACCACACTGATTGAAAGTGTTACAGAGGCATGGTGCCAAGTGCTTTTCAGCTTGTAAGGGGGCATAATAAAGTCCTAATGCCTCCAAATACGCCGGTCTAATGATGTGACTCCAGAAGTCAGGGCACTTGATCTGTGTCCCATGAGCACTGCACAGGGCTGGGAGGTACGTGCATCCATGCTGGGTGGTGCAGGATGAAAGCACGTACCTTCACAGGTACGGTGTAGAGCAGGGCTGGAAAAGCCAGGGATCACCACCTCAGGAAAGCAGCTCTATTCCCACAGGGATCCAAGCCCGTGCTGCTGTGTGTGCACTGGGGCTGCTGCCTTCAGCCTCTGACCCGGAGCTGTGCTGGGCACCACAGCTACAGCTTGGGACACCAGCCCCATGTCTCCTACTCCTCACTCTGCCTCGGGCTCCCTGTGTGGCCAAATTCTGGGGGGATCCCCATCTGGAGTGTGCAAATTGGCATGCATACACTGTCTTCCAGTGATATTTCTGGAGGTGCTGAGCATCCACCCGTAGGTCCTCTGCAGAGCAGTTACAAGCACAGCCAAGAAATGATGCAGAAAGCTGGGCTGTGTGTCCCAGCTGAGACAGTTTCAAAACAAATGAAGAAACTCCACTGGTCTAATGCTGCAATTGTCACTCCTGCCGTGCCGTGGGAGAGCTACCACAGCCGGGTCCACAGTGTGTGCAGGCTGTCTGGTAACGTGTGGCAGAGCAAGGTTGGGAGGGACGTCGGGGGGTCTCCTGGTCCAGCTGTCTGCTCAGCACAGGGCTATTTTCAAAATCAGATCAGGTCATATAAAATAATCAGTTTAGCCCTTGATTATAATTTTTAGAGGTTTCTGCCTCTGTGGCCACACAAAGGGCTAATCTGGCATTTGGCACAATGAATTAGGCAGAGATTTCCAGCTCCAGAGCAAAAGCAAGAGAGAGAGACAGGAAGCTCCTGAGGTAGGTCAGCTGTGGGCAGCACAGCCCGTCCTTTGTCTGCGGCAGACCCACATGGCACGGTTCCCCTCTTCCCTCCTGTCCTCATTGCGTGGCTGCCGAGGGTCGTGGGACCCTCATGGTTACACAGGGAGTGAAACAAAGGGTTTGCATGGCTGTGCTCCGAGGGTCAGACACCTTGGGGAGTGGGGCAGGAATGGTGATCGTTCACCGCTCTTCCTAATTCGCCTTCCTTCTCCTTCACACAATGCCCCTGCCTGCCCTTCTTGTGTCATTTCTGTACTTCCCCCAGCAATGCTATTTGCACACTGGCATTTGCTCCCACATACTTATTTTTCTGGCTACTTCACATTGGCTGAAGTGTTTAGTTCTTTCCATCTGACTTAGAAGTTTCTAGTTTTAAAATTGCTCTGGAAAAATTTAAGTGCTTAATTAACTTGCGACTACTGGAAGGGAAGAGAAAAGGAGATACACCATCACACATGTTTTGTTTGACAGAGAGACAAGCCCTGTGGTACAAAATGCCCAAGACCGGGTTCCCTCAAGAGATCTGGACTCTCTTCCCTTGCCAGTGCCTTCTGCAATCGCCAGCCAGTGCCCGATCTCTCTACCACCTGCTCTCTTGTCTTGCTTTGCTTCCCCCTCCACTTATTTTCTTACCTGTTGGGGTGACAAGCGGCACAGGGCAGACGCCATCCAGCCAAAAAGTACCTGTGTCAGCTAGCAAAGCACCTGCCCTGTGATCCCTTTGCGCTCAGTGGGGAAGAGAGAAACCTCAGAGTGATTCAGATCTGAAGTGGGATAAATCACAGCTCTTAAAAAGCCTTTTTCTCTCCATTAGTTGCAGTGGGAACCCAAAAGTGCTGCGTTGCTAACCTGGACAAAAGAAAAGCTGGTGGGAACCTATGCAGACGGGAGCATATGCAGTGTTTATCACAAGCAGCTCAGCTGAAAACTTTAACACCTAACTGTAACAGATTAGGATGCTAGGAAAAGCTACTTTTCCTGGGTTTCTTTCACACACAGAATCTCGCTGAGTATCGCTATCAAAGCAAGCAGAGCAGAAAGGACTTGAGCTCTTTTTTTCTTTTTTTTCTTTGTAATAGCAGTGAAGGACAGCAACCAAAATCAAGCACTGTTCTTCTGGGAATAAATGGAATAGCAGGGATCTGTGTTAGAGCAACCCTTATGGAAACTTAGAGGGAACTTAGGGCCTGATACGTTGTTTGCAAGGCGAAGGGGAATGATGGAGTTTGCCCTGTTGGGTCATTCCTTAGTGGATGCGAATATTCTGCATAGCTCTGCAGAGTGCATGATGAGCAGACTGCCTCATTAGAGCCCATCTCGGTGGAAGAACTACTTGGAAGGAGAGAGGAACTGCGTAGTGTTTAGCTATCTGGCTTCTAAATGAAAAAACTCGGGGACTGAGATAGAAACTTCTTGTTGGTGTTCAACCCAAACCTCTCAGTAGGGCAAATGAGACCTGCCGTGACAATGGAGTGTGGAAGTCAGCTGGGGAGGTGGTTCTGAAGGCTGCTGCAACTGCTGGGTGTGAGGATGGAAGAACACAACTTTGCTAGCAGAGCTGGGGGAGTAACCGCTCCTTGCCCACCCCAATCATTTTCTATACACCCCTGCTGCCGCCTCCCCTCTGCCCTGTTCCCCCTTAGCTTTGCCCCCATTACACCTCTTCCCAGTTGGATTATTTTTAATCAATACACTTTTTCCTCAAAAAGGCAGATGCTCATTAAGATAATCTATCGTTTGCCACCATGACTTTGTCTAGTGTGTTTCCCTTCACATGGTGTGCTGGGGTCACTGTCACCTTTAGCTCCTGAGCTCTGTTCTGCTGTCATAAGCTCTACGATGAACCACTCTTGCATGTGCTCAATTGTAGGACTCGTCAGTCAGCAAGCAGGTGACAGTCTCTACAGTAGCTAATGTAGGCATTGGCTGGGTAAAATAGCAATAAAATTCTAATAATTAATTTGCTGAAGCATTTTCCCATGGACAGATTTCCTGCTACAAAATCATGACTCAGGCACCACCACTTTCAGCGGTCCAGTCTTCAAAGGATGAAGGTTTTTCACCCAACAGGGTGCTGAATCCATTCCCTAGGATGTGTTAGGTATTTGTGCAAGCACCATGTCGAGGTGTTGTTGTTATGGTAACTCTTCTGTATTAGCCTTGATTCCACATATAGTGCAATTATGAATGCTGTTGTTTTAAAATAATCCGAGCTGTCTCCAGTCCAGGGAGCCAGCATTGCTCAGCAAGACCCGCACATCCACGCTGAGGCGGAGCTGCTTTACCATATGTTGTTAAAATAAAAAGTTGATGAGGGAAAATAACACATCAGAAATATTTCTGTGGAAAATCAATGGAGAAGTCCACACTTCCCTTGAACTCTTCTCTGCAGCTATGAGATAGACACCTTTTTATTTTTTCCCCTTTTAAATTAATTCATCCTTGGTTCTCAGGTAATCACATGAGTCCCAATAAGCAAGACTGCACTGTAGTAATTGAAATGATTATATAAGCTGTGATACTCACACAGAAGTGGTTTAGAAAAGCCCAGAAATTGTACATCCGTGCCAGACCTTCCTCAGTATATCCCAAAAAAGCTAGGGGAGGGAGCTGGAAAGCAGAGGAGCATGTGCAAAGGGACGGTGTCACTTTGTGGTCATCCCCCGGTGAGGAGGCAGGGTCTGCTGGAAGCCCACAGCAGGGTGAAACGCGCTGACCCTCACACACAGAGGGGAGAGGGATGTGCTTCTTGCCTTCTCTAGCAATCACTGGCTGTGCCCCGAGGTGTGCAGTGAGGATCTTGGCAAGCTCACCTTGGGTAGGTCCCTCAGACCTGGTCAGGAAACCATGAACCTCTCTGCAGTAGAGATGGTCCAGGGCAGCATCCTGACTTGCAGAGCCCTGCATGCTCAAGCTGTGAGCAGCTTCTTGAGATCAAGGTCTGAATCTCACAGCTCCAAACTTCCTCTTAACTTGCAGCCTCCAGCCCAAAGCCTCTTTGCCCTGGCCAGCAGCTACCTCTGCCACCTTGCCCATATACAGACCCCTCCTGCCAGGTTCACACAACACTGCTGCGGTGGCACACAGCACAGGGACCCCTCTTGCCCCCTCCCTTTCCAGGTTTGATCCACTTTTGTCTGCATGTGAAGCAGCTCAGATCTCAGGACAGTATTAAGGACACACAAAATCTCTGCGGACTGTGGCTCCACTGTCCGTGATTTGCCTCAAGGCTCCAAAGCATTCCCTGAACGTTGCCCAAGGGACCATAAATCCACTGCTATCTCTCCACACTTTGAAGGACAGACATTTTCTCTTAAATAGACCTTCTCTGTTTTCATTCCCTTATTTATCTGGAGCTGACACTTTAACACAGTGGAAGCAGCCAGGCACTAAAAACAAAGCACGACTTGAGTCCTTGACTTGTTCTGCAACTTGCAGACTGATTAAGAAGGAAAAAAAATCTGAGGCACAGAGAAAGCACTTTTACAGATCTGTCTCTCTGGTGTTCCTTTAGTTTCTTGGGAAATTTGTAGAACCCCAGACTAGTTTGGGTCAAAGGGACCTCAGAGCCCCCCCAGTGCCTCCCTGCCACAGGCAGGCACACCCCCTCACCAGCCCAGGGTACCACAAGCCCAATCCAACCTGGCCTTGAACCCTGCCAGGGATCGAGGGGCAGGCCCAGCTTCTCTGGGCACCCTGTGCCAGGGCCTTCCCCCTCCCTAGGAAGGATTTCTGCCTCCCAGCCCCTCTCCAGTTGCCCTCCTGCAGCTGAAGGCCATTTCCCTGAGCCTGGCCCTCCCTGCCCTGGGCACCAGCCCCTCTCCAGCTTTCCTGGAGCCCCTCGAGGGATGGGAAGGGGCTCAGAGCTCTCCCCAGAAGCAGCCTTCTCTTCTCCAGGCTGAGCCAGCCCAGCTCTCCCAGCCTGGATCCAGAGCAGAGGGGCTCCAGTTTTCGAATCATCTCCATGGCCTCTGGATTTGCTCCAACACCTCTGTGTCCTCCTTGTCCTGGGGACCCCCAAGCTGGAGGCAGCCCTGCAGGAGGGTCTCTCCAGAGTGGAGCAGAGGGGCAGAATTCCCCCCTCACCCTTGCTGGTCACGCTGCTGGGGATGCAGCCCAGGACATGGGTGGCTTTCCGGGCTGTGAGGCTCAAGTTTGTTTGTCTGTATTGCAAACCTTCACACTGAGCTTTTGAAAAATGTTTCATTTAAGTAGATACTTGACCCTCTGTGTGGATAATGTGTCTCCAAAATGAAGGGAGGAAGGAGGAGGCAAGGAAGAAGAAAGGAACCGTCTTTGTTCCTATTATCTTCAAAGGCTTCAGCGTTCCTGCAGGGTTGTGGAGAGCTGGGAAGGAGAGCGCTCCCATCCTTGCCCCAGCTCTGGGAGATGCCATCCTCCACCCCATCTGGTGGGGCCCTGATTTCCCTTTAACCATTCGCTGCAGCGTGTTTAACCAGGCCTCAGCTGCACAGAAACCAGACTACCCAGCTGGGCTGGCCTCAGCAGAGAGCATTACTGCTTCTGGGGGCTGGAATCAAGGTTTGTCACTCCAGGTACTGAATAAAGCTGAAACCAGCAAGAGGGGAGCATGGAAAGGTGGCCAGACATCCAAAAGCGCTCTGAGCTGCATGGGATAAATGCATCTTATGTATCTTGTACTGCAGCTTCTCCTTTGGGTGTTCGTGCCCTGTTTGCTCTTGCGGGTAGCGAGGAGACGAGTGCTGTGGCATGAGGTTCTGAGGGGATGCAGAGAGCAACGGTGCTGCTCTCGGGTTGGGCGGTGGGATCAGAAATAAGGAGAGCAGTGACCGGAGAGGGAGGAAGCTGTGAGTCCATCATTCGACCCCAGAGCACTTTAAAAAAGTCTGGAAACCAGTTAGGGTGTTGGTTTGGCAAACAGCACACGAGCCAATGTCGCAGGCCTTGCCGTTTCCCCCCCCAGCAGCGAGGGCTTCACGGGCTCTGTAAAACCCAGCGTGCACTGAATCACTCAGATAAGGGCTTGGGGGAGTTCGTATTTCAGACAGCCAGCTTCGGAGCTCTTGGCCCTGGCCTTGAAGAGGAAAATGAAACTGGTCCTAAACACGAAAGGTGGTTCTCACGTGGGTTCTTCTGTCACCACTATGTGAGACTAGCACGTGCATGCAACAGGCACCGAGCCACTGCCACCAAACACATCCAGACTGCCAGCTGGACTTCAACCAGACATCCAAAGGTGAAATCTTATCTCCATGCCCGAGAGAAAACAGGAGGAGATGCAGATGGTCCCAATAAACCATTGCAGGAAACAAAGTACACTTGATAAGGAGCAAGGGAAAAGGAGGACGAGAATTCCTAATGTCAGTGATTCTGTTAAAGACTTTGACCATGCCTTATGGGAAACTGCAAAGTTAAAATATAAATAAACTGACTTTAAAACCTCAATATTGCAACAGTAGTGGCTGAGTTGAATTTAAATTACCTTCTGTAATTCTTGGAATGTCTAATGCTCTAAGAAAGTGTGATTTCTTACCTCTTACATAACTTTTTTTGGTCAGATTTCTGAAGCAGTGTATCGATTTGATTCTTTTAAGGCAGAGATTATCGAGCCTCTTATCAGCTGCTTACAAATAAGATTCGAGGCCCAGGCCTAAGGCAGGGAACTAACAAAGGAGTTCCCTAAAAATCCCCTACAAAGAGTAGGGATTCTTCTGAGTCTTGTCTGAGGAGCCTGACCCTTTTTGCCACAGTCCCTGAGTATGGAAGAGAGGTATGGATGGAAGCATCATATTAGTGACTGTCATTTTGGTTTATTTTATTTATCCACTGAGTGCAGTGCAGAGAGGGAATCGCTTCCCAGCTCTAAATTACTGTAGGTCTTGTCCAGAAATAGGACCTAAGTGCTGCAGGCTGCACTGTGCATTTGCTCTTTGCGTTCTGAAAGACCCGTTGGCTCGAGAAAAAGGCAGTTGTGTATCTGCTCATAAACAGTGCAAACCAGACAGCCACACACATAAGATCTAATTTGAAGGTTTAGTTTTGTCTTCGCCATCTGAATAGGAATGAGAATTACATCAGCGAGAGCACAGTCTAGCCTCCTCAATGGCTCAGCATTTTGGGACAAGGCTGTGCAGACCTGTCTTATTGATTAGAATTAATTTAGTAATACTATTATGCCTCTACCCAACACAAAATGATTCTATAAACCCTGATGGGTTTTTTTTTCCCCCCTTCTAAAATGGTATACGAGACAAGTAAATCTACAGGACACTCTTAGACTGACTGCTGATTCATTTCTGATTCATAAAAATAAACAGATAGCAAGACATATGTCTGAGCTAAACAGCATTTACTCTGTGGGAACATGTAAATGTAATAACACTCTTTAACAGGGTTAAACAATATTAGCCCTCTGATTTGTCATTATTAGTGTCACTAATTCTAGTTTCATGAACATCACTGAAAATATATGGCACGCAAAAAACAACTACCATAATGTGAGCACATCCATCTGTCTTTCCAGAAGAAAAACAGGCTTGGCAGGGACTGCAGTTCTGCAAGGATTTGAAACAACAACTTTTTATTCATTAAAATGTGGTTATGGTCTGAAAATGGACTTGGGGGAGAGGAGGAGGGAGGGAAAAAATGATCTCTCATTACAGACAGCACTTAGCCATTCCAGTTTGTCTTCCATTGGCAATCTGCACTGACAGATACAACGGCTTATTACTGCCCCCATTGAAGCCAACAGAAAAATTCCCTGTTGAATTCAGTGGGAGAAAGACCAGACCCCAAATCTGGACTGCTGTCAGCAGTGGGGAGCCAATGTCAGTCTAAACAGAGCAAATTTGGTTTCTTTTCAGCCCCGTGTGTCTTCAGCAAATTGCCAGCTAAGTGTTGAATCCAGACTCTTTATAGCTCTTGAGGAGAGTGGCTAGTCAGGCTCTGCCAAGCTTGTGGAGTTTGAGGCTTTGCAAACCTCGTGAAATATTTACTAGCTTTGCAGAACGTGATTGACTTTTCCAAGCCAGTTTTCCTCCGACTTCAGGTCAGGGCTCACCTCTTTACCAGGACACTACCGTTTTGTCTGGGCATCCCGTGCGCAAAAAGGCAGTGGAGGAAACATGGCACCAAGGGGGGACCTGCCCAGGGGTGCACTTCCTGGACCAAATCTCTTCCCCTGCTTTGCTCTCCCTCCCCTCCTCGCCCGCTGCGCAGATTGTTTGTGCTGTGCCCACGAGTCTCACTTTGTACAAAGCCTGACGCAGTGGGGCTCCCCTTCAAGCTGCGAGGGGCTAATACCAATAAATAACAGTACCCCGAGCGGAAGAAACGCCTCTGCTGCAAATGAAGGGCCAAGCTGTGACGAAGCGCTGAGCTGGAAAGACAGACTGAGCTGTCTTCTGCCTCTGCACGTGCCAAATAGGCCAGCGTGGGAACCGGGGGGGTACGTGGGTACCTCCTGGTGCCGGAGGCATCTCCGAATGGTGACCGTACCCAGTGGTCAGCATGTCCCCGCAGGGAGCTCTGGCTTTTTCCGAACCCTGCCAGCACGAGGACAGGGGAGGCTTGGCGGGGGACACTGGACACGCACACGGCAGATGGCAGCGGCAGCGTCGGGCTGCAGGAGCCGAGCACAAAGCGCTAGGAGACAGGGCCAGACGGTTTCAGCAGTGCCTGGCCCCTGCCTCGCTGGCCTGTTTGGAAAGCACCTGCACCGGGGAGGCACCCAAACTGCCTCACACAGCCTGGTCCAGGATTTCCCTGCTTGTAGTTGGAAAGATGTTTTCCTAGTGCCTAACCTCACTCATCTGCACTGGGAATAAGGTGATTTCTTAAGGAACAAGGAAAGCAATTGATCATTGTCCTCTTTATAACAAACTTCTGCAAATCAGAAGGCTTCTATCGCATCTTTCCTCATTCTTTTCTAGACTAAACAAGCCCAATTCCTACAACCTTTCCTTACAGGTCATGTTTTCCAAATCTCTTATCACTCCTGTTTGCTCTTCTCTGGCCCCTGGCCAATCGATCTATGATCTTTTCGAATTACGGTGCCCAAAGCTGGACATCCTGCTTGTATTTTGCTGCTTTGGATACAGGAGGACAGTGAGGCAACCAGACTTAGCATGAGAGTAGGATCTGATTTTTAATCCACTCCATTATCCCTGAGTTAGATAGCACTGCTGTGGGGTTTGAGGAGAAAAAAGAGCCAAGGTGGAAGCTCACTGAAGCACCAAACATCAAATTACATCAATTCCTAGTTATGACCGACTCTTGAATTATCCCGAATCCTAATTAACCCTGAAGTCATTGCTTTGCTTAGATAAACATTCACCTGCACATTCACCTCCGATGGGGTTTTCGGGCACAGCATGAGAAGTTCACCTTGGTTCCGCCCGACTCCTGCCAGCACCTCAGCCCCTCTGCCACATTCCCACAGTCCCACCGCTGAGCGGATCACGCCAGATATTGCTGTGCCGACTGCAGGAACAGGGGGAGGACACTGTTGTCATGTCCATGTTCTATCTGTCATCTACTGGTAGCTATTTATACTGCGCTTATCGCTGTGGTGGGGATGAGCACGGGGTAATGGTAACGCATTAGAGAGCCTCTGAAGCGGAGAGCTGAAAAAAGAAAGATACTGTTGGTTTTTTAATGTGCTAGACTGAGCCTGGGAGGGAACAGCTACCTGTCACAGCACGGGGACGGCTCCGCGGGCACGGCATCTCTGCAGACCCACGGCCTTCCAGTACTGCTCAGCATCCCTGAAAAATCACAGTCTGCATTGGAAAAATGCAAATCCCTTCAGGACTGAGCTCCGGGGCTTTAATAGCAACATGTTTTATTCAGCCTGGTTCCCCTGTGCTGTATGTTGTCCTTTATGTGCTTTCAATATTTAAAGCCTGTTTTTCAAGACAGAGTTTCTTCTGGCATTTCCACTCCAAATTTCTCTTTTTCCGTTCCTCTTTCACACCAGGAAAGATGTGGGTTTGTGCACTGTCCTCCCGCCGTTGTGAAATCTCCAGGTGTCCATTAAGATGAAGAGAGTGACAGAAAATTAAATTAGTTTTATTATCTGTTGTAGCAGTGCTAGGGAATGTGTGGGAGCCATCTGTGTTTGGGCTGATGGCACAGGTAGAGAGCAGGACATGGCAACGCCTGGATTAGTCATTCTGGTTTTTTCTTAATTCTATTTTTCCCCTCAATTGATTTGTAAGGAACCACCGATGCCTTTTATTGTTATAAACTAAGCCATGCAGGAGGTTTCAAATGAAACCATTTAATTTTTTAATCCTCCACTTCCTTCATGAAAAAGCCATTCCCCAAACCCTACGCATTCGATGCCACCGGTGATGGGAAATCAAGGACCATTTTTAAATAGATTAATTTCTCCAGACAGTCCTGCGGTTAACAAATCCAGTTAATAATACCACACAATTTTAGAGAACACAGAGAAATGTTATATCTACTCATTCACCTGCAGAATAACTTAACGCTGCATGTCAGCATTTAAAGTGGATTGTCTGTAATTAGGCTGCTATAAAACATAAGTATAGCGGTCACAGACAATAAAACCCAGGGACGTATCTTTGCAGTGTGCCTGAGCACCAGCAGCTGTACATGACTGTAACAGCCTTTCACAGGAGACATGCACATGAGAAGAACACGCGTGTTGGTGTGTGTATTAATGTGTATACACACTGAACAAGGAACAGGTCTGTCAGCTGTATGGGTTATGCATCGCCTCCGAGGAACATGGAACTTGGGCTTGGGGAAACGTAAGGGAATTATTTTTAACTGAAGATGATTACGTCTGCTTCTGTGATCCCGCAAGACACCAGGGTTTCTCTCTCTTCCTCTGTGTTTTCCCTGGAGACTGCATAGGAAAATGAACAGAGCAGGAATGCAGAGCTCTGTGGCTGCTCTGGCACGGGAAGAGGAGACCCACCACTCTGCTTTCCTTCAATGATCCAAAGCACCTTCATGGCGACAGCCGTGCCAGCGCAGAGAACACCCTTGGAGGGCTCTGGATTCATCCTTCTGAAACAGGGTCTCGAGGGCTGAGAATCCCAAATGCCTGGGGTGTCAGGGTGCCCGGGCGCTCTGCTCTGCCAGCCCTCTCACCTTTGCACATGGGGACTGTGACCAGGCACTCAGTGGGCTACAGAAGCACAACCCCGTGCTGGTGGCTTTGGCATTGCGTGGCATTGCCCGGTGCAGGAGGGCTGAGAGCTATGCCCGCCAGCAAGCGCAACCGAAATGCTTAACCTTGCTTCAGACGAGCCTTGCTGCGGCTTATCTACGGCACTGGCGTCTGTCAGCCGCATGTTTAATGGCCCCGCTCTCTGGAAAGATGAAATATATGGTTGGGCAATAAAAGAAAAGCTGGGAAGAAAGATTTATAATTTTCCCCTTAAGCCTGTCACTCATGTCATTAATATAGATGTGATTTAGGAGGGCAACAACTTTTTCTTCTTTTTTTCTTCTTTCTTTTTTTTGCTAAAAGCTTTGTGTATGTACCCACAGTCTGACAACCAAATGGGGCTGCCTTTCTTTTTTCCCCTCCAATATGTGGATTGCTTCTAATTCTGTCAGTCAAATGGAGCAGCAGTTTCGGGAGGGGAGTGATTAAGGCTCCCTCTGAATAAAGGACTGCATGCTGCGCCTCTGCTATTCATCGGAGCTGGGGATGGAAGAGCAATCCCGGCCTCCTGAATAATGGGATTTTTTCCAACATACAAAACACACCTTAGAAATACCACACAAACAAAGCTCCAAAGCTCCAAGTGCTGTACTTATTTTCTGTTTATTTCCTTGTGCTTTATTTTCCTCTCTCGTTGTGTGCTTGGGACCCCACTCGGCCCCTGACTCCAGGTTCGCTCAGCAACACACTTGGCAGCTCCTTAATTTAGGTCTGTGCTTAGCTCGCTAAAGGTTTAAGCTAAAGGTTTAAGCTTGTGCTTAAAGTAAAGACTTTGCTTACATAATTTGCTAAAAGAATCTTCCCCATTAGAATGGAACGAGTGGCTTTGGTTGCTGCAGTGGGGCAGGGAGGTAATGCTGCAGCTCTTACCAAACCAGTGTCAGTTCACCAGAGTATTTGTGGAAGGAAAACCTAAAAGTGTTTAAAAGTTGAAATGCTTTTGGAGGTGTTTCTAAGCCAAATATTTAATTTATTTTTTTTTTGCAAACAGGCATTTTGCAATTTCTTGCAGCATTATTTAGAGGTGTTTAAAAAAATTATAATGTAAAATTAAAGCAGCCTTTTCTTTAACAGTCAAACAATATCTTTTATTTGACTTCAGATCATTTTTCCTCTTCTTTTTAACTCCTCAAAGGTTTCTGACAAGCTTTCATTGCAGGCTCCTCTCAAACAGAACCACTGTGTCAATTTTAGACTTCTATCAGCATTTTTCCTGGTGAATATTTATTCTTCACTGCCAGACATGACTTTAGTTTCTTTAGCTACGCTGTTCTCTTAGAAAGCAATGCAAAAGCAGGGGTGGACATGCTGGAGCAGGAACAGTTGGCATGTCTCTCTCCCAGCCCTGGTGTGCTCCTTCCCAGCGCTGGCATCTCCTGGAGAATGAAGCAGGGTGGGAACCGGGAGCTGCAGCTCTCCCCAAAGCCCAGGGAAACGTTTCCACCTTCCTTTCAGGCTGGGAGCTTTTGACAGCTTCCCAGCTCCACCTCCAGCAAACCTCCAACAGCATTTTCCAAAGAAAAGGGAGGAGAGGGCAGCTAGTTCTGGAAGATGCCACACCAACCAACCGAGCAACCAGAGATGTCTCTGTGCATTCAAATTAAAGTGGGAGCATGGACTGGATTTGGGGGGTTTTCTTTAATTTTGCAGTTCAGTTAAAAGATAAGCCTATCTCTGTGTCATCGGGTATGCATTTGGGAAAGCAAGGAGGTCCCTGTCCTGACAGCAGGGCTGGGAATGGGCGCTGGGCAGGGGAGTGGAGGTGTTGTTGCCTTGTTCCACTGACAGGAAACCAAATGGCTGTGATTTACCAGGGCAGCCAGGGAGTACCAGATCCAGGGCCCCCAGTATCAGTCCATCACCACTGTCATGATACTATCTGCTCCCTGCAGTGAAGATAAAAACTACAGATGACCAGAAATTGTACTCCTACATACCAAGTGTATCGAATGGATGGCGGAGGCCCTAGGAGACCGAGCTTTCATTGAAACACAAGATATTACTTCCTGATTCCCCACTATGTTTTATGGTGTGGCAAATTTAATATGAAGATAATCTTCAATGCCCACACTTAACTGAATTTAAATCCAGGAGAACGTGTCCAGGTCAGGGTTTTTTTCCTCATGGCTTTTACTGGCTGCAGCCATCCTGCACACGTGAGTGGCTGCAGCAGCACGTCTGCTGTGTTTGCTGAGGTACGATGGAGCGAACGCTTTGGTACAACACGGTAAATGTTTCATGAAAAGAGTATCAAATGGACTGTCTAAAACCCTCAGAGACTGTCTGCTCTGCACTCAGACGCAGGACATTATTTCATGATTCCCTGTGATCCCTTTGGCATTGTAATTCTAAACTGCGCAAAGAGAAGTGGATGAAGGCGGATTACAAATTCTAG
The DNA here is from genome assembly GCA_022605575.1 of Laterallus jamaicensis coturniculus. Taxonomy (NCBI): domain Eukaryota; kingdom Metazoa; phylum Chordata; class Aves; order Gruiformes; family Rallidae; genus Laterallus; species Laterallus jamaicensis. The sequence continues at coordinate 6,245,257 of JAKCOX010000029.1, forward strand.
TCCATATAAAGAACCTGTAATTATTTGTTAAACTGTTGTGTTTAGTCTCATGTTCTGCTCTCTCCGGGCTGGGCTGTGCAGTATTTTCCAGTTTAACTCCCTGTCTGTGACACTGGTTTGTAAGAACTAGGTGTACCTCCTCCTGTTTTCTCACAGGCTGGGAGATAAGATTTCTCCTTCAGATCCCAGGCGATAGCCTGAGCGCGTCTGCAGGCGGAGGATAATTGTCTGTGGCTACGAGCTCCAGTCCCACGCTGTGCTGGTGGGATGCTTTCTGACCTGATGGCAGACGTTGCCGTATGAGTGTTCTGCATGTCTCCAGACATCTTCTCGTACAGGTTTTGATTTTGCTCTTGTTTCCCCTTAGACACGATAGGATTTGTTTTGCTTCAGGACAGAAGCTTCCGTGTCCATCCTTCCTTTCGCAGAAAGTGTCCCCTGCGTCACCGTGAGATGGGTCTGTCTGTGTCTATACCTATATATATGTATCTATCTATGCGTATATTCCCTCTTCCCCTGTTCCGCTGTGATTTAAAATAGCAGCACTTTGCCAGTCTCCTCTCTCCCACCAGAGACAGGTAGGGTTATTTTGGAAGGTGCGAGGGTTGTTTGTTTTAATTTTTCTTAAAGGCACCAAAATGGTGTTAAATATAATTTTCATGAAATGCTCCAAACCCACCACATTTGCCTGGGTGTATTGTTTTTCAGGCTCTCTCCCACCTCTAATCAGCTATGATTCGGCACAGTTGGCAGTCTCTGCTGGGTAAGCAGACTGTCTGAATCACAACTCAGCCCTAGAAAGGATGGTCTTTCTAGGTCAGGGCTAAATATACTGAGTATGGGGGTGAGGATGGAAAAGTTCCCATTCCAGCTGCTACCCTGCGCTGAGTCTGCGGGGATAAAACTCCCCACCTCGCCAGCACATTGGGAAGCTTCATTCACTGTGAACTGCAAGGAGAAAAGGGGAAGTCCTCAGCCACCCTGCCCCAGCAGCAGAGAGGTGCCTCTGGGCACAGCATTCAGAAAGTGGCTTTGCCACAGCAGCTCAGAGCTGGATGGAGAAAAGGGGCATCAAAGTTGCCACTGGGCACGAACTGGGCTCATGTCCAAACTTAGCACCGCTCCTTCCTAGGGCTCCCAGCTGTGGTGGTAGGGCCGAGAGGTGCAAGTTCACCTCCTGGCATCGTGGGGTGCCCTGCGAATGCACTCGCCTGCTGGATGTTGCTAGTTCTGTGGTAGCTCCCATCCTCGGGCAGTGACAGGCTGACACCAGGTCTTTTCTTGGTCTTGGGGATACTTTTGGGATGGGTGGCTGGCAGGGAAAGCAGGCTCAGACAACCCGGCTGTGGTGTGAAGGGTGGGATTATGGATGATGTGCTGTCATGTGTGGATGAGGGTGCCCCAGCTAGTTCATGAAGCACCAAGGCTGGCAGTGTAGGGAGAGCCAAGGGCTTGCTTTCTCCAGGGCTGATGTCTGCATGATGCCTCCTGAAACACGTCAGCTATGGAAAGAGAGCACTCACAGCATCTCCCTTCCAGCCTGGTCCAGCCATCCCTCCAGCCCGTGGCTGAGACTTGGCAATCAGGCTGGAAAAATTAGAGCACAAATCCATGTGCTGTTTGAAGTCAGTAAGGAAACAAACTCCCTTTTCCAGGAGTGGGACTGCATTTCCATCGGCCCCTTCCTACTAATTCTGCAACACTATCTTTCCTTTTTACATAACACACTAGCCTCCTGCACGAGTTTTCTTTCCTTTCTGAAGATGAAGCTTCAAGATTGTTACAGTTGCTAGAGGCAACTATTCTGCAAAAATCTTTTTATAAAATGTATTTATCTAATTAAAAATCTTTTTAACAGCACCGTGCCTGCAGGATCAGATCTCTCATTGACACAGTGCAGGGCTGGGGCAAGTGTTTGCTCCCTCTGCAGAGCCATGGATAACCAGGCTGGAGGAGCACAGAGCAGCACCTCCAACTCAGCTAATCCTAACACACCTTTTCCAATAAAAAAAGGGGGATCTGAGATCTCTCTGGTTTGTTATTGGAAGAAAAGTAATGGGAAGGGGGGAGGAGTGAGCGTATAATGGAGTCAGTTCAGCATAGTTGGCAACAAGAGTGAACAGCCTTACATCAGTGACATTTTCCAGTGAAACAAACCTGTTGTACAGAGAACAATTTTTAATTAACTCTGTATCTCATGTGTCGAGGAACGTGAGCAAACTTCTTTATGACTTTACTTTTGGCTGCAAAGTATATCCCAGTTTTTATTCTCCAAAAATAGATTCCTGAGGTGAGTGGCAGGGAAGAGGGTTTCTAAATATGCCTGTGAAACTCGGCACAAAGCAACTTTGCAAGTGCTTTATCTATTTTTTTATCTGCTTCTTTTACATGATGTAGAGCGCGGTGTATGAAACTTTAAATGGTCCTCAAGGCTTGGCTGAAGTTCGTAAGGAGTTTGGAGAAACCAAACACTCAGTCCTTGAGGGGAAGGAGTCCAGGTGGCCCGCATGGCCCCATCACCATGGCGGTGCCACCTACCTGCTGTGACATCTCATGAGGCTCAAGGGAGCAGCCCAGGAGCTGCCGTCCCCACTGCGAGGTGAGGGCAGCAGGCTGCAGGCTGCAGAGCCCACTCCAAGCTCCAACACAGCAAAGGGTGAAGAGCATTTCCCTTCTGGTGGCGTTACCCTGTCCCAGGTGTTGTGCTCTTCTGTGGGGCAAGAATGCTGCCTGCCAAGGTGTGGGGTACACAGCTCCAGGGCACTGGAGGACATACCTGGCTTCAGGTATTGGGCTGCTTTGGGTGACTCCTCTTGTTTGAAAGTTCCAGGGTGAAATCGGGAAGGAACTGGGAGTGTCTGTGCCATGGCAAGGTCTCTGCAGCAATGCAGGAGGCACACTGAAGCACAGTGTAACATCTGGAGATGTCTCTCCAGAAACTGAAGCTACCAAATCACAAAATTAAACACTTTTTCTGTGTTTTTTTTTTAACCTGTGCTAACAAAAATAACCTTTGCTCTTAATTAACTTACCCAGTCGACAGCAGAAACCAATTGGGGTGTCTGGCTATTGGGGTGTCTGTTTTGGCCGCGTTTCTCCACGTAGCTGGAGATGCCCGCAGAGCTCTGCAAGCAAGAGCAAGACAGAAGCTTTTTGCTGGCTACAATCTGAACTAGTGTGTAGACAAGAGGAACATAGAGAATGAGTTTTAAAAAGCACACGAGCATCTCTCTGGCTTTGCACGTCTTTTGACATTCCAGGAACATTGTTCAAAACACAGATTGCTCTTACGGCCACAAAAGGAGGTTGAGGATTTCCAGTCAAGCTGAAAATATTTCATGGGGAGCTGGGAAGGAATTAAAAAGACCCATCTGTGAACCGATTGGTTTCACTTATGGTCCCAGGGCTCTGGAGAGCTCAGGTATTTGTCTTGGTGGAGATCCCTGCTTGGCCTGACCCCCCCCCTATTGCCACTCCCACTAATGTGTATAGATTGGAGCAGTGTTGCAGACACAGTAATGGCATGTTGAACGGCACAGATCATAGGGGAGCTGAATTTGTATGCTTTAGCACAAATTAGATTGCATTGCTAAAATCCTAATAAGCATAAAGATGGATCCAGAGGGATTGTTACAAACTGAACCAGAATATAATAAGCTCATCCAGAATTTACCTAATGGACAAAAGGAGAGATGGTTCTCAAATAATGGGCACATCAAATGAACCAAAGAGCATCTAGTGAGAAGAAATACGATACTGTTCTGGGATGCTGGGGCCTGCAGTGGGACATGGAGGAACTTTGCAAATTGTAGCTGTGTTGGAGAGCGATGCCGGTGAGTGGGTAGCAGACTCTCTTAAATACAAGAGTCAAGGAAGTACTTTATGTATGATGAATAATTGCTTTTACGAGGCCAAGTCCTTCATTGAAGCTAATGGAAAAATTGCCGTTGACTTCAATGGGATCGGCACAAGAAAATAATAATGGTCTTGTCTGTAATATAAAGCCAAAAACAACAACCCCCCCCAAAAAAAAGAGCCAGCATTCACAGCCGCCAAGAGCCTTCTGCATGGATCTAGGAACACTGCACTTGGTGAATCATTTCTCTGTTAGATAGAGCATTTGTTCTGTTCCTGATTTATCTCCAAGCAAATTTAGACTGCTCAAAATTGATTTGCTCGTTATAATTTTTTCAATGCCTATGGGCAAACTCTTGGCTCCTGCCGTTCCCTATTGTTATTCCTGCTGAGCAATTGGTTGCCTCGCTCACATGGGTCTGATTTGCTCCCTGCCTGCCTGATGCAACGCTATAAATAGGGGACCAGTAAAAATCGCAGCTGCCTGTACCTCACTGAGGTGGGCTGGTATGGCTCGGAACTGCTCCCTTACACTACCCATAGCCCCAGATTTGGAGAGTGTTTTTTCAAGCCATTGCAAAGCTCCTGCTCTTAAAATGAACTGTGTGCATGTGGTAACTGGCGATAACGAAAAGCAAAGCACACGAGGCAGCAGTTAAGAAGGCCTTAAAAGGGTTTCCCTGAGAATCAGGAACCCCCAAGTCTCCGTGACTGACAAGGGGGTTGCTGGTACAGGTTTTTCACAGTCGTGATGGGGGTGAGTCGGAGTTTAGGAGGAAGAGACTTGGAAATGATGCTGAGGAGCCTGCTGAGTCTTAGGGCAAAACCAACCCAGCATCAGTACATTTACAGGGGTTTATTGTCCCAGAAGTCTGTATATCCCACTGCAGGAGCAGATTCACTGCTCATGTCTCGTGTCAGCAGCCCTGCTCGACTGCACGTGTTGCACGAGGCTTCACTTAGCACAGTTGTGACGAGTAAGATGCCATCTCTAACTCAAGTAACACACAGGCTCACCTTACATCAGACTAAGCACCTGATGACGTTGGGTTTTGCAGGGAGCTGCTGTGCCTTGTTGGGATCCTTTGTTCCTGCAGCACCGTACACCAAAGACTTTTTTTTTTTGGAAACGCTGAGAATTTGCATGTTATTAAAATGCATGTTCCATTGGGCTTTCCAGTTAATTCTTTCTTTCTTTTTTTTTTCTTTTTCTTTTTTAACAAATAGGGCTCGCTTTTACCATTGTTCCATTTTTTTTTTCTTTTATTTAAGCAAAATTTTCAGCCATTCAGCGCCTCTGTTGAGATTTTTTTTCTTTCATTACTTTATGGCAGATGAAAGTTAAGAGGTCCAATTACTAACATTTTATGATAGCACAGAATATTATTAAAGCACTTAAGAGGTTATTAACACCTTTTATGTACCTCATTATTTAAAAGCCTGCCATATTTAATCATTTTAGCACCATTAAATTGGCATTAACAACAACCCTATGACTTACACTCAGAAATGTCACCATTTGACAACACTACTGCAATAAAACATCTCTCAGGAACCTGGCAGCACCAGGTGAGCTCTAATACTTCCCCAAAATTGGGTGCTTTTTCCATGCACGGAGAGCGGTATGCAGTGCCAGGGGGGTGCCCACCTAACCCCACTGCCAGAGAGCTGGGGGGAGCCAGGGTAGCACATTCGGCAGGAGAGCTGGCATTGGTGTAGGACCACCTGGAGTGGGTGAGGAGCACGATGCACCGACCGGGGTGTGCAGAGAGGAACCCTCCTGTCTCCCCGTGGGTGCTGTGGCACCTTTGCTCTCCCGGTGTCTGTGCCAAGCACCCAGCTCAGACTTCGAGGGTGCTGATTTCAATGACTGGCGCGCTCCTACCTGTGCCTGGTGATGGATGAGTAACTCTGAGAGATAAGCAAGGGGACAGCAGAAAAGCCCTTCGTTCCCTGTCCTACCGGGTCCCCTTGTTTATAGGAGCTGTTACACATGTGCTACTCCCTCTTGTAAAGCTGTAAACTCACTTCTCCCATGGTTCTCCTCTTGGGTCCCTTCCGTTTTTCCCGCAGTGCCTTTGCTGCTGCAGCTGAGGCTGACACGCAGTCTGGCAGGGAGCAGTTCCGCACTCACTATCGGCCTCTGCCCGTTGATTATCAAGGACAAAAAACCAACAGCCACAGAGCGTGGAATGTCACGTTAATCAAGCCAGAAATATTCTTTTTACAGCCTCCTGATTATTTCTAACAACCTGCTAAAGGCCAGTGGGACTGGGTGGGCCGGGAAAGCTCTGCGGCAACGTTGGGAGCGATCCAGCCCCTCTCTGCAGCTCACAAGCTCAAACTCCAGAAGCAAGATTCAATTCACGTGGGACGCTTTCCCAGCAAAAATGGGATGAATTGTGTTTTCTCTTTAAGGCTTACAAACAAATCCCTTTCCCCTAATCATTATTTTCATAGATGAATGTTAATAGTATATTTTGGCATTTTTAAAACACATCCTTGAATTTACTCTGGCAGCTGCTACAGAACTGAACGCAGCATCCAGAAAAATCTATTCTGTGACTTATCTGCCCAGACTCCAGTAGTGTTCCCCTTCTTTGTGATTGCCTAACAGAAACAAAAACGGAAAAGGTCCCCAAAGCCCCAAGTCTGGGGCCATAAAAGGCCTCCCGAGCCGTTTCTCAGATGCTGGCACTCAGACAAGTGACTGTGTCAAAACCCCCAACAGGTCTATGTACAAACCACATCAGTCCCAGCTGCTGGAAGGATGCCACCACCACTATCAGGATGTTAGTCCAGCCCTTTGGGGAGAGTAAATGTCAGTATTTGTACCTCCGGAGGGTCAGGGCTTGCTGCTGCTAATGAGGCTGCCTGCCCACAGCCGCCTGCATACGTGATCCACGGGTGCTTCCCTGTTTCCATTGCCCTTGGAGGGATGGTTAATATCCCAGCCCTGCCATGCTTGGGTTTGCTTTGCCCTCATACTACATCTCTATCTGTGGCAGCTCAACGCTCATAGATCTTCAGGTCTGTTAAACAAATTACAGGAGCCTTCAGGCATCATGTGCTGGGCTTTGCCCCCCACAGCAACACCTGGTTGCTCAGGTGGGGCAGAGAGAGGTGGACCCCTCCCTTCCAATCCCGATGTCCAGCTGAGCCAGCCCCTCCTTATCTGGGCGTGTGGGGAGGTAATTAGCATGCATTAGTGCAGGGTTTAACAGCAGTGCCCTGGCTCTGAGGTTAGAGCTGTGTCTTCTTCCTGCTGGAGGTTTAGTTCTGACCTCCCTTGGTGCCTCTCATGGCTCTAGAGCTCCCAGCCATCCTGCCTGCAGCTTAAGGCTTTTTTTTTGGTGGTTGTAGCCCCCTTGGCTAGGAGATTCCTGATGACAAATGCGCTGAAGTCAGGGATGGGTGTAAGGCATTAATTTTCAGAACAGCTTAGAAGTGAGTGCAAGTTTTACTGGGATTTGAGCTCTTAATTAATTTGGCTCATTTGAGAAATGTCCCTTTGCACAGCCAAGGGGTTTCTGGAGCCTCCTGCAGTGCTGGTTTTGCCATGACCTTCACCTTCTCTGCCACAGTGATGGAGCCAGGATGCATCTTTGGGACTGAGCCATGGAGTATGTCCTTGCTGTGCTTGATCAGGACCTGAGGATTAGAAGAGATGGGTGCCTGTGTGTCCGATGTCTCCCTGCTGCAGCTGTCCCTGCTGTGTGCTTGTGCCAACCAAGGGGGATGGAGAGAGGAATGTCTCTGCAGGGTCACCAGCAGCTCTCACTGGACTGCACAGCTTGGTTGTGACACTTGTTCAGGGCCTGAAGCAGCAAAGGGTGCGAGGAGGGGGCACTAAGGGGAGGGAGGTGCTATATAATGCCTGCCTTAAAATGGCAAAGCCTCAATCCTGCTGATGTGAGCAAGTTTGATCTGTTTTATCAATGCAGCTACAGCAACGTATAGCTGCCGTGTACTCAGGGCTGTAGAAGAGATCCCTGGGGCTCTTCCGACAAATTCTTCCTTGCCTAGAGAGGTGGGACTTTTATTTTTTCTTTATGGGATGATAGCTAATATACATTAACTGTTCTGCTGTGAAATCCAGTGGTGGTGAGGATCAAGACCTAAAGGCAGCACTGCTAGGTGAGACTAGCTGTGGGCCACTTAGCATCGAGTATCATCCCTGGGGTTATTTCAGACTCACTATTGCTCTTTACCTGCTGAGTTCACTTAGAAACCTGTCTCAGCAGTTGTTCTGCTTGTGCAAATACGCTTCACAGGAACGTTCAGCCCAGCCTGTGTAGCCAAGCCAGCAGAAGTTTCTAGTTTAGCCTGCCCTTCATTAGTTGAGGGGACCATCTCAGCAAGTGCAGCTAGGCAATTTGGCTGTGCTTAGCAGAGTATCGGCCCAGGCTGGTGCAAACCCAGGATCGTTTATCATCTGGGTATATGATGGATGAGGTGATATGTATTGGTGGCTTTGGTCCATTACTGTTGGAACCAACCAATCTCCTTATTGGCAGCCTCAGCAGAAAGTCTGGGAAAGACTTTTCATGGCCCATGGCACCTTTCCCTCCTCCTCAGAAGCTGCTGTCCTTCAGCAATCAGCATAGAGACCCTTGAGACTTTGCTACCTCTGCTTTCTGGAGCTCTTCCCTACCCTTGCCAGGATGCTCCAGATGGCCAGCTGTGAGGCCCAGAAGCCGGTGCTTTGATGTTGCCTAGGACCCCCAGGCAGGTGATACAGGTCCCACAGATACTTTACAGCCTGAGATTTGCATGTCTCCTTTGCAGCACAGAGGTGTTTGCATTTTTATTTGTTTTCTTCCTGCCCCAGATCCCACAGGGAGCTCAGCTCAGAGCTGCTGTGGCTTGGGGGGTGCAGGCGACACTGGCTGGCTTGGGCAACTTTCCTAGTGCATGCCAAACATTGGGCACTTGGGATTAAAGTTACCCCTGGCTTTTCAGGTCTATTCCAGCCTATCTGAGTGCACGGAGCCTATTTAACTGCTGAGCTGTTCATGAAAAACAAGGTGGGAAATACAAAACCTTACACAGGTTCCTCCTGCTTACAGAGTCACTGGGAAAGATGCAATAGACTTACAAGCAGAAAAAGAAGAGCTGTTCTTTACGTAAGCTCTCACTTTGTTCAAAGACAGTTGATTATCAAAGGATAGTTTTAGGTGACAGTTATTGCTGGGGTATTTTGTGCTGTTTTTTTAATTATTACTATTTTTTTGTTATACAGCATGATTCTTGAGCAGGTACGCAAGCAGGATTGGCTCATCATTCCTCTTTACATCATGTCACTTTGGAAGGGAAATGGCTTGGTAAAAGCCAGAGAGTTCAGATATGATGCTGGCAGATCGTTATGAAATATTCACAAGACATTTAGTTTAACTTGGTGCTAATTGAACGCTGACAGCACAAGTTACTCCTGCCTGCAGCAATAGTCTATCACGTTTAGGCAAGTGGCATTCCTTCCCCTTTGATGCTGTCCTGGAGAGGAGACTGCAAGGGAGCCCAGTTACCAACCAGTAAACACTTGGGCAGCAGCATCAGAGACATCCCCTGCTCACCATGCAGGGAGTCTCCTCCAGAGCTGCAGAGCATTCGTTTCCACACAGGCCTTATATGAGGGTTGAACCAAAGCTGATAGAGGGATTTTTGTGCTGTTTTCCTCAGCGAAGACACCTGAGAGCACAGATTAGCTCATGTCATTTCTCTGGGTGCTGTGCCCCAGAAGCCCTGAGATAATGGAGCTTAAGGGCAGTGACAGTGATGCTGGTGGGACTGTGTCTCCTCATGGAGACATGGACTAACTGACATCTTTCACTTTTGCCTCTATAGTTTAACATACTGTTTGCTGATATTTGGGAATTTGTTTCTTATCTGTCAGCTCAGCTTCCATGTGGACATTTAATAACAGGAATTTTCCAACCATTTTAATTGTCTGTTATTCCAGCACCAAGCAGAGTTTGAAGCAGAGTAGTAATGCCATCATTTTAGTCATAAGACATGATATGTGGTCTAAATAGCTTGGATCAGAACTCAGTACCCAGCTCTGCCTGAAACCCTCTTCCCATCTGTGATTCGAATGCAGTCATCTGCCATGTGTGCCTCAGTTTCCCAGCTATGGAGAAAGGCCAAGTTACTAATCAAGGACTTTTCCCATCTTCCTGTTTGGTGACATTTGCTCCAGGCTTGTCCCATGCCAGCAGCACCAGGGGGGTGCACAGAGGAACCATGTGAGGATGGCTGCCTCGGCTCCCCTCACCCTTGGCACCACAGTCTGTGCCAGCCACATCTTGTTGCTCCTGGTGTGGCTGAAGCCTAAGAGACTTTCACCTGCAGCAACACGTTAGCCAAGTGTCCCACACACTGTGGAAATGTTCCTCTGTCTGCCCAATTCACCCATCTCAGGGAGTTAAACCAGAGATGGACTGAGAAGGTGTTAATGAAGCTGGAACTGAATATTGAGGTGATAGTGACTCAGATTACCTGCCTTACCTGGCATGTGGTATGATGGCTGAGAGCTCTGTCGGAGCCCTTGATGGCTGCAGGCAGATAGCAGCACAGCCACCATGACTGACTGAAGTAGTACCAGTACAACTACTAGTAACCGTCTAAGAGTTCCAGCAGTTCAAAGCAGCAAAGACCTGTTGTTCAATGCTTGTATAAATGCAGGGGAAATGGGCATCCCTGTAATCCTTTTGAGAAACTAGAGAAGATGGGGAAAAATGCGTGTACCACTGCATGGGCAGCAGTCATAGCATTGTGTCTTTCCCTTTTATACAGAAATCATTGGAAAAGGGGAGTGTTAGGAAGAGGTTTAAAAGAGGTAGCTGTGACTTCTTGGAAGCTTGGGGTGGGGAGAACTATATGAACTTCTTGGATGCTCCGGAGAATGAATCTGAGATGCCCAAGCAGAACCTAGGTACAAAGGCTGTGCTAGAAGTCTACAAAACTGAGTATTTCTGCCAAGAATTTTATACAAGGTGGCTAATCATTCCAGGTAGGGATCAGCAGCAAAAACACACCTTGCTGTCAACAAGGACACAGGCTTAGACATATTTGCAAAAGCCAAGTGTGCCGTACTGGGCTGAAAGAGCTCCCAGGCTGCTGCTTTCAGTGAACCTCCTGCTCTTGGATGGCTTAACATCACTCTCACAGTAGCACTGTCCTTGGGAGGGCTGAGTAAACTTACAGTTCCCCTGTGTCTGCCTAAAGCATCCTCACCAGGAGGAGAAGACGGAGCGCCAGGAAACATCCCATCCTCCACAGAACCCTGCTCCAACTGGCTTCCATAGGCATCTCTCTACAGGAGGGAAAATAAATGAGGCTTTCAAAATTGTTTTACTTGATTCATTTTATTCTGGGCTAGAGCAAGGCAAATAGACAGAGGGAGGACTCCACTGATAAAGTTTTTGGGTGGTTTTTTTTTTTCCTGAAGCAGAGAATACCAGAAGATAACACAGCAGCAAATTACCACATATTTTAAACCCGCGTAGCTAAACATTCCCCATTGGGGCTGCGCCAGGTATCTCGCGGTGCCAGTGAAAATGGGATACAGATGTTCACTTGTTTGGATGGAGACACTGCAATAATTCATGCCTGCTGCAAATGATGCCTTGCCTCTGCAGGAGAATACCCTGATCTTTTTGTCACTAATAAGAAAAATACATCCTCTGTACCTATGCTGAGGAAGGTAAGGCCTGGAAAGGAAGGGGAGCCATGGGGCTGGTGGGCCTGGAAAGGAGGGGGAGCCATGGGGCTGGTGGGCCTGGAGAGGAAGGGGATCTATGGGGTTGGGAGTGTTTCCAGTTTCCCAGATGTAACTTCTGTTGTGGTGATGCAGCCTGTGGGGGTCAGAGTGCAGGCACAATGACAGCCTCAGAGGCTCTCATAGCTCACAGGGGTGTCTGGGAGAGGTACATGTTGAGTCACTGACCTGCAGCTAAATGTGTGAGTAGAGGGCCTGGGCTTATGGAGCCGTGGAGGTCTGGGATGTTCTCTGAGGCTCTGGGTTTGGTTCTTTACAACTCGAATACTCGCTTAGTTTTGTAGGATGAATTAGGCTGGTTGATGATGTTTAACACTGAACTCCACTGAGGTGAAAACAGTCTTACCAAAGTCCGCGGTGACAGCGTTCAGGAAGGTGATCTGTCAGCTCAGATGTGCTGGAAGTGGGAGCTGTGTATCCCCAAACTACACTGGGACAGGGTGGGGGGAAAGAACTGAGCCACTCACACTGCAGCCTGGCAGAAGAGCTGACGCTCGCTGTCTGCTCTTTCATGTGCAGCAGATAACTGTGAAACCAGCATCTGCCAGAAGGATTTGTTAGCACACCTGAGCACTTGCACCACTGGCTTCCCCCTGTTGTGCTCCTGTCAGGAGAGGTACCAACAGGTTCACGCCTGCTGCATAGCTAAGGGTTGAAGGAATGCATGTGCAAATTTGGCAGGGAGAAATTGCACTCTTAAAATTAGACTCCACTCCTTGAAACCAGAGAGCTCAGCCCTCCCTGCCTGCTGTTCTATTTTTCACTTTCTTCTTGTGTTGCCCATATTAAAATGAAGAGGTTTTTTTAAAAAAAAATATATATAATTTTTTAAAATATTCTTAGTTCATTTCCATGGTGGAGCTGTAACTGAATCCAAAGTCACACCCCTGGGAATCCAGCACCAACACTGTATGAAGGTTTTAAAGGTGCACATGGGGTTTTTCTGCTCCCTCAAATTTTACTTTCTGGCTAAGTTTTATGAAGTAGGTTTGGGCTTGACACAACTGGCACCATTTGGGATGTAATGACTCCTTCTGGCTTATTTGGGATGTGTTTAACCATTTCCTCACCTTTCTCAAGCTGTGGGTTGACTTTTTTGTTGCAGAATGCCATTTTTTTCAGTTAAAAGCTGGGCAGTCTTTTGATTCACTACCACTTAAATGCAGTGCTTTATTTCCCTAATTTATCTTTTTTTAACTGTTTTTCTTGGCTTCAGCCACTCACCAGATTTTTTTTTCTAATTTAGTGAAAAGTTTTGGCATTGTGAAATGGCATCTTTTGCAGGACTAACTGTTAACTGAAATGTTTTGCCCTTGTACTGTTGAGTACTGTGAATTTCTCACATCAGTGGAGACCCGTGGACAACCCCAGCTAGCCCAATGTATTAGCATAGTGATTTTTCAATATGCAGACCATTCACAACTTTCCAAGGGAAATGCGGATCCCTGGATAGCAAACCACAGGCTGATAACAGCTGAATACCTCTTCTCATGTCTCTGGACTCCTTGAAGCCCTCATGGCCCCGGGGAGGTCACGGAGCACAGCTAGAAACTGCTTCAGGTTCACTTCTGCTTGCTTACACCATGTAGTAGCTTAGCAAATACACACTGCCCCACTGGTGTTTCTTCAGTCTCAGCCAGAAATAAAGGCAAGGTCTATTTTTTTCTCCTGTAAGTATGTTCAAAACATGAATTTCCATGAGTTTCCAACATAAGACCTATATCTGCATGGTAAGTAGAGTCACTTTCACTTGCAAATGAGGTTGGATCTGCTAAAAAATCTGCTAATTTGCAATAAAAATAGCATCTATCTTTGCTCTGCAAATATAGCCTATTTGAAAACTGTCCCATTTTCAGAGCTGTAGCAGCTTGTAGGATGGGAGAAAGGGGAAGGAGGAAATACCTTGTGTTTGAAGTCACTTCATGTTTCTCCAGGGCTGTTTCACACACCTTTAGTCATTACGTTGCATTTTGTGTTGTCACGTTAATTTTCCCAGCAACAGACTGATAGGAACAGTGTGACGGTGCTGCAGAAGCACAGGAAGCTGGATTGATGGGGAGGGAGAAGGATTTGTTCTGACATAAATATCTCCTGCCATATTGAGAGGAGTTTTTAAAAACATAAAAAATAAAAATGGCCAGCCAAGAAACTGCTTTTTTGTAGGAACGTTCTGTTTCTCTTTCTTCCCCCCCCCCCCCCCAGCTTTTTAATGTGTGTTTTAGTGTGAGAGACCAAGAACAAGGGGGATGAAGTGGCTGTTTGGTGAGCCTGGGATGCTGACTGCAGCTGCTCTGTCCTGGCCCCGGGGACACGGCAGGTGACCGTGTGTTCAGGGGTGTTGTGTAAGGACACCCGGTCATGCAAGGTCTTGTTGGGGAAGCTGCTGACTTGCTTGCAGGTGAAAGGCTTGAAGGAGTTGTAGGGTCAGACTCTGGGAAAATGAGGGCATGCAGCCCCGAACCAGCACCTCGGCACACAAACAGGTGGAAGTAGCAGGTACAGAGAGGAGAGACAGTGCCATCTCTATCCCAATCATCCTGCATCCCATGGAGGATGCAGATACCTCACAGAGAAGAGTAGGTGGTGGTGTGCCTACAGAGCAGTGCCTACCTGCCCATGTATCACCTACGTGCTATGTTGCTGTTTGTGGAACTCCAGACGTTCAGACACCCCCTGTAAGGGCGTGAGGAAATGGAGTTCTTGCTAAGCAGTTTCCCATCTCACCTGTGGGTGAGGATTCCTATGAGGGACATTGTGCTCTGAGGACCAGAAAACATGTGGCAGCAATCTGGGGTTTCAGTGATGTGGAAAGTGTCAGTAGCACCTTCTAAGATTAACTATGTCGGACTAAGACCTTCCCTGCTCCCAGTACCCACATTTGCCAGGCCTGGCAGCACTGCCTGTGCCCTGCCAGTGCGATGAGGCTCAGTGCAGGCTGGAAACCTTCCCTGCACTCCTGGGGCTCTTCCTTCAAGAGGCAGACAGAGATATGCCTCAGCTTTGGAGCTGACGATAGGAGTGCTCTGCTGGCAGGCGTCACTCCTTGAGTATTTTGGGGTAGACCTTGTGGACTGGTGTAAGAAAATAAATCAACCACTAAGGAGGTGTGAGGAAAAGTCCCAGTATCTGAGCAGAGGTTTTGCCAATAAGGATAGGAATGGCTGCAGCTCCATGGACGCCTCATCCCTCATGCTTCTCCTGCGCTAAGGCCAGCTGCGATGGGTCACACTGTGCTTCACACCACCTCTGAGCCCTGAACCAAGGTTTCCACTTGGTATGTCCAAGTTTCTGACACCGAAAGCCTTGGGTGGAAACTTGCTTGTGTCTGGATGGTTTACAGCCGTCAAAAGCTCTTAAAAGAAGAATAGCTAATTGTGTATTCATAATGGCACAAACGGTACTTGAGAGAAGCCCTTAATTTCTCCTGTGGTGGATCTGGAAATTCACCTCTGGCCATGCTCTGCGACAGCCATCCCCAGTCTCCGAAGAGCATGGAGCAAGAGGAGCTTTTTGGCCCTTTTCCTCTGAGAAAGAACCACTAATTCCTCCAGCCTGAGCACATTATTATTTTTTAACAAAAGAGCATGATACAACTCTATCTACCAGTTGGAAGCAATGTGATTTCTGTCATGAATACTAATACACGTTTGACAGTCTCCTATAAATCCAACACGTTCTGAAGAGCGTTAACAGGAGTTGTGGGAACCATACTTAAATCCTTCCCCTACTTTTTTTTTTTTCAATTAAAAGAAAAGGAAGCTAGTGAGAGTCTCTATTTGTATCCAAAACAAATATGGCTTGGGTCACGGCAAGACTTCTGCACGTCGTGCTAGACCTGGGTCTACAGCACATTCATTGATTTTTGTCTCTATGAATCACCCTAAAGCTGTAGGCAACAAAAGCTGAAGCTATGTAGATGTGATTTCTAGTTCATTTGTTGTTCATTAGAAAGATTTTCTCTCTCTTATTTGCGGCACCCCTGCTGCTGCATGTTCATTAGGAGAATGGAATGTATTCCAAATATTTCCTAGCTCTGGCAGGGCAGATGGTGGAAAGTAATTTTCCAAACTCTTCTGGAAAACTGGGGGGGTGGGTGGGAAATAAAGCCCAAATACCCCTCATTTCACCCCCCCTCCCCTGCACACCAGAAGAATTTGGTATTTGGGAGCGCAGACATGCCGTACACTCTGTCTCTCTGGTTGTACAGTGCCGTGTGTTGGAGTGGTGGGAAGTGTGTATGAATGGGAATGTATCACGTTACATGTGGGATGTTAGCAAGGCTGGGATTTTTTCACAGGAAACGGCATTTGCAAAGAGCACACAGCAACATGCAGTACCCTAGAAGATGTGTGTGAAGGAGTGAGCAAGATTAATTTCCCTAAAACTTCTGGGCAGCCCAATGCCTAAGGGAACCCCAGGGAGGGAGGATAGAGCCTGGGCCAGTTTCTCCATCCAGCCCTGTGCAGGGATGCGAGCAGAACTAGCAGCTCCTCAGACACCCAGTGCCCGTGCCCTGCCCTTCACCTGTGCGGGCAGAAGGATGTCCAAGCGCTCAGACAATGGTGGAGGAAATGGCTCTGGCTGTGTTTCCCTTCTGCTCCCTGGGGAGTCGGGTGAGTGTACAAGCCAGGGCCAGATTTAGCTCTTGGACCCACATGAAACATTCCCATGCCGACTGCTCCCTTCCTTCGTGCTCAGCCGCTTGTCACGGGAGTGGAAGTGGCGCACACACAAGGGGAACAGAAAAGCCGAGCCAGTGTGTGGCAGGCAGAGCCGGGAGCACAATGCGGAGCAGACAAAGAGCTGGGCTGTGTGCGCTGCCTCCCCGGTGCCATTCACTTCTCGCGCCTGGAGCCGGTTTCCTCTTTTCACGAGCCTCTTGACCTGCAGATCCTTCTCCTCAGCAGACAGACCCCAAAGCCCCACAGCCGGATCCTTATGCCTCTTGAGATCAAACCAGCAAAACACTTTGGACACAGAGCCTCAACTGTTTGCCTTGAGGCTTTAAGCTCCTTGGCGCTGGCACCCGGGGTTCCCATTTGTTTTCCAGCTCCTGAGGACAGCAGTGGTGCTCTCTAAGTCAATACAAACAAGCCTGGAGAGGCTTGAGGCAGCGTGGCAGAGCTTACCCAAGTGCCGCTGTTCCCGGCACCGTGCCGTGCTCTGGCCCATGGAGTGTGTCTCCGGCACTGATTTGGGCTGTCGGCTCAGAACCCCCAAAACCTCACACACAGAAACCTGGCAGAACAAGGAACTTCCCTGAAAGAAGGACGCCTGTTGTCCTCTCTGTGCCACCAGAACACCCAGCTTTGGGGGGTTGGTGTGAGGGATTTTGAAGCCCCCCCACCCCCACCTTTCCCCAGGCACTCTCATGTTGCAGAGCAGAGTGCTGGCAGAGGTGTTGGGGCCTCTTCCTCAGTTCACTCCCAGAGCTGGGTGCAGATATAAGAACAAGCAGTTCGTGGGAGATGTCAGCGAAGGCCCCAGGAAGGGGTGCACCCACCGTGCATGGGGCAGGACACCCTTCCAAGCCCACACTCAGCTTTCAGGCAACTCAATCCCGTGGTGTCTGACCTTTCTGCAGCCTGAGTGAAGCGTTAGTACAGTAGCACTAATGGCTGTGCCGAAGTGGCGCTGTGAAACGGATGCCTTCTGTAGCCGATGTGACCTTAAACCCATTGCTCGGTCACCCAGCGGAAAACACCGGGGGCATTCCTTCTGAGCTGCTGGAGTGCAAGCCGTGTCGCTGCCCCACAGGAGCTGGCACTTCCTCTTGGCTTCCAGGCCTGCTCCACTGCACCACATCAACGAGCTATCTAAGCTCCATCGAATACCTGCTTTCACAGCCTGAAGAAGCATTCAACTCCTCTCCGCCAGCTTTGGCCAGTAGCCCTCAGAGATGAGCAGTGCCTATAATTGATTCATCAAGACTCCTGTTAATTTGTTTTGCAATATATTTGATTCCCAATTATGCTCTGGAGTCAAGCTTCCTTCAGGTAATTTACAGTGTAGCCCACGTATGTGTAAAAAATTTATCGCCATCGTGTTTTTAATTAAAACGCATACAATAATACCGAAAGGAGAGAGGGGGAGGGAGGGGACCCAGATTAAGTTTTTAATTGTTTTAATAGTGAGATTTGGTTCAGTGAGAACGGGGCATATTGGTTTCCTTGGAAACATTGGCGATGTATTAGCTGTATAAAAATCTAGCATAAAAGCTTTGCAAAAGTGAAGCCTTTAGGTTTTAACTGGTATTATAACTCTTCTCACTTGGAGAATCAAATTCACACATGGCCCCTGGAGCCCCAAAAAGGTATCCCTTGTGTTTTCTCTTAAACTTTAGAATTAATAATTCCACAGATTATCAGAATCATTAGAAATCTAAATCTGCAGTAGCAACAACAACAACGAAAAAAAACCCTTCGACAATTCACTATCCCTGATTCATAGGATTTAATTAGATGTGCCTGTAGGTTCTCTTTGTGCCAGGCAGTGCTAGGCTCAGGCGAGACTCCACGTGATCTGAGAAAGAAGCACAAACATTTGGCTTTTAAACATTCTGGTAAACCTAGAGGTTATTGGGAGTGGAGCAGCGGGTGATGCTGAGTGTATACCCCATGTTCGGGTACTTTATTGCAGACAGCACAGAGAACTGGACGTACGACATAGAGAAGCACTCCCAGCTCCAAGGCAAGGGAATGGCTGTAGGTCCTGCTAACGAGCTGGCCTCACACGAAGTCTTCGATGCCTCTGTTTTTCCTGGCATATGTCTCAGGAAACAGAGAACCCCCAGAGAGCCTCATCCCCAGAGCCAGCACGTGGGTTTGGGGCTACAACAGCCCAAGGCACCCAAGGAGGTCAAAGGAACAGTTTAAGGTTGTTCTCATCTTAAGTTTAATTGTGTTCTTTTCATTCTCTTTGAAAACCAGTTTTGTCTCTTTTGTGTTAGAAAATAAAGCCATGTGAGGGAGGCTGCAGCTCTCTGCAGCCAAGTGGGACTGAAATGACCAATTTTACTATCTGTGACTCACCTCCCAGCCCAAACTGTGATGACATAGAGCATCTGGGGATCAAATGCTGCAGAAACTCTCTCCCAAACAAAAGGTGGGGGGAAAGACTGCAGATACAGCACCAGATGTAGGCTTTCGGACAGGCAGGGAAGCGAACAGGCAGCTTGGTTTTAGCATGTAAGAGTAATCGCTCAGTTGAAATCATTTCAGCAGCTGAGTAAATAGACCTACGGAAAAGGCATTTACGGGAGCATTTGTGTTCCAGGATCCTCCCTCTTTCCTAGTCCTCCTGTTTTGTTTGTTTTTCTGTCTCTTTGGTGTGGAAGCTTCCCAGTTAACAGGTTTATTAGGTAGCACTGGCGATGTCAAATGTGCAGCCAGGCAATCGGCACAGCCCCTGGGCCGAGCACATGGAGTGCAAGTTCAACAGCCCGTCCAGGAACAATGGGCCTCTCTGCAGCAGCAGGGCTGTTCAGCTGCGCGCTTGGCTCGACGCCACGCCGAGCCCTGACCGCTCCAGCACAAGCTCGGCCCGTACCACGAGCATCCCGCAGACTTTTCCTTCCGCTCCCTGCTACCTCCCACCAGCAGCGCCCAGCTCACTGCCCACCCATGATCCAGCGAGCAGCTCAGGCCTGTCCCAGGCTATGTTCCTAACTGGAGCCCTCCACCGTGCCACGGAGGGGAACTTGGAGGGCGCCAAGGGACATGGAGCTCAAGGGCACTCGCCACAGCCCAGACCGCACACCCCACCAAGGACACAGGCAGGTGGTGGCTGCGGCTGGGCACGGCGGGGGGCATGGCCGGGGGGGCACAGCCGCAGCTCGGGAGGGGTGATGCCGGAGTCCACGGCCCACCGCGTACCGCGGCTGCGGGAACCTGCGCAAGAAGCGCCGCGGGGCAGAAGCCCACACCCGGCGCTGACCTGGCGGCCGGCTCCGCAGCACGGGTGCCACACGCCCCAGCAGCCGTGGCAGCCACAGCCCCGCACCGGGCCCCGGCGCTCTCTCCGCGGGTCGGGCCCTTTAAGGCTGCGGCGCGGGAAGGCGCGAGCTGCTGCCTTCGTCACGGCCCCGGGTCACCGCGCGGTCACGGCCCCGCCCCACGTGGAGCCGGAGCCCGCACGGCCGCGCGCGCCCCGCCTCCCCCCGCTGATTGGTTGTCTTGCGACCGACGGCCGGGAGCCCCTCTTTCTATTGGCTGAGTGAGCGCGTCATTTAGATGGAGGGGCGGGCACCGCCGACCCGCGACACCGGGCGCCGTCTGGGGCCGCCCCTGCCGCGTCTGGGGGCGCTTAAAGGGGCGCGCGGCGAGGGGCCGCGTGGGTGCGGGGCGCGCTCCCCTGCCGGCGCGTGTCCGCGTTGACAGCGCGTGCGTGTGTCCTGGGCGCACCGGGGTGGCCCCGGGAGCGTCGGGTCCCGACCGCCGGCAGCGGCAGGCCCGGTGCGAGGGCGTGGGGCAGCCCCGGGCGGCTCGGCCCGGTGCCCGGCAGCCGCCCTCCGCGGCCTCCCCCCCGGGCAGCGGGTGAGGCGGGGGAGGAGGGTGGAATCTCCCGGTGCGCCCGGCACCGAGTGGCGATGGAGGGCGGGGGCGCGGCGGGGCCTCGGGCCCTTCGGCTCGAGCGTTCCCGGGCCGGGCTGCTCCGGAGCGGAGCCCGGCAGCTCGCGGCGGGGCCGGCAGAGAGGCGTCCCGCACCGGCTGTGTTTGGCGGGTGGGTGCGTGTCCAGTTGTGTCCGTGGGTTGTGCGTCTAAGGAGGAGTCACTCTGTGAGCTGCTCGCAGACACATCGCTTACAACCCCCTCCACAAAGGAGCCCGGCAGCACAGCCGGCTCAGGGCTGGCCGCTCTGGTGAGCCCTGAGCCCTCGTGTCGGGGAGTTCGGGGTCACCTCCACTTGCTTCTTAGTGCCCTGTGCCTCTCTCCAAACCCCTCTTGTCCCACCGAGGGAATTCAGGGATTATTTTCACTTTGGGCACTTAAAACTCCTTCCTCAGTGCCACCGCACTTAAATTTTAGTGCCGTTCTGGCTTTCCCAGCACTAGAAATGGTTTCAGCTGGGGACCTGGGCACTGGGAGGGTGACCATTTTTTGTCACTGAAGTGACATGTGCTGGTGCCTCCGATAAAATGTGGAGGGGGACTCTTTCTGGTGATGTCAGCTGGTGTTGCATCAGGCCCCGAGTGAGACAGAATAGCTTGGGATGACATTCAGGTGCCTTCGGTAAACATTTTTATTGCAGACAAATACTTGTTGACTTTTCAGCTCTCTCAGTTAGGAACAAAACCCAAATGGGCCCCAGCCCAGCCCTGGACAGCGATGGAAAAGCCCCTCGGGAGGCAGCTGGGAACGGCCCAGGTTGGTCCCCAGCAGCTCCTGCACCAGTGCCATCATCTCCTATCAGCCCTACGTCATGGGAGGGGGTGTGCCGGTCATAGACACTCGGCAAATGGAGTGAAGCCTCAGGTGGAAAACACTTCTGCAGGGCTCCTCTACCCATCACCGCACTGCTCTTCTCCATCTCAGCAGTGATGATGCTCTCATCACCATGGAGAAAATTCAAATTTCTGTTACCAAACAGTTAAAAAACAACAAATAACACCCCAAAGTTAAATTGCCAGGTTAGGCACCAGAAAGCGGAGCCCATGCCTGGAATTGTTAGAAATTAGGCTTGCTCAAAAATAAATATAGAATTATTCACCATGGTAACTATTGCCCTATTGCGTTAGCACGTATCGATTTAGCGTTAATCCAAAGACTAATGCTGTGAAATATTTGGTCCCTTTAATGGACAGCTGTTTAGCTAACGAAGCTTTGGGGAGCTGGGGAGGTTTTTGGTTGGTTTTCCCTTTGAGCACCTCAACCACTTCTGGAAGAAACTGATGGGCCTCTTGGGGTTACTTGTTTCTCACCCGGGTTTTTCCTTCCAGCTAGGTTTTACGAGTTTGCCTCCGGTGCTGCACTACTATGATGATGATGATGCGGGGTGGCTCAGATCTCTAATGCTGAAGCGATGCTGTGAGGAATAAAAGGAGAGATTTAAACGTGACCACAGAGGCAAACACCCAACTTCTGGTCTAGCAACGAGTGAAAGTATCTTATCAGCCCGAAGCAGCCCGATGTGTCCATGTCGATCCGTTTGTCCAGGGCCCCCTGGCACTGCAGAACCTCCATACACTTCAGCACATGTATGTACATACCCATTTATATATCCGTTTGTTTTCCTCGTGTGCCAGCAGCAGGAAGTTGAAATTCATGGGGTTGCGGTTTCTGGGGTGGAAGGTGGATGGGGTCGTTAGTGCAAGGAACACCTTGAAGCACTTCAGTTACCTGATGTACTTTGAATTTTTACAGGCCCATCTGGGATGACTTTATTTGTTCTGAAATCATGGTGGAAAAATGCTAATTGTTCTTAAAGCCACATGAGTCGTTCCGATGAAGCTGGGAGGTGGGAAATGGTGCCTTTTGAAACCAGCATTGACTTGCAACCAGTTATTTTTCTTTTTTTTTTTCTTTTTTTTTTTCTTCTTTTTTTTTAAAGGAAGGTCAGGAAGGTGTGTGAACTTGCAGCAGCCTACATCTGAAACTGGATACTTTATCTGCCACAGCTTTGCAAACTTGTAAAAACTTCCCCTAGAACAAGTTGTCTGATTCACTGGGAGGGTGGACACCTTCCCTGTCTCCAGCTCCAGCCGGCTCTGCCGCAGGACTGCTGTAGCCTGGGCACTGGGCACTCCCAGCCTGAGTTCACTCAGTGTTGGTGCAGCTGAGGGGCTGGGAGGTGCCTCCACTAAGGCTCCTCTGCCACAGCCCATCCCTAGCACATCCTGCCTGTGGACAGGCCTCCAGCCGTGCCCTTCTGATACCGATAAAGTAGAATTTTCCACTTTACAGGGGCAGAGAAGTGTTTGGGTTGGTGCTTAGACACTTCCACGTGCTCCCTTGTCTCGTGTCCCCAGGCCTGTGGGTGACGCTGGTTTGCAAAAGGCAAAGCCATGTCGCAGTGGGGAGGACTCTGTGACCTGCCAGCCAAGGACCTGACCCGCCCCAGAAAAGCAGCACGTTACCTAAAGCTGTGTTTACTTCCTTACAGCTGCTCAAGGATGTTCCACATCCATCTTAAAATACAAAGATTCAGAACCGAGCACTGACTGTGGCCACAGCCACACGGCTGATGACCCCGGCGGGCTCGGCCGCGGTGGCAGGGCTGGTGCTGGCAGGCTGCTGCTGTCTCACGCAACACAAGGTGCACGGTGCTCACCTTGGCTCCGCCATGGCTGTGTGTCTGAAGCGCAGAGGTAGTTGCAAGCGGGTGGGCTTGGCTGTGCTGCCCCTCACCCTGTCTGGGCTGTTGAGCGAGGTCTGTTGGAACAGGGTCTCTAGCACTCAGCTGAGACTCGGTTTTGAAGGGAAAATCTGCATTTCCAGGTAAATAATACCGAAAGTGATGGATGAACCTGCATTTGCCCTATGAGTTGGGACTGCATGTGCACCTAGCCTTAACTTTGGAGCCAGTCTTTCCAGGGCTCACGGCCCCAGCACATGTAACATCACATCACACTTTAACTAAGCTTTTCCAGAAACTTGCCTGGCACAAAAGAAACCCAAGACTCCAGGACCAGCCAGAAGGCAGGTTTGAAATTTCTCCCCCCCCCCCCCCCCCCCGCTGCACTCATGAGGAAACTGAGGCTGTGACCAAAAATAGGGAAATAAGATTGGAAATGCTTCATTTCCAGCTGTAGCGTCGATTATTTTCAGGTACTTGTCTGTCCTCCCCTAAGCGAGTGCATGAACCCCTGACGCTGCCCTCAGCCCCCCGCCTTTGGGGGTTGGTGCCCATCCAATAATCCCATCTGCCCAGCACTGGGAAGCACAGACTTCTCAAAGCTCGTTTCTGTCCGAGCCACAAGATCCTCTTCCGTGTTTCCTTTGGATTAGCGATTGTTGGGAGTCACCATCTGTCAAGTGGCAAAGAGTAAAAGATTAAACAACCTGGTGGTGCGCGTTCCGTCCCGCTGGGCTGCACGGGGCCGCCGGAGCGCAGCCCAGGCCAGTATTTCACCCTGGAAGTTGTTATGTAGAAATCAATCCCCTTTTTTTGGGGGGTGGGGGGGAGGGGGAATAAAGGTTAAACCTTCCCAGCTCCTGACCTGTCTCAAAACCATTCCTCTCACAAAATTTCTGCAGCTGTGTCCAAGATGGGGTGGAAGCCTGGCCCCTTCTGGGTGCAAGCTTTCCACAGCATCCCTAGGGAGTATGGGCCTGGCTGGGGGCTCCTCGCATCCCTCCAAATCCTAAATCATGGTGATCAAGAGTTACGGGAAATTAGGCTTTCCTGGAAGATGACCGGAGCTGCCTCTTCTCTCCCAGTAACAGGATTCACCAAAAACTGCAGCGGCTCTCTTGCTCCACTGTAGTTAAGCCTCATTTGGGCATTTTCATTCCAAACCTCTGTTTCCACAGATTTATTTCCCAGGAAAAAAGAAATTGGAAATGAATCTGGCTTGACTGAACCTCAGCACCCCGAGCATGCGGGGTGGGGTGACAGCTTTTCCTTTTACCTGAATGAAAGGCAAATAGGGTCACTCCATTCTAAAGCAGGGGGGTTGAAACGAAAATGGGAATTTCATTGTCTGAACCAGTCTCTGAGCTGTGTGGGGACAAGCAGCACCTTGGCGGTGGCATCCCAGCTAACGGCAGGACTCGTGCCCACTTCAGCCATGGCTGGATTGGTGCGGGTGGGTTTTCCCCCCCAAGTTTCTCTTCCAAACTTTGCTGTTCACTCTGTGCCACGCTGCGTTCAGGAGCTCTGAAGCGAGTCAAAGTGCTGCGGAGCCGCGAGATCCCAAGGGCACCTCGGGGGTCTCAGGCCGCTGCGGCCTTTGCGGCACGGCGGGACTGAGCGCGGCATTGCTGCGGGATGGGCGAAGCGGGATGCTCTGTCGGGGCCGGCTCCCAAAGCCACCGCCGGGTCCTGCGGCCGCTGGCGGGGCGCGGGTCGGTGGGCGCAGCGAGCCCACGCCGCGGCAGCACCCGCCTCGCACGGGGGACCCGTCGGGAACAACTGGGCTTCGGGCACCGTCGGACGGGGGAGGCCCCGGCCCGGGAACCCCGGCCGAGCCCCGCGGGCGCGCGTTCCCCTTCGGGTCCCGGAGGGAGGGGTGGCCCGGTGAGGGGGGTTGTTCCCGGCGGGGGGGGGGGGGTGGGGGGGAGGATGTCCCGGGGCACGGGAACGCGCGCGCGCGCGCGCGAGACCCGGCGCAAGCGCGCGGGGTCCCCCAGCTCGCGCGAGGCGGCGCGGATCTGGCGCGGGACGGCCCGCGGCGCGCGCCCCGAGCCCCCGCCCGGCGGCGGCGCGAGGAAAGGGCAGTCCCCGTCTGGCGCTGACGTCACGGAGCCCGCCCGCGGCTGGCGGCGGCGGCGCGCGGCCGCGTCCCCGTGGCCGTGAATGAACGCGGGGGGGGGGGGGGTGGGGGGGGCGGGCGGAGTTGGGGGGGGGGGCGGGAGCGGAGCGGGGAGCGGGGAGCGGGCGGGCCGCGCTCCCACCGCGCTCCCACCGCGCCGCGCCGCGCCGCCGCGCCCCACAAAAGTGCGGGGTTGCTGCGGCCGGGCCCAGCCCAGCCGCTTCTCGGGCCGGAGGGGGCGCGGAGCAGCCTCCGATCCGCGCCGAGCCGATCCGCGCCGCTGCGGGGGGCACCGAGCCGCTGCGGGGGGCGCTGCGCCGCGCCGGGTTTTTATTTCCAATTTTTGATCGCAGCTGCATTTCCCTCCCCCCGCCCCCCCGCGCCGAGGAGGAGCCCCGGCTTTATGTGGTGCTGCCCGGAGAGCGCTCGGCGGCCGCGAAGTTCTTTGTGTCGCCGTCCCCGTCTTTTTTTTTTTTTTTTTTTCTTTCTTTTTCCCTTTTTTTCCTTTTTTTTTTTTTTTTAAATGTATAACTTCATGGGGCTGAACAGCACGGCCGCAGCTCTCCAGCCCAATGTGTCCTGCACATGCAACTGCAAAAGGTCTTTGTTCCAGAGCATGGAGATCAGTAAGTACTTGTCCTGCTGCTGCTGCCGCGGGGCCGGCCTCGGGTTCCCCCGGGTGTGAGTGCGAACGGCTGCGAGCCCGGCGCTGGGCACGGCGGCTCCGGCACTGCGCCGCGCCGCGGGCGGGGAAGTTTCCGCGGGGGTTCCCGGCGGCTCCGGGTCCCTTCGCGGCGCTTTCTCCGAGCGGGGTTTGGGGTTTTACTGTACGTGTTTTCCCTCTCTGCGAACGCTGCTCTCCGCGCCGCGTCTATCGGGGTGCCCAGGGTGAGCGTGACACGGCGTGACAGTGACACCGGGCAAAGGGGGGCGACGGGACGGGACGGTCCCGGGCGCAGCTTCCCCGCGTTCTCCTCTCCCCCACCCGCCTACTCCTCCCCGGGCCCTCCCAGCAGCGGGGTGTGAAACCCCAGACCTTCCCCGTCTCGGCTCCGTCGGTCCCCGCATCTCGCCTCCTTTCCCCGCGGCGCAATCCCGGCGATGCTCCGGCTGGTGCAGCCGCCCGCCGCGCCTTTCCCTCCGCCGGGGGCTGGGGGGTGGAATGGTGAGGTGTGATGTTGGGGGACGCCGGCCCCCGAGCCTCCTCACGGGGGTCTTCGCTACCCCCCGGTGCGGATCACCTTCTTCTTGGTACTGCCGGGGCGGGGGGAGTGCTGCGGTCCGGAGATTGTATTTGGGAACCTGCCCCCCACACCTCGCCCGCACCCCCGGGGCGCTTTTTGTCACGAAGGGCCGTTTGCCTCTTCTTATTAGTATTTTCCCAGCCTGGCCAAGTAGTAGCGAGCGCAGAGGCTGCCCGAAATACCCACTACTTAGCTGTTTGCTCTGCCCCTCTTGGAAATGAAGCACAGGCAGGCAAGAGAGAGGGGGGGATATTCTTGCTGGGGAAAGAGGAATGGGTTGGTTTCCTTGGCAATATGAAGCAGTTGGCATTTTCTGTGCAGGGAAAGCTTTTCGAGGCGTCCCAGGCTGGGTGTGGGGTGTCAGAATGGTACCCTGCTTTAACACCTTACTCCGTGCCGTGAGATCTGAGCCCTAATGCAGACGGACACGAAATGGTCCGAAACGAAAACTTGGGGAAAAGAGTCTGGATTTCGCATCTCTCGCTGGCACTGCGACGGGGTGGGCTGGCAGCCGGTGTGTGTGGGGAAAGTCAGCTGAGCTCTGCCTGTTCTGCTAGCACAGGATTTGCCCCGGTACCTCCAGCTGGGTTGCGGAGCCAGTATTTTAGAGCCAGCATCTGTCTCTTGGTATTTTGGATGGCTTTTGTCCAGTGTCATCTGCCTCCGCCGTCTGCAGCTCGGTCCTTGTTTAATTCAGGTGTCTGATTCCTGGAGAAGATCCGTAGGCATTTGTATGCTGGGTACTGAGATGTGTTCATGCTGAATTTTAGCATAAACCATACCCTTTGTACTGTATGCACATTTAATCTTGATTTAATCTCATTCGTGTTCAGACAAAACTAAGCTGGATTTGCCTGATTTTTATTAACACTACCGGGACTGAATAGACCATTATTCTTTCCTGACTTTAACAGGCCGGGCTAGATGTGCATACCAATAGCCATGTATAAATAATGAAGATACAGTTCTTTTTTGTGTCAGCCTGTTAGCGAACGTAAACTGTGTCCCACAGAATTTCAGGGATGAGAGACTTGGCTTTGTGTCTGATCAAGGCTCATGGTTATGATAAAAGTTGTGAATTAAAATGTGTAATGTCTTTTGAAGAAAAAGCTTCTCTTCCAGTCTAACTCTTGGCACGAGGCTTCATTGGAACAACTCAAGCTTTTAATTTAATTCCTTGACTTTCCAGAAATAGCGTATTTTGTAATTTCTCCCCCCATTTTTTTCAGCGTACAAATGGCTTTGTTGGAGGCGGGTGCTGGTTATGGATGGGGAGGATTGCACGAGAGGCTGGGGATGGGCAAGTACACTGGAGGACACCTTGCCTGAATTTGGATGGGTGTCGCAGGTGCCTGATGCCGCACAGCTCCTGCGGTCCTTCCCCAACGTGTCCCCTGCCAACCCTGTGCCCATCCCTATGTCAGCCACCCAGCTCTGGGCTCCTGACTCTCGGGCTCCGAGTTCCCGTTAGCTCTCGGGAGCCTCAGGCTGAGCTCCCTTCGTGCTGCTCTCCCTTATGTCGCTTTCGGGTAGGCATCCTCACAGCAAACGTTCCGTGTTTATTGAGGTGATGGCAGCCAGCTCCCTGTGCTGCTGGAGGGCTGTGGGTGCAGTGCAGGGGCTGTGACCTGGACGCTTCCTCCACCCGGCTTCAGCGGGCAGGATGGAGCTTAGCCTCCCTGAGACAAATTCAGGGTACAGCATTTGCCCCCCATCTCCTCTCACTCGATTTTATCTTTCTTAGGTGACTCAGAGGGAGCCCCAGAGCGGCTGCTGCTGGATGCTATTCCATTTTCTAGCCAAAAGTTAACATGCAGAAATGCTCTGGGCGAGTGGCACCACTGCACACTCCTTCAGTCCCCCCCCCCCAGCGAGGTTACCCGTGCAGCCCATCCCCAGAGCCCTTTCTTCGCAGGCTTTATTCCGCACGGCAGGCTGCGGCGCTGCGGTGGAGGAAGCAGCTGGTTTCTGTGTGTGGCGCTCCCAGATTAGGATTATAAAAGGGCTTTTGGGGGGGCGGGGGCGCAGAGTCTCGCCCGCGGCTGCTGGGGCCGGAGTGCCAATACGCCGGGCGGCGTTAAGCAGCCAGACGTCTGCAGCAGTGGTCTCTAATCGCTTCAACTGGGTGGAAGAGGTCAGGGGTGATCGCCGTGGCGGAAGAGTCTGTAAATAACTAATTATTTGGCGCAGGGAGCGGAGCACGCCTGCTTCCCCGCCGGCTTCTCCGCTCGCAGCTCAGCTCCTGCCGCTGGCTGGGTCAGTGCAAACCGCCATTGCCTGCATGCTCGGTCCAGCCCCACGGCCCTCATGCCTGTGCCCATCCCTGTGGGGACCAGAGTGCCAAGGCTGGGGATCCTTCCTCCGCCGGGCACCCTGTGTTCGCGTGGGAAGGTGACTTGGGGGTGAGGGGCAGGCGTCTGCACTTGGTTGGCTCTAGGCAGAGGTTTTGCTCGTGCAGCAACGTGAGCCGAAGTGTTCAGGGTTTAGGAGGTGTTGTTACGTCTCCCCAGGAGATGAGTCCGTTCCCCTCAGCTGGCAGCAGCCCTCTGATGCGGTGTCAATGCCAACCGTGAGAGCAGGCTTCTGCCCGAGCAAGGACTTCAAGGTTCTCACATCCTGTGGTTCAGTAACAAACCAAACGCAGGTGGCTCAGCTGGTGGTCACGTCTCCTTTCCACCCCAGACAGCTCATTTGGCAAATACGCTTCTTTCTGGACACTGTCAACAGCAGTTATGGCTTCTCCCGGGGCAGTGTGGGTGACAGTCATGGGCTTTGTTGATCCCTACTTTTTCCTGCAGGAGGTAGGACATGGAGGGATGCTGGAGCTGCTGCTGGAGTTGTAACAGGACAGAGAGTCTTTGCACAGGGCCTGTCTGCTTTGAGCCATCTCAGTTTGAGTTCAGCTGAGCTGGGGAGATCCCTGCGCCTGGCTCCGGCCGTGCATCCGTGACAAGGGCAGCTTTGTGTCCAGATCGGCATCCCCTGGTATGGCCCAGGCAGAGTAGAGCACATGTGGCTCTTGTTTGCAGTGGCCCAAGGACTTGTCTGCCTGTGTCCCCAGGGACCCTGGCAGTCTGGGACTCAGCTCTGCAGGTCCCACCTCTTGTACTGAGGGCAGCAGAAAAGGTCTGAATTTCCTGAGCCTGGAGAGCACAGGGGTCTTAAAATCACAGCTTGTTTTGTGCCCTCAGGTGGTGAGTTTAATCTTGACGGTTTATAATCGGTGCTGAATTGCGGGATGAAAAGATGCAGAGGAGGAAATGGGAGGAAAACAGCCGAACTTTGGAGTATTCCTCACAGTGAACACCTGGATTGCGTTGTGCTGTGGGACCAGCCGGGCACACGCTGCCCCAGCGATGATCCAATATAACCACAGCTGATGCGGAGCGGAGACACGGCATAGGATCAGGGTGTATTCAGAGGAGGGTGCTTTGGCACAGTGGGGCCTGTCACCTCACACCACGAAGGGATCCACCCCCAAATAAACCTTTGTGTGCCCTCGTCTCATTTCATACTCAGCTTTCGGGTCCCAGAGGGTCAGCACTGAGGAGTGTGGGAAGCAGTGACCATGTTCCTTCCCTTAGAGCCAGGAATTCCCAGAGCAGGGGCTGGGATCACCTCCACTCTTTCGGGCTATCGGTTTAACCCAACTACCGCTGAGTGTGTTGAAGATGGAGAGATGAGTATCCACAAAAGTGCGTCCTTACCTGTTTTTATTTGCTGCTGCTTTCTGAATGCACTTAATGTTTTTAGATTTCCTGGGCTGAGAGTTGGTGGCTGGATGAACCCAGATTCATAATGCATTTGTAAACTTAAATTTTAAACAGAGAGATGTGAGGAGACCTTTCCAAGGGAAGTACCAAAATGCATGGTGTCACTAATAGATGGCAATTACAACCCAGCTTCTTTCCCAAGTAGCTCACGGTGCAGTCAGGGCAGCTGGTCCGGTTTCCGGGTACAGTGGCTGTCAGGACATGGTAACCCTAATTAGCTAAGAAAGATAATTTTTTTGCAGTGTTTTTTCATGTAAAAAGCTGACTGTCATTTGCTTCTGGGCAGGAGTCCCGCGCAAGGTGTGCGGTTTGGTGTATCAGGTCCCTGGAGTTGTCCTCTACATGGTGGTGCTGCTCTGGGTGTGTTTCATACGAGTGAAGCCTGGTTGCAGAGCTGGGGAGGAGAGAGAGGTGCCAGGGCCCTGTCACTGCACCACGGGCGTGTCCCCGGGTGTCCATGAAGCAAAGGAGTCCTTGCTGCCCATGGGGGTTCTTCCTGCGCTAA
Organism: Laterallus jamaicensis coturniculus; assembly: GCA_022605575.1. NCBI lineage: Eukaryota > Metazoa > Chordata > Aves > Gruiformes > Rallidae > Laterallus > Laterallus jamaicensis. The sequence continues at coordinate 6,275,822 of JAKCOX010000029.1, forward strand.
AGTGCTGGGCGATTAGGGTATCCTTATTTTGGCAGCTAGGCATTCCCAGGTGAGGAAATGGGTCAGAGACTTGCTCTGTCTGCGAGCAGCGTGGCCTGGTCTGGCCCAGGGAGGAACCAGGAGGATTTTGGCACAAGGCTCCTGTCTGCGGAGCAGGATCTGACCCATCACCTCCACCTTTCTGAGCTGGTCCTGTGTAGTGCTGCTTGCCTTGAAGGCAGGAGTGGTCTTGGAGCGATGCAGGGTGCAACCTGAGCCAGGAGTCCTTCGGTGCTCGTGGGACAAGGCCCTATGCCTGTACCTCTCTGAGAACCCACGGGTTTTCCATGCTTGAAGAAGTACTGGGATGTGATGTGTGTATGTGTACAGAGGGAAAGCAGGGGGGTTTGGTGGTACGAGACAGGAGTCCACAATGAACCAGTTAATGAAATAGTCGGTAACTGGAGAGAGGAACTGTGGGGTTTGGGATTGGGTTTTTTGGGGTTTTTTAAATTCATTTGGGTTTCTTTTTTTTAAGGCAGATAAATTTCAGCTGTAGAAGTTTATCATCCAAATCAGAGGATTTGGGGAGCTATTGAGAGTAAAGAGAGCTTTGATGATTTGGCAAGGAGTACGGCTTCTAAGGCAGCACTTTGATCTGCATTTTAAATGCTTCTTTGTAATGACAGTTTCACAATTTCTTCTCTCATTTTAAGTCAGTTTTGCAGAGGTATGTTTTGAGAGAAAATAGTAACAGCACACATTATTCTTGTTGGCTTTGGAGCCAGCTAGAACTTGTAGTTCATCCCAGATCTTTTGGCTACTACGGTAAATTTATGATTACACCAAAAAGGAAATTAGTTGAGATGTTAAATATTATCAGAGCTTTGCAAACCTTTTGAAATATTTCCAGCATGAAACCTAAACTTGGATTAGCATTTTTGCTGTGGTACATTGCACGGTTTATCTGTATCCACCTAATATTGCAGGTTCCTGATTGAGCTTTTTCCCTTTTCCTCTAAAGGACACACGTTCCTGCGTTTGAAAGGGTTGCACATGCATCCTGTCAGTCTCGTGTTTGCACCTGAAGACCTTGATTCTGGTGACTCAAGGCTTCTAAAGACACCCTTGTGTTGCTGTAGCAGTGCTACCAGGAACCTTTTCCTTCCCCTTCTGCCTACCACACAGCCTCAGATAAACTCTCCTTGGAGGGAGGAGGTTGTTGTCGCCTGCGTATTCTTACACAAGAGACCTTGTTGCGTTAATTGGTGCAGTATGGGGTAGAGTAGGAGAGAGGGTAGGAATCAGGAATGTTTAGTAAGGTTTTCATTTAAATCTCGCATGTTATCTTTCCTTCTTGTAGCCAGTTCTGGGAAGGGTTTATACCCCGCTTGGGAAATTTGCAGCCCTAAGGGTGAAGGACACATAAGCAAATTTTCCCAAAGTGATTTAGAGATCTGTGGTGCTAGTTTGGGGCCTCTCCTGAGCTGTGACTCTGAGCTGTCCCAGGCTGGAAGCTCACTGCTTATGGACCAAGTTCAGCTGGTGTGTAGAAGAGGGCACACCTTTCATTTGCAACCTAAACCCATCAAGTTGCGTCTTCACCTCCGTGTACAGGACAGCATCCCTGGAAGGCCTTAGACAAACAGTAGACATTTGTGTGTATACATTTGACTTACATCTTTTCCCAGACGGTCAGTGACTCCGCTCAGTTATCCTTGTTACCCTGCAGCTCTCCGGTGCAGGATGCTGTGTTGGGGCATGTGGGGCTGCCTGGCCCTGACACTTGCAGATTCAGCTGTCACGCTCGAAGATGCTGCATCCAAGGTGCAGCTGTGTGTTGCAGGCTCAGGTTGGCACCAGGTCCCCCCATCATCCTTAGATTTTTTTTTTTTGACTCACTGCTTTTCATCACTGCAGACAACAGGGTCGCAGTGCTAAGGCTGTAACTGATGCAGTATTCCCTTTTTTCCTCCAAGTCGCCAGGCTTCCAGTTTCTGATTGACCCAAGACCAGGCTTACGCTCTGCGTGGGAGAGGGTGCGTTTCTCTGCATGTGGGGTGTGTTCGTGCTGTCGGAGATGCTGGTGTTACGTGAAGGTCCCTTGCAGATCTTCTGGAACTTGCCTCGCAAGTTGTCAGTGTTGATGGATGTTCCCAGTGCTCCCAGTTGCATCACACATTGGTGTTTGGTGTGTTCAGTCTCGCATGTATCTTTAATAAAATGCCTCAGACCAGCTAGTTTTCTGCTTGTAATTAAAAATGTGCATTTAGAGCAGCAAGTGCTTTTGTGCCTGGCAGTTCTCTGGTCCGCTGGTGAGAGCTGCTCGTGCTGCAGCGCTGAGGCTGGTGCGGGTTTGCTGACACGAGGCGTCTGCAATTCAGCAGGTGCAACAGGATTTCTCCCACATAGGGGAACACAGCCCGAGCCCCCCAGCAAAGCAGAATTTAGCCTTGGAGCATGAAAACTGATTAACCCCTAGACTCAGAGCGTAGTGAGAATTAAAAGAGGTTCTTGCACAAAAGTCAGCACGACTTTTCAAGAATACACTCAGGACGCGGCGTGGGGATTTTAGTTTTTTCCATTTCTTCATTCTGTCTGATATGTGAAGTAGCTGGTTTGTTACTCTAACCCCCTACAAACGATTGTCAGTAATAATTCTGTAAAACTATGAATCAACTCTGCATGACTTTGTGCAAATAGACTGAGTAATTTCTTTGTTCTTTTCTTCTTACTTAGTAATTGGAGTCTGTAAAAGCCCAAAGGTTTGGTCTTGTGGAAAGCATGATTCATTTATTGGTGTCTGTGCCGACTAGTTATCTTTCAGTAATTCCAGAGTGCTGCTACAAGCCAAGAGTGATTCATACATGGCTAAGTGCACAAACAAATGGGGTCATGGCCATCTGCAGAAACTTTTCTAATCTATTTATGGTATCGGAGAAAGAAGTGGGTGTATTAAGGATGATGGAATAGGTGTCAATTACATTAGTGAATATAACCGGTTAAGTAACGGTAACCATTACTCAAACCCACATCTGCTCATTGCTGAAGATCATGACAGTAGGTCCTATTTAAATGTTAACATGGGTCTGATATGGGAGATGGATTGTCTCCTGAGGAGCTCACTCCCATAACTGTGATGATAGTCTCTTCTAAATCCCTTGAGATACTCACAGTGCAAGTTAACGTCTGTATCTGGAGTAGCAAAGTCCAGCTCCTTGCTGTTGCAGACCTCAGTCATTACATGCTTTACATGCGGAATTCAGCCTAACAATTTAAGTTGCCATTGATGATCAGGGGTAGGGTTTCTCATCTGCTCATCGGACGGAATGGCAGCACAACATCTTAGTGCAGACGGGGGGTGAGGCTGTGTATTCACTCTGTCCATTTTCCTTCCAAATGCATCTCAGTGCTTTGAAAACCTCAGGCAGAAGACCTGAGACCACCTGCATCTTAGGAGGTAGCATTCCTTTACCTCTGTCCCATTTCACATTGGTGAGAATGAATTTTCAGCTAACCAAAGCAGTGCTGGCCACAGCCGCCCCAGCATTGCTTTACTCAGATTTTAGTCCTTTGCTTCGGGGGAGGCAGAGTTTGCCCCTGCCATGCTCGTGAGAGGAGGAGCTGGGCTCCAGGGCTGGCGCTTGCGTGCCCGAGTTGAATGTGGGATGCAGAGCATTTGAGCTGAGCAGCAGAAAATAGCGGGGCAAGAATCTTTCCTGGGGCGTGTGGGTGAGGACAGCTGCCTGGTTGTGCCTGCTGGTTCTTTGGCCTTGCACGCTGTGGCCTGGCTTTGCACCCAAGAGAAGTGTGTCCAGCGAGATCTTGCACTTGCGAAGCACGCAGCCTTGCCGTGCTCTGGAAACATCACCCACATCTGAGGATGGGTGAGCGTTACTCCGGAGGTGAGCTCACGGAACAGTGCCATGAAGTTTGGAGTGGCTGCGGCCTGATGTCCTCGGGCCCTGTGACACTCATGCCGTCACTGCTTGGTTGCGTTTGATTTCTAAAGGACTCGGCTGGAGCGCAGAGCTCCTGGACTCAGATCTCTGTAAATTGAATTTAGGCATCGGTGCTGGCCAAAAATCCAGAAGAATTTGGCAAGGTGTCATTGTCCCTTTCAAGACGCTTTGAGTGCTGTGCCCACGTCTGCAGCAGCCTCGTGCTCTCGCCAAGGGGATGGGGCCCAGCTGACACACGGAGCATGCTGTGGAGGGGGTGGGGGGAAGTGACCCAGACTTTTGCCCAAAGGACTGATGAGCCTCTCCTGATGTCTGAACAGCTTTCTTCTGCCCTTGCTTTATTTAAGTCAACAGATTGTGTAAGCCACATGCTAGATTTACCTGCAGGGCAAGTGGGAAGGAAGCAGTGCCATTTGGATGAATTCCCAAAAGATGTCTAACCGCTGAGCGTTAAGACTAACATTTCCAAGCCTGAGTCCCTACAACCGTCCTCCTGAATCTGCTTGCTGCCTCCTCCATCCGTGTGCGACGCAGCTTCTTCAGCTGCCATGAACAAGTCCCAGGGGAGCTGCCTGTTGTGGGCCCCTGCCCATGGGGGCTGCTGCGCGCTGGGCTGTGTGCTGAGTGAGTGTGGAAATTCTCCCCCTTTGTGGTTTCTGTTTAATATTATGATTAATACTGTTATTTCTAATTAATAACACACACATGCCCCCCCCCAAGCAAAGCTGTGCCCTGAGCCTCATGTTCTTTCCCTGCTGTGTTTCCCACGGTGCTGAGGGTACTGGCTGACTGAAACAGGAGGATGAAATCCACGGGTCAGTAGCTCAGATGACCTAGGGCTTGACGTGTTCTTGGTACATGCTCCAGGCTTCAAAGCAGGCTGGATTTCCTTGTGCTCTTCACAACTATCAGTCCCATGAGAGTCAGAGAGCATCGGTGTCCCTGATGCTGCCTGGGCTGCCAGGTCTTGGCAACCTGAAGGCAGCTGTCTCTGCCACTTTCCTGGAGGAGCAGGTCCTGCACTTCACGAGGGTTTTCTTCATTGTTTCCACTGCTATTCCACCTTACCAGGGGTGGTCTCTTGGCTTCAGAGGCTCTGACCAGCACATAACAATTAGGCTGCTTTGCGCTGAGCTCTGATAACACCTTGCCCTGTTCGGTGCTGCCCAAAGGACACTTAAACCATTTACAAATCCTTGCTTCACACGGTTCAGAGCAAAATTGTCTGAAATAGCTGTGATTTCCCGTATAATAAACAGGGATCCTACTTTTATCGTTACACTCCTATTACTGTGATGGGACTTCCCTTGAATGGGAAGATGCATTTCAGCATCTCCCTCTCCCAACGTGCTCAGACACATGCACACAAGGGTGTGTGATGCTTGACGATGCCCCAGCACTGGTGTGTAATGCGATGAATGTTTGAGGTGTCTCTAGTGTGACTTACTCATAGCAATAATATACAAACTGTGCCTTTTTCCAGCAGGTGATGGCTGTCTTGCTGACTGAGGTGCTAGAGATGGGCTCAGGAATAAGGGGGGAGGGACCAGAGGTCTCTGATGGGGGTCTTGCTGGCTCCGAACAAGGCACAGCGCAAAGGATGGGGTTACAGTTGTGTTCTGGTTTACTGATAGCTTTTAATCCTCATCATTCTCCTGGGTTTTCTTGATAAATACTTCCCAACATCCATTGACCTGCCATCCAGGCCTGAATTGTAAGGAACGATAAATGTAATGGACAGCCTCAATTTAACAGATTCACTACGAGCTTTTTATTAGTGACCTGGGTTGGGGTTTTTTTTTTCTTCAGAAAGCGGCTCTTTCAGATCCTAGGGGCACGCGTGCCTGAGTGGGCTCTGTTCAGCTAATTTGGTGATGCTGTAGGGGAAGGATCTGTCCCACCATGCAGCCTGCAGAGCGCTGGCTGGTTTCAAGTGGGATAACACCTGCGTGTGGATGTTCAGGAATTCCTCTTTTGACTTGACCGTGGGGTTTTGCTGCTCTTCAGCCCACGAGTGCACTCCAGTCACAGCAGTTTCAGGGGTTTGGAGATGCTTTTCATCCCCCCCCGCTTTTTTTTCCTGTTTGCTTGGGAAGGGATCACGCCATATCTTGCAGCCATGTGTCTTCCTTGGTTACACTGCTGGAGATTTGCAGTCCCACGTTCAGCATCTATTAAATTAAGGAAAATGGCCTTTAGAAAGCTACATTTCAAGTGGAAGAAATGCTTTATGTAACATAAGGGTATGTGAGGGGACCTACATACAGGCTTAAATTGGCTGTTACCAAAATAGGTATAATTGGGTTTTTGCACAATGATTTTACGGCTTCTGAGTGTAATGTCCTGATGAAATCCCACATCCAGTCCGTGTGCAGCTGAGGGGATGGGGGACTGAGGAGCCCGGGGAATGGGACTGGTTCTAGGAACAGCTTTGCCCTCGTTTGCAAAAATCAGATGTACCCATTGTTTGCTGATACTCTGCTTGCTTGGAGCGGTGTCTGGAGCAGTGGTTTCCCCTCGCTGGCATTTCCTTTCCATCTCACCATGTGGCTGCCTGGTGTCGGGGCTGGGCAGGGGAAGGGGTGTCTCTTACTACAGTTGTAACTGCTCGCAGGTGAAAAATGCAGCTCCCTTGCAGCTGTGTCCTTCTCACCGCACATGCCAAGAACTGCAGCTCTCGTTTTCCAGCCTGATCAATGCAGTTAAAGTTGTTGGGTAATTTAGTAGCTGGAGGCGCTTCCGTGGGCTTGGCAGGAGAGCAGCTGCTTGGCTTCGCCCTGGGAAGATGGGAGGGTTTCCCTCTGAACCAAGGCTTTCTGGGTCCAGGCACAGGCCACGGGATGCTGCGGGGCGGTCACCATGCTCTTCTGTGACTGGGAGCCTGAGGAAGTGGAGGATGTCATGTTTTGACCTTACATCCTCATATTAATCTAGAAAGAGAGTCTTTCCTGTCCTGTATTTAAAGCCTTTCCGTTCTTCTGACTGGAGAGACAGAGCATCAGCTCTGTGGGGTAAAGCATGACCCATCCTCTTTTGGAAAGCTGGTCCCCAGGTAGCTTTTCTGCATAGAAAATGAGGCTCCCCCGAATCTCACTGGCAGAAGTTGGAAGAACAATTTTTTAATTTGGTGTATCTTCAACCAGTTAGGACTTGGTACTGGTTTTCCTTCCAGCTTACAAAGCCCTTGCAAGGATGAAAACTCTGGCTTTCCTAGGAGTGTCTTAGCTGGCACAAGGGAGGAAAGCCCTGCACTGTGAGGCAGGGTGGAAGAAGCTGAGATGGGATCTGCTGCTGCTTTGAAACTATCACTATTTAATTGTCCAGACAGCATTTCAAGGAAAATCTCTGATCTTCTCTGTCTTCTTCCAGCATTATAATTCCATATAATCACTTTTCTTTCTCAAAAAGAATAGGGCGTGACTTTTTTTTTCTTTTTTTTTTCAGAAGAAGGAAGGGATAAATTCCAGATGTTGCTGGGATACACTTTTTGCCTCTGTTTAATGTTTAGTGGCTGTCAGTAAATGTGCTGCAAGAGGTGGGGCTGATGGTTTTATTCCAGGGCGAATCATCTACAATAAATCCCATCTGCTGACAGGGGAGCAGTGTATCTTGGGTGTGACTTGGTGCCGTTAGGAGCCGATCCTGCCTCTCCTGCTTCGTGGGAAGGCTCGGGCTTGCCTGAGTGCTCCTCCAGGGTCTTTGGGGTACTCGCTGTCCCTTTCCCACCTCGCTGCCAAGCCCTGGCTCTGTGGTTGAGTGATGCCATGTGGGCTCTCGTCCCCTGCCCCTGCAGACCCCAGTGTGGCAATGGGCACTTCTGCTTTAAACTGACTCAGTCCTTTTTTGGGAGCAGCTCTGATCTGCTGGCAGCCTTGAGTGGGTGGGCAAGGCCTGCCCTGTCTGTGTGCCATCCTGGTTTGGCAGGACTCTTCCGGCCATGCTGCTGGGAAGCTGGTCCTTTTTGGTGATGGGCTCCAGTGGTGGGCAGTCCTCTTGCCTCCTCCCACAGCTAGGACTTGGCTTTTCAGGACGTGTGGAGCTTTTACTGGCTTTTAGAGCCTTCTTGCAGACTAAACCAAAACTCATTTTCCAGCATGCCTTGCACACAGGTGTTGTGGGACAGATGCTCCATTCTTTGTTTCACGTTTTCACCTGTTCAGACCATGTACATCTTTGTTTTGTTGGCAGCCTACTTGATTGCACAAGTGAGTGAGCCAAGCCCCTGGCAGGTGTTGGTCTGGCCAGTGCAGTTACTGGTTCCTTGCTGCTCGCCGGGCAGCATGAGCCACCCCACACATTGGGCAGGATGGTGGCTGCAGGTCTTTGGGCACTGATCCATGGGGAACATGCACCGACCGCTCAGCATGTTCTCTGCTGCTGCTGGCATTAAAAAAATAAAAGAGGGAAAAAGAAATTTCAGCATCTATGGAGGAAGGGAGGAGAACCGAGGGTGGCTCCGGGCAAGTTTAAAGCGCTGATTTTTAAGAGCAAATTCTCATTTGCATGTAAAAAGATGGTCAGGACCATGTGTGAGCACATGAGAGCCAAGTGAGTTGGGACAGAGGTGAGAACCAGCATCCCAAAACCCCGTCTGATGTCAGAGGGGTCAGGCTCACTTCTCCTGCACGTCCCAGGCCATTGCCAAAGTGTCTTGGGCACAATGTCACGCAGTGGGGTGAGGTGTGCTGAGTGTGTCACACCAGAGTGTGGATGCTGATGGTGCTGCAGGGCAGGGCGTGAGGGAGAGCTCAGCTCTTGCTTTCTGCCCTGTGGGTGTTTGACCAGAGACCTCCCTGGCACTGGTTCGGCCGACTACCAGCATTGGGGCTCTAACTCCCTTTGGAGCCTCACATCTTTGGGCCTCCCCAGCCGTCTTCAGCCTCTGCCTTCCCTCCTTCAACCTCGAGCACTCCGTGGCCTCCTACCCCTTTTGAGGCTCCACTTTCCCCTTCGGTCCCTTATGGGCCTCCCTCTCTTTTTTGGTCTCCACTTTTCCTGAGCCTCTGTGAACGTGAGTGATGCTCACATCTGCACAGTCGCTTTGTAATGCCTCCTGTGTGCAGAGCACTGGTTTGCAATACCTCCAAACTTGTTCCTCCAGCTACACCTGACTTAAGGTTAGCGAGCGGAGCCAGGCCTTGGCACCCCAAGTTATTTCCTTGATGCAGTAATTTACAGTGACTCTCTGGCCCGTAATCTTCTCCTGGGGCGAGAAGGTTGCTTCTCTCTGTCCTCTCAGGTGCGTGGAAAGTGACCTTTTAAAGCTTTATTTGAGAGAAATGATGTGTTGGTGTAACCCGCTGAACCTCTCAAGGTGCCGCAGCCTGGGCTTAGTGTGTCTGGGAGCCTCCCACTTGCTCAGGCTGAAGGCCACTGGTAGGACTCCTTTTGACCATGGAGGGTACTAATTAGTACAATTAACCAGTATCAAGGACAGACAGTTTTTAGGAGCTTCGTGGGTTGTGCTGGTGGGGTCGGGGGATCCATGTCCTGCTCTTCCACCAGTTTTGCAGGCAATGATGCGCTGCTCACTGACGGGTGAGAGAGGGGGCAGGAGTTGGCTTTGATTGCAAACTTTGTTCCTGCTTTGTTCCTCACTTGAAAATACACCCACTGGGCATTGCCTCTGGGGTTTTGTGCCAGATTTTGCTGTGGGTCTTCCTCTTCAGCACCCCGTGGTGCTACCCAGGCCCGTAGAGAAGCAGCTGATACTTTCAGACATGGCAGTGTGGGGGGGAATCTGGGGTGGGCTGAGTCATCGCCAGAACTTCACAGACCGTTCTAACTCTTCAGCACGCTATGGGGAGGGTTGGCCGTGGGTGCAGGAGGAGAAGGGTCCTTGGGGATGCCTGTGCAGTGGCACGGCTGGAGGAACGGGACATCACATTGCAGCTGCTCGCATGGGAGCAGCGCATGGGGTTGATGCTGGGGGTGGTGAGCACTGGTCTGTAGTGCTCGCAGTACTTCTGGCTGCCGTCGAGGCAGTTCACTTGGGTGCAGATGCCCACCATGGTGGGCTACGGGGGAGCTCCTCAGGAACAAGACCCAGGAGGGGAGCTGGGGTGTGTGTGGCAGCCGGTCGGAGGTGGCTCCCATCACTGACAGATGCTTTCTGTTTCTCTTTCAAATGTCTCCAGGCACTGAATGTTTAGGTCGCACCTTTCCAGGTAAACTGGGTAAGTGAAGTATTTCAAGAGTTGCCAAGATCTAATTGCGAAGGCTGATTGCATGATTGCAGCTGCTGTACTATAAACACCCTGGGTACTGTCTTGACGAAACGGGTGGTCCATCGCCTGGCCCGGAGAGTGGCAGGGACCTGCTGTGCGGGGTGCTGAGGGGGGTTGCAGCTGCGTTTCAGCGGCTCGTTTTGCAAACCCAGTGATTTTTTGCCTCCCCATAGTGGATTGCATTTTGGTGATCCCAGATGGGTTTTTTTTTTCTCCTGCTGCTCGATGGAGAAACGTTTATCAAGGCTGAATGTTGCTTTGAACGCCAGTTCTCTTCCATTTGCTGTTCCTCTGGCAAACTAATGAGCAGCATTGCATCAAGAAAAACAACTGTCATTGGATTTTGTGAGCATAGTTTGATAGTTTGAAGCCTTTGGAGGCTTTGGTGTGTTTGTTGAGCGTGGCAGGAGCTGCCTGTGGTCAGGATGGACGAAATCTGGCGTCAGGAGCCCTGTTGAACCAGACTACTGGGTTTGAACTGAATGTGTTTGCAGAAGAGCCTTTCCTGGCTGTAAAAGGCATCGTTGTAACATTTATGGGTGCCTCTCACAAATTAGAGTTGAGTTTATGAGAGTGCCTCTGAAATAGGGTGTCTTTGCTCAAATGTGGTGTCCCAAGCATGCCAGGGAAGAGCCAACTAAATAAAGTGTTAACAAGTGGTGAATGAATGATTTTAATAGATGGCTAATCAATGGTTATAGAGCCTGGGGAGTCAATAGAGCTTATGGCTTTGGCTTATAACCACGCTCAGATCTTTAATGTGCTTATAATACCTACAAATCATTCACAAGGTTTTTATCAAGCATGTATTAGTAAACATCATAATTAAAATAAGACCAAAAAAGAATTACTTCTCTATTTTGAGCCTGATTACATGATCTGGCTTTAAGACACCCCTGACCCCTCAGCTGTGCTGTTGTGGTGCGGAGCTAGGGTGGGGGACTGTCCAGGGCCCAAGGCTGGGAGCAGCCAGCGCATCCTGGTGCTGGGATGTTCACACCAGTCTGTAGGGAATCTGTCCTGCACAGACAGTGATTTTTATTTTATGTTAATACCTTAAACAACAGATTTCAATAACTATACCAGGCAGGCAGAGGGACCCCCGGCGTCACAGCGCTCTGAGCAGCGTGGTTCAGGGTGTTTGTGCTGCAGAGAACGGTGTTTGCTGCTGTCCGACTGTCGCACCTGGTTTTTGTCCCGTGGTTTAGGAAAACGTGTGTGCGGGGATGTGTTTGGCTGGGCTGCTTTTCCTGCTTGCCCCACTCCCTGTCCTTTTCCCCATCCCATTTGTGTGCATGTTTGTGCCTCGGTGGGAGGTGAAGATGCAAGTGAAAACACGTGGGTTTTTAGCATATAAATATCAGAAAATTAAATATATTTTTGTTGCTGTGGCGTTGTTCCCTGCAGTCTCCAGTTGCTTGCTCCTCCATCGCTCACTCCTGCTTTTTGGGGATTTTTAATCTAACCAGATGGATGTGGTTTGGAGTATAGTAGGACACCTCAGTGATCTCGCTGCTAGCTCTAACTGTGTGCTCAGCAAGGAGCTGTGTTTGCAGACATCAGTGTGTACCCAGAGAGTCAGGACATCTTCCCAAGCTTCTGAAAGCCACAGTCTGCCAGGCACAGCTGCCTCCATGGGATGGCTCCTTGCCTCACCTTCCTTGTCTGGGTCCTTGTCTGCAGTTACAGCCTGGGCCAGTATTGCCAGGCATGGCCACCTCCACCATGCCCACACCCATCCCCGTGTCACCTGGGCTGAAGCCCTGCATGTGAGGGGCAAAAACACAAGCCTTGGGCAGGGAACACTCCCTGCAAGACTGACTCAAGGAAGGTTCAGCTTTCATTGTCTCTTTTTCCCTTGGGTTTTTAAAACTGTTCCACCATCGTCCTGGTAAATCCTGGGTGACTCTGGCATGGATGCTACATCCTTGAGTTTCTGTACACAGGTGGTGGCTCACTCTTGCCTGCTGGTAGGGGACTGGAGCTGCATACTGGGGATGGGCAAGTGCTGCCACTCTCCTCACGGAAGCAGAAAAGGAGTGCAGCAGTTTCTGCCGGGTCTGACATTGGCTCTGTGGGTGGGTGTGGAGGGTGAAGAGGAGATGCCCTCACCGAGAGCCACACGTCTGATTTAGAAGGAGATGCGGTACTTGCACCCTCCAGAATCCAAGGGCGGGATGGAGGGGTTGCACAGAACAAAATAGGCAAGGGAAAACATGTAACTAGATGAAAACACTATGTCTGCTGATTTTTTTTTTTTTTTAAAGGGTTTTGAGTGAATTCTGTCCGAGCAGGCATGCAGACCCGCCGTGATTCCCAGGAGCTGGGTCTCTCTATTCACCACAGTGCTCCCCCATGGAAATGCCCGTATGCACCATTCTGTGTTGTATTGTTGTGGGTTTGGGCATTTTGTTATATTAGTCTAAATGGGTTTGTTTCCATAGCTGCATCCTGCTGATAAAATCCCAGCGTAGGATCTGTCAGTCTCCCCGTGCACACATACCAAAAATAAACCAAACGCAGTTGTCAGGAGATGAGCTGCCGCCATGGCAAGTGCTGAGCTGCGAGGAAGTTTGGGCTGGACCTTGCTGGGACTGCAGGCATGTGGCATCTCCAGTGCCACCATGGCTCTGTTGGTACCTGGGGGGAACCCAGAGCATCTGGGGCAGGAGTTGTGGCATGGGGGATGATGTTTCGGAAACAGGGTAGGAAGTGATGGAGGCAGGGGGAGAAGAAACTCCCCATCCCCATCTTTTCTCCTGGTAGCAAGGTGTGGGTGTGGGAGAGTGTTCTGCCAAAGGACTGGTGCGAGGTGACTGCCAGGGTAATAAAAGTTGAGCTGGTAAGATTTCACCTCCCATCAGGAGAGGGTGGCCTTTTAATGGCTACATAAGTTGTCTCAGCTGCTGGGGTGGTTTTGCTTGGCGTCAGGCTGGGAAAGCTGAAGGTCCAACCTGGGTACGGACCCCTGGAGCCAGTGGAGGTGGCTGCTGGCTGCACACAGGGCTGCTGGGATGGTGCGGAGCAGCAGTGCCATGCCCAGGGAGGTGCCGCCAGCTCTGCTCTTGTTGGTTGCTCCAGGTTCAGCTGATGTGGAACATGTCTTCTGGCAGAACCCCATTTTCGGAGAAGGAGTCTTTCCTCTGGGAAGAGCAAAACTGATTCTTGTTTCACATCGTTTTTGCTAACAGTTCTGATCCGCAGGTTGACTGTGTCGCGCTTTGGCGTAGAATCATGCCGCTGCCTGCTGGGAGTGCTGGAGGCCGGCGCTGCTCCAGCTGTCTGTGGTGGCATGGCCAGAGCGTGGCCAAGGGCACGGCCGGGGCGTGGGAACAACCCGGGGAAGGAACTGTCCCTGGGGGGCCGCAGGCCAGGAGCATTTCCCCTCACTGCTCTGCCACAGGCACCCTTGAACCCCTTCCATGCATCGTTGTACATCCCGGGAAATAGTGTTTTCTTCCTGGCAGAGATGGCAGAGAGCTTTTAATGGGGCTTTTGTTTTCCCTCTGTGCTGTTCCCTGGCAGTAACCTGCCCTTAGCTCTCACATTTATGGGCATTTTTATTTCTTTACGTGGGGACCTCAAAAAGCCAAAGGGCTTGTCCAGGGTCATGCAAGCGATAGGTGGCAGAGCTGCGTCTCACAGTCAGCTTCCCCTGGACATTGAGCTGCTCTCCAGTCTTGGCAGAGAGGGAAAGCCTTGGTTTGTCTCCTTTTAACTGAGACGGGTGGGGAATGTTGCGTCAAGCTGGAAATTCATGAGCTCTTTAATCTCCACTAGGCTCAGCTGTGTGGGAACTGGGAGCTGCCCCGAATGCCTCTGATGAGGGAGAGTGGGTTGTGCATGGTCTCCTCCGTCCCTCCCTCTGTGATCCAGTGCGTTTTGGGGGGTGATGCCTGCCGATGACTGCAGCTGGAGCTTTCATTGCTGCGCAATGCTCCCTTCATGCGCCTGCAGACAAGAGGTCCAGACAATCTCCCTGCCATTTGTGTAGGGTCACAGGTTAGGGAGCATTCCCAACTCCTCTTGCCTCCACTGGTTGGGATGGGTCCGAAGTGGGGACCCCTCGGAAGGAGTCCTGCTGCTCCCCAAACACACCCTGACTTAAAATGGCAGCAGCAGTTCCCCAAAAGAAACATGCTTCTGAAACACAGCCGGGATCACCCCCACTCTGGTTCTTGTAGGCACAGATGCTCCACTGACACCGGCTGAATTGAAGCCTTTTAGCCCATGCCAGTAAGTCTGGAGAGAACCGCCGGAAAGCCTCAAGGATGGAGGTGCCAAGCAAAGTCAAGGCTGAGCGCAGTGCTTACAAAGGAGGGATGGGAGCAATGTGCTCCGTCTGTTGGATTTCAGCACAAGAGGCTTCAGGCTCAGGGTTTTGTTAGAACATAATGGTGGCTGTTTGAAGGTTTTCAGCAGGTACAGAGCAAGTAAGTCCCCTAGCAACAAGGGAAAGGGGTTTGAGAGTTTTCCCCTTCACTGCAGACTTTTTTTGACATAAACACTTGTGAAATTTTGTTCTCCCCCTCCCAGCCTTTTAAATCAAAGATGAGTTTTGCTGACAGAGGCATTTTTAATGGCTTTTAGGCATATTCGGAGATAGGACATGAACCCTTGTTGTGCGTTTGCTTGTTCCCTGGCTGGCTGAGTGCTGCCACAGGTTCAACCTTCACCAGACCCAGAGGGTTGCTCCATGCTGCCCCTGGGGAGAGCAGCCCCTTGCCAGGGTCTTTGAGGGGGGCAAAATAGAGGGAACTGTTCCATAAATAGCTTGAGTTTTCTTGCATGTTTTCATCTTCTCTTTTTTTTTTTTTTTCCCTTCTTCCTGGCAAGAAGACATAACAAAAGAATTGGCAGCTTCATACTTTTTATTATTGAATTAAAATCTATTAAGAAACAGGAGTGAGCCAAAACCTGAGGTCGCTGTTAGGCAGCACTTGTGGTGAAGTGAAACGCTTCTGGATTTGGCTTGCCTCTGCGATTTGTGTGTGTGTGTGCACGTGTATTATGTGTGAAGAACAAGCGTATGAAGCTCAAATAGAGGTTTTAAATAGAAATAATACTGGCAGCTCTTTCTCTGTGCATCCGAGGCTGTTACGTGTCTGGCTCTCGCCAACAGGAATTGCAGAGGAGGTTGGGGTGAACTCCCATGTCTGATCTGACTGCTGCACAGCCATGGCGGGTTCGCTGATGGGCCGAAGTGATGACATTTCTCTGTGTCTGGTGGCTTACCTCCATGGAGGGTGAGGGGAGGGTGAGGGGAGCCTGTTTCCACCCCTAGTCCTGAGATCCGTGGTGCCGGCACAGGGATGGGTGTGAACTGTAGGGCAGCGGTGGCATCACCTCCTGCCCCACTGTGCTTTGGTGCTTCTGCATCTTATCAAGGGGTTGTGACTGTGGAGTCACTGGTGGCAGCGTGACTGTGGCCACGCGTTCATTGGGACCTTGTTTCATCCTCATGGCAAAGCGCATGAGTTAGGTCAAGGCAGCGTGATAGGCTGAGCTTCTTCCCTAAAGCTTTCCAGGTGGTCCTGGTTACCTCCATCTCTGGTTAATGTTGCTGGCTGGAGGACCCATCCCACCAGCTGTGGTGAAGACATGTTGGTTGGGTGAGGTGTCAGCCACCCACCCCTTCTCCCGGCACAGTGGGGCTGCTGCCAAGCTCTGCCCTGCTCACCCGTGGACGGGCTGCATTGCAGAACCCCCCGGTCCAGAGATGTCGGGCACCATGGCTACAGCCCCTGGAAGCAAACCTGTGACCTGTGCCCCTGTGGAATCCCCCCATGGCACATCATTATGCACCCTGGCACGGGAACAATCCAGGGTTAATTCCTCTGTGAACCCACGACACACAGAGTGATGCTGCTTGTATGGGGTGTGGGTGGAAATCATGTTAAATTCAACTCTCCATGAGGGAAGAATAGCATCCAGACCCATTTTTTTTTTTTACTGCTCATTTTAGTAATTTCTTCCAGATAACCTACACATCTGTGTCAGTGCAATTAAAGCAGAAATTCTGTCTAATGAACAGTTGTAGCCCTTGGGGTATTGAGGAATGAGCAGTGAAGTTGGAAACAATCTTATTAAAATAATAATTAAGAAACAAGGGTGGGGAGACAGAGGGAGGTGCAAATGAGGTGGTGGTGGGATGCACACCAAAAGATGGGGAGCAGAGAGGAGCTGTGAACATCCTGGTTTGGAGCTCCCACTCTCTCCGCTGTGCCCCACCCTCCCCAGGAGAAGTGACTGTATGATGTGGTTGGACCTGGGGCTGGGCTGTGCGAGGGGCTTCAGGCCATGCCATGTCACCACAGCATGACATCCTTACAAGTCAGCCTGGCACTTTCCATAGGGTCACCTGGTCCATCACAGCAGCGCTGCCTGTCCTGCTGTGCCACATCAGCTGATTTGCTTTTTTTCCCCCACATTTTGGTTCTCTAACAGCTGATGGAGCTCAGGAAGGGAGGAGAACGTTTCTTGTCTTAGACAGGTTTCTATCTGCTTTTGCTTTTTTCAGCAAACTCGTTAAAAAACACTCTGGGCACACCCACATAGTTTGTTTTAACTTTCCTTTCTGTCTTGCTCTCTTGAGGACAATGACTGCCCAGCCTGGCCTAGACCAGTCATGGAGACTGGCCGGTGTCTCTCTGTGAGGCAGCTTATTCTTTGCTTTTAAGTAAATAGATTTTTTAAAGAATCCTTTTCAACATTAACCCTTGGAGTTATTACAGCGTCTCCCCTTCACAAGTCATCACTCTGTATCGATAAATCAATTAATACTTGGAGCTGGCTTTTTCAAACTCAATATGCTCCTGTTTAGAAGTGCGTGTGCTGCAGAAAGCCAGTGACATCTCAGGTTAACAAAATAAAACAAAATAAGCAAATTATGTAAAAAAAAAAAAAAGAAAAAAGCCAAACCAATCCCACTGGAATGATACATTGGAATGATTTTAGTGGGATTTATATCTGAGCTGTGGGGGTTTTGTGGTTTTTCCCTTTTGAAATGGTTGTGAACCAGAGTGATTACTTATCATTTTCATTTTAACTCCATCTGACAAATCGGTTTAGATGGAGAAAGCAATACTGCATCTTTAAATGGCTACTCTGTCAGCGCATCTTGCAGGGCTTTAAATGCCCTTTGTTATCACAGTCTAGACAGGACGCAGGCGGAATATTTGATATGTTATAAGGCAAAGATTTGACAAGGTTGAATTAATTTACTGGCTTATTTAAACCTGAATTTCAAAACATTTTTCCTTACAAACCTGGCTTTCTCCCTCTATCCTGGTTTTTTTTTTTTTTCGAAGTTAGTACAGTATGTTTCAACTGTTTAGACTGGGAGAGGAGACATTAGCTTACTGCAGCCTGCAGTACTTTAATTGCCCTTTTTATGACTGTCTAGACATCATGCAGATGCATGTTTGTGGTGAGAAGACATTTCCCCCTCTGGTTATACGATAGTCTGAAACCTTTACATTGCCTATCTCCTTACCCCCTCTGCCTTGGAATGTGCTGTGCTCCCTCCACCTCTGAAAATCACTTTTTCCCCCATTTAATTTCTTGAAGAATGCTTCAGCCCCCTGTTTTTCTGTTCTTTTCCTGCGTGCTTATTTGCAAACACTAACACTTGCAGGGGGAATAAAGGTATGTGGAGCAAATCGCTCTCGGAGCCTCCGCAGCAGGTCAGGGAGCGGAAGCCACGGCTGAGGGATGGCTTTGAGCCATTTGGTCCTGTGCGATGGGCTGCACGTACCTGCAGCACTGCTGAGGGATGATGCATGGATGGATGGATGGAAGGATGGATGGATGCCTGTGTTTGTTTGGGTTCCCCTTGCCATAAGAGCACAGGCTTGCAAGCCAGGTTTAAGAATGAAAATATCACTGAGGTTTGAATGGGTTCTGAGTTTTAGTTATGCAAATGGGATGCATTAATTAACCCTGTTGCTATAGCTACTGCTTTATTGTTAAATGCAGTGAAAAGGGGACAAGCTGTGTCCATGGATAATCTTCCCCTCTGTGCTCTTCCCCCTTCCCGTCCTCCCAACGTCGCCCTCCGCCCCGGTGCGAGGGCAGCTGCCGCTCTGCTCCCGGGGGCCGGGGTGCCACCCGCCGCCCAGCATCCTCCTTCCTTTGGGCAGGTGGCGGGTGGCCTGCAGAGGCAGCATGAAAGCCGGGCTAGAAATCACCCCTGTGGAGGGGATGGGCAAGCTGGGGGGCTTCTCGCCCCCACGGCCTCTTCCCTCCAACCGCCCCCAAAACCTATTGTCGGGGCTGACCTCATGGGTCGGCTCTCCGCCGCCGCTCCCTCTCATCAATCTGCCGTCTGGGGATGGGACAGGAGTACTGGGGACAATGGGGCGGGCAGAAGGGACACAGATGTGCCTGGGGATGGGATGGAGATGGGGACGCTTGGCTCATCCCGCTGCGGCCGGGTGAGGGGAGAGCATGGGACCCCATCTCATTCTCGGCTCTGCAGAGCGAACGCTTCTGGCTCTCCATGGGCGGACAGCTTCTCGTTTTGTGTGTGTTTTGAGACTCAAAAATGCCGAGCGCTACAACAAAACTTGGGCTTCCCAGCATATCCACTGTGGGAGTTAAAACCTTTCTCGGGCTGTTGCTACAGCTGAGGTGGAAGTGAATTTATTACCTTTAATTCTGTCAGATTTGGGGCGTTTTTACTCCCCCATTCACTCTGGTGTGTGTATATATAAATACAGTTACTTCTTTTCACATCTCCGTGTGAGTGTGCACATGCATTCATTCCCATCTGGTGGTGTCCAGACCAGTTCAGAAATTGAACTTGGGTATTTGGTGACCAAATGCACCCTGGGCATTTGCATGCATTCTGCATATTTCTTTGCAATGCATAATGAAGTCTAACTTAAGATCGTCCTCGTTCCACAGGAGTGATTACCTTGTGAAAGGTCATTCCTTTTGGAAGCAAAAGCTGTAAAACAATATAGACGATCCCAGCACATAAGGAGAGGCAGAGGAGGAAGAGGTGTCCACTGACAGGCTGAGGAAATCCGGTCGCAGTCACAGCCCTGTCATGACCTGCGTGGCTTTGGCCAACTTGCTCAATCTGTGTTTCAACACCCGTCTGCAAGCTGAGCTGCGTGTCGGGGCAGCCCATGCAGCACTGCTGCCTGGGGGCACGTGTCCCAGACCCCCCCGGGGAGCTGTAGCGTCAGAATGGGGGCACATTGCGGACCCCGGCACTGCTTCCCAATGCAGGTGGTATGGGGGGAGCTATGCTGATTCACACAGGAAGTATGCCAGAGGAGCAGAGGTTCCCCAGCCACAGCTCGGGGTGTTTCCTGGCTTCTCTGCACCCCTGCCACATTGCTGGGCACGAATCGGTGGGTGCTGTGCTTGCAGCAGGGAGACACAGGCGTTGCTGTTTGTCCCCATGTCCTTCTTGGGGTACCTGTTTTCCAGTATTGGTCCCACAGGACCAGAACTTCCTGGGAATTGGCTGATGAACAGTTTTCCCAGGAATAAATGGAAATGGAAACTTTCTGGAGGATAGCCAGGGTGGAGAGAGGTGGAAAGGACACTGGGGAGGGAGATCTAGTAAAACCTGGTATGTTCAGCATCCCGCTAGGAGAGGCTATGGTCTGTGCTGAAGACAGGCATAAACGTCCACCTCCTCCCTCATGCACGGTCACTGTGGGCCATTCTGCTGCGGGATGTCACAGGTGGAGCAGGAAAGCCTGTGCCGTTGGCTTTGCTGGGGAGGAGATTGCTTTACCGCTGCCCGCCTTCTGGTGCACACCACGGATGCAGTGCGCTGCATTCTCATCACCTGCAGAATCAAAGTTGCCTTGTTTTTGTGGAGCTGGTGACTAATGAGACGCATGTTCCTTGGTGCCTCTGCAGCAGCGGGAGGAGGGAGCAGGTGGCGGCGCTGCCGGGTGACGTGCACTGGGTGATGTGGTTCGGGCGGCTGCAGCTGGCTGTGAAGCCGTGGGTGCCCCATCGATGCGAGGCAGCTCCGCGGGAGAAGGGGCCCAAATAAAGTTGGGATTGGAAACCCAATCCCGTTAATCGCCGTCAGCTTTCTGGAGAGGTGGCAGAGCCCTCCCTGGATGGAGCACTTGCTGTCCTCGGAGCGTCCGTGACTGGCAATTTGTCTGTCGAAACAGATGTGGGCAGCAACAAACATTTATTTCTATAACTAGAAACAAATTTGGTAATTGCCTCTTTCAACAGGACTTGCTCAAGCAGGAAATGAAATTCCTAAATGGCAGTTAGCGAAAGTATTTATAGCTAAGTTCATAAATGAGATGTGTTTTCCTTTGTCATGAGTTTCTGCTGGGTGGAAGGAAAAAACCAACCTCAACGGTAGCAAGCCATATATTGATTGGGAGTGTTTCCAGGGTATACAAAAGTCATGATTTATTAATGAGTTTATTTTTACTAGGTGTAGAAATACACCTGACAAACAAAACCACTTCGGCCTTCCAGGGTCGGCTGGCAGGCCTGGATCCGGATATTGTGTACTGCGTCATTTCATTCAGGTTTTGGTAGATTTTTCTCTGTTTCCTGCTGTTTGTGACTGCAGATGATGTATTATTGTTCTTCTGTCCGTCCCTGGATGCAGGTGCTCAAGCAGGCCCCAGACATGGTGCTGCCTTTTGGGGAGCAGGAGATGTTCAGGTTCCTCTTGCCTTGGTGGGGCTGTGGGCCTTTGCTCAATGTTTTCTAGCAACCAAGTGAATTTACCTATCTTTCAAGTGTAAAATCAAAATTACTTTATTCTTTTAATCCAGTTTAGCTGTCCTTTCACCCTTGGGAGTAACTTCAAAAGCAGCATGCTCCTTCCAGTCATCTCAGTGGGCTGGGATCACGCCAACGGTATATAAAATGCCTTGTCTCAAAATCCTGGGAAAGGGGAGGGTGAGAGAAATGAGCACGAAAAGGAAGAGAAGGGGTTGGCCTGTGCAAGGTTTTTCAAGAGTCTGAGCACCTCAGAGAGCCTCGTTGGTCCTCACAGCTCTATGGAGCTGGTCAGTGTCTGCAGGAGTTTCTCTGAAAAAGTTCCAGTTGAGGGGTCTCTGCTCAGAGCCGGAGGATGTCCAGGCTGAATGAGCTGTGGCCCACAGCTCCCCGTTTGCAGTTCCCATGTAAAGACTGAGAGCTGCTGTGCTGATCCTGCCTCTCTGGCCCTTGAACACCGGTCCTGGCCAGCATGGCCATGCCAGCTTGGGAAGGTCTCCTTTGAAGAGCAGGCCAGCGCTGCGGCCGGGATGGATGTGTTTTAAGGACTATAGCAATTTCTGATCATTCCAGACTGCAACAGTTTGATAGTTCGGCCACTATGAGCATGAAATGGGGCCATTTCCTCTAAAACAAACAGAAAAAAAAAAGGGGAGTGGGTGTGCAGGATGAGGTTGTCATTTCTCAGTGACTCAGAGGATAAGATGTGTGATTACCCAGCATGACCAATGAAGATAATGAACTACATTAAATGCAGCTACGGCCCAAGGATCGACACTGTGAATATGATTTCTTGGGGCCCCACCACACATTTCCTACCACAGGTTTTTCCTCAGTTGGCTCCTTTCCTGAGGCCTGCTTGCTCTCTGCCCGCATTGTCAGCCTACCATTGCTGGCTCACACGGCATTAACTCAGAAGTGGTCATGCTGAATCTGGAAACACAATTTAACTTCTAACTGTACTGCTGATGCACGGAGCAGGACCAGATCCATTGGTGGGCTCTTCCCAGCTGTCCTGATGGTTGTCACAGGCCTGATCCTGTTCTTTGATGCCTGTCGGTGCTGTTGCAGCTCCAGCTGAGCACCAGCAGTGGCAATGTCAGGACCGTATCTGTATCTCAGCACTTCCCTGCAGCCCTGCGCATAAAGGCACTTCTTGACAGTCTGATGGACCCGTCGTATGTGGCTTTGTGGGGTAGTATTTAGAAGATAAATATATCAGATGCTAATACACGAATGTTGCGGTAATGACTTTTCCTGGTCTGGTTGTTTCTCAGATGACCTAACAGATGAGTGGTGGAGGGTGAGTAATCTGCCATCTGAAGTTCTTTGTTCTTTCATCTCTCCTTCCCTGTCCAAGGTCTCCGAGAGGGAGAACATTGATCTCTTCAAGGAGTGGAGCTCAGCATCTGGTGGGGGGATGGCCTCAGCAGACCAGGAGTGGTTGGCACTGCACCCTCCCTCCCATCCTTTGAGTTCCAGCTGTTGCCTGAAGCTGTTTTGGTTCTTGCTTAAGTTAGAGCAGTTCAGGTGTAAGGTTTAGCATAATGGACATGTCCCTTCTCCAAGCACAGCTGGGAATGATGCGCCCAGGCAGAGCTGCTCGCACCAGGCTGCCTTGCTGCTGTGCCAGGGTATCTTCCTCCACGCCATGTGTATGAAGAGAAGGACGAGGGGCCGAACATGGTCCTGGTGCTGACCTCTCCTACAGGATGCTGTGGAGTCTGAGCCCCCGCAGCTGCTCACTGAGGAGTTGGGAAGTTATTCCCTGATAAAATCATAGCAGAGTGACTAGATTCAGATGGCTCTTCTCAAATTCACATTCCTTAGCCTTGAGTAGAAAAAATTAGTTCCTCTCTTTGGCTGCATTGCTTAACCCACATCCTTCAACAGAGGCTTTGGTGAGCCTCTGGCATAACGACCACACCATGTCTGGGCTCAATCCTGCCACGTTTAACCCTTGGGTCCTTCCAGGGCAAGACTCATGTGTCCCGAGTCAGTGCTAAGTGGAGCACCAGGACCAGGCAGACCTCAGCTCTGTGGACCCAGTTCTGGCCCAGACCTGCTGCAGACCAGTTCAGTAGTGTCAGCTCTGGCCTTCCTGGTTCTCTGCTCGCAAGGGGACAGCGTGTCAACGTGCATACGGCAAGGCAGTAGAAGGTGTCCTCAGCTTCCATTTTCCGAAAGTGATTAGGACGTGTTTTGTGCCCTAATTATTGGGGCATGCAAGGTAGTGGTAGGCTCCTGGCTGTTCGTGGCAAGGACTGTCCTTGTGTGTCTCCTTGTTCTCGATGGTGCCTCTGGGCACTGCTGTGGTGCTCTGAAATGTCAGCGAAGACCAGGGAGGGGAGCAGCTCGGGCTGTCATGTAGCTGACAGAATGGATAAGGGTGTCTCTCCTCCTCCTCCTCCTTGGCAGCCTGCTGGTGCCCAAGTCCCTGCCCTTGCTGCTGCCTTCATCTGGAGATGTGGGTGCTGGGAATGGCTGAAAGCCAGACCCATCACTTCCAGTTTGGGGCAGTGTCTTTGCCTACCTATTGGTGGTAAGTTACATGCGAAGACGGCAGTTCAGGTCTGCCAGAGAAAATGCTGGCTCATGTCCTTCTGCCCGTCAGAGCCCCTGGGGTAGGGGAGAGGCGGGGAGCTCTGGCCCAGCTGCTCAGGGAGATGCTCTCTCTAGGATGCTGATGCAGAGCCCTGGGTTTGGGTGCTGACAGACACTTGCTGATGCTGGAAGAGGGGACCCATCCCAAGCCTTGTTTTGCATTGCCTGTTGAGGAGCTGCACAAGCTTCTTTGGAAGCCTTTAAGGTTACTGGCCTGAAACTGTTCTTGGCTGAAATCCTTGAGCATCCCTGCTTGGCATCCCACAAAACTTGTGCAGACAGGGAGAAAGGACGCATGGACACTCTTCAGCTCCAGGCTTCAAATTATTACCAGTACCAGTTCGATTTGTACCTCAATTTCTCCCACCACCTCCCTGATTACTCTTGAATAACCTCTGCTGCACATGCTTAGTCAAAAAGTAGCTGTATCCTTATTTATGTCTTTTACACGCTTTTTTTTTATGTAACTAGAGCGCTGCCATCAAGGGTTACAAAGAACCTGTTCAAACAGAAGATGCCCAAGGGTGAGGGTGGATGAAAAGATGAGAAAATTGGGAGGAGAGGGAACTGCAGTCAGGGCTGCACACATCTCTGCTGCGTCTTGCTCTGAGTCACGCGGCCAGGGCAGCTCTGTGGCCATCAGAAGTGTTAATGGAAAGTCGAGGATGAAAGTGCTCGCTGCAGGTCTGCGAACACTCCTCATTAATTCATCCAGTTAATTTTGCAGTGTCTGGAAAGGCTGTGTGTGTGAATGCATGTATCAAGACCTTCGTTTCTGGGGTGTGAGGTGGGGGTGCCTGGAGGACGGAGCACTGCAGTCAGTTGAACTTAACCCTAAATCCCTAAGGATTACAGAAGAAGCCGGAACATGCGGTGTGGCATTACAGTGCCACCATATTTAGCCAACGGTAGGCAGCAATTCATTTACAGGTTTTGTAAGCTTCGGAAGCAGCCGTGGTCCGACTGTCCCCAGTCCCCAAGGGCTGTGCTGGCGGCTGGTGCCACTCACTGGGCGCTGCCGTGGGGCGGTCCCCACTGAGGTGTCCTGCTCCACGTCACTGCAGGCTCTCAGCTGGAATCTGTTGAATCATGGTGCTGAGTCACCGGCATGAACCATGCTCCCTAAATAACCACAGGCACTCTGCGAAGCGGCCATGCACAGTGAGGAGTGGAAAGTGCTGCTTCATTGTCGGAGCTAGGGCTCTGGGGGCAGAAGGCAAGATGGTTTTCTCAGCTCTGTGTTCTCTGAGCATCACCTGGCATGGGGCCACCCTGCAGGAAGCATGTTCCCCCAAGGGCTGGCTGCTGGCAGAGGGGTTGGTTTCTCTGTTACTGCCTATGGGTTTGTGCCCAGTAATTGCGTCCTGTTGATGGTGAGCTCCTTGGCCCCACGCCTGCACCAAAGGCCACACTCCTCTCAGAGTCCCAGGCAGGACTGGGTTCCTTGGCGAGGCTGAGTCAGAGCTGGGTCTTGTTCCTGGGCTCAGTGACCCAGGGAAAGACTTTGTCCCTCTATGACGCACGGGCTGGGAGCCAGGGTTCACCCCTCTGTCGAGGCACCCAGGATCAGGGTGAGCACTCCTCCACCCTGCTGTCCTGCGTCTCCCATGCTGAGCTCTGCTCTGACCACTTGCCTGTGTTGGCTTCCTGGGGACCTTCATTCCCCAATGCCAGCCCCTGAAATCTGAACATTGGCTTCGTCCATAGGTGATGGCTCTGCGGCCTCAGTGAGGAGAGAGTCTAGGAGGTGCCCAGTGCCAGAGCTTCGCCCTAAAACCCTGTGTGGGCACCTGCAGACCCTACTGGGGCGTTCAGAGGTGCTGCAGGGGCAGGATGGGGCACATGAGCACAAGCTGCCTGCCATTAGAACTCATCATTGGCCCCGTGTCTTTCAGCAGCTTGAGAGATGCCACCCAGGTTTGTCCAAGACCTCGTTGAACTTCAGTGGGAAAGTTAGAAAAGTCTCAGCCTGTTTCTGCCTGTCTCATTGAGGCTTGTTTGGCAGAGGGAGAAATCTGCAGAACTATCCCACTCAGCCTTGGTGTCAGAGTTGTTGCAGTGTGTGAGAAAAGGTGGACACCAGAGCTGGAAGCCCAGTATGCAGCGGGATTCCTTGGCTCTAGCGTTAGGCGCTTGCAGGATATTTCCTGGGAACATCCCTATATATGGTAGAAAATGGACATTTCCATGTGCTTAGGTTGCAGGGTAACATCCCAGTGTAGTCAAGAGCTCTGCTGGGTCACAGGTGTTTGCAGAGGGTCTTCACAAGACAGTCCATGCACTGTGGTGGGCTGAAACCTTTTTGTAAGGGCATGTAGCGATAGGACAAGGGGCAGTGGTTTTAAACTAGAGCAGGGCAGGTTTAGACGAGACACTAAGAAGTTCTTCACCCTGAGAGTGGTGGATCACTGGCACAGGTTGCCCAGAGAGGTGAGGGAAGCCCAGTCCCTGGAGATATTCAAGGTCAGGCTTGGTGAAGCTCTGAGCAACCTGCTGGGGGTTGGGCTGGATGACTTTTAAAGGTCCCTTCCATCCCAATGAATTCAATGGTTCCATGAAAACTGGAGGCTGGGTTGGACACATGTGTGCCCAGTGAGGAGCCTGGCTGCTGGGGCATGTACATGCGCGGGCGGTGACACACACTGCTGATTCAGGGGAAATGTATTTCCACAGTTCTCCGAAACTTCTGAAATAGCAAAATCTACATTGTCCTCGGTCCCTCTTCCGTCTCCCTGACTCTTATTCACTTCCTTTTGGATTTTTCTGCTACTCAGATTTGCATTGGTTTCTAGATCAGGAGAAATTGCTGGAGTTAAGGTCTCATTTCCAACCCACCTTCCTGCCTTTCCTGTGTTGTTGGGGCTGTCAGGGCGATGTTGGCAGTGGGGCTGTGTCCACTGCGCCCAACACCGGGTAAAGGCTTTGCCTGCCACCGTTACCAGCTTTCCACTCAGTTAGGTGCATTGGACCAACCTCAGAACATCATTATAGATGTATATTCCCCCAAAATGCTAATAAAACAAGTGGTAGTGGAGTTGTGATGCAGAGGGATGGTCCCTGGAGCATCCAGAACCTGAAATGCCTCTCCCATCCATCCTGGGTAAAAATTAACTGATGGCTCATTAACTTTCCCAGCGAGGCTTGCCCTGGAGGTATCTCATCTGGTCTGGCCTGAAGCCAGGCGTTGGGTTGCCTCACACCGGGCTGATGTCCACCAGAAGATGTAATCAGCAGCAGGAGGGGTTTTTTTTCTCCTCACCCTTAAGAGCAGATTTTTGATAGTCTGTGTGAGCTTGTGATGGGATTCAGTGTGCTTGAACTGTCCCAGCAATCTGCTTCAAGTCAGAACTAAAGGGGTTTTAATGATAAAAATACCCAGAGGAAGTGAGAGCGAGCACAGGAGAAGCAGAGTATTCTGCAGGGGATTCTCCTCTTGCTTTAATCCTCTCTCAGCAAAGCAGACTTGGGTTTTAGCATGATGCACCATGGTGTTCATCACAGCTGGCATCTTTTGGTTTTTTAAATTGTGGCTAG
The DNA here is from genome assembly GCA_022605575.1 of Laterallus jamaicensis coturniculus. Taxonomy (NCBI): domain Eukaryota; kingdom Metazoa; phylum Chordata; class Aves; order Gruiformes; family Rallidae; genus Laterallus; species Laterallus jamaicensis. The sequence goes on from JAKCOX010000029.1 coordinate 6,302,850, forward strand.
TGCAAGCTACATTTGCTCAGCCATTAATTCTCCTCCTCATCCCGTCTGACATGATATGCAATTCCAATACATATATATATTTAGAAACTGTAATTGAAGCTTGCAGATAATTGCTTTGACCTCCAGATGTGCGTTATACCCTGCTGAAAGGTCATCTTGGCAGAGACCCTGTCTGAAAGGTGCTCTGTCCTCTCGTAACTGATCACTGGAGTACCTGAAATTATCACAGCGAAGGGCAGGTGTATTTAATTTCTTTCCTCCTCTTGGTACTTGCTTTGGAGCATTTGCCTTCAGCACTGATACCCTATGTGGAAGGAAGAGCATTAGTGAGGTTTATAGTAAGCATCTTATGAACTGTATAATAGTTAAAACTGTATAGTGAACTAGAAAATAAAAGAAATACATTTAAAGTATATCATAGCTGCCCCCCCCCACGGCTCTCGTGAGCTGTGTGTGTGTACCAGGGCTCAATTCTCCCTTGATACCTCTCCCTCCTTGCAAAAACACTTAAAAATAGCAAACCTGTGGCTGACAAGCTGTTAGTTCCTCGGCACTCGAAGCCCTGAGATGCTTCTTTCTGCAGCTGCTTTTCTCGTGGTCTTTGCCGGGTGCCCCAGCAGCCATGTGCCGCTGAGGTGCCTCTGCGTCAGCACCAGCTGCCAGCCAACTTCCATCATCATACATCCCAGACCAGGCATCAGCGGCATGGGCTGCCCTCCTACAAAGAGCCCTGTGAGCAGGAGAGCGGCCTGTGCCTTGCCGCGTCCGCCGGCTCCGGGGAGCAGCGGAGTCTCCCGTCATTCATTAATGTAACGCTATAATTACTGTGAAACCCTCATTCAAGGCCACATGTGGTTTGAAGCGGCGAGCGGGTAATGATCTTGGAAGAATGGGACATGACAAGGGAATATTTGGTTTCAGGGTTGCGAGAATCAGGCGGGGGGACACGGATGGGCACACAGACACACACATGCGTGCGGCCCAAGTCCCAGAGCTGCAGCGTCTAGACAGAAGATACAGCCAAGCAGGTTGTGTCACTTCAATGCAATGCCTGAACCTGTTAGTTTGAAACGTATTCCGGAGTAAAGAAAAAAAAAATTATGCAAAATTAAATTAGTGTGACCTTACTTTGCATTGGGAGGCTGAATATGCCTATCTTGTAAAGCCTGGTGCGTTTCTAACACTTCCCTTGGGGAAAATTACAGAGAGAAATGGAATGAGGTCTCTTCTAATTGAAAAGTGACAGTGATTAGGAAGCCAAATACAAAATGTGTTGAGGGTTTTTGGTGGTTTTTATTTTTCTTGTTGTGTGTGTGTTTTTAAGAATACCGGTAGAATTCTAAATTAACGTGCTTTGCAGTTCAGCTTGTTTTTCATTCCCCAAAGGCTTTTTATTAGCATAGCAGCTGAACTGCACTTGGATAAAAATGTATTAACTCCAAGTTTGGGGTTTTAGTGATCTTTCTCCATTAGTTTGACTCAAACTGCTTGGATAAAATCTTGCTGTGTACATCCAGCTTCCTGGCGTGGTGGGGTTTTTCCCCACTTCTGCAAATGAAGCCCACGAAGGCAGGTTGAGACAGAGGGAGAGCTGGCAGAAATTTTGGTGCCTCAAGTGGGTATGAGCCTATGAAAACTTGAAAAGCACAAATTGGGTGTGTGGGACATCTGTTTTTTGGTTGGTTGGTTGGATTTTTTAGGGTTTTGGTTTTGGGTTTTTTTTTTCCCAAAGGCCAGTTGGGGCTACGTGAGCGTTCCTGGGATTAAAGCTCATCTCGGCGTAGCTGACACAGGCTGTGCTTGGGGTGGGGTGGAGCAAAGCTCAGAGCACAGTCTGCACAAGGGAGCAGAGGTTCTTGGGTTTGGCCTCCTCCTAATGTAATACGTACAGTGGTGGGAAGAACTTGTGATGTCACCAGCACCAACAAAGAGGACGTGGGGCAGGTGCGTTGCTTTATAAACTGTTTAAGGGTCCCAGCCCTCTCCTGTCTTGCAGAATGAGGGTAGATGTGCTCTGGTGCAGCGACTGAGCTGTTTCCCTCCCTGAGCAGAGCGATGCCATTGGCATGAAAAGGCCAGAGTCCGAGCGGCGGGAGCTGATCAGGTTTTATCAGACAGACACGTTCCACCAAACCTGTTTACAGGATCTTAATTTGCAGCTTAATTGTTCTTCTTCCTCCCACAAAGCAAGATATTGAAATTGATAATACCAGTGTGGTTGCTGTAATGTTAGGCGGGTTCCATGCTGAAATAAGGGTTTGAAGAGCAAGGCAACTCTTTTGTAATACCTCAGTTACAGGCGTCACAGAGGTGGATAGGTGAGGGTGGATGAGATGCTGTGTGTTGTCCCAGACCGTGAGGGAATTCCCACCCTTTCTCCTTCAGGCTCTGCTCGCTGTGTGTCCATACACATGTGCAGAAAGCTTCACTCAGCTCAGATGTTTGGGATGGGACTGACACGTCAATGTGTCCTTCCGAGGAAGGAATGAGGGCAGCGCTTCCTGACAGCCAGAACTTCACCTGTGTCTCCAAAGGACTGTGGCCAGTTTGGCAACGTCTGGTTCATGTACAGGACCTCTTGTCCTCGGAAAGGAACTTTCCTTTGCCTTGGGCTTGTTTTTCTTCAGATACATCCTCTTTTAACAGAAATGCAGTTTTCCATCACTGGCCTCGTTTTTATTTTTCCCTGTGTTTTCTTACTGTGGCCAAAGCACATGCAGCATTCAGAGGCTACATTGACTCATCTTCCTAAAAACCTTGGTTGTTTGGGGGATTTGGTTTGGTTTTTCCTTTCTGTCATGAATTCCACAAAGCGCAGGCTTTGCACCCGATCTGGGCAACCTAGAGGCTCCTCTGCCCACATGTAGGTGAGGTAGAGGGGTGCTGGGTCAGTAGTCCCCTGGGCTCTGGGTCTCTGTGGGCGACCTGGAAAGCACCAAGTGCCTGGCTGGGGTGCCAGGGACCAGGGGCTGGAGGTCAGCGAGGATGCTCGCAGGGTCCCTGGGTGCAGCCGGTGCTGGGATGTGCTGTTGGGCTATGTAGGGACACCCTTGCACGGGAGGGGAAATGACATGGGAGGAGGTGTTGGGTCTTTTCTTTATGGTTTTGCAACATCCTCCTTTAAGTTTCGATGTGTTTGTGTCGTGGGTTAATCTGATTTGGGTTTCGAAGAAAAGAGCTGCTGTCTGAGCCCCGTTCTTCCAGCACCCGTGGCAGTGATCAGATCCAGTCGCTTGTTCCCACAGCAGAGCTGTACCACTGCTTTGGTGTTGGAAACGTGGTTTTATCCAGGCTCTTCCCTGACAGTGGTATTCAGGCACCTTGCTGGGATTGCCATGAAAGACTCGGAGCTCTTTTTAGGGAGATGCCTTTAGCTAAAAGGCATTTTTAAGGCAGAACTTCCTTGCTGTGTGTGGCTTTTAACCCCTCTCTTCCCACCCCGTGTGCAAGCTCATGGTGTAGAGGCAACTGTGTTTTAGGGGTGCTGAAAGTATACGGGCTCCAAATCACACACATCTTGTGTCATGCAACAGTCTAGGTTCCTGCTTTCAAGGCCTAACTGCTTTGTGGAGGCTGTGGGCAGAGTGGGTTAAGCATTTTGGGCAGCAGCAGCAAGAGCTGCAGTTTAGCAGGACGAGCTCTGAGGTAACTGGCAGCACTCACCACCTGCACTGTTTTCTTGACATTTATTTGCTTTTACTGGCACTTAAATGCCACCTGCCAGGAGAAAACACTCCATAAAAAAAAATTAAATTAAATTTGCCTGACTCAGCAGAAGCCACCGCAGCTGGTACGAGCAGCATGATGTTGCCCTTTGAGACACGCCGGGTCTCCCTGTATATCCATGGATAGATGTGTGTGTCTGTACAGATAACATACAGATGGCAGCGTTTGCGATAGCTTTGGCCACAGCTTTCCAAAACTGGATTTTAATAGCTGTCCCTGCTGAGGAGCAAAGGAAGTTTAAGTCCCCGGAACTATTGAAATTTGCTGGTTTGGCCCCTGCTTTACGAGGAGCACTGGAGTTGCTACTGCCCGGTCCTGGGCACGGAGAGCCTGGGATGCTACTGGTGTGAGGGGACTCGGGGGCTGCAACTGAGCGGGTTGGGGATGCCACAGCAATGTGGCAATGGCAATAATAACCCAGTGCTGCCTTTGCCTCCTGCCCTCAATTTTCCTCAGCCTCAGAGAGGTGTGAGGAATTATTTCCTTAGGAAATTTTAGGAGCGGCTTCTTACTGCCTCCTGCCAAAAGTCTCTGGAGTCAACTGGATAGTCTGTTGTTTGCTTGTTCTTGTTTGTTCAGAGGATTTTTGGCAGTTTTCCTTTATGCCAGTTCAAGCCACTCAAGCTGACGCTGTCAGCTGTCTGAGCCCAGAGCTGGGGGGGTGACTGCAGCTCTAGGACGTGGCCCCCATGGGCAGCTGCCTCGCACCCATCTGGCGTATCACCAAAAAGCAGGAGGTTTCCCTGCTTGCACCCTGTGCCGGATGGGCTGGCATTGAGGAGAGGGTGGCTGCCAGCGCTGGTGCCTGCCATGCCATGCTGTACTGTGCTGTGCTGTGCCATGCTGTGGGCTCCCTGTGCTACTGTCAGACCCCTGGGACAGAGGGGATGTGTGCTGGGTGCGAGGGTGTGCCAAGGAGGACTTCAGTCTGGTCCTCCCTGGAGGAAGGAGTGGTGATGGTGGGAAGAGAACTGTAGAAATGGAGCTTGCACGTGGCCAAACTGTTTCGTTGGGGTGGATGATGCTGGTCCATGGCTGTGTGGCCCTGAGCGAGGCACACTTGGCACTGGGATGCTGCTGGTTTTATACCCTGCAGTGGGGACATCTGCATGGTGCAGCTGGGGGGCGCTTTGGGAAGTCCTGCCTGCATTGTAGCTTGCAAACACTCAGCTCAGTAGATGGTCATTAAAGATCCCTCCTAGAGAGTCTTCTGTGATACTCAAAAAGTGGACTGATGCTTTTTTATTGAGTAAGGAGCTGGGCTCAAAGCATGCAGAGCCCACATACGCATGTGTGAGAGCTTTATAGGGAAGGATGCTGCAGTGTTGTTGGCCTCTCGGCCACCTTGGTTCTTGCACTCAATTACATGCTCCTTTTTCTGGTGGCTTAAAGTCTGTCTGTCTCTCTTGCAGCGGAGTTGGAGTTTGTACAGATAATCATAATCGTGGTGGTGATGATGGTGATGGTGGTGGTGATCACGTGTCTGCTGAACCACTACAAACTCTCTGCGCGATCCTTCATCAGCCGGCACAGCCAGGGGAGGCGGAGAGACGAGAACCTCTCATCAGTAAGTCACACCCTGCTCGTCCCACCTATGTCCGCCCACACCCTTTGCCAAATGATGTGACACCTCGGGGAGACATCTGAGCCAGGGCCATTCGTTTTAGTGCTGTTTGCCCATGTGCCACTTGGCACTGCATGGAGAGACACCCTCCGGGTTGGGTCTTGGCAGCAGCTTCTGTCTCTCTGTTGCTGGGTGGGGGCCCTTCTAGGGATGCCTCTGTCTCTGTAGGGTGCTGTGTGTTGTAAGACAAGGTCAGCTGTAGCCTCAGTTTTCCAGTTCAGACTTTACACCAGTAGAGTGACTGTTTGGGTGCATGTGCCTTACCCTTGCCAGGCAAACTGGTGAGTCCTTTGGCGGCTGAAGTTGGAGGGTGGCTGTGCAGAGTCACTGCCTGTCTCCAAGAGAAGGGGAAGGCCTGCAGCTTTCTCTGGCTGTTGCCTGCAGTGCTGTCATTGCTGTGGCAGAGGGGTCAGAAAACACTTGTCAGCTAGACAAGCAGAGATCTCCCCAAAGGGATGCTCAAGAGGTTCCCCGTGTAACCTGGGCTCCCTGCTTCATACAAGCCTGAAGGGAAATGTGTTAATTGTACCTCTGATGAAGGCTCGAGGGGACTCTCCTGGCCTCAAGGCAGGTGTTGGTTTATGCAGCAGCGAGGAGAGATGTACAGGAACCTGTAGAGAACAGACATCCCATTTCCTTGGAGGGTGAGCACTGACAATTTGGTGCTGCCTCCATGGCTCTGCTTCCAGGGGTACCTTGTACTGCTGTGTTTGCTCCTTGGAGCTTCTCAAGCGATGGGGCTTCCTCAGGGACATCTTGGTGCCCTCTCCTCTGCTGGCTTCCCAGCGGGCTGAGCACACCGCTGCTGCCTTGTTGTGGTCTGCATGAGGCTGTGCCTTCCTGTATCAAATCCATACTGGCTCCAGGAAAAAGTTCAAACACTGGGATTGCTTTTTTTCCCTTTTTTTTCCTTCTATTCTTTCTTCTTTTTTTCCTTTTTTTTGAGAGAGATTTCCAACATCTTAACAAATCAGTCTTCTGTATGGCACTGGCGAAGGCTGTCCAGCCAGCAGACACCTGGACACAGGCTGTCCCTCTGCTCCGCAGTTGCCTTTTTGTCAGACACTGCAACCAGCAAAAGAAGGTCCCTTATTGGATGAACACTGTGCCGAGGCGAGGAAAAAACCCCTTGGGAAGGAGACTTGTACGAAACCTGCACTCAGTTAAACCACCCCTCATTTTGGGGGAGCACATCTCCGGAGAGCACGACAGGGAGCTCAGCTCATGCTGGTTTATTGATGCTCTGCAGCAAGATCAAGGTGCTGGCAGTATGTGATCCCCCTTTTAAAGCATCCAGCACAAGGGTGGTGATCACTCAAGCACCTCAGAGCTAAACACCCCGCACGTATCCAGGAGTCAACACTGGAGTCAACACAAATCTTACATCTCATATGCACCCACTTCCAACAGCAGCAGAATGTGGGCATCCCAGCATGTGAATTATTAAAAAGAGCAGAAAGATTGTTTTCCCATTTTCAGATTATTTTTTCTACGGGTTTATCATGTCCAGAACCTTGAAGAATACCCAAATGTTTCATTTTACATTTTCCCCTTCTCCCCACCCTGTCTGTGCTGCGAATTGCAGCCAAGCTTCCTGCAGCCCGAGCATCCTCCTGATAGGACAGAGAAGCCCCTTGTGTGCGAAGCAGAGAGCTTGCTACAGTGGGATCAGTCACCATAAAGATGGCAACGGTAGCTCCTTTCCAATGTGGCAGAGCACATCTCCCCGTAGGAAACAGCCCCAATGGACACGGGTGCTGAAGGCTGGCAGGCAGAGGCTGTGCTGGGCTGTGCACCGGTTTAGGGAATCCATTAAACTTGCACTGAACTGGTGATGGGTTTTTCAGTCCCAGTTTTAATTTTGCTTATCGAGACCGCAGACAGGCACCGGAGCTGCGCACACGCTTTTCATCTCCTGAAATACTAAAGTAGTTCATCCCATGGTCAGGACGCCACGAGCTCTGCCCAAGTCATCCTTTTTTTGTTGTTTGAGCTCCAAGATGACAACTGAAGGAGAAATTAATTTCCCTAAAGGTGAGGGGTTTATTTAGTGCAGTTTTTGCTAGCAAGGAAATTTTGTATAATGTCATGTGCATTTCCATCCTCCTTCTCACCATACCTAAACTCTGTCTCCTTATACCAAGAACCTTTGATTTTCCAGAACTAACATTTAAGAAACTCCACCAAAAGCCCTTTTGCAGTAAGAATGCTGCTGCCCCTGCACCTCTGGAACAGTGATATCCCACTACCCCAGGAAGAAGCGGTTTAAATGCAATTTCCAAGCGTACGTTTGTCATGTGAAATGGAAAACGTTAAGTTCCTCTGAAGGCTCAGAGACTTAATCTGCACCAGGCAGCTTTGCAGGGAAGATTCTCTGACATTACTAAAACAAGCAGCTCTATAAAAGTCGAAGATTGGTCCCTAAAAAGAAATCAAAAATTAATTTTAGGTTGTGCAGCAAGTCGTGGAATACTTGTGCAGGCTTTTAGAGCTGTGTCACTCGTCAGCTTTCCTTTCAGCAAACCCTGGCTTTCTAGACTCAGCCATTGCTGAGATGAAGTTAAGTCCTAAATATTCTGGAAGTCAGAGGTGAGTGAGGAGAACCCCGAGGATGAGGATTTACAGTGGTGATGCTCCCTCATGGAGCAGTGTGGTTTTGTTTGGCTCAGTGGGGCTGCGTACCCATCACGCAGCCAAAGCGCGAGGGCTCCAAGTGTGCGTGTTTTCTGTCTCTGAGGCTTTGCCCTCCTCCCATGGCTGATTTCCAGCAGTTTCAATCCCGCTGTTGAGTTTCCAGGAGAGATGAGCCGTTACCCAGCCAGGCTTCGCAGCAGCGTGATCAGTGTCGGTGAGCAGTGACCACGCTTGTGGTCGGTCAGCCATGGGCACGTAAGCGTGTCTGGGTCAAGCCCTGCAGTTCCGGGAGAGGTGGTTAATGACATCTGCAGAGATCCAGCTCCTGCAGAAACTGGGCTTCCTGTCTGCTCCTTCTCTCTCTGCACATCCCATTTTAACGGTGTTTCTGTGGGTTTGCTACTCCGGCATCCACGTGTGGCCCAGAGCATCATGCCCAGACAGATGTGTTAAGGTGTGAGTAGAGCTTTTCTTCTCAAAGCCTGGATGGAGTATTTGGTACTGAGGGTCAGGGGACATTTTGGGTGGAGCAGCTCATGTCGGGGTGTGTGGGTGCCCCCCCCATCGCCTGCCGCAGTGGGAAGCCCCAGCTGAGCCCGGCGATGCTCCAGCTCCCTGGGAAGCGCCGGGCTGCAGCCGCCCTCGCAAGGAGCCGGCTGACATCACTCCCGGGAAAGGGGGAAGCAGATGGGATATTGCCATGGCACTGCCCACTGCCAAGTTAAATATAAAACATCTAGCAGAAGGCAGCGGGGTACTCGCTGCTCAGGAAGTCTGCCACGGGGACGTGGCAAAGTAAACACAATTTTCAGAGTGCTTCCCGCTCCTGCCCGCTGCTTCGGCATCCTTTGGGGTGAAGCGAAGGGCTGGCAGCATGTGCAGCAGGGCTGGAAATCCTTCCTGTGCCCGCTGGTGTCAGCAGCAGTGCTGACCGGGGTTAGAGGTGAAGATTTGATCTGCGGCAATTGCAGTTCCTCTTGGGTCTTTCAGCTGCTGGGGGAATTTGGCTGGAGAGTGTCCCTGCAGGCCAGAAATAGGTGTAAGATGGACCAGACTAAACAGTCGATGCCTGTGTAAACATTTGTGTGTTGAAGTCTTAAGGTCTGGGCTGCACGGCACATGGCTCAGCCAGCACGTTTGTTAGCTGCAGTCAGGGAGGATGCTGGTATCACAGCACTTAGCCTCTGCTCCAAGGACATGCTCCCTAAAAAGCTAGGGGGAAGTGGGGAGAATTTGGGCCATCTCATTTCCATATAAATCACTGTTTTCCTTGTGCTGGCAACAGGACAGCCTTGAGGTTTATGTGCAGAGCTGAGCTTCAAAACCAGGAACCTGATGGGTTTCTTTCAGTGTCTGGTGCCACGTGCTGTGAGAGAGAACAGATTACAGAGCTGGGGAAGAGAAAGAAGGGAGGGGGGTAAAGAAGGAAGGATGTGGACGTAACGGATAATGGGTGGCTTCTCTGGAGAGTTTGGCATGACAGTGGTGCTGCGTTTTGGGCAGCTGGATGTGTGTTGCAGGGTGCCCATGGGGTGGAGGGCTGGATGTGTCTGCAGGGATACCCCTGGGCTGTCTGTTAGGAGAGCGGGAGAAGTGGAGATGCTGCTTGGCTGCTTGCTTGGATAGCTGCAAAGGGAAGCAACGATGCTTTGCCTTGGGTGCTGGTGTTAGGCCAGATATGCTTCACAGCTGGGTGAGGTCCCAGGAGCATCAGACCCTCTGACTTTATCACAGTGGAGGAGTCCATGATGCTGTGGTAGCGTTGTGGCTTTTTACAGGCTTTCCCCAGGCTCCCCGAACTGCTGCCAAGGTTATTAAAGAAATGGGTGTTTCCACAGCCGGAGAGCTTGTGTCCGGCTCATCCAGAGAGCCCTGTGCATGGGCCAGGGCTGTGAATAGCTCCGGGATGGACATCACACAGGGGGAAGGGGGAAGGAAGCTGGTGGTAAAGGCTTCTCCCTGTGCCAGAACTGGAGATAGACCTGCAAGGAGTGAGGAACACTGCCTTTTCCAGCAGCCCCCTGGCTGGTTTCACCCAGCCCTGCCCACGAGATGGGTGCTACTCTGTGCGGTTATCAGCAATGTTTGGATGTTTTAGTTCTCAGGCAGAAGTGTGGAGGGTGAGCTGTGGGCTCTCTGAGCATCTACAGAAAATGGGAAGAGCCTTTGGTTGGTTATTCTGATGGTGAATTGTAAACTAATCTCATGGTCTGGGGGGGGACGGGCTGGTGGCTTTGTTGTGCTGGGGTTGTTGGTGTCTGGGATTCTGATGGCAGGGTCACAGTGATGTTGGCAGCGTGCAGAAGCCTCTAGACCAAAGTTCCTCAGGCTAAGCCAAGGACCACTTATCCTTTTGGGGGGAAAAAATACTCTAGAACCATCCTGTTGCCACAGATTTCTGTTATTTTAATGATTTATTTTTTTTTCAGCCAAACCAAAATTAGGCTTAACATTTGGTTATTCAGTTATTATCTTTATTTTCCCATGATTTCCTTGATTGTGTGCATCAGAATGTGGGTGTGAGGGTGGGTTTTTTTTCTTTTTTTCTTTAAAAAAAAATCTTGTCATTATTTCATGGAGCATTTTGTGATGCCTTGTGAATCACCCACGGCTCATGGATCACAAATTGAAAAATACTCCTCTGGCATGTTTGAACCAGGGAGAGAAACACGCTGGGTGGGTGTAGGCGGGAGGGGGAAGTCTGCGAATGGGAGAGCGTTGTTTGCTGGTGTCGGTCTCATCATTCATTCTGCAAGTGATCCATTAAATGTAAACGGAGGTGAAAAGGGAGGGAAGTTTTGGTGGAAAGCAGTGATTTTGGTGGGTACGTGCTGTAACACCCTTGGGATAGACTCATACGATACCCAGTAGTGGCTAAAGCTGTTAGACCCCAGTGGGTTGTGCAGAAGAGGGTCTGTGCTGTGGGATGCTGTGGCCGGGGCAGGATCGCAGTGACAGCAGTGTCTTGCCTGGGCTGTGGTACAGGGTGAAACCCATCCTGAGGCATTTGCAGAACGAGCTTCAGCAGTGCTGGCAGCCCCACTGACCCTGCGCTCTCTTCCTCTTTCCCATTCAGGAGGGGAGCCTGTGGCCTTCGGAAAGCACCGTGTCGGGGAATGGAATAACAGAGGTGAGGGTGACAGGGGTTGCTGGTGACGTTACCCTTCCTGCTGTGCTGACCCGCAGCATCTCGTGCTTCTCACCCTCTTTCTCTCCCCTTCAGCAGCAAATCTACACCCCAAGACCCAGCGACCGCCTGGCAGTGCCATCCTTTCTGCAGAGGGACCGCTTTAACAGGTTCCAGCCTACCTACCCCTACATGCAGCACGAGATCGACCTGCCACCCACCATCTCACTCTCAGATGGCGAGGAGCCACCCCCGTACCAGGGACCCTGCACACTGCAGCTGCGAGACCCCGAGCAGCAAATGGAGCTCAACAGAGAGTCGGTCCGGGCCCCCCCCAACAGAACCATCTTCGACAGTGACTTGATAGATAACTCTGTGTACGGGGGGCCGTGCCCCCCCAGCAGTAACTCTGGCATCAGTGCAACCTGCTATGGGAGCAACGGTAGGATGGAGGGACCACCACCAACGTACAGCGAGGTGATAGGGCACTACCCCGGGTCAACATTTTACCAGCACCAGCAGAACAACGGGATGCCCTCCATCCTGGAGGGCAGCAGACTCCATCATTCACAAATCAATGGCCTTGAGAGCACAACTGCTTGGAACAAAGAGAAAGAGAAACAAAAAGGGCACCCCTTTTAAAAAAAAAAAAAAATTTAAAAATTTTAAAATTTTAAAAAAAGGAAAAGAAAGGAAAAAAAAAGAAAAAAGCAAGAAAGTAAATGAAACACTCTGCACTTCTCGTTAAAAGAAAAAGGAGAGTTGAGGAAGATGAGCAAAGAAAATAAAAATAAAAAGCCCTTCCCCATCTCTCCATGTATAAATATTTACTTGTTATGTCTGGTCTGAATGCACAAGCCTACCAAGCTTGCAAAAACATTTCTTTATTGAGCTGTGTCTAGACGTTTAAAAAGGAGGAGAGAGGAAAAAAAAAAATCAACTGTAGTCCTTTTTATTTTGTTTTTCGTTTCGTTTCTAGTTGAGCTGTGTGTGAATGCTTTTTTTTGTTTGATTATCTCACTTATCTTTAAAGACAAAATATTTGCACAAAAAAAAAAACCATTTTGTTTAAAGATCTGCAATATAAATATATAAATATATATTAAAAAATAAGAGAAAGTGTATGTGTAAGGAGCAGGAGTATTTTTGTATTAGAAGAGGCCTATTCAAAAAAAAAAAGAAAAAAAAAGTTGTTTTCTGAACTAGAAGAAAAAAAAATGGCAATTTTTTTGAGTGCCAACTCAAAAAGCGTGTATTACATTGTAAAAAAAAAGACAAAAAACAACAAAAAAAAATCAAAAGCAGGGGTTTAGAGTTATTTATATAAATGTTGAAATTTTTGCACTATTTTTTAATATAAATATGTCAGTGCTTGTGTTGGTCAAAGCCTCTATCATACCTACCGTGAACCTGTCGAGGGATATATGTCCAAGTGAAGAGCCAAGTAAGCTGGAAGGGGTTGGAGAAGGGCGGAAGCGGAGATGCCAGCCCTGGGAAGGAGCGGTGAGCCAGACTGCATCTTATGCAAATCCTTCATTTCCAGAGTCCCTGCCTGTGGCTGCCGCCGGTCAAGGCTTTAATACATTCCCTACAAAGCAAGAGGAGTTGGGGTGTGTGTGTGTGTCTGTCTGTCACCCGGTAGGAGTACTGGAGTAAAAAAGGTAAAATAAAAGCGACTCCCTGCTTCCCCCAGTCAGCGATGACGGAAGCAGACAGAAAGTACTTGATTTTTTTTTCTTTTTTTCTTTTTTTTTTTTTTTTTTCTTTTTGGACAACCTTTTGGAGGTGGGGGAGGGGTGGGAGGGGGTGAGAATAAACTTCTGTGTCTGAAGGAACGAAGTGGTTTTTTGGTTTATTTCTTTCCATGTTCAACCCAAGGGCCCTGGTTGGAGCTGAAGTGGTGATGTGTGGAAGTTACTGGGAGCTGATGGTGACGTGCCTGACGGCTGCCTTCCAGTTTAAATTTCTCAATTCCAAGTAGGAGCGTAAAAGCGTGGTGGTGGGGGTGGTGAAAGCAAGTTTTGGTTTTGTATTCACCTCCCAAACCTCTTTGGGCTCCGGAGGTGCAGCCGTGGCTCGCCGCTCCACTGGCCCAGGGCTGCCTGCCATCACCTCTAGTTTTTCCTTGGTTTTTATCTCAGCTAAAGAGGCATCAGATACAGTAGATGGGAATGAATCTGCTCCTGTTATGTATTAATTAAAGCCTAAAGAAATACGCTTAAATGCTTTAGAAGCAACCCCCCCCTGCACCCCGTTAACTCTTCTGAAGATGTCCTCACCCACAGCAGCACGGTCCCACCTCATCCCACCCGTGGTCCCACGCCCAGCATTGTGCGTTGTTAATTTATCTTGTTTTTTGGAAGCATTTTGTCTTACTTATGCTATTGTTTACATTTTTTATATCGCGTAGGTGTCTGGTAGGTGTTTTACCCTTGTGGTGAGTTCGTATGTGATGGAAAGAGCGAGTGAGAAACCTGAGAGAAAGGGATAAAGCTGTTCTTGGTCCCATCCTGCCGGCCAGGAGAGCATCTCTCCGAGTGCGAGGAAGGGTTGGGAGGGGAACCACAGAGAGCGAAGCTTTTACAAGGAGGTGTGATTTCATTTTCCGCAGGATGCTATCTAGTAGAGTGACATAAATGAAAGATATAAAGGCAATAACTATTGTTTTTAACAACTTTTCTATTACTTGAAGAAAAAAAAAAACCATGAGAACGGTTTTGAAGTTCTGACCATTTGAACAATATTTATATGTATTTTAAAGAAGACAATGAATAGCTGAACTTGAAGTTTGATTGTTATTTTTTGCTTTTTCTTTTAATTCTTATTTTTGCCTAGAAGTAGTCCTGTACCTTCTCGATATTTCAAACTGCTTTTCCACAGCTCTTGAAATCTCCATAGCTTTACAGTCCTGTAACCTAAATTTTGATGACCTAAAAAAAAAAAAAAAAAAAGCCACAAAAAAAGAGAAAAAAAAAAAAGTCATGCAAAGGAATAAATCGAGTTTGTCGCGAAAGGTACAAAAGTGATGAATTTATACGAGTTTTTAAACTGTATCTTTCCTTTATGTAACATGTCTATTTAGTGCCTTATTAAAGAAAGAGTAACCTTCCCTTTTTAGAGAGGGGGAGGAAACACAAAAATCATCGTTAGCATCACAAGTCAACCAGCGTCTGGTCTCTTGCTCCTTTGGACCTTGCATTCAGTTTTCCAGTCCCTTCTTTTCCGGCAGCTCCCCTGAGCAGCTCTGTGTGCCCAGCTGCTCGCTCGGCCGCTGCCCTTCTCTGACTCTTTGTTAAGGGAACTTGAACACATTTATGCACATTGTCCTACCTGGGGAGGTAGGAAACTGTGGTGGATATTGTAAATGAGATACCAACCAAAAGAGAAACCGAAATATAATATCTACTGCCCTCTTGAGCCAAAATGCGTGAATAGTGTCATTGGGTTGTTTGTTTTTCCTTTGGGGGGGAGGGGTTGTTCTGTGATCTAGACTAGTTTGTTTGCTAAAAAAAAAAAAAAGAAAAAAGAAGAAAAAAAAATAAAACAACCAACCTGGTTACCTCAGCAGGTTTTGGGTGGAATATGCATCGTGCATCTGAACCTGAGCGGTGAACAGGGAGGTGGCTGGGGACTGGGGGGTGTTCAGTAACCATGTGTTGCATCACCCGGCATTGCCTGGCCACCAAACCCCCTGCAGAGCAGTTGTGGGGGGCAGTGGATAGGTTCTGGAAAGGTGCAGAGGGGTAGTGGGAGAGGGTCTGAAAGTGCAGTGCAATTAAACCCAGCTCTCATGCTTTGGAGTCCTCAAAATTTCAACCGATTCTCTGGGGTTTCCCCCCCCCCTTTTTTCTCCTCCCCCACCATCCACTCCCAGGGCAGCTTTTCCTCCTCAAGCATCCCCCAAGCATCTGCAGCCGAGTGATGAGTTTGTTGAGCTCCTGGGTCCGGTTTCATTTACCTCTTTCTCTAGTTTGGGGGATTTCAGAGTGTGAAATGGGATGGCTCATCAACACCAAATCTCTCTTGCAAACGATGCCTTTCAGTCCATGCCATGCACAAACAAAACCCAAGTTGCCACCTTCCCCGCTGCCAAGATGCAGCCCCGGGGATGGGGGGGGGAAACCTGGATCCCAGGCAGCGGGTGCAACTTGAGTCCACCTTGAGGGAGCTGAGTTGTCCCCTTTTGTCTTTCTTCTGTCTGTCCCCCTGCTCTGCAGTCCCAAGAACTGTGTATTTCAAGCGCAGGTACCAGATCTGGGGCCCAGATCAACTGCAAGTTCTGAATGGGTGTTTAGAGATAACGGTCTGTTCTTTTTTATTATTGTCGTTGTCGTTGTTGTTATTGTTATTATTACTATTTAATGTTACTTTTTTTGCCTCGGGGTCCATTTCTCCCCCGTCCCCACGTCCCGTATTGCCACCAAGGCAGAGAATTTGCTTTGCACACCCTTGCTCATGTCTCTACTCATTTCCTTCTGGCCTTCGTGCAGCTCAGGAGATGGCTGTACCAGAAGCCGGACTGCGGTCCTGCTCCTTAGGAGTCTTTAGCATCTTGCAGCTGTCAGCAGAGAGGTTCAGGCCCCTTCAGAATGATTTGGTTTTAAGCAAACACAAAAGAAAACAAGGCATTGCTAATGCTGAGCAACCTCTTATCCTAGCCTGCCTTTTTGCTCAAAGTTTGAAGTCGCGTTAGCTTTAAAAGGGGTTGCTAATCCGTCCTAGTTTCTTAGCTTTCGGCAGGGCAAACAGCATCCTTAAAAGTGCCCCTGAGTCTTACCAGCCTGGAATGGGAACGTGGCTCTGTTGATCCAGGCAGTGAGGAAGGATGGGTTTTGTTTGGGGCTGACACGGGTGCAACTTGTGTTCCCTTTGCAAACCCTCAACTTCACCGGTGAGGAGATTGAGCATCACTCACTGTGTCGTTTCCGTAAGCGCTAGGAAATCAGTTCTATCTCACGTGGGGGTGTAAGGAAACCCAACCGCTTTCTGGAGAATCACCCTTCTGTCTGTGTATTGACCACGAAATTGCACTAACTGCTCTATTAAAAAATATAAATAAAAGCCCAATGTTTTTACTAAGGATCGGGAAAAGGCTGAATCCAGACGTGTAGCATTAACAGTGCTAGGCGAGAACAGAATGAATTTTTAATCTCTTCTGTCTCTCTATCGCTCAGAGATTTTTCTATGTATAACACAAAGCTACAAAAAAACCACAAAACCAACACACACAAAAAAAAAAGCCAACAAAAAGTTTTCCAGAACCCGCGCTTCAAATTTTTGCTGTACTATAGAAGCTCATGAAGGACAACATTAAAGTCCTAATTTGTCTGCCTTATAGACACATTTCATTGTATTAATATTTTCTTAAAAACTTCCAGTTGCATTGCTTTGGCTTTGGAGTTTGTTATAGGCAGTCCTGTATCCTGAGTTCTGTTCGAGTTTAAACTTATGTAAACTATTGACAGCACATGCAATGCAGTACTTATCTATATTTTGCTGTTTTAGTATGAATATGTACTCTGATGCCAATTTACAGAAATCTGTTGTAAACGCTTATTGTGTAACAGTAACCGATAGTGGCAATTATATGTCATTCTAAAAGCTGCAATACTTATACAATAAATTTTACAATACTTTGGAAACTTTGCCTTCACCTTTTGCTTTGTTCCCCAAAAGTCAGAGTTTGCCAGCACACTGTAATTTCATAAACTCTTCCTCTTTCTATTATTTTTTTTCCCAAATATTGGAAAATGAGTACTCTCAGATTTTGATACTTGCATTGGGGGGGGGTTCCCTCCCCCTTCTTTGTTCTGTAGCCTTCTGAATAACAGGCCAACCTCTGTATTGCCACAATGTGGGGGGATTTTCCCCCCCATGAAGCTGTAGCTGGTTCCTGGTGTATTTGCATGCTCCGTCCGTGTGTGCATGTGTGCGTATACAATTCTCTTTTCTTTCGAGTAGATCAGGTGTCGCAGCTTTAATCCCAGAAGAAGCATTACCAGTTTGCACCAGTATGTCCAACACTTGCGGTCCTGCCTTTCAGCCAAGAGCATCACTGATGGTCAGAAGGTCTTAACTTGAATAACCGTCAATCAACAAGGACTGTGTAGATTGACTTGAGTCCTAAGCACAGATAATTTGTGTGACTTTATCTTTCTTTTTTTTTTCCTTTCTGAGCCTGTGGTCAGATTGCAGTGATCACATTAAAATGACTGAAAACTTAAATTGTTTGCAGGGGGTTTTCTTTTTCTGTTTCCAAAGGATGTCCTCTCAGTTTGCCCAGGCCTTGGGTTCCCTCTGGGGACTGGGGCCAGGGTAGTTCCCAGTCCCCAAAGGCTGGCAGCTCTGCCTGAGCCCTTGGCAGCCTTTCTGAAAGCAGCCCCTGGTTTCTACAAGCAGCCCCTGGTTTTAGATGGGCAAGTGGGGGAAACCCGGCTTTAGTCTGGAGGAGCCACCAGCACGAGGAACTCCCAAGGACCTGAGCAGGATGTCTGAGTGTTCTGCACAGCTGGTTGCTTGTGACAGGGCCCTGAGCTGATGGCCGTGTGGGAAAGTGTTGCTAGGAATTACAGGGCTGCTTAATGGCAGCCTGGGACAGGGGAACCCCAAATCCACCCCTCTGGCTCTGATGCCGGGACTGTGCCACTCCCCTCCCGTTCACGGTGGGATTCCTGGTGCCCCCACTGTGTGTAGAGGCTGCCTTGGGTTGGAGCACTTTAGTTTCTCCCTGTGGTGAGCAGTCAGCTGGTCGAGCACTGTGCTGTTGCCTGGACTGGCTCACCAGTACCTGACAGGCCACATACCCAGCAGAGTCCAGTTTGGAGCTCTTCTACCTTTAGTGCCCAGTTACCCTGAATGACCAATGTCAGCAGCTGTAGCAGGGCTGAGGGTGGCACAGGTCTCTACCCGCCTGCTCTCAGGGCCCAGGCGAACGATTGGGCTTCAGGCCTGGCACCATCTCCATTCCCTGAGCTCACTTGGGGTTCCCAACAAGCCAGGGCATGCAGGGGAAGGAGGGGTTGCTGTGCAGCCAGCCTCCATCCCGAAAAGACAGAGATGTCTCGTTTTATGCAGATAACAATTCAAATGCCCCAGTGTGTTAACACTGCTTAGGGTGCTGCTGGGGGATCAGGGCTGGCCGGAAGAAACAAGGCAAAGCCCTGTGGCAGGGATGAGCCAATTTGCTTGTCCAAGACAGAGATTTGATTAACAAATGGGAGGCTGCACGTGCCACCCTGTGCTGCACAAGTTGCTCAGTGACCGTGGCAGGACGCTCCAGTGGCTCCAAACCAGCTTTTCCATCCTCTGTGCAAAGAACAACCAAACCACCCCATTTCAGAGAGGGACAATGGCCCTGCCCCGACTTGGGATCATGAGTGTCCAAGCAGAAAGCACCCATCTGGGGGAAGCACCCACCTTGCTCCAGGCATGCTGAGGTGGGGGAAGGGCACCGTTGGGTTGGAATCACTGTTTCAAAATGACATTTATGATTTTTTTGGGTTCACGGCTGAAACCAAACCAACATCTTCCCACAGAAAACGGGAGCTCAGCTCAAACCACATTTTCCAAAAGGGAATTTGTTTTTTTTTTTAATGAAAAGAAAAAAGCCAAGTTCAACCAGCGCAGCGCGTGGGAATGGGCAGAGAAATACTGTTACTAAGCTACCTTTCCGCAGCTAATGAGGTGATCTGAGGACACTGCAGCACAAGACTGGGTTTAACCCCTTGTCTTTCTTTCTCTTTTGCAAGTTAGTGGAAGAAACACTTTTGTGACTTTTGGAAACCACAAGCAGCAAAGCCTTTGGTTTTAAACAGATTCCTGTGCTGCAAATGGAATAGAACTGAAGAAATCAGACTCAGCTTTTCCCTGCACTTCCAGCATCGGGACCTTTTTGCAGCACTCCCGGCTCACCTGGGCTGCACTCGCTGCAAGGTGTAAATTCCAACTTCAAAGTATCTCAACTTCAAGGCAGCTTTTTGGGGGTTGTTTTTTTGTTTGGTTTGGTCCTCTCCCGCCCCCTCGCTCCTCCCCTCCACCCAGTTTTTTGTTTCCACCATTTATTTGCTGGTCCTCACTCAAACCCCTCTGTCTGTACCCAAACTCCTTCCCTCTGCCTGCCAGCGCTTCCCTTCACCATCACCCTCTGCCATAACCCCCACTCCAGCTCTCCCCAGTGATGATTAATTCCTCGTCTCCCACCACGTTGCGGCCTGCACCCGCCTTTAATCCAGTCTGCAACTGGAGGGCATGAAGCAAAACCTCCCCTGTGCTTGTTCAGCTCCAGTCCCAGAGCTTGGGGAGCGGCCACACCAGTAAAGAGGGAAGGGATGGCTTTGGGGGGCTCTGAGGTGTGGGGGAAGGTGTGAAAGCTGGACTCAGCCTCTGGCTTTTTAACCTGCTCAGGCTGCTTTTCCCGCAGGTTGATTTATTGGAGGGTTTTTTTCCATCGTGCCACTGGGCCTGAAGCCCCTGTGCAGGCTGAGACCTGCCCCTCCGTAGAGGGAGGAGCAGGGGAAGCCTTGCCCAGGGACAGAAAAGCCTGAGTAAGGTGCTTGGAGGTGCAAAATCTCCCTCATGGGGTTATGCTGAGGTTCGTTGAGAAAGCAGCATGCTCCCACAGGAACCCTCGATGCTCATTGTCCGGACTGCAACAGGAGCACACTCTGCACACATGCTGCTATCCCTGGGGCTTTCTGCCTTTAAAAAAGAGTCTAGAAATTTCCACTGCTTTGACATAAACCAGGACTGCAGCAGTATTAAGCAGCAAAAGCAAAAGACTGGACAGGGGAAGAGGAGGAAAGAATTTCTGCCTTGTGCTACTAGGTGTGATGGGGCTGGAAAAGTGCTGCTCAAGATCCTTTCACCTAAGGTCTGATGGGGTCAAAACTGCTTCCCCCTTCCTCTCCTCTCTTCTCAGAAGCCCTGCAGACAACTCACCCCCTCCCTTGAGCCCTACAAAGGATGGCTCATGGGGCTTGCTCAGTGAGTGGGTGGGCAGGGGTGGGCAAGGGCAGGTTGGGCAGCTGGGGCTTTGACCCAGGTGGGCACAATCTAACCATGGCCCAGGAGGCAAATTTAAGCAGCTCCAGGGAGGGCACTGGCTGGTTTGAGGGTTTCTTTGTTTTCCTGCTGAGGAGGAGCTAATGGGGGCTTTGGAGAAGGTTTTTCCTGGCTGCCTTGTACAGCTCTGTGGGGTTTGGTTTAGGTTTCTAAAGCTGCCTGTGTGCTGCAAAGGAAAGATAGATCCCCTGCAACAAGGGTCAGCTCTGTGCTTGCTCTTTTCAAGGTGAGATTGGGATTGTTGGTATTTTCAGAGTACCCAAAACTGGGCATAATGGTGGCTCAGAGCAATGTGCTGCAGGAGCCAGAGGGTACTTTCCTCCCTCTGGTTTAAGCTATGTGGGTCACTGCAGATCCAGGGTCTCTTCCTGGCTGCCTTTCCCATAGTGGGACATGACCCCCTACTCCCTAAGCCTGGAGCTTCCAGCTGGAGGGCATCCCTTGTCTGCTGGGTGATGCTGGAGACTTCCTGGCCTCCTTCCTGGCTCTGCACATGGAGAGCCTCTTGTCAGGCAAGACTAAAAGGTGCATAAATGATATTTAGAGCTCTATGATGGGTCTGGACTAGGCAGAGGAGAGGTTGCACGCAGCACTCCATGCAGTGTACTCAGAGTGGGTTTTGCAATGCTGAGATGTGGGAGAGTGCTGACTGACCGTCAGGATTCATTAGGTGTCAGCTCTTGGTGGGTGTTCGTTCTGTTCCCTCTGTGCAGCCCTGACTTGTGGTTCCAATGCACACGGTTGCCCTGAGATTGATTGTTAGCAGCAGCAATAAATCACAATCACAGCAGCCAGTGGTGAGTTCTGGATGCCAGTCAAAAAGCAGCTCCTCAGAGTATTTATCTCTTGCGAAGGCAGGGAACCTGGACATTGAACAATTAGA
The DNA here is from genome assembly GCA_022605575.1 of Laterallus jamaicensis coturniculus. NCBI lineage: Eukaryota > Metazoa > Chordata > Aves > Gruiformes > Rallidae > Laterallus > Laterallus jamaicensis. The sequence continues at coordinate 6,323,904 of JAKCOX010000029.1, forward strand.
TCCATGCGGCTCTGTGAAGCTGCATTTGATTAAGAGAGTAACTGAAGTACAAAGCAGTTGCTAGTATTGATGTGCATTGCTAATAAGTCACCTGGGTTAAAAAAAAAAATAATAAGAGGCAGGAAACTTAAGCATAAAGCGTCCCTGCAGCACTGCTCCCAGCAATGTGCTGCACTGGGGCTGGGGGCTCTGTACCAGGCTCCCACCTCCTCCATTCTCCTGTGGCCTTTCTATTGTCAGTGCCTGGATGGACAGGAAAAACCAAAAACCGTGGCTTTTGCTGCATGGGTTGCTTGGTACAGGTGCCATGTCTTCTTTCCCTGTACTACAGAAGCTTCTGGGTGACTTTAAGGTGGATATACCTGACCAGGGGAGGGGGATGGCTGTGCTGTCCTGGGCACACAGCTGCTGAGATGTCAGCAGGATGTGGTGGTGGCTGTAACCCCCAGGCACTCTCTGTAGTGTCATGGGTAGTACTGTTTGCCACCCTGTGTCCCCTTTGTTACCAACAGGATGGGCTGTGGCCGTGGTTCCTGCTCCCATAGAGCAGTGCTGGCTCACAATGGCAGTACCAGCTCTGCTACATCGTGCAAGAGGTGCTTACAGGGCTTTGGGCCCATTTGGGTGGGTAAGGGGCATCCAGAACATGTTTGGAGCCCACAAACAGCCATGCAAGCATGCAGACGTGCCAGGCAAACCCTCATGGGGTGCTCTGGTGTTTTGGGGAGAGTCTGTACAGGGCTTGGAGGAGGGAGGAAGGAGCTGGCTTGGGTTCTAGGGAAGATAAGCACTTGAGCACCCTGGACAACTTATTAATGTACTTGTTCATCACAGGACACACTGATTTATTTCTTTTTCTCTTGAAAGCTCTGCACCGTTCAGGTAAGCAGAACCAGGTTAAATCCCAAAGGATGCACGGCCCTAATAGCCCCACTGCTTTCTTTTTCCCATTTCTATTTTCCTCTTCTGAGAGCTGCTGTTTGCCTTTGCTCTGCTGAACAGCCCTGTTGATTTTCTGTTTGAGGAGGAAAGCTTGAGGTTCCCTAACAGCATGGCCCTGGCACACTGCCTCCCCACTGCCAGGGCATGGAGGAGCCAGAGCTAAATATAAGCTGGGCAGGGGAAAAAATAAAAGGGGGAGGGAGAGCGGAGGAGGGGGAGCGAGAAGATCTGTTTATTTTCCTTCTGATCTCTGAGCCCTGTTATGTTTTATTGCTTCGCAAACAGGAGGTCTGGAAAGCTTCCTTCCTCCTGTGCCAGTGCAGGGTCAGCTGGGTGCATAATTCCTGTACTTGAAGGGGAAAAAAATACTAAGTATGACTAAATTTACAGTAATGTTGTAAGGGTGCCATGGAACTGGAGCTTTCTTTACCCTCTCCAGGTCAAGTTTTACTGTAAATGCCCAAACAAGCTATTTATATAAAGAATTTCTGCAAATTTGTGCTTACACTCTGCTGTGGAGACCTCAGATCTGGTGAGTAACCTGTGTGGGAAGAGCAGTGCCCAGAGAAGAAAACACCTCCGGAAGGTGATGCAGGCAGGTGCTTTATGTGCAACGGATCCCTGGGAAGGTGAGGCACCTTGGGCAGGCTGGCTCTTTGTGTATGCATGAGGATGTGGTTGCCGTTGCCTATAGCCTGGCGGTGCTTCAAAGGAAACTCTTCCTTTTCGGGGTGTGTGGTGTTTGAGTAGCTTCGTTGGAGAACAAAGGGACAGTATCAGGGAATATAATTGAGACTTCTCGAGGTGTTGAAAAGCACAGGAGGAAGCAAAGCTTTAAGGAAGCAGACTAAGGCTTTAAGAATTTGATCAGGCTTACTCAGCTCTTCCAATTCATCAGAAGATGCCTGGCTCCACGCAGAGGTTTCTGCCCCAAATCGGGGTCCTCTCTGATTGAGTCACGGGCAAATGTAACAAGCTGTGAGTAGTTGCTGGAACCAAGTGTGAGTTTGGAAACAGACTTTGCCTCTTCTCTTTGCTTGAGGGAAAAGGACATTGATTTGCTTCCCTCCCCTGGCTTTGTGCTGAGTGCAGGTAAAAGCGCAGCCTTGAGTTGCGGCTGTCTGTGCCGCCCGTGAGTGTGCTCTGACACCCTCAGGAGCCTGTGCACATCACTCACTTTGTGGTTTGGCTCTCAGCTTCTGGACTGGCTTGAAGATTCGCATGGAGAATGTCATCCAGCACAGGTACCAGTTGCTTGTAAAGAAATTCTGCAACATCAGTCCAACATAGTGAAACCCCCCAAGCCCTCAGACCCTGCATCATGTTGTCCTCCATCACCATGCACTACCTGCACATGATGTCCTCTCAGCTTCTGTCACACCTTCCTGTGGCAAGCCCTGGGCTACTCAGTGAGACAGTCCTGAAGCCTCTCCCCCAACCTTGGCTGATTCTGGAGAATGTGCAGAAATTTTCACTTCCCAGCACTGCACCCCCAGATCTGCTGTTCCTGGAGACACACGTTTCTTCTTCAGATCCAGGGTGGCAATGCAGGACTTGAGTGGAATCAGAATTGCATTTTAATTGTAAACATTTGTCCAGAAATTAATGTTTCTGAACTAATGTTTCTCTCCAACCAGTGCGTTCAGAAACAAATGACTCTTGCTAATTGATTTTTTTTCCCCATATAAAGGGAGATGTGCATGTAGAAAATCAACCAGACATAATTGAAAATCCCCTTCTTTCAGCAGGTATCCACATAATCACTCAACTGATGCATTTGCTTGTCCTCTGGCAGTTATCACCCTGGAGTCACATGATTGGCTGGAGGGGGTTAATTTTTCTCATTTTTTGTTTCTTGAGCTGAATTAAGTGTTGAAAATCACTATAAACAAGCTTCTATGTATAATAAGTTTGTTTATTGTCCTGAATAAGTGTACCCACAGGGGGAATGTTATTGATGGCTTCCTGCCTGGTTGGAGAGGTGTGTTTGATGTCTTCATGCCTCTGAGATTGGTAAACTCACCATTTGTCCTGATAGGCAAACCAGTTTTGAGCAACATCCAAGAGCCTTTTAGCAGCTGATTGATGGGTCCTCTGCCGTGAAGGTACCATCTCTACAGCCCTTGTCTCACCGTGCCAAGCCAACTGCCTCAAAACCCCAGAATCCTCATGCAGAGAAACAACAGCATGAGTGAGTGGGAGCAGAGTATAAAATAAGTGTAAAAAGTTGTAGGACTGAAAAACTGTGATTAATCATTGCCTCTCATACAAGGCAGGTGAGATCTTGCCCTGGTGCAAACTGGGTCTTGAAGGTGACAACAGATTTCAGCTGTTCTAAGAGGATGAGTAAGTTGGATATGTAGGTGGTGTGAAAATCGGTGCTACAGGAGAACTATGGGGTCAGCGTTTGCCTGGGAGCATCCCTCACCTCCCTTTGCTGTCTCAGTCCATGAAGCTCTCCTGCTGGTGGAGAGGGGTTTCCTCTACAAAGTGTAGGAGACAGTCAAAACGCAACAGCTCTGGTGCCCTTGGCATCCTGGAGCTGCTGAGGACAAGGCAGGAAAGCTGAACCAGGGAGGCAGCAGAGTCAGAAGGAGCAGATGGGCTTTGGCGTGTTGCTGCAGGAAGGGGAGCAGCAGCTCCGGGCAGCCAGCAGACTTGGAAGGCAGGGTTTGCATGCAGGGGAGTCAGTGGCTCAATGAGCTGGGCTGAAGCACTTGTGTAATTAAAAAGCTCGTGAGATGTTTGGGCTGTTTGTGAGCGGTGCTGTGAGATCCTGAAATTAAGAGGCTGATGAAGGCATGGTTAGGTGGGAGGGAGCAGTGATCACCTGGTTATATTTAAGGGCTGCTTGAGGGCCAAGCTCCACCTTTGGATCCTTGTGTAAGATTTTTGGTGGCCACAAGATTACAGGGCTTGGCTTCCACCAGGCATGACCACAGAAATACAGGTTTTGGTGCCTTTGAAGGCTGGGGGTTGCACGGAGGAGCTTCCCAGCCACGGGCTGATCACTGAGGTCTGGGCCTCAGAAACAGTGCAATCCAGGGGTGTGGAGCAAAGCAAGACCAGACCCTGGGGCAGCTCAGCGGAGTGTCCCAGATGGCTGGTAGATGGCAGGGGGTCTTTCAAACCCTTCTGCAGGTTGTTTGGACAGCTCTGCGGCATCTTGGGCTGTTTGTGGGATGGATGTACCTCTTTCAAGTTTATGGCAGCAACTTACAAGGTCCGTGATGGTACCAGTCAACTTTGCTTCATATAGCAAAGTTCACTGCACACCATCAGTAACAGCCTGTGGCAGGTCTGGAAATTACTGGGGAGTTTCTCTGTGTTGCTTTGACCTCTCTTACTATCACCCTGAGCAGACTGAAAGTAATCAAGGTTTGTTCAGAAGTAATTCTGTATTGGAGCCTCTCTTGAGGAGCAGCAGATAATGCTGTTATTTTTAATTTTTTTTTTGTTAATAAAGCTACCTAACAAAAGATTTCATCATTCCAGCAACACTGAATGTAATGTGCTGGCAATAATTAATGTCGCTGCTAATGGTGGATTGGAATTTTGCCTTAATTATATCATTAAGATACATTTCATGCATTTAATTGTTTTTGTCGAATGACAGCAAAGCTCTCCCGCCTCACATCTCCTGTTTCCTGATTCAATTACTTCACATGCAAGGGCAACTTGCTAGTAATGGCCTTTCACAGCTTTTGCTTTCCAGGGGAAATCAAGTGAGGTTTGGTTAGATATGCCAATACATCTCAGGTTAGTGAGGCTTTCCTGTGCTGTTTGTCAGTGTTGGTAGGGAACAGATGCACTGAACTCTTCTTCTTTGCTTGCCTGGGTTTCCTGAAAAAAGGGGGGGTGGGGGTGGGAGGGGGAGAAGTGTCAAGACAGGCCTGGGAAGAATAAGAAGGTTAAGACTCAACCATGCAGATTGATTTTTATCGTGTGCCCTGCTGTACCAGTGGGAGGGTAAGTTCAGGTAAAACATGCTACATCTAGCCTGAAGGCTAGCCTTGGGATCAAGGGCTTGGGTCTCGGGGGGCTGATGTGTTGGTCCAGGGATTCACTAGCAAAAGTTCCTGGATATCAATGAAATCCAACAGCTGGAGAAGATCTAGCACCTCCAAACTCGTCCAGACCCTGCTGTGAAGAACAGAGTGATCAACTGTGAGAAATTGGATAGGATCTTCTGTCTGACCCCAGCTTCAAAGCTGATGTAACTTGCACAGGATGTGCTCTGGAGGAGCTTTTTTCCCTCTCTTTCCTGGTTTGTTTTCAGGTGGCAATGCCAACGTACTAGCCATGACAGCGCTGGCCTGTGGAGCAGGTCACCAATGGGAGATGGAGCTGCAACTCTGGGCCTACAGCAGCACCAGCCAGGAGGCTCAGGGCTTCCCTCCTGCACACAGAGTTTCCTGCTTGCTCTTGGAAATTAAATCAGTTTGTGTCTTTGTGAGGCCAGAGCCAGTCACCCACAGCAAGCCCAGTCTTCTGGCAAGGCATCTAGGAGGCACATGAATCAGTGTGGTCCATTGTGGTTCAAAATAAGACCTAGAGCCCTTGGCAATGGTGACGTATGTAGATTTGTTTTGGATGAGTAAATACAGCTTTCACTGGACAGGAATTTGTAGTTATGTTTGCAATTCTCAGCTGCTCAGAGGGATGGGAGTGGTGCGCGCTCTCTACTTTGTGCCTCTTCTGACTGCAGCTCCCTCCCAAGCCTGTAATCATTGTTATGTGGCTACACAAAGGAAAAATTCAAGATGAGGATGGTTGGGAAACAGGGGAGTCTCTGGCTGCAATAATCACCATGGAAAATTGTGTTAAGCTGCCTTGAGGGGTAGAGAGCTCTTTGCCTGTCTCTAGCATCACTGCTGGATTTTGGACCATCTGAAAAGAGTCAAAACTTCCCCAAAGGCCATCCAGGCTGCCACTGCTGTTGGTGTTGCAAAGCCAAAAGCCCACAGTGTGTCATACACATGATGTAATGAAAAGCAGGCAAAGCAAGTGGAAAATTCAGGTGGGTTTGTGCAGATGACAAGGTGGGAACTTCCAGGTGACAGACACAGTAAGTGGTTAGTGGTTGGAAAGCCTTCCCAAGTTGTTACTGCAACACTGACTGTGGGAAACATTTGGGAGCAGGCTTTTGTTTTCAAGACTATAACCAGGCTGCTGAGGTCAAGGATTCAGCGAGTCAATTAGTTGTGTTTGGTATTTGGAGTCCAGTGGGGATGAAGTCAATTGCCTCTTTCTTTCTGTTTCTTCTCATCCTTTCTTGCTTGCTGCATGATACAGCTGGAACTTGGCTGAGGCACGAATCCCAGCCAGCACTTGACAGGTTTTGCCCTAGCAGTGTCCTGGGGGACCTGCAGAAGAGGCAGAGGAGCACTTTGGGCTCTGTAGAGCCCCAGCCAACAGAGAGGACTCCTATGCTGGAAGAGTGCTGCTGCACAGGCTGCAGATCTGCTTTGCTGCTGGCTAAAGCCTCCAGCAGAAAGCTTCATGGGTCTCACTTTGAAAGCAGCGAAAGATGCTCCTCACACGCTATATTGTGGTCACATGGAGTTCACTAGGGATAACAATTCAGCTACCATCTATTAAATGCATTGTCACCCTGAATGGTTTCAAGCCAGTCAAGCACTAGATCACCATGACCTGTATCTGCTGGCCCAGGGTCTGTGCTGTGCTGTCAAGCTCTGGGAGTCAATAACCTTCATGTTGTTTGTAATTGCCTGTGTTTCTGGATCAACACAGACCTCAGAGGGCTCCAGGGACTGCCTGTTGGAAAGACAGTGCAGAAGGATGCCAATTCACGTTACACAAACTGCAGAGAAATGCCTGAATTCCGATCAAACACAAAGCAGTTAATGACTGTGAGGCAGGTATTGTTCTGAGATTTATTTTTTGTTCCATCAGGTGTTGGGTAGCACTTAAAGGAAGTTTATCTTTTTGGTTATTGATAACTTCAATTAGCCAACAAAAGGAGATGGAAAAACTGCTGAGCTCCATCTCCTCCTCTCTACCTTTTGTAAAACAGGGCTAAATCTGAGATGCCGTGCAGTTTTGGCTCTATATAGGGATGAGACATTATGAAAATACAGATTTTTATGTCAGAAAAAAGAATCCAAAATTAACTATAACTTCCTTCTGTCGCCAGAGAAGTTGGACTTGCTTACAGCTTCTTCATACTGACGCTTGGGCAAATGGCAGCCTGAGACATCAGATAAACACTTGGTACCAAAAAGAGCACAAATAAGAGGTGTGAGGAGCACTGATTTCCACTATATAAAGTAGTGCAATGTTGTCTTGCATCTTTCTACAAGGAAGCTGAATTTCCAGTTCAATTTTGCGTATAGATTCTGTCTGGAGTGTTCTGTCAAATACCTTTCCCCTGGCCCCATCCTTGCTCTGATCGTTAGTAATGAATTTATGTTGTGTTTTATTTCAGGTTCTCCAACAACTTTTGGAACAAAACTGAGCACCATTAATTGTTGCTCACAGAATGAACCAACAACATAATTTATCAATGTGGCGATAACGGTGACGTTTGTATTTCCCAGTCTTCAAATCCTTGGATTAGAAATGACAACATTTTAATTGAAAATAATGGTAATTATCTCTTTGCAAAGGTGTTTTGCTGTGATACTCAATGTCATATTTGAAACCAGCCATGAACAGAAGTCACCATAAGCAACAATAAACTAAGAATACTTTTTGGTGGAGTTTGTTGCACTGCATCTGTTGTGTGGGAAATAACACCTCTGAGTTTTGTTTTGTTTGGGATTTCAAAATGGTTTGTGGATGGGAAATTTCAAACCAATGCCATCGGGGGGAGGAGGGGGAATCAGCTGCTGCTATTTAGCTAAAACTGAAATGTTACATGATAATATGGGTGGTTCTTTGATGCAGTGTGTGTATATCTATGTATATGCACCTTGAGAAAGACATTAATATGGAAACAAGACACTTGGTATATGAAAATGAGAAAGAATTCTTCACCCCTTCCTGCTGTGAAATGCCAAGTGTTGTATGTTCTCAAACCATGCTGCGAATTGAGTTGGGCATGGTGGAGCTGAGCACTGCCCACACCCAAGGGGACAGTGTTTCCTTGTAGAACCAGGACCCTGGCACCCCTCAAGGACCTTCTGCCCAAGGACCATGGGCAGGGGCTTGGTGAGGTCTCTTGCCCAGGCCCAGCAAACTTTGATCCGACCAGAGCAAGTTTAAACTTCAACTGCTAAAATATGTTCAGTCTTTTCTGGGAAAATAATGTCCCAGTGCAGAGCAAGGACAGGATGTTTTTTGATTATGATTTGCACTTGTTACTCCTTTTTTATTGCTCATTTCAAGTAGCACCACCCTTCTGCATTGCTGCAGAGCTAGCACATGCCGTGCCTGCCCCAGCTCCTCCTTTACAGCAGAACAGGGACATCCTGGGGAGGAGCTGCTGAGCAGCAGCTCCATAGAGCCTCAACTGTGGTAGTGAGAACCAAATGAATGTTTGGGATGTTTCCAAGCTGGATTTGGGGCTGGGGAAGGCAGGCAGGAGCTGGGAGGGCTATGTGCCACCCCACACCTGGAACTGGGGAGGGATACCGGCTCTTGTGGAGGAGTCCACCACCAGCCTCATGCCGACATCTAACACCTTCTCCTTAGATCTTTATTTCACCTTAATCTATTGAAATGATTCCCTTAAGAACTAGCTCTTGATGTCCCTATTAACCGAGCATTAATTAATTATTAATTAAGCAGCCTAGGCTACTTATTAATTCAACTTGTTAATTAAGTATAGGACATTAATGAGGCAGCTTGATAATTGAGTTGTTCAGGAGGAGGAGATCTGCCTGGTTCCTGCGGCAGAGCCAGAAAGGTGGCTCTACACGGGGCCATCAGTTGTGGGAGCTCCCTGGGCTGGATTGTGCAGTCACATCTTGGGAGAGGCTTTGTTGGTGTCTCTCTCTCTGGTCAAGCCAAGGTGACCTGTCAAGAAGAGTTTCCAGGACTTGCAGACCAAGATCTCAGCTGAGCTGTGTAAGTACTGGGACAGCACCAGTGTTACCATGGGATGAAGGTGAGGAGGGTGATATGGAGGTGTGGGGGGGTGATGGGGAACAGTGGCCTCCTGCTTTTGTTAGCCTCTGTGAGATTCACAAATGTGAACTTGTGCTCTTTGCAGGTTAGCATCAGCTAGTCAGGAGTGATGTGGGTAATTCCAGGATGTTCTCTTGGAAAAGTGTGCTGGTGGGCCACTTCTTGTTGCTAGCAAGGCTCTAACATCATTGGGTTTGTTCCACAGCTAATGCCATTCCCCAGGCAAGCTGAAAATAAAACCATCTCTAATCACTTCTGAAAGTTTCTGAAGAGAACCGAGGGAGGGAGCAAGCTAATGAGGAAGAACCCCAGCTTTAGAAACACCAGTGCATTCCCTGAAGTCAACAACTTAAAAAAGAAAAGGTATTTTTTGAATATTCATTTCTACTGAGATTTTTCTATCGCTATAATTAATTTGTCACAAATACACTGACAAAGCATTTCTGGTGGAGGGATGAAGGCTACAGGCAGCGGTTTACTTAGTCTCTTTTGAAGAAAAATAACTAGCTATCAAATAACTTCAAACTCTTAAAGCTTTACTGGCCTGATCCTGCTTTCATTAAAGAATGCTACTTGGCTTTGAAGACAGCTGAAGCTATTGAAACATTGTCATATGGATTTATTTTTGGTTAATTCAATCCCCTTCTGGTGTGTTGGTATATTATTCACGGCACTTTGACAGGCACCGGATTTTTGTTCTCTCTTTGTGGAGCGGGAAGAGAACAAAACCTTTAAAGCATCCAGAGAGGGACTCAGGGCTCAGTTCTGCTGGCTTTCCCCTTCCTTCAGCAGTAATGTCAGACTCCTTGGGATGCTTACCCCAAGATTTGATAGTAGCTGAATCACAAATCAATGCTGAATGCCTCAAATAACTGACATGTAACAGTCACAGAATTGTCCGGGTTGGAAGGGATCTCCAGAGATCATCGGGTCCAACCCTCCTGACAAAGCAGGTTCCCTAGGACAGGTTGCACAGGTCAGTGTCCAGATGCATCTTGAATATCTCAAGAGATGGACACCCCACAACCCCCTGGGCAGCCTGTCCCAGGGCTCTGTCACCCTCATTGTGAAAAATGACATCTGCCTCATTAGATCAGGTCACTGCTCCCTACCAGGTAGGCTTGCACTGCCTGGGTGGGCAGTTTGGGGAATCAAAGTCTTCCTGGTTTCCTCCTCTGCCTTTCTACCTCTGAAGGAATTGTGGTATGAGTCATGGGAATCCTCGCTGCATCCAATGTCTGACTCAAGTCAGCAGGAATGGTGGGTTTATTTAAGGGGTGAAGGCTCAGACCTGATTCTGTAACCATTATTCACCCCAAGTAGCACTAGCTCAGTAAGTCTATTCATGTAAGCAAGCCCTTGCTGATGTGAGTTACGGTGGCAGATCCTGGCCCCGAGTTAGTACACGAAACCATCTCAGGCTCAGGAGAAGGCTGCATGACTCAGATCTAGCTTTAAAAATAAAAGTTTAAAATCCCAAGTTATAATGTGCCATTTGGCTCCTGCTGAAGTTGGGCTAAAAAGGCCGTGCCGAATAATAAAAAAGATCAAGCTTTTGATGTTAAGTTGCATGTTCAAGCATAAAATCCAGCCTTGATGCTGAAGCTTAGCCTGGCTTATTTCACTCAGGCAAAGGCACTAAGTGAGGACCTTACACTGCTTCTCACTTAGAGGAAATGTCTGTGCATTAAAAGAAAAAAATTAAAAAGTTGTGAAAGATAAGTAATTAGGAAACATCTGGCCAAAGCAAAGGCAACAGGAATGATTCCAAGCCAAGGTGGTTCATTGAAAGCTTTTCATCTCCGCTCCAAGAGAAATGGCAAACTTAGCACTTAAAAAAAGAAGAAATAAAATTCCAGCTTTCTGATGAAGTGTTAAAAAGTCAGAGAGTGAAAAGTGCCTCTACATCCAGGCAGCACGGGAGCCTGAGCAGAGGAGGAGAGAAAATACCGGGCTGTGTGTATGCGGAGGTGCGCGCCAGGGGCCCGAGGCAGGGCCAGCGCTTCAACGCTGTCACGGTGGTTTTGATTGAATTCCCAGCAGCGACGTGGCTCCAGGACTGATGCGGTGTTGATTGCACAGGCTGATGGTAGCACAGTGCCACAGTTGCCTTGCGAGCCCCATGGAACCTGTTTCCAGCAGTGCCTGTTGTGCCGGCTGCTCCATGTGCCCCTATGTACAGGCATGTCCAGTGCACAAGCTGGCTGGGAGGTGTCAGCAGCCCCAGTGACCCGTGAGCCACTTCTCAAAATCCTTGTGCACAGAGCAATGGCACGCTCTTACTGGGGGTTGGGGTGAGCTATGGTCCCTTTCAGTTGGCTCTGTTTGACTTGGTAGGGTGTTTTGGAGATCTTTACCCACATTTTGTGAACACCAGCAGTGTGCTTCCCTCAGCTAATTGCGTTGGAAAGACTTTGCTCTCCTTGAGAGGTGATGCTTTCTCACAGTGGTCTGGTTGTTGTGGCACCCGCTAGAAATGGTCTGCTGGGCTTCCTTCTAAATTTCAAACAATTTTGAGTTTTCAGACACAGTTTTAGATATTTTCTCTTCACATTGGTGGGTTTACACACATCCAGCTTCTCCAGCTGCTGTGGCCCTTTCTTCATGGTATTCACACGTGGTATCCCAGCAGGGATGGACAGGGCAGCCCCATCCATGCTTCACAGGCACTCAGAGGCAAGCCCTGCTGTTGGTGGGAGCTGCTGCTTTTTTAAACTGCCTGGTTTTTATATTTTTAACATACCAGAATGAAAGCCCAGAGCAGAACTCACAGCATCTCTCACCACTTGGCATCCAGCTACTGCCCTGAACTCTGCCAAGCAGGGCAGGAGGGGCTGCAAGGTCCCAGGGGAAGGATGGGAGTGGACAAAGTGGGCAAGCACTGGTTGGTGTCCCCTTGCCTCGATGCCCCAGGCGAGGAGGGCGAAGGAGAGGATGGGTGCTCCAGCACAGCAGCCATTTTAAGCTGCTCCTTGCACAGCTGGAAATCATTGCGATAGTGTCAGCTGCCAAGGACAGTTACAAGGTTTGGCAGGGCTCGGAGGGAAAGAGGTAGTGGCTAAATCATTTCTGAATAGTAAGTGCTTCAAAGCCGGAGTGAGAGGCCCTGGCTTGCACAGCTGGGGCTGTCCAGCCCCACGCTGGGATGGAGCAGGACCCAGCACCGGCTCCGGGGAAGGGGGGGCTATGAGGGTCCTTGCAGGGTGATGGGCACCCCCAGGTCTGGAACTGCTCTGCCAGTGTGTCCCCAGGCACAGGCAACACCTTAGAGCCAGGAGGGAGTCGTTATTGCTGAGGATGTGCTCTGCAGCCCCACTGCAAAAACCCTCCGTGAAGCAAGAACAGGAAGCATACAATATATTCCTTTCCAAATTAATTGCTATTATTTTGATTAAAACACATTATCATATAAATATTTGATTAAGAACGCGATTAAATCTTTCTTGCTCGTGAACTGTGACAACTTTAAAGTCTAACCTTTTATAGCTTGGCACCACATCATTATTTTGCTCATTAGCCACGTTTAATAATTCCATCTCATAATATGCTTTGCCATTTGGAACCTGCCTTTGTGTGCCAAGTTCAAATCAATGCTGTTAGTTATTTGTGCCATTGCAGATAATTAAACAAAAATTAAAAGCGATTTAACCTTGCAGTCTGGCATTGGGTGGATGAGTGTTTGAGGGAGGAAGCAGATCATGGAGCATGAGTCAATGGGGGCTCTTCTGCCCTTGGCTGCGTTGGTGCAAAGCCGGCTCGGAATGGAATGGAATAGCAGGTATGTCTCCTTGGTGGTGGCAGGGAGGCTCCGGGAATTCAGACAGTCCCTTTCCACTGCGTAAAACAGAGCAGGCAAGCTTGCTGTGGACTCTCATAAATGAAATGACAGGGTAAAAAGGGGATGGTTTTGGGTCTTGGGTGTGCGAGGAGGGGGAGCAGTGTGGCTCTGGCTGAGGCTGGTAGGGTCCCCCTAAGGGATCAGTCCCCTCCCTGCCCCAGGACTCATCTCCCCTGGGGTGAGGGTGATGCCATCCTGCCCCGGCTCCTTCTGCTCATCTCAGGCTGTTAATTTTGTCCAGGGCTGAGCACCATGGGCTCCTCCCGTCCCTCCACAGGATCAGGCCCTTGCATGCTGTCTGGAGGCAGAAGGATGCCTCTGTCTCTCCCAGCTCTCTCCAAACAGCCAGAGCCCACTTTCCTAATTTAAACCGCACACAAAAGCTTGCCTTACATGGTCACAGATGCTATTTTTAGGTTTGCCAATTAATCCAGCTCCGTTTGAGTTGGATTAGAAATCACATACCCCCTTAATTATAGGTGTATAAACTCCAGACTGGCAGCTGTTTTGACATTCTCAGCTGGGAAATTTGCCCTAAACAGCCGCCCCCCCTCCCTGAGCTGCGTCAGGATCGCGGGCTTGGGGCTGCCTGCCTTCGTACCCATCTGCTGTGATGGCACAGTGCCTGCTCTCAGCACGCTTGGACGCCTGCCCCGGGACACAGGTGCCAGGCAGCGATGAGCAGAGATGGGCAGCCTCCCTCTTTCTTCTTTTTTTCTTCCTTTTTTTTTCTTTCCCTATAGGAAAATCTCCCCTGTGTCCCCCCCTCTGGACTCATCTTTCCACTGAAGACATCTGCCAGGAATGGGAAGACACCCGCGCCGATACTTCCATGGTGGCATCTCCACTGGGGGCAGCGTGAAGCACCGGCCCCACATGATGGGCCATGGGGCCAGCTCCTGGTACCATGGGACACTGTGCCCCCATGCAGGGCTGCCCGCCTGGCACGGCTCATGCTCTGCACATCCAGCTGTGCCAGGCCATGGCACCTGCCTGCCCACAGCTTCCAGGCCGTGGGGCTGCTATGCGCTCCCAGCTGCACAGGGTGGGCAGCACTGGAACCATGGGTGATCCCCACAGATGCTGCTCCAGGGGCAGGGGTGGGTGGTCAGACCCTGTGTTACTGAGCCCCTCGTCCCACCTGAGGAGACACGCTGAGGCAGCTGCTGGAGCATTGCTGCTACCTATGGCCCCACAGCCATGGGCGGACTGGGCTAGGCCATACCTGAGCAGTGAGGTAAGTGCCCATCACCTGCTGCATGGCTCTGGCACGCCCACAGGAGGGTCTATGCCCCTCCTGCCCCAACTCATCATGGCTTCAGTGCCTGGTGGTGGTCTTGCTCCTTTCCATCTTTCCTGGTAGCCAGAGGTGTGACAGTAGCCAGCATGATTGCTGTTTTATCCTAAGAAGTGCTTATATGTTTTGTTTATATGTTTGTATATGTAACACTAAATGATCTTGAGCCCAGTGAGCAAAGCTCCCTGCTTGCTTGGCCTCCTGGCACGTCCCTCCTCCCGTTTAAAGGCAGTCAGCAGCATTAGCATGTGATACTCCTGCCCTTTTCCTGATGACCTCACTGCACCTCTTGCATCCCTTTTAATTCCATGCTCCCCAGATCAGGTCTCCAGGCTGCCCCTGACCCGCACCCCTCCCCACTGCACCCCTGACCGTCGCTGTCAGGAGCCCGGGGTGCCCCATCCCCAGCAGAGACGGTGATCCCCGTGCTGCAGCACAGGTGCCCTCTGACCTGCCTCCCTGCCATCCCTGCCTGCCCACACACCCACCCTCTGGCTGGCAGGAGCTAAAACATCCCATGGCAGGGGAAAAATATGTCCCATTTTTACAACCTGCTTGAGATGCTTCACACTCTCCTTGTTTATGTTAAAGCCTGGCATGCTCATGGGACAGCTCACACACCGGGAGCAGGCACCCAAAGTAGTTTTCCATTGAAATTGCAGCCATAGACCTTTTCTCATCTGATTTTCCACTGCCCATCGAAAAAACCCCAGAGGTTTGTGTTACAACTGCCAGGGGAGATCTTTCTGCAAGGAATAAAATGCTGCATTGGTGCATTGATCCGCTGTCTTCAAAGCAAAGAGCTTCCCAGGCACAGCCAGCGAGGTGGAGGGTGCTGCGTAAAGGTCCTTCTGCCCCAGAGCTGCCCCACAAGATGGTTTATGAAGCCAGGAGTCACGGTCAGTGATGAGGAAGGGAATGAGCTCATTTCTCTTTGGCTGTTTAGGACAGAGGCCAACTCTCCCAGCTGATGGGGACATCCCAAGGGGGTCTGGAGGAGCCCTGGGCCATCCCAGGCCCTGGCAGGAAGCACAGCACAGGGTGCATGCAGGTTGCACTCTGTGGCCACTGCTCCTGCCTCTCAACTCAGAGTGGGAAGGAAAAAACTGTGAGGGTTTCCCAGGCTTTTCTGCTGATGGTCAGACCACCAACGCCCTGGCAGAGCACTGATCCCACTTGCGACTTCCCAGACCTGTTTGGAAAGAAACACCTGTGTCTGGCAGGGGTCGAGAAGGGGAAAGTACCTGCCATAGGCCATGGCAAGTACCATAGGTACCTGCTTTGATGGGCTTTGGAAACCTGTAAAAGCTCTGGTGCAGTTCTGGAAAGCATCCTGATCTGACCTGCATGCCCTGGGGTGTGGGGCTCTCTCCTTGCCTTGCCTGCAGCTCTTCTTTTTGGTGAGTCTGATGCTTTATTGCCCTCGACATCTGCCAAAGGTGTTTCCAGAGCCCATGGTACCAGTGTGATAAACCCCAAACCCCTGCACCCCCACAGAGTTATGCCACTGGCACAAACCTCTTCTGCAGGCTGACCAAGCCCAGCTCTCCCAGCCTGTCTCCAGAGCAGAGCTCCTCCAGCCCTTGGACCATCTCTGGGGCTCCCCTACACTCACCCCAACAACTCCATGTCCTCCTCATCCTGCATAGCTTTGCACACAGCCGAAGATCCCTGTGCTGCAGGGGGTTAGAAAACATAAACGCAGAGGTGAGTCCTGATATTTAGGTACGAGGTGGACCCAAATTTGAATGTTTCCAAATTCAGAACTAATTAGCAAAATGAAGATGTTACATCCTGTCAGCAGGTCTCCAGCTATGCATGTACCTCACAGCTGCATTTGTGAGCAGGAGACCCTCCTCACTGCCCAGAGTGGGGAGTCCCTTCTGCATCACTGCCAACCTGGGTAGCTCGTGCTGCGGCAGCTCTAGCTCAGCCCCAGACATCCCCAAATGCATGACAGAGAGATTGGGGGTGTGGGTGTGGGTGTGTGTGTGGGGGGCGGGGGGGTGTGTAGGGGGGTGTGGGGGTGTGTGTGGGGGTGTGTGTGTGTGTGTGTGTGTGTGTGTGTGTGTGTGTGTGCGCGCTCTTTAAAGTCCTTCTTGCCTTTCTTGCAACCACTGATGAGAAAACCAAGAGGGGGGAGAGAATTTACAAATCTCTGCAGCAGGAGCTGAACAGAGACCTGCTGACTTCGTCTCAGCGTGCCGACCAGTGCCAGCCAGTCCCAGCTGGCACCGGCCACTGGGAAAGCGGGACTTGGATGCTGCTCACAGCACCCGGAGCCATCCGGACCCTTCTTGTCTGCTGCCAACACAGTAAAGAAACCCCTTGTGAGATGAGAGAGGACCTGCCAGCCTGTTCTGATGCCTTCGAGTTCTTGCAATAGCCAGCGGGAACTGCAATTAACGTCTGCTGCAATTTCTTCATTATCATAATGACAGTGCTCAGCAAAATATACGGGAGACATTGACGGTGACGCCCAGATGCTGGAACCATACGATGCCACATGGAAAATCATGGCGTGGTATAAAAACTAGGCTTTTATATGGTACAGCTGCCTCTGCATAATGCCCTTGTAATTTATCAGCATATAGCATCTGGTTCTTTGCTGTCATTCTTCAACTTTCAGACAACCATAATCTCAAGTGTCTTAATAATAACACAGACCTGCCAGACAGGGGAGGAGGGTGGATGGGAAGGGGGGTGGGGAGCAAAATTACTCCTTTTGTGCCGTACAGCCCAAATTAGAGGGGAAAAAAAACAGAAAAAGGGTAAGTCTGGAGACTGGGAGTGCTGGAGGGATGGGAAGGGTGAGGGATGCTGGAGGAGGGGCTGGGGCTGCACAGCAGGTCTCGGAGGACCTTGCCCGAGGGGGCATGTTGCAGAAGTCATGGCTTTGGTATCCAGGCTTGGAAGAGCTTCCAGGCACCGGCTCTTTCAGTGATGAATTCCCCTCTGTAGACTTAATGGAAACCATTTGGCCAAGGCCGCGGTTTGAGAGGGTGCACCATGGCTGTGTGGGGCCCAGCCCCACAGCCTGGCGTGGGGTGGCAGCATGGCAGAGAAGGGATACTGGGTCCTACGTTGGCTGCCCAGAAAATAAAATGTTAAAAGGGTTTGAGGCAGGAGCTTTTCCCACAGCTCAGAGCTGGCTGGGTGCAGAGCTGTGCCATCGCAGAGCTGCCTGCTCACTGCCCTGGTGGTCCCTGCACCATGGAGAGACTCTTGTGGCACATCCTGACCCATCATGGGCGCTTGTGAGAGAACACAAAATCTCCACACAGCCAAACACGTCCTCACCCCCATGAGGTAGATCTCCCAGTGCATCTCCTGTCAAAGTCGGGAGGAACTCTGCAAAGAGAACCTGCAGGCACGAGGGCAAATCCGAGCCCCTGTTCCACAGGGGCAAACCCACGGACACTGCTGTGTGGGGTCACACTTGCTCCAGGACATATAAGAGGGACCCGACCTGCACCCAGTCCCTATGCAGAGCGGTGCCACAGACCCTGCCCTGTCCCCAGCACGCTCCGAGCCCCTGGTGAGGGGACATGGGGACGTGGGATGTGGGATGCGGGGACGTGGGAGGTGGCAGGCTGCCTGCTGCCACCACGAGATGGCGAGCGAAGGAGTCTCTTTGCAGTCCGTCCCAGGGAAAGGTGCCTGGCTGCGGTAGCGGGACGTCTCGACCTGTCTGGCTGTACCAAGGGAGTAGCGTGGGGAACAAACGCAGGTGCACTCAAGGCTAGGCTGGGTAAAAATAAAGATGCTTGACATTATCGGAGCAGGATGTGGGAGTACATGGCAGTGTGTCCCGTGGGTGTTTGTACCCTCTGACTACCCCCTTTCACACAGCCAGGATCTCCAAGGGAAGGGCTGCTTCTCTGCTTGCCCTCTCCATCCCAGTTACTCCTGGGATAAGCCATTGCTTCCCCATCTCGCCTGCAGCTGGGATGGGTGGGAGCAGGGCGGGGCTGGAGGTGCCAATGGCAGTGTGCTGGCTTGATGGGGGGCACCTGTACGGTCCTATAACAAGGACTGGAGAGCTGACCTCTGTTTGGTTGTGTTGCCTGGGGAGCAGAGAAAGGTCTTCATGCAGAGTGTGGAGCATGAAGGCAGCTGGTGGGGGTTGACTTTGCCCTGGGGTGGGGGGACTCTGGGGGACCCTGCTGAAGGGGGATGAGCTGTGGGGCTGAGGTCTTGCTCAGCTGCTCCTCTCATGTTATCAGATCCCTGTGGCTGCCTCCTGCCACTGCTCCAGTCTGTGCACGTGAGTACTGTCCTTTGCTGGGCTATGTATCTTTTCCTGATGCTTGCCTTGTGGCTTGGACCTGGCAGGAGGGCTGGGATGACTGCAAGTCAGGCTGTCCCCTGTCATGGGGGTGTGTGGGAATTGATCCCTTCCTGCCCTGAAGATACTTTTCCCTGGATATTTCTGTGGAAACCAGCTCCCACTTCCACTGGAAGAGATGTCTGCAGGAGCAAAAATGGCTTTTTTGTTAAATGTGCGTGCATGTGGTGTTCGTACGTGAGCTGGTTAAGCTCTTCCCAGTGCTGCTGATGGGGGTGGGCTGTTGCATGACTGTTGTTTCAAGGTGAGGCTTGTGTAGCTGCTGTGAAAGGGCTGGGAGCAGGTTCAGCACTGTAACCTCCAGAACTGAGTCCTGCCGGTGTTGTACTGAATGGTCATCGGAGGCATCATTCAGTATCACAGCAATTATTGTATTGCCCTTTGGAGACAAGTTAGGGTGGTTACAACAGTCACTTTGTGATGGGAGTTAGTAATCCAATATGCCCACAGCTTGCGCTCTCCAGCCGCGCTCTGACCTGTGGCCCTGTTTGCAAAGGCCCGGTTTGTGGCGGTTCAGAGTATCCTGGGTTTGGGGTTTTGTTTGTTGTGTGTCACAAAAACCTCTGGCTACTTCTATGCTAGGAGGTGAGCAGGGAGACAGCGGCTGTTCTGACCCGATCTCTCTGTTTGTGTATTGAAGAGATAAGAGCCTTATTACGTTAACAATCAGACGATCTGTGACGAACTGGAGTCAGTGGTCCTCACTGGGCCAGAAGGTTTATCTTGGGAGGGTGCCTGGGAGGGGGGAGATCCCTAGCTGGGGTGAGATCCCTGGCTGGGGTGAGGGCAGGTGCTGCCAGTTTTGCTTTGCCATTAGAGGTGAAATTTGTTTGGACTCACTGGAAGCTCTGGCAGGTATCCAGGCGTGAGGCACCTCTGTGGGGTCGTTTTAGGTGACTGGTGTTAAACAGTGACTCTGGGGAAGGGCCCCAATACCTAGGTGAAGCTCTGTAGCCTAGTGGTAATGCTAGCTGAGCCACAGGAACTGGCCTGTTGGTCCCTGGCATGTGTGCTGGGGCACATTAGTCACCCCAAGAGAAGTTTAGACTAACGAATCTGTACTAAGAGCTTGTCTGTGCCCTGGGGTTGCAGCTCTGTTGAGAGAGGCAGCTCAACTCCCACCAGCATGTTCCTCCTGCACCAGTGCCCACTTGTGTATTCACCAGGGACTTCTTGCACTATCAGTTGAAGTTCCCTTCCAAGAGTACATCTTGTTTCATGAAGCTGTAAAAACCCTGACTACTACTTACTTTCATGCAGCATTGAGATTAAGTGACCCAAGACAGCCTGCCCTCCAGCCATGCAGCACCCAGCCTTGTGTGAAGGGACTTTGTGCTGCTTCGTGGAGGACGGGCTCTGTCACCACCCCCTGTGGCTGGTGTGAAGGGGGGCCTTGTGCAGGAGGGAGCACCTGGGCTCCTAGGGCTGGTTTCCTTGGGGCCAGGGAGCTTGTCTGGGCAGGGAAGGAGATGCGGTGTCAGCAGTGTGGTGTGGGGTGATTGGGAGATGTGAAGCAGCCATCGCATTAACCCCACCATTCCGATCCCAGCCCTGGTCTGGAGCATGGGATGCTTTTGGCCTCTGCTGGAGGCATGCATCTCCTTGCAGCCTTCCTGAAATCCTGTGTGTTCCTGTGCATCACAAAACACACCCATGGCAGGGGTATGAGGGTATTTGGGCCGGGTCTCCTGTGGGATGCCCTCCCCAAGGCCAGTGCTACTCCACAGGTAACAGCCCTGGGGAGGATGCAGTAGGGTAAGAAGTATTTCCCAATGTGCTTTAAATGTATAGACTGATACCCCCTCTCAGTCTCTGTTTAGATGTCTTTTTTCCTGGGATCCAAAGCACACTTAAAGCCTGGGCTGCCCAACCCTCCTAACCACGGCCTGAGCCACCCAGCAGCCCTGCTCCTCCCTTGCCCCCTTCAAACCCAGACCACCATAAAATCAATGTGTTTGCTTCTGTGGGAGCTTATAAGCCTTGTGGTCTGGGCTGCTGCGATGCTTCAGGGCTCATTTCCCCAGAACTGCTTTGCCAGCCCCTACTTGGAAAGCAAAGCCTCTCAGGCCAGCACCATCCCAGTGACTTCTGCCACACTGGCCCAGTCTGCCCTGGTAACTTGCTGGAAAAGGCTTGATACAATGAAGTCCATCGGTTTGCTTAACAAGGCAGTGTGTGTGCTGCCCTCTGAAAGCATGGTGTTTACCTTGAGGCCATAGCACTGGGGTTCGTATGTTCAGGTGAAATGTTCCTGGACCAAAGTACAGCCGAGGCAGCCGGCTGCAAGCGGGAATCCAGCACACTGGGAGCAAACACGTTACGCCAGCGGGTGAGCTGGAGCTGCATTCCTCAGTGTTTTTTGCCTGGTGTGGGTGTCCCTGGGATAAAGGAGCCAATGGGGGGAGCTGCCAAGTGGCCTCTTAATTAAAACAAATGTGTAGTTAGGGTCTATCGGGTTTGGTGTTAATTAACACATGGGGATAAATCCACTTATTTTAGAGCTGACTCTTCCCTGTACCTGCTGGCTGTGATTCAGTCTTGTATTCATCTCCTGTGCTAATTCCCTGTGGAAGTGCCGAGCAAGAGGGACCTCAGGGGGGCTCTGGGCCAGTCTCCGAGATGTTTCCAGGGCTGGGCTGGGTCAGATACAGTTTGACTTGCAGACCTTCAGGGACAGAGGCTCCTCAGCATCTGGGGCAGCCTCACCAGGACAGACTTTGCTGTCATTCACCCTGAACCTCCGCAGGTGCAGCCCATGGACCCCCCAGGGTCACAGGACCTGCAGCTCTACTCTTCCAGCATTGCCAGACCCTTTCTGCCTGGCTTTTTGCCTGTTGGAGTGAGGCAGCCCAGTAGGCCTGTGGGTTGCTAGTGAAGATTATCATCCAAAGAAATGCGTATCTTTCAATAAAAGCAAACACTGAGTGCTCTCCTCCTTGCTGCGGGCTTGAGCCAGGCCTGAGCTCTGCTCAGTCCCTTCCTCATGGGCAGGAGAGCACAGATGTCCTACAGCTCTGAAATGAAACCTGCCCAGGGAGGAAATGCCTTCCTGGTGCCCAGCTGGGAAGCCTGAATTCTTCTGTCCGTTCTTAAAACATTGAGGTTTTTTTTTTAAATGCAACTTGTTCGCTATTCCAGCCAGAGTGGTGAGCACTGCTGGGAAATGGGGCTTGGATCTGAACTCTTCCTTTGTGAGCTGTGGAGTCTTATCTCTCTTCAGTCTCCCTTGGCAACATCTATTTACATGGCTACACAAGCTGCTGAAATAGTTACTTCATCTTAGCTTTTTGTTTTGTTTCACTGGAAACCAATATTTTGGCTGTGTCAAGGCTTAAATTCTTCTGTGGCATGTTTAATCCAGGTTCGATGGCTTGCTGGGTCCCAGAGGTAGAAAACTGAGGAGAAATAAATACAGGGAAGGAATTGCTGGGATGTAAAAGAAACTGTGGGGGGAACCCTGAAGTCTCAGTAATTTGGCAGAAAGCCTCTATCATTTTTTTTGTAATGTGGATCATGAGACTTTATGAATCTGTTTAAAAAGGAGGGAGATGCTTTCAGAGCCTCTGGTGGCACAGCCAGATTGTTAGGTAAGTGAAGGGTTTTGGGTTTCTGGGTTTAGTCCATCCAGTGGGTTGGGGATGTTCCTGTCTTCTGTACTTTTCCTCCTAGCTGGTGGCAGTAGTGCAGGACAGTTTTGATGGGGTGTTGTCTCCTCCCAGTTGGTAGTGATGGGAACCTGACTGGTGGTGCTGGTCTGGTGTCCCTATCTCACCTCTGTATTTTGAGCTAACAGCACCCTTATCCTTGGAGTTAGCCTTGGGGGAAGCCACTTCTCCAGGATGGTGGCCTTGGCTTGTGCCTGAAGAATCACCTCCTGCTGTGTCTCCCACCAATCCTGATGCTTCAGGGAGGTCTCTGGGCATCAAATTTCTTCCCAGCTGTTCTGGGTCACACCCTTTTGACCTTAAGCTCTCTCAACTAGGGGCTTCTGATGGAGATGAGAGGTTTGTGCCCAGGGATGCTGTTATTTCAAGCCACCAAAGCAGTATCATTGCTGTAACCGAGCAGCCTTTGCCCAAGCCCATATCTGCATGGGAGCCTGGAGGAGAATTTCACTTACTGCTTTATCAGCCTTATCGGCTTCTCCCTTGAGCCAAAGCAGTGACGAGTGTTTTCTTCTCATTTATCTGTGTACCTGCCTTAGTGATTGGCCAGAAGAGATGGGCAATACTGTAGATATCTAAACAAATAACTTTCTTCTGCTGTGTATGTTACGCCAGGAATAAATTTTCCTGAAGTGCTTCTCAGCCTGGACAGGGTGCTGCTGTTCCCCTTGCAAGGCTTGGACTTGAATCTAAGCAGGATGGAAAGCTTTTATCTAGTTTTGATTTCCAGCTGAGATAGGCATTATCTGCACAAAACCCCTCTTTTTTTGCCCCATAACCCCCAGTGATGTTACAGGTGGGAAGCTGCAAGAAGGCTGCAAAATGGAGCCAGCCAAGGGCTGATCTCTCCTTGCTTCTCAGGTCTGGGTGCTGCCAGCAATATCTGTCTTTGCAAGCCAAACTGCAGCCTGGTCCTGCATCACACCCCATCCTGTGTATGGCAGCAGCAACACAGGGTAATTCAGCCTAAATAATATGTTAGGAGAGCTGATCTCACCCTGCAGATCGCTTTGCTGGCTTTGTAAAGTTAATCAGTTTACATGTTGCCATTAGGTCAGGAAAGCTCCATTTACCTTAAATAATTAATCAAGATCAATTAAACACGGGGTAATTGTAAAGAACAGCAAAAGGCAGAATGACCCTCAGTTCTTTCACTGCTTTACCCCTCCCCCTTAGACAACCCCCGGCAATAGCCCAGCTTGGGCAGTGTGAGGGTTTTGCAATGACAGGTCTGTCCCCAAGGGTTGACCTAATTATCGTGTCTTGTCTTGACTTCTGTCTGGGGTTATTGTTGCTGCCATAATGGCAGATGTGGCTAACAAAACCATCCAGTGGTTCATTAAGATATTAGTGTGCTGAGCTGGCTCTGTTACACAAGCGCCAATGAATGTGTCTGTACTTGTGATTTATTTGTGTCACTTATCAAACATATCAAAACCAATACGTGATACAACTCCTGAAGGAGGTTTTTCAAAGGAAAAACTCTCTGAAAATAATTCTATAATGTGTTTGATAATCATTAAGAAGCTGATGGAAGCCACAGAGGACTGACTTTCTGGCAGAGTGAGAAGAGGGAGCACCGTGGCATGCTAGAAAGCAGTGTGAAGCATTGCCTGGAACAGGGCTTGAAGTGTCTCCTAAGGAGAACTTTACAGAGGCTGAGAACTTTGCCCATTTTAGCTGATCTAGGAGCTTGGTGGTAACTTGCAATAGTTTACACTGAGTGTTTCTTGGGATCTTTATTGTGTAAATCTGTTGGTTCCACATAGTAGTGGCTAATAGAGAATTCAGCAGAAAAGAGTGTGGTATCTCTGGCCTTAGACAAGTCCTTCAGAGACAGGAGCAGGAGAGACAATGCAGGGTGTTCCTAGAAGGACCAGGTTTCCTTTGCTCCCACTGAGTTACAAAACTTGTTTTCACATTCTGAGAATTACCAGCGCAAAAGGACTGTAAAGAGTTTTAAGAGGACTTTCTTTGGCTTGCTTGTTGGGAAGCTCTTTGTGGCGAGCTGGCAAATGCCTGCTGCTTGCTGGCTGGCCTCCTCCCGGAGAGGGGAGGATTAGGTAAGGTGGCTGTGTTTGCAGTCCTCTTAGCTGGTGTAAGAACGACTTCAGTATGATCATCTCTCTGGCCTTAGCTTCCAGAAGAGCATGTCCCTGAGCAATGGTAGGCTTTGGGAGTAGCACAGGCTGGCAGGGCACTGTAGCATTGGCTTTTTGTCCCAAAATGGGACACCTTTATCCCAAATAAGTGGTGGCAAATAGTTTCTTGCTCAAAAAGATGTGCTGAGAAATGGGCTAGATGTAAATTACTGCTCTGAGATGATCGCTTCTGCTGCCCTTCACTCACATGGAGTCTGTCTGTCTGAGGTCTGTCATGACAGCTTTGCTGCTGCTTTGTCCTCAGACACGGTATTTTTATATGGGTACATCCATAAGATAATACATTAGAAAAAGCATTCTGCACAGTGATAATTCACTGATCTTTTTGCTTCACGTAGGAAAATTGAAGAGGTTTTGTTTGGCTCTAATTCCTAGAGATCAGCATGTTAATGAAGCAGTCGATGAACTTTGGGCTGGATGTCGCAATGTCCTGTGAGCTGTAGTACTTATCTAGATTAGTTTTCAGAAGACCCATGTCCTGTCTGCTCTGCAGGGAGGTTCATAGAGCAGTCCATAAATCCTTGGTAATGCACACAGTGGATTTCATTTTAATTTATAATCTGCTGCGAGTCACAGTGCACATAACTAGTTGCTGCTGGCCAGGGTGCCGGCTGTGCGGACACAACCCGTATGTGATGCACACCAAGGATCTCCCTGGGCAAACACTGTTCCCCTTCAGTCTAAATTTCCCATCCTGGAAGCAAACATGACAGCCTCATATGCCTGAGGCCTGGAAACATTTAAGCTACGAGGATGATGTGTGAGTGGTACTGTGGGCACAGTGCACCAGCACCCATCGCACACCTCCCTTCAGCTGCATTGATACTGAGAGGGATCTGACTTGTGCCCAGGCTGCAAGCCTTCTGTTAGCAATGTAACCTCCAGCCACCAAATCATCAACCTACTTGGGTTGGAGGGGTTGTGTTCCTGCTCTTAAACACTTGTGAGGTTTAGTTTGGCACTGTAATCAGAAGTTTGAGGGTGGGGAGCTGGCAGCCGTGGGAGCCTTGGGTGCCTGCAAGGAGTTAACTTGCACCACTGGTTGCATGACAGCCCCCAGCTGTCTGTGCCTTCCCCTCCAGCGTTTCTCCATTATTTCATCAAAGCAACAGGCATGGTTTTAATTTTCCATGACTTGCTTATGAAATATGATCCTTGTTATAATAAAGAAATGATTTGGTTTGTAATGGATACATAAGAAATCAATTTCCTATTTTTAAATTAGGTGGTATTAACAATGAAGCAAACAATAAGCAGAGCGACAGGGAGAGGAGGGTGGGAGAAAGCCCCAGCAGCCCCCAGACAGGGCTGACTGCGGCTGGACATGTTACACTGCATTTGCTAATGGCATCACTGAAGCAGTCACAGCTGTAGTGTTTCTTCCAATGTATATTCATTTCCTGCTTGAAAATGATGATGTTGGGAAGATTGCTGAAGATTCATAACTTTCCTTCTGCCTAGCAGTGACATTTAAGGTGTGACATGGCTTCCGTTCCAATTCACAGTTCAAAAAAACCCATCACCATCATAAATGTCATGAGTGCAGGTGCCCCCCAGCATTCCCACCAGGTCTGCAGCAGGGACAACATCCAGCAAACAATGTTCACCTGGTCTGGGAGGTTAGGAGCATCTCTCCAGCAGCTGGACCAGAAAAAACTTCTTCCAGCTTCTCTCTTCCTAAGGGTATAGCTACAAGGGAGAGAGCTGCTTGTTTGGAGATTCATAGCAGTGTGATGCAGTCTGCAGGGAGCTTTCTGGCTGGCACTACTAGAAACTGTCTGGTCCCCAAGTATCTCATCCCTTTCCTTTATGTTCCTCCAGTGGCCCTAAGCAGTGCTGCTTGGGAACCCCCAGGCGAGACACCTCTTGGCAGTTCCATGGTCCTGCACTAATCAGTACAGCCGTCTTCCTGGCAGCCCTGTGTGCTGTATGCTGGGGGGAAAAAAAGGCATTTTTTCATTCTTTTAAATATCTCCAGCACCTGACAGTCCTGTGCCAGTGTCCCATGTACTCTACCGGCCCTGGCAGAGCAGTGCCTCAGTGAAGTCTGGAGGGTTGGGAGAGGCACAGGCTTTCACTTCTCGAGATGCTTTGCATGCTTTTCAACCCTGGGAGGTTCACCTCCTGCATGACACAAAGCGGGCAGAGCACTGGCTCTGTATACATCCGAGGCCCAGCACAGGCTGTGTGCTGCAGAGGCGCCAACTTTGCTCCAGGACACAGTTCCTTGAAGCTGCAGGCGTCTCCGAAGGCAGATTGCCCTTTAGACCTTGGACTGCAGACAGTTGATATAGGCTCCCCTGCCAAGCTGCGCCGAGCATTGCCAGCGTGTGTTTGTGTCGTTCACAGATGTGCTGTTACGCTGTTTTCCTACACACATGGTGCTGTACAGGGAGCTGGGGGATCGCAGTGTCCCTGTGTGTCTGACTTGGAGGGTTTCGGAGGTGGGGAGCTGCACGATTGTGGTACTGGGGGGTACCAAGCCTGTCTGAGTCTGTCCCCCTCAGCACATCACTGGATTGCAGTCTTGGTAGAGCCATTCCAGTGCCAACATCTCCTCCTGGCCCAACTCCATGCTTGTGCTAAGTGGCTTTGGAGCTGCCCCAGGGGTCTGTCACGGGTTGGAATTAGAGTTGCATTTGGCTGGCTGGTCTGTCTTTCCTTCCTGGATGCTACTGCTTTTTTTAGCTTATCACAGTTCTGCATGGGTTTGTGAGTTCCTGCTGAAGTCTCTAACAAGATTTGTATGGTGGCTTCTTTTTCCTCCAAGCAATCATAATTTGGCCAGAAATAAATGTCTGCAAAAATCTTTTTAAAGTCTCTCCTTCATGTAGGTTTCAGCAGCCTTCTTGAGAGACAAGCCATAAAAACTGATGGGACTTTTGGAAATGGTTGGTGGGACTTCTAGGACTGGGCTGAAGTCCAAACAATTTCTTGTAATCTTCTCCAGAGAGATGTGTTATTGCCGGGGCAGGTACCAGATGCATTATCACTACTAATCTTCTTCAGGTGTGGAGGGGTGCCTGAGTGTAGATAGCTGTGATGAAAGAGAGCCAGATTTCTGTCTTTATAGAATAGAGACCAAGAAAACTCCATGGAATCCAAGGCCTGCTTCTACTTACTAATGCCAGAGGGATATTGGGTTTAAATTTTGAGATGACCACCAGTCAACCCACACTTCTCAAACAGTCTCCCCCTTCCTTCCCCAGCTGCTCTCCTTGTTAAATTCATAGCTCATTTTTTCTATGGTTACCTCTGGAGCTGTAAGTGACTGTTGGTAGCATCCCAAAGTGAAATGCAAAACTAGACTCAGTGTACAAAAACAAACCTTAGCAAAGAGCCCACAGATTCTTCTCGTCTCCACCAAAGCCAGCAGGAGCTCTGCTGTCCAGCTCCCCTGTCACTGCCATGTGGCTCTTTGTGAACTTGCTGTTCAGTGTTCAGGCAATCCAGTGGCTGGGGTGGAACAAAAGTTGCCTGGTTGTACTTGAGCAAGGTATAGGAAGAGGAACAGAGGGGTCAAATTGCTCAGTGACAGGCAGTGCAATGTCTGGTTCAGCTGGGTCTCATCACCCTTCTGCCAGCAGGAATAACACCCAGGGCAGTTGTGCTGCTCTAGCGTTAGGCGTATGCAAGTTGTGTAAAGCAGTACTGCTTTTGCAGCATTACTGGATGCTGCTGGTGATGTTGTTTGCCCTGTGGGCTGGAATTTCTCTCTGTGCCACTTGCAAGCAAGGCTTTGTTGGCTTCTGAGCCAGCTGAACTGGCATCGTCTTGTAGCATTTAGGTTTCACTCTCTTTCCAATCCTAGTTAAATTTAAAGCTGATATTCATAGCTGCTCTCAGGATCTGGAGCTCCAGAACACCATGGGAAGTTTCTCATCTGTTCAGGAAGACACAGATAAATATAGTGATGGTTTCCGGTGGGTAAAATGAGGTTTTGTTGTGCTCTTTACATTCGTAGCTGAGATGGTGTTCATATGCCCAACCTGTGGCTGTGCCAGCCTCCACCATGGTGACAGGGCCTCCCTAGGATGTCCCTAATGAGATGGGGAAGCAAAAGGGTTCACATTATTAGTTCAAAGTCCACAAAACTACTCAGAGCAAGGGTAATATCTATTAACTGTGAGCCTATTTTCTGTGGAGGATGAGCTTAGTTTGTTCTGGAGACTAGTCATTTGTCAGGAGCAAATTTCTGGGAAGGACTGTTCCTTGGCCATCTCAACCTGGGAAATGGTGTTGTGATGTTTTGCAAGAAAAAGAACAAAAACCTAGTAGCTTGGTTTTTAAAAAAAGAACAACAAAACCCCTCAATTTTACAAAGGGATCTTTTTAGCTGAATAAATGTCCTTGAGGCTGAACAAAAACAGCAGAAAAACTTTGATATGCTCCTCTGGGAGAATTAAAACAGATGTTTTCTCTTTTCCAATGGCCAGTATCTGACATTTCCAAAGAAGATACAAACACTTCTGGGATGTGTGTTAGAAAAAGTCCTGCTAGAAGCTTATTGGCTTGAACGAAATCTGAAGCCAGATAATCTCAGAACCTACATCTGGTCATGCTTATGCTGGAGAAAAGCCATGGCAAGTCCATCAGAGCTGGCGTCAGGAGGAGCAAAATTAATCCTGAGGTGACCAATGTCGCTGATGGCAATGAAGGCAGCATCAACCTCTTTGTGCTGGGTAGGGACAGCTCAGAAGTCTTCTTCACAGACTCTTACAACCAAGGCACTGTAGAGATGTGCGTGTTTGCAAGGATCACCTACAGCATATTAATATATATAGATTTCCATAATTTGCTCACAAAATCCTTCTCTGTTAAAGTTTTGCAGCCAAAAGTTATACCCACGGTGGCTGCAGAATGCAGTAAAGGCGTACAATAGCAATTTGGGTTTTTTTCTTCTTTTCCTTGTTGCATACAGATTCACAGATGTGTTCTGGAGCCCCAGTGACTGGGATTTGCCAGCACCCATTTGACAAATGCGCCCTCTGCATCACTGAGGTTAAACCACTGCCAGAAATGTCCTCCATGATCAACAGTAATGATTACTAATTTGGAATTTAGCGTGCTCTGCTTTGCCATGCATAAAACAGCCTTTCAGGAGTCTTCCAGCCAGGTACATCTCTAGTTCTGATAATTGTCTTTCAGTTAGGGAGCTAATTGACTATACTGCAGCAAGTATGGAATAAATCATGTTACTATGGTAGCCAAGGTTTTTTGGAAAACAGTATTTCCTAGAGCACAAATGCCATTTCTCTGAATTTTACTTCTTTCTCTGAAAATACCCCTGCCATGACAGAATTGTGAGAGCTTTGAAGTTTGGGCTCACTTTTTTCCCCAGCAAGACTTCTGCAGCAAGCTGGATGTTGCTTCTCAGTATTTATTTACTTGGCTTAACCTTCATCATGTTGACAGAACCCAGGTGTATGGATATCGTATATACTCAAGCTAATTACTACTGGGACTGATATCTGAGCGAGGGATTTGAAGGAACAAGACAAAACACAGTCAGAACTTGACCTTGAAACATTGGAAATGAGTCCAAAATATGGCATCAGCCTTGGAGACTTCTCAACCTCTAAAGACTGGACCAAGGTCTGGGCCTGAGTTCTGTGGGTTTATCTGTGTGAATAGGAGTACTTGGCACTGAAGCCGGACTTTTGGCCTGATTAGATAAAGAAAGATCATTTAGAGGGACTGCACTAACGTTAAGGGAGTCGAGTGCGGTTTCCCCTGGATGTAGTCCATCCATCATAGTGTTGTCTTGTTCAGTGAATCATGGCATAAAAAAGGTCCTAGAGATCGTATTCTCAAGAGCATTAGCAGTGAAACTGTGACTTTATTTTTATTTATTTTTTAAAATTTTGCTTCTCTTCAGTCACCGGTACATCCACAAGTGTTTTAACAAAGTATTTTGTTTCTTGCTTCCCAGAATACCAAGTGCGTTTCATAACACAGCTGTTGTAAATGTTATGGCTCCGTACACTTCATGTGTTAGTCTTTCCTGCACTTCCCTTCTCTGAAATCACATTTAATAGGCCAAGTTTTATGTTTCTCCACTAATTTGTTGAAATTTATTGCATTTGTTGCTTTCCCCTCTTTCTTTTGAAAATCAGGGGAACTTCCAAATTTCAATTTAAAAGCATTTTGTTCTAATTCATTTTGTTTTTATGGAGCATAGTATTTGTTGGAGGAAGAGAAGTTGAGATCATAATCTGGCACGGTTGACTAAGTTTCTAAATTTTAAACCGCCGCCTTCGCTCTTTTTAAACATTTTCTCTGCCAATACTAAACATTTTGATCATTCAAAATGTAAATTGTACTCCCCATAGATGCTGATGGGTTGTGGATATATTTACATACAAAGGAGCTGTTGAATGACTCACACAAAAAGTTATTTTCTTGTTCTCAGCCTTTAACAGTACAGGAGGTTTTTTTTCCCCCCCATTTTCTACCGTTTCCGGAATGAGTTGCGTGCCCATCAGGCTCTGAGCAGTGTTTGAAAAGGTACATGTGGTTAAAATGTGTGTGGAGTGGGAGAACCACAAGTGGCTGAAGTATTTTTGCTGATGTGCTCATGAAAGCCGAGTTGTGTTATGCTGCACGGAAAGAATATGCAGAGGAGAGCCCCGAAGGCAGCAGTGGTCAAGGGATGGAAAGTCGACCAACCTCTGGGGATGAGGAGGGGAAAGCAAGGGCTTGGTCTGACTATGAAATGCAGTGTGTTGGGCTGGGGTATGATGTTCTCAAGGCAGTTAGCACCTTACAACAGCACACACCCAACTAGCAAGATTGGCGTAAGCCAACAGTAACCCACAGTGATGGTACTCATCAGGCCGTGTTGTATGGGCTGAGTGTCGCTCAGTTCTCCCATGCCCATATGCCTGCTGGGCTTGGGCCTTTGGCAGAGAGCCCTCTGGCATGAAGTATGAGTCCTTTCTTTTGTAACATTCAGAATGTCGAGCCTGCTTGTGTTTCAGGAGGTGGAGCAGCGCGCTGGAGCTGCCCGAAGAGCTCTGGAAAGCCCTGAGCTTCTGTGCATCTCCTGGGCAGCATTTCAAAATGTGCTTGGAACGGTTTTGCCCAGCTCAGGACTGGGATCCTCTCATGAGACCCATTAGATGCTCTGAGACTGTAACTGGCTGTAACTCTCTGATATTCACATAGCAGATTTTCTTAGATCTCCTTGTTCTTCCTTAAACGTATCCAACTACCAGGTCCAATACTGTCATATCAGTTTGGAAGTGGGCCAAGCCTTTCATCAACTATTTATGAAATTACATTATAAACAACTTGATTTTATATACGTGGTAGTAGTCCTTGAGTCTGAGGAGTGCATACACTAGTCTCTCTTGGCTCACTTCCTCTGGCTTATTTACTGTCTTCCACCTTGATTTTTCTTTTAATTTGGAGTCCAATTGAGTGCATAGGCTAATGCGGGCCCCATGGGAGACCTGCAGATGTGGCTTGTGGCCATCAAATAGGTCAGGTACTGATCATCTCTGAGTGTACTGCTCTGCTCTGCTTTTGTCACAGCTTTCTATTGTCTGTTCAGTGTGATCTATCTATTGACTTATGCTGTATTATTCACTTCAGAATTGATAACACTTGTGTTAAGGCCTAAGCATGGAGTCAGGAGGTAGGTAGAGGCTTTCCAGGCTATGTGACCTCTCCTAGCAAACTTCGAAGGGCATTTGTTGACCAGCCCTGGTACTGTTTGTTTAGCAAGGAAGCGAGGTCTATAAAAAGGCTTATTACACAATGTAACTGATTTTCTTTTTGCTAAGCAAATATTTGCAATATATTTTGGGAAATCAAGCATTCAAAGTGAAAAAGCAGGATACCTGCCAGGGACATAGGAAGCCTGTGAACACTTTTAGTTGGGAGAATATGGGAAGATTTTAGTATCTTAGACCTACAACAAAGCCAAGACAGGATCCTACCCCTATAATTATTGAGCTGTAAGGCTTTAGGCATCTCAATAAATCCAGAAAAAACTTCCCAAACTACCTTTACTTCAACAGCTCCATTGTTTTTTCCTGCAAAAGCAAGGTACTGTGGAACAGAGACAAATCCTGTGACTTTAGCAAATGAGCAAAGTCCTAATGTGGAGCTTTCCTAGAGGGCAGTTTATTTTATAAATGCCTGATGTAACTTACAGTGCCCAGTTATGAAGAGCACACAACTAGCTAGATGGCTGGTCCCAGCTGGTATTATAATTTCTGGATCATTCCTTTGGCTTGAATAACATTGCAAAGACAGTATGTGGCTCAAGTAGCAGAATAACACTATTCAACATTTAACTTCCATGTGTGAGTTACTCTGTGCTGTGGTATTGACAGGAGGCCCAATTGATATTCACGTAGTTTATACACAGGGAGAATACTGGAAATTAGGTCATATTTTGTATAAACATTTATTTCAATAGTTTAAAGAACAAGCCATTCAAAACATCTGGAAATCACAGGAACATGAGGCATATATAATAGCAATATCTTAAATACGCATTAGCAATACAAAGTCATCTTTCACTCCAATAAAAGTTACAACTTCATTTTTCTAAAAAATATTCAAGCCATGAAATATGCTTAGGTAATACATATATACAGCATCTCATTTTTTTCTTCTTTACTATAGAGTCTGAGACTGGAGCTGCTTGTGTGGGAGAACCACTGTGCTACACCTTGGAGGCTGGATTAGTTTGGATTCTGTATGCAGGACTAGGTAAGTAATTCACACTTGTCGTGGCTGTATGTGCATGTAAGTGGCAGATCAGGGTTTAGAAGACTATGTGCACGTACATTCCCGTGGCTGCTTGCCTATTCCCAACAACTGATGTTGTTACAGATCATTAAGTCTGGAGTAAATTCTAGAATGCCCCTACCTACATTCTAACTAAACTAAGACCTATTTTTCATTATAACTCCCTGCGTAACAGTGTGCTGTTATGCTTCCAGTGGTGATTTAGTAAAATGTGCTCGTCTTGTCTTAGTATGTGTGGATTGATAAATAATGGTGGTTTTGATCAGCTACAACTGTTTTATCCTCATCTCTAAGGCAAGCATTTCCCTTTCGATTTCGTAGGGAAGGTCAGCATTAACTTGAACTTCAAAGTATTGTTTGATTTCTTCTATCTCCTTTTCCCAGAACTCTTTGGAGATATCAAACAGTTCGGTCAAGCTGACATCTTCTAAACCCTTCAGGTTCAAAGCGGTGTCAGCGGGGATGTAACCTATGGCAGTTGGCTTGGCAGAGGCTTTCCCTTTGATTCTGTTGAACATCCACTCCAGCACACGGGAATTCTCTCCGTAGCCAGGCCACAGGAATTTCCCTTGGCTGTCTTTCCGGAACCAGTTCACATGAAAGATCCTTGGTAGTTTTGCAGCTGGACGATGTGCCATGCTGAGCCAGTGGGCCAAGTATTTGCCAAAGTTGTAGCCAAAGAAAGGTCTCATGGCAAATGGATCGTGCATAATGATTTTGCCTGTTCAAATCACAAATGAAGAATTTAAGGTAATAAATGGCAGGTTTATTCTGAAGCACTTGGGTCCCCTCAAAATTTAGTACCCATGGTCCTTTAACCACCTTTCTTTCTGAACCAAAGAGCTTTAAGAAACAACACAAGCATTGGCTTTGATGTACAAAAAAAAGTTCAAATTAATTTTGTAATTGATGGAAATGCAATTTTTTAAGCCTTGAGCCAAGCAGTCTAAACTGAGATCCTCAAAAGCTGGCTTTCATTGTTCATGCATGTACCTTAAGCTCTAACAGAAGAGAAAGTTCAAGTTTATTTATCCCAGAGTGTAACAAGAACTCCATATCAAGGCTTCTGGCAACCCCGTGCCTGTGCCCTGTTCCACCTAGGGGATTATTTTGCTTAATTTGACTTTTACAGAGAATTTGGCTTTTAATTCCAGTACAAATATTTTCTATTGTGAAAATGCACAGGTTGCAAAATTAGCTGCCAAGACTGAAATGTGAAAGAGCCAGGAGGGAAAGGACAGAGCAGGCAGTCCAGAGAGGATTGCTTTTAATACAGGTATGCAGATTAAATTTTGATTTACCTTTGTGCTCAGCAGCTGCTGTTGCTTCAGATCTCATAGCTGCTCCTATAAATACTCCATGCTGCCAGTTAAAGGCCTCATATACTAGAGGCACACCTGTAAAGGACAAAATAACTTCAGTAATTAGAAATCCAGAATAATTTTTATAACAGGCTTTGCTACCTGAGACACTGCTGTATGCATGCCACTAAAAAAGTCAGGAAAAATTAAAATACATTACATAAGCAGTTCATTTCCTGCTCTCTTATAGCAAATAAGTTTATATGAATGTATGCAAAACTGGCTACTGATTACTGAACACCATCCATGTTTCATTGCTCAGTGGGAGATACCTGGGGCCTCAGAATCTCCAGCAGATTTTACTGGAAATAGAATCTGGTTCTGTGGCCAGGATATTAGACTCAAACCTGGCATTACTCCTATTTTTTTCCCAACTTTAGGTGACCTTCAACAGATCAGTTTCTCTGCATTTCCTGAAAGCTGTCTACAACCGGTTCATCTAACTGGTTCCTATCTGAACTAGTTAAACTGCAACAGAGACAAGTACAGCAATTTGCTATATCTCTGCTACCAGGGCTAGTGGGTCCTGACTGCTCTCCAGACTTGTCCTATTATCTATCACCTGCTTTGGGTTAACAGCTATCAATTTGGACATGGAAATACTCGTGGCTGTGTGTGTGTCAAAGGCTAACACAGAGAAGTTTGACTAATGTGGTTATTTCTTTGCTTTCACAGCTGTGAAAGCAAAGCCTGTGTCTATGCCCAGTTGTGTTTCAACCCTCCTGTGGTCAGCATTTCAGCTATTGCATCTCTTACCAGCAGGTCTCCGGCCTCCAAATATTATCCCTTCGATAGGCACGCCTTCGGGTGATTCCCATGCAGGGTCCAGGATGGGGCACTGGCTGGCTGGAGTGCAGAATCGCGAGTTGGGATGAGCACAAGGTTCCCCTGTGGAGTAAAATTAAAAGGTCATAATGGCAGACCTAACTTGAAGTCAGTGGAGAAAGCCAACAGAGACTGTGGGGAGGGCCAGGGTACCATTATCTGGGCTCCAATCCTTGTTCTTCCATGAGCTCAGGGTTACTCCTGGTGGTAATGGCTCATCAATGCCTTCCCAATAGACACCTCCATCACTGGTTTCTGCCACGTTGGTAAAGATGGTGTTCTTGAATATGGTTTTAATAGCGTTGGGGTTTGTTTTGACTGAGGTTCCAGGGGCCACACCAAAAAAGCCATTTTCTGGATTGATTGCTCTTAAGTTGCCTGACAGTTAAAGGACACAAAAAAAAGTAAACCAAACTGTTTTAATTGTACCTAGAGTTTTGTAGCATGCCTTGCTGCACCTAAAAGCAACCCATCTTGGACTGTAAATTGATCCAATTTCAGTTCTGTACCTTGCTCATCAAATTTCATCCATGCAATGTCATCACCCACACACTCAATTTTCCATCCTGGCAGGCTTGGGTTCATCATGGCCAAGTTAGTTTTTCCACATGCGCTGGGGAATGCTGCAGCAAAATACTTCTTTTCACCTTCTGGATTGGTAATGCCCAGGATCTATTGAAAAATTAATGCAACTGTTAAACACAATCTTTTTTTTTCTTGCACTTTTCATTTTGAAGATTGTTTCCCAGCATGTGGTAATGATAAAATATTTGATTATGCAAACTTCTTCCTGCAGAAGTACCACCATATAATAGGGCTGACAAATAACTCAAATTGTACTTTATTAATCAAAAAGTCTATTTTTCTTGGCTTTAGAGTGTATGTAAGGAGTTCTTATGTTTTGAAAGAATATCAGGTATGTACAGAATTCCAGCATTTATTTTTATTTTGCTGATTAATGGTACGCAGACCGCATACAGCTGTGTTTCAGCTGAGACTGAAGAAAACAAAACAGAATTCTTTTGACTTTTTTTCTACTGGAGTGAAGTGAAAGCACTTCACGTATGGGTACTTCTGTGCTTCTCAGGGTCCACAAGTATTTTTTCTGAGACTGTTCTGTTATGCGCTTTGAAATTCTTTTTTCACTAGTATTTTACGGTAATAAAATGTTTAATTGACAGCAGAAAGTAAAGGCAGGAAGGGTACAATGCACAACTCCTTCACTAAACCTAATATCTGCAGATTTTTTGAATGCATAGACCTCTTTACAACGTGAAAGATAACTTTCATTAATTTTTTGCTATTAGATTTATAGGGGAAATGTGGATGCTTGATGTTGATGTTTAGGCTCTGCTGAAGTACGTGGGTCTGCCTACATGTAGCCACTGCCAAAGTTCCCAATCTTTCTTGGTTTCTGATTTTTACTGGCACTATTTTAAAATGTTTGGTACTTAACCTTGCAAGCAGCTTCCTATTTCTCATAAGCCTGCCATGTGACAATGCATATCTAATGTTACAGGGCTATCCGTATGAGACTAATTTCATTGATAGCAAGATGTGATGTATTTATGTTGAGCTAATTTAGGGTTTAATGGCTATTCAAACACACATGATTTAATAGCTCTTACCAGCATGTGCTCAGCTAGCCAGCCCTCCTCTTTGGCAATTCTGCTGGCAATTCTGAGAGCAAAGCACTTTTTCCCCAGTAAGGAGTTTCCTCCATAACCGCTGCCAAATGAAATGATCTCCCTGCGATCCGGAAGATGGGCAATCAGCGTTAACTCCGGGTTGCATGGCCAGTTGTTGATTAAGGGTTCTGCAGAACATAATGTTTTACTCATGAATGCAGCAATTTCAATGCTGGATCACACTATTGTTTCATCAGCGTTGAGTCTCCAACAGCAACCCATACCAGATGCTTCAAAGGAAACCCCCTGGTAAGTACTTGGGATAATCATCTCCTTTCCATGAAACTCTCATTGAGCTGTGATTCCTTTAGCTGACTTCTGAACCTAGTGCTGATACACAAACCACCCTGGTCTTTTATGGTGAGTGTCTGCCATATGCTGAAATCATGCAGTCTGCTCTAAAAAAATGCCCTTGGGAATTTCCAGGGGTGACAGTTTCAATGTCTCTTACCTTTTAGTGGTAGAGGACATCCAACAGAGTGAAGGCATTTTACAAACTCCCCATTGGTCAGGGCTTTCAAAGCAGCTGTTCCCATCCGTGTCATGATCCTCATGCTGGCCACTACGTATGGTGAATCTGTCAACTCAATCCCAATCTTGGACAATGGAGACCCGATAGGCCCCATGCTGAAGGGGATGACATACATTGTACGCCCTGTAAAACAGGGAGGAGCAAATGAGAAACCATTCAAATAATGTTTACTAACATGGGGCCTGTTTCTCATTCCTTTAAAAGCTGTGTTTGTCTTGTAGGTGTTTCTGGTGATGTTGAAAGGTCTGTAGTTTTCTGTTTGTCTACTTGTGTAGCAAGAAGTTTTATCTTAAATGCTGAAAGCAGCTGTTCAGACAAATTGCCTAGCCAGTAGTAAAGGTGGGTGGAGGCCAAGTTCTCGGTTGGTGTAAGTCGCTGAACCTGAAATTATTGCTGGGGAATGGTGGTCCTCACTTCCTACCTGCTGCTTGGGTGCTTACTTCCTGAGAAAAATATCACCCCTCTTTATGAAGAGAAGGCTGAAAATAAAAACCATTGTACAGGTTTTTGGATCTAGACTAAAATTAAGGATAAAACCAACAAAATTACTAATTTCCCTGGTAGAAACATAATCCTTCAGCTAAAATCTTTATTGAAAGATTGCAGTAACTAGTGTTGTCTCTGGAAGCATAGAAGTTCAACATCAGCCACCCTTTTCTTGCCTACCTTGCATGCAACCTGGGAACCTGGTGTTGAAGGCTTTCTCAAAATCTTCTTCAGACATCCAGCGACCCAGCTGGCTAGTTCCAGTTTTAGGGATCGGAGTGGTATCTCTCTGCTCTTGAGTGATGATGACTGTTTTGCTCTCAATTCTTGCCACATCTCTTGGGTCAGTGAGAGCCAACCAGCTGTATTTCACAAAAAATCAGGAAATTAGACTTTAATTATCAGTATAGCACTACTTAATTCTCCTGTGGGTCTGGTTTAGCACAAAAGAGTGCAGTGCTTTGCAAGTGACGGAGTCAGTATAACAGCAAATCTCAAAAATCAGTCATACATTCTCTCATTCAGATAGTTTCAAGATTTTCCAGTATGACTGACAAATTATGTGGCCTAGGAATTTCTGGTTACATGTCAGTACTCCTTTGCCTGTTATCTCGGTCTCAATCTCTCTTGCTAACTTCCAGGGAAAAATTAATCTCATTTAATTCTTGTTTCCATCAGTGTGAAGTTGTTTTGTATGGGGACCACAAAGTGATGCCTCAAAGCAGACGCCAAGCAAGCCCTCTAAGTGTTGGTATGAGTGCTTGTGGGATCACGATCCAGCTTAGAGGATTGGCATAGTCCTCTAAGTTAGAGGTATCACAAGACATACTGAGTCTAGTATGATCGTAACAAGGGAAGGAGTTTATTAAAGGGATTCTTTTTCACCTCTAAAGAAATTTTGCCACCTATTTACAATAGAGAGGATTGCTTTACATTTTCACCTCTGTGGATAGAAATTTTCCACGAGTATAAAAATGTTCTAGTTGGGCTGTCATAACCATCATCACTACAGCTAAGCATATAATTAACAATGAATAATTTATCTGGTGAATCTTGCCCTTTTCTCTCCCAAATAGTCTGCAAACAGATTGCCAAATTCCTGCACTTAGTTATTCAAAAGTCTTTGCAGATTTCCTCCATGAAGATCTCTTGGTTGGCATGTAATTCCTGAGTATGTACTTGGTGTTAATATTCTCCTTTCATGTTGGGTTAGTTGGGAGAGATGATGAAATATTTGAAAAAAGTATTTTCTGAATACATTACAGTCAAAGCTCCTCAGCACGATATGAATAATGCCTGTACTGAATAATATTTGAACACCCACAGAGCTATTTGAATGCCATAAAAAAAGTATTTGATGAATAAACTAATTGACTAAAATAGTAGAATTCTTCAAAAGATGTATTTGC
Source organism: Laterallus jamaicensis coturniculus (assembly GCA_022605575.1). Classification (NCBI taxonomy): domain Eukaryota; kingdom Metazoa; phylum Chordata; class Aves; order Gruiformes; family Rallidae; genus Laterallus; species Laterallus jamaicensis. The sequence goes on from JAKCOX010000029.1 coordinate 6,363,311, forward strand.
TAAATAATATTCAGCCATTGCTAATGATTGGTTACAGAAGTCTCTTGACATTATTTCAGTTCCCTGGTGTAACTAATCAATAGAGAAAAGGTACCATTGATAGTCCAACAGAGTAATATGCTGTATGTTAATTTTTAGAGGAAAAAAGTTTGCTTTTCCCAAGTATTTCACCTATGTAAGCTACAGTACCAAAATATTCATGGAAAGCAAATATTGAAGGGTTACAAACAATTTTAAAAGCAAACAGAATAATTGCAGTTCTGAGTTGATACTTCTTGCCTGCTACTCACCAGTTCTCATACTTGCTCAGCTTCTTGATCATTCCTTGTTCTACCATGATGTCCAGAATTTTCTTGTTTTCTTCTTCCGAGCCATCGCAGATATGAATGCACTCAGGCTGGCACAGCTTGGCATTACTTTCAATGAAATCTCTCACTTCTGGAAGCAAGCTCTGCAAATCCCCCTGGACAACCTTGGGTATGACATTTACCTCGGCTTTCAACTGTGGGGGCATTATCAAACCAGTAGCAGATCTTGTTGATGGCTTTCAAGTACCAATTGCACTCTAAAATCAAAGATATTGAGTTTGTTAGCAAACTATGACATTCTATCAAACATGCAACACAAAGGTAGAATTTGTAACAGATTTGATCGTGTACTTCTGATTTAAAATCAATATAGAGAACTTGGTTCCTGGTAATTTCCAGCTGGAAAAGACAGAGGCTGTTCTACTTACTGTCTCTATAAGGCTGAGTTGGATGTCAGGATTCTGCTGTTCCTGTTTCACTTGCTTTGGAGTACTCTTGTGCTCGCTGTTTTCCAAGGAAGCGTCCTCCTTCCTTAAATATTCTTCATGGTAGTGCCCATCCCACTTGGTGAGGTGAGGGAGGCTTGTCTTTTACGTCACCACTGGAAGTGTCTTGGGACAGTGCCACTGACACTGTCATCGTGCAGGGTTGTCAACAAAGCAGCCCTGACGAGGTAATCATTTAACAGGTTTGATTAATGAGTGCTGGAAGTGGTGATTCTTAGCCCCTGGGTTTGTTGTTTTGAAATGGTTACAAAATTTACCAGTTTAACCAAACTTTGATCCCATTTGGCTTTGAAACCAAAAGCTTGGTAACATCTTGGTGTGTAGGAAAAGTTGAGTACAAAGAGTATCTGGAACTGGGAACGCGGGGGTCATCTGGGCACAGCACGGTTGGCACATTGGGTAGGCAGATGCTTGCTAGTTGGCTGTGAAGTGGAGGCTCGTCCAAGGTGTGTTTACTCGCCTTGGGAACACTGCCTGATCTGGGGATAAAGTTCAACAGTGAGCACTGACAGGCCTGAATAACCACCACGTATGCCTGCCTGGACGTCTTGTTTTTGTCCATGAGATTCTGAAAAAAAACAAGCAATGTGAAGCTATGGGTTGGGTCTCCTTCAGTGCAAGAGAGAGAGTCCTTACTTATGGGTGGCTTTAGGGTCTTGCAAACTGAACTGTCATTTTCTATTCCTACAAGCTCAGAAGAGGCTGATCAACAACTGTGTTTGTAATTAACCCCCTCCTTCAAATGTTGTGCTATTTTACTGGGATTCCTATGGGGGTGGGTTGTCACAAAATATCAACCCATCTTTGGGTTAGTACTCAAAGAAAAGGCATAAAACTGCTCAGGAATGTGGCTACACGCTTTATGTGTGTGAAGTGCACTGTATGCATACATACATACCCAGGCATGTGTATAACTATCTTTTACAGCACCCTATGACACCAACAGCTACTACTACCCTTAAAATTTCAAGGGTGAGTGTGTGACCTCAGATGTTCTGAAGTCTTGCTTCTAATTTCTCCTGCCTGTCTGCCTGGCAGCTCTTTACCTTTCCCTACTTTGTTTCAGACTATCATGCCTACGAAGGCTGATCTTCATGTCCATTTGTCCATGCAGGATGGATGTGAGAAGACTGGAATCTTTGTGACCGAACTGTAGAAATAAGGCTGCTTCCATTTCATCTCACTCTGCTTACACCCAGCCCAGCAAAGCATCTGGGGCTTTGATGAAGCAACATTTTCATGCCAACCTGTCACTACTTATATCAACAGGGCTTCTACTGTGCATGTAAAATATTGTCCATGGTAGTTTGCAGCACAGGAAATCTAGGAAAGCCAGCGAAGTTTCAAGGAGTTGTTTACAGCAACAAAATTGATGTACCTTATGCAATGAATGTTCATAGCCCACCACCTGCTCAGGTTTGTGCTGGCAATGAGATGTCTCAGTGAGGCTTTCACTGAGGCAGGGATTTGTGTGCCCTGAATGGGCAGGTCTGGCAGAGCAGTACAGGTCACTGCTGCAGCCTGCCTTCCTGCCCCGTGAGTCTAAAACACCTCTGAGGCAAATCTCACTCCACAGGTACACTTCCCTGGGACTGTATCTTCAATCTGTCCTGCAAAGCTTTTTATTATGTTTTGTAAATGCGAAGGGAAGAAAATAATGAAGTAAGAGGAGCTGTCCTTGATGCACTGCAAGGCCAAACATTCCTGAAAAGGAAAACAAGAATCTGGGAGGATAAGAGGTGCTCAAAACTGCTCCAGATGGGGCTCTGCTGTAAGCAAAGGTAAAATCAAACACAATTTAATAATGATAGTGGTGCTGTTTATCTTTGGAGTCCACATTCTGTGGAGCTGATCAGAAATATTTTGGCCAACTGTTCTTTTAAAATAAATCATTAAGTACTTCATTAAAAATAGAATGGGGCATAATCTTTAGTAACATTAAGCAGATCCCCTTTTGAAGTAGTAGAAAAAATCACGAGTCCTTCCTGCTGTCCAGATAAGTCATTATATGTAGACCTAACAAATCAGGGTAAACCAGCAACGCTTCAGTTATCAGAAAAGTATGCACCAAAAAATGGTTGTATTTCAGCACAAGTAAAGTCAGAATTGAAGCTTAAAACTGACAGTGTAAGCCAGGATTAGTCCTAGTGCCTCTTCAGTTGTGAGCGGAGGAAAAAATCCCCAAACCCTGAGCATTAGCTTCTGCCAATTAAATTATAGTCAGGCAGGTGTTGTGCAAATTTTCTCACACTGCAATCCTAACCTCCCACAATCTTGCTATGCAAACTGTGGGCTTCTCTTGAGAAGACACTAAATATGCCAAATTGGTGGCACTGTGTTATGAACATATGTCCATTAAAAATCACATTAAGGATTCCAAATGTTTTTCATTTGTGATGGCAGCAGGGCTTGAGTGCAGATGTCCACTGGGAATTCTAGACACTTAAGCATCAAATTACTTGTATTTAGGTAACACCTCCCATCAGAGGATCTCAAAGCATATCACAAACACACAGTAAGCCTCCAGCCCATATATAACACACGCATAGTATTTGGTGCAATGAGATAACTGGAGCATATGCAAATCAGGGCCAAGTTGGGTGGGTTTTTTCCAAGAATCTTTTCGTTTAGAGATTCAGCTTTTAGACACCCAACAGAAGGCATTAAAGGTTTAATCTGAAGATACTGAAATCTCATAACTCTCAATGGCTCCCACACCCCACCCCCCAAAAGAAGTGGCATCTCAACTGAGTGAGTTACTGTAGGTTTGTGTGTACTCTTGTTTGCCATGTACGTGTCTGCCTTTGGGATTCAGTGAGCTCGGAGATCCCACTAGCAAGAAACATGGGAGGGATATGGGGCAATATAAGATATTGTTAAAAAATAGTCTTGAATGTAAAGTTTATTTTCCATTTAAATGAGAAACCTTTTTTAGTAGTAGCTGTATTATAATACTCATCTAATAGCTGATACAATTTCTTTGGATTGAACTTTTTTTGGCAGCTTTTCTCTGTGCTTCTTGACACTTGAATGTGGTGCTCATCAGGTGTCGTCTTGGAAGCTGTCAAATTATTTAAATGAGTGTAAATCTGACATTTTGAGTTGATAGTGTTCAACAAGTGCCTTGAACGGAGCGTTTTCAGGATGTTTGCTTTGATGGACACTATTCAGGTTGTTTGAAATAGAGGTGTTGAGCACTTTGACTTTTACTGATTTACTGGAACTCAATGCAGTAAATGTAAAGGTTCTTGAAGGCTCAGCAAAAGTGTCATAAAGCTGAACTCATCACTACAGATCGAGGTGCAACAAAGCACTCTCAATGAGATCTGAAAGTTGTTAATGACATATAATAATACTCAGAAATTCTATTCCCCTCCCATTGCTAATTATCCTACATATTGTCACCTCCAAATAATTTGTCACTTGAGCTTTTTGTTATAAATTCTAGCTTTTTATAAAAAAAGATTCTTTGAGCTGTTCTACTAACGGAAGAACGTTGCTTCTTGACTTATTTTTGCTGTGAAGTTGTGCTCAGCTCATACTGAGCACACTGTGATTGCTGCTGGACTGGATGCCACTGGACTGGATGCTGCTCGAACCCAGTTCCAAGGGCAGCGATTACCAAGCGTACAGCTCATAGACTGTGGCAGGGACTCCTCCCTCAACTTTCCAGAAGAAACTGTGAACCGTGTAAATCTCCTGCAGTTGCAAAAGAACCTGTGACTGAGCCAAGTGTTTATTCCAGACCCTGCACAGCCCTGTATGATATTTCCACCTTCTCTTGCACTGTGTGAACCATGAGACTGAGCCTCTGGAACCAGGTGGAACAGGTAGCACCAAACTGGGAGCACCATGCTTTCCTTCTTACCTCCTGCTTTCCAACTCAAAATGATACAGTGTTTGTCTTGGGCAAATTGTAAGATATAATGTTTGTGGATCACTAAGGTGATGTAACTTTTTTGCCTATCTTCAGAGTTAAGTGGCTTGTTCTGATGGCAAAGGATTGAGAAAGGGGCAAAACTACCTGGATTTGTCATGGGTAGACTGTGCTTTCATTAGCCCATCCAGCTTTTTCATCTTGAGAACAGACCTGCTGAAGTTTCTCCCGCAAGTGGGAGTAAATCTCAGCAGATGGGAGCATGGATTAGTGCAGATTTATGGTCTCTGAAGAAAGTCCCCAACCTTTGATGCTTAATTTAGTATCAGCTCAAGAGCTCAATCCTGAGCTGCATTTTAGGGAAAATCCTGGTTGTGCTGCTGTGCATGCCAAGGCTGATGTTATACCATGGGTTTCCTGCTTGTTGCTCTGTTTTGGCAGAGAAATAATAGCAATCATAGTTGTTGTTATCAATGATGATGATGTTCCCTGCTCTGAGGTGTAGTTATAGTCACTGGGGAAGGCAAGGGTGTCTCTTCCATTTTCTCTTTGTTAAGAAATCAAAACTGGAGTCTTGGTTAGGGAGATACCTTGGCACCTCCATACGTTGCTTGTGAAGAATACTGAGGGTTTCCTTTCCTCCACCACACTGGTGACCCTTCTCAACAACACAAGATGCTTAATTTGGACTCCGAGTTCACACCTGAATCTCAGGTGGGTGACACTGCTCCACATGCAGAGCAGCAAGCTGCTCCCTGTTGATGTGCTTGCTCGATTAGTGGCTCCCAGCAGCATGTTATTTGCTCTTCATCCTCTTGCACCAGCTCCTTAGCTCTGGAGGTGGGCTTGATTCATGTGATCTTAACCTTGACAAATAGTTGCTCTTTCTGAGTGGTTTCTGGAGCTGTGACCCTAATCTGGGGACTCTTCCCCAAACGATCATTGTCCTCTGGTTCATAAAACCCCTATCAGGGATTACCTGAGGAATGGGCTCTGCCGCACTCCTCCCTGACCAGGGGCTGGGTACATGCAACCCTGTTGCATGTGTAGCTCTCCTCTTCTGCAGAAGGTCCAGCAGGCACAGGGAGAGTTTGAGCCCACCAAGACTTTGACTGACTTTTCCTTAACCAGAACAAGGTTGATAGGAACATGGCTATGATTTTTGCATAGTTACTGCATTTCTTCTTGGCTGGATGCACAGCAGTACCACAGCCAGGAGTATAGGGGACAAACTGTACTAAACAGAGTGGAAAACAGTCAGCATAAGGTTGTGTGTTTCACTTCACCTATGTAGCATCTGCTCTGCTCAGTCATAAAAGCCCAGATGGCACTGAGATTCAGCTTTGCAAATAAAAATGGTAACCCTTGCTGGAGCGAAATCTATTTACTGCAGGCGTGTGTGTGTGCAGCTGTCAGGGGCTCCCTGCTTCCTACCTGCGGCAGGGTAATGACAAATCCTGGCACACAGGTTCAAGCAGCAGGAGATGTTTCAACTGCTTGTTCAAGAGCAGCCCTACAGCTTCCTGCTGATAACCAGGGTACTGCTAACTCTGCCCTTTTACCGCCTCCTCGGGCCTTGAGAAATGACATGGCAGCACCTTTTAAGGGGTTGGGTTTTTTTCTAGGTGAAGATAACCCTGTCTCCTCCTTCCTTTTGCATGCTGTTATTCATCTGCAATCCTTCCCTTGCTAGGAGCACTCTGCGTTGTCACTTCAGGGTTACACAGCTCTGTCTACCTGACTGGCAATGTGGGTGTCTTCATTTATTTAAATACTTCCATGTACTTTTGTCACTCTGATCCCTCACTCCATGCAGTCTGACCCACTGGACGCAGTTCTACAGGTCCTTCATGAGCCAAATTCTTTAAAGAAGGATGGCTTTAACGATGAGTGTGGGTGCAGATTCAGAAGGTTTAGGTTCTGTTCCTTCCTCTGTATTTCCTTTTTTACTTTGGGCGTGTAACTTTACATCCCCAAAGCTTTATCCTCTGCCTCGCAAGGGTTTGGGAGGTGATAATGCCAGTTTCTCTCTGGTCTCGTGCATTCCTCCTAGGTTAGTAGATAGTTCCTGGCCAGAGAACTTTAAAAACCTAAGTAGACAAGATCATTATGCCGTCTTATCTTTATATCCATACCACAGATAATCCCCGATGGGTCCTCTCTAGATTATTGTAATGTAAGTAGGATGTTCTTATTTGAAATGAGAAACATTTTCTGTAACCTGTTTTTTTTCCTTTGTAGCAACACAAAAGCACCAACTTGGGCTGAACCATGTTTTCTCTTCCAAGTGAGACTTGTTCTATATTTTTCCCAGGAACATAGCTTTGATTAATATTTCAAGTATTTTGTAACACTGGAAGCAAGATAGAAAAGCTAATTGTGAGAAATGAAAGCCAGTCTACATCTAAAGGTCACGAGGCAAATGCTGCCTATGTTTTCCAACCTGGCTGCTGTAGGAAAATCAACATCACAGAAAGCCAATTATGTCTGTAATAGATCCCCTGTTTACTGGAAACCCCTGAGTAAGTGTTAACAGCCCAGGTGAAACTCGATGTGCTGTACCCTTATTTCCAGCACGTTTCTAACAGGACCAAGGCAACTCAGGTGGACCCCAATGGGATTTTTTTTCAATGTAAAAGCATTTTTGTTTTCTCAGTGTAAATGGTTCCTACTAGACAAGTGCCACAAGTGGGGTTATTGCTACGAACCATGCTCAGTAAAGAGGTCATGGGTTCAACAGGACCCTGGCAATCATACTTCTTTCTTACACTTTTAGGAAGACAGCATTCTGACTCTGCTGTACATGTTTCTGTTGACTGACCATCTGTAGCTGTCTCTAAATTTACTGATTCAGGGTGATTCATATGCATATGAATACTGTTTACTTAGAGAAACCTCTTATACATGAGCTTAATATCTGCAAATGAATAGCAACCAACTTGCATTCTGCAAGTAAAACAAGTAACTCTTGTTGAACTTGTATAGTTGAGGTATTTGTGTAGCAATACCTTGTTATCTTGGGGGAAAGAATAAATGTGCTCTACTCAAAATGTTACTGTTTAAGACAACAAAAGAAGAGTATGAATGACAGAGCAAGAGACTGCAAGTTTGTAGAGGCAGCTCTAAACAAATAATAATCATTATTCACAAAACAAAAGCCACTTAGCTGTTCTCATTTGTTTTCAAGGCACTTCCTCATCTTGCTGTTTAAAAAGGTTACAGAGAGGAGGACTATAACACTGGCTTTGTTTATCCATACAGGAGCATCAAAGATGTATGCTTATGCCTGCTATACTGTATTCCTGGTACTGGTTCCCAGTGGAGAGGCATGGACTTATCTGATTTGAGTCATTGCAGTAGCACGGAGTAAGACTCGAGGATTCTCTACTGGTAAGTACTAAGGAGTACATCTGCTGCTGTCAGTGAAGTCACACTTGTCTTTGAATATGCCCTTAAATGTTGTAGCCTGTTCCAGATTTCTTCGGATTTTTGAATCAAGAAGCTTGATTTGGGCTCCTCAAACTTCAGCATGTGTGGCAGCCTGTGATCTGAGCTGGGAAAAATTTGCACAGGAAGTTGTTGCTCCCCTGAACCCACCAACCAACTCCTTACTGCTGATTTTGCAAGGTTTAATGTGCACTCTCTGCCTATCCACGTGGAAGCAGAATTTGAACTCCTTTGGGCTGTACATCTCACCCATTGATTTATTAGGACAATGCTTTAATACTCTTGCTCTATCCTATTAACTTCCAAGCAATGGTGCCTGTTGAGCTGTGCACAAGGAGCTGTTCTCAGAACTGTTTTCCTGATTAAAGATTAACAATGTGATAAAAGCAAGGAAACATGGACATCCTTGGAGTTTGTTTCTTACATCAGTTGGGTTAAACCTTTACTATCTTTTCTCACTCTGTATCTTCACTTCATGTTTGGCAATCAAATTCTGCACAGCTCTAGCATGTTTCCTCCAGTTTAGTCAAAACAAGAGGAAAACTTTCTGCCTTTTAAACTTGTAACTCTTTGACCCTTGCACAAACAGCATCAGAAACCTTTACTAACTAACTAAGGGGAGTTGTCTTTTAAAACTTTCCTTGCTATCTCTCAGATTAAAGAGTATTCTGTAAAAACAGTGGAAATCACTGAGGTGTGGTTAACTGTGTAACCATGCTAATGCCTTTTGAAATGGAAGAAGTAATATGCTTCTCAAGCAAACATCCTTCTTCCAAACAGAGCCAGGCACGCAGAGCTGCCGTTTGCCATAAGCAGCAAACGGAGCATTACTGGATGGCACAATTGTTTCTAAATATATCATGATGTTAGATGAAATGGTTAATAGATTAATTGCAATTATGGTTAATATTTTTTAGGCCGTTTCCCTGACTTGTGTCTAAGCAATCAATCATCCTGGGTACTTTCAGCTTCAATAAGCTTATGTTAAGTACTTCCCCTTTTATATATTCCACATCTGTATGCTATTATGCCTTGGGTTTTTTGTCATGCTATATAATTATAATCATTAACAGTATGGAGCAGGATTTTAAAAGCATAGGCAATGCTTAAAAGCATTAAGTCCTTTAATAGAAGTTGCTTTGGTGGTTCTACAAGAACCACTCGTATTTAAAGAGTAGATTTGTCTTCTCAAAGTCAAGATTAGCACTGGGGAGAGAGCAAATCAATGCTTTCTCCATGCCAGAGGCACAGCCCACGTCTAGCTGATTGTGCACCAATGGCACAGCTTAAGCAAGCACTGTGCCTCAGAGAGCACTGCAGCTCTCCTCACCTTTCTCCTTGCACCAGCAAAGAGAAGGGGTAATTTATAGGCAGGTGAGACTCTAGTCAATCAATACCCCCCAGGATGACTTCCATCTGTCTTTGCTTTGCTGTGCTCCCATCTTTCATTTGCTTTGGGGAAAAAGTAGGGAACCAAGTAGGGATTGTATATTCGGAAGTTCCTGAGTCTGAGGTCTGACTAGCTTTTATATGGCTGTAGAGACAGGCATCAGAGAATTGTGTTCTTTTGGGTAGACGAGAAATCCAAGTCAGGTCCAAATCCTAAATGATTTCTGCTAGAATAAACTATGGCTCATATCTCAGAACCAGATGTTAGGGTGAAAAACAAAAAAGAAAGAAAAAAGGGGAAAATATTTTAATAATGCTCTTCTCTCCAAATGATCAGTATCTTTTCTGAAATTCAGACTGTATAATTTCACCTGAGAATCTCTCTGGCCAGCACTGAAACACTAAACTAATCCAATGCAACTTGGAACTGGATCTGAAATAATATAATCTCTTTTTTTTAATCTCTGTCATTAGCTGGCATGCTTTTTCTTGGGTTTTTTTTTATTAAGGTTTTTGGTGGTCTCTGAAAAAGAGCTTCATCTGTGTGAAAGTGGGATGCTAAAAGAACAAGCTTACAACAGCACCAGAAAATAAAGCAAAAGATTTCTACCAGTTAGTGACTGCAACTTCATAAACTGAGCGATATTCAAAGCAACCACGTGAATTAGAGGATTATAAATGTCTACTCACTTTCTCTGAAACAGGTGATGGTGTGAAGGAGGTTATCTACTGCTGTCATTATTAAGAGGGGCAATATCTCACTGCAAAACAGGTGATGAAGGTACCAATTGTCCCTGGGGTAAGAGCAAAAGTAAAGGCGTCTATGTTTTCAGGCCGGTGTTAAGGCACACAGATACCACTCTGACAGGTGCGGTGTGAATAAGACATATACTTGGAAACAAAAGTGAGACATTGGAGGAAAGTGAAAATGGAAAACTTTCCAGATGCCAGGTGGAAAATGATATTAAAGCTGTCAAAATAAGTCACAACAAAGACTGGGTTTTCTCATAGACTAACAGGAGTCGTGTTCTGGAGAAGAATCGTGTTTTCAACTACAAGATGGAGTACCATAAATGAAACAATTATGGGCCCTGGAGGTTAAATTGGGTCGTATTTGTTTGGCTTTTTTTGCTTTGGTCTTTCACATTTTTCTTTTTTATTTTTTTCCCCTCTTGTTTTCACTTCACAGCAACAGTCCTGATTTACACTTGAGTTTTTAGGACAGGTCAAAAATGTGTAAATAAATCACACCATTACTGTTTCTCATATTTATCTATTCTGGGCCTAATTCCAAACCCATTTAAATTGATGGCAATCCTTCTGTTGGCATCAGTTTAGGACCTGTGATAGGAAGATGGAGATACAAGGAATACACAGTAAAGGTTGGTTATACAGCCTCTGCAGTCATCCAAAGTGATTTTCTAAAACACAAGAAGGGAGTGAAACTGAAGACTTTGAACTACCTTCAAGGTCAAATATGCTTTATGTTACCTGGTAATGGAGCTTTTCAAAAAGTCAGCTCCATCTAGCAAACATTAAACATCTTAAATATTATTTAAAACCTCATTCAGATTAAAGACTGACAATCTGAACAGATAATCTAATATTTTACTCATCAAAAGCTTCAGTTACACAGTTTATGCTCTGAGCAAAGCACAGATCAGAACAAAGTTTGCTGTGTTTCCCTCACTGCAGCCAAGGGTAGAATTTATTCTGCTGATGCAGGATTTTAGTTGTCTGTGTATTCACTTTCATATGGTGGTACATTCTTATCAGCAATTTTGTGGCTGAATTTTGTTTCTTTATGTAACATCACTTTAGCAGAAGAGAATGCACCTGCATTAGACTCCTTATATTCCTTACAAAATACCCCTAACAATAATTCATATTGAGTATGTTTACCCCCAAAATAGAGTTATGCCTTAAAAAATAAAATATGTCCTCTATTCTTTTTGTGATAGATTTTTCAGGCAAACTGTTGATCTATTAGAAAGAAATGGAGCCTTTAGAGACTTTGTAGAAGCTTGATTGCAGCTAGAGATGGATGATGCAGAAGGCAGTATTGGTAACTGGAGATTGTACGCACAATAGGCCATAATGGTTTTACAGAGCTGTTAACCTCTATTGAGTTAAAAAGTAATTAGAAAGCAGTGGAGTTTCTAGATTGCTGATCCAAGTGGTTCCTTTAAATTCAAAAAAAGTGAACCAAAGGGCTATTCTGCATTTGAGTTAATAATCTTTGAAAAATATCAGATTATAATGGAAATAATGATAGACCTTTAATGGTAGCTCCATGGATGGAGCTGGTATAGTGCAGAAGTACAAGGCAGGACAGCACTTGGATGCTGTTGACTGTTCAAGTGGAGGAAAAACTCATTAAAATGCCCTAAAAGAGGATATATTATAACAATTTTTTTTCCTTGGTGCCCTTCAACTATCATAATTGCACAGTATATGTAGCAACTCGAAAAGATTCACAAATGTGTAAGAAGTATAATCTCTGGCTACAATCACTGCTTGTATAATTATATGAATATATTGTGTGTTCTGCATCCTGCTCTTTGGTTTTGAGAGCCCACAGATTCTGTAGATGATGAATAATGTGGTTTCTAACTAAAATATCAGTCCTAAATTGCTGGAGTGCACATTCAAACTTAAATAATTGCTTTGGATTTGTGTGGATTCCAAGTAACATAGTTATGACTAATTTGAAGCTATTAAATGTAAAAAAAAAAAAAAAGTATATTGCTTTTGGATTTAGGATTTGGCACATTTGTGGATAGGAATAGTTGTTGTCAAGGGTATCTATGGGAGTTACAGGAACTTCATATCTTTACGGATAAGGCCCAGTAAGGTCACTGACCTAAAGTTAGGCTTATCACTGAGACTCATTTTTCAAGACATAAGTTTTCATTTGTACAATCTGTTACAGTGGCCCCACTGATGTACTTTTCATGGTAACATCCTTTGCTATGATCAGAACCACTGGCTTTTCCAGTGGTGGTGTCACTCAGGCACCCAAAACACAGCAATAGCATTAATGTCCCTGCCAAACTCAGCGGAAAGGGGGATGTGTAGTTCCTGGGTACCCAGCAGTGTTAACTGTATGCAGAAACACACTGTGTAATATTGGCTTTGTACAAAACACCTCCTCGTCTGGTGGAACAATAGAGCTGAACAGGCCAGCGGCATTTGCTGCCATTTTGTGCTAAGGATATTTTGTAAATGCCAGTTTTAATGGGCTATTTACACAGACAAGGAAAGCCACAAATTGGTGCGGGGGGGTTGTTTTAAATTCAGTATGTGGTTTAGCAGGATCCAGACTATGCTATAGTCACTTCACAATGTTCTGTACTTTGCAATGCAGTGAACTAATATTTAGAGATAAAGCTCCAAATCTGTCCTTTGCTGCAGTAGTGTATAATAGAGAATTAATAGCAAGTGGGCCTTATAAAATGTTTGACAGTTGGAAATTGCTAGTCTAGGAGGGTACACAAGATTAAATGTTAAGTCTTTCAAATTGTACAAGTTTACCTCAAAGACATTTTTACAATGCCTTTGGAGAACTCTTCAGTCTAAAACTTCTTGTTCTCATTGAATAACCAATCCCAGTCTAAAGTATAGCGTAATGATGCTTATATATCGCTCTGCTGTCTCTGCAAATGTACTTCAACCAATTTTTATAAAATACTTCAGCTCCCAGGGTAAGTGATGCTGCGGCACTATCAGCCAGCCTGCTCTTCAGCAGCACTCCAGCGACATGGCACCCAGGCTGAAGTGTTTCCGCGAGAGAAACATGGGAAGTACTTCAAATATTTTTCTAGGTGGGGAAACCAATTGAGTTTAGCCCTGTGGTCTCCAGCCAAGTGGGAGCAGAAGGTTAAGAGCCTACAATTAAGACCAAGAGATCTTCATTTAGGACTGAAGCGTGACAAAAAAATGGCAGGCTGCTTTAACAGGAGGACTGGCTGCTTAGCGGTGGGGGTTTGCTGAGCTTTGGCTTTAGAGGTTCAGCCATGTCAGGCCCCTTGCAGCTCTTAAGGAACAATGAGGTGAGGAAACAGCTCTCCCCCATGTGAGATATGCCTATGTCGAGGTGCACAAGAGGGAAGGGGCGTCTCAGGGCAGACCCCTTCTCCACCTGCCTTCCCCTGAGAGGCAGCAGTAGGGTATGGGGCACTGCCTGCCCATCTGCACTGCAGGGGCTGGGCCTGCCACCTGAGGCAAGGGGAGCCCATGGCTGTGGAGCAGGGGGAGCTTGGGGGGGTGAGGGCTGACTTGGGGGCTTTGGGAGCAGGGCTGTGGGCAAGGGCGGTCAGAGAAGAAGCAGGTGTGTTGTGGTGTTGTGCAGGAGGGGTGTGACTGGGCAGCAAGGACTGTTTAAAGCCCTTGTTTCAAGGGCTGGAGTGCAGGCAGGGCCTGGGTGTTGCCCTGAAAGCCTGTGATTTGGCCTTGTCTTTAATGTTGCCTTTTGAGTAGGTTCTGTCAGCAGCATATGTGGTCTTGGGTCTGAGGGAGCCTTTCACCAAAACTGAGGGTTCGGAAAAAAAAATGGATAGAGGAGACAAGTGCAACAGGGACAGCCTAACCCCGGTGATGGAGAGGAGCCATGCCAGTGACCACGGTGTGGGACTCGGCATGCGGATGGAGGCAAGAGGACCTCAGGAGTGGTCTCAGTCTCCTGAGGAGGATGAAAAGCACTTGCTGACACTACAACCGGTGTACCTGAAGGCAGAGGAAGAGGATCCGCAGAGAGCCTGGCAGCCAGCAGTGGAAAGGGCAGTGCTGATCGGGGTGGCTGTGCCACAGCTGGTGCTGCTGCAAGGGCAGGGTGTACAGCACAGCATGCCGACAGGCATGGCTCTGAACGTGCAGGAAGGGATCTTGGTGTTTTATGGTTTAGGGCTTATACAGATTAACATACTGCAAGAAGAAGGGCAAGCAGAGAGTTCAGAGAGCAAGCCGACTGAGAATCCACCAGATGTGCTACTGACTGAGGCACAAGTTCTGGATGTGGTAAAGATGGCGGTACGTTAGCTATTAGCTTGTACTATCACAATGATTCAGTTCTGACCTCAATTTTTTTTTTCCTAGGCATTCAAGTTTGCTGGGCTTCAGGCTCACATCCTTTGCACAGCTTTTTATAATTTTATTCCATGTTTAAAAAAACCAAAATTTTAGTCTTTCTCGATGACTAACCTGTTGAAGTTCAGATGCATTTTTAATTCAGTTTGCCAGTTTGGTGATATTTGGTTTTACAGCAGAGATCTCTTACACAGCATCTCCCTTCTCTAACATTAGCACCACACAGCAGTCATTGCTAAAGCTGGGTGTAATACAGTCTCATTTGAAATGCATTTTATTAAAAGGATATCCAACATTGGTATTTATCCCATGCTGGCTATTGTTTTTATAATAACATTTTTTTTTCTTCTAAAACTTGTGCAACCCTAGTTAATTTGAGGTATGTTCATATTTAAATTTTTATCCAATGCAAAAAGTATCACAACCTTGTTAATTATGGAGACAGGACAAGGGGCAATGGCTTCAAGTTGGAGCATAATAAGTACTGCACCAATATGAGGAAGAACTTTATCACAGTAAGGGTGATGGAGCCCTGGAACAGGCTGCCCAGGGGGGTTGTGGAGTCTCCTTCTCTGGAGATATTCAAGACCTGTCTGGATGCTGACCTGTGCAACCTGTCCGAAGGAACCTGCTTTGGCGGGGGGGGTTGGACCCAATGATCTCTTGAGGTGCCTTGCAACCCCTACAATTCTGTGATTCTGTAATTGCTGTATGACAGATAAAAATTTTTAAGCAGTACAATTAGCCTGTAAAAGTCCTGTACTAATTTGGTAAAACACTGATACTGTATTTCCTTGTCAGTTTCTTTTAAAAGGTAAGTGTGCTGACATTAAACTTAAAATGGTTTTTAAAAAATGAGGCTAAGTTTCTGTGTTCAGTGCTGTTATCTTAAAAGCTCTGAAATTTTATATAAAATTGCTAATAGCTTGGGCTCAAGTTCTTATTCACCTCCTGGTCAGTCTGCTGTATGTGAGATGTTGGGGGGGGGGGTTTGTTGCTATTTAATCCATCACATTTAAGGCTGAAAATCAAAGTGAATTAGGATCTATCTTGTTTGATAGCTCTGTTTTGCTATTAGTGAATACCTTAGATTTGGGAAATTGTGAAATGCTTCCTTTTTTTAAATAGACTGGTGGAGATACCGATGTCATTGGATTTGAAAATCAGGTCCAGCAGCTGACCCCATCTGAAGAGGATGGAGGGAAGGAACTTTCTCGCACTCTTGGGGAAACAAAGAGCCAGGGCTCCAAAGCTAGCGCTGACTTGTCACACTCAGGCAATGACGATAAAGAGCAGGGATCTGCATCTTCATCAGAACAAGCAGCTGTAAGAGATCCCAGTAATCTACAATTTCGGACTTGCACTCTGCAGCAGGAAAAGGGTGAGAGTTAATGATCTCTGTGGTTAGTTTTTAACTAACATATGTTAAGGCAGCTTTTGAAGTGAGGTTGAAATTTTATATTAAATATTCACAGTGTTAATTATTATGTTGTAACTAGCTTAAATCTGGCATTCTGTAGAAATTTGGAAGATGGGATAATACCCTTCAGCCTTGAGTGGGAAGATCCTTTTCAGGCTGATGTCATCTGTGTTGTGTCCAGGAGAGGCATTTTAGGTGGCATTTAGAAATTAGTGGTCATTTGAACACTATATGATATTTTGAAGCCCCCAGGAAGATTTTGAAAGTAATATTGTGTGTAAACATCTTTGAATAAACCTAGTAATTTACTCAGTCTTTCTTAGTTTCCACATTCAGCTTCAGAATGTGCTTGTTCGGAGGTTTATGGACAAGCGTAGATCAGTTCCACATTGCTGGCTGAGGATGGTAGGACACTATCAATGCCCATCAGCAAGGTGTCTCCCAGAACCTAAGTAACAGAAAAAGATTGATTTCAGATCTTAGGAATGTAGAAGTATGTCGTGGAAGGACTGACTTAGAAGGGAACGTATAAGCAACTGTTTCCTTAGAAACTGTATGTCTGTACTGTAAAAGTTGGATGACGTCGGTAATGTTGAAGAGTGTGAATGTGTGTGTCAGAGCAGCAAGATACCTTAGTATCTTGGCTGAGGTTGTTTAAAGTACAGATATCATATCAGTTATGAATGTCCCTTGGTTTAGTTACTGCGTTTATAGGTAGCACATTTGAGCAGCATTAACAAAGCTAACAATGTTCTTTTGTGTGGGCATGAATCCACGATGAATAAATAACAATAAAGTGGTTTTGTTTGCTGTTCTTGAAGTGAAGTGTTAGCTGCACATCTCTGTGTGGTATAAAGCATTGTATAAAATACATTTTGGTCTCAGCATGAAAATCATTACAGAGAGTGCACTTGGGAGCTGAGACAACTGTTCTGGAAAGGCTCTTCAACTATGACGTATTTGCCATTTCTCAGTTTCAGATCTTCAAACCTGAAAGTGTTGCACATTTACTCTTAACTTGTTAAGCTCAGAAGAAATTCATTACTGCTGTGCCATGAACTTGGAAATGTTATGTAATCCAGAAAACATAACTTTATTCTAAGACCTCTCTGAGGAATTGATCTTTTTTCCCCTCAAGTTCAGCTAACAATTTTAAAGAGGCTTTTACATCATGATGGGTTTTGCATACACTTTACAGATTCAGGACTACCAGAAAGCTGAGAATAGCTTAACCTGCCATTTCCAAATCTTCAAACAAGCTTAGTACTAATTAGACAGTTGTTATCAAGTGCATTGCAACAGGCAGTAAGTGCCTTGATGAAGATAGTGTCTTAACGATGCTATCATCCTACCTTGGAGGTGAGAGCTGGGCTAGGAGTTAGGTTTCCTGGGATTAGGTTCTGAACTGTATCACTAACATGTGACACTATTTCTGGGACAGACCATTTAAGTCTTAAATAGATACAATAATTTCTGTCTGACAGCTTGATTTCTTTAATGTATTCTGAAGTCCTTTTATGTCAAAGTATGAAGTAGTTTTACCCAAAGTAGAGGAACTCTATTGAAATTGGTGAAGTCGTTTTGTGACTTATGTGAGCTAAATGTGTCTCTGTTCCCACAGGAGAATCAGTTTTCAACTGTGGTGTGTGCACATTCACCTCACTCAGGGTATCAAGTCTTAATCGTCATGTGAAAACCCATTCTGATGAGAAACATCACGTGTGTCACCTCTGCCTTAAGTCTTTTCGTACAGCTACTCTCCTGCATAACCATATGAATGTCCATACAGGTACCTAACATGAAAAAACTTCATTTTACCTGTTGTCTGCAGACTATAATTATCAGGCAAATGTCTGTTTTAGAGCTGTATTCTGTGACTGTTTTGTGCTCAGAAGATTCTCTGATTTCATTTGGAGTTCCATGCTAACAAGATATGGTCTGTAGTTGTTAACTCCTTGTGCATGCATTCATTTATTTTACTACCTTTCTAAAAATAATTTGTCAACTGTACATTGACTTCAGTTGTGCCTGATTCCTACATGCACAATAGAATTTTTTGTGATGTTTTCATTTTGCTAGATAACCATATGAAACAAATCGATAAATTGCGTTTATAATAAGCTTATGGTGTGCATTCATATAAAAATTCAGAATCTCAAAAGGTTCTATTAAATTTAAGGCAGACAAATCATACTGTTGTGTTTCATTCTAAGAAAAGGTGTATTCTTGCAGGGGCCAGACCTTATAAATGCAGTGACTGTGATGTGGCGTTTGTGACCAGCAGTGAGCTTTCACGACACAGGCGCTACAAACATACTTTAGAAAAATCTTTCAAGTGCCCAGAGTGTACATATTCTAGTGTAGAAGTAAGTAACTGTAGATCAAGACGGGCTAATATCTAAAATGATGCTCATGTATTTATATGCTTGATGATGTTTCGGTTCAAAGGGTTGAAATTTTTTTAATGTGGAAATAAAACAAATCAGAGACTGCCTGAGGGTTCACTTAGAAGAATTCTCTTTGTCATGCACCTATGACTGAATCCCTGTCACAGTTTAGTTGATATTCTGTATATCTTTTTTTTTTTATGTCCTGTGTCCAGATCTGAAGCTGTAAGCAAGCGTGAACTTTATTTCACACACTTTATGCTATTAATGAGGTTTTGGATAGCTTGTATCTTTAAAAACCTTGTCAGTTTATGTTAGTGTCCTATTCTTTCCCTTGCTTTGTTAAGAAAGTATTCAGCCCTCGTTGTTGTTGCAGAACTCTCTCTAGTATTGCTCTAAACTTTACCTGAATAAGGGGAGCAGGAGGAGCCCCCTAGTAATACCCTGTGTATGATTTGACTCTTATATAGCAAAGATTGGTGGTCATCTTTATTGAAGTGAATAGTGTTGTAGAGATGTGGCAGGGAATTTATTAAGTATGTTTATAAATGGGGGAGCTGAACATTAGGTAACTCCTACTTTTAGCTTGCATACCTACAATATTTACCTATCATAAGAACAGTATAAAAAAAAGTAGAACTCGACTTTTGCAATGAAAGTGCTTCATTGGGGTTAGATCATACAATCATAGGGGTTGGAAGGGACCTCAGGAGATCATTGAGTCCAACCCCCCTGCCAAAGCAGGCTCCCTAGCTCCTATTGCACAGGTGAATAAACACTTTGGTTAATAAGTTTGGTATTTCATTTCTTTTCCTGAGTAGTTTCAAAGAATTTTCTGTTTGGTATATCCAGGTAGCCTGCAGGTAGTAGGTATCCCATCTAGCTGATTTAAAAATTCTAGCTTTTATGTTCTCATTTTTAAATTTCTCCTTTCTTTTTCTGTTGGCAGTAAACGTAGATATAAGACTGTCCAGGGAAAAGACTTCAGAGATGCTACCTAAAAGCACAACATGCTGCTGGTACAGGGAAAAAGCTAGAGGGGGGGGAGAGCTAATTCTGGGATTGATCCAATATTTAAAATTGCAGCGGATGTATTTTGTAAAAATGCTTCCATTTTAATTGATTATGTCTCTAATGTAAATGTTAACTGCAGAAAACTTTTTTTACTTTTATATTAGGCAAGCAAAATGAAACGACATGTTCGCTCGCACACAGGAGAGCGTCCATACGCCTGTGAGCTTTGCAGTTACGCTAGCAAAGATGCGTACAAACTGAAAAGGCACATGGTAACTCATTCAGGTAGGATCTGATGCAATGGTCAAGCCTACATCCTTAGGCCCTTAACGGTCACAGGGTTAGTGTGATCTATTTTCAGGCTCTAAATTAGCACTTTTAAAATTTGTTATTTGGAAAAAATATGTGCCTGGAGAATATGTTGTCTTTTGGATTTGGCTATTGGAAATCGAGCTGTACGGTAGCTAGTCTTGCTGGACTTCATAAGATTTTTTTATATTGGAAAAAATGGTTCCTTTTTGTGATCTTGTTTTCTGTGGATCAAATAATTGCTTTTATTTCTCAATTAGTTAATTTTATATGGAGGGTGTATCTGATGGGAGAGTCTGAAATGTCTCTTCAAAATATGGACCTATCTTACCTTGCTAGTAACTGATTTGGTTGCTAAAAGATAGAATTGTTTTAACATCAAAAGCAGTGTGTTCCAATCACAGCTGTGTAATGTGTGTGCCTTCTGAGAAGGCAGTCAGCATCCATTACACTTCAGGGTTTTCCTTAACTCCGTTATGATACGTAACGTGTTATGATTAGTGTGTTAGTTTGAATCAGAGTGTGAGAGTGTGCTGTGACTCAGTTTTCCAAATATGCCCACTTGCCATGCTTTGGTTCTTACCCTGTGGCAGTTTGATGCAATTAAACTTAACTCTTTTAATGAGAGTCCACCAGAAGAGTCCAATGGTGCATCCAGTGTGATCCAGTACTGGCAGGGACTTGGTCTGCAGAACCACGCTAGAGCTGCTTCAAAATCTGGGTGCATGCTGGGTCCTTAGCACTAGCTGTCTCTGTGCTAACTGGTGGTGTTAATGTACTTTTTGATGATAGTCACACATGATAGGTGACTTTTGGGAGCAGAATGGCAAAAAAAGAATTTACTGCTTTCCTCTTCCACCATCACCAATGGCTGGTGTTGGATTATTTTTCTCATGGTGATATTATAGGTGTTTATTGCACATTTGATAGTTTTGCATTTTTGCATGAGAAATATATCCAAGCCACAAGTTAATTTAAAATAATTCCTGATTATTAGTCAGAATTATATTGATGCCTTTACCTCCCATCAGTTTGACTCGCAGCTTCTGGAAACCAAGATTTTGCATTGCAATCAACTATGTAAACATTTTTAGCTGCTTTGTGAACTAGCAGTAATATTTTGGCTGGTCTGGAGACTGTTCTAACAAACATGAATGTTGAGATCTCTGGAAATTTTGCATTTGTATCAAATAAGTAGAGTTCCTAAGTGTATGTTATTTTAATTTAATGTTTTTTATATACACAGGTGAAAAACCCTATGAATGTTATGTTTGCCAGACCAAATTCACTCAGAAGAATACCATGAAAAGCCATATGTTACAGAAGCATGGAGAAAATGTGCCAAAATACCAGTGTCCTCATTGCAGTACCATTATTGCACGAAAAAGTGACTTGGGTGAGTTTAAAGGAGAAAAATTAAAATTAAATACAGAGATATTTAGGGGTGAAACGGCTCATTTCCACTGCTTACAGTGGTAGAAAAGAGGTTATATATGAGACTGTATTATTGCAGAATATTTCTGTGGAAGATGTATTTGCTATTTCACAGGTAAAGTTCCTCCTGCGAGGAGATGTGGTGACATCTTGTGGTTCATCTTTTAATGTGTTTTTAAAACGTGGAGTAGCAAACATTTATTTTTTTGATATTTTTTTTTTGTCCTCAATACCTGTGGCCTTTTGACCTCTCCTTCAGTAAGGAGGTACCTCACAAAAATATATAAGCATTTCAGTTCTCACATTCTGTTTCTTTCTCAGCTCCAGTTAAATGTGTGTGCGTGTGTCTAGTTATATGAGAAATTAAAATAGATTAAATAGTTTCATGTAGGTGGGTCTCTTGCATATACTGATGAGCTTTTACTACTTGATCTAACATTGTGTTTGGTGGCCAAGCACGTTGTCCTTGCAATTACATATATTTCTTGCACTTCACTAACTAATGCAAGTTAAAGTTAACTTTAAGCTTGACTTCATCTGTCTAGCAGGCAATAGTTTTACTATGCTTCAAGCATGCAAAACTCTTACAATTCTATATCCTATTACATTAATATCGAGTATTATTTGGTGGCTGTATGGAGCTCATGAAACATGGAAAGTGATACAATAAACTCCTGTGTCTCTTACCTAGTTTGGGGGTCTTTTCCCAGAGTGCAAAGAACAAATCACTGCACAAGCTCAGTTTCATTCCATGTGCAGACAGTGAAAATTTTTTCCTTTGCCAGCAGTATCAGACACTACTGATATATAGGTTGAGACTGAAAATATAAATTAAAATTATAGCTGTAATTAAAAATATAAATTACACTTTTTCTTTGTACAAACCACAGTTGTTGAAATACAAACCATCATGTTTTGGAGGAGATTTGATATACTTTTTTTTTTTTAACTTCTCTTGTTTGGAACTGTATTTGCTTCAAGTACTAGCAAAGTTGTTCCTATCTGAACGTTTCATATACAAATTCAGTATCTTTTCTGGGAAGAAAATGGTTTTATATGGACAAGAGGTTTATTAATAAATCACTGTATTAGAAATACAGTATATTTGTTGTGTTTGAGGCAATATAGCTGACCAATGCCAACAAAACTATACAAATATTTTGTTTTCAGAAATATGTGAAGAAGCTATATTAAAAAAAAATACTTAAGACATACAAAGATGCCTTCAGCATCTATTTATATTTTCAGAGATCCTGTTGAAGTCCTAAGTGTTTGAAGGTAGAAGTGGAATTGTTATTTACATATGTATAATTTCTCTGTTCATGTATTTTTTCACTTTTCACTTTAATATTGTAAATACCCCTTTAGGCTGCACTGTGAAATGAATCTTTGCCTATAAACAAAAGCAGTGACTGGATTTTTTTTAATTATTTTGTTAAATGAGTTCCACTGAAGCCAGTAAAATTTAGGTTTATAACGGTTTTAATTTCTCTGGGAAGTCACAACATCTTGCTGCAACTGTAGTTATCTTAAACTAAATTGAAAATTGCTTGTTTGGTGATTTTATCCCTACTACAAAGAACACGGAAGGTTCTTTTTTGTCTTATCCTCTACAATGCATGCATCACTCAGGGCTGTGCACAGTCTAATTCTTGTTCAGAACTGTGGAAATGAAAAAAAATAAAATTAAAACTAAGTGCTTTTAACAACTGTTCAGGTGTCCACTTGCGAAATCTGCATTCCTACATGGCAGTGGCAGTTAAATGCAGTTACTGTGAAGCTGTGTTTCACGAGCGCTATGCTCTTATTCAGCACAAGAAGACTCATAGAAATGAAGAGAGACTCAAATGTGATCAGTGCAGCTACACATGTAAGCAGGTATTTAAAATCACTGAAAAAATATTTGTTATTCGATGGTTTGGCAAGGTAGGGTTGGCATATTTATTTGCAAGGTAAATGGTTATATTTATTTGCAAGGTAAATGGTTCACAAATACACAGAGTGAAATTGAAATGCTGGAAAGTCTGTGGCTGTAGTCTTGCTAAATCTCTTGTACACAAGCTGCTTAGAAGTATAAAGAGCAATTTCCATTGTGATGAGTGCAAAATACAGTATTTGCCCCCTTACATGTGATTTTTCAGCAGTGTCACAGCATAAATTCAGTCTGCACTAAGTTTATTTTGAAGCATACATTTGGGATAGTGTTGCTTCAGCCTGGATCTGTTGGAACGTACCATTGCTCCATTCTGATTAATTCCTTGCTAACATTCTTAGGGTTAGGAGGAAAACCTCTGACCTCCTCCAAGTCAGCGGGCATCAGCCCAATATGTCCTTCAACATTAACCAGTGGAGGAGAATGAACGAATCTCTGCACCATCCTTGTGTGTTTCTGCACACCAGAGCTGGACAGTTAAGTTAAGGATATTTTCTTCATTTCAGAAACGATGCTTAACTGTCCATAAACAAACCCATACCAATGAGGAGCCCTTCACTTGCTTGTGCTGCAGCAAAAGCTTTGAACAGAAGCAGCTTCTCACTCTTCACTTGAAGGAGCACCATGATTCTAACCTGAAACCTACAGTTTCTGAATGCCCTGACTGTGGTAAGGGCTATTCACTCCGGGTAAGGCATTTCCCCTTAAGGAACCTCCAGGGAGTTACCTTTAGCTAAGTTTGCAGATCATATTGTCAAGAAGGATTGTGAGTAAAGAGCAGTGTACTCCCTGGTATGTTAACTCCTTAACGCCAGTACAACTCATTTGTATGCTTTCCCAAACTTCACACTGAGGGATTATTAATGGACTTAATAGTATTCTCCTTTAGGTAGGAAATACCTGCTGCATCAGATTGTCAGGGTGGTACTACTTTGTACAGTCCAATATGGAAATTATTGATGGTTAATATACTCATAATCTTAAAACGAATAGAAAGGCAGTGTGGAGGAATGAATTTTAAGACAAATTAAAGGAAAAGGACTTGAAGAGATAATTGAAGTGAAAGAGTGCTAGGACCAGTTCAGCAAGGGAAGTAAGAGATTATTATTATTCATTTCTTCAAAACCATATGCAGTGAGGACATATCTCTGGGTTTGGGTTAACTGTGCCCACTTCTAAAGCAAACCTTTTTTCCTACTTAACACATTTCCCATATAAAACTTTATTGCTTGTCCAGGAACCAGAAAGTGATACATCTGATTTTATACCCACCAAATGGCAATGTTCCTTTAAAGCCAAATTGTAATACGTATTCTGGAAAATGTTCAGGAATTTTATGGTGGTTGTTAATTAAGTCAGCCTTTCACTTCATGTTCCAAAATTTTTCTGTCAGAACCATATTTGTGTTTTGTGTGTGTGTGTTAAATTGCTTACATACATTAATATTTGATTCATATATTTATGCTTCATTATGCTGACAGAACAATATGCATAAGCATGCTGAAAACTGTGGATTGGTGAGGACAAAAACTGCTACATCCAGAAAAAGCAGCAAGGGCAAAAATAAAATCCATGAGAACTCAAAGCAAGAAGGTAATCAGCGAATAAGTTAGAATTTAATCATGTAAATTAGAATCAAGAATAAAAGGCTAAGGCAGTGAATCTCCCCTGCTGTTTAATTACTGTTTCACAATGAAGCTAATTTAAGTGCTAATAATGGAAGAATACTTCAGAATAGTCTTTCCTGTGTGTCAGAAATTCTTGTCACCTGAGTTGGGTTGTTGCTCAGGTACCCATCCCAGGCCTTCTGTGCCCCTGCTCCTGCCAACATCTTCCTAAACTCCTTGCTTAGCCACGCTTTTTCTCATCCCTTTTACAAATTCCCTTTGCCTTTATAAAGAAGAATGAAACGTGTCATGACTGAGTTAAGCCATGGTGTTTTCTGAAGAGCTCAGGTTTTATGATACCTAACTGCTTTAATACAGACCAGACAGAAAACATTTCCATTCCAGAACTCAGACTGCATACTAATCACTGAGATCTACCACATCTTAATAAAGAAATGGTTCATCTTTCTCTCATGCTTAGACCAGATAGTGATCAGATAACAATAAAAATGCTACAGCCTTAGAGAGCTAGAGCCATTCTTCTGATGTACTGCAGAGGCGATCTGGCCAGTTTATAGAGCTACTGGTTCGACACGACTGTGCCATCAAGAAACTCCCTTGCAATTACTAGTGGAAAGCTCTTGAGCACTGAGAATTTATTCTGTAAAACTTAATATAAACCAAAAGATGTCCTGTAGTTTCTCTCATTCTTTCTCTTTCTTCTGCGTTCTCATTTTCTCTCATTAGGTTAAAATTCCCAGAAAGTAAGTTCAGGTTTTTGTAGACCAAAATGGGAAACTAATTGGTCAGGTGATGTCTTGTTGGTGAGATTTCCACAGCAAGAAGGGAAGTGCCTTTTCCTTCTGCATTATGCAAGTACATCCCTGACACAATCACTTTATGATTTTATCTTATTTGTAGCTCTGGAAACATACAGAGTTGTCTTTAGTTTTTGATGTTTTTATTCTCTCAAACAAACCTTAGCCTGTCACCATGTATGCAGTGATAGACTAGCAGTTTCACCTGACAGTCTAAATTTGACACAGAGGAGGTGTCTGCTGAGTCTTTTATGTGCACCTCTGTTGAATTAGGCAAAGCACAATACACAGTGTTCAGTCAGACCAGGCTGTGGGAATGAACCCTGTACCCTCACATGTCCTGCCTGCCTTTTGTTCGAGCTAATGCTGAATCTCTGCCCTGGTTGGGGGGAGAGCTGACCAGATGTTTCTGAGGTCACCTCCTGGTGATTTTTATGGACTAAGAGACAAGAATGGAGATACATTGCAGGCCCAGGTGTCCCAAAACTTTGTGTTGGTAAATCAGGGTACATCTACACAGATGTGTGATCAATGACACGGAGAGGAAGTTTGATATAGTGAAATGTTGGAACTTCACTGAAACTAATGTATATCAGGAGCTGAGTTTACATTAGCCTTAACGTTCTGTTTTCACTGGTAGGGCTGTAATGGTATGGTTAGAAATGGTACAGCTGCAGTGTTTATGTTTTTGCAGTAATTAGATTTTGCTGTTTAATAATGTTTTGCTACATACAAACAATGTCTTTTTGGTATCTTGCAGATATTTTCATCTGGAAGCTTGCTTTTCTAGAGCTTAGATAATGTGTCTTTATATGTTGTTCATGCAAATGCTCAGTCCATTAATTGAACCACAAATATTAGACATTTCTGTGCCTGTTCCAGAAGGGATTTTTTTTTTCCCCTAAAGCTGACATTTGCAAGTATATTCATTTATCTCTGTCCCCTTCCTGCACAACTTGCAGGGGGTTGGTGGGCTCCTGTATGTGGCTTTTACAAGCTTGTGTGACTGGTGCTGTCAGTGATTTGTTGTTACTAATAATTACAAAAAGAAAAATTAATGTATATGTGACTTAAATTTCCAGTTAAATAATAGTGTTTTCCTCTGATGAGCATGCCATGGGTACTATTAAACTAGGTTTATAATGTAACATTCAACAAAATTATTTATTCTCCAAATCAACTGTAAGATAAAAGAGACACTGTTGTCATATATCGGCAGTATTTTCTCACAAAATTAAATTCCCTATTTGTTAAATTTATTGAAATACTTATTTGTCTTTCTGATTAGTCACCACAATTTTTTTTTTTCCAAAGTTGACCTGGAATCGTTCCAAGAGGTCTCCACTGTGGAAAAAGGCCACTGTGCTGGTGAGATTGTTCCTGTTTTAGATGGAATAGAAACAGCATCGCCGAGAGAACAGAAAACAGAAATGTCTTGTGAAATGATTCTCAACATGATGGGCAAATAGGTCACAAATAGACTCCGGTGTTCCTTGTTTTCACCAGTTGTAACTGACTGGTTCAAAGTGTGTAACTGTTCCCAGTTAGCTAGAAAAGATGTTGGGCGCAGCCCTTCTGTGCTGGCTTGGCTTCTTGTTGCAGCTTCTACTGTGTAACCTACATAACGTTGCCAGCGCATAAAAGTTATAAGGAACCTTTGCCTGCTTAATTACATATGTGGAAGAACAGAGTGAAAAAGAAATTAGCTAATTTCAGGGTAACTTCTGAAAAAGTAGATAGGTTTGTTTCACTTTGCATTTCATTTTTCTCCCAGATTTCCTCACAGAATTGCATGCTGATCTGAGGGAAATTAATTCCTCGGTAGCTCTATAGAATTGAGAGCTGCATGAACTTCAGTCTATTTGTACTTCCCTGAGGTGAGCACATGAAAGGCAAGGATTTTCTTAGCACAAGGACCATTTGCTAAATCTCCTCTCTGCAAACACAATAATTTCTAATAGACCTCACAATGCTAAACTCTGATTTTGTGCTAAGAAAGCCCAGGATTTTGTGTCTCATACTTGTAGTAATTATTTAGTGTGATTAGCTCCATCCTTTTTTCCCCATGGTTTTCCAAAGGTATAATCCTGTCATCTTTGGAAGATGTCCTTTAGTTTTGCATTAGCATGGAAAATAGTGGCAGAAGCAGCTCCCTTGCTTTGGGGTATAGTTTCATGGCCGGATCATGCTACTGGTTCCTGTCTTTTCCCCATGTCCCAGGCAAAACTCCTTCTCTCTGTTCCAGTGCTAGCAAAAGTGGGAGGGACAATCCCTTTCTGGGGACGCAGAACTGTCACTTGAGGTTCACTGGACTTCCAGTGCAGGTGGACATTCTTTACACTACAACTGCTCCGCCTTTACATAACCTTCTTACAAGCATTTCTGTGTAAGATTTGTGATCATACACTTAGCACTTGGTACAAAACACACACAGGACATTGATTTTAATTAGGCCTTCAACAAAGCTCACTTGTATTCTCTAGGAAGGTTCATGTTTATAGTGCCCTTAAGAGTCAGAAATTTTAACTGTCAAATACAATTGTCTAACTATTTTAGGTTATAAGAACTACTGGGTTTACTGTTTAATTATTAATTAATATAGTTAGAGTAATTACAGTAAGCACTGTTGATTTTTGTGATTAGTTGCAATGATCACAATTCCCATTTATGCACAGTTTGCTCATTTTTGGTGTCATTTATAATTAATACTTGGAAGCCTGTTCATAAAATCTTAAATACTTCTAAAATATTCATCTTTAATGCTGCTATTCTTACATTACATTTCTTTATAAATAAGCATGAGCATTGCTAACTGCTTTTAATAATATCAGGTCAAGGTAACAAGTAAATAATTTTAATTAAAATGCCAAACCTTTATTTTCATTTCAGGATTAACATCTGTGTTTAACTTCGTTATAAACATAGTACAGAACTCAGTATAAAATTGTTTGGGGTGGCATGTTGAGCGTGCTCTTTGCTAGTTATGCTGATGTGGTTGGGGTAGTAAGATCTGTGGTGCGCTGTGTACTCCAGATAAACTGCGGTTTCACATCTAACTACTGGAAACTGTAATTCTTGTTACTTAAAATGAAAGCTTGGGGGTTTTCCAGTTAGTATGCTAAATGGATGGCTTTATCCTGTCCTTGATAGCACACCTACATGCCTGTCCTACTAGGATGACTTTTCTAATTTGGCAATTAAACCCAAAGCAATGGTCTGCTTAGGAGCTTGAACTGCTATCTGATGCCCTAACTAGTTCCATGCACCTGATTAGGAGTTAAAGATGTCAGTATTAGCAAGAGATGCCCGCTATCTTGCGAGTAAATTACCCAAGTTTAGAAGACACAGACAACTCTAAAGGGCCTTGTCATCGATTAGCTCAAATACATGAACAGAAACCACTGCTTTGGTAATAGAAACCTGTCAGTTTTGTAGTGTTTGTTTTTCGCAATCACTGAGAAGTCAGTGTGCTTGAATTCATCAACATTGCTCATTGGGTTTGTCCTCCTTCCACTATAATGATGTTATTTGGGTGTTTAGTAAAGATTCAGAATTACTGGGTTTGTTCTGTTCCATAATAATAACATTTGTCCAGTTTTAGTAAGTTAATGGTTTGTTCTGGCTGCCTTGTCACTAACAGGACTTAAGGATACTTCTGTCCTGATAATTGCTTAAATAACTGTTGACTTTATTCTTGTGCTGTTTCCATTTGTGTCATAAATTGTAAGCAGCAGATGTGTCTCTGTTAAAATTCATTGTGGAAATTGTATAAATTACTTGATCAATTTTCTGAGTGTGTATTGTTCATCTGAGTTGTTAATAACAAAGCTGACTCGTTTTGTGCTGACATCTGAAAATCAGACTTCATAAAGTGGAAAGCAAATGCTATAATAAAAGAACTTGTTGTCTCTGAACTCCAAGAGGATTATTTAAGTAGTTAGAAGCTAGAAATGTTTCCTTTTGAAAATCAAGAAAGCATGCTTTGATGTCTTCAGGAGCCATTCCTTGTGTTCTGCTTTGTAACTGCAGCGATTGTTCTTCACGGTTAAGAATTTGCATCACTGTGGCTTTCAGGGTGAAAAGGTAGAATACATTTTACAAAGGTAATCTAATTTACTTCTATTATTCTTATATTGTAGGTGAGTACACAGTACAAGTTCTGGACAGATGCCAATCAAATTAGTTTAGTAGTTATGGAGAAGTTGTTAAATATGCAGGAATAATTCATGTCATGAAATGTAATACTGAAGTTTTCTGTAGTATTCTGTAACGGGGTGTGTGGATAATTCAGTTTATAGGAAAAGAAGGTTCCTGCATAAGAGGAAACAAACATTTTGTGTTTCCCCTTCAAGCAGAAATAGTCTATACTTTAAATAGTTAATGTGTGAGGAGAGCAAGCAGATAATACACATCCTACCTAGTGGATAAAAGCAGGTAATGAGTAAAAACATCATTTGGGGTACATCTGTACTAATTAGGCTCCATAATATAACCAGGGCCTTGAAGCAAGGTAACTAACATGGTGCTAACGTGCAGTGTGCGATGCTGCAAAAGCACAAGTGTAATTTGGGGTGTCGCCTGGCACGCTGAAGGACTGTGCCTCCCCAAATCCTGGCACCTACCAAGGAAATGAAAAGTAGCTTTTGTCAGCAAGAGTGACTATGTGCTTGCACAAGAGCGTGTAATTAAGCGTTGTGCTGTGAGTGGACTGATAGCGGTAATTAGAGGAGGTTCCTGCAGATGGCAGTGTGCGTTCACATCTCCTGGAGCAGCGGCGGAACGAGTGATGCCTGTCAAAAGTGCTCTGATTTGAGCTGTCTTCGGTTTGACTTGGTAAAGTATCTGCTAATGAGTTTATGCGTGTTAAGGCTGTATAAAACTGTTCTTTATTTTTTTCCTTAAGTCCTAGTGTCCCTACAAAGTGTCGTCACTGCTGCAGGGAAAGAGGACAGAGTGTGCACACCTGGCTGTCTTCGGCTGGAGCACAGATGGGATGGGCATGGGTTTGGGGATGGGATGGAGATTCCTTGTCACTACTGAAATGGGTGTTTGTGCTTAGGGCTGCTGGCGCAGCCTCAGCTGCACGGCTGGTCCCTCCTCATTCATGGATTGTGATGCCCCATCGACCCTGCTCATGCCTTTGCTGCGTTCATCTGCTGTTCTGGGTAATTTGGCTGAGTTGGCTCAATAACAGGCCAGGTGAGCATCACCAGTGTGAGGGAGGTTTTTACCTCTTTACTTATCAGTCTAAGCATCGTTCTGGTAGGGTAGATGATGAGAACAGTGGGTTTCCAGCTCACGTGCGTTCTTGTGAACATTCCAAGAAACTTTCTTGCTCTCAAATCTGAAATTCCTGCCATCCTCTCCTTCCTCTCTAAACTAATCTTCCTGTCTTTCAAATCTTTTGCTGTTTACTGAGCCTGGATTAGAGAAATATGTCTGCTGTCTGTTGGGCCATCCACTGAGGATCTTTGCCATAATTACTTTTTTGTTAGTTAAAATTGTTTTGATTATTTAACAATCTGCAAATATAACTGCCTGAAATTTAACAGGCAGGAGTTCAATTTTTGTTGTCGTTTTCAGGAAGCCGCCAAACCATGTTGTCTCCACTGTACAGATGAGGAAGATGATGTGCAGAACTCAATTAATCTCTGATTAATCTCTTTGCCTTCAGGAGCAATGAAGCCCACTGATGATGCAGTATGCTGCTGCTTATTACTAGTTTAATCTCAGTGAACTAGAAATAGAAACCTGGGGTGTTACAGCATGTAATGATTAAGTTATATTAGCAGAAGGTGGTGAGCAAACGGGCAAGGACTTAATGACATTAAACCAGTGCTGTTAATCACTTTGAGACATTACGCTCAGAATATTAGAACTGAAATAACATTTAGACCTTCTTAAAGGTCAGTGCTTGAGATGACACAAAGGCACTATGGCAGCATGACTAACGGCCGTGGGCATCGGGGTGGTGTAGTGTCTCGTAAGGAGGAAATAAGGTGAGAGCTTCACCTGGTGGTAATTGGAAAGGTTCATAAAGGACATGCAGACTCCATAGTCTTCTGACCCCTCTTAAGTAGGAAGAGTAAAACATGTAACACTTTCTGTTGATACAAGTAGAATCCCCTTGCTGTCACTAATGCATGACTGAACTATGGCTGACAGTGTGGTTCTTTATGGCTCTAACTGTAAATCCCACTTGCATGGTTTAATATCTATTTTTGTTTTAAAACCTGAATGTGCATTTGAAAGGAATTTACATTAATATAGCATGCCTTCAGGCAAACATCAGGCCCTGTTGTGCTTTTAAAAAGCTCAGCTCAGTAAAGTTAGTCACTGAAACACTTGGGCTCTGTGTGGTGTGGGGGTGTGATCTTTACAAAATGGTGAAGAACTTTCTGACAGTTTTGGTTCAATCTATTTTCACTTTGAATTGGCACTTGACAATGAAGAATTTTCGCTCTTCAGTTATCTCTGGGAATTATTTTATTTATTTTTAGCTTTGGGGTTTTTTTCCAGAATCAGATGGTTACTGGTTTTACCCCTGCCCCATCCATGTAGCAACATTTCTGGCTAACAGTAGGAATGGAAGGAGGAGTGACATTGCTGTTTGCATTGATAAGGAGGAGCCTTGCTTTTATTGCTGCCTAATCAAATAGCAGCTAATGGTGATTATAATTAAGCTTTTGAACTGCCTTTTTTTTTCCCCACCTCTGGAAGCAGCTGTGTGCTGAGAGAACTGAGCTATGCACTATCTTACCTTTAAGGTAAAGGCAATTTGTTTTTGTTCTGTTACAGAAACTCATGGGCTGTTTCACTGTGCAGGGGAAGCTTTGGAGCTGTTTTATAGTACATATTTTCCCGTTCCATTTTAAATGCTCTGTTCTTTGAACCAAGATATTTATCCCTTCATCATTTAGCATTGCTGACTGTGAATTGAAATGGCTTAATATTAGATGGGCTGTAAGCTCCAGGCCATGCCTGCTGACAGAGCTCCGTTTGCAGGGGGTTGCAGTAGCAATTGCATGATAATAAATGTTGTAACAATGTCAGTGTAAGTCTACACTCCATCTCTGCGTGGCTCTAAGTTTGTAGTAAATCCATTCAGTTCAGTGAGTCCATCCCAGTTACACAGGAGGTGAGACAGGGGGTCTTTTCCTTTTGGGGCTTACTTCCAAAAGTGATGCATAACCAGTACATCCCACTGAAGACTGAGATACCACCGTTTGCCATTAGGCAAAGCATCTCTACTTTGCATACAAAAAAGACAATTTTTTTTTTCTTTTTTTTTTTTTTTTCTTTCCTGCTTCTCTTGAAATTCCTAAGAGAAATGCAGAAGGGTGTGAGGGTGCCTGCCGGCTTCATCCTGCCAGCAGAGCAGAGTAGGAGGGAGCTGCAGTTCATTCTGGGGCTGGCCGCTCCGCCTGGCAGATGCAGACTAGCTGCAGGAGGTCCCAGGGTCGGGCAGGCAGCCTGGCCTAACAGAGGAGTTTTCTTTTTCTCAGAAGCAGATGATTGAATGGAAACAATACGCTGCTTTCCCCATTTGATGATGAAGACTGACAGTTTGTAGGGGATGAGTCAAAGGTTACTGATGAGAAGATCCATCCAGATAATTGCTGTAATTGCACCCTGAGGATGCAGCTCCCTTCACAAAGCATTAGGCAGTGGTTCTGTTTGTAAATACATACTTGACAGTGAACTTCGTCTTGTGCCTTAACTCAAGAAATGTCCTTCAGGAGATGCAAATGGAGGAAGTTCTCATTTGATTGTTTTTTAATCCAACCGTGGTTTTTTCCATTGCAGGTGAATGGGGAGCGGTCCCATTCTGAAACAGGAGTAGTGATTTAAACATAAAAACACCTTTTGGTGTTAAGTGTTTGCATACACTGGCTAGCCAGCCGTTAGTGAGGAAGGTAAGTAAGTGTCCAAGGTTACATTACCTTGTTTGTTAACAGACATTTTCATTCGCTGTGCGTCCTGTCTGTCAGTTCTTGATGGTTACCAGGAGGTGACAGGGTAAAGAAGTGCTGGGGTAACCTGCTGCTGCTTTAAACAAAGATTTGTTCCTCTCCAATGCACTCTGGGGCTGGTTTGCATGTCAAGGCATGCTCCTTTCCTGCCCACACTCATACAAAGGCAGTGGGAGAATGCTATTTTCTGGAAAACCCTGTAGTTTCTTTTCATCTCCTGTTATTTCCTTCTTAGATATTTCTGCTCAAACTCTAAGAAAATGGAATGGGGAAAGACAAGTACCTGTCTCTAAAGCCCATTACAGTGTAGGTATTGCAATAATAAAGCTTTGTTCTCATATTGCAATTTATTCAGTCAGGTTTCTTTTCCATTCAGCTAAATTGCTGTGAGACTTTTCCCACTGATAAAAGCTGCAGTGTGAGACATAGCATTTTACATGATATAACTCTCAGGCAAGTATTAATTTAAGCTTGCTTTACTATTCTGAAATAAGGAGGTAGTAGCATAGTCGGAAGAAAAATTGTGCCAACACAGATTAGTACATTTAGAATTAATTAGTACAATTTTTTTATAGACTTCAGCCTCCATTTAGTGCAGTAGAATATGCATGCAATATGTAAAATAGAAGGATTCCCTGCTTGCTTTGGTAGAAATGCCTTTGAAATAACTAGTGTATAGTTCAGAATAGAATTGTATGTGGTTTATATTAGTTCAAGAACAGCACGACAGTCTGATATTATAGTTGCTTTGTTTATGCCTTTTGCCACTTATTCAGCAAAATGTCTTGTGGTGCTTCCTGCCCACCATGGATCTTAATATTTAATTAGAATTCATTCAGTGTCTATGATTCAAATATACTCTCGAAAGTCCCACCCAAAGCTCTTGCTTGTGGGAAACTAACAGCTGTACACCAAAGATACCCACCACAAATAAAAGCTATTTGAAGAGACTCTTAAAATCCCAGTGTAAGAGAACTGCAAATATGGGGAGACGGTCTTCTTGAGACAACTGCTGCACAGGAGCTCTGGCAGCTATTTTTGCTGGGAGTGCTTTGGGTAAAAGACAAACATGGTTAAATTAGCCAGAATGCTGGAAGTTCAGTCAAGGATACTGCCTTAAATAGTTCACCCAGAAAAGGACAAACCTTTCTTAGGGCAGCCCCTTCAGAATTCCAATTGCAGTAATAATTTTTAATAAGTAAATATCAAATATAGTCATTTTTATGTGGTTTTGTTTTACAACAGATTATTGGAATGTTCTGAGGTCAAATTCAGCCCTCCTAACTATGAAAAACTCACTAATGCAAAAATATATAGCTGGGAGTACACTTTGAGTAATACTGATGTTTTGCTACACTAGGTTTATATTTTTCCTGTTCATGGTGATAGGTCACATAGCTGTAAAATAGGATGATAACAAGATGCTAAAATTTTAAAGGAAAATGTGTTCATTATTTGGCCTTTTTTTCTCATGCAGTAGTCTTTATTTCTTGCCAAATACCTGCTGTTTGACCTTCTCTGGGCTACGGCAACACTGACCTGAATGAAGAGCACAGGAGATTATCTTCCAATGGAGAAAGAAAATTCAATATTTACTCAGAAATATTTGTTTTATTTGTTCTTGTTCAGTTGTGGGGAAAATGGGGAGGAGTGAGGCTGCAGTGCAAGTTGCAGAACAAGAAAGTGTTGAAGCTGCTGTAGATGTAGGCCCTTGTTCGTTAAGTCGGTTTGGGTTTGTTCAGGAGGCTGCAGAAGTTGGCTTGAACATTTTTCTGTGCTGGGGATAAAGGAGCTTTTCTAGAGGGTTGCAGCAACCTGGATGTTTTCAATATGCAACTAGATAGGGTGCTAGATAATCTCATCTAGGCTCCCTTTCCCAAGAAGCGTTGGACAAGATGATGGTTTGAGGTTCCTTCCCTCCATGATTCTCCAGTATTTCATGGCTTACCTTTCGCTTTCCAAGGGCAGTCCAGGCTCCTTGGCGTGCCAAGTGAAAGCCTATCAGAGCTCAGTGTTAGCTTCTGACAGCTGGTGAGAGGTGGCTGATGTGAATGAGGATGGGCAAACCCTCCTTTTACCAGGCATGTTGGGTATTCTTCTCTTCTAGTGCGCTCTCAGGTGAGATGATCACCCACCACCCCATCTCCTAGCTCAAATATCCCATGCCAGCTTTCCCCTGGTTCTCAAATCCATGTTTCCTGCTGTGCCACTGCTACAGCCAACATACATGTACACAACACCAAGAACACTCAGCCTTTTCCTTGATAGTTCCTGTTCACTCATCACAAAATCCTTCAGCTTTACGGAAGTTCCAGTCTCTCCCCAAATGCCATATGTGTGGGTGCAACCCCCCATCTGTTAATTAACATTTGCAGGCACAGACCAGTCTCTAAGCATGTGGGTGACCCAGTGGTATAAAAGAGTTATTTTTTTAATTTTTTTTTTTCAAATGCCAAGAGACAGAACAAGTCTGTGGATGATTTGTTGCATCCTCCTGCTAAAGGCAGCCCTCACTGTGGCTTTAGGTTGGTCTCCACAAAGGGTTAATGCAGGCTGTGTGCAGCCAGTCCCTTTACTGCTCTGCTAAAGAAACATTAATTATAGAGAGCCTTAAGGACTCAGAGCAGCTCAAAAGGCTGAGTGGTATTTAAAACCAAGACAGTCAAATAACTGGTTGGATTTGATCTCTAATAAATTACTATGTTCTGGTGATAAAATTCAGCAAGAGGGTGACAGTCAGATGGGGAGGTTGGCAGCAAAAGTTTTAAAAATAAATAGTCTTAAATTGCAGGAAATTACAGCAAGCAGCTCCTTGGAGTTATTTTTCTCGGTGCATTGTGTGCTGGAGAAGACAGGCAGGCTGCTGGCGAGCTTTTGACCTTTTGTGTGGGAAATAAAATATGCAGGTGCAATAGTGTGAATGCAAAAGGGGGGGACAGTGACTTTCAGCTGCAGATCTGTGTGCCGATAGCTCCTGGGGGGCACCAGATTAGCCCAGTTAAACTTGAGATACACCCAGTGCCAGGCTATGGCTGTAAAGGATTGCATAATATCTGTTTCTAAATATATTGTTGTCTTCCAAACCTGTAAATCAGCTGGTGGAGGACTTGCTTTACATCACATTGCCAATAAGTTATCTGATTCACATATTGCCCTATTTATATTTCAGGCTGGAGAAGCTCTTCTCCTGGCAAGTTACCTCCATAGCATTGCTGCAACCATGATCTAACTGCAGCTCCCTGTGTGAAAGGAAATCTGCCCCTGTATGGTGTGAGCTGCTGCTGCTTCCCAGCACGCTTTTATTTGAAGAAGACCAGGACAAATTTATACCAGGACATTTTAAAGGTACTTTTAACCCCAGTATCTGAGCAGCTGGTAACCTTTTATGTGCTTTTCATTACACCCAAAAAAAGCAGCAACCCAAAAAAGCCCCCACCTGTGAGACTGGGAGCTGATGCAGTGGAAGACTGACTGAGTGTCTAGGGAAGTGTATGGGAGAAAAATCCACGCCGAGCTGTATGCTGACGCAGCCTTTTTTCTTGTGAAACCTTTGTTAAGGCAAGAAAAATATAAGGATATTTGGAGGAGGGGAAAGATTAGCTATACTTCTGATGATTCCTTGCTTTCCTTAGTTTCACATGAGATCCTTTCATAGAATCAGAGAATGGCAAGGGTTGGAAGGGACCCCAAGGATCACAGAGCTCCAACCCCCCTACCACAGGCAGGGACACCAACCTCAGGCCTGGATCTACAGAAGGTTGCCCAGAGCCCCATCCAACCTGGCCTTGAACACCTCCAGGGACAGGGCATCCACTACTCTGGGCAGCCTGTTTCAGCACCTCACCACTCTTTCTGTAAAAGCACAGAGGACATGTTTAGTGTCACTTTGCTTTCTTTTGTTGCTTGGCCTATCCTAAATTGTCAGTTGTTTCTATTTTTAAGTGAAGGCTATCATGCTTTTTTTTTCCACCAAGACAGATTTTGAAGATTAGACTATATCAAATTAAACACACTTATTGCACAGCTTGTATCACTATGTTCTGCACCTCAAAGAAACATTAGCTACTGGTCTAAATTATTTCTGCCTAAGAGGAAAAAATGTTCCTAAATTGTTATTACAGCTTTTTAGGGCCATGTGCTAGTTAGTTACATCATGAAACTGCTACTTCATTTATGTAATGGGCAAGAATATATTGTTAATTGGCTGTGGTTTCTAAAATTCTTTGCTTATACATATGAATAAAGTAGGATTTAAGCCTGGCCCTGTAAAAGAAAGGGCAAATAACTGTATTTTTCATTGTTAGAATTACTGTAGCAAGGTTTTCCTGCACTTGAGCAGAATGAGCCTAAAGAATGCATTTTTAATGTGTCCTTGTTTTAAAGGTGACTTAAGAAGCCTTTTTGGAAGTTTTATTTATGACCTATTTTTACTACTTAATAGTAAAAGAAGAAAGACCAAAGGGGTTTTCATGTGCTGTGTCTGTGTCTCACCACTTTAGACGTTCAAGCTTCTGTCCTGGGAGTGGAAAATACCCCAAACTGAGGTGCTTTCTGTCTGTAGGAGAATAGACAAACTCTGCTGCTGCTGAGCATGCTTTATTAGCACATCTTTTATTTTCTATGCTGCTGTATGTTATTTGTAATTGTTCATAGGTTTAGTTTCATGGAGGCTTTTAACATACTGCTCCTGAAAGAAAAGAATTCCACAAGTTACACATGGGAAGTCTTGCTGGCAGCTGGTTCCTGCAGATGTATTTGAGGAGCTTTCTTTAGATGTCTTTTTTGTCCTTCTTTCCCCATTGAGGTATCTTGCTGGACCAGACTGGAAGGTTGGAGATGACTCTTTCAGACCAACCTTCTACCAACGGAGAACAGAGTGTACCATCTCCAACCATCCTGGCTGTCAGGAGCAAGCAGTTCAGACTGTGGTTTAGATGACTTCACCCAAGATAGACCAGCCAGTCCCTGAGCTGGACAAGTCAAAGTAGTACAGAAGTGTGGTCAGGGGATGAAAAAGCACCGTTGCACTGTGACAAGGTTCTGCACTGGGGTTTTGGTCTGGCTTCCTAACAATTTGAGGAGCAATGCCTCTAAGTGTCCACTA
Source organism: Laterallus jamaicensis coturniculus (assembly GCA_022605575.1). Taxonomy (NCBI): domain Eukaryota; kingdom Metazoa; phylum Chordata; class Aves; order Gruiformes; family Rallidae; genus Laterallus; species Laterallus jamaicensis. Next base: position 6,401,922 of record JAKCOX010000029.1, read on the forward strand.
TTCCACTTCTTTTGGGGAGTCCTTTATGCTCACAAACCAATCTGAGGGTGTGCTGGGTTATATTCCAAATTCCTAAAACCACTAAGTCAATATGAATGAGAAGTGACCAATTTTCACTGTAAGAAAGGTGCAGTAGGTGGAAAGGTGACAGTAACCTTAGGAACACCGGCTCTGCAGTGCTGGAGAAGCCATACCCTCGATCCTCCCTCTGCAGTAGGAGTGAGGAGAGCCCTGGGTGTCTCCAGAGAGAAGGGGTTGCTCCAGTCAGATATCCAGTGTTTATCGATATCCATACACAGAAGCCTGAGGAGTTCCAGTCATTCAGCTCTGAGTTTAATGCTGGTTTTACTGTTTCAGTGTTTGTCAGTTGTTTGGGCATAAAAAATCACAGGTTTCTACTGTAGGGGAAACCCCCCACACTGTCCCAAACACCTCCCTGGCTTTAAGTCGTGGAGGAACACATAAAGAACTTAAGCAGAGAAGAGCAAATCCAAAGTTTTATCTACTGATAGATCACATTTAGAACCAATTTTAGCTTCCATGTTCTTCGCAAAGTATCGTTTTAAAAAATGGAAGGAAATGTTAAAAATGGAAGCTTAAGTAACCTACATAGAGAAATTTGTACTCTTGTCTAGATTTTTCAGCTAAAACTAGTTCTAACTATTATCTGCTGGTGGCACCATTACACCAGAAAAATGCTATATCCAAGCCTTAAACGGAAAAAAATGCCCCAGATTACAGCTTTCATTCTGGTTTAATGGGGGGAAAAAAGTTTGGGTTTAATTTCTTCATAGTTTGATGTCAGACGATGTAGCTTGTCTGTCCTTTTCAACAAGATCTGTTATTCAAACAGGTGAGTGCAGCAGACTTCAGACTCAGTGTGCCAGCATGGCTCACACAGACACTTGTGGAGCTGGATGCAGATACTGAGATTTTTCTGTGAAATGCTGAAATCAGGTAAGAGCTAACACCTTGAGATTCCGGCTTTCCTGCCAAGACAGGACTCTTGGATCCAGGAGCTTCAGGGTTGACCGTATTCTACACTAGTGAGCTCCAAGGGGGGACCAGATTGGAAAAAGAGCTGCCAACTCTCTACCAAAGAAGGGTCCACAGCTGGAAAGACAGCACTAGCAGCTGGCAAGGCTTTGACTATCTCCATCCATATGTTAGTGCTGCTCAGCTTAGAGCTTCAAGAGCTGTTAGCTCCAAATAGACCCTCACTTCCATTCCCTTCATGAAGCAGCAGAGCCCGGCCCCTGTCCTCATCAGTGAAGCCTCCTGTGAATACAGCATTTTTATGCCACCAGGCCTTTGTGGGTGACTTAAAGAAATGAGCTTAATGAGGAACCGAATGGTGATGTAACAGGGAAGGAAACTGTCTGGCAGTGTCACCTACAGTGGGTGATCCTTGATGCAATCATACTGTTTTCTTCTGCATCAGAAGTATTTCTACATTGAGTTTTATTTCCCTTTTTTTCCCTTCCTGTTTTAGGAATCTTGGCCAAGTAAATAAGAAAAACAGTTTGGAAATTGGTTCATCTTTTGGATGCTGATGATTATTTTCTGATACTTGGCTTGTCTCATTGTAAGTAGGTAGGAACAAGGCCCTTGCTCTTGTATCTCCTCTCTAAACGTTGACAAGTCTGGTTTGTGGTATGACCTGTCGATAAGAAGCTTCCGTAGTCATCTTCCTTTACTCAAAAATGGGAGAATCACATAATGCTTCAGCCCATTTTGAATGTCCTTACCCATGGCACATGATCCTCTGTGCTCTAGGATTAAATGAAAGAGAAACTAATGCAGTTTATAAATCTTATAAACCTCAGTAATTTTCTTTTCCCCTCAATTTCAGAAGACACAAACTCCTCCCACGCTGCTCCCTCCCTCGCACAGTTACTGTTGCTTTATATCTGGGCAGAAGTAATTTGTGCAAGATGTGTTGCTTGTAGGAGAGTACCTAAAAATATTGCAAAAGGTCATTGCACATCAGACAGAAGGCAGCACTTGTTCCAGCCCCTTGCTCTGAGAACCACAGCTCTTTGTTAATATTAATTGTGTGTATTTTAAACAGTGCATGTTTTAAAAATACACCAGGCAAACATGCAGTGATGAACATTTGTAAGCCCTGGGACTGGATAATGGAGGTCAGTTCTTCACTGGTGATTTTAGGCATAAATATTTGCTGTTCTCGTTAACTTCAGGGCTTGTGAATTAGAGCCATGTTGTGCATGTGCTTCCAGGAAAGCAGGGTGTATCTCCATGCTCACTGTATCCAAAAATTTGAGTGAAATAGTATTAACAAAGATGGATAAAGTACCAAGAAGATTTACAGCTAATCACTTGCACAAAGATTCACTGTGATGATGCTTATAATAGTAACTATGTACACTGAACATGGGGGGGGGGAAAAATCTTCAGGGAGATCAAGGCCGGATTCCCTCTGTGCTTAGAAGAAGTTGAGCTGCTGGGAGGAGGTAGATGACAGCATCCAGCTCCTTCCTGCTGCACTGAGAGCTTCTGGCTCAAGGATGTGTCTTTGCAGGAGGGCTCCATGCTCATAGTGCATGTGTGCTGAGGCTTTGTTTTGGTTTGTAATTATCCTTACTGAGATAAGGCTGAAAATGTCTGATCCAGGCTTGCCATCAGAGGCTGTGAAGCTGGGCATTGCTGTTGGTAACGCAAGCAGAGTGCTGTGTGGCCATTTACAGACCCAACTGGTGCTGCTTGTCATGAAAGCTGTTGTGTGGATGTGTTTGCAAAGGTAGTTACGCAGATTTTGAGGGGGAAGGGGGAAAGTGAGGTGCAGGTGGCAGCGTCACAAGTCTGAGAGGTGATGCTGTGTAGGTAAAGTCATTTCAGAAATTCCTTAAGTGTTAAGCTTATTCCAATAAATATTCGTTCTCTTTTGGAAGAAAGACTGAAGCAAAGCAGATGGGTGGTTGCCAAGAGAATGGTTTGAAAGGAAGTAATGTGCACATGTTGACATTTCCTGCTTTTACATCAAGGTTTTAAAATAAATTATGAAATAACCTTGAGTAGAATAATTGTATATTAGTGAGGCATGAAGACAAGCATTTCCAGCCCCTCGGAAGGGCTGTCTTGCACAGCACCTCTCTTCTGCTGGATTTGACCACCCCAGCACACCTCTGCCCAACACATGCTTTTATTTTGGTTTTTAGACAGCAAGATGCTATGACTTGAACAGAAATGAAGTAGCATCTTTTATTGCTGTGCATGCAACCATTTCCACCCTAGAGAAAGTGAACATGAGTAAGCCTTTGACACCTTTCTGTAGCTGTCCACCTGAAGTGGAAAGTCATCTCCCTGTCCGCCCAGGGCACAGGTTCCCTCTCTTCCTCCAAGCACAGTTACAACCCATTGGTCCACCCCCACTCTTCCTACCTGAGAATCAGATCTGTGAAGCAGGTTTGGGAGGGGAGGACTTTGGGAAGCTGAAAGCCAAGGAGTATCTTCCTCCCTGGTCCCTCCTAGTAACTATCCATTCATCCCTGTGCTGGATATCTTTAGCTGCTCTGCTCCTAGGAGAGTCTGGATTTTCCCTGTGTGAGTCCCGTCCCTGAGCATCCCCGCAGCATCCTGTAGCTCTGCAAATAATACAAATAATGTTCTGCTTTTTTCCAAGCAGCATTTGAATGTATGTTTTATGCAGAGATGCTGATGGACAGGAACATCTGCTGCTCCCAGCCAGCTCACACTCCTATTTGGCTTGTAATTACTTCATGGGCTGCGATCTGTGTCCTGTGTTTGCCCACTATCTGTTTCTGTCAGGTCTTCATCTTCTACGAACTGCCCATTATCTAGTGATGATAATTAAATCTCCCCTTCACCAGACAGGTCTGAGCAGCACAAGAAGGGCCTCCTTGTCCATGCAGCTGCCAAGGAAGATGCAGCTTGTAATGATGCCTTAATCACCTGCCTGTTAGACAATGCCTGGGACCACCTATTTGTTTGAAACGAGCTATTTTAGCAGCTGTCAGATGGTAATGGCTTTCAGCTGCTGACAACCTGTGCCCTATGCAAACCAGGGGGGATATCATGGAAATGTGCATAAATATTCATGTGGGACTAACAAAACTAAAAGTGCAAGTATGGTTATGGGAGCTCTTATGTGGATATATTGCAGCCAGCCCTGTTGTGCTGGGTTTGGTGGGATGGATGAAAGGTGGGTGTTTTAAAGTAATCTTGGGCTTTTTTACATCTGTGAGGAAAAAAATAATTCAACAAAAGTAGTGGGATTGCAGGGGTGTGTGAGTAAGAGCAGGATTTGTGCCACTGCATAATGTAGGCAGTTCTAGATCAGCATTGCTGTCCATCCCGGGTGATGCCCTGACACTCGCTTTAGAGAGAAAGGTGTTGCTTTGAGTGCTCTGTTTGCGTTTCTCTTTTGAGCCTCCATATGAAGTATCTCACCAGATCTCTGCTAGATGCTTAAGGAACATAAGAAGCCAGCAATTAGGTTCAGTGTTTTAGTTTTAAATTAATTAAGCAATTTCAAGAACTGATGGTTTGGTCAAGGAGTTGGTATTTCCCCACCATTCTGGCACGCTGAAGCATCAAAGCTTTGACATCCAAGTAGACACGTTGTGAGTCAGTCTCTTTAGACTGTTTTATGAATCGATTCTGTCTATGTGTCTGCATGGGATTGTTTGAAAAGCGTTTTGCTTGTAATGTGCTTTTACTTTCCTCAGCAGGAAAGTAAACTTTACTTTACTTTCTGGATAGCTGTGCTGAGAGGGGGATGCTCAGGTTAAAGTGTGCGATGGGGATGACAACGATTCTGGAACGACAGACTCAGAGGAGGATGCTACTGCTAGTGCTGCTCTTGAAACTTGTACTTGGTAGGTACCTACAAGGTTCATAAGAAGACACTGATAGGTGGTTGCTTGTGATTCTCTACCATTATTGGTGGGAGAAGTTCATACTGATTCTCCTTTCCACTGACTTCTGCTATATACTCCGAGAAAAGGGTAGAATTCAGCCTTTGGTGGGACTGTCCCCAGGAGAAATGTCTCTTGGGTATGTACGAACAAGAAGACTCTACGAAGTTTATGAGGTTCATCTAAATCTGAAAATAAGTATAAATTGTTGCAGGTACCTGAATTCCCACCTTATTTTTGTGGCAAAGAGGTCTTGTGAAAATGAAGTTAATTCCGTGGTTCAGATAAAGAGGGATGCTTTAGTTAGAAATTGTTTTCATAATAGTTACACAAAAGGATTAAAATATTCTGTGGCTTGGTATGAATGAAATATTAAGATACAAGTGTTGTTCATGAACCTTCAAAGAATTTTCCACTGCCACCGTGTTTTATTAAAATGAAAGGAGGAGGAGAAAAGAAAAAAATCAACTGAGCCATGGGGGTTTTTGTTGCTTAAGGGAAACTTTAGTATAAAGTAGCAATTTCCATATCATTTGAATAACAGTTGCAACCCATTGATGTTTAAAGTAAAATGTGCAACTACTATAATCACCAAAACAGATGCAAATGTCTTGTCTGTCTTTAAATGCAGCACTAAATTAGATTCAGAGTGGAAGGCTCGATCCAATAATTAAAACCAGAGAAGCTCTTCTTCCTTTCATAGCAGTAGTTTGTTCAAAAGCAGGTTGGAGTGTGTGTGGCTAGGTGAGCGGCAGCATGAGTGAGGAACCCTGTGGCATTGCAGCCCTCTGCTCCTGGGCTACAGAAATCCTGCAGCCTTCATCCCTTTGGAGGTGGGAGAGGGACACATCTCCTCCCCACTCATCCTCCTCCTGCCCCTGGGGACAGGAATGGCCTTTAAGTTCTGCTCCGGCCCGGTGGCATCCCCGTGCAAGGCTCTGAGCTTTTTTGTAAATAAGCAATAATGAAAATAAATTACATTTAGCTTTTTAATTTCTTTTTTTTCTTGAATGGAGAAAGAACATGAAATGTATGAGGCCTCCCAAATAGGTTCCTGATGGGGAAACAAAAATTATTTTAATAAGAAATAATGCAAATCTGTTGTAGTTCCTTGTGAAGATAAGTGTCTCACAATGTCTGCTTGGGTTTGTACTTGGGCTAGTCTACCTGTTGGAAGGGAAAAATGGTTTGGGATTATCTCCCTTCAGAAGGTCATCTTTGGAATAAAGCAGTTGGCAGGGGTGTAATATAAACTGTGCATGGCAGAATATTTGATTTTGACAGTAAGTCCGCCTCAGGAGCCCTGCACAGGGCCCAAACTCAGAATTACTTGTAGCTTTAATGGAACTCCCGAACTTCTGGGAAAATTTCTCTCCAGAGCCAAATATTGTTGCTTGGATTGTTTTCTATTCCAGGATGACTCTCAGGCTCAGTGCAACGTCATTGCAGCTTCGTGCAGCTATTTGTTCTGCAGGACAAACTTTGTAACTTGTGCTCGAAGCTCGAAATAGTAAAATGCTGCAGGGTTAAGTGCTGGAGTTCACTGGAAAACCTACTCACTTCAGTGGGAAAGATTTTTTTTTAACATATTAAAAACAAAACAAATTTGGAAAGGTCACTTTACATATTAAGAACCTTGACTGAAGGGCAGAGCTGTGTGTGCTGGAGATGTTTAGAGCCACCGGCATTTGGGATCTGGTGTAGGTTGTATCTCCAGTGCCCTTCAAATGACCTCTATTGTACAAGCTTTACAGATACAGGGGAGGCTGATAAAAAGGAATAATTTAATTCTGATGTTTTGTTATCTTATTTGTCCAGCTGTACACCGTGATGCACAGCTGATTGCACTGAGGATATTCTGACTTTGGTGAGAGCAGGACCAGCCCTGAATATTTATAAGGAGCCCTAAATAAGATCTCAGATCAAATTCTTATGGATACATGTAAGAACTTTGTTAAGTTCTTTTTATTTTGGGGGCTGGTAACTAAAGGAGATGTTCAGTGTGTTCCTTAGTGGGTGCCAAAAAGCTTATTTTCAGAAGTGTCTGAGTCTCATGGAAAGTCAATGATTGCTATATTTAATCTGAAGTCTATGCAACTAGAGCTGAAACCAAGCCGTGTTCTTTTGTTTGGGATCAGAAAAATATGCAGCATTTCCATGAGGGATCAGGAACTGTACGTATGTGGTTCTACAACACAGTAATGTAGGTTTTTAATTTAAAAAAAGACATCAACAGATCTGTCTGAGGTTGTTCTTTAAGTGTTACTGTAAGGGAAATAGAAAATATTGTGAACTCTTTGTGGTATTTGGTAAATAGCTTCCAGAAAAACTTATTTCCAAAGTTTGCACATTGGCCTTCTAGTGTTGGCAGCTGCGGTCAGTGGGAGTTTTTGCCATTGTCTCTACTGAAACACATTCCAATTTATTTTTTTTTTCCTCGTATATGGAAATATAAATCTTGGACCTTAGTCACAAGAACACTTAAGGAGGAAGATGCTTTGTCTTTTTATTTAAAAAGTCAACAGAACTACTGGTAAAAGCATTAAAAAGCACTCCAGGAAAAGCTTCCTTAAATCAAACAAATCTCTCCTTTTGCTTTTAGACCTTCCTGGAGAGCGCTGTGTTTATACCATTTATTATAGGTGTGAGAACTCTGTGTCAGATCAAACCATTAGCTACTCTCTGGGGAGCAAACAGCAGAGCACCCGGTACAGCTTGGGGCCGCTGTGACAAAATACCATTTCTACACTGTCACGTCTCACCACAGGGAGTGAGCGATGGGGAGGAATCAGCCAGAGAGAGGAGAGGCAGATAATTTGGCTGGCTGCAGTCAGTCCTCCACCAGTTTTGAACTGTTCTGTGAGTTGCAGCATGTACCAGGAGGAGAGGTTCTTCCTTCAGAGTTTCAGGAGGTCGTGCATGGTCCGTTGCCCATGATAAAGCCAAGTTAAGGGGCTTTTTCTTCAATTTAACAGATTGCTGTGCTTCTCTGCTTTGAACTACAGAGCAGTTATACCCTTTGAAAAACTTTGCCAGCTCTTTGGACTTAGTGTTACCCAGTGCACTGTACTTGCTTTGGTGAAGGAGGCTTCTACGTGTCTAAAACTGTGCTGACAAATACCCAGTTGCTTCCCTGGCGCTGAGGTTTGCGCACATGCTTGTGTGTTCTTCTCAAAGTTTGCCCAGAACAGGTAACTGTAATACCTGTGTAAGCTCTCAAGTATCCTGCAATCCTGACAGCAACCGTGGTGGGTACCATCCTGCCTACTTCGGCTGTTTCCAACTTGAGGAGAAGTATTTTGTGCAAGCTTTTGGTTCCCACATACTCAGCTCTTCAAAGCATGGCAGGAGAATGAGTATAGGTGCTTTGGAGGGAACAGGCTGACCAAACGGTCCGTTGGTTCTTTCCTTGTATTACCAGTTGCTAAGAAATGTCTGGAGGAAGCTATCAAGCACAATGTTTGTGTTGCTTTCCATACAAACAGCTGCTAGGGACACCGAAGCATGGCCTCAGAGGTGTCTGTCCCGAAGGTGGGAAACAGCAGGGAGGTGTCCCAAGTCCCAAGCAGCTACCAGCAGCAACTTTCAAGTAGACAGGGAAGCACTCGTGATGGGCTCTCCTGGGCCTGATCTGTGCTGGGATACATCTGTGGGGAGTCTCTCTTGCCTTGGAAGGAGCTCTCCTGGCTGCTCTGCTTGGTTCCACTTGGAACTTGGGAAGTCCTGTGTTTTGCAATCCTGGCACACAGAGTGGAAATTGGGTGTTGTGAGAAGCAATGATGTTCATGGTGCCTCAGAGCAGGGGGTTTCATCCACCCAAGACTTGAGTTGTTGCTATGGCCCAAATACATGTGGGGTTTTTTCACTGGCTTTATTTTTTCTGCAGTTCCTACACTGTGGGCGAGCGCTGTGACACCAAGCTGCCAGCTCTCAACAGCAGCATCCCAGCAATGCTGGTTAATCACTGGTTTATTAGCTTACAGCCTTAGGCAAACCTGAAATCATTAACAGCCCATTTGTTGGACTAATGACTCTTTTTTTTTACTAGTTGTATAATTTAATATGTGACAACTTTCATGTTTAATTATGCTCTTCAAAGCTTCTTTTGAAGGAATTTGTTTTTCTGCTGCATGTATGTAGAAGGGCTGGGAGCTGGCTGGCTTTGCTTGCCTGCTACTTAGTGTTAAAACCTAGAGAGTTTATTTAAGAAGATTTTAATTTAGATACGGGCATTTCCTCCTTTGCGCATTCTCTCAATATTTTTATCTTTGAGTGCTTGAAAGAAAAAAAAAATCATGATGAATTACTGACATATTTTAAATGGCATCATTTTATGCCCCATTGTAGCTTGCTGCGTTGTTTTGCACAAGATGTAAACCCTGAGTCCTGATCAACAGGGCCATTGTGCCAGCAGTTTCCAGATGAATGCGAGTCTTGATCTCGGTGTCCTGACTGTGGTCCAGCCTGGTTCACATTTTACTCAGCAGCAAGTCCTGCTGCTGTTCTCACTAACCTCAGTGGGAACAGACAGAGACCACTGTAAAGTGCTGCTAATCCCACGTGCCATTTGCATGCAGCACTTGTAATGCACCCTGGGATCAGCTTGGATGAAAAAGGCTGCGGGTGGAAGGTGGTTTTCATTGGCATCCCAAATCTGGGACCATATCAATGAAAGAAAGTTATGACTTTGTCGATCGGGGTGATTTTTTTGAGCCAGGCAGCTGATTGAGAAGGATAATAAAAACAAATTTTACTTTCTTTCTGTGAGCTCTAGTGTTCCCTTCATGGAGATTAACAATTTCCCGGTAGCGTTTTCAGGTCCACAGAGCAAGCAAAAGATAATCTCCTGTTTGGACATACTCACACTGTTGAGATCCACTGATAGGATCCCTGTACTGCTTTGACTTAACAGGCACTGGGGGAGGATAATCCTGTTTATTCGGTCATCCAAAACATGGGTGATTGGAGATAATCAGTGGGCCAGAGCAGGGGAGGAGGAGGGATGGGATGTGTGCTGTTCAGCTTAGTGCTGGGTGATGGCTTGATCTCCTCACGGAGCATGGGAGAGCACCCAGAACCTCTTCATAGTACAACCAACAGAGAAGTCAACATGGTGAAATAGAGTCTGATCAGAGTCTGATCCAGACTTTAAATTGTTCCTTTTGTGGCTGATTTAATGCACACAGACTCAGGTAAGTGGCTGAGTGGTGCATCAGGTACCTTGTACAAAATGCCTTGGCTACTGGGTGGCAGTGAGTGTGTGGTCACCAGACCCTCTCCCCATACGCACTCATGTTTGGAGAGTTAATAGAAGCTAGTGTCTTGTACTTGGATCCAAATTACCTGAAGACACCACTAGTGCCATTTTTGCTACCTACAGTGCACAGCTCTTTCACAGGTATCTGTGTGTGCCCATGGGATCGCTGTGGACATGGGAGCAGATTCTGCAAATCTCCTTCCAAAAAACACAGCCTGTGAGATACTTTTCCCTGGTGATGTAGAGGTGTGCCTGGAAGTTGGGGTGAGCAGAACCTCCTCAGGGTACATTAGTGAGCTCTCAAAGGATTTTCTTTTTCTATTCTTGTGATTATTAAAGCTTTCACACTTCATTTTATATCCTAATCACTTGCCTATTAATTTTTTGGCTTGGGTTTCTGTGGCAGGCCTGATCATTGCTTCCATTTCATCTCAGTACGTGTTTAGCAGTCGATACTTTGCCATTGTAGATATTTTTGTATTTGCAACATTAACTTTTACAGCTGACATGAGCCATGGATTAACTTCAAATAGCGATGCTGACTTGTAAGCCTTATTTTATGATCTCTGAGCTGTCATAGTGCAGATGACAGGTTTATAGTTCGGGAAGCTGGTGGCAATGGCTGAGCAATTGCTCGCTAGCCTTTATAACTGATGCACTGTAGCTAGGTGCAACTCCTCACCATGGTGACACTTGCAAATATTGAGCACACACAACATGATTCATGGGACCCAGCATAATGCTTACTTTAATTAATATTTTACAAGATACTAGCTTTATTTAACTTTCCAAATGGGAGTGGATATGGGGATGTGATCCAAAGGACAGAATGTTGCTGTGTAAAGTTTACTGGTGCTCATGTTTCTGTGCTTGTTTTTTAAAATAATTTCTTTTTTAAATTGCTATTTTCTTTACATATCTCTCTCTGCTGACAGGTGTTCAGGGCCCTGCAAGTGGCTCCTGTGCCTTGTGTGTGTGTTGAACAACGGGCTCTAAAAAGCGGTGCTCTTCCTCCCCTGCCTTCCTCCCTCCCTTCGCAGTCAAACCTATATCACAGGGCTGTGATCTTCCTGGAGGTGTGTGAGGATACCTTGTGCAGAGAGCACCGTGCTGCGGCACAGCACCAGTCCTGATTGCCGCAGGTAAGTGCTGGCATGCCCCAACCATCAGCCCCTTCAGACTCGAGTTTTATCCATGCATTTCCTCTGAGGAAATGGCATGTTTGGGGCTGGTAACACCAGGTTCTTTACTAGACTTGATGGGAAATGAAGGAGCATGGTGGTTGCAGACCTTTGGGGCTTTGAAGAAACAGCAAGGGTTAACCCAGATTAACAAGCCTTCTGGTACTGGCTATAAGTGGTTTTGTAAATACAGGAGTATCTTGTAGGGTTTGCAAGCTGAAAATGACTGATGTTCCTCAGTGGGTTGAAGTGGTTTTGCTAGGTGCTAGTACTTCTGAAATCAGCCCCCAGAGAGCAGTAAAGCGGCACAGGCTTTGGTTTCATTGAGTCACTGGAGGGACAGAGCAGCTTCCCTCTGTTCAGCATCTGCAGGGAGTGTGCCCTGCCTGGCTGTAGCTCAGACCCAGCCTTGGGAGACTCTGGGCAGCCCGCCTTGCTGGAGAGGACACTAGATAGAGGTAGCTGTCCCTGGTCTGCCTTCCACCTAGCAGGATAGTAAAGATGAAGCACCCAGTTATGCCTGTTCATCAGCTGAGCCATGCCAAGCTTCCCTTTGCTGTGCCTACCCAAAACTGCTGCCACCAACACAGGAAGCTGCTTTTCTGGCACCAGAATCTGCTGGAGAAGAGCTAGCTGCAGATGGGCAAGCGATGCTGAAGACCTTGATCTGTGGATGCATGCTTCTAGGAGGTCCTTTCTGATGCTCCTGTGCTTGCTTCTTCCCAAATGCTATGGGAAATCCCAACAGCTGTGCCAGCAAAACTTTCCCAAAGGATGTTAGCCACAAGGCTGTACTTCGGAGGTAGGCTGCTGTGATGAGTTTGCTCCAGATTGCCATGGACTTTAACAGGAATTCAGACCCACAGGAATCAATCCACAGACTGGGGGGAAAAAAGCTTCACATATCAGAGGATGTATCAACCCATCTACCACCATGTAAGGTGGTCATGCCAGCCTTAGAGATGATCATATCTGGGTGCTTTCCCTTTGGCTGTGTCCTAACAATCTGAGATCTTATAGCCATGACCTCTTATAGCAGTGACACAAGGACCAACGAGGAGCAGGAAGCTTGTGAGTGCATGGGTTCACAGTGTGGAAACCCCTGAAGGAAAATAATTTCTCAGTGCTTAGGTTTATACATAAATTTCCCATCTACAATGAAGATTTCCTTCTGTAACTTTTCCAGCTGTAGCTGTAAACAAAGAAACATTATCAGATCTTCTAAACTCACCCAGAATCCTTCTGCAAGCAAGGAAAAAAAGGCCCATCAGTTACTCCTGTTTCTCAGATGACTCAAGTGCCCATTAGCTCCCAATCATTTTTCATAAAATTGAGAGCAGCGAAGACACTGACAGCGCTTTTATTTGTCTATATCAAAACCTGGTTGCAGAGAAAAAAACCTTGCATTAATAAAATAATAAATTCTTCTCGTTAACATAAAATACTTTCACAATGCTGAAAAGATTTGGGGCTGCTCCAGTGTGGTTTTCCCTGCATGGCTGGGGTTTGCATTTCTTTCAGCTTGCTCTTTGCAATCCATTTCCAGTTGAGGTTTTTCTTTCCAAGCCTGACATGCAGCATGATGTTACAAATTCTGGCCCATGACAGCTTGAGGACTCTGTTTATTTGTTTAGACAAAAATCTCTTTCCTTCCAAGTCTATTTTAAATGCCATGGAAAAAATTCTCCTAGTCCTGAGGTTTTGTTTATCACTGTTAGTTATTAAAAACCTATGCTCAAGGTCAGCAGTGATCCAACCATCCTTTGCAGGAAGCATCTTCCAGAGTCCAGGGATGGCTCTGGGAAATCAGGGGGAGATGATGAAGAGAGGAGGAATATTGAGGGGTAAGAACTTTCTCTAGATGATTTGAAAAGTTTCTTTTTCTTTTGAAATATGGGCAACTTGGAGTAACCATGAGGCAGGAGCTAAAAGCTGAAACTATGCAACGCTCAAGCTTGCTCCAGCCCAATGCCAGGGGACAACCTCTGGAGAGTTTTCTTTCTCTGCCCTCACAGCTGGGAATATGCTGGGATGTAAAACAACTGTGGTGTTAACTGCCCTGTTACAGAAAGCAGAGTGTGGAGTGACTGACCTCATCTGCCAGAACAAGTGTGTTAATGCTGGCCAAGGTTCAAATCAATCGAAAGGTCGAACTTGTTTAAGGCAGCAAGTGATAAGAGAGGGGATGGCTTGGGAAGCTCATTCCCAGTGGTTGGAATAGAGCCAGACTGGCTGCAGGGAAGTCTACGGATAACACAAATCCTGGGGAAACAGGGACAGCTCCGAAACTGAGGGCTGAGCCTTCCCTTGCTGGAGTTGGAGGCTGGAGGGAATTCCTATCAAATTCACTAGGAGAAAACCAGACCCTGGTGAATAGGACTCCAGGTCATTCTCCTGGCAAGGCCTGGTCAGGACTCAAGTCACGGTTTCTTTAATTTGGGAGCTTTTCAGCCAGCTGGTGGAAGGGACTGTTGGAGGAAAATGTGATTTTTCTAGCTGAAAGCTTTGTGAAGGACAGACCAAGGTCATGTTTGTAACTCTCTCCCAGTGTAGCAGCTCTCTGGGTCAGCACATCTCTGGCCTCTCCATCAGCATGGGCATGGTGGTTCAAGAGAGGCAGGTAAAACTTCTGGTCATTAGGAGAAACTGAATCTGCCATTTAAAGGGGACAGTTTATCCCCTCTAGGGGAGATGAGAAGGAATGGGGAACTCGCACCTTGCTTGGCTGAGACTGGAGCAGACTTTCTTCCCACACTATCACAGGCAGAGTATTCAGAGTGTTTTCTCTCCCAGTGTTTTCTTCAGTGAAGGGGAGAACATGAGCTCTGTGGAACTTTTACCTTCTGGTTCTGTGCAGGGTTGCTCAGCACCTCCAGCAGCTCTCTGAGAAACTCCTGCAGTTTGTGCTGGCTGCTTTTCCAAGGATCTAATGGCTTTATTTAAAATGAAAACAACAACAACAAAAAAGGGAGCAAGGACTTCTAAAAGTATGTTCCTGACATTTGAATTATGATGGGGGGCATCGCTGGGGAGCTAGAGAGCTAGAAAGCCCATTAGCCTCCATGGCACGTGGCCATGATTTCATAAGGTTGTAAGGGATGGATTTTTTTATATATACTTTTTTTTGTGTCAAAGAAAGCATTCTCCAAGGGCCAACTACTGAAAAAGTCCCTGGCTGTTTTGGCAGAATTCCCTGATATTACACAGCCAGGATTTTCTGTGCTCTAGCTCTGCTGTGTGACCCATGTTCTCAACACACCCAGGGCCAAATGAGGAGCTTTTGACTCAGTCTGACCCTCTTTCTTGTATGGAAAAGATGTAAATATTTCTGTGGGCAGAGGAAGGAAGGGGATACTCAGGATGAGGTGAAGTGGCCCTGCCGTGGCACGAGGAGAAAGGATGGGTTGAGGACCAAGCCACAGACAGTCTGTGCCACAGGACCATCATCACTTGATAGACCCAAGGGGAAGTAGAGCAGGACCGTAGCTGGACCTGGAGGGAGGCTACAGCAGCTCGGGGCTGTGCTGGTAGGTGAACAGTGACTCGTTTGTGCTGTCACACGTTCCTCAGCTGAGTGAAAGCAAATGATAACTGATAGCAGCCTGGCTGTGGCTGCGCTCAGTGCTGCCAAAGCGCGGACATGGTGCAGGCAACAGGCATTTCGGGGTATTCTGGGCCTTTTTCTGTTGATCATGGGTGGTGGTCCCAGCAGGAGCGATACCCTGCCCCAGGTTTGCCAAGCCGGTGGGCACTGCGTAGCAATGGCACCCCAAAAGCAGTAAGGAATACAGAGTGTCCCTTGGGAAGGCAGGAGGCATCACGGACATGGGACTTGGGCAAACAGGAGGCACAAGCTGCCTGCAGTCCTGCTGGGACTGGGAGTTTGAATGCACACCCAATCCCTCCAGCCTTGGGGGTGTTAAGGCTGCTCTGCTTCTTACCCTCAACCTCACTGTTGGCAAAACCAGCACCAGCAGCAATGCTGCAGCACAGAACATGGTGGGTTTTTTTCCTGAGCTCTGATTCGTGCAAGCAGCTGTGCCTGTGCCTTTTTTCAAGTTCATTTGAATGTGTGCAGTGGACTCCTAGCTCTTCAAAATAATCAGTTACCAGATGTCTCTTAAAATGTCTACCTTGCAAAATCATCAGTTATCAGATGTCTTTTAAATTGTAAACCTCTGTAGCCAGAGGTTAAAACTGTATCAAAACAGTCACTGATAAGTATTTATATTACCCTTAAAATACACAATGATTTCCTCCAGATCTTTCCCCTCAAAAGTTCTCTCACATAAATTTTATGGCTCTCAAAGGATTTGCCACCTGCCCATTGCTATGGTTTCAGTCCCAGATTTACTGATAAATGCTTTTTGTTAATTAACAGTTGCAGGGGCTCTGTACCTCTGCCTGACAGCCACCTCACCTCTCTAACAGTAGATTAAAGCCATACTGCAACTGGAAGAGCTATGGGGAGTACAGACTGGTCCAAATGCAGGTCTTCTCCAGTGGCTGAACCTGCTCATAAGCAGAATTTTGTCCTGGTCCCAGTTTTGTGCTCGAGGAGCAAAGATGCTTGCAGAGATCCCAAGGCAAAGGAGATTTGGGGGCTATATGGGGCTAGGAAGGAGCTATGCATGTCAGAAGGATGAGCAGATCAGGCTGTGACTTTCCTCCTTAACCCCGTTCTCCAAGGTCTCATCCAGCCTCTGTGCTAGCTGCCAAAAGCTCATACTGAGCAGCTATTTTGGGATAGAGCAACACCGAGTGTTACTTTAGAGATGTTTGGAGAGAGACTTAATAGAAATCAACTAATAAGGTTTGACGTGCTGAAGATTAGAAAGAGCCATTGCAAACCATCTGCCCTGACCTCGGAGCAGGGAGGCTCACCCAAGACATGCGTATCCCAGGGCTGGGATGTCCTCTCTGGAGATGGCTGGTGGGAGATGGCTGGTGGGACATGGCTGGCGCCACACAGCCAGCTCCTCTCCTTGTAAAACCACCCTGTACTATGAGGGCAAACCTGGAAAGAAAACACCCAAAAAAAAGGAAGAAGAAAGCCAGCCCCAGGCTGTGCTAAGCTGAGAGCAGCCCAGCTCCATGCGGCAGGCAGCTGGGGGTGGTAATTTCAGCAGTTGTCCCTGTGTAAATCATCCTGTCCCTGGATCAGAAGGCTCACATGGTCCATGCCAGGGAAGCGGGGGGTCCTGCCGATGGCTGGGTGAGCTCCGCTGAAACAGCAGAGCTGCCGTGCTGCCCACACTGCTTGTTACAGGCACAACTGGGAGCTGCATCGGACTGTCAGCTTCTGGTTTTGTTTTGATGATGTGCTGGTGGTGGGGGGGGTTCCCTTTTGTCATAGGACCAGCCCAGAATAGAATCATGAGATGGGTGTTTATTACTTTCCAAATAATCTGTACACTGTTTTTAGTGCTGACGCTGTGTATGAAAGGCCATGTCACTGCTGCGCTCATGTTTCTGTGTGACACTGAAGCTTACTGTTTTTTTCCCATTTCAGAACTAATAAGTGAGATCAGTTTGACAGCCTTGTTCTCAGCTCTAGCTCCTTGGTTCCCATGTCACAGACAGGCTCAGTTAGCTGAGGATTCTTGTCAAGAGAAGAGAATTACAGCTCAAGCTTGAAACGTGATAGTGTCCAGTGCAAAGTTTCACATTCTTGACCAAAGTTAGATAAAGCTGACTGAAAGTGTGATGTTTGAAACACACTGTCTATTTATCTTTTCCTTCTGACCAAAAATACCTAGAGTGGAAGTATGTGCCTTATTTGCATCTGAGCAGAGAACAGTTGAGCTCCTTAAACAGCATTTTAAATACTCTGGTTTGATGGGCTTTAAAAATCTGTGCAACTCTCCCTGCGTGTATATAGAATATCTATATTAAAGAAGGGGAAAAAATGTGTGCATATATACAGATATCTTTAAAGAAAACAGAATGATTGGTTTCCAAGGTCTGGGAAAGCTTATTTAATTGGTAATTAAAAAAAAAGCTAGTCTCCCACAATAGTCATTAATAGCTCTGAGTTTCAGCCTGAGTGCAGATGGAGCTTTGATATTTATCACAGTTTTGCAATGGGTATGTGCTGTACATCCTGCTGCTAGTGCTGTGGTGGAGATGGGCTCCTCTGAACACCCACTACCAAGTCACAGCCGTTTGCCTGAACCCAATGTGGCTGATTTCAGCTGCAGTGTCTTGCAGCCTCGTGGGCTGGTTTTGAGCATATCCCAACTGGGTAAATCAGCACTGGGTGCTTTCCTTGACTGGTGCTGTGCACTGAGATCCTCCTGCCCCCTCCAAAGCCGCTGTCCTGAGTTGCTTTCAGCTCAGCTCTTTATTCAAGCTCTGTTTTTCGAAGCTGGTTGGGTTCTGCTCCTCCCCTCCGGGCACACAGAGGATTTGTTTTTAGACACTGTTTTTAGTTATAGTTTCTAGCAGGATGAGCTATCTCACGTCGCAGTTTGGAGGAGGGAGGAACAGCTTGTGAAATACAGCAGCTTCTGGGGTCAACTGAGGAGCGAGTGCCTGTGGAGTTGGGAGCCCCGGGCTCTCCGGCTGCAGCCCTGGGCTTTGTCAGGGTGATGCTGCTTCCTGAGCCTCCCTGGTTGACTGTGGCTGGGCAGGGAGTATGACTGCTCTAAAATCTGATGTCAGATGTAGAGTCCCAATGGTTTTGGTTACTCAGCTAACTTTCTGCAAGCAGGTCTTGTTCTTTAAGAGTTTTCCAGGAGGTGACTAGGAGGCTTTAGGAAGCTCCAGAGGGGCTTTTTTTGGTATTGGTTTGCTAAATTTATGATTTAGATCTGAAGGAACCCCTAGCCTGACCTCTGGTATATAACATCGGGGATTGAATTTCATGTACTGAACCTCCCACACTCTGTCCAAGAACTGGCTGGCCAAAGTGCTTTTCTAACACAAGAAAAAAAAAATAATGTTCTTAAATGTAGTCACTTCAGTGTGGCAGAACTGTTCCTTACTCCTAGTAACATGCTGATAGCTGGGAGTCATGTGGACTTTCAAGAAGGCTCTTGGACGAAGTTTTCCTGGCTGAGACTCTCCCTGCTTTCCCCTGACCCCATCATCCTCCCCAAATCGCACTCTGCCTGCTGCTCTCCCAGGTAATATTGTTTCTCTCCCAGACTCAAATGACAAATTGTTTCATGTAACCTCCTGAGAGAGGGAGAACCGAGACAGGCGTGCTGCCATTGGGCACTGACCCACCAGGATAATGGGAGGTTGGGGGGCTTGGGCTGGGGGGAATGCGGTGCAGAGGTCTGGAAAGCTGCACTATGGCTCCTCTGAAGTGACACAGTCACAGATATTCTAGAGATTATCCTCCAAAAACTCAGTGGTCAAGAGCTTAATGACTCTTAAATAGCAGCCAAGTGTCTGCTTATTATCAATCACCGATGCCAGTTGAGCTGCATTAATTGAAGTTTCTTGATAACAGCTGCCTTATCATCCAGAACCCAGACACCCAGCCTGATGTGCTCCTGCATGGCTTGTGGAAGTGCTCCTTCCACAGCCAGAGAGATGATGCCTCCCTTCCCTGAATATGGCAGGTCAGGCTCTCTAGAAAGAAAGGATTTCTTTCCCCTTTGGGTGTTAAAGGACTGCTTCATCCACTTGTCAGACAGGATGCTGGCTGCCATGCAAGAGTTGAGTGTCCAAGCAAATGCACCTTGCTGGCCATGTGCAGTGGCCTGGGCTGAAGGCCACCGCAGCATCACAGGGCACTGTCCCTGCCCCTGAGGGGACAGTGCAGGGGACATGCTGTGCAGCCATCTGCCCAAATCACCCTCCTCCTTGGAGAGAATGGGTTGAGAATGGTACCTAGCATCGTTGACAATGATATTTCCAGATTTATTACCTGGGTTTTTTTGTTTGCTGTTTGGCTGCCTGCTCCCCCTCCATCTGCCAGCCCTGTAATCCACCTCCTCTTATCTCAGCACACTTCGCTCCACCTCTTGCTCATTTTCATTTTATTGCCTAGCTAATCTCATCCTCCTGCTTTTCCTGACACTGCTTCCCCCTCCCCATCTGTGGAGATTAAATCACTGCTCCTTTTGTTTGGTGCCACTCAAAATTCCCTCATTTCACTCAGGCTTTGGGATGCTTCCAGGCACTTTTGCTGTTGCTGCGCACATCCGTTTTCCTGGCACAAAAAGACCCGTCAGCATCTGATGGAAGCGTTAGCAAGTCCTCGTTTCAATCAGTTTTCAGAGATGTCCTGAATCTGAAATGGAGCTGAGTTCAGCCTGAGACATGCACAGTGCAGCAGAGGCAGTTGTATGTGCCCACTCACGCCAGGAACAACTCTGCGGTGTAGAAAGATCTAGCTCTAAGGCATAGGCTGGAAATGGGAAGTTTTGGAAGTGGTTTCTCATGTTGTTAGGTGATGTAGCAGTGCAGTCAGTTCATCTTCCCTACTTGCAGCATCTAGTGATGTGCCAGTAGTCATGACCCCGGAAGTTTCTCTGCTGTTGTCTCTGCTGTTCCTACCTCACACCCTGCCCCAGCATGGGTCCCTTCAGGACCAGACTGCTCCACCAGAAAACCCAC
This sequence comes from Laterallus jamaicensis coturniculus, assembly GCA_022605575.1. Lineage (NCBI taxonomy): Eukaryota > Metazoa > Chordata > Aves > Gruiformes > Rallidae > Laterallus > Laterallus jamaicensis. The sequence continues at coordinate 6,421,829 of JAKCOX010000029.1, forward strand.
ACCAGCATGGGCCCCTCTGTCCACAGGCTGCAGGTCCTGCCAGGAGCTCGCTCCAGTATGGACTTCCCACTGCATCCTTCAGGTGTCTCCACCTGCTGCAGCGTAGCTGAGTGGAATCTCTGCTCTGGCACCTGGAGCACCTCCTGCCCTTCTCCTGCACCGACCTGGGTGTCTGCAGAGTTGCTCCTCTCACATCATCTCACTCCTCTCTTCAGCTGCAGCTGTGCAGGCTTTTTGCCCCCTATCCCAGAGGTGCTACCACCGTCACTGATGGGCTCAGCCTTGGCCAGCAGTGTGTCCAGCTTGGAGCTGGTGAGTATTGGCTCTCCTGCCACTAAAACCTTGCCATGCAAACCAAATACAAAGTCCTAAAGTCTTGATTCAAATGCCCCCCTGCCCCCTGAGTCCATGGGCGATGCTCCACTAGGTGGGGACTGCTGCTGTTTTGCCCTAATTGTTGAGTTTAGCTATTAGTTTTTAATCCTTTTGGGTTTCTCTCTTGCTTGTCTTCTCACAGCAAATGCGCTGGTGTTGCGAGTTATCTCCCCTCAGTGCTTGGCTCTGCCAACATGTTTTAAATAAGTTTAAAGAGTACAAGAGATAAAAATAAATAAATAAATAAGAATCAGGCAGCTTAAGATAAAAGCCAGCAGCGTGCTTTTAAAAATAGACTGGGCAGCCCTGCGAGAGGGGCCGAGTATGTGGGTGCATGGGAGGGGAAGGGAGAGGGCTGCAGAGCTACTCCTCAGACAGGGGATAAGTGGCAGGGGGAGCTGCAGGTCATTTTGTTCCCTTACATGTTGCTCCAATAAAGCAGTGTGTCTTTGGACGGGCTGGGCCTAAAAATGGCTGCAGCTCTTGGGTTTCACTGGGTGACACTCGCGCTGCGGTGCTCATACAAAGTTCCCTGCAAAGCATCTGTGGAGCAGAGTGAGTGTGTGCCAGTGACATGGCATTTAGCCTTCACAACCAGCAATGATGTTTTGTGTTGCCCTAATACTGTGAACAGTGATGGTACATGGCAGCTTTGACTGGGGTGTAGCCTCCTCACCCAGGAAACTGCAGACATAGATGAAATGATTGATTCACCACCCACACCCCGGTGAGTCAAGGGACCCGGTGCTAGCAAGTCTAATCAGGTCCTTCAAGCTCCTACGGTCCCCAGGAGAATCCCTAGAGTTTTTCTATGGGATTAGACCTAGAAAAAGGGCAAGCTAAGGGCTTAGCAGGCATTGCAACTCCTAAAATACTTGGGAAGTCAGGATCGGCTAGCTACCCTTACCGGGGATTTGTTCCAAGTCCCCTTCAAGAATCACAGTGGGTCCCTGGGTGAGCCATAGCCTGACACAAGGGTGCAGCTGGTTCAGGGATGCAGGAGCTCCCAACAGCAGGAGGATTTGAATTCACAGCCTTTCTTTTAAATACATCAGGAGTTCCAGGAGAGAGAGTGGGACCATTGCAGTGTTTAAGTTCTTTGTTGGATTGATGCTTCTGGAAGTGTTTGGGAAGATCTGATAAATCTTTCTGTCTCTTGAAGGTGCATGGTGGTGTCAGCCCAGCCACAACTGCATGAGGCAGAGCGCTGCTCCTGTCACTGCTGACAGAAGACTGAGGACATCTTCCTCATTCACAGGCGGAAAGAACTTTAGGGACCAATGACAAATGGTACCAACTGACATTTAATATCACTGCTAATTATATGTCAAAACCTAATATAGGTTAGGACTAAATTAGTGCGCTTGTCCAGATGTTTTTGCCCTGACTGCAGCACTAAGGGTTGTGTTCTGAGCCATGAGGTACTCATACCAGTCCTTCTCATCTTTGCTGCTGTGGTTGCTCCTGGTGTGGTCAGGTGCAGACTCCCACTTATGAAGTGAGATAAAAGGCATCACTCTGACACCAAGTGGAAAATTCTCCTTAGGGTGCCCAGCTCTTACAGCGGGAGGGAGCTGCTTATAGACCTGGGCCGTGCTTTGAGATGTGGCATTCGTATACAATACCTTCTGTGAAAGCAGCTGTTCTCCCTCTAGCCAAACTGCTCCAAAGACCCACACGATGATGTCAACTGTAAGCCACAGGCCGGCTCTTATCTTTGAATTGTTTTTCTCTAGCCATTTTAAGAAGAACTCAGCATGTTCTCAGCAGGAGCTGATATATGCCGAGCACTTCTGAAATCCTGCCAACTTCATTTAGGTTCCTAAACGGGAACTGAGTGCTTTTCAACATGCAGCCCTAAGGGTACATTTTATAAGGCTATGGCTCTGTCCATACCCTTTCTTTCCTCTCTTCCTGACCCTGGAGTGTTCTCAGCACTGGAGACATCACCAGGAGCACCAGGCTGGTCAAGCCTTGAGTGACATCTCAGTTAAACGTCAGCTCCAGTGGCACTGAACACAATTAAATGACGGCGGGTGCCTGTCTGCACCCTGTCTGCAGCAGGGGCCCAGCATCACCACCAGCAGCACAGATGCGATTGAGATGCCTGTAGCAGGGTTCATATCTATAGCTATGCCTGTGTGAAAACAAAAACCTAGTGTGAGCTCTGCCTGCCTTTTCCAAGTGTTCGCGGCTGTATTCCAGCCTCCTGTACACTGTTCACTCAGCAGTGCTCTGACTCGCAGCTTTAGGGTTCATCTTTTCTCCCAAGTAGGTTCTTAGGGTGGATATAATGGATATTTTTTAGTGCCTGTGAGGCAGAGGAGGAGGAAGGCCGCCCTTTATCCGAGGATTTCCAAGAGTTAGTGCATGGAAGGCATCTGTTTGGGTTCTGTGAAGCTGACATCTTCTCCCAGCAGACTTGGCAGCGAGTGGAAGAGCCACATGTCAGGAAATCTGGGGGGCCCACGCGCTACGGGCAAAGGATTGAGACATGAGCGACGGGAGTGATGCTGGAGAGCTGGCAATGAGTGGAGCGCGCTGGAATGTCTCATTTCCATAGCTGCTTCAGAAGGAGCTGCAGCCCCACTGACTTCTGCAGCACTGGGAAAGGGCTCTTGTGTTCTGGATCTTGCTGATTTGAATGGGTGACGGTGCAGGCAGGATGTGTGGTGATCACGGAGCTCCCTGCACCATGCCCCGCATGCCAGCTGGCTGGGGGGTTTTCCTTAGCTCCAGGGAAATCAGATGCCCCAGTTACTGAGGTGGCTGATGAGGTCCTCATGCGGTGCCAGAAACCCCCAGGTTGGTCCTCAGCAACATGAGGCTGTCACCTTGCTGGTGGTGCCTGCAACAGCCGCCTTTGGCTGTGACCCGGCTCCTGCAACCCTGCTGTGCTGGGGTGGTGTTTGCAGCAGTGCCTGGGCTTGGCCTTGGGGGGAATGTCCCTCAAATCCATTTGCTTCCTTCTCTTTTTTCTCCCCTTCTCTTTCTTCCCTCTTCTTTTTCTTCCCCCTGTGCCACTCCCCCCCTCTTTTTTTTTTTTTTGTTTTTGCGTTGTTTTCTGTCTTTCTCTTCTGATTTCTAATTAGATAATTCAGGCTGTGGGATCAATTAAAAATAGAGCTGGGTAGAAGGCCTGGCTGATGTGATCACATACATTTTTAGTTGAGGTGGGAAAAGAATGCGCTCATTCAAGCCCTCATGTAGGGCAGGGAATTCCCTTGCTTTTGTCTAAATATGGCATGCAAGAGCGGAGCACAGTCAATGCAATACTTCACCCAGTATTGTTTAAAAGGGTGCTTGGCACCAACCAGCAAGTAGGATTCTTGTAAAAACATGGCACGAGGAGTTGTTTGACAGATTCTGACATAGCAAAGGCTTTACGAGAGGCAGGGAAAAAATAAAAGAAGGAAAAGAGAGAAACTGCAGAGTACATGAAGCCAAAAGCATACTCTGCCTAGGAAGAATGCAGAATACAAGGCACCTAGCACCCAGTCATTCCCTGCAGGCGCTGTGGGTCTGATCCTCTTAGTGATAGGTGGCACCGAGTTAAATATCCACTCCTAAATCAGTGCCCATCAATCATCCAGGAGAGGTGGAGAAGAAGTAATGAGAGCTGGGGAAGAGACTGCTACAGCTTGAACGTACTGCCCAGTCTCTAGCACAGACTTTCCTGTTGGGATGGATCCCTCCTCTGACATCCTGCTGTCACTGTGCCATGCTTCACCCTACAGGTCTGCCTTCCACTGGCAGACCTTTGGATGCAGTGCTGTGTGCCAAGCAGTCCTGTGCTTTGGGTAGATGCCTCCCTTGGGGCAAAGCTTGCGCTGAGTCATGGCTTTGAATACCTGTTGCAAGGCTTCATGCCAGGAGGAAAACCCATGTCCCACTGCCCCCACCACAGCTGGAGACCCCACGAGTCCCTAGGGGCACAAAGGCCTTTGCATATCTCAGCAACAGAGATCTTTGTCTATGAAATTCCTAGTCTGGTCTAGAAACACAACCATTGTGTGAGGGGGAGGGGGCAGGGAGACAGGGGGCAGGGGCGGATATTATCTGGGGTTCAGTCCACTTTTGGAGGTCTCAGATCACCTCTCACCTCACTCGGTGACTCTAATCCTGGCCCCCGGGTTGGGTAGCTCGTATAGAGGAGGCTGGGTTCAGCCTTCCCTGGGCAAAGTGAATTCTCTCCAATGCAGCATCCTCCACCACAGCCAGAGCTTCCTCAAGTCCAAGACGAGAGACGCTGGTTGATGCGGTGGTGTCTTGCAATGTAAACTAGAACAGTAGAGGAGTAGCCTGTAATTAGCACATCGCCTCAGGCAGCTTTGTTCCTGAAATACAAGGACTGAACAGTGCTCTGCCACAGTGTGTTGGCTTACAGTGAGTCCACCGGCTGCTGAAAGCTGTTTCCTCAGAGCTGCAGAGGGAACCGGGAGGGATTCCCAGTGAAACCAAAGGGAACCCCGTCCTATATTCTCATGAGATACCCTCAGTGGGAAAGCAACAGACTCCAAGAGTTTCTGGGTCATTTCAGCAAAGCCCAGGAGAGCACAAAGGCACAGGGCCACTCCCTCCACCTTCTTTGAGCATCTCAGCTGATGATGTTCATTGTAGTGGAGCCACTGCAAATATTTCTGAAAGCAAATATTTGATGTCCTCATCCACTAGGAAACAAGTAGAGGAACCAACTGCCTGCCTCACTGGCCTGGCCATCTAGACAGAGCCGAGCCAGGCCCAGGATCAATAGCAACAACAGCTGAGCTTTTGTAGTCAGCTTCTCTGCCAACAAGAGCTGTGGCAGGAGAGCAAACACCACCTGCCTGGGAAGAGCTGAGTATGGGCTGGGAAGGGAGCAGAGGCTGGTGAGCAGCATTGGTCTCTAGGGAGGGGCTGCTGGCAGATGCAGGAGGAAGATGTCTCCATCAGCCTGTGCTATAGGTGGCCAGGCTCTTCTCTGTCAGATGAGACAGGTCATTGCCTGCTATACCTCTACCTGAGAGTGAAGTCTGCTATGGAGACCAGCATCACCTTGCCCTAACTGGGAAGCAGGGGAGCTGATACAGAATCACAGAATTGTAGGGGTTGGGAGGGACCTCAAGAGATCACCAGATACATTCTTGATATGCTCTGCCTGGGCCTATGCACGGCCCAAACACCCCGTGACATTTGGGTGCTTGGCTTTCTTCGTAATTTTTTTGGTTTTATTTTTGTTGTAGCCTTCTGAGAACAACCTTGGGATTCATCAGATGGGAATGATCTCATCGCGTTACAGACTGGCTTTCCTGGGAAACCAAACTTCTGGTGTAATCATGGGAAACTCTCACCTTCGCTTTTTCATTTTCCTTTAACCAAGTTTCTATTGAAATTAGCTTGGCAGGGCAGCAACTCAGAAGCTCAGAGACAAAAAGCAAGCCTTTGTTACTATTAGGTTTTTTAAAAAATCTCATTATTTGCTTACCAATCTCATGATTTTGGGGAGTTGGCAAGAGATTTTTGAATATTTAATTACATATATCTGAATCTATAGAGAGTGCAGCCGCCCTCATAATACCTTTTACCAACACAGTAGTCTGTCTGTCCCTCTGCCAACAAAATAAAAAAGGAGCAAAGCCCAATAATTAATTACTGCTCTATCTTTTGTAGTTTTCTTTCAGCTGCAACACTTTCTCTTTGCTCCTACTCGCTTTTCTACCTCTTCCAAATTCTTTACACAACTGGAAACCCAGCTCGGCAAATCCAACCCAGTATCACAATAGTCAAACGAGGAAGGACTTGGCTGCTCTTCAAAGGGAGCTTTTATCAAGTGTTTAGTGTGATGTGACAAAGCAGGGAAGTGTGCCATGGATGCGGTGCTTCCAAATCCCCCCTTCTACCTTGATTAAACTTGAGAGCGATTACCCCTGCCAGGGTGATGAACCCTGCCAATGTGCATCTTGTTTACAGCTGTGCCGAGGTTTTAATGTGTTTTTTCTGTTTCTGGCTGGGAGAACATGCTTCCTCTTCCTGCCCCACGTAAAATCTCATTTAAAATATTGAGTTTCTAAGCCTTTGCCTCCAGAAACACAGTAACTCAGAAGCCGGGACAGCATCGCTCCTGTGTGTGAGGTTACACTCAGGTCTCGCAGACCTGGTCCCATCTCGCTATCAGGGCAGGGAAGCATTGGATGAGGGCAGTAGAAACTAAAAAGATTTATCCCAGGACTATTTTACTGTGGTGAAGACAAGACCATGATGTCTGGTGTGTGAGTGCTCTAAATTCCAGATGAAAATTTCCAGCATTTGCCATTTTGTTGCATGTTTCCTCCTTGTTCCTAGCTTCTGCTTTATTCCTAACTTTGTTACATTGAGATCTTTGGATCAAAGTCTTATTTTTGAAAAAAAAAAAAACCCAAAAAAACAAATCCACCCAACCCTAAGCATCACATTTTAGCAAAAAAAAATACCTGAGAAAACATTTTTCTTTTACCAGTTTCCCAGTTGTCTGTCTACAACAGTCACTTTAAAAATGGCTTCACCCAAGTAGCATTACCCTGAAATAGCCCCTCTTTTTTTCCCCTCTCCCTTATTTTTTCCCCCCTTCACAAGAACCAGGCAAGTTTTTGGAGGAACTTTACCAGGAAAAACACACATCAGCACCCTGAAATGTCTGTGTTTGGCTTTGAATCAGCCAGTTATATGGAGGAGGCGGTGTGGGGGGGAAGCATTGTGAATTTTCTAGTTCAGTGACTTTGTAGGTTCATGTCCTCAGCTTGCAGCTGGCACAATACACCAGAAGACAGGAGCTGTTTTTTTCTCCCTGGTCATTCCTGCCTCTGCCCTGTGCTCCATCCAGCTGTCTCCAGCTCATCGCTGTGCCCAACCAGCCAACTGGCTCCCTCCCCTTTTCTCTGGATAATCTTCTTCCATCTTTAATTTTTTGACTCCAATGACATGCGGCACCTCGGCTGCAGGGGGAAAAAATCCCATCAAGACGATGATGCAGTGCTGAACCTTTCTTTGCCAGGGACTCACTGGTCACCTCTGAAGCCATTCATGGACTGTGATGGGTCATCAGCCTCCACCCATTGTTGAAGACCCTGTGCTGTGTCACACAGCACTGCAGCCACACTCGCACCCAGGACTAGCACGAGGTCACGCACGGTGGGTCCTGGGCGCAAAGGCACCCTCTGTGCAGTGCAGAGGGCTTTCTGGTGGGTCCATGTTGGGGCAGCACCAGCTCTTTGCTGCTTTGCCCGCCCTGGGGGGAAGAAAAACCCTTTTGGCTCAGCCTGGGCACAATTGACCTCTGAGCACTTGGAAGAGGAAAGTGTGGAATTGCATGCTGCTAGTAGTGTTGGATATCAGCCAGCATGGAGCAGGGAGGTGGCAAAGCTGCCTTTGATGCTCCTGTCGAGGGGTGGCCCTGGAGGGGTGGCCACAGGCGAAGCTCTCCAGCAAGCTGTTCCCATCCTGTTTGCTGCTGTGCTGGAATATCAGCTGGTGCTGGCACCTTGGCTCTGCTGTTCCAGGCCACAATGGGTAATTTTTAATCCCTCTATTCAGAGTGTTTCGAGGAACAGGAGGAGAAACATACGGCATATGCTCACCTCGGCTCCCAGGAGGTGTGGGGGAGTTTGGCCCAGCAGCTGCTGGGGTAATCCTTGTCCTTCTGTCCGTGTCTGATCCAAAAGGTGTGCTCAGAGGGCCTGGGCATCGCCCCATGAGCAGGTAGGTTCTGCAGGATGGGCAGGAGGGGGACAGAGGGACTTTCTCCCCTCTGCAGCCCGAAGGGCCGTGGGCAGTGGCACACGCAGTGCAGAGGTACCAGAGGAGGGCCTCCATCCTCTCTCTCCTGGGTCTCCTTCAGGCAGAGCAGCTCCATAGTGGTGCAGGAGGCACCTCAGAGGCACAGGTTATCCCACAACACTCATTCTGGGGCAGAGGCTTTTGGGGCACATGTGCCTCAGGGCTTTGGAAGTTGGTTGTATAAAGGACTCACATTTGACCAAAGAGGGCCTAGGGTGAGATCCAGGCTGGACACAGCTGTGTCCTCAAAGCACTTGAGATGTCTGCAGCAGTGGTAGGTAAGTGGGGTCAGGCTGCAGTGCTCAGTAACCTGTCTCCTGGGTCCTGTACATCCCACCAGCTTCCTCTGTCATCACATCTCCAGCACATCATGTCTTGACATGCTGTCATTGCTCGCTGTCCTGGCCCTCATCCTGCCCCTACTGTAACCATCAGGAATGACATTGGTGGAACCAGCATCTCCTCTTCTCCCTTTGCTTCTCCCCTCCTGCATCCCCCCACCACCACCTGCCCTGATCTCGCTCTCACCGCATTGCCTGCTCTGGGCACCATCTGGTGAGTTTTGGTCTGTCTCATCTCACCAACTGTCGTTTGTCCTGGCTGTGGTGTAAACGTGCTCACATGTTGCATCAGAGATCCCCAAACCATTTGCTTTATGGACCAGCCGGCCTGTCGGAGAGGAGCCAAGCAGTTGGCACTCAATAAGCAACAAGCATTAATAAAAGCATTACAGTGAGGTTAGTGCCTCATTAAAGCAATGCTAACGAACCGGCTGCCTTCCAGAAGTATGAAATTTTAACTAACACTTCCTCCTTCTAATTTTATGTATAATTAAATCTTCCCAGGGAGGCAATGTTCAGTTCTCCAGGCTGCTATGGCATAAGCCAAGCCTAGCTCGGAGGAGATGCTCTGGAAGAGCCCTTTGTTGCTCCTGGGAGCAGTGTCCGGCCTCATCCTGCAACTTCGTCACACTCAGTGCAAACGACCTGGTGCAACCACGCTATGAGGTCATGGCAGCATCCTGGAGATCACCTACCATAAGCACCAGCACTTGACTGTGCCTGCATCCCTCCCTCTGCCTGTGCTGGGTCAGGGCTCTGCCTGCAGTTTTAGGTAGTGTGGGATGAAGGGATGCTCAGGACCCCATGCCCCAGCGTTGACCCATGCTCCCAGCCCTGGCTGCAGCCAGGACACCCAGTAAAGAGTGGACAAAAGAGACTGGGCTGGCATGGGTCTGGCCCTGAGGTGCAGGAGCAATTCATTGTGGCTCTTCCTCGTGTGCCAAAAATGAGGTGCAGGTGTGAGGCTGGGCTAACAGCCGCTGTCAACTTGTAGAGATATTGAAGGGAAAGGCCACACGGCTCGTGTTTGCTGTTAGCACCCTTTGTCAGCATCCCTGGGAGGGAGAGGTCCCACGGGTTGTGTGTGGGATCTGCACTGCCCTGCAGTCCATGGGTGCTCGCTGCTCCAGAAGCAGCATCTAAGCTCTGATGATTGTTGGGCTTGGGATTGATGTGTCTTGGCTGAGCATTTCCAATGGACAGCGGTAGGGATCTGTACTGGCATGGTTTTGCTCTGGCCCTTGTCCCTTGAGCACCTGGAGCTGGCTCCAGGCGATGCTCCTGCCTCCCCACACAGCCTCTGGGCTGCTGCAGCTCTGCACCCAGTGCTGCAGACACCTGGCTGCTTGTCGAGACCCGTGGCCCCATCATAAAGCAAATTAATTCTCCTCTGCACCCAGGAATAGCACGGCTCTCGAGAAGGTTTGGCAGCGGCGGTGGGGACAGCAGCTGCTCACAGACTCGCTGCCCCTTTCCGCTTCACATGACAGGCACGGGAGTGACAGCACTGCCAGGCACGCGGCCACCGGGACATCTCGTGGTCATCCTGCTTGTGTGCGAGCACACATCTTCTCAGGGCTGGTCCTCCTCCTCCTCCTCCTCTTCCTCTCCCCTCTGATAGCTTGTGATTCCCATGCTTCCTTTGAAGCGATCCCAGAGGTTTCCCTCTCAAAGGATGGTGTTTGATGGATGAACCCCCTCTCTTTTTCTTGCCCGGTGGGGAGGGTTGGAGGGAGCTGGCAGCATCGTGGGGCTGGCAGCACCTTGGGGGGCAAGATGACCACAGCCAGGGGCAGCTCACGTCCCACTGCGACATTTCCTCTTGCTTTCAGACATCACAGCACTGATTTTCCTCTTGCAAAGGCCCCAGCTCTGAGACAATCGCTATCCTGTATGCAGTGAAATTAATAGGGTGTCGGGGGGGGCAAAGGTAAAACTAAAGTACATAAGTAAATGTTTGCAGGATCAGGACCTTATTCAGGCATAAATCAGGTAGCTCCAGCCAACAATAGAATTACCTAAGTATAAAATCCCACGTAAGCCAGTAAGATCAGCTCCAAACCTGCTATGAATTTGCTTTTTGTTTCCATGCCAAGAATACATCACTGCTAACTGCTGCAACCAGCTCTGGTCTTTTTTATGAGGGGGGAGTGTTGTGTTGGGGTGTTTTTTTCAAGTGCTTTTGGGCACATTTCTTTCCCTGTCACCAGCAGATACACACAGAGCCTGCCACCCCTTTTCTTGGGCATGCCCCAGCCTGCTTTGCCCACAATATGCTGTTGCTATCAGGGGATGGTTTTTCCTTTCCTTACCTTTGCTGCTGTTGCATTCAGCAAACAAAGGGGGTGACAATCCAACCCCACGCTTTGTATGGGCCTGGGAACAGAGTCAACTATTTGTTGGTCTTTTCTCGTTGGTTGTTTGGGGTTTGGTTTTTTTTATTTTTAACTTGTGACAGTTTAAATGGCTACTGGTACCTGTGGTGTGGTTATACTGGTGTTGCAGGATTCATTACCTGATGGCACTGGGCAGTGAGGAGCTCAGGAAAGAGCAGAGGTCCAGGGCACAGTGGTCCCAACTGTCCCTCCTGGAGAACATGGAAAGAGCCCACAGCATTTTCCCAGTCCTTATACATGCCTCAGTTTCCCCACTCCTCAGCACACTGCTTCAAGGTGATGCCCCAAGACAAGAAGTCCGGTCATGTCTGAGTCAGAAGGAGACTGGTTCTTGTAAATGAGATTGGGTAAAATACCTGGGAGAAGGAAGGCAGGGAGAGGTGGCAGAGAGAGGAGGAAGCTGGAGGCTCTTTTAGCTCAAGGGCAAACATCTACTGGCCTCTCCATCCATGTGCAGCAGCAGCAGCAGCACAGGCAGTGATGGCAGCTCCTGGAGCCGTCTTTTCCTGGCAGACACCAGAAGTGTCCTGGCTTCCGTGCCCATCCCGCCTGTCTCTCCAGCTACACCCCACAAAAAGCTGGTGAAAGCCTGGGCAGAGCTCCTCCTGCCCAATTACCCAGGGACAGCTGTGAGGAACAGGTACACATCTTCCAAACGACATTTAGGCTCTTAAATGGTCTGTGTGCTGCAGAAAACCAGTGCCTGGGACCTGCTTGGTGTGCGCCCACCCCATGAAGCATGGGGGTTTTACAGGTTTTGTCTTCCCAGTCGTGTGCCTTGAAGCCCAACCCAGCAGGGAGCTGTGATTGCTGTTCCCACTGTTGTGTTCTGGGGCGCGGATGGGGTGGGAGGGTGGGGGGCCACACCTCTGCCATCATCCCAGCTCAGCGCGGCTGAGGTGGGAGTCCTTCCCGAGCGCCTTGGAGGGGTCGGCTGGCTGGCAAGGACAATAAATCACCCCGAGCTGACGTCCTTTCTTAGCCATTCTTTCACTAGACCGCAGAAGTGACGTCGTGCCGGCGGGGAGCCAGGCGTGACTCACAAGCGGCCACGCTCTGTTCGGCTCCGGAGCAGAACCCAAGCCCTCCGAGTGCTGGCACAGGGCGAGTCGCAGCAGTCACAGCATCCTCGTGCAGCTCCAGAGCCGTGCTTTCCTCCCACGTACCCCCATGCTATGGGCTGGGGGCACCCCAGTGCCATCAGAGCTGCTTGTCACCCCGGGGTGCTCAGGACCAGGGGGGAGAGCTGCTCCCCAGCCTCTCCCCCCCCAGGCTGTAACCACCACGCTGTGAACCAAACCCCCCGCAGCGACACGTCCTCGGGAGCCATATGGCATCTCGGAGGCTTTGATCGCCTCGAACAAAACCCAGAGCAGCCCCAGCGGGTTGTGCTGTGAGCAGCAGCGAGCCCAGGGAGAGGGAGGGAACTTGATCTGCCCTGCTTGGGGGGCAGGCTGCCAGCGCAAAGAGGCTCCGTGTGTCCCGCCAGTGCCCAGGGGAGTTGCTGGGGCAGGGGGATGCCAGTGCAGGAGGACAGTTTTGTGGTCAAGTGATACAGGTGGAGGGAACAGCATCTCGGCTGAGGTTTGGAACCGCTGGCAAGGCAGGAGGTGAGTCAGGGAGCTTGGGGATACACAGTGTTTGGTGTAATGGGGGCCGTAACACCATGATTCAGTCCCATTCTCAGGACCCAGGATGGCTCTTCTAAGCCACCGTGAAGCACGGAGCTCTGCTCTTGCAGGTGGGGATGAGCAGTGCTGGAGCGCAGCAGGAGAGGACTCATGTCTAACCCGCTGTGGCCACCAAAACAAGGCTCAAAGCCACAGACAGGGGAAAAAAAAAACCCCACAGAACAATTTCTCCCAGATTTTACCTCACCCCTCACTGCGGGACTTTGCAAGTCCTCATGTTTTCTATGGCAAAGCAAGCAGCCCAGCTCTCAAACTGCCAATCTCAAACTGCCAGCCAGGCTCAGCCCTCAGACCTGCCCTGGGTGGCTGTGAGCAGCAGCATCCCCCCTGGATTTGCAGGCTGGGGAGGGTGTGTGCCCTCCTACCTGGAGCTGTGGGGAGTAATGCATAGACTGCAGGGCACAGGATGGAAAGGACAAGGACCTGGAGGAGAGCATCTACGTGCAGTGTTGCAATGGTTCCTGGAGGTTTGCTCTGCAATCCTCATTGTGTAAAACTGTCTGATTTCAGAACTTGCTCCAAAAGAAAGCATGGGGTGGGGGGATGATAGTTCCTGACTGACTATGGGTTTATTTTATTAATTGTGCACCCATGCTGGGATGCCATGCAAAAAAAACCCTCTTACCCTTCCAGAAACTCATTTCAAAATGAGTAACTGCACCATTTTTTCAGTGAATGGCTACAAGGGATGTTTCAGTATTGCTGGGACTTCCCTTCTTCTCTACCTCTCATCACCAGATACAATATTCTGAAAAAATCAATGGGGCATTTGGACTCTGGCAGTCCCCCAGTCTCCATGAAAGCCCTCCTGCCACCTGACAGAGCTACACCAAGGTCCCTAAGCTTGACTGCCCCCTTTTCCCTCCCAGCAGGAGGATGGACGCTGGACGATTCTGATGGTTCCCCACTAAAGGGGTTGAGGTGATGGGGCTCTGCACAAAGCATCTCTGGCCACGGGCTCTCCTAGCAGCTTTATCTCCTTGCTGGGCTGGGAGCCCTGACCTTGGCCACTGTGGCAGATGCTCTCTAGGAGCGCTCTGCATGGAAATTTGTTCAAAGAACAATAGCAGAACTGTGGGGATGATTTATACATCTGAACGAGGAAAGATGTTAATCTGGCTCAGGGAAAAAAAATCCTATGAAGCTTCAAGGGGCTTCGCTTGGTTTTCCTGCCCCTGAACACCATCGCTGTGCCACATGCTTGTGCATGGTGGCGTGGAGGAGAGACCCCAGCATGGAGCTAATGCCAGGGAAGTCAGTGTTTGGTCCTGCGGTCAGCAGGCTTCAGTGGGATCTGCACTGGTCAGCCCACTTCAGAGCAGTTCCACAGCGAAGTAAGAGATGCCTGGAAATATTTGGTGGTCACCAGGCAAACGTTTTACTGCTGACACCTTCCAGAAGCTGTTTACAAAGTCCTGATTGGCAAAAGTGCCAAAGACGTACGACACTCTGTGTGCCCTCCCCTCCCCAGAGGTGAGCTCAGCCCTGGACTTGGATAGGAGATCACAGATGGAGGTGTATGATGGGAATGGGGATGGGGATGGGGATGGGGATGAGGATGGAGGTGAGGATGGAGATGGAGATGGAGATGGAGATGGAGATGGAGGTGGAGGTGGGGATGGGGATGGAGATGGAGATGGAGATGGAGATGGAGATGGAGATGGAGATGGAGATGGAGATGGAGGTGGAGCCTTCTGCAGGAGCCACAGGGGTCACCTGGGGCTGAGGGGCAGAGAGGTTCATTTGTTATGCAAATGTCTGCTTGAGCCTGGCGTAGACAGTGGAAAGCTCTTGAATTATTTTAAGCAGAGGACAAAAGTTTTTTCCCTCCCCCTTTCATCTTGGATCCTTGTAAAAACAAAACAAACCAGAAACCTCTGTGTGAACCATCTGACAATGATCAGCACTCAGCTTTCCTGGCAAGAGCTGGGCGACCAGGCGGCCACGGACACATGGAAATAGAACAATTAAGAAAGAAAACTGTGTTGGAAGTACCCTGCCTTCATTTCGTCTTGATGATGGATGGGCAGAGCTGCTGCCCACCTGGGGGTGAGGGGTGGGTGGGGCTGTGGCTCAGCCCCAGGCTGAGCAGGGGTGACTATTTTGGATGCGCAAAGCACTGGCGGGCCAAAGGTTCAAGGTGTCAGCAGTCTCATGCAGAAGAGCCACCTGCCTGATGCAGAGGAGCCACCCGTGCATGGCAGTGAGCTTCCTGTGCCGGCTGGGCTCTCCTGCCCCGGGCACAGGCTGTGGCATTGCATGAGCAGATGTGCCTTTCGCAGTGGCTAAGAAAATCCCAGTGGCGTTTACATGGTGTGGAGGGGACGAAGTGGAGCTTTTCCTGTGCTGGCAGTGGGATGCTGTGCCCATGTGAGGGAGCTTTGCAGATAGATTGCACCTCTCTGGAGTGGTTTTCCCCTGAGCAATGGGCTCC
This sequence comes from Laterallus jamaicensis coturniculus, assembly GCA_022605575.1. Lineage (NCBI taxonomy): Eukaryota > Metazoa > Chordata > Aves > Gruiformes > Rallidae > Laterallus > Laterallus jamaicensis. Next base: position 6,436,857 of record JAKCOX010000029.1, read on the forward strand.
CCTGGCTTCGGCATCCCTGTGCCCAGATGCTGTGGGAAGCTGAGCCATGGTGCATGGTGAGGTGGTTAAATGGGGAATTAAATCAGGTTTTTAAAAGGGACTTCGGCTGGGCTACTGCCTGCTGGTGGCTCTTCGGTGGCTGCTGGCTGCTCCCTGGCTGAGGCAACTGCAGGACCCACATTTTGGGGATCCAGCACAGCAGAAGGTGCAAGGAGGATGCTCAGCTTAATTAGTGTGAGCATTTTAGGGCTTATGGCTGGTCTTGTCTGCATTCTGCAGCCCCACAGACAAAGGTGGGTGTAGTAAAAGACCCCCCCTTCTTGTGGGGCTGCCTGCCTCCTGGGCGGCTGCTGGCTGGCACAGGCACCGGCACGGGCACCGCGCTGGCATGCGGGGAACCTCGCTCGTTCCACATGGAGCATGTCACTCCGAGTCATTTCTGATGACTCCTGCTTGGGACTTCCCCGTGGCCTCATCCCCCTGTCCTGAACACATCAGGGTCAGGAGCAGTGTGCAAAGCCAGGGCAGCTGGGGAAAACCCTTGACAAGCTGAGACTCCCCCAAAACCCCCAGCCAGCCTTGCAGAGGCAAATTCAAGCTGGTGAGGCTCTGCTGGCTGTCCCGTCCAGTGCAAGCTCCCATCCCGGCATGCAGTAGGCACATGCAGCACCCCTGCAAGCTTGCAGCTTGCTTCCTGCCTCATCTCTCCCCTCTGGCATGCAGGAGAACTGTTCCGTGTGACCACACATGTCTGCCAGGCATGGCAGGGGCTGAGCTGCTGTGCTGGCAGCTCCCTGTGACGTGCCACGTGTGCTCACCATCTGCACCACGGGGCGAAGGAAAAGAAAGACTTGTTCCAGACCCACAAGCTGACTGGAGTGAGCTGAGCTGCCACTATTCACACCACCAGTATGAAAGTTAGTACTGTGAATAAAAGAGTAAGTGTTTTGTACCACTGCAGCCCATCCTCAGAGCTGAACCATGACCTGCTGAGACCGAAGGTGACACCGGGACACCTGCATTTCCTTAGAGCTGCAGACTCACCGCTGCAATTCTTCGCCGCTTAAACGCGGGTGCTCTCACTGGCACCTCTGAAATGGTTTGAAAAAACCCTGTACTGGGCATTGCAATGTTTCTTTCCTCTGAACACTGTTTTTAATCTTGTTTTCCATTCAAAAACAAAAACAAAACAAAACCAAAAAAAAAGAGGAAGATGAAGGTAGCCGTGAATCGAAATCGTGCCGTTAAATGCAGCACACTGATGGCTGCACTGAGTTAAGCACCAAACCAGGGTGGTTGAAGCACGGGTCTGGAAGCTGTGAAAAGCTAAAAACTTTGATGGCATTCTTTCAGCCACACTGCTGAGAGCCCAGGGACAGAGGCAAGGGCTTAGAGCCCAGGAGGAGGGAGCTGGGGCTGCAACTGGAGCAGGATCTGGCCTTTCCCAGGGAGGATACTGGCATCAGCTCCCCCAAGCCTCCCCACAGCACCCAGCCTGGGGAGCTGCCGGTGTGTGCTGGCAGGGACACAGCAGCCCAGCTCGCAGCAGGGGGTGTCAAAGGCAGTGAGGGGCTGTGCCAGCATTATGCCCCTTGGTTTCCAGTGCTGGAGAGGAGCCGTGCAGGGCGCTGCGCCCTCCCCCAGCTTCCCAGCCCATGGCTGGGGCTCAGCTTTTGTTCCCGTGCTGGGACCTGGCCAGGCAGCATTTGGCCTGAGCCAAAGGGGACATGGCCAGGAGCAGGCAGCGCTCCCACAGCCAGCTGGGAATGGGGCCCTGCAGCGGGAGTGGGGGCACCCCGAAAGCGGAGGCAGAGTCGTGCACTGCAGCACTGGCAGTGCCACGTCATGCTGGGTGCTGTGATGCTGAAAGCACGATGTTTGGGGACAGGAGCAGTTCTGCACATGTCCGTATTGAGCTTTTAGGACCTGAGCATCTCCCCAGGGATGTTTATGCCCAGAGGTGAGGAGGGAAGACAGGGGATGGCAATGTGTGGGAAGAGCAGTGGCACAGACCCTGGCAAATGTCACACCCAGCTATTTTTAGGCTTCTATCCTGCTGCCCTCTGACAAAAAAGTCCTTCGGAGCAGAGCTTATCATGTGCAGTTTGGCACACAGGGGGCTGGTGAAGGGGCAACAGAGTCAGTCCCCAGGAGCTGGAGGTGGGCAATGTGGAGCCAGCAAGCCAGTGTTGCCGCAGCAGTGGGTGCTGCTGGCAAAGCTGTGGGCATGGGCCATGGGAGACCCAGCCAACCCGTCTGTCCATGATCCGAAGTGGGTGTGGATAAGAACAGGGTGCCTGAGCAAAAATCCCAGCACAGGTCGGAGGTGGGGGAGCTTTCTCTGTGCTACTGGCTTCCATCATCACCCAGCCAAGGGCTGGCTGAGGACTGGCCTTGGCTGGGACCTTCCCTCCTTCCAGTTTCTAACCTTCAGATGGGGCTAACTGAGTTGGAGGGTGATAGGTGCTGCCTGCTGTGCCCCCCTTCCCCAGGGCTGTGACACATCCAGCAAGGGGCAGGACAAGGGGCCCAGGGTGCTCGACCTGCACTTGTCATCATGCGGGTCGCAGCCAAGGGGGATGCTGGAGTGGACTGGATGGTGCAGACAACACCCCTCCCTGCTTTCCACCCCTCCCCCCCTCCTAAGGTGAAGGCAACTCTGCAAACACTCCCACCAGCAGCACACCACCACCACCACGAGCGTGGGGTTCCTGTGGGTTATCGCCCTCGCCCTCTCTGCTGCTGGGGCTGGAGATTAGGGAGCTGCTTCTTATCTGCTGCTGGCCCCGCACCCGGCTTCGCACCCGTGGGGCTCCTCTTTCAGTCTTACTCACTGGAGAAATGAGTAAGCCTGTTGTAAGCCTCGGTGTGAGATGCTCTGGGGTGGCAGGCTCAAGCTGCACTTGCCTGGGTTTATTTAAGCCTCTCAGAACAGACCCCTGTTGCAGACGCCTGTGGGAACCCGGGTGGTGCGAGGAACATGTTTGGGAGCTCCATGCACAGAGCCCACCGTATCTGATGGGCATGGGGAGAGGGAATGCCACGTGTCACATAGGCTTCTGTGTGCCAGGGGGATGGGGGAAACCCCAGCTCCTCCCTGTGCCTTCAACCTGGCAGTGCCCCACTTGCACAGAGACACCCCACACACACACACACTCTGAACCTGGATCCAACTCTGCTGTACGTCCATCCATCCATCCATCTGTCCGAGCTGGTGCCAGCCCCTCCAGCCTCCTCCCACCCCCACCAGCACACTCTGCACAGTGACCAGTTCTGGCAGCCTCGATGGCAGCTACCAGGAAATCCATGTACTCCTCAGCTCTCCTGGGCACATGGCTCCTGCAGTGCCAACGCTATAAACATTGGGACTCAATTTATTATTTCTTCTGCAGGCTCTGGGGCTGGGGCTCCTCCCCCAGGGCAGCCTGGCTTCATTTACCCGACTGACTCCACGGGATACTTTTTATTTTATTTTTTTTTCTCTATTCAACCTCGTGCAGAGCTGCTGGCGGGGACAGAGCATTCATCCAGATTGCAGATGCCCAAAATATCTGTGTCCTGGGCTGAGCAGACTGCAGCTGAAGATGCACTCATGGTCAGCTGATTGAAGAGAGCATATGGGAACACAGACAGACAGACAGACAGACACCCATGAGTGAAGTGCATGTATAGCAGCAGCAAGAAAGAGGATGGGGAACACTGCTCAGCCCAGGGCCCCTCAGGCAGGAGCCAAGCATGACCTTGGGCCATGTGTGCCCATCCCAGCCACAGCTCTCCCTCTGGAATAGGATTTATTTCATTTTTTTCCCATTTTTCCCAGCCTGCTGAAATGTGAACGCACTCCAGGACCAGGTCACCCTCATCCCAGCTCTGTGGGGCACAGCTCTAGGGCTGAGTCCTGCCTGACCCTACAGCAAACCCTTCCCACCCACTGCATCCATGCCAGTGGTGGCTGCATCTTCCAGCACGGCAACAGCACTTCCAGCCTGAAGGAAAAGGGCAGCACAGGCCCAGATTAACCTTTCAAGCCAGGTCTGGCTTGGGCTGGAAACCTGGTGCGGGGGTGGGGGTGGGGGTGGGGATGGGGAAGGGGTGGAGGTGGTGCTCCTGCAAAGTCTCGACAGCCCTTGGGGTATCCTAGGGTGGATTCAGCAATCGGGGCTTGCAAAGGGACCCAGCTGCAGCCCAGAGTGGGTGCAGCATCGGTCCTGCCTCCGTTACATCGGTTATATGTCATCGCTGCTACCTTACACTCCTCATTTCAGATCAGCTTCCAACCTAAACTTCATCTGGCAGCTTCAGCAGTCTGGATTTATGGAAGAGGAGTTAAAATACCAACTGAAATGATTGTTCATAGGCATTCTTTCACACACAACCACAAATGAACACAGGCAGCTCATGCTAAAAAGCGTTCACACATACATAGACGTTTCGAATCATATTTATTATGCAAATATATTGCATAACTATTTCAATATAGATTTATTTGGAAAGAGGAAACCAAATGAGTTTCCCTGCCTAAAACAGCATGAAATAAAGAGTTGGAAAAGGATCGGATGTAGTTTTTGGAGGGGTTTTCCTCCTCCCAGGGCTCATTCCAGCATGCTCGTGACTAAAACCTGCTCATTTTAAAGCCAGCTCGGAAACAACGAATGGGAGGATTGATTTCTTTCATTTCACTTTCATTTCATGAGGATCAGGCTCTGCTTACTGTGCTGGTGTGTCAGCGGCTCATGTAAACACAACCAGGTGATGCTGCTGGAGCGAGCAGACGGCTGGCGGTATCTGTGTGCACATGCTGACCCCCCCATCATCCCCCCCCCGTGTTTATCTAGAGGTAGAGATTAAACAGGACCCACACAAGCACTCTTATTCCGATTTTTTTAAAAGATCTTTTGAGTGTGGAACGTGCAATAGGATGCTCAGTGCTGTTTTCAAACCAAGACACGTTCCTGGCTGACTCACAAAAGGCCATGCTCTCCAGGTCTATGTGGGGAAATGCGTTTAAAAAGTAGCTCCTGGGACTATGGCGTTTGTGGATTTGATGGGACTTAATGGTCAGGCTCGTGAGCCTGAAGGGGGGGCTGAGCCCCTCTCTTCCTCCAGGCATTCCGATTGTTTCACCTTACGCTGCTTGAGCTCATTTCTGCCTAAAGATGGGTATGGTGGCTCTTGAAAGAAGATGAAAAAACCCATCCATTAATGCGAGGCAGATAATACTGATGGTGTCCTGGTGCAACTCTCAGTGCCGCACGGTTCCCAGTCTGCTCTGCCACACTAGTTGGGTGGATGGAGTGTGCAATGGTGGTACAGCTGCCCTGTTGCTGCCCCACACCAGGCTGGTGGCTCAAAAAGCCATCCCCCACACACAGAGTGGGATAATGTGGGGTATAATGGGGCCCCCACAGTCCTCCAGTAAATGGCATGTGGCTGCAGCGAGCCCAGGGGCTGCGGCTCAGAGGTGCCCATGGGGAGAAGGAAAGAAATATACTTAGTGACTGTGCATATGCATTTTTATCAATAAACTCTATGTGCTTAAACATATCCATATATAATTATATATTCAAATTATATATGGGTTTAAATATCCATCCACACAAATAAATACGCGCGCACACACACACACACACACACACACACACACGTGCGGGGCTCTCTAGTGAAAGATGTGTAGGCCCAGTGCTCCTGGCAGCACTGCCCCAAGCCCTGTGCAGGCAAACACCCATGCTGAGGTGGCACCAGCCCAGCCCTGGCTCCTGCTGCTGTAGCTCCCAGTTTCACCCGAAAACACTGTGCCACTTCAGAACAACAATCTCTGACTTCTCCATCTCTCACATCTCCATCTCTAGCCTTTCCACCACCAACTTCTCCATCTCTAACCTCTCCACCACCATCAGCCTCCTGAGCCCACAGCTAATAAATCTGAGCTTTTAATTGCCCTCCCACGCAGCATGGCCTTATCTGAGCCATCGTGGCTCTTGCTCTGCTGCAGCACACCTCTGCGTTTCCAGGTTTGTGCTGCTGTCAGCAAAAGAGCAGCAGCACAAAGAACAAGCCCGATGCTTTGTCCCATTTGTTTTAGGTACAGCTTCCCAGGTATCTGGTTCCCAGCAGTGTGGTCCCGCACCATGTGTCCGGCATGGCGAGGTGACTCTGCCTGGGGAGCTTTTACAAACCCTCCGCTCTTACTCCATGCAAGATCCCATTCCTTTGATTATTTATGCAAAAATTAGTGTGTGGGGGAGGCAAACCACATAACTCCCCCTGCAAACGACATCAGTAAGGGCAAAGGGGGCTGCGTCCCAGAGTGCCGGAGCTGGGACCAGTGGCTGGAGAAGCCCCCATTCATCACTCAGGTCATGAGAAGAACCCCTGTTACTGCTTCCCGGGGACATGAATTCATGTTGTCCATGCCCCCAGCTCCCCCCAATAAATTCGGGATGTTTTCACAGCCCTCTGGCAGTGCAGGGCCGGTGCGGGCAAGCAGTATCAGCAGCCATGGGACTATCAGGCTGCGCAGAAGCTTTTCCAGGAACTATCTAGTGAAACACATGACCGTGCCCTGGCCAAAGGGCGATACGTGACAGGCATTCACCGGGCTCCCAGAGAGTCAGTTGACTTTGTTATTCAAACTATTTTAGTGATGGTTTTTAATCCCAGGCTTACATTTTCCTTTTTTTCTTTTCCCCCCCTCTCCCTCTCTTTTTCTGTCTCTGAACAAGGGAATCTCTACGCTGGCAGGATTCAGGGAGGCACAAAGGAGGGAAAAACAAGTTTGAGCCAGAAAAGCTGGGGGGGGGGGGAGGGATATGCTGTTAGCATTCCCTGTATGCGAGGGGGGGGGGGGTTAAAACCATTTTGCTGTGAACTGTATTTTAAAGGGTAAATGCCGACAGCAGCCCAGTTACTATGCAAATAAATCCTATGCTCGGCCTTTCCCTCTCGGCTGTAAAGTTTTGGCACTGGGGCTTGTTAGCTGTAGGAGCTGGATGGTGGGGGCTGGCAGTGTCCCCTGGTGCCCCTAGCCCTCCCTGCTAGGGACAGCTGCCAGCCAGGGGTGCTGCTCTAAAATCCTGGACCCTAATGGGAGTCTGTGGGGCTCCTCTACTGTCCCAGCCCAATGATGCAGGGCAGCAGGGGCAAGTGCTCTGGTCCTTTTACACAAAAGAGTTTGGGCAGCAGCATCCTTGGCTGTGCCTCAACGGGGACATCCTGGGGCAAGGTGGTGCCTGGAAAGCAGGGCAGAAATCCTTGCCACCCCCCAGCCAAGCCATGCCTGCAGAGAGGGCCCAGCACCATTCACAAAGCTCCATGGGTAGACTGGGGCACAGGGCAGGGGGTCTTGGTTCACTCTGCGGGGTGAGCTCCTCTGCGTGATGCCCAGGCCCCCAGCACCGGTATTTATGGTGATGTTTCCTGTGACAGCAGAGAGGCTGCATGTACCCCAGCACACCCCAGCCAGAGCTCTCCCTGACTGCCCCACTGTGATGGTTTCCTATGAAAAAGACCTGAATTTGCCATGCAAATGTCCAGGTGTGTGGGCACAGCTGTGGGGAGGTGGCCTGCACTGGTTCAGCCACCAGCATGGCCATAGAGATTTGCCCAGGACAAGGTCCGGTCCCTGTGGCCGCTCCCAGCCTGGAACCTGTGCCAGACGGTGCTGCTGGGGCTGTCCTACCAAATCCAGCCCTCGGTGCTGCTGGGGCTGTCCTACCAAATCCAGCCCTCACCGCTCCTCCCTGCATCCCTGCGGCTGCACGTGGCTGCACCGAAACACGGCAGCACCGACACTCCCAACCCCTCACTTTGTCCCAGGACAATAAAAACCACACGGTGCTGGGGGAAGAGGATGCTCCATTGAGCAATGGGGCAAAAAAAAAACAAACGTAATTATACTTCTGAGCACTTGCAAGGTGATTGAAGTACTTGCTCTGTGCTACCCTGACGTGTCAGGAGCCATGCAGCTCCTGCCTCTGCTCTGCTCAGGGACTGTGTCAACTGGTCCCTCTAACACAGACCCATCAGGCTCTTCCCACATTCCCAGCACAGCACCAAGGCAAGCCAGCGCTTGGGCTCCTTCCTGGGGGGGGAGGGCTGCATGCTTCCCTCTCCTCCACCACAGCAGCCCCGCTTCCACCCAGGATGCTGGACAGCAGAGCTCATTATTATCCTGCCCGGCTGCATTTTCCCAGTTGGGTTTTGGCAGACAGGAAGGCAGCAGGTCAGGCTGTTGTTTTGATGTGGTTGTTTCCCAAAACTGAGCGGGCCCCAGGAATGGCATTCGACAGTGGCGGGCTGGGTGCTGGGCGAAGGAGGCGTGCGGCTGCTCAGCCCTCGCTTCCCGGCAGCTTGGCCACCTTTCAGAAATCAGAGCCAGCTAAACAGAAAATCCTCACCCTTTTTGCTGTAAAATGCACTTTTTTTTCTTTCTTTTTCTCTTTCCGATGACAAATCAGTCTTCAGAGGCCTGTCTGCCTGCTGACGGGTCCTCAGCGAAAATGAAAGCCATAGTTTGGCAGTGCGGGAGCCAGGCAGGAACGCTGCCTGGGGATGGGCACCGCAACACAGCTCCTGGCACCCTCACCCACCTCCAAAATCCTCTCCTCCCTCCTCCAAAAGCCTCATGACAGGGAGAAAGCATTGCTGAATGATCTCTGGCCCGATAATACTTCAAAGGCAGGTTTCTGGGGCCAGGCTGTGCTCAGCTCCTACTCCTTTGGCAGCCCCACAGCCCTATCCAGAAACTAATTACTTAAAAAGGAAATAAATGTCACCCACGGGGTTGTAAGCAAATCCCTGGGCAGGATGAAGAGCCACACCAGGCTCTGCACTCACACACAATACAAGTGAGGGAGGAACGAGCCTTTCCCATTCATTGAGATAGGCTGTTCACTCTGAGGCCTACTGATAACCCCAGGACATGCCCACAGCATGCCTTTAAGTGCACAGGGCAGCTGAACTGCCTCCGCTTCTCTCTCACAGAATCCTCCGTGTCCAGGATGTGTTTAAGCACCCTCAACAGCACCAGACACCAGTGCCCAGGGTGCTGGGACTTCTTAGCACCCCTTCTGCTGCAACCTTTGTGGAGATGAACTAAACCAGTGTGTTCCAACAGGGTAATTTTATTCAGTTTTAAAGCTGATGGTCACAGTTTGTAACGGTCAAAATCTGAGAACCAAATTTCTGAACAAGCTGGTGACAAAAGTCCAACGTGGCTGAGTGATGCAGAGGAGGCTCAGGGGTGAGCCCCCTGCCAGAGCCTTGCTGGGTCAGAGATCCCTGAACTGCAACAGCGCTTCAGCAGACTGCTCACAACTTATTCTAAGCAAATAATAAAAGGAAAAGCAGTATCCTGAGGATTCTGGGGTGAGATCTGATCTCAGTTGTCCCAGTCTCCACTGGAGCTGGCCCAGTGTGGCTGCACTTTGTACCCTCTGCTCTGGCTGGGCACAAGTGTTGGGAACCACACAGCTCCAGCAGGATGCTCCAAGAGCTCAAAAACACTTGAGGTGCCAAGAGCCAGAGGTGACTTGGGACATGCAGAGTGAGCAGCAGCACACAGGACACACTGTGAAGGCCAGCTGTGCCTAGGGCTGCCAGGCCAAGGCAGGACACAACCAGGGGCTCTTGCCAGGCTCTGCTGCAAGTTCCCCCTCCCTCTCCTGCCACGCTGCTTAAGTCCCTGACAGACTCCAGCCAAGCAAACACAGTACCATCCAGTATCAAATAATTTTAAAAGTTAAAATAGTTTATTGCTGTTCTTTGTAGAAATGCACTTAACTTACATCTCATTCTCGTCCTTTATTTGGCTGTTGGATTAGAGGCATTAAAAGGCTACGTTCAAAGACATGACACCTTCTTCTCTTCTGCTCCACCCAGGATATTCTCCTAAACTTCAGCCAACAGCCCCAAATCTTTTACATAAATACTGTAAATGTCTCCATAGGTTGCAGCATTGTAACAAAAGAGCTACCGAAGTAGACAAAATGTTCGGTATTCTTGGTTGGTTTTCTGCATTTAAAAATATACCTAAATTTGAGATAATCTTAACAGAGTAACAATTACAATAAGAAAATAGTACAGTGCGTTGACTAGAGGAATATTCTGCTCTCCTTCAAGCCAATATTCCCTTTTGCATGTTGAAGTGATTCAGCAATTACTTAAGAACTTTTACCTACATACAATAATTTAGTAAAATGAGAATTAAACAAGGCAGATACTTACTACTATTCTTCTGTCTGCAATTCACAGCTCATGCGAATAAAATCGCAATAAATATTAAAAAATAGTTTTTTCTTTTTTTTCTTTTTTTTTTTTCTTTTCTGTAAGGCATCTCTGAGTATTACAAAGTTTTTGTACAACCAAAAAATAAGATTGCTTTTTTTTTTTTCCACGTTCTCCGAGTACTTCTGTACCTCAAACAGTAATTAAAGAGGATTGAAGGTCTGATGAGGAAGGGATGGGGTGTAGGGCCGGAAAGACGACCGTGGGTGATGGAAGCAGACCACGATGTGTGCAAGAACCTGTGGGTTTCCTGTGAAACATTTCAGTCACGTTTAGAACATCTTCAGGACAATATCTGTCCAGATTGGAGGGGGGAAAAAGAAAAACCCTAAACAAAACTTACCAAAAGTCCATTTTCATGGGCACAGTCAGACTGCAAGGGTTGGGGTGTACCCTGAACACTATAAATAGCTTTAGGTGTCGATATGTGCCTACAGAAAGGGGATAAAGGGGCGGTGTGATCATTTTTTGTTTCATTTATTGGTTTTTTTTTGTTGCTGTTGTTGCTTTTGTTGTCCTAGTCGTATCCTCCCATCATATGAGATTGTCCCAGGTGGTGAAGGCGCAGGCAGGGCCCTTACTGCATGCGGTCAGGCTGCAGCTGTTGGGGCTGGTACTGCACGAAGGCCGTGGCAGGTGCCGCGGGGGTGCTGGCGGTGATGGGTGGCTGGACAGCGCCCGTGTAGCCGTATCCCACAAACCCGGCAGCAGGGGAGGCAGCGTAGGGGTACTGATCATAGGCAGCTGTGGTGTACTGGGAATAGGCTTGGCTGGCGGCGGTGTAGTCAATGTAGGGAGACGTGATGGACTGCACAGGGGTAGGGATCACCACGCTGGGCTGGATGATAGCTTGGGGGTAAACATAGTGAGGCGCGAGTCTGTGGAGGCAAAGGGAGAGAGTCAACAAGGGGCTAGGATTCCTCCAGCCTGCATGTCCCACTCCTTCCCCCACCAAATTCATGTGCGTCAGCCACAGAAACAGGTCTGCCCTCAAGTCGGGGTGGTGCTTGGGGTGGAGGGAACACAAAGCAAAATGCTCCCAGAGCCCAAGTAGGGCAAGGTGAAGCATGGACTGCAAGGACAGACACATGCCTGGTTTCCTTGACTTGTGTCTCCCACTGTTGGGGCTGCTGGTCCCTAAAATAACCTCCCTGCAGGGCTGCAACACAGCTCCTGTCTGACTGGCTCGCCACCCACGTGCCCTGCCTGTCCCTGCCAGCACTGCTGCCTTCCATGTCCTCCAGATCCACACTTACTCCCACACTGCCCAAGCACTAGCCGGGGCTCCTGAGGACCCACTGACCCCACAGGGAACCTCCCGGCACCGGGGACACCAGGTCGCTCCTCTGCTCATCCCACCAGGGTCAACCACGGCCCCCAGGCACGGCTGAGGCCCTTCAGCTTGCCAGCCCTTACCAGTTACTACACATTTCATCCAGTGTTTCCATAACACAGGATGTTTAGGGCAATGCTACAGGGTGTTTGTTGTAAAAACAAAACGGTAATTGTGGCTTTCCCTTCAGTAACACTCCCCCAACGTAGCCACCACGGGCAGCGATGGTTGGGCATCCATGAGCTTTCACATCCAGGCTCAAGCGGCCAGTCAGCCCCTGGCATTTCCTCTGCTCTCTCCATCCCTACAGTGTTCCTTCTCACCAGCAGGTTTGCCCCTGCCCCGAGGTAGTCATGCCACGAAGAGGAATTTAGCAACGCCACAGTCAATTAAAGTCCATAGCCTGAAAGATCCTGGAGATGATTAATGCAGAATTGCCCACTAATTTGCTGGAAACTGCTAATGAGGAGGAAAGAAAAAAAAAAAAAAAAAAGAAAAAGCAGCAAAATGAAAGGGCTTGCAAAGAATCAGGCCTCACTGAGGAGCAAAAGCTGTGCAGATCTGAAGGTTTAGGTCCCTCCTCACAAAGTGCCACGGGTCCGGCAAATACAGGCAACACACGTTACAGCTGCAGAACACAGATGGCACCTGCCTGCACATCCCTCTGCAGCAGAGAGCTGTTGTGTGCAGCCTTGGCGGGTGCAGGGCTTGTTTAGTAACTAAGGGGGTGCTGACTGTCACCAGCAAATGGCACGGGACCACCAAAAGGCCAGATCTCCAGAAGCACAAGCTGTGGGAAAGGCCCCTGGTGCCGGCTGCTCACTGAGTCACGTAAGGCGACAGCACGAACCAAGCGCCAGCCTCCAGCAAGCTCGTTCCACCCTGTGGCCCAGCCAACTTGCTCTGGCAAACAGGGAAAAAAAAAAAAAGAACCCACCATGGTAAAACTCTGCAGAGAGCTCATGCAGATTCAAATATTTTGGGGATTTGTGTGTGGATGTGTGTGACAGCACATTTCCAAACATGACCGCTTTTTAAAAGCCTCCCACAGGCTTTTCACAAGATACTGGCTTTTAGGTGCCTAAAGCTGCTCTTTAAAGCTGAGCTCAGCTGTGTGGGGAAAGGACACCATGCCCACTGTCCTGTCCCCTCTCTGGGGTGACACTCCCAGTGTTACCCAGCACTGGGATTCTAGTGCATCCCAGGGACTTGCAGCCAGGGACTTGAAACTGCTGTCTGGGTCACTGACTGCCCTTGTTCCACTCAAGCATCCATTCTAGGTCTCAGCCACCACCTAAAACATACTTGGGGTCCACCTAGGTCACCAGCAGTGATGGAGCTGTTCCTGTTTGCTTCACCACCAGCACCGGATGGTTTAACCTGTTCTTCAGGCAGGAGGAGGGCTTCTCACAAACAAGTGTTCATGTGAGCCTCCTTTTCTCTTGTTTTCCCACTCACATATGCACTCTGGTTTTTCTTGAGGCAATCTGCATGATGAGAGAATGATTGCTCTCCTCCCCACACACAGCAACACTGCCTCCAGGCCCTCAGATATAATGAGGCCGCCTCCAGAGGAGTGGCAGCAGGGAGGAGGATGGATGGTGGAGACCAACACCTCAACCTTGGGCTGATCAAGTGCAAGCACATCTCTAGAGGCCAGAGCTACTCCCAGCGTAGCGCAGAGAGAGAGAAGGACCTCTCCACCTTCAGTCCAGAAATGCCCCATACCCTGCAACTAACAAGAACAAGACAAGGCAGCAGAAATTCACTGACTTGTTTCTGGTTCAGCTCAGATCTAAGCTGAGGCCAGCACGCCTGAACCAGAGCTACAGCTTATACACCAGCTCAGATCAAGGGCACTTAACGCCATGTGCTCGCATCAGGCTGCAGCTGCCTCTTCTGAGGAGCTGGACCTAGTCCCAAGTAGAGGTTCCTCACCAGGGGTTTGGGTTGCTTTGGTTTGGTTTAAGTAACACAGAGGTGCAATAGACCTCTTGTGTCCTGCCAGGGTCTGGGACTGGCTCTGCAGAGGCACCTGCAGGCACTCGCCCACGCAACCCAGGGAGGTGAGACGAGAGGACCCCATGCATGTCTCTGTCTACATCAGCAGCTTGGATAGCAGCCTGCATCCCAGATGGGTGATGGATGCTTGAGCTGCCTATTGCTTCTCCCTTCTTGTGTCCCACTACTGACCTTCCTGCTACTCCAGGGCTCAATAAAGTTAAAATTGCCTCACAAACACAACAAAAACACCCAAATGCACAATCCTCACACTCAGGACTCACTAAAGAGCCTCCAGCAGCAGGAGCAGAGGAGAGGCTGTACTTTTCCTACACCCAGGTGTTCATTCTTGCAGAATGACCAGGGGATGGTCTGAGAGACTCTGGGCAATCCAGCCTGAGCATCACTCTGTGAGAGCAGCTTGGTGGGTGTCCGTGCATCTGTGTCTCTCGCCCCCACACCATGTCCCTTGTTGCCACCCAACTGCTCTTTGGAGCTGGCACACCCCACAGGGTGGACATGGTGAGCACATGCTCTCAACCCATCCCCAAGTCACTCTGCATGTTGGCTTGGCTTTCACACACACACTGCTCTTCATCACAGCTCCCATAGCATGTGCCAGAGAGACAGCAAATCCACAACATGCTGCACTTCTTTCTTGCTCAGCAAGGAAAAATCCCAGCTCTTCACTGCTACTGTGAATAAAAAGCACCGTTAGTTAGGACAATAAGTATTCCTGCACTCCCTTTGCCCAATGCATACACAACTGCCCAGCACCCACCAGAGCTTACTGCATTAGGGAAATCACACTCAGCATCTCCAGGATCCACTTCTATGTAAAAGGGAAGATCTTTTAGTCTGTGGGGTTTTAATAATTTAGCTAGAGCTTTCAATCATGATGTCGTTTGGGCTTCTGAATGAGGTGGAGAGATGGCAACTCATCAATCCAAACAAGACACACAGCCCAAGGTAAGGTCACTGATGACTTGCAGCTACAAAAAACCCAAACCAGTGCAGGACGGTGATGTTCTCTGCTGGCTGCATTTGCATCCACAGACAGACTTAAACTATTTCACCCCTCCTTCCATTATTACTGAAGATGATCTTTCGGGGAAGAATAACCAACAAAAAACTTAGAGTTCCTTTTCTAAAAATTAGCAAACTCTAATCTGAATTTCTACAGAATGAGTCACATCTGTGTTTTAAGATGCCTTTCCCTTCCTCCCTGCAGCTCTCCTCCCTCCCCCGTGATGGGCCCTGCCAGCCAGAAGAAGAATTCATCTAAAATCCACACAATGTGATTACAAAACATCAACCGAGCGACCAGCCATCACCACCGCACACCAAAGTCACCCCATGAACAGCAGATGCAGGGGCTGTGTGGGACATTACAATTAATCACTGGCAAAGGCCACAAAAGGTAACAAAAGGGATCAAACTTAAGGTTTAGAGCCGGCAGCGACCGCAGGAAAGGCTGGGAAGGCTGGCACAGTGCAGGAGGGCAGCCGGCACTGCCATGCCAGCCCACGTTCCTAACTATGTGGCACGACGCCATGCTGCCCTGACAGCCAAAACCGGGAGGCCCAGAACAAAGGAGATGGTTACAGAGCCATCGGCAGGAGAGACGCAGGCTCAGCTTCTGCTTTTGCTGTGTGAAAGGCAAAGGGCAGAACAAAAGCAGGCTGGCTTCATGCAGTCCTGGGTGGGGATGCTGGAAGCATCTCTGTGGAGGCTCACAGCTGCCAGCACCCTGTGATGCCGGGAGGTGCGGCCTGCTCGAAGAACAGACTTCTTACAGCCTGACGTGGCCCAGTTCTGCCCACAGCATGGGCCATATGCCGGGGGTGAGCTGCAGGCAGGGCTGGCAGGCAGCAGCAGCCCGAGGGCAGCCAGGAAGAAGGGCTGAGGCCGAAGGCCACATGTCCCACATCCCTTCCCAACTGGCAAGGAAGGGGACAGCTAGGTGCTTTCCCTTGTCAGCAGCTCCATCTGGTAGAGCTCAGCTCGTAGATGCTTCATCTATTTGATCATTTTAGGTCAGGCTTACACTCCTGAGCTCCACCAGCCATGCCAGGGGCAGGTGTTGATGCTTCTGGAGAGGTGGGAGACAGCTGTAACCCTCTGTCAAGAGGAACAGGCCATTGCAGAAGCAAGAAGGGGCACAGGGCTTCAGCTGCCTCACAGAGCTCAGCACACAAACACCACCACCACGGCCAGCCTTTTATTCCTTGAAGAATAAAAGAAACAGTGCTTTGTGTCTGCCAGCAAAAGCACAAAGTCTGGCAACTGACCCCAGGAATTTGGCCTCTGTTTCCACCAGAGCTGTCCCATTAGCTGCTACAGGGACGCCCACACTGTCGCAACATGTGATGGCAGCGGTGCCAGACGTTAGCCATAGGAGCTGAGTGCAGCTGCCACAGTCTGTGACAGCAGTGCGAAAACTACCTCTGGTGAAGCACCACCTCCATCCACAGCCTGGATGACAGACTCAAATGTGTACACCGAAGTGGGTTCCTGAGCATAAGAGCCTCAGACACAAGCTGCTCTGGGACGCACATCCTATCTACACCCAGAGCTCTATGCTATGATAGTTAGCCATGCCGCAGCTCCACCTCGATGCTGGTGATGCACAGACACATCCTGATGTAACTCACGTCCCAGGAGCATCATCCTGCCTCCAACAAAGACTCTTACTGCAGGAGGAGGCCACGTGGAATCTATAAACCAAGGCTTCAGTGGATCAGGACACCCAGTGTGCCCCAACCACTCCACCATCCTTCAGCTGTCACTGACACGGGCTGGGCTTCAACCACCAAGATGCAAACCAGAAATGCATCCTGAGATACATCCTGAAGTGTCCCTACTAAAGCTCATTTAAGCTTGCATTGAAGCATCAGTGGCTTCCACCTCATCAGCAGCTTCCACCTCATCAGCCAGCTCAAAGAAAGCCAAGGATGAACTCTGCAGCTTCACAGTACAGGATTTATCCTCACCCTCCACACGACACAAACACAAACCAACTAACCCAATGTCTGCTCATCCTGTAATTTATTTGCCTGTCCATCTTCTACTCACATCCTCCTCCGGCCCTGCAGGAAGACCTACACAGCAGCCTGTGCAAACAGGCACACAACCAGGTTTGCTTCCCTCCTGAGACCAGATGTCACCACACCGGTGACAGTCACCACACTGGTGGCAAAACCTACGAACAGCCTCTGCCACAACAGACTGTCCCAGACTGGAATCCCAATGAGAGAAAAAGTGGTCATGTTACAAGATTCAGCTGTAACCTCCTCTGGCTGCTGAGCCTCCCAAAACCACTGCTCAAGAAATACAAATATAAATTCAAGAGGATGAAAGCAATCCAGGAGTTCAATTATTTTCAGTCTGGCAGGAGAAAGTTTAAGGAACAGAAGGCACCACAGCATCTAAGAACTTACCACGGACCAGCAATGTCCTCATTTTACTGCATGAGTACATCTCGACTCCACGATGCAGCAAACTAACAGCCCATAGCAGAGGAAAGTGAATTCCATAGCAGCAAGTAAAAAGAAATGCCATCTGCACCCTCCCCCATACCTTGTACAGATAGGGGAACCAAATGAAATGATTAAGAAAGAGAGGTTGGAGACCAAAGATCAGAGGTACGTATTCTCACATAGATCTAATCCTTTTTCTCAGCTGATCAACACACTGAGCTCCACCACGGGTTAGCCAGGCTCAACAATTTACTGCTTTATCCTCTGCATCTCGCTTCCCCCACACCCAAAGGAAAAAAAAAAAAAGAAAAATGATCCCAAACAAAGGCATGTTCAGCCAGACCAAAAATAGGTTTGGAGAAGCAGGCTGAAAACCACTCAGGTAGCAGGAGATAACATCTGCCTGAAACAAGAGCCATCTGGCACCAAGGAAAAAAGCCACATGGAGGTTTATCTGCAACCAGTCAGCTATCCAGAGAAGGAAAAACCCCTTCCCTTCCGAGCTACCAGCACAGCCAAACCAGACATGAACAGACAAAAGCAGCAGAACATGCTTCACCCCAACACACTACAGGAGTCTCTCAGAGCCCTTCGGCACCAGCGTGGGAAGCCCAGGATGATGCTGAATTCATCCTGTCCACACAGAAGGAAAACCAGAGGCTCTGAGAGGTTAACCCAGGAAGCCCCAGGAATTCTGCCTTGACCTACGCTTCCTAATTTTCTTCCACCGTCTGGAGTAAACCAAAGGCTGCAGAAACATCTCTGAAGTCTTCTCAAGTACCTGACAAGTTCTGGCATAATGTATATGAAACTGACTGCTTTCAACTGGTTCCACTTTTAACAGACTGACTTTATACACGATCCCTTCCTTGCCTTAGTTAAAACCATCCATGCATTCAATTTATCAAAACCTCTTTCTTGGATGGATGAAGCACTTTGCAGCAGAATACTTCAGCTACGGCAGAAGCAGTGAAATACCTATTTCGGATAAAAGATAACCTGCATGGATAAAGCAAGCAATTCCTAAGCCAAGAAAAAAATCCCATTTTAAGACTTTCAGTGATCTCTGCTGCCAGTTGTGCTTTCATTGATCTATAGCATCTAAGACATCTCTCTCCATGCCTTCCCATGAGCAGGATCACGGTGTGGGGGGGAGCTGTGAGCCTGCCCCTCGCACGGCTTTCCCAGCCTCCACTGTGTTAGCCGAAGCAAAGCCAAGAGCAGCTCAGCCATGGCACAGGAGAGACAAAACACTCCAAGTTGGCAACAGAGAAGTTGCAGGGGACAGCACGATCCTGTTTACAGGATTTAGAGACCAAGAAATAGGAGACTGGGTTTTAACTCCAAGGTCCGCAACTTTTCATCTTTTGTGATCATAGAGTATATTTAGCTTTGGTATGTAGCTCGCTCCCATCTGTGGGGAACAAGTTCCTCATATAAGTCATATTTAGAAGTGACCCAGTGTCCTTGCTACCAAATTATCAGCAACTGTCTGGTTCCCTTGCTGGTATCCCCGGCTCAGAGGCAGGGGGTCAAAGCTGCATTTATCATTTGAATTACTGGGCGCGTGTTTAATATTACAGAGTTAGGGCCCAGCATGCCAACAGCTGCGCAGAGGAAAGATGAGATGAAGTACATGCTGGACTGCTCTGAACATTCAGACGCATGCATGAACCTGCTGCATTGGGACCAAGTGGCACCAGCCAGATCAGAAGAGGAGAATTTCGCATTTGCCACTCCCCAGCTCCTGCAACCAGGAGAAAGGGCTTAGGGCTGCTCTCACACTGGTGAGGATGAAGAGCAAATCCTCTGAAGGCAAAGGAATCACACAGTGAAGATGGCGCAATTCAAGTTGTGCTGTAAAGACACAGACAGAGCCAGATCTGCCCGGCTCTGTCACATGCAGACCTGTGCCCTGGTTGCACTGCAATGACATGTGGCATCCTTCCCCTGCAAAAGGTCTAGCACTGCTTTGAGCTTAGCAGTTACGTAGCCAAGGATAAGGCCAGGGATCAGACCATGGTCTCCTTTTGTGTTGTTCTACAAGCCTACTCCTTTGCTCCACGAGTAAATCGTGCCCAAAACCACAACAAATTGCATACCAAGCCCTTGGGTCTGATACCAGCATTTGCCACCCTGAAGTAGACGTTTAGGAAAATTTGCAAAGCCATCTGATCTGCTCATAAACACGCGTCTGCTCTTGAGGAGAGAAAGAAAAAGAGCAAAGCAGTTCTTGCTGGCTGGCAAGCAGTTGGTCTGAACAGCCATAACCGTGCCCGAGAGCTAGCAGCTGAAGCCATTTGGAAAATGGATTTGAATGTTTCTTAGGAAATCCCCACCCCCCAAAAAAAAACCCCCACCCCAAACCTTTCATGTTCCTGACACAGGATAAACAACAGGTGCCGGGTGCACCATCCCCTCAGAGCTGCTGGCGACCCACAGAGCAGCCCATGATCCTGCACCCCGGCAGCTCTTCAATGCGTGGTGCAATAGGAAGTCGGAGTGTGGGGGATGCCAGCTGACAGGGGCTGAGCAGAGCAAGGCCAGCACACGCTACTCTATAAGCATAACCACAGAAGAGATGAAAGTTTGTTTCCTTTTATTTTTAACCCAATAGAGAAGTTTTACGGATAAACAGCTGCAAGGGAGGGTGGGCTGACACAAAGAGAGACTTTCTTCACTTCCTAACTGCAGCAGCATCAATGCATGAAATTTCAGGCTCAAAAGTAATTTAACTCTTTCCGATGCTGCCTGAGGCCAAAACTGGGCCAGAGTCAGTGGGCCACCAAAATAAGCAGCTACACAGGGATGGACAGTGGTGGTGGCAGGTCTCTGGAGCAGCAACCTCCAATGTGCAGGACACCCGGAGAGCTGGGTCCTGCTGCAAGAGACAGCTGTATGCGCCCATCAGCCCAGGCATGGCAGATCTCATACACAGATATGACTCTTTCACTGAGGCACAGCCACAGAAATGCATCTGTCCTACGCTGCTCGTGTCCAGGTCAGCAAGCATGGCTGTAAAGGGGAGAACCAGGGAATCCCCATTCCCTGCAGACTCAAACCTGTCTGGTGCACCATGGCCCCAGAGGAGAGGGCCAAGAGAGGCTCAGCAGCTTCCAAGAAGTTCCACAGAATTCTCCAAATATCTTAAAAAGGACACAGCTCCACTTGGAAAGACAGAGGGTCTCCCCCATCTCCGATAGAGTATGTGCAGCTCCATGTGGCATCACCAGCTGCCTCCAAGCCAAGTGCGGTCTGCCAGCTCTGGGCTAAGCCCCCAGGCCTAATGCTGCTCCCTTCAACTTCAAGCCAGATCTCCCAGTCCCCCTGACAGGGACACATCCTTTGCCGTGTGTTACGGTTACGATATCCGGTTACGACAATCTAGAGACTACTTTGCAGAACAGAATTTACTACCGACTCCGTGCTGTCTGCTGCACGATGCCTCCCCTGCCAGGACGGCAGGAGGAAGGAGAGAGGCTCTTCATGGTTTCTCTTTCTGTTCCGCATACCCCAGGCAGTATTTATTTACAGCTGCCTTTGGGTGCCTGAGGCTGGGGGAAGGAGGAGGGGCGGGGGGAGCCTTCAGTTTATAAATAATCCTCACCGATGTTTGGGCAATTTTCATAGTTTCCATTCATTTCAGGTTTCCCCAAACCGTGCATTCTGAGGGTTGGTGGCTGGAACACAACTGGCTGGCTTTCCCTTCGTCAGCTGCCCAGCAGTTAACAGGTCGCTCATTCATTTCTCCCTTGCCAAGTCCAGCTCGCCCACCTAGTACCCTGTGTCCGGTAACAGTCGTCATTTGGGAACCACCTGCCAATGCCAGGGAACAAGCCCCGTGCAGAGACAGGAACTGCAGGAGGGAGAACTGGGCAGCATCTTACACTGCGGGCCAAGCAGGCAAGCTTTGGGGAAGGTCAGGATACACTCCGAACAGCACAAATGGACAACAGCAGTTTGATGAAACTCCAAAAGACCGACAGACCTTGATAAACATCTCATCTACCGTCAAATCCCACCGAGGGCCAAGTAAACTGCAGGTTCAAGGGAACACAAGGGTGGAGCCTGGCAGTCTCTTAATTTTGTCAAGTCTACTGACGAGACAGAGCGGGAACCAGCAGACATGCTCTGCTGCTTGACTGAGCACCTGATGCTTTCCTCAGAGGCCACAGAGCAGCCCCAGTCGTGGTGCTCAGGGACCCAGCTCCACATTATGCCAAACCCACATTCTCAGCGATTCTGCTCCAGCAATGACTGAATGCAACACAACTCTTGTTTACTGATGCTTGCAAATAACGATATATAATCCCCTTCCTCCAACCCTCTCCAGCCTCCTGGTTCCTGTCTCTTGGCAACTGATAAATAATTTATAGTGCTCTCTGCCATACGTGCTAACTGCAGCTCTGCTGGTTTAATGATGAAACCAATGCCTAAGAACTGGAACAGTAACTGTCTAGATCACAAGGAACACGTAGCCAGTTGATCCCACACTTCTCTATGTGAAACTAAAAGCAAACGTTTTCCAGTGCTGCAGGGCTGCAGCTGCTGGATAGGCATGGCATCCCAGGAACAGCAGATTATGTGCAAGAGGATCGGGCGGAGGAAAGCTCCTGCCAACATGAGGAGTTTAACGTGCTTCACCCTTTGGCTCTTTGCTGTTAGCAGGCATGGAAAAACTCCTAATGGATTGGTTTTATTGCCAACTTCTCTTGTGCTCCCCCATACAATTTGTAAAGTCCCTGTGGTTCACCTCTCGAACGTACCGCCGCCGCCTACCTCGGGGGCTGAGGAAGCAACTGTAGCTCCCAGGCAAGGGGAGCTAGTAAAAAGCAGCATCATGTCTCTATGTAGACTGCTGTGACTCTTGCACCAAGGAGGTAAAAAAAAAAAAAAGAGACTCTTCATCTCATGACAGATGTTCTTTGAGTCTTTCCAACAGAGCCATAGCCACTTATGAAAACTGGCATGTTTGAACTGTACACAGCACACGTACACTGGGTGTGCAGTATTGTGGCAACAAAGGCTGTTACATCCATAAACTCATTGGAATGAGATTACCCAGGCAGTTGGCAACTGCAGCCATCAGGGCAGAGGAGTGAGAGTTCCTGTTTTGCTGCTAACACTTTTTTTTATTTTAAACAATTTTTAAAAAAAGCAAACCCCAACACACCTCAAAAACCACAAGCAGAGGGCAGGGAAGGGATGAAGTGTTCCTGTTGACAAAGGCCAAAATCCCATCTATTTCTGTTAGTCACACAAACCCCACAACACAGCAGTGCTCAAAAGCTCTTAAAAAAATGCACCTACTTTCTTAATGCTCTTAGAAAATAATAATAAACCACCCCTATCAATATTCACTTTCTGAAACAGTGTAAAAAAAGAACTGCATCAATCATTAAACAGTTAAATGAAGGCAGTATGACAGTCACTATTGTTCTCGTGAAGCACACTTGTCTTTTGCCGAGCAGCTGCCAGATCCTATTAGATGTATAAAAAGAGGACTTTTCTAACCGAGCAGGGATGGTATAAGCTATTGAAAACAGCAGACAAAAGCCCACTTTTGCAGACTATTCAAGCCTTGTATAACATCTGTCTAAAATCAATTTTTGACCTAATGTTACTTTCATTAAGTAACAGACTTTGTTTCCAATGCCGTTTGTTTTCCAGGATAAGACTGTATCCTGAGCATTATTACGTGGGAAATGGCACAGAGGAAGCAGAAGATCTTATTTGAGAAACACAAGAACAGAATTTGCTTAATTGTTTTGACACCTTAAGTACTATAGTAGAGAAACTATATTCTGTTTTATTAGAATTCTAGTGTGATTCCTGAAGTTGGCAAAGCAGCCAGCAACGCATCGGGTTTATTATGACTAAGATTTACTGAGGATAAAGGGGGATTTTTGGGAATTTACATTAAAGCTGACAAATGCACAAAACCTCTGAAATCTTCACCAGAAATAAAGCACTCTGAACATTAGCAACAGCTGTTGAAACTGACCACTTCTGATGGGTAAGGCTTTTTTCACGCCTTTTTAAATACAGAGAAAGTTGATTCATGAATTTCATTTCAAATAGACTGTGAAGAAACATTGCTACTTACCCAAAGGGTCTCTGAATGAAGGCTGGATGTAGCTGCTGCACACCTATGGTAAAACCTAAAAAAGCATTCAGAAAGAGATCAGTCAGTGAATAGCAGCCATTATAACACTTAACTCGTAATATTCCACCATAATTACACCTCAGACAACATGTATGCTTCACCCGCTACGCATGTGAGCAAATTTGGAGCCCCATTTAACAGCAGGTTAATTTTAATACGTGTGTGTGACATGCATGGGGACCAGATGGGAATCCAGATTAAAAAAACAGTATGAAAGTGCTGTTATTGAACAGACAACAGGGTAGGATGCCTTGTTTTACACCCTGAGCACTGTGATTATTAAACACAATGGCAGAATGATGAAAAGGATCTGGCTGTTAATACCGATGTAATGAAGAGGCTAACGGGAGAAGGGATTAACCATGGGAGAAAACAGCTTTAATTCAGTTATAAGAACTCTGGTGCACACCACCAGTGTAACAAGTAGGAGTAAGGTGATACAGAAGAGAGGTAACTGGACTACAGCATCCTCAGTCAACAACCAAAACTATGAGGGATAAGCACCCATCATCAGATCAGATGAATCCAACCCGAGTAACTTGCTTCCTTGTCTTACGAGTTATTCTAATAAAGGGAGATGGGACCGCCTGGGTGCCTCACCAGTTTGAATACTCCTTGGTTTTGCTCCCAAATAGGCCAGGTTCACGTTTGCTTTCCTGCCATCAATGATGGGGTTCGGGTCTTTGCATGCTCTTTCAGCTGCAGCTCTGTCCGCCATGGTCACCTGGAATTAAAGCACAGCCTTGTTTGTAGCAACGGCGCTTCGTAAACACTCCGGCAACAGGCACTAAGCATAGTTTATTTATTGTTCTATTTTGAAGCCGGGGCTGAACTGTGCTTGGTGCAGCCCCTTGCGCCGGGAAGGACTCCCGCGGACCGGGGGAAAGGAGAGCTCCCCCCAATCAGCTACTCCGCTGGGCTCACGCCAGTTGTTTTTCCTCTTCTTTTCACCTTCCCCTCTCCAGGCTTTTTTAAGGGGTTGGTGGAGCCGGTCCCAACACTCCCCGCAGCAGAGGCAGCTCCGGGGAGCCGCCAGCACCCGCGGACTGAGAGCAGCACATCGCGACCCGCTCAAGCCCGCGGAGAAGCGACGGGGCTTTCCTCCCAGGGCACCCCTACACCCCCGCCACAGCCTTTGTCCTAGCCGAGCTAGCCCCGCTCCCCCACACCGCCTCCCCGGCAGCCACCGCGAAGAGGCAGCGACGGGACGGGTGGCAGCGCGGAGCCGCTTCGCAGCGGGGCAGCGCCCCACCACCGCCGGCGTGGGGGAGTCCAACAGCCTCCAGAAACCTCCGCCAGCCCCCTGCCCCGGGTCGGGGGGTGTGTGTGTGTCTGCGGAGAGTCCCGCCGCCCATCACCGCGGCGCCCAGCCCCTCGGGAAGCGGAGCGGGGTAGAGGGGGCACGGCCACGCAGGGAGCAGCGCTTACAAAGCCGTATCCTCGGGATTTGCCGGTCTGCCGGTCGGTGATCACCACCGCCTCCTCGATGTCCCCGAAGACCTCGAAGTACTTCCTGAGGGAGGAGTCGGTGGTGTGGTAGGGCAGCCCCCCGACGAAGATCTTGGTGAAGGTGGTGTCCTTCTGCACGGTGTGCATGGTGCCGGGCGCGGCCGGCCCCAGCCGGCATCCACCCCGCACCGCCGGCGACGAGAAGAAACAACCCCCCCCACCACCCCTCCGAGCCCCCGCGGCAGCCAAGGGAGCGGAGCGGCGGCTGGGTCCCGGGGGCCTAGAGCCGGCTCATGGCCGCGCTTTGTCCCGGGAGCGCGGGCGGCGCCGCGCCCTCCCGCCGGTGCCGGTGAGTAGCGGCCGCCCGCCGCCGCCGCCGCCTTTGTAGGGCCGCGCCCGCCCCGCCCCGCCCCGCCGCCGCGCAGGGGCGCTCGGGGCGCGTAGTCCGGCACCGCGCCCGCCCGCGCACCCGCGGCGGCCCTACGGGTGAGCGGCCCGGCCCAGGGAGCCGCGGGGAAAGGGGGCGCCGCAGCCAGTGCCCCTGAAGCGACGGGCGCTGTCCCCGGCCCAGCCACAGAGCTGATCCCGCGGTCGCCATGCCCCAGAGGGAGGGGCTCCCGCAGGCCGCAGAGCGGACATAGCAGCCCTGCGGGCATGGGGACCCCCACGGACCCCCGCGGAGACGGCCAGCACCCCCCCACCGCACCCCGGTCTGAGCCTGGCCCGAACTACAAGTCCCGGCGGCTCCTGCGGAGCGGCTACAGACCCGCGGGGGAGGCGGGGTGCGAGGGCACCGCTCCTGCGGGAGCCCGCCAAAGCAAACCGCCTCTTGGAGGGGGATTTCTCATACGCACACACACCCCTTGCACAATAATCTCAGCCTCCAGGGTTTAATCCCTGGCAGGTCCGAGCACAGGCACGAAAGCCACCGAGTCACCTGCCAGCTTTTGTGGCAGGCTGGGTGGCCAGGAAGCCAAGGCAGGAGGACAAGCTGGGGCTTTGAGCATCGAACAGAGCTCCCAAAGCATCTTCCTTAAGCAGAACATCTCCTTGCCTCTGTGGGACAGGGATGTCCTGTTCCTGTTTCCATGGGTGGTCAGCAATGGGCTTTCTCTCCACTGCTCCCATTTTGTTCCAACTGTGGATGGCTACCTCATCACAGGAGGCTGCAGGACACTTGGGAAAGGAGTAATTCCAGGCTAGGAGAAGAGCTGCTATATCACGGCCCTCTGTTCTCAAAACTCAGGGCTGTGTGTGCTCATGAGTTAGAAAACTCACGTTCTTGAGAAAAAAAAAAGCTGAAAAAGCTATGTGGTTCCTCAAAATGCAGCCCTGGAGAACACTCGGATGATGGAGTGCTTGCAATGCTTTTAATTCCTCCCCTCCGATGTGGGTTAGAGGCTGGGGGATGGGAGGGGGGGTCCTAGGAAGTATGTTTCCTTCAGGGTTCCCATCACTCAAATATTTACCAGCCGAAACTCCAAGAACTACCTGGGGCTGCAGATTGATGTTGCCTCTGTGGGATTATCAATTCACAGCAAAGGAGAAGATTTTCTTGCCACGTGATAAATGCAGAGGTAACACCTTAGCAAAAAAAAAAAAAAAAAAAAAAGAAAACCCAGTGGAGTTCTAAATCACCATCTCCTTTGGCTCCGAGACAGCAGGTTCAGGCTCCACAGACATTTTTCTTTTATGGAGCGCACAGAGAAAAGCCAGTTATTTCAAGAGAAAGGAATGCCTTCATGTCTGCGCTCCATAGTTATTCATTAATATTTTTCTTGCACTGCTTCCATCGTTCTAACCAGCCCATGCTTCCTAAAAGACACACAAAAATAAAAGCAAAGGAAAGCCACTGAACTTTTCATTCCAAAAGTGCCAGATTTCAAGACTCAGACATGTTTCCATTGATTCCTGCGGAAGATGGAGCTGGGCCAGCAGCACCCAACATCCCTGCAACACTAACAGCCTTCTGCAAAAGGGCTGGTCACGTGGGAGCCTTTGTGTTTTAGGCAGTGGTGTGTGTACGTGCTGTGGCTGCCCCTGGTCCATCCCAACAGCAAGCCCAGGGTACCCTGTGGGGGTCGGGATGCAGCCAGGGGCCGGGGCCTCTCCACTACTGAGTCATTCCCCTTCTGTGTCTGCATGACTTCCACCACAAACTGCGCATCAGCTGCTTCCTGGGCTGCCCGAGTTAACGACAATCCAGTTGGCATTCATGCGCTGTCCTTTTACAGGGCTTCATTCTGCTCTAAAGGATGGCAGAGATTCAAATAGTCCGAACACGCTTGCACTGCTCTGCAAGGAAAGCAATGCTCAGGGTTCTCAGAGGCTACCAGAGGTATCTCGGTCCTTGATGCTTACCCTGGCTGGGGGAAAGAAAACCATCACATACCTTTTTTCACCCCCTCTTCAAACATGAGCCCTGCGTCTCTCAGCAGAGGAATCCCAGTTCCTCTTCTTCCCTCTAGGCAGCAACAGAAGTTCTCTCACAGGCAGAACAGAATAGGAAAGAAATTAGTGCTGTACCTGTGCCTGGTGAACCCAGCAAACCACACAGTACCCCCAGCGTGGCTGGGGCAAGCTGGCATTTTTTTGCCACACCCCGGAAAGCCGGATGGGAAACGAAAACCCCTGTCTCATTGTAGGGCTATTCTAAGCACAGGGCCTAATGAGCTGTTACCACAAACACAGCAGGACAGTGAAGAGAAGGTGGCTAAGGGTAACTTTAAGTGAGTTAATTTTTTTAAATGTTTTTTCCCCTTGTTCTTCGGATAAAGCAGTCATCTCCCCCAAAACACCAACAGATTAAACCCAGCCACCAGATTCAAACTGCAGGAGCTTGGCAGAGCTGGTTTGCTGATGCCCTCTCATGCTTTACTAAAATGATAAGAACACCTGAGAAGTACATTTCAAGTCCCTCTGGTCAAAGAGAGCTCCTGCAGACACAGGTGTATCTCAAAGTACAAAGCTGCTTCGGGAACGCTGGGCAATGTTTAGTGTAAAGCACAACGATGAATGCAGAGCTGATCCATGCTATTGTAGGGCTGTGTTTAGTTCTTTGTATTTATGAAAAAACAAAACTACACTGCTCAAGGAATGAGGAGGCTTGGAGAAAGTTACCCGTGGCAGCAGCGTGCAACCACCCATGTTCTTAGTGGGTAGGATTTGTATTGCAAATCCAGAGCATCCCATTCTCATACAGATTCTATGGTAATTCAGCACAGTTAGGAGAACTCACTGACTTTTTACTTACATGTTAACATGTTTTCTTGAGGCGTCTGCAAAATGGATACACAAAGGCTCCTTCTAGTGGACTTGAGCAGCATTATCCGAGATGCAGTGGCTGCAGCTAACCAAACCGAGCGTCCTGGAATCCAAGGAAAAGCAGAGAGGAGGTGGCACTGCAAGAGCTGCCAGGCACAGAACCACACAGAACAGCTCCATGCATAAAGGAAGAAAAGAAAATTATGGCAGAGGGAGTTTTATGTCTGGGAGTGCAAGAACAGGACAGAGAGACCAGGAAAGAGAAGCAAATTCATTGCAAGGGAAATGAATCACTGGTCTGAGCGTTTCCCTTCCTTCCCTGGGGTCTTTGGGGAAATTGTGCTGAGACATCCCAGGTCTGATCTGAAAGCCCCAGGAGAACCTCCCTCCTTTGCTGTGAACTGACAGGCTCTGTTTTTAGAGAGGAGCAGGGCTACTGTGGGGCTCAGACCTGGTAACTTTCTGGTGTTGCTTAGCCAAGACGTTGCTCAGGTTTTGTCATGGACACCCACTTGCTGGTACTCACAACAAGGAGATGAAGCATCCCTCTCAGAAGCTGCACAGTTAAATAAGTTTGCAGGAGAGCAAGGGACTTACTGTGGGAACCGTTTGGTTTGTTAGTTTTACTAATGCTCAGTCTGGATGCTGGCCACTGGCAAGGCTGTGAACAGTAGCGTAGCTGGGAGATCTCGAGGGAAGCTGCGTTCAGTGGCATTTGGTTTAGGTTATGGCAGGAAATTCTGCATCTGGGCCCTTTGTCTCAGATTTTCTGCTTTGATGCCCTGAGCATACCATAAGCACTGCTCAACTTGGAGCTGCTGCTGCAGTGAGAATTAAAGGTAAAAATTCTTCCTCTTCAGGCTGCTTTTAACAAAAGATTTTAGGAGAGGATACTCCCAACCAGACTCCATTCTGAATAAGCTTTTGCTTCCATAGGAATCTGCCCATAGGACTATTTCCTCTTCTGAAGTATTCTGGAACTGGGGATGCCCAGCACACGCTACTTCCTTTGCTGGTGACAAGCAGATGGTGGGCTCCAGCAGGCACAGAACGGGCTGTTTCAACGGTGAGTGTTACCTGCAATAAAAGAACACTGTGGGTTGCCACATGGGTATGGACATTGGTAACTCGGGAACCGAGAGAAGCAACAAACGGGGCACCTGGACCACAAACACGTCTTGGAGAGTGAGCGGCGAAGGGAAGGAAGTGAGAGTGGTGGGGATTGTCACAGTGGGGGGCTGGGCTGGGTTTCTGAGCGATGAAAACACCACCCCTGAGTCAGACAGAAACTTCTTTTCTAGTATTGTTGGCATCTACACCAAATAATTTTGCCGGTACCGGTACTGTAACAGCATCCCTGGAATAAGGGAACCCTTGCCTTGCCTGTGACTTTGGGTCTTTGGCCCAGGCATGAATAAGCTGATGAAACATGCTGTCATGTTCATATTGCAACTAAATTATGCAACAAATCTGTGACAGCCACACTAGCTGATTTCAGTTTCTTCATTACTTTGTAGGAGAAGACAGGAAAGGGATGATAAAGGTCAGAAACAGCAAGGGAATAGTAGAGAGCAAAAAACTCTCATCTGCTTCTGGACCAGAAGTTTCTCTCCAGATTTTCTACCACAACTCTTCCAATGATGGCAAGTAATGCTGAAAGAGGCTGTAAGACAGGGAGGTCCATTTTCCTGCTATTAACAGCATTAGGTGATGTCAGAGCATGATATATGTTGGCCAAAATACATCCCACTTTCTCCCATTTACCTTTGGCAATGCCGTGGAGGACAACTCTTCAGGAACAGGCTCAGGTATCTCCAGATCTGGAGGGCAGGGCATGGGGAGGAAGAAGACAGAGACAGAACCATTACTCCTCCAATAAATATATTATTCCTTTCCTGAATTTCTGCTCAGGAATTCTGGCTCCTTTTAGCTCTCTCAGGCTGGAATTTAATTATTGAATAAAAGGGATTTCCTCCCCAAAGAAGTTTTTTTAGAAAAAAAAAAACAAACCAAACCATTAAATTTGAGTCAAAAATCACATCTCAAAACAGTTCAAGAAATGTTTTCACTGTTTCAATTTGATGCTGTACTTTGGGAAAATATTAATTATCACTTCATGCCCTTTGTTAGCATTTTGAAAACCATAAACTACTTTTTAAAACAAACAAGAAATCATTTCATGTTCTTTAAAGCAAGGAAGAAGAAAAGTTCAGGCATTTTGAAAAAGCATTAATTCTCCCTCTCCTCCAATTTTATTTTTTAATGTTAAAACTAAGTGGTATTTTCTGATTTTAAAAAAGAAAATGTCAGAAGGTTCCTGACCATCTCTGCCTGAGCTGCCAGGGCCACATCCCAAGACCTTTCCATGGGAGTGCACATGACATTGGTGATACAAATTGTCCACTGACTCCAAGGAAGGAATGCTCAGGAAACAGAACAACACTAAATGAGATGTCTCAGCTCTGGGCCAAACAACACAGTTGCACAGGCAAGAAACACACTCCTAACAGCTCAAGAAAAGTCTTTTCAGAACTGGAACAAGTCATAGCTCTGGGTCAGACCTCAGGTGGGCTCCTTCTGTCCCAGCTTCTCACACCCAAGTCTCTCTTACACCTGAACTTGGCCACATTCATTGTGAGCATTAAATGCACATCTGGATCTTCTGCATTTGGTGGGGTCCTCCTCTGCAGGCTGCTGCATTTTAGGCCTTACTGATACAGACTTGTCTGTCTTGTCACATCCAATGAGATAATAACCCATCTACTCTGGTATCAACCTTCTGATTTCTGATACTTTTAGAGGGCATCAGTGAACGTGACCAAGTGCAGAATACCATACACACACAAAACCCCCACAATCAGCATGGCACATAATTAACCTTCATCAAAAGTTTAGTTAGAAACTCTTAGAGCCTTCTAGTTACCATGTCTACTCTTTGCAAACACTGCAGCAAAGATCCGTTGCAGTGGCTCTGAGCAGAGTGTGAACACAATTGAACTGTCAAGTCATCAACACCTCAGCTCTGGATACAAAAGGTCTATCCATGGAGCCTGGAAAGGTGTTTGAAAAGAAAACCACAGTTACCTGGACTGAAACCTGGGCAGAGTGACTCCAGCTTCTCCATGACCTCAGAAGGGCCAAACCGTGCCACTGCCATGTAGCCACAGAAGGGCAGCACAGGCACGGACTGCATGGTCAGAGCTCTCTCAGGTGATGCCATCTGGTCCCGCACAACACCCACATCCAATTGGCTGCAGCATCGCAGCATCACCTACAAAGCAAAGCCATCAACAGCTCAACAGGCCGTCACCAGCAACACAACATCCCCTGTGCTGCTGCAGGCAGTGACATCAGCTGAACATGACAACAGAAACACAGGCAGAGCAACTGCATCATGCTGTTTGTTAGTGGGTAAAGCTCACAGGGGAGAGCAGAAGAGAATAAAGAGGGCATATCTCACATGCATTCTCAGAAAGACAGAAAAAGATTGATAGGTCAGTGGATCTATATTTCAAGCTCGTGAATGAAGTGTGTGGATGGGCACTACACCAGGAAATCCGCGCTGCTTCTTGGAGCATTGCTTTCCTTTTGCCAGCCTGGGCATGCCAAGGTGTGCACTACCCCAAAGGACATTTTCAGCAGCCTACAAGAAGAAAAAACAACTTTTCTGGTCCCTTATCAGAAGGACAGCTTTCACAGCAGTGTCTGTGAAGATAAGGAGGCAGAGTAAGAGCAAGGTAGTAGTGAGTAGGCTCTCAGATGTCTCCATGATAGGAAGGTTACTACTGGGGAACTTTTCCCTTGACTGAACCATGTTCAGAACAGTTCAGAGCGTTCAGTCATCTTCTCTTTCATTTCCTCACTGTTGCTGGCAGGGCCACCAAAGAAAGGTGCTCCAATGACGAACTGGATGACCTAAGCCATTGTGAAACACAAAGGTCGGCATTACAGAATGACTCGAACAGCATCGCACAGCCTGTGGCTGAACAAAAGCTCGAGGGGAGAAGGGTTCAACGAAAAAAGGGTTTGCTAAGCTCTCCCCTTTTAACAGACATTTCCCACCTCTCTGTGCTTTTGTGAAAAGCTGCTTCAGTCCAGCAAATATTTCTGAAATGCTACATGCCTACGTTTGAAGTCTGGCAACGCTCAACAGATGTAAAAGTTGTTCTTTCCACATATATAGGGACCGCTCCGTAAATGAAACATTAATGCGTAAGCAGCCAGTTGCTGCCTGCAGCCCTGCTGCTCCAGCCTGCCAGTGAACGTTATGTAGATAAAGGAGACGAGTCAGATGTCTGCAGAAAGCAATTACCTGGCACTAAGTGGTATCTGTCCTTTCGAGCCCACAGAAATCCCATGCCGTGCAACAGCGGGAGCGTGGCAGACAGCTGCCCTTCCAAAGGAAAGAAGATTGTATGTTAACTCTGGTTTTAGTCATCTGAGAGTACTTTGAGCTCCTACATCTCTCCTGCACTTTACAGAGCACAATAATCATGGTCTATTCTAAACAAAATGTGTCCCCTTTGTCATAGATCAGCTGTGGTGGTGTAGGCCAGCAGAGAAGGGCGACTGAAACAGCTGACAATGGCTCAGAAAAGGAATTTTGAACTTACACCTTCCTGGGAGACGCCACAGCCGTGATTAAATACCTTGGGAGGCTTTGAAGAAAATCCCTTACTAGAGTTGTGCTTCCCAGCGTTCCCAGGAGTTGAACATTATCATTCCCCTTATCTGGCCCAGAAAACCAAAGAACGCAGCACTCCTAACAGCTTGCAATTAAGAAATATTAATGACAGAAAGCATTTGGTATCAAGCTACAAAGCATTTGGTCCTACACTGTAACAGGAGGAGGAGAGACAGAACTGACCCGGGCACTGCAGAGGCAGTTTCCAGCGCTCGTCTGTTACCACAACAAACTCATCACTGGGTCTCGGCAACACACACTCTCCGCAGGTAAAGTGGTTATTGCCTGGGAAAGATAAACTGGGCAATAAAGGGTAAACTCTCCCTAGTCACAGTTAAGAGCATTGCCTTAATCTTTTATCTAGGCCTGCTTTTCAGTAGCACTTGATACAGGAGCTATACGAAACACTTCCTTGAATGCATAAAGCCAGAGATTGAGTTACACACAGTTGAAGATCTATGCCGCTAGTAAGACAAAAGCTCCTATATTACCTGGCACATGCCTGCTAAATTATTGAAGTGTCTCTTCAAGCTGGATATATTCACTGGATAATTAGTAAACAGAAGGAAAAGGTCTCTCTTTACACAGCTAATGTTGACGGGTATTATATCTTTCGTGGGCTGTAACAATAAGTATTTGCAGAACAGATGCAACACAAACATTTGCAATCGCTGTGGCGATGCGCAAGTGCTCCCGGGGCACACAGCTCCCTCTGTGATGCTGCCTCAGCCCCACGCTGCCTCTTCCGAACAGCCCAAATTCCCTTTACCTTGTGCAGCATGATCCCCGCTCCAGAAGCAGGTGAACGTTAAAAGTAATAGAATCTTTGTTTTGCATTTGAGAAAGGAGCCTGACCAAGCTGAAATAGAGGTTGCAAGCCTGCCCCCAGCCCTGTGCCCCGCTAGCCTCCGTGGCCGGCTCGAGCAGGACCTACCAGGGCCGCCGCACAGACAGACCACTGCCACTTCTAATCCATAACCTTGTAGTTGTGGTGCTCCAGCATGCCTCTCCCACGGCTGCATTCTCACGAGCTTGTGTCCTGCTGCAGGTTGTTCTGACCCGGCAAAGGAAGAACAGGAGTTTCCACACTTAAAGCATCTGTCTCGCTGCCGAGAGCCATAGGATGGGCGCTGCAGAGCCCATATACAAACCTAAGCTCACCTGGAAATGAGAAGAGATGCCTCCCAGCTGCTCGGATGTGAGCCGGAGGATGTAACATGCAGTTCTGCAACACGCAGTTCTGCCAACCCCAACCCACAGCCAGAGGTGCGCGAAAACCGGCACTATCAACACAGATCCTGCTGGGGGTTTCTCTTTTAAACTCCAGCTGTTTTCCCAACACCAAAGGGACACACAGGTTCTTTGAAGGATCCTTGGGAGAATGAGGATGGTGCTAAATCATAGCTAAATGTAGTTAAAGCTTTATTTTCTTAGCAGGTTGTTACGCTGAGTATAACACAGAGTTTAACGAGCATGGTGTATTATTTCTACAGCCAGAACCAATATAACATAACCTGTGGTTAGCGTAATGCACCATTTATAGTACGACTTAGGATTTCTGATCACCTAGACTCTCTGCAGAGCTGGTCAGGTGCTAACACATAGTTTGCTGTATCAATATAACAATCACAATCCCAACTCAAAAAATCATATAAAAGAACACAAGTCACTCACTCGATCCTGGGAGGAAGCAGAGGAGGATGAAGGCAGCCCTGGCCTCCGGGATGTCACAGGTCTTACCATCCAGCAGCAGTTTGGGTCCAAATCCTCCACACAGGGCTTCTAACCGCTCGATTTTATAGACAGAGCTGTGTATGCTGTTATGCTTCCCTGTTCTGGGACAGGGTCATCACCACCACTGTGCTGGCTGGGTGCCCAGGACCTTCAAGGCCGTCGAGGAAGGGAGTGCTGGGGCTGGCGCCCAGCAACCTTGGGGATGACAGGGAGGGGAAGGAGAAATCTGTTTGGTTTGTCTACCAAACCAGGACGGGACCTTCAGGGCCTGAGAATGAGGGGAAGGGAACAAAAATAAGACCTGCTCGGTTCAGAGCGGTTGCTTGCCATATAAAATGGCATTAGTTATGCTAACCACACTACCGGGGGCTACGTGTACCTCAGGGACAACATAGCTACTGGGGGAAATAAGCAATTTAAAACTGTAGCTGGATTGTGTAGTTCAAGACTATTTCACCATCCAAAATAAAGAGATGTCGCATTGCAAAGTTTTCTGAAGAAGTGCCCTTGTTTTTGAGTAGCTTATCACTGAGATTGCCTGCTTTCGTGATGTATTTTTGTTCACATTTTTCTTTCTTCCTTCAACAAATCCAGGTTAGAAAACCCTTGAGTTCCTTACCAGGTTTAAACCCCCAGTCTGCTACGATAGCAGCCAGAAAATGAGTCTTAAGTTATTAAGATATGCCTTAGATGGAGACATTAATGAGAATGCTAGCAGGCAACGGTCCAGTTCATCTGCTCGCTCAGCTCCTGATTCTAAACTCTCCAACTGCCCAGTCCCCAAACATGCTACTAACTCCTTTACTACTACCCAGGGCCCCAAAGCTCCAGCAGCTGCACCAGTACATCTCTCTGAGCAGCTAAAAGTGCATCCCATTGTGTTCTAAAACTTCCTTTGTTTGCATTTATGGGTAGGTATCATGTATGCTCCTGTAAAACTCAAAAGGATTTCTACCTTCAACCATTCTCTGAGTGTCCTGGGATAGCTTGATACTGCAGTGACTCTCATCTTGCCTCACAGCGCACGTACGCTAGCAGCTCCACACGTGCCCAAGCTCAGTGGGGCCAGGCATAGCATCCTGAGCTGCAGCAGCAGCACCATCAATGCTGCCATCTCCTGCCATCGCGGGGATTTACAGCAGCGTTACAGCACGCTGCAAGCACAGGAAAATCCCAAACGCGAATTGGTTTTTTTGCCTGCTTGCCCAGCAGCCGGGCTGTGCTACTCACCAGTATCCCAGCTGGCAGATGGTACTAAGGATTCACCACCTGACTGCTCGTGGCTGTGCAAACGTCTGGCCTTTGGTTGTGAAAGGCTTTTGCAGACACTCCCTGGCAGTCGCTGTGTTTGCAGAAATACACCTTAGGAAGTCAGCGTTCAAGCCTGCTGGCAGGTGGGACTTGCAGGAGGAAAGTAAAGTTGCCTTATCTGAAAGTGTTTATAAAGCAGCCCCATGCAGGGGGCCTGAACGAGATGCTCTTTGTGCTGAAGGTTATCTTTCTGCAACAGAATGCAAACACACACAGCAAACTGTCCAAAAAATAGTGAAAATTAATTCTATTATCTACCATCCCCACAGTTTAGCTTTGTGTACGGGCCTCAGGTCTGACATTCCACTTCATTCAGGTGTTTTGCACAGGGAACTGCCAGGAAACAGCAAGCGAATACATTTCCAGACTGTGCTTAACACTTATTTGGTGTGTGAACAAGCTCTTGTGGCATGTTTGATGTCTGAAAGGAGACAGCTGCGTGTTCTCTGCAAGAGAACCTCACACTAATTCGAGGGAGGAGTAAACTGCCAGTGTATTCTCTTAACTTGGGTAATGGAAAAGGAATCGGTTCAAAGTTTGACACCGTCCACCCAGCTGAATGTATCTAATGTGGACAGGAACGTCATGGAAAATACACCCTTCTAAAATTAGTCTGAACAATTAATGTGATGACTAAATAATTGTTAAACCTCGTTGACAGATAAAAAGAAACCAATTCCAACAGGGGAATAAGGACTCAAAATATGAAATCTGAACTGCACCATCAAGCAAGACTTACAGGTCTGGCCACAGAATAACAAATGTATTTTGGCCAAACTTAGTATCCACTTAAGTGGGTCCAGCTCTCCTGGACGCAGTAGAAATGTACCTGCTCAATGCTTCTTCACACTGTTAAGTATTTAAACAAAGAATCAGATTTTTTTTAAACAAGAAACAGATGATACATTCCATTCCTCCCTGTTTACGCCAGTGCGAGTCCTGCACGCAAGAGATCAGGATTTTTATATGGTGTTTTTCGCCATCAATGATCAACACATACTTAACCTCAAGCCCGCAATTGCTTGGTGGCATTTGTTTGATTAGGAAGACTGGAAAAAGGAGCTAACTGACTAAAGATTACAGCACAATTATCCCAATCTTTAAAAATAAAATTCAACAAAACCAAAACAAGCGTTGGAGCAAATGACTGGCTATTGATGTAACTGCTGGGACCTCTTTCTTATCTTAAACAAATAGTCCAACAAATGTGCAATCTAAAGCCATGTCCAGCATAAAAGTAGGAGAAAAAAGCCCTACAAACCATCCTGAGGAACAAAACCCAGAAAAGAGCATCATGAAGTAACAGCAGAGTGTATTCCATGGACCTTCCTCAACTATGCCAAACAAGAAATAAAGACCCAACAAAACCTGGCAGTCACTGTACAGATAAGAGTCTGGAGGCTGAAGGACCAGTGGGAGGGTTTGAAGGTTACAGTACGCTTCATTTGTACTGCACACACTGTAATGGGTCTGGCTGGTGTGAGACAGCGAGGCACCCAGCTCATTCTTCTAACATCAAAGTCCTTCCTCACCAGTCCTTGTATTTCTTTGTTGCAAAACCCCAGGAATCACTCATAATGAAAAAACAACTGGAAAAAAACATTAGACTCCCAGCTCAAGCAGTTGGAGGAAAAGTACTTTACCTGCAGCAAAGGCATAGAAGCAAAGTACAAGCACACCACCCTGCCCGTGCTACTGTAACAGAACTTCTGAATATAGAAAAAACATTTAGTACAAATTTTATTTGAAATGTAGCATGAATCCATCAGCATAAGTGTTACAACATACAGTTTTACAGAGAATTTGTACAGTATGACAGGTATTTCAATACACATTCCTCCGCCGCTTTTATTGTGTCATTATCAAACAACAGTTAAACAGGAATAATAAGCATTCACTTCTATAAAGAAAACTTTGGCATGTATACAACTGGCTAGTTAAGAGTTGACAGTGGTAGATTCAAGTCAGACCCACTTGTTTTGTTTCAAAGCATTTTTGATCAGGATGAAACTCACCAGCACTATTTTCTAGTTAATACAAAAACAAGTACTTCTTTTAGTCCAGAATTCCCTGTTAAGGGACAAAAAACCTATTAAGAGAGATGAAAAAGATCTAGCTTTTTAACCCTAAAAGGTATCAGTTTTAAAGCTGTTTAGGCCACAAGTATTGTGCACACATGGGTTTGGTCATGAACAAAACAAACCCTCTGATGGTTTGCTCATAGTACTGAACTAGAGACCACTTGGCACGACCAACAATTTCTCCTTTGGACTAGAATAAGCATGAGGATTGTTGCCTGTAAAGTCACGTCCGTTGCTGGAGCGAGAGACAGATCTAAAGTAGTTTGTGCTGTGCCCATCTTCTGTCACGATTTTCTGTCACTGCTGTTGGCCACTTACATACCTACCAAACTCATCCAAAACATGAGGAAAAACCACTTTGTGGGACATTTTTTTCTGTCACACAGCAGACAGTATTTCCATTTTAAGAGATCAGAAAGCAATAAAAGAACCCCTGAATAGTAAGTAGTAACAAGCCACCTCAGAGAAGAATTAGTCACAATTCTTCAAGTACTTACAAAAAATACAGTATTTATACAACCTCCCCAGAACTATTATATTGAACATATTTTAATGTAGGACTAATAAAATAAATCCATAGGTACAAATGGCTGCACTTCCTAGCAGGAATATCTACCCTGGATGTAGATTTTGCTGCCATTTCATTATTGCTGTGGAACAGCGGCTATGTCATGGGAGTATTATCCTCCCTTTCTCTCATGGGTCGCAGAATATTTAATGTGAAAAAATGTTCTTTTGCTAGTCAGAATACATTTAGCATCATTTTTACAGTCCCTGTTATATGCTAGCAATCCAAAAGTTGACTGAACCGTGGCACAATAGGGCACAAATGGCAGAAGAGCAGTGGAGCAGAGGCAGGAATGGCAGAGAAACAGCAGAGTAACAGAAGTCAGACTCATACTCACTACTTCTTATTCCTAGGCTTTAACTCTTCTGCTGCATTTCGCAGAAAAATGTAGTTTTTCTTTTGTGGATTATAAAATTCATGACCCTAAAAAGAAAAAAAAAAAGCCCACATCCATACTTACTTTCTTCAAAGAAATATAAGCATAGCCTTAAAACGTACAATATGAATATTCCATTCATTTGATTTATTAAAGCTTAATCTTGAAGGATTTTAAGATCAGCTATTAGACTGGTGGATTAGAAACAGCTTACTGTAGCAATTAATTACAGGACGGCACATATAAAATAAGATTCACACACATCTCTAAGCTCTACTTTATAGATGCAGCATAGGACCTCAGTATCTTTTTTTTAATGCTATTCTAGGCAAAGAAACTAAAACTTCAATGACCACCCAGTTTCACTTTGTATTTTCTATTGTTTAAATAAAATACTGTCATATTTTTTCCAAGTGAAGCCCACATTCTACAAGCAAGTGCACAAAATCTCTCTGGCCCCCAACTACAGATGCAAATAAACTATTCTGCAGACTGTCATCATTTGCACTTGCATTACTGTCTCAGTACACAAGCATTCCAACCAGGGAGAGCAAACACTAATAAACCTATTCAAGTCCAACACATAATTTGAAAATTGCCAGCTCCACTTGAGAGGAATGGTTGTAGAAAGGACAATTAGTACCTACTGGTTTTACTATTTAATACTGGTTTACAGATCTGAGAAGATACCAGGGTATGTCTCTACCATTCCAGTCTGCCCAAGCACTCAGACCAGAAGAATTCACCTGCCCCAGTGTCCTGCTTCGGGCAGCCCAGAAGACTGGATATAGCACAGTAGATTAAAATCTTCCTCTTTCCGTGGCATGCAGTCAAGTTCATCTGCGTGACTTCTGCACTCACCTCAGTCAAAACCACAAGGAGTGCTCTCCTCAAATGTAAAAGCACTAGTTCTAACAAGCAAGGAATACTTTTAAAGGATGGTGCCACTCCATTAACATCAGTGATATTTCAACCTTGCTACGTGCTCCTTAAAGTATTAAGTATCGATTCTTCACACATGATGGTTTGTGATTCTCCTGTATTTATATGAAATAGCGTTGAGTTCAGATGAGAAATACCGAAGTGCCACCAGCAAGCTGCACTGAATGATACTAGAAACTTAAGAGTGTGGCATTCAAAGGCTGGTTTAAGGGTTTAAAAAAAGTGGCGATTCGTTATCAAGTTCATCTGCAGAAGCAGCCTAGCTGTGCATTTCAGAGAGGTTTGTGGGAACCTGTGAGGGTGGCCACATCGTCCCATGACACTCCCCACAGCAGAATGGGTGGGAGCAACCTGAGAAACTTCTGAACCACATCATTTACAGTTTGCTCATCCACATTTGCTAGACAGCGTGGCGTAGCACGCTCATCCAACTGGAGGTAAAACCCACTTCAGGGTTAAACCCCATCAGAAGCAACCACTGTAAGGTGTCTTGCATGCTTCTGGAACTGGACTCAGCTACCCTCTATAAACAGACAGCAAAAGCCTCAGGTGAACAGGATACTCTTAGCTGTCAGCTGCAAGTATCAATACGAGCTGGATCCTTTCTTACCTTTGACCAATCGTAACTGGAAGCATAGGCAAATATATTGCCGTTGTGATTGAAACAACAAGCAGATATGGGCTGGTCCAGCTGTTCTGATGTTTTTAGCTTTGTTCGTGCATCTTTATCCCAAAAGCTGAATCTACCATCGGATCCCACTGTTGCAAGAGTACCATGGACAGGGTGAAATGCAATCCCGTTTACCTGCAGAACCATAAAACACCACCCGTGGGAACACTCCCAAAACAAGTATCCTAAGAGTGTAAATAAATGGGTAAGGTTTTTTTCAACTAGATATAGTTCTTTTTCAGAATAACAACAAAATTGGTTATGTTGTCTGGAAGAAAACCAAACAACGCCCCCGCTGAAGAGCCAAGAAAAGCAGCATCTTTTCAGTAGCACCTAAAAGTTCAATGCATAATCCCATTACACCAAGATTTTAATTACTGCTTCACTACCAGCAACACTCACAGGTGTCATCTCCACCAAGATGACTTAATGAAAGGTTGGTCTGGTGCTTGTTTTACATTAAGTACAAAAACTACTCTTACTTCACCACATACAACCAGGCCTGGTCTTTAAAGGTATGCTGAAGCTAACTTTGGGCAAGATAGAAGGTGAAAGAACACAAACAATTCATAGCCAGTTTTACATTAAGAGTGAATATTGCCCAGCTTAAACGATCTAGTGGCATATGCTCAATACTCACAGCATAGATATCCTGAGGTGCTGAGGTGTTTGTTCCATTGGAGCGATGACACTTAAAGGTGAAATTATCTTTTGCACTGGGGATAAAAAAAAAACCCAGTCTTTTGACTTCCCTTGTTGTAAACTAAGCAATAAATAAAGTATGTTTTATTAAATGCTACTCACGGATTTGGGGGGTTGATATAATGAATAGCTACTCTCCCTTCAATACTTCCAAGGGCAAATCCCGTAGGTTTGTTCACTTTGTCTTTAAAAATAGCAACACAGCGATGCTAAATGTGAGAAAGATACAAAGGATTTTAGACAGAGGCCTGAGGGTCAGATTTTGAGAACGCTGTTTTCCATGGGGACACAAAACATCACACGTATCAACACACAGTAAAGCAATCCCACAGCCAAGGTCAAGAAATAGGTCAAATTCTATTGAGAATTTGGGCCACAGTATTTACATTTCTAAATGCCTACGAAGGTCAGCAACAGATCAAGGGCAAACAGGACATGTGTCATACCAAGAGAAGGTACTTCGGTTTTGAAACACTGTCTTTACAAAAAAAATGGCAAGCCTGGAATTCAAACAACCTTGTAATATATATAAAAAATTACCTGGTGTTTAAGAGGAGATTCTATTCGTCTAAATTCAGAAGGTTGATTCTCTAGCTGATAAACTATCAAACCCCTTTCTGCAGTGGCCACAGCAGCCATAGGATGAACCTAGACAAAGATGTAAAATGAAGAGACACTTGCATTAATAACATGGCAGAGAATTATATTTGCCATTTCCCCAGCAACTCATGAAGAAGTTAAAGGAATTGAGGCTATTTTCTGGGGTAAAGAGAAGAGGAAGGGAAAGAAGAGAACGGACAAAGTTCATCTGTAGACCTATCTTCAACAGAACAAATCAGTTCTTCCCCACCACTGAGAAATTAAACATACAAAATATATTCTTAGCTGACCCTTCCAATGTGAATTGCCACAGTGGTAATGCAAATTCATCCAG
Organism: Laterallus jamaicensis coturniculus; assembly: GCA_022605575.1. Classification (NCBI taxonomy): domain Eukaryota; kingdom Metazoa; phylum Chordata; class Aves; order Gruiformes; family Rallidae; genus Laterallus; species Laterallus jamaicensis. The sequence goes on from JAKCOX010000029.1 coordinate 6,478,835, forward strand.
AAGTGAGGGTAGGTCAGTCCTGTGCTGATTTGGGTTTGTGATGTTAAAAGGTTACTTTTAACATCATACATACAGTTGTATTATGCAAATACCTATTTTCCAGAGGCTGATCAAGAAGATCAATTTATGTTTTACTGCTAAAATCGTACAGAGATCGAATACTACTCTACAATTCCACACCAGCAGCAGGTATTTAGTGCTAGCCTACAGAAGCCTCCAAAACAGCCAGTTTCCTCAGCGTCCCACTCACCCAACCGATGCCAGGTCACCCCACATCATGGCTTACCACATCCGCACAGTAACATCTCTCAGGGAGCTGCAATGTCATCATAGGTGTTGGTGAACGGGTATCCCAGAACTGATGGAAACAGAGAAACAAGCAAATTTATGCTTGGAGTTGAGGATGGGCCATTTAAATTACTTTTGTAAAGAGAAGACAATTGGTAACATGTTGTTTCATTCTTGTCTGCAGTCAGAAAAATGCAGCTCTCTGAAGTGAGGCTATTTAATTACCTTTTTTATTAATAGGGCTTATGAAAATACTTTCATTTCACATGCATATTTTCACACACAGATTACTAGCGTCCCTTTATTGTGTCCATTTATTCAGGTAAAAATCCTACCTTTAAAGTTTTATCCCAGCTCCCTGTCATCACACAGCTATAATTTGGTGCTTTAATCCAATGGATAGTCTTCACAGGAGCATCGTGCTGAAGGAAAAAAAAGACAGACAAACACACACATACATTTACCAAGGTAACAGTCCACATTTCTTGTCTGTGCTGCTCATTTTTTGTGTTACACTTCGTAACCATTCAAGAAAAGCAACCCATTGTTTTAATCACAGCAGTGTAGGGTAAAGGTTGGTCATGACCTTACTGTGTTGTTTAGTGAGGTACAATCACCCACATTAAAAAAAACAAACGTTCTTGACACAGAGCACTAAAAGAACTACAATCAAGTCACCCTGTGTGGGAAGGCAGTCACAGCAGAACTACAAATTATGAATAGCAGGACTTATTTATTGATAAAAGGTATCATCCACCATGTTCAAAATCAACACTTTAATATGGTACACTATTTATTACAAAGGAACATAAAAACCAGCTCCTTCCGACAAGAGCTACAGAAGTCTGTGTTAATTACACCAACAAGATTTTAAAAGCGAAGCTGAGAATATGAATTTTATCACCTCAATTAAGATACAGGAAGCAACCATTAGAAGGACTAACTCTCTTCATAAATTATCTAACTGGCTACTCATTTTAGTCACAATAGGTACATATCATGTGAACAGACATTCATTTCTAAATTGAGAAAGTAAATTATAACCCTTGTTACTGCTGGAGCAGCAAGCTGGTATTTGTGCAAGCAAATCCAATGATCTATTTTTCCCTTATAATGCAGCAGGGTGACTTACTGAGCTTTCAGCAGCAATGGGAAGAGCTCTCACAAGTAAAATAGAGGTGACAGCTGCATAGGTTATTGAAATCACTTCAATTGCAGGTCTCCCTCATCATGTGCACTTCTTTATCTCAAAAATATAAAAAGCACCCTACAACCTCTACTTTATACAGCACTATCGACTTCAGGAGCACTAAATGTCAGCTTAACTAGCTAATGAAGGTAGCTTTTAATAGAAATAGAAAATGGGGAAAAAAAGAAACACCTAATAGCTTGGGGCTTGCTTACTTACCTGTGCAATCTGAATAGCTTGATTACTGTTGAGATCCCACATTTTGGCAGTTTTATCACAAGAGGCAGTAAATACTTTACTTCCATCCTAAAAAAAAAACCCACCACAATAATAAGGCCAAGACATTAAAGAGCTTTATCACACAGTATCTACTAGAAAACGGTCAAGTCTTATTCTCTTCTAGTAATAGCTTAATGTTAATGTCATGTGCACAGGAATTGCAAGGTGAAGAAGAAACATACAAATTGACATTTATTTATGTTTGTTAGTTTTAAAAGAGAAAACCATCCTAGCTATTATTAAGCTTTAAACATGTTCTAACTTTTAAACCAATTTTTTACCCTTCTCATACTCATTCTAGTGTGTTCTATGAGGCCACGCTTCAAATGTATTTACTGTAACATCAGACTATACACATAATCGTGGGGCTACACCTACATGTGACACTCGTGTCTGTCTGGAAACTACCTGCCAATTCATTTAGGGCTTTGGTAAAAACTGTTTTATTTGTTTTGAAATAGGAACATACATCACTCCAGCAGCCATCTAGTACCGGCCCTGTGTGCATCTGCTGAGCCTTTGGAATTGTCTGTCCATTATCTTGAACCTCCCAGCAGCGAACCTGTAACAAGAGAAGCATACATGGACTAACACATTAACACTGAGAATTGAAAATGACTTTTATTCAAGATCCCAGTCATAGTTTATCCAACAAAAAGTATCATTATAAACACAAAGCTTTTTTTTCAGAACTAGGAAAAGCTTTTTGTCTCTCTGATTACGTTCCTTTTATCTGTACAGCCACAACTCAACCCCACCTCCAAAGTGCCTTATGGTCATGTAACCTCCCAGTGCTCTTCTGGAGAACCCTTAACCCTCAGATGGAAGAAGCTGCCTGCTGCAGGCTACTGGCCAGCACACCAAACAGAACAGGTAAAAAAACGTGCTCGCATTTCTGTTCCACTCCTTGTTTGTGACAGTTGGGATCTTGCCTTTCAGTCTAAACAAACTTCAGTAAGGTTGTAGGAACTTAAATCTTTTGAGACTACACTATCACTTTGCTACTGTGTTCGTAGTGCTTTCACTGGGCAAAGCTTAACTATGTCAGCCCAACTGTATAAAAAAAATAAAGCTAAAAACTAACCAAACAGGAAAAAGAAAAATCAAAGTAATAAAAACCTAACAGGGAAAACACTGACAGTGTATTCTGAGCTGAAGCTTAGAACAGAGGCAAAGGAATGGCATATCTGAAGATCACAACTGAACTTTGCAGTTGAAGCAGCTCGGTTATGCCCAACTTAGCAGTTCTGCAAAGAGGATGATTTTCAGGTGCCCTGGCACAAGTTTTCAGGACCACATTTTGCAGTTTAGGCACCGCTGCTCCCACTTTATTCACCTGTAGGCCCAACTGCAAGTACTTACATCATTTGCCCATGATCCTGCAATAAGGAAATTACCAGGCAACGTTGGTGGACTAAATGCTAAACAAGATATGCTGTCATCAGGTGGGGAAGTTACTTCAATATCCTATAAAGAGAAAAAGGGGAAAAAAATGAGACATGCTAGACATGCTTGAAAACGGTGCATTGAGAGCCTATTACACGTACAGTGTGATGAACAAGAACTGCTGCCACACTGAATGGCCGCAGAGTGGGTCCCACGGGGGTACAGCACGTACCTTCATCGGGTTGTGGTTATCCGCAGTTGTGCTACCGAACATGCTGGTACCTCCAGTACCAAATCCTGACGTTGACCCAAAGAGACTCATGCTTGCCCTGCCAACGAGGAAAAGACTCCCTGAGACGCTGGAGCATCCCGAGGGCGTCCGACCGCAGCGCTGCCCCGCACCCCCTCCGCCCGCCTGGAGGCACCTGGCCATACACCAGCACACGGGATGTACAGAACCCCCAGCCGCCGCACTTGGCGCCGCAGCCGGACCCCTGGCACCCCGGCGGGGATCCTCCTCCGGCTTCGGTGCTGAGCGCTCCCCCCTGCCCTGCGCCACCAGCCGACCCGCCTCAGGGGGGCTCCCCGGGCTCCGGCCCAGCCCGCCCTCGGCGCGCCCCCTCCGGCACACGCCCCGGCCTCGCCTCTGCCTATTGCCCGCTTGGAGGGCGGTCTTGATGCCCAACGGGCGACGATGCGCCATTTCGCCGGGGTCCCGACTCCCTACCGGCAGAAACGGCCGGCGCGGGGAGCGGCTCGTCCCTGGGGCTGGCGGGAGGCGTTGGAATGGGGCCGAGGGCGAGGCCGGGCGGGGCGAGGCGGGGCCGCCCGGGAGCACTACTTAAACCCCGCGCCGACCCTCGCTCACCCGTGTGACAGACCCACTCCAGCCCGCGGCCTCCGACGACACGGCCCAGCAGCTAACACGGCAGCAGCGAGGGGGCAGGCCGCAGCTCTTTGCGCAGGCGCCGCGGCCGGCGGGGCGGGGACGACGCATGCGCCCTGGACGGGCAGGGCGGAAAGGGGTCGGGACGGCGCGCGGGCGGAGGCAGGGTTTGAACTCTCGGGGCTGGCTTGCCGTGAGGGAGCCGCGCTTGGAGTCGCCCCTCTCGGCCAACTGGGGACCCCGGTGACGCTGCCACTTGGGAGAGAGAACGAATTCGTTTCTCTTTCCCCAGGCGGAGCGACCGGGGCCAGCAGAGCGGCGCCGGCTGCAGGCTGGGCGGGCTGTCCGACCTGGAGGAGTCCGGGCGGGCCGGAGCGCGCACGGGGTTTTGTGAAGCTCAGTTCGCGCCTGTTGCGGCCTGGGCATCGCTGGCGCTGTCCGTACAGCGGTACCTGCACTGCTGGAGCATGGCGAAGCGCCCCAGGACTGGTGAACCCAGGGCATTCCGAGATCTCACCGCTGGCTGTACAGAGCAGCCCTAGAATTTTATGTGAGGAAACCAATGAGCCCTTAATTTTATCTGAGGAAACCAAACTGACTGCATAGAAAGTATTTTTCTATGAAAATACCATAGAAAGTATTTTTCTACGCAGTCCGTTTGGTTTCCTCACATAAAATTCATTGTACGCTTCAGTCACCGTGGATCCTGCTCCTTTTTTGCTGTTTTAGAGCCAACTAAGTAAAATGAACCAGGCATTCCGTTACGACGTGCATCGTTAACAGGGCTGTTTATTAAATTCTTAATCAGTAACATCTGCTTGCTTACTCACTCGCTGAAGACAAACAGCAGTTTGGTTGCTGGGTTGTTCATAGCTGCTTGAGAGACCCGGTAATGGAGAATTGCCTCTTGACTTTTCAGTCTGAATTTACAGCGAGCACAGAACGCCGCCGTGCTGTGCCTAAAATAATTCCCTAAAGGAGGCATGCACAGTGAATTAACCAGGGCTCTTCATCTCTTCAAAAATTAAAAGGTTGGTTACAGCAGCATTTGGGCTGTAAGACAAGGCAAAGCAATTCCATGGTACGCTTTTGAACTTAATTCTGCCCAGAAAGAACACCTCTCATTATCTGTGTATGTAGGTGCCATTGCACGGGGCGTTGTTACTGTGCAGAAGCCACAGAATGGAAGCAACAGAGAGTTGTAACTTCTCTTATGGATTGAAAGAGGAAAATAATACAATGATGATCTAAGTACAGTGATGAAGAAACCTAACAAGATGCTGACCCATACTCTTCAGCATTTTTTTTCTAAGAGCAGTTAACAAAGTAAATCAGTATCAAGAAAAAACATTCATAGCCATCCACCAAACTGCAGTTTGTTTGGTAAATAGACTCTGGAAAGGTAATCTGATGAAAGAGAAGTTAAAACTTGAATTTCAGCCTTCAGTTTAGATGCTGCCATAATTTCCAGCTAAAAAGAAGAAAAAAAAAAAGAACAAATTAGTGTGTGATGGGGTAACAGCCTGAGTCAGGGCTAGGGGATAATTTAAGTAAGAATCACACTGGTTGGTTGGGTGCACATGTGGAACTGCCAGGTCAGAACTTCTGGAAATGGTGCTGCAAATCCCTGAGCTCAGATTCGTTTTGCTGTATATGTTCCCTAGTGCGTACCTCACAGTAACACACAGCTTGGGGGTGTGAACAGGGAGAAGTTACACAGGACCTTGTGTTCCCTTCTAACCATTTCACACAACACGTGCCTGAATTGAGATACAGGGTCTAAATGCTACAGATGAGATTAGAGGTCTAGTGCTGAGTACAGAACTGCTGCAAGCATTGCCCTAGGAGAGCAGAAAAAGCCCATGGACTGCAAACGGCTATCAGGCGACTCGTGGCAGGAAAGCTCAAAACATGGCCAGTTCTGGCTGTGAAGCACTGAGGCTGCTGATTCAGAGGGACAGTGGGCAGGAGCTTCTCAATCCTGCCTTTTGTTAGGGCTGCAAAACCTTACTGGTTCTGCTCTCCTACATGTTTGTCATCACAGAGGAACAGGATTGTAGGCTTTGCCCTGTGGGGAGTAAGAAGTAGATAACTATAGGTTTGTACATACTTCTCTCTTCCACGCTGGCTGATAAGCAATGTAAGGTCTCTTTTGTATACTTGCTAACTTATTTTGATCTTGCTTTGTAAATGGAATCAGGGCATCTCTGTGTATATTTAATCTGAAAAGAAAGAGAAGTTGTTATGTTTTCTCATATATTTTAAAAATATTTATTCCAACTTATTCCTTTATATTAAGCCAAAATAATATATGAAATGAATAATGGATTTAAGTGTCAGTTGTCTTTTTGTGCATTAAGACAGAGTGCATTTCCTGTCTCTGAAACAGAGGAATGGTTCTGTTCCTTTTGGGGAAAACAACTAACCTCTGAAGATCAGATGGAAGGAGACCAAGCCACTTTATAGATGGAACGGTGAGATGATGGGCCTCAAAAGACATTGACTAAAATAAGAAAAATCAGCTATAACATTCAGTGACTTTCAGTTTAAATTATTTGAGATACATGTCTTTCAAGGTCACAGTCAGACTTTATTACAAAGATACTTTGGTATTTTCAGAATCAGAATGGTAGAGGAGAAAACACTGCACCAGCAATTTACCCAGTTCCCTTCCCAGAAATCATTCCTTTGCTAAGACTTGTCCCCTTCAGCCTATGTGACAGATTCTTTAGGCTGTGCTAGTCTGAATAGTTCGGGATTTTTTACAGCCAATATGAGTCTGATTGCAAAAACAAACAAACAAAATTTTTTTAAAAATTAAAATTAAGCCGGGGGAAACAATGCCAATCCAATCTGGAAATTTCTGTTGTTATCTGATGGAAAGTACCACTTCGTATATAGTCCAAACTAAGGTTCATCTGGTCCAGTATCGTGGCTGCAGGCAGTATCTTAGGGAAGAGGATAAAAACAAATAAGCCTTTAATGACACTTAGCAGAGCACCTGCTGCTCCCAACAGGTTATGACCCCAGATTTCGAGCCAGAAGTGCTGGTGTAATACTTGATTTTTGTCAGGTTGCTTTTGGAGTCCATGAGAACATGTCACCTGCAGCACCCTACAGCAGAGTATCCCAGTTCAGATACCTGCTGTATAAAGGAATACCTGCAGTGTTTGTAATGCACTGGACATACTCTAGTTTCATTTGATACACCTGTTGCTCTGCAATTGAACAGAATAAACTTTCAAAGGGATCCGACAGTTCCACTTAACCCCGAAAAATGGTGTTTTGTCAGTTCACACAGCTCTGCAGGAGAGCTGAAAGCATGAGTGCTTACCTGAAAACTTGGGACTTCTCTCTCCCAGGATGTCCTTGAGGCAGATGTTAGGATGTGTATTTGAACCATGACACCAGTGATGTCTGACAGTTCTTCGGCAATGTTCCACACCAACACACATAACCCATAAGTGAATTCTCACCCCAAAACAAAATGTTACCAACATAACACGATTTTGTGGATAGTCACCCATCTCACAAGTTATGTCCTCCTCCTCCCCAGAGCCCTCCAGCCTTCATTTCTCTTTGAAGGCAGAAACAGAGGAAACTGGGCACCACTTTTCTGCTCAGACTTCCTGAAAACTGCCTGTGTGGCAGGGAAAAATTGGAATACAGTGAAATGAAACACCTGTCATTATTATCTGGTTACTTTTTGTTGCAGGAGGAAGCCATTTCTGTAGATGCACAAGGCCTAAAAGCTGTGTCTTTGTGTTGAAATGAAATGATAAAAGGCAACAACCACTCCAACAAAGGCTGTAACATGTCATACATTCGAGGCTGGGCTAAAAACCAACATATTTGAAGTGCAAAAATTATACTCACCGCAGATCCGTATTTGTAGATGCACATTATTTCTACACCTAGGTTGCAGAATACCAAATGTCAAGTGTCTGTTTACCTGCACACCAGGCATGTTGAAGACAACTGCATTAAGGATTCCATTTTATCGCCTGTTAGTTACGGCATTATGATTAGTGAGGTTCTTTACAGTTTGCAATTATTTTTAGAATAATGTCAGAATAACCAGAATTTGAGCATAATATGTCACCTTTACACAGCTACATGCTTCACACTGTCATCGTAATTTCAGAACCAAGGATAATTAGCTCATTTGTACCTTTGTCCAACATCTATCACAGAAAGTGACTTTTTTTTTAATCCTGTGTAATTCTTATATCTGAAAACCACTGCTTTGGGCAGCTGCTTTTCATTTTGCATTAATCTCCCTAATTTTGGGTGGCATCAGTGTAGATACTTAAGAGATTTTCTGCATTTTGTGTATGTGCATTCAGAGTCTGAATTCAAAGGTGTACGCACTCACATACACAGAATCCCTTGTGAAATGAGGGAAATTTCTCATTTCTAGCCTTCACTATTGTAAACTGTAGACACAAGTCCTGAATTATTAACATAAGTACATATGAACTAGTCAAATCCCAATAAAAGACTGCTCCAACATACTATTTTCTTCCTGCCTGGCTGGCTTAAGGATCATGATGTAATTTAAAATTTTGCTTTATACCAAAGTGAGCGACGTTTACCAAAGTTCCACTTATTTCCTTTTGTTTTACAAAAAGGAATATAGCCCACAGCTGGAATTCTTGACAGAGCAGCATTTCCAGCAGCATTTAACTCTGTAAAGATATAGCTAGGACTGCCTAAGACTTCTAGAAGGGGCCAAGTGCCTAACTCCCATTAAAATCAGTGGACTCATGCAATGGATCATAAATTCCATTCTCCTTAAGTTGTTTTTTTTGCCCACAGGTACTTTCAAAATCTAGCTCTATTCTGAGCTATGGATTCTATTTTTAAAAATGAGGTTTAGGTACAAAGTAAGATTCTTATTATTATCTCAAAGCACAAAAAAATCAGCACAGGAGGTAAGGGTGTAGTCAGTGGGGATTTGAAGCCTGTACTGGTTTTCAGTTAAATTCCTTCCTTACTCCGAGATATATTCTGCATAAATCAGGAACCTTCTGACTGTGTTGGATCTCTCTGCTCTGAGTAGCTTCCCTTAAAAGCAAGAAAAGACATTCTAAATAAATTTGGCTTTCCTTTTATGTCATGGAACCTCTACAGATTTACCGTGTGGATCTGCATCCATAAGGGTGAAAATAGGAATTTGAAAAGTATCCCACAGCTTTCTGACCAAAAGTCGAGTATTCAGGTCCGGTACACCTCTTCCCTAAGGAAATAAAATACAAGCAAAGAGTTTTAAATTAATTAAAATGACATTTGGCTACATATGTGTTTACAGTTGTCATTTAAAGCAAGCAAACAAACAATAGGCAGGCAGAAATATTTCTCCAGCAGCTGTTTTGCAGGGAAAGTTGTATGCTCCTATTTTAGCGCTGAGGGGAGGGAAGGAGAAACAGGCTGGGGAGCGGCACAGCAGACGTCCTGGGTTGCAGGCGCAGTAGGCGATTCATACATTGCTGCCTTCAAGGAATTAACTAACTTGCAAGGTCTGGAAGTTGATGTATAGATGTGCCCTCAGATCTGTATAAGCTCATGTACAATGAGCCACCTGTTTTTCACAAAAATTATTATGGCAGTAGCAAAACAATATAGAACAAGTACTTGCTATGACTGACTGTAATGCAGCATTGTCTCTCAGGGATGGGATTCTAGTTTTTCCTCATTGAGGAAACAGTACATTTGTTCTCTCCCAGAACAAATAGGTATGCGTATTCCTATTACACATTCCTATTAATTCTTCAGGCTCTGTAGCTCCTTCAGTACAATCCAAACTCAACCAATTCTGTTCCACTTGGGTTTGCTAAACCGAGGATCCTGAAGGACAATGAGTTACTTTAACAGTGAAGCCTTTCTGAGACTGCAGCAGTTACTTTGCCACAGCACATGGTATTGTTAAGCTACCAAGCTCTTTGAAGGAAATAAGTGTTTAGAATGTGTATTTTTTGCTTCTACCAGGAAAATAAACGGAAATATATATATATATATAATTAGACATACTTCACATTAATTGTATTATGTTTGAGCACCAGTACAATGCTCAGGTATTTAAATTCTTACATCTAGCTAGATGAAATGACGTGTGAGATGCATACCGTAATCATTATACATGGGGACAGTTTATTGCAGAAATCATCATCCAGGAGTCTCTGAAAAGTCGCATCTTTTTCTACGATTAACATGAATTTGGCATGTGAGATTAAATCTTTTCTGTTAAGGCTAACTGCATGTAAAACGATCCATTATACCAATCAATTAAAACTAAATACTCTAAAATACCTGTTCTGGAGCCAAAAGCAGTGTTCATGACTCAATTTCAGAGCCAACAAGCAAAGAAAAAATTACCGGAATATTGTTTAGCTTGGAATAGTCTTTGTTTTTACTTTATTTTTTCAGTCTACAGTGAGAGTTCTTGCTCAAAGGATACTTTTAATTCCTTGAACATTAGATGGCACAGTGACTGCCTAAAACAACAAAAACTATATTAATAATTTTAAATAGAGAAAATTATATATTTTTAAATAACCACATTAGGTAATGAAGGACACAATTACATCCTGAAACAATCATTCATCTTCTGTATACAGGATTGGTCATGACATTTTCACCTCTTTATAAGTGTATTCAACCATTCATATCCTGCTCTATTGTACGGTTGTGCAGGAGTCCTCCTCTTATAACAAGGTGCTTTTCAAATGTGTTTGTGCTACTATCACAGAAGACTGTTCATCATATGGGCATTACGGAGATAACAATATCCTGATTAATTTTTTTACCTGTCTTAGCCAGAGAAAAAGTCAGTTGATGTGAAGATTGCAAATTTAATACAGGCTAAAAACATGTAAGTATTCTTTTTGGAAGACCATTAAATAATTTATTAACCTATAACTTGATTTTCTAACTAATTTGGAGCAGCAACTTGAAGACATAATAATATTTACTTTATGTCTCTTATTAGTTTTTGCTCAATCTGGTAAGCATGTAGATGAGAAAACAGGAACTTGGCAAAAGAGTGTATGTGTGTGTGTGTGTATATATATATATATACACACACACATATTGAAGTGTGCAGTCTGTTTTTACTTCTGACTGTGAAATCACCTTCAGTGCCAGGGTGGAAAAACTCAACAAAAAGAAAATATTAAGACCTTCAGAAGAGTATTAAAAACAGGGGTCATTATACTCAGATAAAAACAAAGAATAGTAGGCCACTAAGGTTATCTTTCTATTTTGAAATTGCCAACTTAGGCTTACAAGGAACACAGGAAATTGTGACAACAGTCAGCAAGCAAACATATACAGTGACCTGAGCTATAAGAAGCGCAGAATGTCAGGCAAAAGTAGATGCTATGAATTACTGTTACTGCTTTATAATACATACTGTTGCACTGCAGGTACAATTCACTATTGTACCATCTTCCTCAGTGTAACTTAAATTACCAGCAACAAAACCTTTAGTTGTAGACAGCTGAAAAAAATGTTAAGTTGTATACTGTAAATTGGAAGTTACATGCTGTTACATTACTATATTGCACAGCCAAACAAGAAACTTCTGAAAAGAATTTTGACTGGTAACAAGTAGTAAGTGACTGACATTGACCTTTTAAACACTAAGCAGTGTTTGTTGTCATCATGGATATAAAGACATATTTACAGTAAATTGTGTTAACTGCATTTATAAATACAAAGGAATTCTTGTATGGCATGAGATACAAGTAAATCACAGAATCACAGAGTTGTAGGGGTTGGAAGGGACCTGGAGAGATCATCGGGTCCAACCCCTCAAAATCTGAAAAGCTGTTACATCTCTGACTTGCTTTAAATTGTGCTTTAACCCCCGAGGTACCAAATCATTTGAGTACAAATTGCTACACAGGTGTCTCACGCTCTGCAGTTTAAGCACTGCCTTCCCTAGGGAATAGCAGGGATTTTAGCTGGTAGTTTGTCCCAGACTTTGGAGCAACTAAACTCCATGAGTTTTCTCTGCAGAAAGAAACCTTTCAAGGGCTCTGATACACTATAATTATGTTTCATTTGCACAAATTAATTTTTTTATTTTAAGTAGATATTACTTTTATTTGTATTTCAACTTTCAGTTCAATCTGTATGGTTTGGAAATAATGACAAAAACATTTGTAACAAGCCACTTACTATATGTAGACTTCTCCGAGGTATTTTAAGCATGCAAGAAATGTCACTGACTATATTGTCCACAACGCTTTGGCTACCAAACAGAAGTGTATCTGAATAATATATATCTCTATCAAGACAAAATATTGTATTTGTGATTATAATACTGAATAGCTGTAGGCTTGGGAGAACTTTATAGAGAGCATGGATAATCTGATCAACCTAAAGCATTTTACATACAACCCATTATCTGCAGGTTTGTATCCCACAGACTGTTTTTGACAATAACAGTCTTAAAATACAACTGGATGAGAATTTACAGAAATAGAGTATGTTACCTTTTAGTTGCGTAAGTATTGCTCTGCACCATCTTATAGATCATAGATAGTATTTTGAGCATCAGAGCTGAAAAGATACATTTAAAAATATTTTCTCTGTTTTTCAGAAATGCATATATAATATTTTGTCTTCATATTGACCCATATTTGTATTTCATAAAAAAAACCCTTTGAAACATGCATTTTAATGTGCTGTGAAAATACAGAGAAACTGAACTAGCTAGTAGGCACGATGATTTCTAGCATAATTAGAAAAAAAGATGATGGAGTTATAGGAAGGAACATATGTCCTGCTGTCCAGGCCAAGAAATTAAATGATTGAGTTAAAAAAAGAAATTAGTATATTGTCCATATTCCAAGATTCCTTTTCTAGATAGCTTTTTGATGTTTTTACATGAACATCCTTCAGCTAACATTCATTCAGGGAGAGTAAGAACTGTAAGATTTTGTAAGAATCCCATACTAATTTCACTGTCACTCACTATAATTTAATAGAGAAGGGCTTAATAGCTGAAGGGCTGGTCATAATATCAGGATATAATAGCCATAAACTTAGGAATCACAGTGTGCTTTTTTTTTTGAACCAAAAGACAAGAAAAAAACCACGAATTCTGCTTTTGGACTCTTAACTTACCAAATTTTTGTGCTGATCTAGGGCAGTCACTTCTAATTTGCTGTGTAGTACAGTGTGGTACCATCTGTAGTCCTACAGAATCCTTAAATCTGGATACATTGCAAACAAATGGAATAAAACTTTAAACGTACTGAGTAAATGTAAGTTGTTCTATGCAAGGTAACTCAAACTCAGACCCCTTTCCTATCATCAAATATGTTTGTGCTATTTGTTGACTCAATACAGAAACCATCAACTTGGGTGCAGTTGGAGTGGCTGAAGGAGAAAGGCAGGCACTAGTCATCTGCCAAAATGACCTGTTCAAAACACTATTGAACTACCCCCCATCTGATCATTGGCTTCAAAATAGGAAAGAATTTCTCAGGAAGATGCTTCAAGACTGAATTTAAGCCTAAAATAGGTAAATTTCCACATAAAAGTAGAGACAAGAAAAGTATTTTATACATATGGTCCCTCTTACTCTCTTAACAGTTGTTTACTCTGAATGAGCTCTAGCATTCTGTGCTTTACCATTTCATGTCCGAAGGTGCACGTTTCACCAAAAGAATCCATTATTTCCTTGACACCATTATTTTCCTTAAAATTACTTTAGTGCCTTACGATATGACAGTCCCGTCTGTAAAACATTCTTTTTTCATTTCAGAGTCAAAATGGCTGTAATTTTTATCTAAAACCACATAGCATTTCCAGCTTTCTTTGTCAGAGGTTTTGCTCCATGCATCCTTTGGGTGGCAGAACACACCGCTGTGCACGTGTGTGAAGTGACAGCAGGAACAGACCATGGAATAGCATCTGCCTGAAAGCTTTAAAGTAACTTCCTGGCCTTCGTGCCACAACGTTTTAAAAGATATTTGTGCTTTCCACCTGAATGCTCCATCTGGAGGAAAATGGTAAGCAACACCTGGATGGATTGCTCTCTCAGGTTCGGTAAGGAAGGCTCCTTTCACAAAACAGTATGCTCAAGGATCTGATGATCCTTTATGTTGCATTTGGCTCCCACAGGTATTTTATAAAGGGAACAGCAAACTGATGTTAGATGGGACATGCAGGAGTTCTTCCTAGGGTTGTGTTTACCCCACCAGAGGAGTTTTCTATAAAATCTTTTTTTTCCTTTATTCTTTTTTTTTTTCCTGGAAAGATACAGCTGGCCAATGGAAACTGACTGTACTGCTTTAGGCCTGGCATTCTCACTGATTGACATCATTCTCGAGTAAATACTTCTCTGGGCATCTACACATGTTTACAAGGAACATTACAAACATGAAACCATTCTCTTGTTCTACTAGTTCCTGCCCAGCAGATTCCAGCTGTGTAGCTTAAGTATGAAAAAGCTGCCTAAAAAAAGAAAAAAAAGATGTCCCAATGACTATATTTTCTTCCATTCATACTATATTTTGGCACTCTGGGGTTTTTAATTTGGCTATTTTTATTTTAGTCTTCTTAAAGAAGACTGTTGAAGTGAGATATAGGTCACTATTCAATGGAAATGCGAACCTGAGATTACATTTCTTCACCATAAATAATAGTTCAGCTTTTTAAAATGTGATTGATGGGCCTTATTTTTAACATACTGTGATGTGAACTTGTTTTAATTTGAACATTTCCCCCCTCTAAGTGTTCTGATGGCAAATAACATCTTGCACTTGTTTTTTTAGCCTGGAATTTCATTTCCCCAAAGATTGCCAAAATTGCAAAACTTTGTTACAGTATTTTATTTTTACAGACATGTGAGTGAAACATTTTTGTCAAACTATCAAGAAACAAACCATTACATTCCCTGGAACATGCGAGCCTTTCAGTTAGCTGATTACCTTCAGGCCCCTCAGGTTTTTTGATTGACAGAAATTTATTATTCTTATTAAATGAGTATTCCACCAAAATGTTTTGCATGGAAGGCTTGTGATGCTTTCTGAAACCCAAATGATAATAGCTTGTCCATTCATGAGCACCTCTACAATCTCATCAATCTAAATAGCCTTTAGCCCCTGATGCCCAAAGCAAGAAAGAATTTGCCTTCCTTTATCCGTTTGCTTCTGTCTCATGGAAAGCAGTTAATCTCTCAGTTTCAGGTATTTTCAGTTCAAAGCAGCTCTTTGGAAAAATACTGTTGCACAAGCAAATCCTACAAATCACAAAGTGTGTTATAAAGGAGGACAGGTTGCTTTTTCTCTGATCCCCTCTAGATAAGCTGGCCCGAGATCTGAAATTTAAATAACATGTTAGAAACTTGGTTTGCTTTACTTGGCTGATAACGAACTTAGAACACAATACAGAAGCAAGAAATACAACAGGAAGAAGTGAAATGCATCCTCTCTGAAGAACACAAAGATAGGATTATCATTTTAAGAAATAAGATACTGTGGGTAAAAGCAGGAAAAAAAAGAAAAGAGGGAGCACAGAAAAGGCATTGGAGGATGAAATCGCTAATAATTGTTTCCAGCCTGAAACAGATTTATTTTTACTCTTACACAGCTTATCATTTCTTGTTTCTACTGCTTCCCAGAAACGATTGTTTATAGGACTTCCCTTTCCTTTCTAACCTCATGTACAGTAGTTTTACATTCCTCTTTATGCTATGGTCTGCTGTTACTTAATACATGATGCCTGTTCTCTGTGGTTACTAAGCATTACTTTTTATTTGTCCATTACTTTTTAAGCAGAAAAATTATGTATTGATTCTAATACATATAGAACTAAGATAGATTAACTTTTGTGGAAGTTACAGAATCAAATGTGTATTCATGGCATTCGTATTAATGTAAGGAAGGACTTTAAAAGACATGTTACTTACTGTATGTTCCTCCAATCTGATCTCTTAGCCACTGTGAGAACAGGTGCTTGTTTTTGGGCCAAGCTTTTAAGTACATCTTGAATAACATTTTCTATTGCTTCAAGAACTTCAGAACTAAAAGAAAGACATTAATGATACATTTCATATGACAAAATCTAGTTCTACTTTGAGCTTTGATCATCTACCCCCACTCCTACAAAAATCATGTAATTCAAAATTGCTTCAAGGGCATACTTGTTTCAAAAATATGAAGGAACTCTTTTTTTTTTTTAATTTTGCATTGCTCAGTTTCCCTAAAATTTGATTTTTCCATTCCAGATACATGACAGAGGGCACAATCGAAAGTACATTTCTATTCAATCCTGAAACCATCAGATTTTTCTCCAGCTGAACTTTTAGACCAACTGGCGGTTTTGTGATTAATGTTTTACCGTAAATGATGTAATATTGGCTTTGGCTATGATTTGGGTTCAGTTGTTTTTTAATGCTGTATATTTAAAAAATGTTCAAGAGTACAAATACTTCCTGTTGTACCATTCCATGTTAAACTTTTGATCTGCTGCCCTGAGCAAACTGTTAGGGGCTTTAACTATATGAAGGCTTAGTCTTAACAGATGCGCTGTGAAAATAATAGAATCTGTATCTTTCACCTAAAAAGACCAAGTAGCCTTTCAGCATATCCCTTACAGCAAAACTGTATGCTGGTTTGTTATGACAGATGCTTTTTATTTTCATAAGCATACCAGCTCCAACATTTCAGCTGTCTTTAAAATTACAAGTGTACTATATGCCACCATAATTTAGGTAGGAATTAAAAGAATAGATGAAACTTACTTTAGCTCAAGGTTTTATCAGCAAAGTCCAATTTTGTCATTAAATATACTAAGATGGATCGATACCAGTGCACACCACACAAAATTAATTATCCCACTGGTATAAAATCAGCAAGAATTCTTTTAAAACCTAGTTATAGATCTCCTTAAACAATAAAGAAGTGTCATTAAAGCTCTCTTCTGTTAGCTGAATATGCAGCTTCTGATTTGTAACTCAGCTTCCACTTACTCTTCATTCTGCTGAAACTAGATTACAATTCTTTTAAAGCAATTTCTACAAAGTATTGACCCTTTATTTTAACATGCTATTATAGTATCAACATTTTTAAAACCCCACTACTATCATTAACATTTTTTTCCCCAATTATATTAAAAAATATTCAACAAACATAATATAATCTTGTTTTTCTGGTTTTCAGATCAATAAACTTGGACGTGCAGAGATTAATGGCCTTACAAAGGTAAAACAGCAAAGTATTTGCAGTGCTGGTAATACAAGGAGGCTTGGTAATGCAGCCATTATAGAAATTCATTTCTGCTGGGTAACAGTTTCACAACCAAGTCCAGGATTCCCTATCTTTCACACTCATAGTCTCTTCCTCCTAATTAAAATCCCGCATCTCGTTGCCATATGCAAAATAGAAATTCTGTTAATCACAGAGGAAATGGTTGGCTGGTGAGCTGCATGTATAATGCAGCAGCTAGTAAGAGGAAAATAGGTATGAAAAGCTGGCTATGGTGCAGACCGCCAACGTAACAAAAATTAGAGTGTTGAAGGCAATAAAAATATGTATGGGCAGATGGATGAAAGAATGAATAGATAGCATAGCATTTATTCTATTAATGTTGAAGATAATTTCTTGTGCTGTACAGAAGGAAGTGTTTACTCATGCTGCAACCTGTGAGAAATGATCAGGCAAACCTATGAGATACACAGTGCCTACACAGTCTCTGCTCAGATTCCCCTTCCAACTAAACAAGAGTGAAAAAATTTTAAGTAGGCATACTTGGCCAGTAATGTATGTTTTCTTAAAATTCTGTTAATCTCTGTAAGAAGAGGCAGAATATCAGCAGGGGTTACACAGACACTTGATGCCCTCTTCCTATTTTGCCTCACTTACAACATCTGTTGACCAACAAATTGGGAAATTGGGATTGTCACAGAAACCTGAGCTATCAAATTCTGCAGCAAACTTTCAAGCACATCTGGAGAATTAACCCAACACACTCCAAACCTCAGAACTGTACATCGCTAAAGCCATGAGATTCCCATACCCTGCCACAAAGACTAGGAATCTTCAAGTCATCACCATCATTGTTATTACTATCATCATCATCCTTTTCCTTTTAAAATACTTTTAAGATGCTCCCTGTCTGTTTTAGCCTCTGAGTCTGATATACTGTATGGAAAGTCTTCAAAGAAAGTATGATTATTATTTTTTTTGTTAGTGAAATTCAGTGTATTTGTTTTGTCATGATTTTCTGTCTGTACCTATAGATTTTTTGAAGATGTCTGAGGCAACGGAGATGTTTTTTGCAGTGTGAGAGCCCCTTCTCCCCTGTATTTTTGCAGGGGAGAATGTTTTAATAGGGGAGTATGCTTTTTGCTTTTGCACAAGCCCAAGAGATGCAATGGTGCACCGCATACTCAAGTATTAACATGGCAGGGGAGCATGGGTGCTACTTTCCACATCTTTTACCTAGGGACATGGCTCTTCTGACCAGATAGACTCGGTTCCCTGAAGCTGGCCTTGTCCCCAGCTGGTATTTCAGTGGAACATACACCGTGGTCCTCCATGAAGGTTCGCGCAGACCAATCCAACTTCTCTGGAAGGGATGCAGCCATGTTAAAAGGAGATTAGCAAAGGCTGTTCTGCATGCTGGATTTAAGTCCCACAGCCTGAGGTCAAACCATAGGCCCAGAGAGAAAAAAAACCCCAGAGAATTTTTGTAGAAACCAAAATCAAGATTTTCCCGCCCTTTGTGGCTGACTGACCACGGGTCTTTCCCGCCCACAGGAGCTGGCCCCGCCCCTCCGGACTGAGGGCTTTTCCCGCCCTTCCTGGCTTTTCCCACTCTTCCAACTAACCAATGGCTTTTCCTGCTCTAGCTAACTGACAGGAGAGGGCCCTGCCCACCCTGACAGGAACCTTTTCCCGCCTTTCCTCACTGACGCCGTCCTCTGCTGGGAACCCCACCTCACAACTCTGTGAGCACATATTGAAGCACAAACGTCATAGCACCTGATCTGGGGGTCACTGAAAAAAAGCCTCATCGATATTTCTTAAAAGCCTCATCAATATTTCTGTCATCCTTCTGAATGACCAGGAATTAATTTTTCCCTTAGTATCAGACACCTTTTCCTGACTGTTCTCTGCAGCTGCAAGAAAGCTGAAAAAGCTGAAACCTCCTGTGCAGCTGCACATGTTGACAAATTGGCTTCCTTCCCCAAAACAATGCAAATTCCTTTGACATTAAATATTTTACATTATTTTTATCATTAAAATGCAGCATTCTGAAGTTTTGCAATAGACTTGGTATATTTTCAAATCATTCTTAATACACCATTAGAAACTCACTTCTGGAAGACCTGGTGAAGGCCAGAAGAGTGCACCAGTGCACAGCCAGTTCCTCTTCATTGCTGAATGCACTCCCAGAGCAGAACCCCATGCTTGATGTCTTCAGAGGGTTGTGAGTACGGAGATCAAGGCTCTTTCACTGTTGAAAAAAATTAAATCCTAGGAATTTAAATGGCTCTTACCTTGGCAGTTATGATATGCCAAAGTGTATTTTCAGCTCCTAACTACCTCGTTGTAGTTGAATGCCTGATAGTGGTCGGTCTGAGAGTGCCAGCAGTTACTTAGGAGATAAATGTCTCGAGGCTTGTCCTTTCTAGATAAAATTTTGTAAATCCCACTCTTGATAACATCATATTTACACATGGCAGTCAGTAATATTGGACACTGTGCTCTATCTTGCTTACCGCCAATAGCATTTCAAACGTTGCAATGCATAGACTTGTTAGCAAGTTAGATGACATAGTGTTTAAAGTGTTGGATGCAGCTGGTTTCTCCTGCTGTTCCATTAGCTACTACCCCTGAATCTTTCTTACTCAGTACTCATAAGATTGAGAAGCCCAAATCCAGCTTGGGTAGGTAATTAAAAAATTCATGCATTGATTTATTCAAGGAAAACCTCAGGCTATGATGAGATGAACATAAGATGCTTCAATTAACAGAGGCAAGCAAAAGAAAAGGGAATTAATAAACTGAATTTTTCAGATCTTTCATCTTAAGTCTTTGGCCTTCGGGTACCTTGAGATCACTCCGGAAATATTTATGTAAAATCTCTGTGGCTCTTTCCAGCAATTCAACATCAAAATCAACAGATTTTTGTTTGATATAGAACTGAGAAAATTATATGCCCCTAGCAACAGAGTGCAAACAAAACTATACACATCAACTTGTGAGAAGCTAACTTAATGACTTGTCTCTTCTATGAAGAAGTTGCAGCAAAAAGCAACTATAAAAAAGCGTGACCAAAATACTCAACACTTATACCAGAGTTAACAGAGACTGAAAAATAACCAAGAATGACAAAAATGTCCGTGCTTCAACCTTAATTTTGTACATTTATATGTAAATCTATAGAGACATATATGAACACATAAATTGGTATCCATAATATGATCAGTATATGAGCTACAATCTGTAAATGAACTAACAGGTTCATTTTTCTGAAGTCTCTCTCCTCCTCCCTCCTCATCCTTCCTTTTAAGTTCAACTTGAGTTTAAAAAAAATCTACTTCAGTAGCAAACACTGACTTCATTTTTATATACATTGGAAGGAAAATTATTACAAAACCAAATAACGAATTACATGTGGGGATGGAAAGAAAAATGTGGGAAAAAGGTAACAGATGCAGTTAGAGCTCAGGGGTTTTCTTAGTCTTCTACAAAGACATGCAGTAGAGGGCACTACAGATGCCCGAGAAAAGAAGATTGCCTCTTGGAAGCTGCTGATAAATGTAACACCATGATGTCACTAATCCTGGATAAAACTGATCTGATAGGTAATGAAACACCTTCAGGTTTGTTTGCTTTAAGAGATACCCTCTTACCAAACAGCTCTCTTAAGATTGCCTCCTATCATAGACACATGTTCTTGTCAGGGTAGTTCTGGAGGAAGCTGTGCTATGAGAGTCTATATGAGCTGAAGCTAATTTCACAGTTTGTACCTGCTCAATCTGTCTCCATCACAAACTGCTGCTACTGCTACATGCTACACAATACAAGAGCTATGCAGGACAAAAAATGTACATTTATTTTAGAGCCAAGATGTTAAAATGCTTATTGCTGATTTCTCGTATGTAACTGCCTCAATAGAATCAATTATATGTAAACATATAAAAGCATATGTATCGTTTTTCTCCGTTGCAAACCCTATCCAAAGATTTTTCCCCTTTTCCTATGTAGCTAGCCTCTCACATTAAGTTTTAATTATTACTGTGGCAAGCATTTCTCACCAAATGGTCTGACCTTAATTCTTTTAAGGCAGGGGTATCAGTGGACCTGATACACTTATTTACAGTTAATGTCAAATAGCACCTGAAATCCAGTCTTTCACTCAAGCCTGGAAAAGAAAGGGAGATGTCTGTAAAAGGCAGTGATTTAGTGCAAGCAGAAGCACGTGGACCAGCTGAGAGTGTTGAGGAGATAGATGGAGGCTTAAAAGCTATGGTGAGAGCAGGAGTGGAGGAAACCCCACCAGCTATCTAAGAGCTTCTTGGGAAGATGGCTACCGTAGTCCAGCATGCTTCCATTTTTTCTGTCTTCCTTGGTCGTGATCTGAACAATCCTTGGAAGGACAGACCTTTTGGGAGCCAACAGATTTTACTGGGAATAAGCGAGAAGGAAACAGGAGCCAGATCTATCTATCACCTGCCAGTTACATGAAAAGTTACTGATCTTCTTCCAATGAGCAGAACCCAGAGAAACAGAAGATGACAAGTCATTCACTGATGACAGCTGACAACTTCAAATGGGATATCTCCTTCCAACTCACTTGATTGGTTAATAAAAACAGCAAACCAACCAAAACTAATACATGTTTTCAGTTTATGCAGCTCTGGAGTGAGAAACACCTGTAAGATATTTATTCTGCGGTGAGCCGAATCACCACCATAAGAGGAAGTGGCTCTTTGTTACCATCCCTTCTTTTTGTGTTTTATCTTTCAGCCAGAAATAAACTCCATCAGCCCTTTCTTAAAAGGAAAACTTTCACCTAACTTCTGCCACGCTGATTTTCAGATCCAACATTTT
This sequence comes from Laterallus jamaicensis coturniculus, assembly GCA_022605575.1. Taxonomy (NCBI): domain Eukaryota; kingdom Metazoa; phylum Chordata; class Aves; order Gruiformes; family Rallidae; genus Laterallus; species Laterallus jamaicensis. Next base: position 6,500,940 of record JAKCOX010000029.1, read on the forward strand.
CTAATGTCTTTACGGGCAGTAATGTATTTTGGGTGTCAGGGCAAGACAGGTATTTCAGACAAAGAAACACAAAGTAAATTAAAGAATACCTTTCCCCAGTTTAGCCATGTGCACTCTAGTTCACTGACAATAATTAAGCTGCAAACAAGCAGTGTTGTGTGACTGAACATCCGAAGACACAATTTTTACATGCTGAGAAGTTTGAGCTTGCCCAGTACTACCACTTCTCATTCCGAAACATAAATAAAACAAAGAGATTGTCTTGCTTTTGAAGAAACTACAGGTCTGTCACATACCAGTAATAAATATAGTTGTCTATATTATGGACAAAATGTTCAACTCTTTCTCTGCCGTCTTCTATACGAAAATCCCATGACAGCTGAATAGTAAGAGAGATCAGGCAAATACACGGCACCACTCTCTGCACCTAATGCCTGTCTATTCTAGAAGAGATAAACACCTATCACTGACCTACTACCCCATTTTTCATTGCTAGGAATGGGCGTCAAATTAAAATCTCAGCTGAAGTGCTTCTATAGCAGCTAAATAAACAAGGCAAGGGCACTATTGGTGAGTTACAGACAGTTCCTGCCACTCTCTGACAGCTCCCAGAAATCAGCTGCTCGTATTGTCTGTATGGTAAAAACCTGAGTGAACCCACTTGGCACCAGTGGTAAGTGCTCAGGTCAGGAGGACTTACATGTCATGCCACAAACGTGGTAATAATATCTAATGAGTTGATTTGTAAACATCTATATACTTATAAAAATCCAAATCTGGTTTTAACTGAACATTGAATAAACATGTTATTAGGAAAAATTCTGATTAGAAAAATGTGTTAAAGGGAAAATATGTTGAAACAAACAAATGGAAGATATTTGCGCTACGACATAACTGGAAAGCATGAATGCCTTCTGTTCCACGCTCATGTGATAGCTTGAACATAGCAGCCGTTGAAACAGCTGGCTTTCAAAAGGTAAAAACTCTTGTTTATTTTTTGCTTTCCTTTTGTTGGCAAAATCCTAGAAAGCATGAAATCTCAGGTGTGATTTTGCTCCTTAAATCCAAAAATGCCATCTGCTGTACATTAAAAATGCTTGAGCCAAAATCTGTTCTTTCATTTAAATGAATGTTATACCAGCGCTCTCATGGCCCCAGATTTATGCCAACAGGTAAAACTCAGGATGGACTTTAGACCTTTGTTATTAACTATTTAATAATGCCTGGGGAAAGTGAAGTAAGACGGTGACACAGGAGTCTGTTCCGAGCACTGCGGGCAGTATAAATAATGAAAAGGGTGGAGCATTTGATAAACAGACTTCTACATCATTTTTGGAAGTCTAGATTAAAATCAACTTTATGTCATCCTTTACAATACATTTGGTGATTTTAATTAAGCTACTAATGTTAATTGCTCCATACTGCAAAAATGCCAGGGGCACTGTGATGTCATTTTGTATAAAGGGCATCCTTTGCTTTGGAGGGTCCTAAGGCTCAGTAAAGAGTATATCAAATAAAGTACAGCATAGATGTCTTATCTTGGTTTGCTCAGGGTTTGGGTTTTTTTACCAGAGGAGAAGAAAAATTAATGTGACTCAAATATAAACATGAATCCAGCCCAAAACATGTCTTACCAAGCTGTTGTATAAGCAGCTCTGAGCATGGTGAGCCTGTTAACTGGCCCTCAGTGAAGACTTCTTTTACAGACATTTTTAGTCCACTCAAATATTTTTCAAAGTATTTCTGTGTATTTCTAAACCCTTCTTTGTACTCAGAGCAAGCTCAAGTTTGTCAACTGGATGTCACTACTGTAAACCATCTTCTGTATTTGGGTACAGAGGAAGGGATCACATTTTGCTTGCTTTCACCTTGTTTCACTGCTGTTGGCGATGAAGGCTTGATGGATCTTCTTCCTGATGGATCTTCTTCCTGACAGATTTCCATCTGCTGGTTTAGGTCTGGGCTCTAGAAGGTACTGGAGCCAAAGAATCACAAGGAAACATACGCAGCTCATAGCTACATGAAGGTGTCAATTAAATGTCTGGTTAATAAAACTATGGAGCCTAGGCATATAAATACAAACTTCTGTAATATAAAGCTCTTCCTGGCTGATCTTATGTATTGATCCCAAAGGGAGTTCAGCGCTGAATTGGGCCTTAAAGAATTGAATAGAACAAGTTTATACTATTCTCCAAAGATAAAATCTTCTGGCACAAACGGGAGTTCCGAGCTGGGGACTAAAGGTTTTTCTACACTGGAAAATTGACTGGAATTCCTCTTGCAGAACAAGCTATTCTGCAACAACTGAGTCAGACTCATGACTTTCCCAGGCTACAATATCCACACAGGGAGCTCTTGTGGGTTGGTTCCTCAGCAATAGCTGTTGTGGTCACTTTTCCCAGACAGGTAAATGCACAGTGTCCATGCATGTCTGCCATAGGGAAAAGCTTGGGGGTTTTATAGAACAAGACTTGTTGTCTGATAAATAATATGTGGCAGAATGGCAAAGTAGGAAGGGAACTTTCAATCAGATTGTGATGCAATTGATTAAGTATATTTAATTTACTAATATGAGATATATTATTATAATTTACTATGATTACTTACATGCTAATAACATCTCTACATCTGCAAGGCTGTGTCTATTACAGGATGTTCATCAGCTTAACTAAATCATTTTAAAACTCCCATATCTAATTCACTCAGTGCAAAAATATTAACAAAATTACTTGCTGTAGTCTCTGATCGATGGATCTCGTATCTCAGTCAGCAGCCTTCCAATAACATCATGCACGTTGTTACAAAGAAATACACAAGAGCCAAGCTTCTTCCCTGTCAGTACATTCATCTTAATAAACAATAAATAAACAATAGCTAGCTCCTTGTTTCCAGCAGCACCTTGGTGTTAAGAATTCCTGTTAAACCTTAGGCACAGGTGGGTGACAGGTGGGTCTACCACTTGTTACCAGAGAGCGAGCTCCTTTCCAAAATCTGATGTAGTGTTAATTTATCCTTTCAATGTTTTTCTGCATGTTCTCTACTCTGTAATGTTAAAGGGTCTCTCATGCATCATGCTGGAACGCTTCCATGTTTGGATCCACTCGCAAGGAATTCTGAGTGCCAGGAATGCAAGACTCAAACCCTAACATGTCAAGAAATAAAAAATAACTGGTGTGGAAATGCCATTGCTCAAGATGCTATCATCCATCCATGAGTTCTAAGAAAACAATCTTTAAAGCTTTCTCTATAAATTAAGCTGAAGGCTTTCTTTTATTAAAGCTTGGTACCTCATCAGCAGGAAAATGAACATGCTCAGCCACCAATCCAGATTCTCATTTGGTGTGGAGAGCTGGATGAGATCATATCCTCAGCAACATTACAGAATGCTAAGAAGCAAATCAGGAGAGCCAATTCCTAACTCTCATTTTAACGACAGGGTGCCTCATATTTGTGATGTAATGTAAGCAAATAATAGGTGTTGCTGAACAGCTGCTCTTACACTGTATTGGCTCTTCTCTCCTAAAGATTCAAGCAGGAGAAAAACGTTCCTTTATGGTTTAAGTAAATTGATTTTCTAATATTTCAGCTGTTTTACAATGGACAAGACATAAAAATCTTCATTTTTTTCTTAATTTTAAAGAATTATTCCATTGAAATTAGTTAATTTCTTAAAATGTGCTTATGCTATAGGGACTGAAAGTTTGCTGAGGTGTAGATTTACTTGCAGAAAAATTGATTCACTGAAGAAATGACATCCTGACATCTAAGGAGACATCCTGACATGTAAGGAGAGTAGTAAGAAGAACACAATTCTTCCTCTTGGATGCTCTGAAAGTGTTCTTTACTTTCTGTAGTTTTTCAAGGACTCACTTATAAATATTTACAATCTAACAGAAATTTTCACAAGTGTGAAAAAGGCAAAACACTTTACCTTACAGCCATTTTTTGAAACAAAGGGGAAAAATTTGTCACAGGAAAATAAATACTCAGATTTGCACAAACATTTTAGCAATAAAATGATCATTTGACTATTTAATAGGAGGAAGAAAATTACACCCCATCCATTGTCTGGAAGGACACAAATCTCTCTGGATTTGTGCATGTACCAGGATTTCTGACATGCTATGGCAATGTAGGCACTTCTAACCCCGCATTTGGAAGTCATTCCACCGGTTCTAAGAAGTGCCATGCGGATGGTGTGTTTTCTGGGAATTGTGGCTCTACCCACAGGACCTGATGGGAATCTGATTGTCCTTGTCCTGGCAGAATGAACAGTCACAAGAACAACTGTGTATAATCTCCATGTGGAGAAAAATGTTGTGGCAAGAGGATTCCCAGGGGGTCCTGGGAAAAAAAAGAGATGAGGTTTCATTCTGGTGCAACATTACAAGATTATTACCTAAACCCTTTCATGTCACTGCTACACTGGAGCAAACCAAGAATGGCTGATAGGAAGAAAATGATAAATAGACATTGGAAAGCCAAACTAGACACCTCTCAGGTGGAATTGGAAGAAACAGGACAAAGAAGGGACAAAATAGGATAATCCAGTTAAGAGGTGGAATTATGGAAGAAAACATTGTGATTGTTTCCTATTGGAATGTATTTTGAAAATCCAAGGCAGAGCCTTCAACCTCAGAGACTGGAGATCTGAAAGCTGACTGGCCAGAAGGTTTCCATAACACACTGTGCCCACCTTTTGGTTTCAGAGGCGTGCATATCTCAGGAGCTTATTTCCCAGCCACACTGTACTTATTCTCCTTGTGCAGAGAGAAAAACAACACAATGCAAACCAGAGAGGTCACTGTACATACACCAGGTGTATTTAGTCACTGAAAAATATAGAATTCAACAAAAATAAAAATCATTTACATGATGCAAAAGCCAATATTTATAGAGATTCAAACTGATTTCCAATCCTAGTGGAAAACCTCTCATTTCATAAATTAAATGGTACTTGATTTATAAGGTAAGTTTTTCAGGCATATGTAATTGACATCCTCATTCAGACTAATTTTGTACTATTATGGGGTAACAACAACAGAGTCCTGGCTTTTTTTCCTGTTACAGATCGTTCAGTCTTCTGATGGAGAGTTAAACTGAAAGTAAACTTTTACTCTGGAATGCTATGTTTCAGTGCTTTGTATGACACATTTGTAGTAATCATATTAAATGATATTCTGAGTCAGCCATGTCAAAACACTGCAATAAAAATACTTCCCGTTGAGTGTTTGAGACATAATTATCAATAACTGTTTTCAACATTTCACAAGTATAAAATCCCTATATGGACTTACTGTTTGAGGAATGCTTCTGTGCAGCACAAATGCACATTTTTATCATAATTTTACCAAGAAATTTTGTCCCTTTTGCCAACTGGCTCCTGAGGTAAGTGCCTTGCCTATAAACGCTGTGAGGCAGATTGGCACTGACGATATATAAAGTTCATCTTTGTGCTCTGTTCATTCTCACATCATTACCAGTAAGATCAGCAATAGGGTATTCACATTGATTTACAGCAGCCATTTACAATCCCCGGATTGCAAGCGTAATTAATCCATGGAAAAACCTGTCCCACTCTCCTTTTTTCCCCAAGTGTAACACTGACTATCATCTTTTTTTCTACTCATGCCCCTATCTATGTGGTAATAGAGAGATAGAGCTTCTGTCACTGGAGCATCCTGCACAGAAGTCAACTTGTCTAAAGCCAAGTCTAATGGAAAAATACGGCTTTGCTGATACTTGGGGAAGGTGACCTGAAAATGCAATGAGAAAAAGGCTGAAGTTCTTAAACTCCTTCATACCCTCATTTGCACAGGCATGACATGCTCCCAGACGTCTCTGTGTACCAGCATAATTTGGCATGGAGAAGGGTGGTCAGCAGTGGAGCAACACAGGGACTCCATAGTGAAGTTGAGTGCATTCACATAGAACTGTATATTATATTGTTATATTGTGCCCAGTTTGGGCTCCCCTGATTCAAGAGTAGCGTGGAGAATCTAAAGGAGGTTCAGCAGAAGAGTGCTGAGGTGCTCAGGGTCAAAACCACATGGCCTGAATGGAGAGACTAGGGGTGCTGGGCTTGCTTATCCTAGTGACAAAGAGGCCAAGGACTGATCTCTGAATGATCCTTAGGAGACAACAGCAAAGTCCTGCTTGGTAGGTAGTGTCATATGACAGAACACAGAGCCACGGCCATAAATCACAGCGTGGGAGGTTCCGTTTAAAATTAGGAAAAACTGTTACTCATTTTTCAGGCATCCTTTGAAAAACAAAACCAAACCCCCCTCAATGACTACAAAAACAACACCCCAGTACGACAACAATTCAAAAACCTAATAAAAAAATATCCATCCTCTGGTTTCTAACACTTTCAGCCATCTCCTACCTTCATTATTACACATACTACACATACTTTGTCACACCTATATGTAACATGTATGAAGTGTACATTACCTGCATGCCACATTTTTGCTTGCATGCAATTTCTTTGCATGCAATTAGCAGCTGACAGAACACCAGTTGATTAGTGAAGAATGAGTTCTTTTTGTACAAGTAAAACCCAGAAGTGCTTAATTTGCAGTGTAATATTGACTATCATCTCCTTGAATCAAAAATTAGCTTTTTGTAATGACTTCATTGAATTGTTTGGGCACCGTTGCATCACTTTGTCCAAGAAAAAAGTTGGAAAAAAAAAGAAAAACTATTAAAAGGAAACTGCAAAGATCCATTGGCCCAAACAATGTCAGCATGCTAATTAACTAGCAACAGTTACCTGAATAATCAAGGCAAGTTATTTCTTGTATTTATTACAGGCACCTCCAGGTATTTATTACATCATCTGTGATATTTATCTAATCATCTGTTCAGAGTACGACATTGAAACTTGTGTGCTAGAGTAAAGGGGTTAATTTTGACCATTTAAACTGCAGATATTTTATTTAAAGTACTTTATGACACCAAGAAGTTTTCACTTCTCCCTTAGGATTTTAAATCTACTAGCACTATTCCACCAGTTTATCCTAGTTTTAATACTTCCCAAAGCCAGTTCCAACCATGCAGCTTTTCAGTAACCAGTGAGAAGTCTGGTCTCCTTTCTTTTGCATCTCTTCAGTTCCCACAGGCCAGAAGTTAATATTTTCAACACAGACTATTCAAGAAGTGCAAAACATTTACAGCATGTGGGACAGAGGTATCACTACTTTTAAAACCTGAGGCATTGACTCACCTACAGCGAAACCAAGGCTTTCTGACCATATGACTGCTGTCTCTACAGAAAAACTGCAATAGTAAAGATACCGACTGGAGCTATATAAATATTGCCTCATGCTTTATCAGATCAACTGGTGTTTGCAACTTTTTTTTTCCTGAAGTCATGCCTGAGAGTTCACACCCATTATACCCAATTCATCGTTTGAATCTCATTTAGTAATGTCTGTCTCCTTCAACATACTGCTGAAAGGACTCAAGAATCGCCACATGTAAACTTCTTTTGTCTGAACTTTTTAGTGCAGCTGGCAACAAAATGTAAGTAACATCTACCATGCTCCCCTGTATTGGTCTAAGAGATGGACAAGTAGGAAAAGAGGAAACACCACAATGCTTTGTAGTCCAGTTTGACAACTATTCTTGCCTTCCATTCCTAATAAAAAGCATAACACACATTATACTTGTAAATCCAAAGTTCACTTAGTCTGAAATTCTGCTTCTGAAAGCAAGCAAGACTGGACATCAGGAGAAAAGTATATAAGAAAAGCTTCTAGCGATGCTTTCCCAGCATACTCTGCCCATCTCCTTCTGATTTTGAATCCAGGACTTCTGGAAACAGAGGTGGTGTCTTTGTATTCATTGCATTTTTCTTCTATGGATTTGCATGTGCACATTTTTAACATACAGACTGTCCTGTGACAGGGAGTTCCACAGATTAACTACTCACTCGTCTCCCTGAACCTCCCATCTGCTAGTTAGCTAGGATGGCACTTATTATGCTGAACAAGGCAGTGAATGTTCAGCCTGTGTCCACCTTTCCCAGGCCATTCAGTTGGGTTTGTTTGGGGGTGTTTTTTTGTTGTTTTAACATTTCCTTACACTGCTTCCCCTCACTCCTATTGGCACTGGCTGGGAAAAAAAAAAAACAACCAAAAAAACCCACAAAGGTGCAGAGGAAAATGGGAAAAAGCAAAGGCAGAACCAGTCAGGAGCCTGAACCAAAGAGAGGGTAAAACAGTGCACTGGATGTTTGCAGAATGATAGCTGGGACAGAGAGCAAGAGCAGGGAAATAGGCTGAGAACAAACATGCAGGAAGGGGAAGGGAAACCCTAAACAACAGAAATAGGTGATGATTCCAGGTAAGACCCTCTCTCTTGTTTTGGATGATATAGGTATAGAGATTCATAAAGAATCTTGGCCATCTGAACTTGGCTGGAAGCTACACACTCCCTCTATTCCCTCCTCCCCCCATACATGTCAGCTCTGCAATCAAATGAAAAAAATCGGTTTTAAATTCCTTAACATTTGGGTGCACAAAGGCATGTTTTACCTCCCTTGTACTCCCTGCAATCCCACTGATGTTTCAACCCTTGGGAATCTGAGATCATAGTTTGGCTCCAAGGAATCTCAGTGTACAGAAGTATATTAAGAAGATATACCATCTTTTCTCACCACTGGAGGGAACTTTTTTGCCCTAGCTTGAAAAAGAACTTGGGTGTGATTAAGATAAAATAGATTATGGAGAATTTGATATATGTGTAAATGCCTCCAGATATTTAATCAATGGGGAAGCAGTGGAACAGGTTTGGGCAGCCTACAGGTTGATGACCTGTTCTGATAACACCAGGCTGGACTATAGAAGTCATTCAATATCCATCCTTGCTGCAGTTTCTCATGGCCAGCTATCTACATGGAGCACAGATTCCTGATTTTATTAGACTTTAACTTGCCACTCTCACACAGGTTATTGCATAGGATGTAAGACAGCAGTCTGAAAAGAACATCAAAGTTTTATCAATTAAAAAACAAACCAAATAAGCGGGGTGGGGGGGGGTGGGGGTGGGGGGCGGAACCAAGCCCACACCATTATATATCCAGATTGGGATGGAGAGGAGGAGACCATAGGAAATATTGGCTAGGAGTCCTACTATATGCATAGACACGAAATCTTGGCTGCCCGCTGTATGAGCTAAAATGTTGGATAGTAACAGTGCTCTAGAAAAGATTGAACCCTGGGGCTTACTGCTAGGCAATGATGGATTTAATTAGCAGGGTGTGTCTAGAGGGAACGACAGAGATTCTTCTCAGGACATGCCTACACTTGAAACTGTGTGGGATTTGTACATCTCTCTTAAATGATTTGAAAAAACTATTGTAGGATCAAGGCACTCGTACCTGCTCACAAGACCTGCGTGTGAGAGACCCTGCTTTCTGTCACTGCAGCTCTGTGCAGTAACTCGCTTTTGTTATTATGAGCTATTATTACATGAGCTTGGGTCCATTTCTCATCTTGTTCAAACTCCTGTAGCGTTTTGCGCTATTTCCTACATGTTGACTAGTGAACCATTTCACACCTATTTGGTTACAAACAGAAGAAAACCTGGCAGATCAGTGTGCACCTCAGAAAAAAACAGCAAAGAAACCCCAACCGGTGAAATTGCTGAAGTGCCTCAGTGTTGCCACTGATCAGCCGACTACATTAAACAGCACACAGCCATTTACGCAACCGAAGATTGTGTTAGTCAATAAACCCATGCAATCTTAAAGAATTAATCTTACATAACTGGAGTTTTGTTTCAGGAAATGGACTTATATATGTCTCTCAATTTAAGAGATTTAGCGTGTTTGCATTCCACTTCGCAGTTTCATTTCTTCTTTAATTTCCAGGAGTCCGTACTAGGAAATAATTTAAGAATAATGCCAGGAGGAATGGGATGCGTGGACCAGGCTTGGGCGCAGACAAGAAATGGAGTCCCTTGAGCTGCGCTACTACTTGTGACTCTTCAAGACCCTCAAAAATTTCGGAACTCTTCCATGTTAGTTCTGTCGGCAAAATGGAAACCGAGCGCTGGGTTATCTCAGTGAGCGGCTGTTCGCGCCGGTATCCATAGAACGCGCAGCTGGGGACTGCGCTGCTAGTATTACGAATGTAACAAAATCAAAGAAAGCAGGGTAAGATTTCATGGATGGGAAACGCTGCCTTAACAAGAGCCTTTTTCAGGCGTCCTCCTCTCGTGACAAAAGATGAGGAAATTACTGGTAAATGCATTAAATTGTATTACAGGAGGGAAGAAAGCTGCCATCTATACGTGCTGCCGGGAAGAGAAAATAAGCACTGAGCTGTACTAGGTACAAAAATGTTTGTGTAATGAGAGTGATCCTGAATCAAGCTTGTGTCCCAGGGAGGGAATTTCGTTTGCAAAAGAACTGCAGGGAATTGTTCTGCAAAGAGCATCTAAGCCTGCGGCCCCCCTGCCTTTCCCAGGAGCTCTGGCCGCTGTGAAGGCTGAAAAGAGTTCACAGAGGAGCAGCAGGATCAGACTTCCCCTCTCACCTTTTGTTGCAGGAAAAGAAAAGGGTTTGGTCGAGTCCTCTAAAAACACTTCAGACCGACCAGAGCTCAAACCAACCCGTGTTACGCACCAGTTTATGCTCACAAAACCCCCTCGCCTTCCTAACTCCTGAAGTTCAAAACCTTTAAAGCTGCTCTTTACAACCCAACACAGCCAAGCACCTTGAAGGCCTTGTACAAACGATACCGAAACCATCATTCGCTGATTTCAATATTCCCTAGGTCCGATTTTAGCTCCCACTGAAGAGTGAGGTAGGGAGCCCCCCCCGGCCGCACAGCCACGCACACACGCACCTATTCCATCCCACCCAGCGCCACCAGCTCCAGGTCACAGCGATTAACGCCTTTCACGTAAACACGCTTTTTTTCCTATTTGAAATGTTAATGCCTGCTTAGCGTAAGGTGAAAGTCTATCCAACGATAGAATCCCTTAAGAGTGTTAATTAAGCAGGACAATAATAATCCACCGGTGATTTATAGCGAGGTGGATTACCAGACCGTAGCGGTTGGTCTGATAGGCATTTATTGCCTACTTAACCATTTAAGTATAACAAAAAAAATCATTGTGGTACAAAAGGTGATGAATGTTGCTGCTACAGCAGTCCGTTAAGATGATTCATTAGCATTACAAAGAGGGCTGCAGCCTGCGTGCCACTTGGAGCCTGTAAAAGTCTGGGAAAGTGAGAGGCATTACCATAGGAAACGCTGCGTGCTGGAGGTGCCCCGATAGCATCTCAAGCCCCTCTCTGCAGATAACATCGCTTCTTCCAGTTTGCACTACAAGGTCTAGGGATGCTTTGTACTCCTCGGCTCTCCTGCTAGAGAATGTGGCTTCCTGGCAGCGGAGGGGCGATGAAAGGCCCCGATGCTCTGGCACATGGGAGGCCCCCCCCACCCTGAGCCCTACACCTCGGGGTTCACCTCCCGCTGAACTGGGGTGTCCGGATTGCGGAGGGCTGCGCCCCTGCAGAATGACGTGGGGTCGGGAGTTACGGTCACAACAGCCACGAACGACTTTTTTAAACGCACGTCAAATTAAAGCTGGTGTAAAAGTCTCTTGGGATCAAACGACAGCTGATTCCTGCTGGTCAACAGCGATACTCCGATACACGGAGTAGTAGAAGGGTTAAACCAGCGTGTAAACGTATCCAAAATACCAAAACTTCAATCCTGTCCTAACAAATTATTCCCTGAAAAGTGGAACTAACAAAGCTTGATCCCTTACGGACTTAAGTTACACGTCGTAACACCTCCCTCTTGGAATAACCCCAGCTGTCCTCCTGTCCTCCACCGCATCCCACGGCAATGCCTCCAGCCTCCCTCCCCCACTCCCCGCCCCATCAGGAACATGCTCTCTCTGATTCTCTTGGGTGTACCCTAGCATGCCTTGGCATCTCTCCCCAAACCATTCCTTGACTTTTTTTCTTTTTATCCTTAATTATGATTATTTGGCAGCTGAACAAAACAGCACTTTCACCAATGAGCATCACGGCAACGTGCAAACCAGTGGAATGGCCCCGTGTGGTCAAATACAATGAATAATTGTCAAATCCCCCCTTCTTCTTCAATGGGAACATTAATAAGGTTTCCTTCCTCTACTTAGGTGCTAATTCTTGCAAAACTGGTAAGGACCCAGTATCTCCAAACGTCTGTGTAACCTGTGACAAATGTGTCAGCACCTTGGAAACTGGGTCAGACAAATAAGAAGATTGTGCAAGTAGTTTCCCTCGGGAACCAGACGAAAAGGCACGATAGCATCTCCACTGACCAGAAGTCAGTGCAATCTTGTTTATATATTCCATCTAAAGTAGAGCATCACCCAGCGCTTCCTAAATTACAGGAAGAGTGCACAGCCCTGTTCAGACTACCTGTGTCCGCTCAAAACAAGCTAGACCAGGTTCCAAGAACAAGGAACTTGCACCAGAGCTGGTAAATTCTCCTTCTCAGGAGGCAATGAGCCAATTTTATTTCTCAGAGGGTGAATTAGCACAGCTATCCCAAATCCTGGTCTGGAGATGACAGATAGCTTTGGTGGCTCTGCATGGGTTTGATTTCCACTTCCAGACACTTCAGTTGTTCAGAAATGAATGTTAGAAGTGAAGCCTTAGAGATACTGGATCTGGGAAAGAGACTAGAGCTGAGGGACACATGACCTCACACAATATTCTTTAGTGTCATTTCACTGCTTAGGAAATTGTAAAAGCTACATTTATGTACCAGATGCAAAACATATTTCCATTTTGTTCTTCTAGGGAAGGAAGGCACTGTCTGCATACATAACCTGCAGCAACACTCCATCACAAGACATGCTAACCTGGAAGGGTTTCACCTACAGTAAGGGGACAACTGTTTTCAAGCAAGATCATTAACCCAGAAATCAGCTTTCCAATAACCAGCTGCAGAAATGGTAAAAGTCTTTAAAATTACTACACTGGATAATGAATCCAGGGAGTGCTCTCACCTCTACATATGCCTCTAGAATCCCTGGGACACTTGCAAGTCTCAGCTCTAAGTCAGTAATTCTCAAGGGAAGGGCATCAGTGTCCCGGGTGTATGACAGACAGTAGGGAGGCAAGGACAGACACACCACAGTGGGAGGCTGGCAGGAGCACAGACTAAACCAGAAAGAGAAGCAGAACACGTGTGCCCAGTGGAGCCAGGTGACATTCAGGGTGGTCTCGGGAACAAGGATGAAGACATTGAAAGATCCATGTTTGCAAAGCAAAGGAAAAGAGTTAAAATTTCAACTCTCTTACTTTTTTCCCCCCACATACTGAATTTAACCATTTTACTCTATCTATTCCTTACAAAGTTCCTACAAATGTATACATGCAGGTCTTACCATCCCAGACCACTCTTCACTTGTCACCTCTTCCTAAACATACAGAAAGTCAATGCCTTGAGTCTGTGTAGCAGAGAAGTAGGTCACAGCTCAGAAAAGATGCTGGGAATTTTTGGACAAAGTGCTTTTTCCCATCAGAAAATGCCTGCTTGTCAAAAATAAGTAAAAAAAAAGTAAAAATAAGTAATATTTTTATTTCAACGGAAATATAGTTAGGCAGGTTCAGATATTTCCATGAGAAGAATCTGTTGTGAAGAATAGTAGCAACGTGGATGTTCATTTATTCACTCCCAACGTGAGAAAAATACCCAAATGTATGGTAGCACCCTAATCCATGCAACAGGATAAGGGTTTATTCTCTACACAGCTACTTTAGTCTGGTAAAATAAATAAATAAATACATAATAAAACCCCCTAGGCCAAAGTGAGACAGAGTGACCAAACAGCCTGGTGACTGAGTTGCACCTAGGAAGTGCAAGGACTCCAAGCAAGCTCTTCTCCAACCCGCTTCAGAGCCCCAGTTGGAGTCTGACAAAAATAATGCTGAAAACATTATGTCAAATGTCTGCTCCAGAGCCCATGAAGCACTACTTGGACATGGCCCAAGTAAATACCCTAGCCACTGGATGTTGGCTATTCTGGGATGTCTCATTCTTTCTATTCATGTTTTGTTTTTTAAAATCATTCTGTGACAAATCTAAAACAAATGTCAAAACTGTTAATTTTTTTTATACACTAGATTTTTTTTTTTCCTCTGGACGACTCCAGTTTTCAGTGCACCACCCTTAACTCTTCGATTCATTTTTTCTCTTACAACTTCATCCAAGTTGCTGGCCTTTAGAAGAGTGAGAGTCATTTAGCTCTTGCATAGGGAAACTTAATTTGATGTGTCCATTCTGTATTGTCCTATATCCCTGATTTTTCAAGCGCACTTCCAAGTGTTTGGGGTCCATAAGTTTACAGGGAACCAAAAAGGTAACTAAGAGTGCTTGGATCTGACATAGAGAATTGGCTGCTGCCAAAGTCTGCAAATCAGAAAGTTGTAAAGATCACTCCTTTATACCAATATACCCGTGTCCTACTCTTGTTGGTATAGGTTGTAAAAAAGATTAGTGTAGCTTGTAAAAAGCTTTTATTTGCTACTAACAACTACTAACATTATTGAAATCTAAGAGAATCTCATGACTGTTTGAAAGACAGTAAGAAAAGTACTTTGGCTCAGGAGACTGGTGTAAAACCAGATTCATCACTTTCAAGAGAAAGCAGGTTTTTATCAGTTGAAGTTTGTGTAAAGTTCTTGTTGTTACTTTTTCCTCATCTTTATCCTAATGTAAGTGTACAAAAACTAGAAAAAATTATATATCCTCTTAGACAGCATTGTTCTTCATGATTAACTGTTACAGAAGCTCTAAGACCCCAAAACATTAGAGCTTCTAGTCAAGACGTTAAATTTGGTTTACATGCCATTGAGCACATTCATTCATTCTGATAAATTAATTCCCATAAACTTCTGTTCAGAAGACAAGTACAGCCTGTCCACTTGGACTTCTCAACCAGAAAGTTCCTAAGATAGCAAATTTTAGCCAGGCACAGTGAAACCTTCTTTTTTTCAGAACTTTCCAGTAGGAACTATCCTCAAATGTGGTTTTTTGAGTAAAGATGTGACAAAACTAATACTGTACTTCCATGCTATCACGCTGCAGCTTTGCCATATTTAATCCTGAAGGCTAGAGCTACAGCACTCTGCACCAGGACGACTTTTTGTAAGAAAAATAAAATTGTATTCACGGTGTGTGCATATGGACCCTGGCTGTGCTGCTACCAAAACCAGACTTTTCACAAAGGGCCAGGCCAAGCCTCAGCTGCTCTTCCTCAGACCCATCCTTTAACAGAAGCATCCTCTCTAACCCCAGCGCAACAACACAGCTCGCAGAAGAGAGCTGAATTAGGCTCTGCATTTTATTAGCTCCCCCGATGTCCAAGCTGCTCTTCCATACATACCAAATATAGTAAAGAGTAAATGCTCAGCTTTTTGTTCTTGCCTCAAGGCTTAGAAACAATTTGCAAATCCTCTCAATTCATTTGACATCCCCATTCCTTCCATTAGACTTGCTAACATTATCTTTCACAAAGAATCTTTTGTTTCTGCTGGAAATCTCTTAAAGATTCCTTTGACATTTCTCTTTCTCTCAGTATCCTGGCACAGGGTGCTCGACCTTCATTCTGCACTTACCCAAATCCTTCCTTTTCCAAGACACACTGAAAACTTCCATCTCGCTCTCCCAGGACGGAGGAGTGCGGTCACTGTCCATACCCAAGGACAGAAGACCAAAGCTGTGAACTGCTGAGCCCTTCCCAGGGATGGCAGCGTCCTCAGACCCCATCACATCATGGAGACTCGAAAGTATTCTGAGCCTTTTCTCCATGATTTAGCCTTTCCTCAGAGTACGTGGTTCCTATCTCAGTGGATGCTCTTCCCTCTTCTCCTGCCAGCATCTCTTCCTATCTGTCTCCAAATGAAGGAGCAGCCCAGGCTTTAGGTTAGAAATAACCCTACTCCATCAGATGCTAGGATGTAAACTCCATCTCCTTTCATAAGGAACTGGCATTTCTATTTGCAAATGTAATTAGTGTCATTCTGAAATAATCCAGATTACAGACCTGCTGCCTGAACCAGCATCGCTTCCCAGTTATGTGCAATGAAGGTGCTTTGTAAGTAGGTTTTTGTTTAAAGTGAAGGTCTTCTGTGCCGCTCCACTGATGGATTCAGGACACAGAAATAGACAGAGATATAACTGGGTAGCGATCTCCATAGCCCTCACCTGCATGAAGGCGCATTGCCTATGCTACACGTATCCGTATGGAGCATCCTACACTTATCCTACAGTTACCCATCTGAAGAAGAGTAGTTCGGTCCCTAGTGGTTTCAGCTTGTCACCATATCTCCAAGTTCTCTGGCAACCTAACAGCTGAAGTCTCCTTCCTGCTCAGAGCTTTCCCCTGCCCACGATGAGCACGTTATTCACAAAGATGTTATACCCCCAAAACAAATGCAAGGATCTTACAGGAATGTAAAAATGTTAATTGCTCGGACTTCGCATGTTTATTTTCATAGGAGTTTCCGTTATAACTGAGCTTAAAGAAAAAAAAAAAAAGCAGCTTTTCTATGGAACTCCTAAGAATCTATTTTATAGCCCTTGATTTAAGTAAACAAACAAACAAACAGAACTGCCCCTTCTGCTCTTTTCCCGACAATCCAAATATTTAGAACTCTTTATAGGATGCTAATTGTGGAAATTCATGCTTTTAAATTAATTCTTTTTTTGGGTGCCTTGAACAACAAAAACAACAGATTCTCTCTTGTGGTTAGACCACCAAAGCGGAGCAAAGCGCAGTCACTCTGGGAGTTTCTGCCCCATGTTCTGCTCTGCTTGTCCCTTTGAAAGGGGTCTCAATGAAGAGCCTTGTTGAGACCTCCGCTGGTGCCACTGTTTAGAGAGGGGGTCATTAGGAACAGTTTAGCCAGAACAAAAGGGGGTTTGTTTCTATTGTCCCGCTCGGAGTTTGACGATGTCTTAACTGAAAAATTATCTTAATCGCCTAACAGTATATATTTGCCTATAGAGTTCAGACAACTGCGGAAAAGGCTTGGACTGAATGCTGAAAAGATGCACTTCACAAAGCAAACTCAGTGCTGGCTACGCGCTATTTAGGAAGCAAAAAATCCCCGGCTGAAAACTTAGAAGTCCCAGTCTCCCAGAGATAAAGTCTTACAGTGTTGCACTTGCAACCGAAGTATCCTCCACAAAAAGAGCAGCAGTAATACCAACCGCTCCCCACAGCCACGGGAGAGGCCCCGGCGAGATGCTCGGCTGGTGTAAATCAGCATACCTCCCCCTGCCAATTGACACCACAGAGCAACCCGGCCCTTCTTATTTGAAAATCCCCCAGCATAAACTTCTGATGAGGGATTTTCAGCTGCTAAAACTCTGGGAGATTGCTTCATGCTGCCACTTGCAACGTGCAACCCTCCTCCCTCAGTCGGACAAGGAGCTGGAACGTTCCTCAAACCATGGAGAACTGGGGCCAAACCGTGCTACTCTGTGCAACTTGGGAAGGGATTTTTGTGGCCAGGGCTTTAGGCAACCGAATGAATCTCCAGCTTCCATCCTGCTGCAGACCAGATCAGAAATGCTACGCTAAACCATCACAGATCTAAAGTGATTTTAGAGGCAGAACCGGAGACAAAAACCCCGCGTTGTATCCGCGCAGCTCGCAATTGGCAGCTCAGAACTTCCAACCGAGGGGCTCTTCAAAAGAAACTGTTAAAGTAATCGTTCCTATGGAAATGAAATATAAATAAAGGTAGAAGCTGACACCACATTAAGATAATGTTGGACCAAATTCTGTTTCCTGCTTATTTAAATGCACCAGATAAGCCTCACCGGGAGAGAAACCGTGGGGTGCAGCTGTTACATATAATCCTGCTTCCTACAGACCTGTAAAACCCAGTCTCCAAAGATCTGTCTGCTCCAGCAACAGAAAGTTTTATGATTCAGGGGCATGGTACATATGGTTTAGCATACACACCCCAATTTTCCATGCAACCTCCCCTGTTAGGATTACTAATACTTGTGGCATGAGTAGTTTGTACAGCAGCTGTGCAAGGGTTATGCAAGCGCTTATGTACACATCGGAATAAAGGCACAAAATAATGGTTCTTTTGAGGTATTACTCTGCACCTGCCTGGAGAGGAAAAGTAAAGCCATCCAAATTTGTCCCATTGCATTTTACAGGTCAGAATTGGTAATTATCATTCACTTTGAAAAACACAAATAGGTTTTTATGTGCTTTTTGTACACAGCTGAGTGTAAAACCACCACAACTCTAGCTCATGCCAATACACAATTGTATACAAACGTCTATATTATAAATATAACACAGGCCTGTAAGCAAGCTGTGTACAGATGCATGATAAATACAATACTATCAATGTTTAAAGGATATGAACTCCTTTACATTGTTCTCTGGACTAATAATAATACTAACAAAAATAAAAATAAAAAAGAGAATCTCCATGGAGATCCAGTTGTGTAAAGTGAAGTACTTTGAAGTGCTGGACTGGGAAGATCTGAACTTCGTCCACCTTATGCAGTTGCTGCACGTGAGACTCAGTACCACAATCCCATTTCACAAACCCAAACACCACTTTCTATTTTAGTTATCACTAGCACCTCCTGAAGAAACAATGCCCTCCCCTACCCCCAAACACAGCTTCCATTTCCGATGCTCATCTGGTCAGTAGCCATGAGAATCAATACTTCATTTTTACAACACAATTGGTACAGTCCAACCCAGATCTGCTCAAACTCCTGGATTAGAGCTAATGTAATGGCTTACCCATAATGCGCTTACTTTTGTGGTGGTGAACATGTTCTCAGCAATAACGCTGGAGAGATGAATAGAAACTTTTGATAAGACTGATCCCATATAGCACAATTAAATATGCAAGATATGCAAGCTAATTATGCATTCTTACACAAATAATAATGCTATTATTTTTGTTATATAAGTGTTTTGCCCGCATGGGGCCCAGAGGAACAGTTCAAAATCCCCCAAACACATGCTACCTTATGGGGAATATCCAGAAGAGGAAAAAAACTTGGCTGTAATTTAGGACTTGCCCTTTGTTCAAGGCAAATGAGAGAAGATGCAAAACAGGATGGGAGAGAACCATGGCTGAAGTTAAAAAGAGGACGTCAAATTAGGAAGGCAAGGAGCTTGAAACTGATTCAGCAGAAGAGAGGAAAACATGCTTTGTGTCTGATCTTTAGGGAGTTTCTGAGCCGCCCCACGCTTTGTACTACCCATTTGGAAACACTGAATGGAAACAGCCAAGTCCTGCTGCTGGCATACGCCTGGTACACCATGACAGCAGCACAGACAAATCCATCAGGCACAAACCTGCACGTTTTTAAATGTGGTTTTAAAAAGCCAGACCCTTTATCTCCTAAACACACGCTGTAACTCTGCCGGCACAAACAACACCAGCGGCAGCAGGTGGTACACAAATCAGATAAGAGCCAACACGCAACCTCTGAGAGATCAAAAAGTTACTCAGTTGGTAACGCGCCTTGTGCAGAGCCTCAGGAACACCGGGAGTTTGTTTTTGTAAAAATTATCTGAAGCAGCAAGTGCCAACAAACAGGAATTGCTTCATCGCAATAACTTCATTTTCCTTCTCAAGGAGAGAAAGACAGACAGACAAGAGAGGCAGAGAAGAGCAAGAGGAAAAACTGGTTTACTTAATTGATCCAGGAAGGAGCAGGAAAGAGACAATGACACAGGGGTGTCAGTATTTCAGCAACCTGCATGGAACTGGCAGGGTTTGCGCAGCAGGCAAGGAAGGAAGGATGAGAAAGACAGAAAGACGTCCATGAGAAAGGCGATCCAGTTTGTACCGTCCTTGTTTGAAAGGTATTTGAAATTCAAGCTGGGATCCGAGGACTGAACCACTGCAGTTTGAGCTGCATCATCCTTTATTGCACGCAGCAGGATAAAAGCTGCTCTTTGTTGCGCCCCAAAGCCAAGAGCTGAGCACCTCCCATTCAAAACATTACTCCATAAGAGATTCCCTTCCTCATCCCACGCTCCCAGACTGATTCTGGTATGCTGTTTTAAGGGTACGTGCAAGCAGTACCCCCACTGCAAAGCTCAACATTCATTTTTAACACTGTGCCTGCTGCAACAAGATCACAGAAAATAGTGCTGCGAGAGGTAAAACCTTCCCAACTGCTCCTAGGAAAGCCCAGGATCCAACTGCAGCCCTGCTTTGTGAAGTACATTTTGCACTGAATCAAGAGGTACCTGAGCTCATCCAAACCCAGACCACTTAAACAGGCAAAACAAGAAGGAATTAGGTTCAAGCATCACTTTTTCTATAATGGTGTCAAATCAAGAGGTTTCAAGGTTTACTTCTCTACTGTTTCTTAAATGACACACACAGTGCTCCAGCAGTCATTACCTGAGGTGTTAACTGGTCAGGATTCAAACCTCCCAAACATAACCTTCCCTTTGTCTCCCAGAAGGATGCTGTTCCAGAGCACGAGGCTGACCCGGAGTTTGGTCACTTTTTAAAGGTGAGCTACACCAGTTCAGGTGCAAGCAATTCAGGCAGCAGGGACACCTGCTCCATCCTCACAGATGCGTTTAACCTCACTTGCCATGCCAAAGACAAGTCTCTTTGCTTTGCTGCTGCTCTATGAGAAGTCCAGCACTCAAAACTCGGGCAAAACAAACTGCCCACAAGGAACAAAAAAGAAAGGGAAACCAGGTTATCTGCAGCTGAAAGGGAGAGCAGAGGGACACTGAATCATGCCTGCCCTTCCATCAGCAGTTTAAGCCAACCTAAGGCAGCCCAGCCCTCGCCTTGCCCCCAGCTGCGCATTCCTGTGGCCTCCCTGGTTCCAGCATGACATGGATGCAGTCAGAGCAAGGAGCTGATGCAGCAGAAAATTAATTCAGCAAAACCAAATACATAAATGGTTAAAACCGGATTACTTTTTATAAACAGAATCAGCTTCCTGACCTGGGTGTGGATGCAAGTGTTAGTACCAGTGCTGGAGAGGTGTGGGCTCATGCAGCCAAAGGTCCAGGCTGGGGTGGGATGAGAACAAAAGCCCATCTTTCTCAGGAGGAGCCTAGTTTTAGATCAGGCTTATTTAGTCTGGAAACCACACCCTCAGCAAGAGAGAAATTTAGGCAAATACCTGCCTGGTTAAGAGCAGGTTAGTGCTGCTCCTCAGGAAGTACAGAAGATGCTAGAGAGTTTGATCTTAATCAGGCATCCAGCATGCAACTGCTTAGGTACTGGTGTTTTCAGGAGCCAGAAGGCAGTGGCAGGGGTGGCATTTGAGCACCCCACTAAAATTGGTGAGCTTAGTGAGTGGTCTCGTGCTACCTAAGGCAGATATGGCCACCACCTCCCTCCCCCCACTCTCCTCTCAGAGCCTGAGCCATACCTAAACACATGCCAGGACTGAGCGAGGAGTTTCATGCTGGTTCCAGCACTATTTCAGTAGCTCTGTGAATCATTTTGATGTCATGCCTCAGTTTCCCTGTTATTAAGAAGTGCGCATGTATGCGTATGAGTACACCAAATCACTCACCATGTCTCCCATGCAGCTTTTATGACTACTTACCCGCCTTTCATGCGAGGATTTTAAACATAAAGAGCTAAGAGAAGTGCTGAATACTAATTTCCACAACAGATGCAGTGCCTGGTGCTGGATATTACTGGGTATCGCTCATCTGACAACATAGATGGACGATCTGTCAAAAAAACAATGCTGACCTCCTTTCTCCCCACCCCTCTTCTTCCTCCGTTGCCTAAGGAATGAATCTTAATGTCAGCATAAACTTGGTGTGTGTATATATGGTTTCTGAAAGTACCTCAGGCTGGACTCGGTGACCCAGATAAACGCTTCTGCCCCACCTTCCCCTTGCTTTCCACCTAAGATTTGGGAAGCAGGGTTTGTTATCTAAGCTTATTATTTACTGTTGCAGTAGACATTTCCCGGGACTAATCAGGACAGGGGCTCCATTACTGTGGATGCTACACCAACTGAATTTAAATCAATAAATCCACTGCTTTAAAAAGTTGACAGTCCATCTCAGGTCAGTGTTCCCCAAAGGTGCAGGAGGGGAAGGTGATGGGGCAGGGCAGTGCCATGAGACGAGCCACTTGTGTGTGCAGGTTGATGGTCCCACTCCAGGCTGGTTTTATGACTCTTGTATGATAACTCCCCCCCCTCCGATTTCTAATGCTTCTCCACAAACTCTTCCCTGCTGCCAGTTGGAAAAAGTGACCCGGGGCTCTGTGCACGCAGCCGGACACGGCCACACACATGAACATATAATCATGACATTTTCAGTAAGTCGGTGCCGTCGGTTTTGTCCTGGACAGCCTCTCCCCATCTGCACTTCTCTGGAAAAAAAGGGTGGAAGGGAAGAGAAAAGCATGCCTGTGGTTGCATGTTTGTGCAGACAGACGATACACTTGCGTCTATAAACTCTCGGGGAGTTTGGGACCCTTCCTGAGACACAAACCACCCTCCCTCCTGGGGTGTCTTCTCCTTAATTAAGTTAATTTAAGCACTCGGGACCGGCTCACCCTCTTCGCCAAGCCAGCAGCCTCCACAAACATCCTGAAAAGCAACCTGATCAGATGTTCCTCCTCCAGGCAGTTACAGGGATTTTCTCTCCCAGGCGGTTTGGAGCGGGCGAGCGAGAGCGCCTGGGTTTTCCAGCCTGCTCCTCCCACCAGACACAACCTCCCGCTGCCTCCCCGCCGAGCGCTGCACACACGGCTCCGCCGCGGCGTGCGGGACGCGGGCACAGCGCTCCGCTCCCGCTGCCGCCGCCGGGGGAAGCGCCTCGGGCCGCCGCCGCCGCTCCGTCCACGGGCCGGGGCCGCTCCGCAGCCCCCGCCGGCGGGCCATGAGCGGGCTGCGGCACCTCCGCGGGGGCTGCCGGCCGCCGCAGTGAGCGCGGGGCGCCGCGCCGTCCCTCCGCGCCGCGCATGCTGGTGGGGCGCGTCCCGCGGCGGGGCAGCCCCGCGCCCCCCGCGCCGCCCCTCCGCAGCCGTCGCCGCGCCGCGATGCCGGCGGCGGGACGCGGGCAGCCCGCCTCCTGGCTCCTAGTGCTGGGCGCCGCCGCCCCCGCCCTCTGGCTGCGCTGCGTCCTCGCCGACTTCACGGTGGACAACGAGGTGCACTCCAGCTTCATCCACCGGCGGCTGCGCGGCCCCGAGCGCCGCGAGATGCAGCGGGAGATCCTCTCCATCCTCGGCCTGCCGCACCGCCCGCGGCCCCACCTCCACGGCAAGCACAACTCGGCCCCCATGTTCATGCTGGACCTCTACAATGCCATGTCCGTGGAGGAGGGGGCGGCGGGGGCCGCCGCGGAGGAGGGCGAGGGTTTCTCCTACCCCTACAAGCCCATCTTCAGCACGCAGGGGCCGCCCCTGGCCAGCCTGCAGGACAGCAACTTCCTCACCGAGGCTGACATGGTCATGAGCTTCGTGAACTTGGGTGAGTGCGGCCCCGGGATGAGCGGGCGGGGGGCGGGAGCCGTGGCGGGGGGATGCTGGATCGGGGTCCCGGCCGCCAGCGTGGGGG
Source organism: Laterallus jamaicensis coturniculus (assembly GCA_022605575.1). Taxonomy (NCBI): domain Eukaryota; kingdom Metazoa; phylum Chordata; class Aves; order Gruiformes; family Rallidae; genus Laterallus; species Laterallus jamaicensis. The sequence continues at coordinate 6,524,522 of JAKCOX010000029.1, forward strand.
GCGCCGGGGCTGGTGGCGCAGGTGGCCCTGGTTGGACCCCCAGGGAGCTGGGTCTGCGCCGGGAAGGTGGCAGCGCACCTGGGCGAGCGAGGGCGAGGAGCGGCCCTGGGGGAGGTGGCCGCTTGGCAAGAGAACGCAGCATCAAGGCGGAGAGGGCTTCGACCCTCCGTCGCGGGACTGGGACCGCTCCAACCGCACCCTGACGCGCTGGGCTAGCGCCGCCCGCTCCCTCCGGTAGGCACCCGCTGCTCCTCCCGAGTTTGGGATTTGCAGGTAGGAGTTGGACAGGACGATCAGCGGCTCTGTTCCGCATCCCGCATTCCCAGGGAAGTGTCCTGCTCGGGAAGGACTGCGGGTCTCGGTGCCGGGCTGGTACCCGTGCGGGGTGCAGAGCCATGGGGGCTGCTTAGACGGATGGTTCCCTGCGGCATCCCCTCCGCCGAAGGGGCCGAGCTGCTCGCACATGTTTCCCTAATGGCTCGAGAGGGATTCCGCAGCAAATCCTCATTTACTCCTGCAGCTTTTTCTGTTGACCCCGGTTTATGCGGCTAACTCGCCTCTTTTCACAAGCACATGTGGATGGGTTTATGCAAATGATACGAAAGTTGGCATGCTTTGTATGCGGCTCGCTAGGCCCCTCTAATTGGATGCCACGGCCCAATCTGATTTCTATTTGCTTGCTGTAGATTGCACACCCGTGTGGAGCGACTTGGCCGGATCCGAGCAGAACACTGTTGGGATGAGCGTTCTATTTTAAATATATAATTATAGACCCTGCTTCACTCTACCCCGTTTTTAGACCTCGGCATGTGCAGCTCCGAAACCACTGCACGTACAGCTTGGGTGCCTGCAAATCCGAGACAGAATCCAAATATCCAAAACAAGATCGACTCAGACCTTGTCCCAAACAAAGGGACACGCAAAGAGCGAGAGGAGTGCACCTCTGATGACACGTAACCCACTAGGGATTACAGACAGCCCCGTCACCAGTAAATCCATTAACACCTTTATGGATGTCCCTGCTCCGGACACTTCCGTTGTCTGGAACTTTAGAGTCAACAAAGATTAAATCGCCACCTAAATCACCACCTCTCTAATCCCGGCGCTTTAACTAACTGAAGAAGATCAGTAGCTGTAAAGGCTCCGTGACATGCGTTAATAATTGTTAGACACGGTAGCCATCCCGGTGCGGTCCCTGCATGACAGGGAGACACGGGACTCTGTGGGAGATCGCTGCTTTGCATGAGCTGTGTCTCCTTATTGACCACCATAAGCTCCACGGTAGGGAGCTCCGAATTAGGTCTGGCCTGGGGGCTGCGCTCCTGGAGCGCACTGGTGCTTTCTAGTCAGAATTAGTGTTTGTCTAATAGCTACTGGTACTTAAGATGATCAGCAGTGATATATTTAAAATTAAATATTTGAGCGGCCAAGGGTACCCATGGCGGTCAAATATTTGACTTTGGAGATAAGAGTGATCTTGCTAACACTGTTGTCCGCGATTCGTGCGTCCTACACCACATACAACCGGTGTGAGAGTACCCAGCAGAAGACAAAGGGTGTAGAAATAATGACAATAAAACTCACACCCCTGTTTCCATTTCGGTAGGGAGAGAACCTGCGTGAGACGTGCCGTACCTAGTGGAAGGGGGTTTAGTTCTAGGGAAACACTCGGGTGTAGTTATTTACCGTGTATCCTCCACCGGTGTAACGGCAGCCCTCCCACCCTATGCTTTCTACATAAGGAGAAGTCACCTCTGCGGCCCGTGGACATTTTACATAAAAGGAATCAATGCTCAGGTCCCACTGTGCTGCCAAATACAAACGAGTGGAATAGATCTATAAAGCGCACAATAAATACTGTGGTTTGGATGCGCCTGTTTGGAAGTGAGAGCTCCTTAGAGAGCAGGCTGCACCCCTGCAAACTGTACCTGGCAGCAATCCATCTCCTGGCGCGATGATGGTTGGGGATAGATTCATTCACTTCGACCTGCTGGGTTTTGCAGTTGGCTTAGAAAGCCGAAAACCTTGTGATTTTGTGATTCTGTAAAGCCTTCGCTCTGCTAAACCCTTACCTGCCGCTTCATGGGGCGGCTGTCAGTGTGGGCAGGCAGAGCACGGGGAAACCCGATGGCTGTAAGGAGGACAGGTGGAATTGTTACCAGCAAGGCACCTTTCTGAGGTTTATCTGCGCTGTTTTGTTCCCTTGTCAACCACTGTGCATGCCAGGACGAGTTTAAAAAGGACACAGATCTATAGTGGCTTTCTTCATCGCCGTGCACACCTTTCATCCCATTATAGTCATCGGTCTTTCATCTTTATAGGACAAAGACAGGCTTGTTTATGGACATTTTAATGAATTAGACCAGCCGCTTGCTCCCGTATATAGTCAAACACAACACCTGCTTTCAAACATACAGTTTTCTATGACGTTCAGGGAAAATTAGAAGATCTATTGTAGAACCGATGGGGTTTTTTTGGACACCTTCTACAATGATCCCTTTTAAAGCGGGGCTGAATCGCCAAATGCAGGCTGTAGTAAACTGCACCCTAGTTTTGTAAGAGATACTTTGTGAGCATTGCATTTCACAGGTAGGCTTTTATTCCTGTGCCCGAGCCATCACAATGAGGAAGTGTCACAGCATAATAAAACTTCATCTTAGAATGGAGGAAGTAAAAGTGAGCAAAGAGAGAATACTTTTAAATTTCAATAAGTTAAGCATGTTACTCCAGGCTTCTAAATACTAATCCACAAAGACTAATCCACAAAGACATGTTTGTTTGGTTTTTTGCTTTATCCACATTCTTTGTTTATCTATCCATACAAGTTGAGAGGAAAAAACCAACTTTGGGATAAAAAAAAATCACATTCCAAGATTTACCAGGCTGGTAGAAACCCAGGAGTTGGACTTGATGATCCTTATGGGTCCCTTCCAACTCAGGGTATTCTGTGATTCAAGGATTCTATGAAACCCACCAGCAAGCCCCCTTTCCCTTCTCTTTCCCCCCCTCGCACATTGATTTCTATGGAGATACTGCGTATATTTATTCCAGAGAATTTATGCTGGGTATTGGTAGGGAGGAACCAGAAAACAGGTGCTCTGTTTCGGGGTTTATTTTGCAGGGAGTTTTGTGCTAGGCGTGTAATGTTACTCTAAAGTCTTGACAATTAATTAGATTTGGATTTATAGGCAGTTAATTCACAGGCTGCATTTTGTCTGAGCTTACACCTGTGCTAGGACGGGTGGGGAATGGATTTGTGTCAAGAATGAAGCTACATGTAAATTAAAAAGAGAAATTAGCCACAGTGGTCTGACTAAGTTAGTTAATTACCAGCTAATTTTACAAAATTTATTACTGTCATTTCAGTATTTGGAATTTCACTTCAGATCCAAGATCAGTTTACAAACTGATCTGTTCGAGGACCCAAAAAAATGCAAAGCCTTTCTTGCAGAAGTTTCGTTTCAAGGTTATAAACAGCAACTGGGGAGTAAACATCCTCTGGGTGACTTGGACCCTCTCTTCTAAAAATAATTGCCTTGTCCTTACGTGTGTAATCCTGCCTTGGTAAACAGACTTGCTCAGAAGAGTTCCTAAAATGTCGGCACAAGTGATACAGCACAAGTGATACGCAATTTGTTAATTTGTCCCGCGGTCGATTAGAAAATGAACAACATTGTTTAATCCTGGCAAAAAATAAAGGGGGGGGGTGTGTGTGGAATTAGTCATTCTTGGAAGGAGCACGTGAAAGTGGCTTTTGTTAATGTAAATCAAGAAGCTGAAGAGCCCCCAAGTTTCCTTTTATTTCATACCATCTGGCTGTCCTTTTTGTTGACAAGTGTTTGGCATGGAGAACCATCCCTTTGCCCTTTAATAACAGGCTTTAACACTGTAGGGTATTAGAAAAAGATTCTATAACAGTTAAAAAATTTCCTTCGGGGAATACTTTATAAAGCGAGCGCGGGCTGCAGGCATTCGCAGCTGTAACCTGGCTTGTGTTAAAGTTTGGAAGGGGCTGCCTTGCATTCCAGCTCACGACAGGCCTTCGCTGGTGTACAGCCAAAGGTTAATATAGATGTCACACAGTTTTTCTTTGGAGAGCCTCAGATATAAGAGTACGCGTACAGCTGTGTTTTTAGTAACCCTTTCATAATCACTTCTTTTAAACCTCATTTTCCTGCTTGTATAAATCAAAGATTTTTTTTTTTTTTCAAGGATATTTGACCTGGATTTGAACTTATTTGATCTTCACATATTTCCCACTTGAAACAAAGCAGATTAAATGTTAGCCCTGGGTGCCTGGCCATGATCACATGGTTCATCCATACATTACAAGCCCCTGGCTTGGCTTTCCTTTTTTTTTTCCCTTATTTTTCTCCTCCACTTAGCGCAGTTATAGGCTCTCAGGCCCAAGCAGGTACATCCCATAATTGCTGGGGACGGTGCGGATACGTGGGGTACAGTGGACCAAGGCAGAAAGCTTGCAGCAAGCTGACGGTATGAAGTGCACCAACTGTGCAGTGAGTGACTGGCGGGCGTCCTGTAAGTGTACGGACCTGTTCTAGAGAGAAATTAGCTCGTTTCCTAATTTTCAGGGGCAAAGTGACAGAGCAGAGCAGTAACGAAGGACAGAGCAGAGAACGGAGCAGTCAAGGACAGACGTCCTTGTGCAAGGAGGAAGGATGCAGAAACCATCCCGATGGGGTTTATCCCCACGGGGTCTTTCCCCTGTTCCCTAGCGGGCTGTCCTGGCGGGGGGTAGGGGAGCAAAGCTGCCGTTGGGAGCCGTGGTTTAAATCCCAACACAAAACGGCTTGCAAAGCGCTTTGAAGGAGATGAGCCTTGACGGCCAGATCCTGTGCTGCCTGTAGCGGGAGCTGGTCCTGCTCCCACCCCAGCTTGCCTTGCCACCGGTTTGGCTTGTGTGCGTGCACACACATTCCCTGTTGATCCTCTTGTATGAGCCTGTGCTACAGTTTTGCCTCTAAATAAGCTTAAACCACTTTTTTTTTTTTTTTTTGTCGGTGGAGGGGAGGAGAGATGTGTGAGAGGGTTACAGGAGTGGCTGGAAACATTAATTAAAACCAAGATTATAAGTATTAAAGCCTACTTGGGGCTGTTGACAGGCTCCTTTTAAATGGGACACTGCAATGTTTTAGTTTAATACATTCTGGCAGTGTCACCGGGGTTAAGGCTAATACTGGGATGTGTGGATCCTGTCATGTTATTGTCAGGAGGAATGCAGGGATTAGGGTTAAAAGTGGCGGTGGGCGAGCACTGCAGCTGTGTACACTTATTATAAAAGATTTAAGTCCCACTGGTAAAATCAATATATTAGATTGCAAGAGCCTCTGTTTTTAATTAGTTTAAATCAAATATACCATTCATGCCATTACAGCTTCTATCCTCAGACCGAGTGAGGAAATGCTAATATTTACATGGAAATTGTTAATTTGTGGTCAAAATGATAACACATTTAGCTCTACGCATCACAATTGTTCTAACCTGATGAATGCCAGCGAGGAGTTGCCATGATGGATGAAGTCATATGAGGGACGAGACTACCCGTTGATCCACATTGCTCAGAGACTGCGATACACCTGGTTAACTACATATATTTTATATTGAGGTAAATAAAATCTGCTGTGTGCCTACACTACGTGTTTCTGCTCTGAAGGGAAGGAACTTCTAAAAGAAACACAAGTGCTGTTGGAGTTGGTTTCGGGATGAGGATGCAGCCCTTGGAAGTGAACAGGACTGCTTGCCAGGACTCATCACCTGGACGAAGCTCTGTGCCCGGTATGTTTGGAAAACGGAAACCTGAGAGAAGAATCCCTGTCTGGGTCTTCATTGGTGCAAATAGTCAGATTTCTACTGAAGCTGGCCCTGTGGTCTCATTTATATGACTGTACGTCCAAAGTAATTCCCATAAACTCCCTCTTGACTTAGACTAGCACAAGTGAGAGCAGATCCAGGCCAAAGAAATGCCCCCGCGTTGATGTAATGAGCAGGCAGTAGTTCCTGCTAGAGCTTCAAACAGCTTTCTCTCCTAATCTTGAAATTGTTTTTGAGGGAGGCTTTCTTCGCTGAAAACAATCAAAACATGAGCTAGCTCCTATTAGTCACTGCTTATCATTATTAGCCCAGTCCGTGTTGTTGAACCACAGCTGAATTCCCATCTTTGCAACAAACGTAATTTAACAAATAATGTTTGACAAAAAATGCAAAACTGATATTTCTTAACACAAGACATATTTCTTATGGAGAAATGTCAGTGATGAAAGATTCCTGGTATCAAAATATCTGAATCACAGTACAAATAAACAGCGTGCTGCAAAGGCTGCGGGGCCAAATTCCGCGCTGGAGTAATTCCACTGAAGTTGGTGGAGTTGTGCCAGGAGATAAACTCGCCATTTAGATACTTTTTTTGGTGTACATGTGAAAACCAGAAGTGTTTTAAGGATTTTGTTGGTAAACATCTTTTTTGAGGAAAAGGGTGCAGGTGCCGAAGTGTGAACTGATGCTAATTCAGGTATGACTTTCGGCAATCCCTGTTTTGCTGATGGAAGTGCCAGAGCTTGCCAAGACCCCCCCCCCCATGCCTGGGTGCACTGTACATGTTGTGCAGCTCCATTCTTCGCACATAAATTCACCTGCTTACAGCAGGTAATGTAAGAGGATCTGCCTGCCAGCTCGTATGCGCAAGCCCCCATTCTGTGAAGCATTTGCATATGTCTTGGAGTCAGGGAGAATCCTTTAGTGATCCAGATCGAGTGGATTGAATTAATGGTAAACTTCAAGACTACAAGTCTTAGTGTAATTGCTTTATTGTTTTGGAACCAAGATGCTTACAATCCGGTTCCTGTACAAACATGTTGAACGTGTGTTAATGTGTTTCAAAACCAGACCCTCAACACAAAATTCTGCTTTTCATTAATTGACATTTAGTAGCATGGTACAGCATTTCAAAGCACTGGCCAAATATAAACCGTGTTTCTAATTTCCTTACTTTCCTGTGTTTGGAATGCCAATGTTAATTTGTTCCCATGGAAGAGTGAGAGCTGCCAACCACAGTTTTATATAAACGGCTTTACAGCGCAGGGCTGCCAGCATTAAACGATACTTAGGAATTTTCATGACATTTTGTATTTAATGCTCGTGTGCAGATGTGTGGGAGAAAGGGAGAGAGATATATGGGATGTTGAGCAGCACAGCCACTGATGATCAAGACAAATCTTGGAAGAAATTTATCCTTTCGGTGGCTGTCAGTGTTGCTTCTAAGTTCAGATTTTTAATTATCAGATATTCCATTGCATATCAGTTCAGCCCAGGAAAAACTGTTTCGCAGGGAGTTTTGTTGCTAGCTATCCAAACAGTTTCATGGTGTCTCTCCCCCCCTTCCACCTCCCACAATTTTAGGTATTTATTAATAGATGAGCAGAAGGAGTTTTGTTTATGTTGCCATTCTGATCATTATGAAATGGGCTGTAAGAATGTGATATTACTCAGCGTGAGAAAATGCAAAAGTAGGAAAAGCCGCCACAAATAAGGAATAGGAGGATTAACTGTTTCCATCAAAACTGCCAACAGATATTTTTTTCTTTAAAAGAATAGGAGCAGCCAGCTAAAATACTTCGCTTTCTCAAAGAAATTCAGGCGTAATCATACTTTCCTTAGTGCCGTGCCCTGTCTTTGTACGTGAAACAAGTGCAAGGCTTGCTTCAACCAGATTCATTTTAACCAGGCACTGGTGAAACCAAGGTCTGTTGATGTATTTCTCCTTTTATTCCGGGAGGATTTTCAAAACCCAAATTGTTCATGTTTCAGTAGATTCCTGCGAAGGAGTGCTAGCTAGGGTTTCTCTCCCAGTTTCCCCCTTTTATTGGAGCAGGTGCAGTGCCTGCCATCCGCGCCAGCCCCACGCTGTACCAACAAACAAAGTGGTGTTTTGGTTCACTGGATTTAAAAGTCTCCTGAGAGTAAAGAAATGAAAGAGAAAGAATTTAGAAAGTGCCTCATGAAGGAAAGGCACTTCAAGTAATGTGCTTTGTCACTCAAGTCTTCCCGTAAATTACCTTAAACTATTTCTAAACTGTTTGGAAAGTTTTATCCATAGGGGATTGAGTTTCGGTTGCATCTCGGAGGTCCCACGCTATTCTTCCATCATCTTCATCTTAACTGCAGTAGCTTCCGAGTTAAGGCTCTTTTGTTGTCAGGTTGAATTAGATTTTACAGGAGTTAAAAAAAAGAATAGTTTTCCCCTGCTTTAAAGTAGAATTGTGAATTTTCAGGTTTTCACTGTTTCTGATTCCGCCTCATTTAAAAGATACTGTGAGTAGCCATCCGAGTTTAAACAAGATTATGGTGTAATTAGACAGACAAACTCGTAATTACTGAAGGACTAAACCACCACCACTGACCCTTTCAGGTTCATTTTGACAGTGTTTATCCAGTGTATCTGGAAAGGCTTACGATTAAAGTGCCTGAAGGGTGGGGATGAGATGTTTCAGTGTGCAGCCAGTGCTGTTGGGTCCACCTGGCCTGGGAAACTATGCGGGCTTTGTAGCAGAGAAAAGCCTTTAACTTAGATCTTCATGGCAAGCTCTTAACAGCTGCCTTCCTTTTAAAAACAAACCAAGAAACTGCCAAAAAACATGCAAAAAACTCCCATACAAAACTAGAAAAAGGAGGAGAGGGAAGACACAGCTTCCCTCCAATAACCATTAAACCAGCCAGTACCGCTTCTGGCTCTTTGTGATGAGGGAACGCCATTGCACCAATGGGGCTGATGACCTCGCAGCTGTTTTAGCTGTTGTGGCACAACTGCCTTTCAAACAAGGAAAACGTTTCCTCTCGTTAAGCTGCAGCCCCCCCATGGCGTGATGCTGGTGGGAGTTACAGCTCTGTACGAACACACCGATGTCACCGGCCTCAGCTGGAGCATCCTGGCACGAGGCCATGCAAGCGGTGAAGTCACCACAGCTGACACCGTCTGAGGAGCTGGCACGGTGCCTGCACCAAGTTTTGGGGGAGCCGTAAATCAGGTTGAGCTTTGAATCTCTTTTTAGAGCTGCTGGGCTGAGTCCTGCCTTGAACCACCTCATGGCGTTGGCATCGGTGGGGCTGCCTTGGTCCTCCGCCTGTACCCATTGTTCTTCCTGCAGTGCAGTGGCAGTAAAACTTTTAAAAGAGACCAGAAGAACCCTGGGAGAATTACTAAAGGAAAATGCTCATAAAGTCATACAGCATCAGTAGTTGGGAGCTGTAATTCCAGTGGGGAGAGCTGTCTCTTGCCGAGGAAGGGAGCAGGGCTGGATGCATTTTGGCTGCCCACGTACCTGAACCTGCATCCTTTGGCCACCCAGGGGAAAGCCAGGTCATGTTTATCAGTTAAGTGGAGGATTAAAAATTACCATCATTAAGAAATCCCAGGCCTTAAAATTTAGTAATGTTCTAATACTTTTGTGTCAGTGTTTGAACAACAATTTACATCAGCCAAGTTATCCACAGTGCCACAAACAATGGCTATTTGCTAACGGGGCTCTACGAGCTGCTCCTCCCCCAGGTCTCAGGGCTGAAACTTAATTGCTTCTATCACTAAAAATATTCTGAACATTTTAATCTTGCTACTTTTATTTGTTTATGACTGTGCAGTAATTACAATCCCACAGGGACTTTTTAGATGTTAATAAAGAGTACTGCACATCACTTTGCCTGAAGCTTGTGTGGCTCTATAAACATCATGCTGAGTTTAAGTTCCCCTTTCTGACCATATCCTTAAAAAAAATCCAGCATTTGTTAAGTGAAAGGAGGGGATTTTTCCCCCCTCTTTCTTTTCAACAAAAAGAAATAGGAGAGGGGGGGAAAAAAACCGAAGAAGAAGGAACTTTATCCTGGCAATCTGCTGGCTACATAAAGCAGTAAATGTTCAGCTGAGACAGGGAAAAACCAGAACTGCTGGAGATTGGTTGTTTCCTTTTGGAGGAAACAATAAATGTGCCCACTTGTATTTTAACAACATTACTACTGGGCCCCCTAATTACACAGATATACTTGTGCTCAACTGCAGAGGGGAAGAGCTGAAAAAGAGTCATTCAGCTCCAAGAGACGCCTTTGAATAACCACTCTGCTAAATCCTGGCCCAAGAGAGAAGATAAAGATGTTTCAGCAAGAGGTGATGAATCCTTTGTCTCTGGGAACAGTTGACAAGGAGCCACCTGAGCACACCGGGTGTAAAACTGCTGCTTGGTGTGAACGCAACTTCCCCCTCTTGAGCCCAGCAATCCCTGCAGCTGGGTGTGATCAAGTCATAATATATTAGGCTTATACCCACAGGTATCTCTGACGTTCTGCTGTGTTAAAACCTGACACAGGGAATGCAGAAATACATGGAAAATCCCAGAACAACAATGAGCCACGTTCAAGCAGACCCTGAATACTTTTTTGGAGAACAGTAGCTGTCAGTATCCTTAATCCACAACTGTGAGAGCTGTCTCACTGAAAGCCCTATGGAGTGGGGGGAAAAGCCCAGCGTGTCCAACACCCTGGATATATCCTGCCCACATTGCCAATTGTAGCCCCAACAACTGAGAGCAGTGACTGGTGGGTGAGCGACCGAGCTGGAGAGGAGAGATCTGTGCTCCTCGGGATGCTCTCATAAATGCCACACTCTCATCTCTCTGCTATTTTTAAGAGCTCGCACGTGACGGGACATGCACCGTGTTCCCTTCATTCATCCTGAGCTGACGCCAGGGTGTGTTACAGCAGCTGAGATTTCCCCCCTGAATGGCTGTTGCAAAATTGTGCGTGAAGACGCATAAAACCCAAAACAAACCCAAAAACGCCGTTGTTAGGGGCTGACTCAGGAGCTCTGGATGGCCCAGCCCCAGTGAGAGGCTGGGTGTCAGGAACCCAGCCCTGCGATCCGTGTGCCGAGCAGGGTGCTGCTCCTGGCTCTGAGGGGCTTGTCTGGTACCAGAAAAATTAATTCCTCATGTATAATAGGGATTGTGGGTGGAAATTAAACTGAAAACAAATCTCCTCACTTTTGGATGCTGCTATGCCTGGGACACGGGTTGCCAGCATTTAAAGTGTGACAGGGACACATGCCCTCTCTGAACACATGCATGTCTGTGAGTATGTATGTATATCTCATATGTGTGTGTGTGTGTGTGTGTGCATCTTCCAGAGGATGGATCTGAATTAATAGTCTAAACTTGCTGTCACTTTTAGATGGGCATTTTACACCTACTGACAGAAATATATGTGGACATCATCAATTTACAGATCTTTCATATTCACAGCTCTCAGGCCCACATCCCAAATTAATAAAGAATAAGAATATACACTCCTCTGCCAGCATCTCCATAAAAATAAATGTGCAGCATGGCAGACTTCCCTAGAAAGCAGAACGATTGTATGCATGAGCTACAAGTCCCACCATGGGCAGACAGGAGCTCCCGCTCCCATTCCCTGCTCTCAAATCCCAGGAGCTCTGCTCAGTGTCCCCCGCGCTGAGCTCAGCTCTCCTGGAAGCACAGAGGAAAGATGATGCTCCCGAAGCCAAATGTGAAAGAGGCCACAAAGTCCCACCTCTTGAGGAAGGGCAGTAAGCAGTAATTGAGGTCTCTAATCATTATTTTCCAGAATATTTCTTCCCATCCCTCCGAACACCATATTTCTATCTAATATTTCTGGTTTATAAACTGTTGGTATCACCACACGAATAGAACATATGCAGGAGGTACCACCACGAGGACGCTTGAGGTGATACTGCTCTGGCAGGGGGTTGGACTAGCTGATCTCCAGAGGTCCCTTCCAACCCCGATCCTCCTCTGCTCTTCCAGGGATTTCCCCTCTAGGGCAGAAGGACCTTTTCCCCCAGGACTTTGTTGCCCCTGAATCTCCCAGGATTTGCCAGGCCGAGAATGAGGCAGATGTTTAGTATTGCACAGACAAGCTCGAAAGGTCCAGCCGGCCGCAGTCTCAGGGAGCAGCTTGGGGCGTTACATACATTGTATATACATTCCAAGTCGAGTTTTTGCTGATTGCAATCAATCTTATCCACTGGCCGCATGTCTGATACTGCCTGGTTATTTTGTAATGTCCCACAAACGACTTTCTCAGCAAACCCAGAACCTGGAACTCCAGCAGACAACCTCAGCAAAACACATGGTCCCAAACCTGGGGAACTGGTTCCTGAATGGTTTCCCTTTTTCACAGGAAAGCACAGAAGAGGCTCCATTCCCTGTGCCTTCGACTCCTGCCGGGTCCCTCCCAGAGAGCCACCGCAGCTGCAGACCCACACTCTGGGAAATTTGGGGCGGGGGATGCTGGTGTGGCGATCCAATATTATATGATAATTGATTAGATTTATGGTATTTATTTGAGCAGTAGGTGAGAGGCAGTGAAATGCAAACGAAATGGATAAGCCCTAAGAGCCTGGTCTGCTATCACCTCTCTGCTCACGTTCCTTAGCACCGTGGGTGCAGAGATGGGCACATTCCTCTGACAAAAACAAGGCATTTGAAGAATTCATCAGCTGGACTTTCAAGCATTGCCAGTAGATGCACAATATATACACGTGCTTTTTAAAAGACTTTTATTTTGAACTCGAGATGTGAATCTGTGGTATTAAGGAAAGCAGAACAATCCTTTATTTAGCTGCACCTGCACCTTAATGCCTAATGAGTTTAGTTTGATGGAATCCAGACCTCAGGAAGGATTATAAATTCTCATTTGATTTCATTTACTTCTAAAATACCTTAAACCAGCTGTACCAGTCCAGAATCCAGCCCGCCTCTCTCTATCAGTTTTGCAACTGTTGTTGAATCTTTTCCTCTATTGAGTAACTTTCTGCTGTATAATAATCCGCAGATAGAAACAAGGAGCAAAAGGCAACTTGAAAAAGAATTGCGTAGTAGGAGATAATTAGCAGCATGTAAGCTTGAAAAACATCAGTTTATGAGCACAACTTTCATAAAGTAAGGTTGGGAACAAACTGAAGCTGAGTGAGTGGGCGATACTGTCCCTCACCGGCCCAGCTTTGGCATGGTGTTCGTCCTTTCCTGGGCTGTTTATGCCTGGTTTCCATAAGCACATCCAAGGTGCTGGGGCAGTGATCTTCCCAAAATCACTGGCTCGGGCTGTTTGCTACAAACAGGATCGAATTTATCAAATACAGGTGTTTGAAGCCCCTTAGTTTGCCCCAGTGTGGTTACCAGAATACAAGGGCATAATTTGATGCTGTTGCACCTCTGCGTGATCACATCATTGCATCAAAGGGCTGCTCTGTCACGGTTTGGTTTTCCCTTGTGTGCCCTCTGCACGTGCCTCTGTGCAGATCAGGGTGCCTGTGCTGCAGGCTCCCAGCTTCCCACAGAGGTCTCGGTCCTTCCCTTGCATGGACATGGGTGTCCTGGGGGGATGAGCATCCCTCCAGGCTGCCAGTTGCTAGTGGGCTGTCTTCTTTTCCCTGAGGTCGGGTTAGAACTGGCTAAAAACAACATGCCAGGGAAACCTTCTCGCCTTCCCCTGATCTGAAATTTGGTCCAAGCTTGGAAGCTTTTGAGAACAACCTGGATCGTTTTTTCCTTCTTTTTATTTATTGTTTGCATTTCATCCCTCTTTGTGCTCTGCAGCCTCCTGCCCCTGAGACACCCATCCCCCTGCTTCCTCCTCTAGACCAGCACTAAGTTACCGTGCTCTGGCTGCCACCTCAGTCTCCACCATCCTGCCCTTCATCTGCAATTCCTCTCCCTCCTCCCCAGGCTGCCACTATCTCCTCAGATGCACTGGCAAAAGTTGTGACTGGGAGTCACACCTACTGCAGGCATGGCTTTGCCGCGGAGTTGACCTCACCACATACCCCTCACCGATTTCACACCCAGGCAAGCAGCCTTGCTGTTCCCTCAGTTAGAAAAAGAGCAAGCGAGCAGTGCAATATATCAGTCATCTCTCCTCAAAGAGGGGGAAAAGCATTCCTGCATCTTCACATACCTTCCTGAGCTGCATCCAGAGGATTTAGGATGCAAGGGATATGTCAAACAGCAGCATGTCTCTGCGTTACTCTATGCTATGCATTACTGTGCAGACAGAGGAAGGAAAGCAGCAGCGGTGATGAGCATCTGCCTGTCATTTGGCTCCCAGCTCAGTTCAGCTGCAGGGGTGTTTATGGAGGAGGGTGCAGAGAAGAGCTGAGGTTTCCTTTGGGAGCTGCTGGAGTGCCCAACTCAGGGCTGCTACCCAGGTCCATCCCCATCTCTCAGACAGACGAGCAGCCCCAAGCTGTCAGTACAGGCTACTGGGGTAAAGCCTGGCCTTGGATAACTCTACTCCTGGTTACAGCACGAGAGCTTGAGCTGTTCTGCGATGGCCACATCGCTGGCCAGTTGGGAGGACATGGGAACAACCACGATTTGCAGCACCACCAGCATCTCCCAGCTTGTCTCTGTCCCCTCCCCCAGGACACCCCCACCCCCGGATGCTGGGGAGGGGAAGGCTGCTGGGGGTGAATCCCCAGTCAGCACTGCCCTGGGCCCCCCATTCCAACTAGAGCAGTGAGGATGATGCGGGAGGCCGTGCAGGGGATTTCCTGACATCCTGAAAGATGAAGGTGGCAACAGAGGGAGTCTGCCTCAAGGAGTGACTTCGCTCCCATCTCTTCCCTTCCCCTCTCACCTCCCTGCTTCTCCATTCCCCCACCCCCACATCCCGCAGCGATCTCAACTGTGTTACAGCAGCTGCGGGCGGGTTGCAGCACCATGTGCTGCTGTGTGTCACGTGCGAGGGCTGTAAGGTCTTTGCAAGAAACACAGTTCTTCCCTGCTCCCTTAACTTTGCTCTCCTCAGATGCACGCACAGGCGCTATGAGCTCAGCACCAAGATTCACACCACAGTCAGTCTGTTTACTATTAGGAGAGTCCCACGTGTAAATTTTTCACAGTACCTTTCATCCAGCCTGGCTCTTACTTTGCAGAGAAACCACAGTGTAAACGGGTACCGATCAGGGCACACTCAGAAAGGAAAATGTATTGTACCTGTGCACAACCCACCCAGATACTTCAGGGATACTCTCTGAGGAGAAAGAGTTCCGCCTGGAAGTGCCTGCAAAGAAGTCCCAGCAAAGGAATGTCTCCCAGTGTGGAAGGCAGCATGCACGCTTCCATCGCTCCTTTCCCTCCCAGTTATTATGTTTCCCCTTTGCCATCTACCATCCCAAGAAATTTTAACTTTAAAGTCTCCCGGGTGAGACACGTGGTGGAGGATGCTGTGACTCACAGCATCCCTGTGGCAGGTACAGCACCAACCCTGACACTGGAAAGGGCAGCAGGAAGACCCCAGGCATTTTGCTAGAGCAATCCCCATGCCCTGCCCTGAGCAGCCCTAGCTGAGGTTTGGTTTAGTCAGGAAGAACTCGCTGCTGCTTCAGAGATAATTAAACCCATCTTCCCGCGACCCACTGTTTGTACACGCACAATGATACCATTGTTCCGAGTCATGCAACACATATGCTGACATTAAAGTGTTTAATCTTGTAGTACAGTATTCCATTATTTTTTGGACATCTGTACATGATAGAGAGGGTACGTATTAAGGGATTTGTTGACAAAGAAATGGCTAATGCTGATACATGTGTGGACTGAAAGGATCTTTCCAAGCTGTGCTCAGCAGTGGGGAGAGTGCTGCATCCCCAGCCCGAAGCCTGGCACAGGCGCGATGCGCGTTGCCGCTATTACCACTTTCCACTGTCTAACAAGGAGGCAGTGTTCAGAAGAATTTTGGAAGCTCCCTGCTGGGTTTGTGGCTAGGTGGTCTTGCTGGCAACGCCACCTTCATGCTGAAAGCTGAAAAAATGAAGTGATGGCTAAAGGAAGAATATTAACTCCAGAGGGCTTTTTTTTCTTTTTCTTCCCCTTTGGAAGCAATAATGCTTACCCCTTACTGCAGAGCGAGCTGAAGAACTTTGAAACCCCCCCTGTTTCTAACCTCTGGGGTTGGGGATCAGGATTTATGGAGCCTGGTTTTCATCTCACTTTGTAGGACTGCATTAGTCCTGCTTCCCACCTGTAGATGGGGCAGGGCTGAATTTACCATGCAAGAAAGAGCTTACCACCTTCGCCTCCCTTTACCCTGTGAAATGGGTACATGAGCACTGAGTCTCTGCGGGCCAGTTTCGCTAGGAAAATTCAAGCAAGGCTTTGCACTGCTGGCTGGAAATGGAGTGACTCCAAGCACAGTTTGCCCCTTCCTGACAACGCCACAGCTCGCAGGACAAGCTGACCAGCCCGCAGCCATCACTAAAGAAATAAAGTCATGGAGTTGTCTTTGTTGGAGGGGACCCTTCAGATCACAGAATCCAACCATCAACCCAACCTTCCACAACCACCACTAAACCACGCCCCCACATCACGCTCGTGTTCAGCATCTCTGGGGTTGTCAGAGGCAAAGCCAAGACATTCCTACCCGCTATACTCGCCTATGTGACTGCTGCCCTCCCTGGGGCCAGGCATGCACAGGTAGGCTCTAAAGACCTGTTAGACCTTCATGCCAGAGTGTGGCAGATGTTTTTTGGCATCCAGATCTCAGGGGGGTTTTGCAGGCTGGTGGCTCTGTGGCCGAGTGCCGCCTGGCTGAGAGGCTGGGGCCAGGGGGTGTTGTCTCTTGGAATCTATTTTCCTTTGACTTATCTTTCAGTCTCAGGAATTCAGGACCTTTAATCTATTTGAGATTAAAGTCCTTTACAAATCCCTTCTGGCCTTTTTTTGAGAGTAAAGAAGTTACAGACACCCTACTGCACATTCCTTCTGGCGCTTTTTTTCATTGCAGATGAGGAACAAGTAGTGCTCTAATTGTCCCGAGCAGTACTGCAAATGAGACAATTGCTCTTAAAATGCCATATAAAAACAATTAACATATTATCAGGTGAAAGTGTTAACAGGAAAATTTAAGTTTTGACTGGTTTCAGTATTCAAAGTGTATCCCAAGTGCATCCCGCAGATGTGCCAGGGAGGAGGAGGTGTGGAATTACCAAAGCTTTCCCAGTTTGGCAGCCTGAGCATGGAATCTGTTCATCTGCTGTTTACTTTCCTTGGGAAAAAAGAGGGTTTTTTGCATCTCCCGAAAACAAGAGCTTAACAAATGCTTAGGTGGGCAGGTTGGCAAAAGTGAGGGTTCCTGTGACATGCACTGAAATCAGCAGGAATGTTTCTCTTGACTTCCCTGGGGTTTGGGTCAGCTCTTTAATGCTTCTGTAATAATTATCTTTTAACGTCATTGTTCTTGGAGAGTTGCTGGTGTGGTTCAGTGGTTCTTTGCATGACATACAGAGTTACTGATGGACATCGTGCTGCTGAGCTCAGGACCAAGGCTAAAATGGCATGGGGTTTTGGTACCTGTAGAGAGAAGCAATAACTGCTGCAGGCTACATCTCAGTGTAATCCTTGCTGCCATGTATGATGCCTTGCTACCATCAGTCCCTGTCACAGACCCAGTGGCCCAACCTGTGTTGGCAAAGGTAGCCCAGGTTGGCATTACACTTCCCAGTGCTGGTTTACACAGTAGCTGAAAAGAGTCAGGGGGCTCATTCCTACCATCAAAACACTTTGTTGTGAGATGGACCAAATGTGGCATCAGTCCAAGTCTCCCAGCTTTGTACTGATGTGTCGTTGGCTTTACAAATTTCGGTGCTGTGGTGGTGTTAAAGTAGGATCATCAGGCTTTCTGCCCACCGTTGCTTTCTTGGTACTGGTTTCAAGTGTGAGTTCTAGGTGTATCCATACTTCTTCATCCTTGCATCTTCATGTTTTCAAGTTTTTAAAGCTGAAAAGAGCAGGCTTCAGGAAATGTCAAAACAAGTACTGGAGACTTGCTGGTGTTTTATCTCCAGCTTTCCCATATTTTTGGATCAAATACTTGGCTGCTTCACACCTGAGCCCACGGTATCCACAGTGCTTGCTTTTAACCATCCCCGCTGTTGCACAACTGTGCTGTCCTGCCTCGTCTTGCATCGCCACAATGCCACAACAGGGCCAGTTTGGAGAGACAAAGACTTCAGAGCCCTATCTCTGTCAGATAGATGAGTGCAGCCTGTGCAGCATTCAGATTGTAGACAGATAGTCAAGGCCAGGCTCCCAAAGATGCTGAGCTTACTTGCATACTTGCAGCAGAGGCGTGGCAAGTGTACTGATAACTACTCACCCAAGATATGTGCTTGTTTTCGTTGGATCACCTTAATTGTCCTGCACGCTTTTTAGTGCCTTGCTTATTTTCTCATTCATCTCCTGTAGCTCCATGCTACAGCTTTCAAGTCTTGACCTTTCTCTTCCCAAAGGACTGTGCCAGAGGGAGCATCAGATGATCCTCGCTTGCCATAGCTGTGGTTAACAGCCCCACTTGGGATGCTCAGGGGTTGTTTTGCACCAGCAGATGTTAAGCCATGTGTTAAGTTCTGTCAGAATTTGTCTACAGGGGTTGTGCTTCCAAAAGTTGCGATGCCACTGCTGGAAACAAGGAGATGCGTGTTTGCACGTCCCGTCACCTGTGAGTGGCTTTGGATTGCTTCTTCAGGAGAGGAAGTCCACTGTTTTCCCACAGCTAAGGCACCGCTTCCTAGTGGAATGATTTTTCAAGGGTGTTCTTCCTTTTCATATTTTACAACCTTTGATTGCACATCCAGAGGTTTGGCTTCCTCCCCAAGCAGCTGCCTTGCCAAGGCATTTGGATTGTGACAGGCTCTGAGCTGGAATTTCCAAGGTTTGAGATCAGGAACTGGGCTAAAGCTGTTCACCGAAAGCCTTTGGAAAGCAGTGATTCCGAAGAGCTGCAGGCCTAGGACAAACACGAGTTCAGGTTCTTGGGGCAGCAGGGGTATTAGTGTACCTAGCGAGTACTGATGCTGCCCACTGATTTTTAAGGGGGCACTTCGCACATTATGGCTGACAAACAGCTGAGATTAAAACCTTTAAGAATGACCAAAAGGTTCTCATTATGGTCTGCATGTCAATAGGGATCACGGATTTTTATAGCTCAAGCAGAGTAACTACAGTCACATTCAAAGAGCCCCAGCAATTCCCTAGACTCTTGCTGGGTATTTTTATGCCCTCACCAGTTCAGACCTCTCAGGTAATTAATTGGAAATGACCTGGTTGCAGCATTGTCAAAAGTCCGACCAACACTTGTCAAACCCAGGAAACTCAGAGCTCCTGAGTGCTGCCCTGCTTCTCTCATGCTGTTGTGCCCACGGTATGACTGTCATCTACGAAAAGTACTACACGTGATACACCATACGTCCACATGTTCTGCTGCGCAGCAGCGTGAGCACAGGATGGGATATCAGCCCTCATAATGAAGAGTCTTGCTTTTAAGAGTTTGAGTCAGACCCTTAATGTTATTTTAACATAGATTTTGGTGTTTAATTATGTAATAAGATTTACTGCAGTCATCTAACAGATGTTGATTCAGGGTCAGTGTTTCTCATAAATTAGTTCTGAAAGGATTTGTTACTTCTGGGTCAGCAGATAGGTCCAGAGTGCAAAGAAAAAGGGGAAAAACAATAAACACTGAGTTGAAGGGTTTCTGTGGATTCTTTCTTCAGTTACATATCCACATATTTTCATGATCTTAATGACTATAGCCACAGGAATGTTTGCTTTAACACTAAAGATGGCTGAGCCCAAACCCCTATATCCAAACATCTGCAAAGCATGGGAAAGTTCAGCCTTTGGGGCTCTTTATTTCACGACCCTGGCTGTTAATTTTTCATACTAATATGACACATTTTTCTTAGGGCTCTGCAGTGGGAATCACGGTGAACTCTAGTGGCACCCGAAAAAGTTTCATCTTCCTGTGTTTGTTGTCAGGCTTCGGGTATGAAGTGCAGCTAAGGACTGGTGTCGGCTGATGTAGTTGTCATCACATGTATGTGGAAAAGGTGAACCCACCTTCCTCTGAAAACTCAGCCTTCCCTGGTCTTTGGATGCAAATCCTGTTGGTACATCCCATGGCTAGACCTCTACATCCTACACCCTGCTGCTACTGCTATCTGTAACACAGCTAAAACCACATAACATTATATTCATTCTTCTATAGTTGTGGTTAAAGGAGCCTGTATTAAAATATTTTCCCCTCCCTGCTGTAATTTAGGCACAGGCAGATTCCTTTGAGACTGAAATCATACTTTTTATATCTTATCCTGATGAGAATTCTTTGGGGGAAAGGGACTGGGGCACATTTGATAGCGTTGCTGGCTCTTACTGGGCAGTTTTAGCATGCCGAGCATTTCACAGACACCAGTGAATATTCACAATATTCCCCTGCTCCAGGGTATGAAGGTGAGTGATCTTCTGAGGCTCAGAGAGGTGTTACAGCCCGAGGTGCTGCTATAACTTTTGGTGGTTCAGAGCATGCTACTATTGTTCAACCTCCCAAACCCTTTGCTGCGCTTAATCGCCTGCATTTTGGAAACTTCAGGGGTTTCGTGCCTAAAAAAATCTCCTCTGCGATGAATCCCAGCTATTAGAGCTCTCTAGTATTTCCCTGAGCAGCAGTCATACCATGGCGAACGGTGGGCCCTGGACTCCTTGCAGGAGCCTGTGGCCAGCTGCCGAACCTTGGCCAGCACTGTGGCGCTGAACCCACGCCCTGGGAGCGCTTGGACCCGTCGCGCATTCTGGACCCAGCATGTATGCAGGGACTCCCTGGGCTCCATCCCTGACACAAGGGGTCCTGGACCCTGCCTGATAAATATACTATGCAGCACTGTAATCCCAAATAGCGCTTTCCAGACTCAGGCTCGAAACTCCTCTTTTTCAGGAGTAATTCCATGTAAGTCAATGGATTTACACAATGGATTTACTGCTGCCAGAAGAGAATCAAGGCCTGTAGACAGACACACATTCTTTGCCAAGAAAATCTCAGAGCTAACTACTTGAATTGTGCAGTCGAGCTGCAGGGAGGTCAAGTGGGCAGATGACGGGACTGGGACATATGGGACATCCCTGGTTCAAACCTTAGCTCTTGAAAAGCTGTGTGGTGTGACCTCTGGTGAACAGTTCATCTCTTATTCCCCTGCTTCCCTGTTTTCCTTTGTCCGACTTGTCTATTCAATGTGGGACTTGCTCTGGGAAGGTGGCTTCACCTCACATGCTGGGATGGGGCACTGACACCTCTCCCCCTTGCTGGAGGACAGTCTGGGAATCTTTGTTTTCTCACAACACCTTCGTATCCACAAGCCGTGTCACACCACACTGTCAGCTGTCCATCAGAATGGTGGCAGACCCATCACTCGGTGGGATAACTCCCTGTCCTGACCCTGCCTTGGGAGGACTCTGGCACCTCTTCCTATTTTGTGGTCACAGCGGGGAGGTGGGAGAAGGTCCTCACTTTGAACATCTCCTTTGCAGCCCTGATCACTAGAGATGCTTTCAAATGAAAGCTTTGGCCCTTCAACTCAGGGCTCTGGATCTGTGATGAATTGAGCTGGCACCCAACGGGAGTCACCAGCAAGAAAAGCTCCAGGGGGTGGAACTGGTGTATATATGTGTGCAGGTATGCGTGTACGTGATTTTTGGACACGGAGTCAGGCCAGGAACCAGCACTCCTGCAAAGCTCCATCTGCCCCTTCCCACAGTCGCTTGGTCGTTATCGGTGGCAAATGTCCAGAGGCGCTTGTCAAGCATAAAGCTGCCAAAACCCATTAAAACACAAGGGTCACCCACACCCTGTACCAGCCAGCTGCAAAACTGGTCCACAGAGGGGCCGATAAACATGCACATGCTTATAATAGCCCTGATACAGAGCCATGGGTTTCCTACATGCTTTAACGAGCCAAACAACAGCACGAGATGCTGCAATCAGATATTCTTGCCCTTCTCTGTTGTGGCAGCTCGCAAGCTTGTTTGATGGTGAGGGGAAGGGGAACAAAGCAGGTGGCTAATGGGCTGTTTTTCTGTTTCAGTGGAGCATGACAGAGAGTTTCACCATCAACGCTGCCACTACCGAGAGTTCAGGTTTGATCTCTCCAGAATCCCGGAGGGGGAAGCGGTGACGGCTGCTGAGTTCAGGATATATAAGGATTACATCCGTGAACGCTTTGATAATGAAACATTCCAGATTAGTGTCTATCAGGTACTCCAGGAGCACCCAGGAAGGTGAGTGACCCCCCCAACCCCCCGTAAAAGCACAAGTGTGGAGAGTTACATCCAACGCTTCTAGAAATAGCCGGTTGCCAACAGCAAAAGCATCTGAAGTGGGTTTAGGCATCAGGGTTGTACACTGAAATCTAAGTGCTGATGAGGCAGGCACGTAGGTGCCATGGGGAGAAGACGCCCCAGGAGCTCCCACGTGCCTCAGGAGCATCCCCAGCGCTGTTGGGTTCGTCCCTGGGAGCACTGGGCAGCTGAGGAGCCAGCATGCCTGTCCATGCACTAGTGTGGAGGAAGATGGTAAACTCAGAGCAAGGTTTCTGGGAGACCAGCGTTCTTCCTCCTGCCGCTTACAGATCCTGAGGTGGCAAAACCACATCCAAACACTTCCTTTCTAAATGTAGCTTAATTACTAGCCTTATAACCAAAGGCGTTTGAGATCCCTAATTAACAGAGACAGATGACACCATGCTTTTTGTATTGACTGATCGTTTTGCATGTGCAAAACTACATGACGAGCTATTAAATCCATTCCAAGCAGTTATTAATGTATGCCAAACCCCCTGACAAATCCCCCAGGGACCTTGAATAAGAACATATGCTCAATTTTCTCATCTGTTTTTAGTTCCAATTAATCAGCAATCCCAAACCATTTATCAAAGGCACTTAGTTTCATTTGCACATATTTCTTCCACGCACAAATCCTACCAAAAGTGAGATTGAATTTATTTAGGTGAGAACTATTTACAGTCACATGCTAGAAAGAAGTTATTTTTCAGGACTACTAAATATGGGGTAATAATGTTACAGCCTTAATTTAGGTTTATTAAAAGAGAAACACTAGGGATTTTAAAGGGGAAGGTCCAAAAGGGTAAGAAAAAAATCATGTAATCAGGACTCTGGCTTGATATTTTTATAAGAGCTAATAAAAATGTAGGGAAAAAAAAAAGAAATATAACAGGAAACCTTATCAACATGTTTTAAATGGTGAGAATTTCTATCGGTTTTGCTGTATGGTGAAAATATTTAGCCACTGGTGCGTTTTCTTCCATATCTGAAATTCTGATCTTATGGCTTAAGATCCCTGGTTCTGTTGGCATTTCTAAGGGCACCATTATTTGCAGGGTTTGGGGACCATCCCAATATTAATTTACTTTTATCAAACAGTGATAATTCAAACAATACATTTTAACCAGGCTGCCTTAAAGGGAAGGCAGCAAGCCACAAATGTGCAGTAAACTCCAGACTGCTCCATCTTAGTCCCTTGGAGAGAGACAAGCCTCCCCGCCTGTGCTGGATTTCTGGAGTGGGGTATTTTGTACAAGGCATGGTTTGTCACTCTTGGGAAGAGTGGAAATGAGATGTATTGGCAGATGAAGAGTGCCAAGGCATTAGGGAACTACCCTAACAAATGTCTTAACTCATCTGATGCCAGGAAAGTCCTCCTTCAGATCCTGATGAGAGAGGTAGGTGCCCACTAAGAATCTTACTGACAGAGTTATGGGGACATTTTTTATCCTAATTTCATGGTGATACAGCCACAGGATTGCTAAAGCCAGATTTAGATAGTTACTGTGTAGGTATATGCGGAGCAGCCAACCCTCTCCTTCACAAGTTCTTATTCCTCAAGGAAAAAGTGTATGGAAAGGGCAAGCACACACATGTATGGCTGGCTGGGAGAGGTGAGGAATCTGGGTAATTACACAGCTGTCCCAGTGAGATGGGACGCAGTTCTCCTGCATCATACCCACCACAGGAATGCTGGTTTGTAATGAGCATTCACCCTCTGCATAGCTTTCGGCACAGGCATTGGTGAGTTTTGAACAGTTTGTCCTGAGAAGTATTCCTGTAGGTTTGGGTGGACCAAAGGTAAAAAATATTGTCACTAACGTTTGTAAAAATATTTGCCTTTTTTTTCCCCCCCCCTTTACTTTCCTTCTGCATTTTCCACTGACATTTCCCAACCAGCTCTGCCGCAGACCCGGCATCCAAGTCAGTGTGTCACTGGGCAAGCGGAGAAAGAAAACAAACTCTCTCCAACGTTGATCAAAACCCACCCATTCACTTTGATGCTTGGCTGTTTGTCTCATCCCTGAGCAGGCTGGAAAGTCAGACCCATCTGACGT
This sequence comes from Laterallus jamaicensis coturniculus, assembly GCA_022605575.1. NCBI lineage: Eukaryota > Metazoa > Chordata > Aves > Gruiformes > Rallidae > Laterallus > Laterallus jamaicensis. The sequence goes on from JAKCOX010000029.1 coordinate 6,548,787, forward strand.
TGTTAGCAACGAGAGCAAAACAAAGCCAAGCCCTCCCCCCCGACGCAGGCAGGGAAACCTTTGGGTTTGGCCTTAGAGATTCCTTTCCCCACAGCATGGCAGGTATGATGGCCAGCAAAAACCCACATGGTTTTCCCCTCTCCCGGTGCTCCTACTGTATCTCCCAGGAAATTGTGGGAATTGCCTTTTGGAAGGGGAACACCAAGTATTCCACAGATCTGAGCCCCCTCCCCCGCCAGGTTTGGGGCACAGGAGCTCAGTGCCAGGCTGCTCAGAGGCAGCTGCAGCATCCCTGCTCCTTTGCATAGTAGAGCACAGGGCAGCTTCTGGTGCTCCCAGCCCCACACATGACACAAGGGGGAAGCCCAGGCTGGGGCCAGAGGAAGATGTTTTTTCCTTTGAGGGGGGAAGAGACCATCAGTCACGCTGAAGGCTCGATTTTCAGTTAGAGCTGGGATGTGGAGGGTGTGATGGTGTGCCCTCAATTCAAACAAATGATACGCACTGGCAGCTCGACAATTAACAGCTTGCTTTACGAGTTCAGACAGGTTGGCAGGTATTGAACCAGCAACATCTCCTGTCTGCAGTTTATTGACAGTGAAAAATACAGGCACGGACCTTTCCAGGCAGACAGAGTCTTCCTGACACACTGCCCCTCGACAGCACTGACAACTGAGCGCAGGGTGGAAGATCTCCTCCATCTCCTGCTCAGTCGCAGGCAGAGGGATGCCCAGCAGCCCTGGCAGTAGGAATGAAAGTCCAGCCCTGTCCCTTGAGATGCCCAGGGATCCCACCCCAGCCTTTGGCTGACAGAAATGATGTCTGTCAGGCTGAGGGTATTATTACAGGTGTTTATAGGAAACTGGACAAAATGACCAAGTATTCTTTCGGACCTTTCCAAATCCCAAATTCCTTGTGAGGCAAGCTTCTCACACTGGCAGCATCTCCTTTACAGAACGGCACGCACCACATTCTTCAGGCACAAAGCATCAGTTATTCACTTTAAGCAAACAAGTACATTCATGAACAAAAATGTTCCTAATATCATAAACACTGCAAAAACAGTTGATGTTTTGACTAACACAACATGTCTCAAAGCTTTCGCGTGCATAACTTAAAAGTCCAGTGACTCACATCCAAGTTCTGTTTGGTCTTCGTGGCTCACTCACCCAGAAGCCTGGGAAAGAGTTGCATAAAGCCGGTGACCGGCTCAACAAGGGTGCTGAGCCACCAGGACATCAAGTCCCTGTGCGTGGTCACAGACCCTGCGAGCAGGAGCTAAGGGTTGCTGTGGGGAAGCACATCACAGGGCACGAGCAGCCTTGTACAAGGTGTTGGAGGTCATTTGTCTTGAGCGGCTAGGCTGGGAACGTGGCAGAGTAAAGCTTATGAACATGAGCCAGGGAAAAATGAACTTTGCTACTTCTGTATGGAATAGTTTGTGAACCGCCTTGCAAAAGAAATACCTGTTACGCCCAGACTCCCTGCTGTTGCTGTAAGCAATGGCCAAAACAAGGATTTCAAAGGGACTCGAGTGCCAGAGAGACGCGCGGGTGTGTGGCAGGATTTGTAAGAGCAGCTCTTCAGGTTGATATCCAACTCCTACAGCAATTGGTAGGGACTCAGGTGTTTCCAAAAAGTAGCCATGTGGCTCTGGGACAGGTTATGGAGCAGGGCATCATCCTCAATTTATTAACCTGAACATGCAAAAAAATATAATGCAGACTGTACAGCTCCCCTCAACATCAGCACTTGATCCTGCCCATCAGCCTGCACCTTCAGAAGCTAAAATACCTCATCCCGCAGTTACATCTCCAGTGGCATTGGACCCAGTGCTTGCACTGTTCGGTAAATCCCAACCCCTTTGAAGTGGATGGGAGTTGTTGTGTCACTGGAGAGAATAAAGCCAGGTACTCGACCAGCTTTTAGTAATTGGAATGAAGTGGCTGCATGCTCATTTTGTGGCCATTACGGATTTCACAAGCTTCAAAGGCAGTGAATGATCTGAACGCTCCTGTTCCCAGCCCCACAGAAAAAGGAGGTCTTGCCCAGTGGGTTCCTGGGTTTGCCATGCAATGGGAACGCTTTAGTTGGTGCTTCAAACCTACTCCCCTTTGGCACCCAAGATCGAACCTGACCCCCCGTCTCCAGACCCCTGTCTTCAGTTCATCAGTCAGTTCCCATTCTGTGGGCAGAAACATGTAATTTTTGCCACACAGGCAGGCCCACCCAGCCCGCAAAGCCAATGTGCTGCTTTGGGGAGCTTTTTTAAGTACCCCGTGATGGTTCTAGGGGTGGTGCATTAATGGAGGGCATTGTTTGTTTTAACCTTGCACCCCAGCACTGCAATAGTATCAGCGAGTACTAACAGCATCTAGAAAAGTACCGATGATAACTTTGGTAGGGTTTTTGTCACCTATCCCTAAGGATAGGTACTTATCTCTGAGCAAGGATCGAGGGAACTTCAGACCAATCCTAAAAGCCACTGCAGCCTGCACAACCTCCGACAAATCTTGAATTCAGAGAGCAAGACCCAGCCCTTCACAGGCACTCAGGTAGCTGCAGGAGGTACGATGCATACCCCAATGGGGGGTCTTGCTCAGCTGAGTGATGCCCTAATGCCCAGCGATTCGATACTGGATAGGAGCAGCTGTGTATGAAGTGTCAGTGGTAGGTGTACACCTCCCTTCTCCCCACACTGCTTTTACAAGAGGCTTCATATTTAGGAAATGTTACAACTCCTGTTGCCTCCTTTAATCAGTATTTGAGGTCGTGCCTGTCTAGAACCATGCAAAACAGCATTAAAAATCTGCTGAAATTTTAAAGCAAATTTAATTTCTCCCAGGATTCAAGAGACTTCACACACATCTGCTTTACTACCAGTACAGCCACTTTTCAGACCAGTCCTTGGAAACCACCCCCAGCAAACTATATTCCTTCTGTGGCCATCCAATCACCAGAAGAGACCTCAGGCTTTGGAGGAGACCCCAGGCTCCATTTGGCTGGCAGCTCCTCCCCAGTGCACATGGAGGGTTTTTACCATGGGGAGGGAGGGGAAGGACAAGCAGGGGATCCCAGGCAGGCACGGGGAAGGACGGTGTGGGAGGAGGACAGCATCAGGTCTGTGTGCAGAGGGTGTTGCAGACATGCCAGGGAGAGGCCCAGGGAGATCCTGGGGCCCTCTCAAAGTAGGAAAGTCTGAAAAATATTTTCCTAAGCTTGTCTTTGGACAGCTGCAGCCGACTTTCAAGCAGTGACACTGAACAAACTGGAATCTGGATGCTGCAGTTTTTTTAATCCAAGCAGACATCTCCTAACCCCAGATCTCCTCTCACCCTCTCAGGATGCCCGTTCTGCCTTCTCCTCCCTCTACCTGCTCAAACCTGGATGTACATTGCCCCTGTGCCAGCTCTGTCCTTGGGCTGCCCCTAGCAAACCTGCCCTCCTCACTGTGCTTCTGGTGCTTAGATAAGCACACCTTGCAATGCTTAGATACAGTTCTAGTCTTTATGGCTGCAAACTGAAGTGCATCCTATGGGCTGAAAAAATACCCCAGCAAAAGGCAAAAAGCCCATACATACTATTTTCATTAAGCTCCTTGGCTGGTAATAATTTTTCTTCTCTTAGAATTACAGCTTCGCAACATGGCAGCTCTCTTCCCTGCTGTTCCCTTTCAGGATGCTCTAACTTGCTGTTTCTGTGGTTTGTCTCCCCTTATTTCTCCACTCACCCCCATGAACTTCACTCCTTCCAGTATTTCTCTCTTCCACTCATCCCCTGCAACTCCCTCTCAGGCCACCCACCCTCCTCATCCTCAGTCACGTACAGCCCTTGGGCAGCTCCAGCCCTTCCACCTCCATACGCCAGCTGCTTTCCAGACACGATCTCACACTCCTCCTCCTCTTCAGCCACCCTCACTTTGTGGTCCTTGTTCTTCACCTTTGAGTCTAGAAACCACCACACTCGCAAAGGAAATTCCACAGACCACACAGCACTTCCACAATCTGAAGACACATTTTTGGGTGCCTCTTCTTTCTGGCACCCAGCGCCAGACACTACCAAAGCCATCACCAGGCAAACACCAACCTCCTCCTGTCCCCATCAGCTCCATGAGAAAATGGAGCCAAAATCCCAGAGTTTTATCCCAGCTAAAAGCCGTGACACTCCGGCTGATGTAAGTACTTTGAATGCTGAGCCATTTTGATGTGGTCTCAACAAAACATAACCCATGGTCTGGGTCCAGACTTCATCACTTATCTCTCTCTGATCTCAACATTAACATCTCCATGGCCTGGCTTCCTTCTCTGTAAAATGAGCATTGTGTGCCATTCCTGACCACGTGGCCTGGCAGGAGGCCTGGGGCAGTTGCTCATGTGCCCTGAAGTCCTCAAGCGAAGGGACTGAAGGAGCCAAAGTGCTTTTCAGCCTCCCGGTTGCAGAGCCCTTACTCGCAGTGCTCCAGGAATGCCTGGAACACGGAGTGCTTATGGGGGGGTGTGGTAAGATACCAGCGATGCGCATGGGAAGCCCTTTCCCTTTGCACTCAGACCTTTACCACAAACCTAAAACCCAAACCAGCCACATGAGTTAGACTTAACTAACACAGTCTTGTGACGACTCGTTAGACGAGAGCCCTCAGAGCAAACTGTGCTCAAGTCAAAGCAGAGCTACATTTCTTTGCCATGTTTATTACTCCTTGTCCAACAATGATGTCTAAAGGCCTTGCTGCCTGTTAGCCAGTGATCTAATGCTGTTTGCTGTTAAGTCTTTGGAGAGCGTTCTGCATAAAGAAAGGTTGTTTTAAAAAAGAAAAAGAGGTTCCTTTTCATGGCAATGGGTGCCACAATCTTGGGAGCCTCTGCTTGCAACACCGGTCAGGTTTTGCATCCCGCCACTGCTGGTGGGCTAGTGTGGAAAGTGCTAATCCAGGAGTGCTTGAACTTCTCCGGAGAGCATCTGCCATGGGGCCTGTTTGGTCCAAATGCTCCAAGTGTGTGTGGGAAGGATGTTTCCCTTTAGTGGGTCCCTTTGATCTCTCTCACTTTGGGCTTCCCCTCAAGGCCTATTGTTTGCACATCGCTGTAACTACAGGAAAACAAACGCATTATACAACTTCCCAGACTGACTCACCCTGGTACTTGATGCTTCATGTTGTCTGGTTACCCCGATTGCATCATGTCAGCATGGGAAGCTTAAAGGCTGGTTTTTCTGAGTAATACTGCAGTTGAGCAGTAGCTAAAAACAAAGAGTTATCATTATTGCTATTATCTTCAACCTGCAAAGTATCAAGGGAGAAAAGCCAAGCAAGCCAAGGCCCTATGAACTAAACCTTGTGTGAATCATGAGTTCCAGACAAGGGCCATGCTTAAATGATGCAGTATGCGAATATAAAAACCCTTTACTCCTGGAAACTAGGACTCAGCCATTGGAACAGGCCAATCTGTACTACTCCCTTGTCCCCAGCTCCTCTGGGATGTGTTTTGTTCAGCGCATTGTAAACAGGGAAGGGCGGAAGGTGTCTATGCGGCTGTGTCATGCACAGTGGGAAGCGGGCCATCACTCCTGGGTGGGGATGAAACCCCAGGAAATTTGTCCCCCAGTTAAGATTCTGAGCATCTTGTGTTCCTGTAAATGATGTGCATATGGAGGGAGAGGGTCATCCACACTGTTTATCTTCAGCTGGCTGTGGTGCACCCGGCAACGCAGACTGAGCTTTGGAGTGCAGCTCCCTGGACCAGGGGGGTGAGGCTCTCCATCACTGCACCCCGGCTCCTTCCTGAGCCACCCGCTTCAGCTGTCCAAACATCACCAAAACATTCCCCTGTAAAACCCTCTTGTGTATTAGCAAGGAAGCATTGCAGCATGTTCCGTTCAAACAGCAAGCTCCTTCCACAAACCAAAGCTTTAAGAGAAAGCCAAACTCCCCTTCCTGCGCCTTCCTCCATGGCTAGGATGTCCTGGGCAAAGGGAGCAATTGGAATTGTTGTGATCCTTTGCCTGCAAAACATCTCTTGCAAGCATCAGCCCTTGCCTCCTCGTTCTGAATCGAGCTGACACAGAAAGCTGCACTAACTGACTAACTGCACCCTGAGCAATGCTGGCTGTGTCTGCATCGTCAGCCCTGTTGCATTGTCCGCTGGTGAGGAAACGGAGAATCCCTCTGTTTATGCACACCAGATGATGGATGTGCTCACATGCTCTGTGGGAACCCCTTTCAGAAGTTTAATTTCACATAAGTCAGCTTGGAGCCAGAGGCAGTTGCATCCATCAGCTCGGGGAGAAAAGCCATCATCCTTTATACGCTCTGGCCCGCTGAGGGGAAAGCTAGGTAGGAAAAACATCCCAATAAAACTATTTCTGCTTTAAAACAGCCACGTGGGACAAAAGTTTCCCATTTCTTGGTATCTCACAAGGAAAGGGATCACCGAACGCCACAAGACAAAACCCTCTGCGCTGACAGCACTTCTCAGGTTCATTTTTGGTCCCTCGATATTTCATGCAAATGAGGCACTGGGTAAACTGGTTTATAGGTATCTATTTGTACTGACAAACCAATAGTGACAAAATTAATAAGGCTGCCTTTAAGCTCTGTGGTCAAGATTAAAGGCTTTTCCAAGGATATTTCCCCATCCAAAGGGATATAATTACACTTAAACAAGTTTCCATGTTCGTGCACGGTCGGTACAAAAGCAGCTGGTATGGGACTTGTCTGGACACTTCCACCGTGTCTCTTTGTTCTTCTTCTAAAGTTGGTTTTTATAAAGGATCTGCATCACCATCCAATGTTTCCACCCAAGTTCTATCTCTTTCTTAATTTCTGATATGATTCCTTCCTGTACAGAAACTCTGTTCTCTCAACCTTTCTCTCAAATTTTCATTTAAGGTAAATTTTCCAGGACATGTTATGTAAATCCAGAGTGGTTTGGCCCTTCTTAAGTGTGTGAAGTCGTCCCTATTTCCAATGGTTCTCATTCTTTACCATTAGTTCTTCAGTCAGAACAACAGGTTGGAAGAGAACTGCCACCCCAGTGCAGGGCTGTGACCATGTTGGGGGCTCATACCTCAGGCAATTCTCTGTAACCTCAGATGGAGCAATGTAAAAAACCATTCTGTAGGTTGATACCTGCACACTGGCATGCCAGCTGGCTTGTCCCAGTGCTACGATTATGCATAAAGTCAGGAAATTATGTGCGGAAAGAATAATGAGTGGCACCGTCTGCCCAATTACCAAGTTTGCATATGCAAACAATAATTTTGCAGATCTCTGCCTGACAAGCATTTTTTTCCTGAAGCTGCAGCAGCAGCTCTGAGGTTCACTGCAACAGCGAACGAACCCCAAACCACCTCTGCTCTGCTCCAGAATATCCTCCCTGGGTTTTGTTTGCTCCAGCCCACCCTCCCTGTGTTTTTGTATTTATTAAAGGGAAGAAAAGTGCTTCATTTGAAGGTGATGAGTGTCTCCCAAGGCTCTGGCTGAACACCTGCTCACTGGGAATTTCACTTCTTTTCTTTCAGGGATTCAGATTTGTTCCTGCTCGACTCAAGAACAATCTGGGCAGTGGAAGAGGGGTGGCTGGTGTTTGACATTACAGCAACCAGTAATCACTGGGTGGTGAATCCCCAGCACAATCTCGGCCTGCAGCTGTCAGTGGAGGGCATCGATGGTGAGTGTCAGACCCCAGCATCAGGCAGGGATTTTTCAGCACATGATTCCTGGCAGTGAAAGCATTAAGTATTCCTTGCCCTTTCCTTTGAAAGGAAAAGGAATTTAATTAAGCATTTCTTAAGCATGTTTTTCCTGAATTTGCCGGATATGCAAATAATAATAAAATAATCCACTGGCATATTTGAGGTTAAGGATGTACTCAGATGCTCTTGCAAATTTCAGAAAGCACCTGGGTACCATTCTAATTTCCCTTTGTGGCAGTAAAGTTACACCTGGTCTGGACTCTAAGGTCTGTTTGTGGTACCCCCTCGGGAGGCTTGGGAATGGGTGGGAAGAAGCTGGCTCTCAAACATCTCCAGAAAGGATGCATTTAGAACCGGGCATGGGGTTTTCCTAACTGGATCTTAATGAATGAGTCACACTCCTTGGTCTTAAAGTTAAGATGCCTGATGTTCACTTGGAAGACTTGGGCAAGGAAACCAAAGTTTCAAGGATCTTCTTGGGGGTTCCCAGGACTGGGGAATACCTGGAACTGCCTGGCTGCCCCACAGGAGAGTTTACGGGAAACCCAGCTCAAGACTATTACAGCTACTCTGGATGTAGATACATAGGGACATACTTTCATCCTCCAGATATGCATCTATGGTGTCACATGCTGTTGGTTTTTATGCAACACTCTGGATGTTTCCAGTAAGTAGTCCTTTGCATAAGGTCTGCAAAGCAGTTTTGAAACAGGCAACCAATGGAAAGCCATTCCTATGCAAGGGCCATGTCGCTCAGGTGGGACCTGCCCACAGAGAGCAGCCCAGGGTTCACTTCCCCCTGCCCTCTCTGAGGGCAGCAAGTGCAGGAGCCCAAACACAGGTACAAAGCAGGAGCTTCACCATGGAGATTACTAGTCCCCACCCCAGTGACAGGTGACTTTTGCCACCAAAGATTCAAATTCAACCTGATTTATAAGTTAATCTTAGCTCTTAAAGCTGAACCAGTAAGGCACGCTAACAGCCAAGACAAACCAAACCTGTTTTTACGTGCTTGCCCATGTTTATACTGTCCAAAAGGCAATACTTGAAAGCACAGAAGCAGTGTCCACAGTCACGGCACGTCTGTTCAGTCAAGCTTCACAGGTAGCGATATGTAAAGATCCAGCCCAGGGTCTTCAGAAAAGCATCACTGGAAGTAGACTCAGCACAACTAAACTCCAGGGAGACCGCAGTATTACGCTTACAGCTCTTTACTGATAACGCCACCTTATCGCTTTGTCCTCCTCCATGCTCATCCCTACCCAAGCTCAATCCCTTTTTTCAGCATTTAGGGGGCAGGCAACTGATTGATGAATGTTTACAGATTTTAGCGGCGTTTTTGGGATCCCACAGCTCTGCAGCCATTTCCAGTCACTGCTCTGGTGCAGCAATGGGGCCAAGCCCTTCCAAGCCAGATCCCTCACAGAGGGAGCTTTCCAAGACACACATTCCCAGCTTCAGCAACAAGTGCATTCTCATCTGCTATTCCACTTGGTCGAACTCAGGAGTCTGGTTTCTTTTTACACTCCTGGAAAATCCAGCTGAGGTTGTAAAGGGTTGAAATCACACGCAAAGTGACCCACCGCTTTCTCAAAATAAATTAACAAAATGCTTTAATCAGCCTGTCATTAAAGTTAGAAGAGCCAGCTGCAGTGTTTAAAAAGTAAATACAGAGATACAAGGGCTGCTTGTCTGCTCGTCCGCTGTAACTAAGTCCCCTGGCAGCACACCTTTGCACTCACATTTCTCCACCACACCCATGGGTTTTTCCTTCTGTTTTGAATGGCAAGGAGATGTTCTTCCTTGCTCCCCAAGTTTCATTTTGGATTTAGACCAACTCCGCGCGCTCACAAGAAAGCTGCTTTTACACCTGGGCTTCATATGGAAGTCATATGCTGTAAGCACAGCAGGATTTTGATGCAATGCTCTGTGCTGGGGCAGCCCCGAAGCTTTAGTGGATTCTAAAAAGAAATAAGAATTTTTCCTTGTATCTGTCATTACATATAGAGATCCCTAGCCATGAAACCAGCACAGTAAAAAAGTATCCAACATTATGAGAACTGCGATGAAATTACACAGAAGAAATTGAACTGATCTTTGTGTTTCTTTATCACCTCACCAAATGAATCGAGGCATTTAACTAGGGTGGAATTACTTCGCTTAGCACTTCGGATCCCATTTTTGGTAGCATTAGAAAAGCAGCCCCATAAGAGCAGATGAAGCCATGCCCCATAGTTCAAGAGCACAGCTTTAGCTCTTTTGGGAGAGGCTCATCCTACCTATGGGTCCTTGTGTTCCCATGTATAGGGAAGTTCCAAAGTAGACTTTCCCCATCATTATCACAAAGAAACACACTACTTTGCACACAGGGCACTGTATGCCATTTTTCCCCCCCCTCTAAGGAAGCGTTGCCACCATAAGGGCCTGGAGCTTGCCATGTCGAGGCTACATGACAAATTCACTGGCCAAACGCTGCTGCTTATGGCACTGCTGCAAACCCATGGAACTCATCAGCATGAAAGCAGGTCGCTGCCCTGCGCAGCGCTGTCTGACTCAAGGGACACAGCAAAGGTGGAATAATTTACACCACACAAACCGCAGCCCTGGATGTACTCGCTAGGTTGAACAGCATGAGGAGAGGAGCGGGGGGAGCAGCAGCATTCAGCGAGCTCTAACTCCTGCAGCTGAGCTTGTTTTCAGGAAATAGGCTTCAATCTGGCAAAGCCGGAGCACAAGTGGAACTACTTATACATTTAGTATTAGCTACTTGCTTTAAGCACTTCGTGGGCTCAGCCTGAAACGAAATGAAAACCGCTTGCACAAGCTTCCCGAGCAGAACTTAAGGTGAAGAAGCTTTTGATGTGTCCATCCACGTACAAATCCACATACATGAGGGTTTGCACTTGGTGTTTTCACCCGAGCTTTCCCATTGTCTCATCTGAAATAAGCTTTCCTTTATCCCGTTTGCACATCTCCTTGCTGCCAACCTCCCACTTCCACACCTCCCAGAGCAGTTCCCTCTGCAAACCCCTTGTTCCATGCTCAGGACTCGCTCGGCAGGCTGCATGCTTCGAGAGGAATGAGAACAGACTCCAGCCCGGGCCAGTCCTTTTGTTGGCCTTGAGGACTGACCATGGCTCCTTTCTTCCTGGGTCTGTCACATTCACCAAACTCTCAGCCACATGCGAGAGTCAAGATGAAAACAATCCCATAAACCCAGTAATTTATAAGACATGGCAGTTACTTTACTCATCCTGAAAACAGCAGTTCTATGATGCTACCTAGAAATACTCCACATTAGCATCTTTTCACACGATAGTCAGGAATTAGTTCAATAAGGAAGTTTTTGTCAGCAGAAAGTAAGATGGGCTGCCTTTCAGGGCTTCTCTAGGAAAGCATCTGCTGTCCTTTGCTGTGTTTGCTTTGGTGTCAAGGCCCAGCTCTGTCCTTCACAAAACAATCACAAAAGCCATCAACATATTTTCAACTTAGCAGCAACTTGGGACAGGATAATTCAGGGTATCACCCTCCGTGATGGGAAGAAATGTTAAATTTCCCTTTACCACCAGCCCCACGCAACTTCTGTAAATAATAATTCCACAGAGACACTACCTAATCATCTTTTACCAAAACTCAAATTATTTTGAAAGCCCAGGATGAAGGGAGCACAAATAGTAATCAACAGTTTTGCAGCAAAGGTATCGGGTACGGTAGCACTAAGATGTGGCAAGAAGCAAAATGTCTCTAAACATCCCAATTATTTGTTTCTCTCAGGCACAGTGTATCTGGAACTCTGTCAGCATTTCATACAAGGCATTTTTATTTTAAGTTAATAACCTTCCAGTGAGAATTTAGTGTTCCTATGGGCTGAGTTTTATGGTTCCTTTTATAGGAGCACTTCAAATTATAGGTTGGTGAACTTAAAGAAACCCCTCTAAAGAATGCAGGAAAAGTTAATGCTAAGTGGATTTAGGGTAAAATAATTATACATAGGGCTATTTTATGTAACTTTTACATGCAGGTATAAAATAAGTTAGCTGTGCTGAGCTGCTTGTGTCAGAAGCAGCCAGGCCCTCAGTAGATGGACACATAAGGACATGCCCAGGAATTGCCCTCGCCAGCCAGCCGGCAGCTCTCCCCCTTGTTATATTTACTGCTGAAAATGGTCCATTCTGTTATTAAGGGCAAAGCATCAACCCCAAACTGGCGGGTCTCATCGGACGGCACGGCCCACAGAACAAGCAGCCATTCACTGTAGCCTTCTTCAAAGCCACTGAGGTCCATCTCCGCAGCATCCGCTCCACAGGAGGGAAGCAGAGGAGTCAGAATCGATCAAAAACACCAAAGAACCAGGAAGCTTTTCGTGTGTCCAACATTGCAGGTACAGCGTGGGTTGCCAGCTCTGTGTGTCTGGGTGTAGGACAATGCTTGGCTGGACTTGATGTTGGGTGAGAACTGCTTTTCCTATACTCAGCCTGGTTGGCGTCTCTTTGGTCTACTGGTGTTATCCTGCTGGTTTGAAACTGCTTGGGCTTAAGGATTATTGCAAACGAGCTAGAAAAGTAATGTTTTTTTGAAACAGCGTCAAAGTGAGGGATATCTTAATCCAAATCTAAGAAAAAAAAAGCCATCTGAACAGAGAATTTCCTTTTCTCCCATGAAAATTCTCATTTTGAGATGCAAGATGACATAAAACCAAATGGTAAGTGATCAAAACAGGAACTCATTTCAGTAGATCCAAATCAAAATGCTGTAGATTTTCAGAGTTTGCAATTTTAAAGTTTAGCCCTCAAAAAGTTTAGAGCCATCCCAAAAGTTTTGGATGGAAGAAGGAAACCCATTTGCTGCTCATAATAACTGCAGCTATTTTGAGGGGAGCTGTGCTTCCTAATAAGGAAGAAAACTCCATGAGGCATTTGAAATAGAAACATGGTTTAATTTTGAGATACCTTAGAGGAACGGGCACTTCGTGACCTTCCCAGTGTGAATGGCAGCACAAGGCCAGCTCTTCTCAGGGTGGTGGCAAATTCCAGCTCCTGCTTCTGCGAGCACTTTGCTGCATGGAAGGAGAGCTTGCAAGAGGTGGAAGGAAAAGGACAATGTAGGGCATGCACAACTCCTCTCCACCTTGGGTTACCTGGGGTTACTTTCAAGGCAATGTTAGAACTCCCTCCCATCAGTCCTGCTGCAGCTTCCGTATATGCAAGCAGGTCATTCCCTGTGTGTAGTGTGGGACGGTACTCACAGCCCCCTTCTCCCCCCGCGCAGAGAACAGCAGCAGCGACCAGCGACAAGCCTGCAAGAAGCATGAGCTCTACGTCAGCTTCAGGGACCTGGGGTGGCAGGTAAGGGCTGGAGGCGACCAGGGTGTGAGTTGGGCATCACTTACCCAGCTGCTGCAGGGAGTGCGCCAATAACACCACATTTTTATCATCCCTGGGGGGGAGAAATCATTTAATTGTCTTTAGCCTGCTTAAGTGCTTCTGCAAAGCTTGAGCATACAAATACTTGGTGTGAGAAGAGGAGGCTGAGGGGAGACCTTATCACCACCTACAATGACCTGACAGGACGGTGCAGAGAGGTGGGCGATGGTCTCTTCAGCCAGGTGACAAAAGATAGGACAAGGAGAAATGGCCTCAAGCTGCGTCAGGGCAGGGTCAGATCAGATGTGAGGGAGAAGTTCTTCGCTGAAAGAGTTGCAGGCTGTGGAACAGGCTGCCCAGGGAGGGGGTTGAGTCACCATCCCTAGATGTGTTGAAAAGATGGGTAGATCAGGTACTTAGGGATATGGTTTAGTAGAGGACAGGCACTCAATGATCTTAAAGGTCTTTGCCAACCTGATGGTTCTATGAGACAGGCTCGCTAGAAACTCAATGGAGTTGGGTCCCTTTGAGGAACCATGGCCCTACATTTCCCCCAGCAGTACTGAAGGCCCAGACAGCTCTTCACTTTCATCTGCCAGTTTTTAGAGCCAGGGAAAGGCATTTTCATTTCTGAACACTTGGTGCCTGTATTTCAGCAATGGGTGAAGTGATCCTTGCGGGAGGACACTACCGAACGGATAAAGAAAAAGCAAACCCTGAAGTTCATCACTCAGGGGGCACAACTGCCAAGTTAGATACATCTAACGGCTCCTTAGGGTTGTATAAGACGGCACTAGAGAAGCCAGTCTAGTGTATTTTGCAGGCTACTGTGCCCACATAAAATTACAGAAGTTATTAATGTGCCATCCTACTTTCTGTTTCACTGTACAATATTTTGTCTTTCCCCAAAATCTGATGTCTTTAATTTAATCGAGGACTGGATCATTGCTCCGGAGGGCTACGCTGCCTATTACTGTGAAGGAGAATGTGCTTTCCCGCTGAACTCCTACATGAACGCTACAAATCATGCCATTGTACAGACACTGGTAGGTGCACTGTAGCTCCTCATACAGAGTTATTCCTGATAGGTGCTACTCAAAATTAAGTTTATCGCATGCACAAGAAATAATCTCTGAGAAAGCAGGAGGAGGAAGGTCTGCATGAGCTCATAATGATGACAACAGCATCTGGCTAACCATGTCAGGCCAAGTGGCCTGAATTAATAGTTGGCCAGGAGTCACCCTGCATTTGCTGCAAGCCTTGGCACACTGCCTCTGGTTTAAAAGGGCCTGTGGTAGACATTGCAGTGGAGGTCTAGTCCCAGTGCTTGGGAAGGAAGGAGCAGGATGGGAGACCTGATACCAGCATCCCTCTGGAAAGCTCTGCAAGACCCACTGTAGGCTGCCACCAAAAGTGGGTTTGGGGGCAGGGTGAAGAAGGGGTCAGTGAGTCCCAAGTTACTTGGCCCAGCTGCTCTGTGGGTGTAGTTTTACACACTCGTGCAGAGATGCGTGGGTGGGAACCCTGAGCTGGTGTGTCCTCACCGCATAGTGCCTATGCTTAGGGATCCACTGGCTGGGGCCACCCAAAGCCAACATACGGCACCTCTCAGCATCAGCTGCGATACGTGCTGGTCCTGAGTACCCTGGCTGTGCAGTATCCCCACTCCTATCTGCCCGGACACCCCTTCCCAGCTCAGGTCAAGCTTAATACATCTGCAGGGCACAAGGAAGGCACTTCTCACCTACATCCATCCTCCCATGCATATCTAAACATCGGCAAAAAATGTAACAGAGGAAACTGTAAGCATCTATATTCCCAAAGGAAGAAATAGCTGCGTGGTTTTCCCCTGGTAGATTGCTTAAACCCCTCCACACCTCCTCAGAGCACAAGGGACCTGGAGCCCTTGGGCCCAGCTGGGTCCAGGTGGTGCCAGCTGCGGGGCTGGTAGGATTGCTCACAAAACCTGGCCTGCATGTCCTGCCGAGTTTAATTGTAACTGGTACAGCTCTGCAGAATGCTGGCTGGTTTGACAGATGGGAATTCTCTAATGAAAACCTACCCTGCTGAAAGATTTCCAACTAGATCTGCCTTGGGTGCATGCGTCAGCCCCCGTACATGCAGGGGACATCTCGAGATGTTTGTACACAAAGCCAGGTGTTGGAAACATGTCTGGGTGAGCACATGGGACAGACTCAAGGTTGCCTGGGAAAGGAAAACACGGGGGAAGAGAAGGGGAAAAGTAAATTTTAACATGCCTCTGCTTTCATTCCCAGGTTCACTTTATAAACCCAGAGACTGTGCCGAAACCCTGCTGTGCTCCTACACAACTCAATGCCATCTCAGTGCTCTATTTTGATGACAGCTCCAATGTTATCTTAAAAAAATACAGGAACATGGTGGTACGAGCATGTGGCTGTCATTAGATTTGTAGGAAAAGGAAAAAAAGGAAAAGAAGTTACTTGTAAAGAGGGGTTTTGTATGGCTGTGTGGGGGAAGGGAAGAGGTTAGCACTCTGGCAATGGGTTTAAAAAAAAAATCCCAAATGGTTTTTTAGGACTGGGCTTCTGAAAGTTCAGACAATGGAGCAGTTTCTGGATCTAAGTGGCATTTGAACACATTTTGTTTTAGTTTATTAAAGACAATGAGCTTGTAAACTGAAACAAGCTAGAGAAACCATTTAAAACCAAGTCTGCCTACAAAATTGGCTCCTACAATACATACTTCTCCAGAGGAGTCTCTCTGAAGGTTGCAAACTCATCAGTGTTGATTGCGAGTTAAAAAAATAATAATCTGTCCAAGGTGAGAATGTGCTGTGACTAATAAGCATGTGTAGTTCCTGTAACACAGTTTGCAATAAAATAAGTGAACAAAATATACCTGGAGTGAACAGGTATTTTGTTAGAGAATTATTATTTCCATCCCTCCTTTTGCTTCAATTTCATGAGCAAAACCAAAGATTAATGACATGCAACTTCCAGTTGTTAACTACCATAGCAAAAGCTGCATCTGAATTGACACAAAGTCAAAGGAAAGGCCGGTCTAAGGAAAAAAAAAATTATTAAAAAAATAGAGTATTCTGATTGGCATGAGACCTGAAGAAATAATGCCAAAGAGCAAGACTTTTTGGGTGCATTTTTTCTCTCGACAGGGAAGGAAATTTCCTCTTAACAACTAGAAGGAATTTGAATTTGCTATAGACTCAAATCAGGAAGGCAACAGCATTAAGGAGCAGGGACTAGGCCTAGCTTTTATCTGGGGTACCCTAAACAGACAGAGTTGGGGAGCCCAGCTAAAGTCCTGCTCCAGGTTGAAAATTGTCTGTGAACTTCGCTGACAGAACAGGTCCAACACTTTTCTGAAAAGGTGGAGGCTCAAGCACAGAAGGTGCTGGGAGCTGGGACGTGCAACCCAGCGTCACACAGACTCAGCTAGGGACGAGCTAGGAAACCATATGTCCCAGCTGAGTGTTTATGACAGAGTAGGGGTTTGTTATTGGCTTCACTTAAAAAAAAAAAAAAGAAAAGAAAGAACTCCCTTTCAAGAGCCACACCAACAAGTGTGAACCAGGAGCTAGAAAACATCCCCTCAAGGCTTTTCTTTTTCCTTCTTTTAAAGTCACGGGTTACACAAACATCACACTCCAGTAATTAAAAATCAATTAAAGTAGCTGTGAGCAAGAATACAAAGTAGCAGCAACCAATCACAAACAGATTCGACACTTGGTCATACCTTGCAGTGACAAAACTAGAGCTAGCGTAAGTTTCACCAGAGAGAAAATAGAAAATCCAGTTCAATAAAACACCAGGTCCTCAGCACACCCACCTCTAAATCTCCAAACTTCAAAGCCCTAAACCTCCGTCAGACTGATCCAGAACATAATAAATCCCCGGAGATGAGTTTTGTCTAGGCAGTGAGTGGACCGGGCGATGCAGCTGCAGTAGGAACTTGGCTCCACGTCTTGCCTGAGAGAAAGATGATAAATGAACTGAATGCAACCGCCCAATTCTGGAAATCACCCACTGCTCTTCTTCCTTTAAGTCCCAGATCAAATCCAGACCAGATGCCTCTCTTTAAAAAGAATAAGCAAAGGAAGAAAAAAGGTTGCTGCCTATGAAATGAATTGGAAACTTGTTTCTGATGGTCTAATCCTAATCTCATTTAAGTCAGTTGGTGCTTTCACAGTAGCAGGATTAGGCTCATGGGAAAGTGGAAGCTTTGGTAGGCTTTGGCAAGTAATTGCCATGTTGCCAGACATGCCTGGCTTCCAGCCCAGGTGGCTCGGGACCAACCTGGCCGCAGCACACATGCTCTGCAAGTGGAACTCTGCAAACTTCCTAACTGCCCCACAGCTAGACGTTAGCCAAACATGGACAGTCAAAGGTCAGGACAACGGCACAAGAGCCTGCAGACAAACCCATCTGTGATGAGCAGCCCAACCTGCCCTCAGAGCAAAGTATTGAAGTCGCACTCATGGGATGTGCCTTTTGACACTGTATATGTCTACGCCACTGCTCCCGTAAACCTCATCAAGGAAGTTAAAGGCACTCTGGACAAAGTTAAAAATTAATCAGGCCTAAACTTCCACTATTTAGTAGTCAAGGATTAGTTTCTCTCGCGGGTGTCTCAGTGTTGGTGGTCACTGCATTTGTGTATTGAGTTTTGAACTTGGACCACGGTATCTTGCTGTATAGGATTCATATATTAAATACTATGTGGGGATTGGTTTGGTTTTGGTGTTTTAGACATAATAGCAGGATTTCTGTTGCTAGGCTCAACATTAGCTTCACTGTTTGTACATTTTTATGTAAATAGTTGTCACAAGGGGAAGAAGAATTATTTATTTCCATCGCTGAATTCCTTTTCAATCACATCCAGGAAAAATTATTCTCGGTTCCTAAATGCATTTGTTTCCTTATTTAAGAAGATATTTATTAACAGTTGGCAAAGATGCATACCCCTTTCTGGTTCTTTTCGTAGAACAGTTGTCAGAAGCCTTTTTGTACAAACTAGTAAAATAAATCATTGCAACTTTACCAAAAGATATCCCAACAGCACCGTGTATCTGTGTGGTTATTTTCCTTATCTTCAGAGGACCTTTTCATTTCAACTGGGCAACATTTCACCCCGAGTCTGTTTTCATGTAAATCAATCTCTACATACGGGCAAAAATCAGCACATGCTGCTGCTATTTGGTGCAACTCTTTCAGTCCAAATACAACAGAGAGGGAAGAATACAAAAGAAATTATGAATATGTTTTGCAGGCTGCACTGCAAAGATCCGTGATTGAATTATAGTGCAGCTGTCAGCAGCTGTTTCAGAGAAGCAGGGGGTAAATTAGTTCTGTTTACTGCTAACATAGTTCCGAGATTTAGTCATCCCAATAAAATTATAGAGGCACAAGAAAGGAAAAAAAAAAAAGAAACTCCAAAGGAACATCAGCCAAGAAGCTGACATTTTCTAATTTAGATTGTTTTAGCATATTTCAGAGATGCTGCTGGCATGAGGTTTCCTACTGTGGATACCACACTGCATTGCTATGGAGGCAGCTGAAAAAAAAAATAGCAGTCTAAATCCCTGTATTAACTGAACATTGTATCTTCAGGGCATAGCAGCAGCGTTTGAGTCCTCACTTACTTTGAACCGTGAGCAGAGTTGTGCCAGCTTGTGTAGATGTATTTGCTAATCCAGAGGCTTAAAATCAGCATTTTTGGAGTTAACTACTGCCTTCCACAAGCTGTTACAAGTTCATAACTAGATTTGCTCCATGCACTGATCCGAAGTCCATTGGAAAGACCTTTATTGACCTACACTCAGGTGTATGCTCAGACTATGTTTTTGTATGCTCAGACTAATTTTAGGAGGAGGACCTTCCAACATTTTTCTGTCTGGTCCCAATTCTCTGTGCTTAGACCTGGTGTAAGTCAGTGGTGGATCCAACAAGAGGAAGAAAAATTAATACATAAACAAATCCACAAAATTAAAGCACAAACAGACCGACAACAGCAAACCAGAAAAATCATTTTGCTTTACAGTGCCAGTTTTGCAGCCAACAGGAGCTTTACCACTGACTTCAACACATCCAGCCTTATAGCATGAAATATCGGGCAGTTTCCAGCTCCACTACAATTCGCTGGATGCGCTTCGTAGCAGCTTTCCCAGCTCGGGAGCCAAAAAACTCCATTCCCGAGCTGGTTGCAGCACTCCTGTGGCTTTGTCTCCTCATCTACTGTTCTGGAAAAGGCATTCCTGACGTGAATACGTACGCTGTCATAAACTGGCAGGGCCATAAAACTCCAGTGAACCAGCTTCAAAACAGCTCGATTTATCTGAGTAATGACATTTTAAAGCACATTTAAAGCATTTTATAGATCGGTTATTTTAAGTTCTTTTCAGACCAAACTTTGAGGATGTTATGTTTGCTTAATTGAGCTGTTTGAGATCAGTTCCAGTACTGACAATAGAATCCTTTTGTCCCTAACGCAGGAAACTGCCTCCGTTGCTGCCAACATTCGTCTAATAAAAGATAATGATTTAAGTAAGCCTTAGAGTAATTTTAAGATTTCTGATTTTTATGGAAGCGACAGCTGTAAAGCTTAAAACCAAGGAGCAAGAGCTGAGCTCGCACAAGCATGGTGCCAGGGACCGCGGGATTTCCTCTGCTGCTTCCTCCAATCCTCCCAGCTCTGCCTGCGGTGGGAACGGGCACTTTCTGAATAAGTAAAACCAAAGAGACTCATCTTTGAAGCTCAGAATTGGCATCCTCTGCGTTTCCATCCAAGCAGCCTGCTTGCTAACTTCCAGTGCTGCCACAGACATGTTACTCTCAATATTCAGCCATTCCTCTGAGAGAAATTCTGCCCAATTAAGCTAAAAGTCTGTTTGAAGTTTTCATTTATCAGGTAATGATTGACAAGACCTCGAGGCAAAAAACAAGGCACGTTTATACTGCAGTCACTCATTACCCAAGTACAAATGCAACACAAATGGGTTGTTACGGCCACGTTGAGTTACTCCGCTCTAAATAAAAATACCCGTTCTTTTCCCGCTTAATGCAGGAAGATTATTGTTCCTAAACTGACAGCTAAAAGTGATCAGAAGCTTTGGATAACACATGTCTAAGGCACTGATTCGTTAGCGAACATGCAGGCTAGTTTTCCGAGGGGCTGTTTGCTGACAGGGCAGTAGGAGCAGGCCTCTTCAATGTTTTGAGAGTCATTTTGATATGAGGTTTGTCGCTTTGGGACAAAAAAAATCTGCTGTTTTCTCCAATTAGTAGGGTCCTGATGTTTGAATTAACTCCACAAAAGAAGGTAGTGCAATTTTGGGCCAGCCTGAGTTTTGTTTTAAAGGAAAACAGGACAACTCACAGTCAGATTCAGCCGCCTCATTTTTTATCCTGTAAGGGAAAAACACTGGGGAAGCTAGTGAAGAAAAGCAACTTTTCCCTTTTGTGTGAGCAGCCCCACAAACCTTTAGAAAAGGACCTTCGCCCTTGATGGTGTTTTGCAGGCCTGGTCAAGCATTTAACCATTTGCAGGACAAGGCTCCACGTGGGGCTGCTTGAATTAACCTCACCCTCAAAGAATTGGCTTGCTTGTCTGCAATAAAACCCAATCCCAGACCAGTCAGCAGTAATTTTGGGAACGAAGCATTTGTGTCTGGAATTGGGAGGGGGCGAAGAGCTGTATTCACTGCAAGGGCCATGGGCTTGCCCGTAATTAAAACCATGCACTTACCCTTGTCGAACGGGAAGCTGAAGCAGCTCCCGAGTTAGCTGTGCTGCTGATAACTTTGGGCTAATGGTCTTATTTTAAGCAGCTCTTAAGAACAAAAAATGGAGGGGATGCCAGGACCTCAACAGATCTGGTGTGCTTTAGCATGTCGGCACTTGCAGCTCAAGTCCAGGACTACAAGTTTAGGTTAGGTTTCTAAAGCAGCATGTACAGATTTGGGATGGCACCATGGTCATGGTGTATGAAAAGCCCCACAGAGGCACTGGGAACCTTTTAACCAAGCTCCCAACCTTCCCTTGCACTGCCTGATCTCTCTGCGAAAGTCTGGAGGAGGCGATGGCCCTGGTTGCGGCCAGACACTCGTGGTGACACCAGCAAGGTGACCTTTGGCTTGGCTAATGAAGGCAAACTGTCGCAGGCTGCTGGATTTATTCCTGCGCTATTTGTTGCTGCTGTGTCAGGTGCTTCATATAAAATACGTGGAAGCAGAGACATTTGGTGTCTGGATTTGGTTATGAAGGGTCAGAGCTCAAAGATATCATTTCTCAGGTCCCAACCATTTAAGCCATTTTGTTCAGTGCTTATAACAAGCTGTAGACAAGAGCAGAGAGGTCGATGGCTCCACATCTGTCTGCCTTGGGCAGAACTACCAGTCAGCCTCTTTTTTTTTATTAAAAAAAAAACCAAACAAAACCCCAACGCATTTGGGCAATTGCTTAATGAGAACAAATTCCTCATTTTAGCTTCTTTGACTATGCACTAAGCATACAAGAAAGGAGCACAAACCAACACAGACAGCTGGTCCAGAGCTGGCATGGGAAAAGCTTTGCCTCTGAATTATTTATTCACTTCTTAGAGATCTACTGACCGGTATTTGGCTCTTTAATCTAGCCCTTGAATCCACAGAATTGATTTGTTCTTCCTTAACAGGAAGCAACCTGGCTGGACCATACTTTGGGGACTTTGCTAGTTACTCCAAGGACTTTTTTCATGAAATCTCAGGGCTAAGTGTTAGAGTGGACAGCAAGTAGAGTTAGGGCCAGGCACTTGTGAGAAGAAAGCACACAGCTGCTGGCTTTACAACTGGACAACCAAGCACTGAAATCCATCTTGCAGCATTCCCCGGGAACCCTGTCCAGGGGCCTGTGGAGAAGGAACATGACACTCACAGAGGTTGGGCCACCGCCGGCCTAGAGCAACTTTAATCAAGAGATCTTTTTCCTAACAGCAAGGCAGATGGGGGTTTTATTTCCTTTTTTTAAATTAGAGAAATGCACAACTGATTCCAAGCTCAGCCCATCAGTTGTTTTGGTTTCACATGACTACTGAGAAATCAACTGTAAAAGCTGGTGC